>CM067084.1:30298384-32698384 GCA_034008185.1 Gorsachius magnificus
TTGGTGGCCCCTTCCCCTGCTCGTGTGGGCAGTGACTGGTGCCCCAAGGACCTGGGAAGGGAGCAGGAGAGGGGTGCTGGCCTGCGATAGCAGCCCGTGCAAAGACAGCAAGACTTATTTGTATTGATATATGGGCAATGAAGCTGGAGGTCAAGGCTACGGTGCAGAAGAGGCAGCCACCGCCCAGGAGCAGCCCCTGTTCATTGCTGCACAGCTTTGGGCTTTCCTTGCATGGTCTGGGGAAAGAGGTTGCCGCTGCCTGGTGGAGGTTGATGTCCTCCTTTCCACTCTGCCCCAGGAAGTCCCCACCATGCCACCTGCACACCACTGCAGCTCCCTGAATTCCTCCTCTGGTGCCCTACCTAGGGGCTGCGTACACCTCTGTGGGCCAAGTAAGAGTCAAAGTGAAAATGGGCTTGAGAGCTGGCTGTGACAGGTGTCCATCAGAGCTGGAATGAAGAAAAAATGTCACCAAAACCTGAGGCGGAGAGCCCAGAGCAGCATCACGTAGTGCAGGGCCTCAGAGCCAGCCCAGGCATCGTGCCAGGCTGCAGCTCTCCCATGCCGGTCCTGCGGCTGGAGCAGGGTGTCCCCACAGGGCCGTTCCTGGAGATGTGGCCGTATCTCTCACACCCCACCGGGTTCCTCAGCCCCTGGGAAGAGCTACAAGGAGCAGCTTCACCTCTCGAGGGGCCAGGGAGAGGCAGGCACTTGGCTGGGGCGGCTGCAACAAGGGAGGAGAAGGGCACTCACAGGGGCACGACCACGCACCCAGCACCCCATGCTCGCCTCCTTCATATGCACCCAGGCAGCATTTCTCAGGCTGTTTTCCTCTCTTATTTCCTCTCCTCGCAGCACTACCACCTTCCTCCGATGAGGGGATGGGGGACGGGCTGACAGCACACTTCCCAGCACAGCAAGTGATGCTTGAGTGCATTTGCTTAGTGCTGTGCTCAGGGATTTTTTAGTACCTGGTTACCCCCCAAAGCTGCTAGGCCTTTATTTGTGGGGGGTGAGTGTTTTACGCAGTGCTCCAGCACTCCTTCTCTGGCTAAAGCACCTGCACCAAAAGCTCTCCTTCGCTACTACAGCTCCGCTGGATGCCCCAGCGGCGCTCATGATCCCGACCCAAAGCTGGGCTCCCCATTAAAGACCTCCTGGGAGCAAAGCAGCTCTCCTGTGGGGCAAAGCCCCCTGTCAAGGGGCAACAGAAGCCGCAGGCACTTCTGGGCTGGGGCTGGGCTCCCCCCACTCCTGGGTCTCTCGAGAGGCGAAGCAATCCATCTTAGCCCTTCTCGGCAGATCGCTCCTGTGGCCACACAACGCGAGTCGGCCATTCAGTCTGAACCCTGGCCCTGTATTATCCAGATGGCAAATCCTGCAGAGCCCTGGCAGCTCACCCCCGTTCCTGCAGCTTGCCCTGCCTCCTGGAAAGCATCTCCCACGAGCCGTTCCTGTGGCAAAGGCGAAGCTCCGTCCTGTGGAAAGGAGGCAAAATTCTACATCTCCCCATCTCCCAGCAAAAATGATGAGCACAGCTGCTGCCACACTTGCGTTTACTCCAGTGCGGCCCCAGCTGCTCCAGCAGCAAGCTGGGGGTGCCAGCAGAAATACCCTGGGGGGGAGCACCCTGCCTTGCTGCAGTGTTGGTGGATGGGTTTCTGGGGAGAATGAGGCCAGACCTGATGGGATTACTCGGCTGCACTAATCAAGGTCTAACTTTTTCCTCGGTCTTCCATCTTTTTCTCCCCATAAGGAACTGGAGGTTACCGGGCCATTCAGAGGCAAGGGCAGAAGGAGGAGGGGAAGTGAGGAAGAGGGAGAAGAAGAGGCAGGAATGGGAACAGAGCCAAATTGCATGGCATATCTTTTAAGAAGTAAACAGTAAAGTCAGAAAAACCTAATCCCCAGCTGAGCACTGCCTGTTAACACTCACACGTCCACACACGACAAGCAAGTACAAATGCTCTGGGACACGGTGGCACTGACAGCAGAGATGGTCTTTGGGCTGAACCTGGTGTGCTTGGGCTGGCTGGGATATGGGCACTGAAGCGGCTGCAGGCGTAGCTGTGAGTGGGTGCATCAGCACGTGCCCACACAGGTGTCTCTTTCTGCCCCTGCTCCTCTGCCTGGAGGTGTCCCCAGCCCCAAGCTCCAGGAGCAGAGAAGCCCCATCTGTACAGACCAGGACAGCCCTGTACCTCCCAGCTTGGTAGCTGCTGCCCTTTCCAAGCAAGGCATGAGCCAGCCAGCTGCGTTTGGTGACCCCATAAGATAGACCTCATCAGCACGTTTCAGGCCAGAGAAGCAGTTTCTCCTCTCAGCCCCGTTGGTTGCACCAGGGATGCTCAGCTCCTGCGGTTACCGCAGGCAAGAGCAGGTTCACCAACCCTGGCAGCACTTTCCCTGCTTCCTCCCCGGCTCCTGGCAGAGATTTTGGACAGCCCAGTTAGGGCACGGCCTTGAGCAGCCTGCCACCCATTTCCATGGCTGTCGGTGGCTCTGGTACCCAGCTCAGCCACAAACTACAGGAATATGGCAGTGGTGGCATTCAGCACAGGCATGTCCCTGGTAGGGTCAGATGGGGAGCGTCTCTGCTCCCTAGGACAGTCTGCTCCAGCAAAAGTGGCAAAAGCACAAGTGGTAACAACAGTGTTCGAGGGGAAGGCACTGGAAAAAGGGAATTCAAGAGACAAACTTCATGTTCTGGGCTAAAAAAGCAAACAAGAAGGATTTGCCAGTCCAAGTTTCCCATTCCCATTTCCCACAGATGCAGCCTTCCGCTCCCCAGCCGCCTCCTCCCTCGTCTGCAGGCAGAAGCATGGGAAAGAAAGCAACGCTCTGCATTTAGAGTAATCTAAGAAAAATGCCAACCTGCCACAGCCAGCAAGATTGCTTTTGCACGGCTCTGTACTCCAGGCTATGACACTTCGATGCTTAGAGCCTGTGTTAAGGACCACTGAGGCTTGGCACAGCTCGGTGCACCCACCGTGGCAAGCAGAAACACTCGCCCAGCAGCAACAGCCAAATGCAGCATCCCCAGGTGCCGAAAGCCACACGAGTTTTGCTTCCTGCATCTGCAGAGGGGCAGGAGCAGCCCCCAATTCTGCAGGTGTGGTAATGGCAGCAGAAGGCACTTGGACACAAAAAAATAACTTGGGGGAAGAGTAAGAAAAAAAAATATCTCCCTTCGGTACAACAGAGAGCCAGGAACTCCAACGTCCACTTTGTTTAAGTGGAAGACATTTGAAGGAGCAGTGACAACCTGCAGGAGCAAGAACCACAGAGCAAGTACTTCCCATATCTCATGCAGATTGCCTCCGAGTCGGTGGGAAGGTGACACTTCACAGGGAGAACAACAACAACTTTAAAATAATAATTAATGAATTATTACTGACAATCGGAAAAAAAATCCCAGTTGCTTATACAAATGAAACTTGGCTTCTGGAGTTTCTAGTGATAATAAATATTTAAACACCTTCCTTGTTTTAACATAAAGCAGACGAGAAATGCAGCGACTGCGGTGGAAGCAGCGATGTGTCAGAACAGCAGCGCAGAGCGTCGCATCAAAACACGGCGGTGGCTGGTGCCCAAGCAGCGGGAGCGGGGAGGGGGCCGCAGAACGCCCCGCATGGCTCTGCTGGGGCATCACCCCGGGAGGTTTCTTTAAACAAGCATCCTGGAAATAACTGTCCTTGTGTGTAGCACACCAGGGTGGGAAGGTGATGAGCTGGGCTGCCAGCTCTTTTCAGACGAGCCAGAACCAGAAACTGTGGTGAAAGCCCACGTGGCACACGTGGCAGGTGAGCATCTTGCCGGTCTGCTCCCTAGGGCACAATTTAGCAACCATGGGGAGCTGTTTGGCCAGGGCTGCCGCTGCTCTGGGAGCCACAGCCACTCGCCTGGCTTGCCCAGCAGCCATGCTCTCCATCATTCAAGCAGTGTTTTATGCTAAGGGGATGCCCACTGAAAAAGCATTAACCCACCTCGGCTGCCTCCAGCCTTGCTGGCAGAGAACCAGCCTAGGTCTCCTCGTGCAGCGCTGCAAAATTAATGCCCTTCTCGCTCCCTCCTTTATTCCCAGCAAAGCCAGTGGCAACACCTGCAGTTCACATCACCTCAAGTGCCTATTACAAGGTTCCGTCTTTGGCAATTTGTAGCTTTATTCAGACCTTTAATTCTGCGGGCTGAAAGCTTCCAGGTGAGGTGTCTGCCTTGAGCTCGGTGTCTGCCTTGAGCTCGGTGTCTGCCTTGAGCTCGGTGTGTGCTTTCAAAGTCCTAGCAAAACCAACTCAGCTGTTTCCAAGAAAATAATTAGGGAAAAAAACTAGCTAGGGCCTGGCTTATTTTAATCTGTTTTGCAGAACCCTCACCTCTGGCAGGGGAAAGTTTAGGAGACGCCAGTGGTGGATCAAGCACATGTCTTACCCTCTGCCCCTTAGGAAACCACCTAGATTGGGTCAGCGCCAGCATTTTCAGGCAGAAGTAGCCTACGTATTCACTGCTGCCATTGCAATCTGCATTGGCTTCCTGCCCCCGCCACACTGGGGATGTGAAAAGTTCAGCACCGACTGCTTCAGGCCAAAATCCCCCATTTCCCCATGGAAACCGCTGGCGCAGGCAGAAGAGCAGCAGCCCCAGAGTGCTGCTGCTTTCCCACCCTTGACACTTGCCGGGGTGCCGCTCCACTCCCCGAGCATCCTGCCTACCTTGCAGGTGCTCCAGCCTCTGGGAGCTCAGGCCTCTGAGCAGCCGCAGCCCTGCCACCTTCCCAGGATGCGAACCACGCAGCTGGGGACCTGCCGGCAGGAGCCACCGCAGCTGCCACAGCTGCCTGCCCCTAGGAAAAAGAGGAGTTAAAGGAAGGAAGTGCAGGGGAAGGGGCAAAAAACAAAAGAAAGAGCGAGAGATCGAGCAAGTGAGCTTTTTCCTCTGCCTGGTGTGGGGGAGCTGCAGTTTTCCTTGGCTTCTCTTCTTCTTTCAGCTGCTGCAATTCTAGCTTGTGTTACTGGAGTAAGATGTGCTGGGTCACCACAGGGGAAAAAAACCGATCAGCTAATAACCCTGCTCATGCTTCATCTCTGCGGTGAGACCGCCTCGGGATCATCCCCATCTTATAAAGGTTGCTCTTTTCCAGTGGAACTAGGAAATGAAAGGCAGGGGCCAGACTGGTGGCCCCCCAAAGATCCCTGGCTAGGCCGGCTGCACCTCTGGCAGGTTCAGTGTGTGCGGGCGCGGGGCTCCATCTAGTCCAGCTGCACGGTTCAGTGGTACTTGATCTCACTGCTCGCGTCCGAGGCCTGGAAGTTGACAAAGCATTAGCCTTCCTTCTGCTATCGAATTCCTGTATGTTCTTTGGTTAGCTTAAGATCATGTGTGTGTGCCCTGGGCCTCCAGTGGTGGCCTAAATGGTCTGAAAAATACAATTTTTATGCATAACATTTGTGACACACATTGGACTGACATACGAAAAGGATGCTGACTTCTTTACAACAGAGGACCTCAAGCAGTTGTGTGCAGGCATCAGGCCAACCCATTTCTAGCCTTGCCGCCTCTCCCTGCAGAAATGTTACTCCATCCCAATGGTCTCCTTGAAGAGACCTTTTAAAGGGCTACCAACTACTGCCAGCTTATTCACCTACTGAGATGCCTTGAACAGCTAAGACATGAGAACTCATTTTCCTTCTGTTTACTACACTTACTCTCAGTACTTCCAAGCTGTTTGAGTTTGAACTAGCCATCTAGGAGAGAAAATAGCCCCACCACCCACAGAGTCATTTCTGACCATGCTTTTGCCGTGCATCGCAGGTCAGGGAGCGTCGGCCCCCGGGAGCGTGGGAGGATGCTGGCCCCAGACCTCTGCCTGCTGCGAGGTTGCCCGCCTGCGCGTGCTCGGGCTGTCCCCTGCACCGACACACAGACTGCAGCCGGCATCGCCCAGGCAAGCGAGTGAGCTGTGCGGGAGGCACATGCTCTGCTTAATTGGTCTCAGCTGGAAGCTGCTCTGTGCATGTCAGCGTGTTTAAGGAAGCAGGTCTACGGGAGAGAAGACACCAGAGTAACCAATTACAGAAACCCTGATTTCCCTTCCCCCTCTCTCCCAGCCCTAAACCCTGAAAGTTTGTTTTATTTTAAACGAGGAGTGTTTCTCACTGTCAATGAAATCAACTCGAGACTAAGGTTTTGCTATTGGAATTTCCAAATTTATTACCGGTAGCAGCTGTGGAGATAGCTACAGGGACCTGGTTAAATCAAGTCAAGGTTTGCACCTTAATGTCTCAATTTTTTTTTTTACAAAGAGGAAAGAAGCGACACAAGGAAACTCTTCATCCAGTTCAAATCCAAGTTTATTAGCCTGTAAAAGTCTGTTTCCACACAGTAATCATAAGAAATGAATGAATGTTTATGGAGCGTAGCATAAAAATATACCGAGTCAGCCATAGGTTGGAGTTTATGATTGCTCACAAAAATTAATCTGCAGATCACATGGCATTGCATCAAAAAGGCAAATCAGTTCTAGGAATGCAAACAATCAGGATAAAAAGGCAAAACAAGTAAGAGCAGAATATCAGAAAGCAGTAATTAGTTCACAGTTCCTAATGTGGGTGACAGCTTCCTTTAGATCAGGTTATTTACCCACTAATTCTCCAAAACCAGGTTGACAGCCAGTTGTTACCATTTTGCATTAAACAGTACATTCTCAGTCAACATATCAGCTGGTCAAATTCACTATCAGTCTCTAGGTATGAGGATTAAAATGTAGGCACGTAAGAGGCTACATATACTCAACAGTTCAGCTACTTCTCCTAAAGCCTGGTAGCCTCAGACGCTCGCAGCTAGAAATCAGAAGCTAACACAAGACACGAGGGTCGAGACACTCTAGTCACTGTCTGGACGTGTAAACCTTCTCTCCTCTTAAAAACCCTCCATCGTGCTACCTGCTCATAACCTCTCTCCTGGGTACAGCAAACCTGATCCAAATTCGCGTATATATGGGAGGGGAAGGGGTGTGGGGCACCTGGCACAAACTTGCGTGTGTCTTGCATGTACCAGGGAGGCGGCGGTGGGAACGTCCCCCACTGGGTCCTGTTTGCTTTGGTGTTGATCTTCTGTGGGGTTGTCCCTGACTGCCAAGCTGAGGTATGAACTTTGCTCGCCAAGCTACATCTGATGCAGAGAGCACCCGAGTTAGGAGATTTGGGCGAGCAACAGGGGTTCCTGACCTGGGCTAACTCTTCTCTCTCTCTTTCCAAAGGAAAACGTCTAGTCAAAAAGAGATGTTTTTCTTCTAATGTTTTGTTTTTTCCCGAAGAAGTGCAGAGGGTAAGTGTTATTAACTCTGTAAAGAGAGCAGATTTAAAGGAGTAAGGGAAGAAAGGTGTTTTCTTCTCAGATGTAAGATGCTTATACACGTCATAAACCAAGCTGGGGAGGACCACACAGAATAATTAATTCGGGCTCTGGCTGACATCACGACACCTGCAGACCTTTCTGCAACAATTCTGCTGAATTATTTTCTAGCAAAGATCCTTTCCTTGACCCTGCAAGTCAAAGGGGCCTTATACAGATGAATGAACCCCCAGATACAGCACCTTCTATTATGGGGAAGTCATATCAGACTAAGAAGTACCTTCAAAGTTGATTGGGAAATTAACCCATGAAAGTTAATTTCTAAAAACCCTTTTTCAGGGAATGGGCAGTAGCACAACGAACTATTGCTGCTTATTAAATATAGAAAACCGTGATGATCCTATATCATTTGACAGCTTAGGAGAACAACGGAAATACTTCCTGACCATTGCAGATGCTTTATGCAGTCTGGATCCTTGTCTTGCAAGATCACAGTTTACCACCCGCACTTCCTGCATTCTGCCTATCTTGGGCAAAACTACCTTTCCGAAAGACCCAGCTACCCAGCTGAGTGCATCCATCCTAAAAACCAAACAGCAAACAGAAACAAAGCTATGGTGGGAGTGGATCCCGACATCTTTGCTGAACTTCATCTTTCTTTCCTCAGATAGTTCCTGTGGCCTCAAACTTTATTGTATGTTCTGCTGTTATTACTGAGAAGGCATACTTCTTACCTTCACAGATTCTGGGGCCATCTATCCGTGCTCACCGCACACTGGTGACTGAGTAGATCCTTACAGCGAAGTAAGGTAGAACTTATAACTAAGTCACCTATCTAATATCCTCCAATTTCACGAGCTATCCAGAAAAGCCCGTGGGAATCTGGGGAGGACTAGAGCCTCCCAGAAGGCACGTTGCCCTGTATCACTAGGCCGTTCATAATTTCAGGTTTGTTCCTTGGAGAAATATAAGTGAGCACTGAAATGGCTAGTGGCAAAACCAAACTGAGTCCAACACAGCCTAGAAGAATTGAGCTTCCACACAAAAGGGTATTTTCCTTCCTCTTAATAAGCTCAATAATGAGTTTGTCAGTTTTGGCTTTGAAGAATTACCTGCTTGTTGTCTGGGGTTTTTTTTTGATTTTTTTTTAATTAAAAAATAAAAGCTATAAAAAGCTAGAGGTAGTTTTAAACTGCAAGGTTCATATCTGGGGCAAGTATTTCTCTGGAGCTGAGGGACATTTTTCATTCAGACTAGTATAAAACAATACTCGAGGGGAAAAAAAGTTGAAAGAGAAAGCATTAAAGGAATAGGAACTCAGAGACCTCTTCCCGCTTCCAAATCAACCATCTCATGAAATGAGTGCATTTCCTCCCGGTGAATTCTATATTTAATCCAGAGAGATCACTGACTATGCCTGAGCAACCTGGCAGCCCTTTTCCTCCTCTTCAAACAGACCTCAAGATTCACTCTTGGCATTGCCTAATGAGCGGTCTACGTCTTCCAAGAACATACATACTTATGGATTTCGATGAGAGCAGACAGGATCAGTGGAAAATCCACTTCTATTCCTTTCACTTTTGTTGCTTTCTTTAAAAAACCAAAAGGATACACAGAGGCTCCCCCTGGAAAATCAGCTGGCATTGAAGGAATCTCACAGACCAAAGGACCTACCTCACGTTTCAAACCCTTTCAAAATCCTGATTTGGCACCTAAGAGCAGACATTCTGTTTATTAAAGGAATATTCGCAGAAAAATGACATTCCAAATTTCACCAAAATCAGGTGACGTGCTGCTGGCACAGTCAAGAACTTTCCCACCTATCTGAAGTTGCTTCAACGTCGGCAAGTAGCATAGGGAAATCAAATGGGACAAGGAAACCGCTTCCTTTGCTATGTATAGTTTATGAGGCAGGTAAAAAGCAGAACTTTGAACCGAGAAGCAGTAAAACAAAGACAAAGATATTATTGTCGTTCTCTCACAAACCATATTCGTAATCCCAAATACTCCAACAGCAACAGGATGATCTAATCTCAGGACTATTGTCTGTTGCAGATCACATTTTTACCTTCGTATACTTTTCTACAAAGCTAACCGCTAATTTATCACATCGCCCTCACTAGTCCACTTTTTTTACACTACAGAGGTCTGCATTAAAGGGTTGAAGGCTTTTCTGCAATCTCTCTTGCTCCTACTTCACCAACCTTTTTGTAGCCTCGAAATCTCAGTGTAACATTCCTAGTCTTAAAAAGGCGGCATTTTTTTTCTGCTGTCTTAAAAAATCCTGAGTACAATGTTACCTTCATATATACAACTTACGGGGTTTCCATCGATTGCCAATTGAGAAGGAATTAGTTTTGTAGCTATTGTACCGTCACTTCATAAGCATTCATTCCCATACGCAAGACTGAGGTCAGCACTTGGACCTTCTCGCTCATTTGGAGGATTTTTTTTTTTAAGAGGTTTTCTTTAAGATCCCACAAACAAAACCTGTTTATGGAAAAAGAGAGATATTTTGAATACTAAAGTCCTTTATTCAACAACACAGAAATATCACAAAAACAACTTTACTGGGCAAATTGAATGGTTTTATACAGTTTTGTACATGCCCCATAAGTGATTATTTTTTTCATAAATACACTGTTTTCCAAAACTGTTTTTTTTCCATAATTGCACAAGCATACATACACCTTACACAAATATCTATTAGAAAATTTAATAGATAACTGCACAGTTCAGAAAGAGGAGAACACTGTGAAAGGAGTACATTTCTGTGGCCCATGTTTCTGAAAAAACCCTCCTCGTTCCCTGCAATTGTGAAAATGGAGTACTTTCTAACATAGGAGCTGTCTTTTATTCACTAAGAATACAGTAGAGCTCAGCGTGAAACTGCCAAATTTAATAAAAACAAAATCTGAAACATTTAGCTGTTACATGAGAACCCACTGTTTGATATCACTATGCATCTAACCATGATCAAAGACCCACTACTGCTTTTTGCTGAATGCATTCGACCCTGAATGGTATGTTCATTTAACTACTTTCTTTCTTCATTATTTGATTACAGATATAGCCCATTTAAAGACTTTATATTCTTTAACATTAATTGTAGGACTTACATACCAGGGGTTCTGTACAAAAGGGAGTATTTCCCCTCGTAGGGAGGGTCTGTTATTAATTGACAGAATGGGTACGTGTGCCTCCCTTTCAGCCTTACCATTTTTCTTAAGTTTATCTGGGGTATGCCAAAAATGCTTCCATTAGGCTTAGTACTCACACCTAGAAGACAGTGAAAGTATGTCCTACTTTAAAAAAAATTTTTCTTTTCTTTTTTTTTTTTTTTGCATCATGAGAATGGAAGATATGGAGGAATACAAATTGCCATACTGGAAAATGGGTTTGGACCTTGTGAAAAGCACAGATTTGGTAGTCAGAACTTGACAATAGTCCGCTTGACAAATATGTGTATAAACGGGGGTGGGGGTGGGGGTGGGCTGGGGTGGAGAGAGACAGGCCAGAAAAGGGATTTCCTTCTTCAAACATCACTAATTAAAATGCTCTATGCACACTACATCATATAAATACTGTTTCAGCAAAATCTAAAAATTTGATGGTGCAAAGGAACAACATCCAAAATGAAAACCATACGGGTAAATCAAACAAAAATAAACTCTTGTTCATTTTCAATAATTAACAGGTTTTCTTGTTTGTTTGTTTGTTTTAACAATTTTGAATTGACATGTAAAACACCACAATTACAATATACAGATCCACCAGTTCTTTAAAACAAAACGACAAAACCAAAAAAGAAACCACATCAAGACATGCAACATTAGGGTATTAGACAGTAAGTACATTGCTATGAATATCTTTGTACACCTAATGTAGCCTGAACTTAATTTTGACTCTGCTTCTGTAAGAGCAATCACTATTTTCCAAAAAGCAAGGCAAGCTTACCAGCCAGATGTGCAAATAAGACTTCAGTTTGTAAATCAATCATCATTTTGGTAGAGAAGACCTTACAGAGCTCGTATTGGTCTAGTGGTCAGTAACAGAGGCCCTAACCAAAAAGTCTCCAACACAAAAAAAAAAATTCCGTACACAGCTGCCATACAAACAGATGTAAAGCTCACTGGATGAGTATTGAATGGGTATCCAACTGAGGACCTCTTACAAACTGTAAGAGGGGCACCATGATAGAAGCATTTCAAAATGTGACATTCCTCTCTGAAGCCACGTATGTGACGTCATGCAACGCAAAGATGTAGACACGTGCATCGACCCTAAGTTGAGGACACAGGTGTAAGCCCAGCCCACCCGCACTCCTCCAGTTACCCCGGGTCACCCACGATCTCCCCGGCCCTGCTGACACACGCATGTGACCTCGGGAGATTTCCCCTCCTCCATGCCCTGGTCTTTGCTTTCTGGGCCATTCCCAACACCCGCCAGTCCTGCGAACTCCCTCCCCCACCAAAGCCAGCGTCTCCCCCTGCCTGCACAGGTCCCACACCGCGGCACTCCCAACTGTCCCTTGTACTTCACCAAGTGAGTGTGACCAGGGGCCAATGGCTGAAGTACATAGCAAAAAACAGAGAAAGTGATGAAACGATGGGAGATTTGAATGTGCTGTGCATTATTAACTGGTTACTTCCATGCCCAGCACCTTGTCGGTGAAACTACTGGTAGTCCTATCTTGTACAGAATGATAAATCTATTAAACACATGGCACAAACAGTATTTGCTTACTTTGGTGGGATGGCCTTTTCACTCATGAGTGGTATGACGAAGCCAAGCAATAAAAAGTGATGATCAACTGATAATAAGTATCCCTACGTTCAGTATCCTCCATATTTTTTACGTGTGAGTTATATTCCTCCGTGCGCTGCCTTTTCGAGGAGCAGACACTTCCTCTGCGCAGCTAGAGTAGGAAGAAGAACGGCGGAGCATTCTTCTGGGGGCCTAAGGGACCGGCTGTTCAGCAAAGCCAAGATCAGCGGACCAAGAAACATGTGGGGAGAAGCGGTCTTTTTTTAAAACATCTTTTTTTTAAAAAAGTTCATTTTTATACCGCAAAAATATCCAGGCTCTTAAATGAACACAAGTGCAAGTGAGACCCAAACCAGTCCAACTGTCAAAACTCACTTAACTGTGAAGAGCTCCACTTGGACCAAAAAATATTGCATTCCACTGTATAAAAAATTTACTCCATTGACTGAAAACGTTACATAAGAACTCATAGGTGAAGGGTAATTAGGCTGAGTCATCATTTTTTCTAAGGTCCCATACTCACTTTGTTTAGTATCCTAGAACAACCTTTATATAGACAACTGGTTTTGCACATCCACCTACGCTGGGCACTCCACCTCAGAGCACAGTGAAAAGCGAGTCAGACACCAGACAGCATTTTTGGAGAGATACCCCTCTGTAAAGCTCCTTTGGAAGCAATGCAAGTGCACAAACCACTACTCTAACATAGTGCTTGAAAGATTAATTTCAAATGTTATGTCTTCCCCTCTTACACCACCACGACGGAAGGTAATTGCTATATGTGTCACAATCTTTTTATCTTGGAAAACTTGGCATCAAGTCTCTATGGAAGGATGCATGGTAAAACAGTGCTGCTTTTGCTGCTGCTAAACAACTAGCAAAATAATAGTTAAAGCTAGAATTTATTGCTCCGGATTTAACTCGCAGAACCACACCATTGTGTACAAACCGTTAATCTCCATAGATGCTCAGACATGATTGTCTCCTTGTGTCTAAACACACAAAATACAAGCGGCTATCTGTACAGTTTACAGTACTGAAACACATATATTTGAAAATGAAGTATAGATATGTTACTTTTCAAAGATACATGACTTTATAGCAGGGGTTTACCCAAACTTTTTTTTTTTTTTTTTACAGCCACTTTAAAAATAGACAACAACTTCACTAGTATAGCTAAGTTACATCAAAGAAAGAATCAGTGTACTGAATGTGAAGAAGCTGGCCAATTCCCCAGGCTCCCAGATTTTTGTCTTTTGCTTTTGAGGAAACCCCTATACATAAATGAAAATAGTATCTGAGTATATTCTTCAATGGTGGACTAAGCAGTTTCTTAAAACAAGACTTTAGCTTGCCATTCACTTCGGACTGCCTTGAAAATAAGATACACTACTGCTTAAAAGAACCATCGGAATGCTTCAGCGCTGGGAACAGGTGTTCTCTAAAAAAAAAGCAAGAAAACAAGTTAAGCTTTCTTTTGAGGCATTGGCATACTTGAGTTCTTCTAGTTGTTCTTTTCCTTTACATTTTAGGCATACTTTCACTTATCTAGGAACAACACGATGCCTCACATTGCTTGACAATTAATAGAAACATCCTTTCTCCAAACACACACCATTTTAGGATCACACGCGATACATCGTACTCAGCATATAACACACCTAGCATGCTATCTTCTCCTTAGTTTAACAAGGTAGTCATGGAAATGTAAACATTGCTAGAAATAAAGGTCTCCTGCAAAACAGACAAGTGCTTTTAGAATGACCACACAGTTGTACAACAGTTCCTGCCTGTGCCTTGGCACCTTGGATGCACAGCTATGACTTGGTGGGCTTGCAGGTTAGACAGACACTTTGGCAAGAACACTTTTGATAGGGGAATAACGAAGGCATTGATCCATCATTCAGAAAGTGTGCTGTGCCTACAGACGCTTTGGGAGCCAAGGTCGGCATTTTCAAACCTCAGGCTGGTCACCTCGTTCCACGTTTAGGTTGCAATGCAGAAAGCACTTAAGCATATCCTTGACTTCATTTCAGCGAGGGGAACATCCTACTGCCTTGGGGGAGACTGCCCAGACTGCCCATGTACTTTCTTTTGCACACATGCTGGACCTTGGCTTACACAGAAATAGTCTACTTGCAGAGTTGCTACCCTCCCTCCTTCCCCTGCCTGTTGTCCCCAAGAAAACGATATCCACTTGCATTCAGGTACCTCCGTACACATTTGAGTACAGGCAAATTCCCTTCATGGCTTTAAAGTGTAACATACATGAGAGACTGAGGGGCTGAGCCGGCAAAGGCTGTGTCATTTCTGTGAGGTACGTCTTGCCGTCAGTTCCCTTCAAAGTCAAAAGATGATGGAAGTGCCCTTGAACCCGTGCATCTAGACCCACATGTCTCTCCTCCAGAACTAATGATGATGCACTGACCAGGGAGGCGAGAGAAAGCCCTGAGATGCTTTGTATCAGTCAGTCCCAGCTCACGAGTACTTGTTTCATTAAGAATTGCCCACAAATAGTAGCATCACGACCGATGAAATTCCCCTAAAAGAAAAGCTCTGGAAATTTGCAAACAAATACTTGTAATGAAAGAGTTCTCACTGATTTTGCTGGTGTCATATATAAATACCATCTCTTTTTGAAGGAATTCTTTCATTTCTGTTTCAGGGTGGACCTTTTAAACGCTTTCCTAGTTTTTCCATAAAAATCCAATAAACCATGGACCCTACAGTGTACAGCATGCATTGTACTCAATGTCAGAATATTTTTTTCTGAATTCCAGGGAACTGCTCATTAGTACAGCAAGTATTTTTTGTTGAATAGTTAGCCCATTTTGTGATAGTCAGGCTCAAGCAGTACCTGGCTCCTCTTTCTGTAAAAGCTGTATGAAAGGGGAGCTCTTATTGTTATGCTTATCGCTCATGCCCATGAAAATACCAGAGCCAAAAGTAATTCTGCTGTGTCACCAGAATTCTGACCTGTGATCAATTCAGTACCTGCTCCCCCTCCATGAATGTTAACCTTTAATAAATCATCCGAAAATTAACTTCCAAAGACAATGAGCCGGTTTGTTGAATACAATCGCCCTGACCAGCATGAGTTTTCTTTGTGTCAATGGTCCAGAAGTAGGAATTGCTCATATCCATCTCTACCAGTCCCTGGTCTGCCCCGTTACGTGTGTTTAGCGTAAGCACAAGTAGTGACGAAGCACAGCAGCCCTCCTCCCCAGCTATGCCGAGGAGAGCTAATGCAATTGCTACACCATCCGCACCGGTCTGCGTGGGCTGTAAGATGGCTGCTGAGAGCGAGGTATACAGATTTATAATTTATAAAGAGGTTGACTGCAGAAGATGCTGGAGTTCAGAATATTGGAAACAAGCATACAACTAAATTGACCTCAAAAGAACAGCCAAACATGCAAATGTATTAAACTCAATAGATTGTCTTCGCCTGAAAACTAAAACCATAATGCTCCGCTGTGGGTCCGTCTGCCTAAACACAAAACCACAGCTAGACAGAGATTTAAAGACATAGTGACTGAGATGGCCTTTTATTTATTTTCTTGCAGCATCAGGTTGAGTTACTGTCAGATGACATCATATCAGCTAGAAGTAAAGGTGCAATGTCTGATTAAAAGGTCATTCAGACCTTTAAACACATGGAATATTTTTGAAGGGCAAAGCCATGGTTTAATATGTGTGCTTTTGAAAAACTACAAGATAAGGAATTTTCCATCTGCGTACCAAGTTCTAATTAAAGATATACATTTACAATTAAATAAGCATTGCGCTAACCCCCAATTTGGGAATGAATTATTAATCCATGCTCAAACAAGAAAGAAAGCTTTTAAAATTGAACAGGTGGATCAAGTTAAATCTAAACCAATTTATGTGATGAAATCCATAGATTTTACCACTCCAAGAATCAAGGTTATTTCCAGACAAAAGGAGACCCTTCAGCCCGTACAGTGGTTCCAGCACACCAACGCACGAGCTTAAGTGCAATGACCATGTACAGCCTGGCTGTATAAATCCGGGAGTCCCAGCTGGGGAATCAAACTCTCGGCAAGATTACAGCGCGTTTCTGGATCTCTGTGCTGCCAGCGGGGAATCGTTATCCTGAGTGACAGGAAAGACAGATCCCCCTGGAAGCCTGGGGAGGGGTGGCGAGGAGCAGAACCAGAGCTGATCAGCATGGTTTTGCTGTAAAAGCCTTCACTGCTCGTGCCGGTGCAAATGCTGACAAACGGCAGGCTCGCTCCCAAGAGGATGCTCAGAAACCCACAGCCCTGGCTTCTCCGAGCAGGTAATGCCATAAAGCGTGGCGCTCAAGAGAATTTATCCCTGCACAAACCCAGGATGAAATGACCTCCAGACTTTCAAACTCTCTATTCTGTTCCTTTCTTGACAGCTTTCACTGCAAAAGAAGCAGCTCAAACATTTGAAATTTGAAACATTAATTGTTGCCTTGAAGAATCAGCTTCACATAGGGAACCAAGCGTGCTACATTTTTGGAGGAGGAGGTAAAAAAGGCAACTGAAACCAACAAAAAGAGTGAAAATCCCTTTAGTTAAGCAGCAACAGGAAAGTGATACCTACGTATCTGTCCTGATTGCCCTACGCAGAAACATAAAAGCAGACCCTTGCTACGTGTGTGTGCACGCATATGCTGCCAACACGTGAAAACGGCACACTGGCAGGTGATGTAAATTCCTCACCAGAGACTCCGTTTCAACAGCTGAGCTCTGTAGTTTCACAGCAAAAGCATTCATTAAAGAATGATGCCTCCCATAGCCCCCTGGGGTGACTGACCGACTGATGAAGCAGGGTGTGGGGTGCCAGACGGCAGGCTCTGCTCACCCAGCCCAGACCCATCCCTTGGCAAGCTCATGCCTGCAAAACCTGCCAGAGATGTCTCTCTCCTCAGCTCTCTGTGTCTTGCAGCTTGCAGCCACCTAAAAGATTTGGTACAGAGATCAAGACTCAGGAAAGTTGGCCCCTCCTGCTCGGGACGCTGTTGCTCAGGGTGCAGCCTGAATTCATAGCTGCATAAGCAAGAATCACTGTAAGTCATCTGTATTATTGTTTTCTGCAAGGCTAGGGAATCACTTGGTTTGAGGTGAACCACATTCAGAAATAAAATAGAATAATAAAAATATCAGATTTGATGATTATGACCTATTACTTTACCGATGTTAAAAGATATTGCATTATGTAAGAATTCTTTGATGTTTGATCCATGAGCAAAAATCCTGCTCTCATTGAAGCAAACTCGTATGTTGGCTACAGCATATTATTGGCCAGATGTGGCACTCCTCATTCCTCTTGAGGAGTCCTGGCTGAAACAATCCAGCTCAAAGGAGGCCCTTTGGGAAGTATATTGCAGCTGAGGTACATTCAGCAAGATCTGGGCTACCTGACAATCTTTATAAAGACCTACACAACCACAGAAATAGACAGCGGTGAAGGAACTTTGTCCTTAATGAATCTCGAATTCACATGGCAAGGCAAATGAAACCAGTGGATTTCCCAAAGCAGCGGGACTGGCGCTGGCCACATAGGGAAAGACAACCTTATCAAGGTCTGCACAGAACCTCATGTGAGCTTCTCACCCTGGAGGACAATCCCTTCTTGAAATGCCTTCCACAAAAGGAGCAGTTTGGCACTTAGGCCAGTGGATGCATAGTGTGAAATTTGGCCCACTAAGTTACATACGTATATATATTTGTGTATGTATATCTCAATATACACATATATGTACATATATAGATAGATGATCAGAGAGAGAGAAATCTGGTGCTCCATGGTGGCCAAAAAGTTCAGCTGGGAAGTCGCGACCCCTGTGTAAACTACAATGGGAATCAACCAGCAGCCCAGCCCAGCGAACACTGACCACTTCTGGTCATAAACCAGTGACGGGATGCTTTTCTTATGTCTGTGCGAATGTGGGCTACGCACCTATTCAGTCCCACAAAACTCACACGACTGCAGCGAGAAAGCAAACTGGCCTTTCCTCCACGTCATGCCTTGTATTTTCAGTGCCACAAGCTAATTTAGGTGATCACAAAGGAAATTACATCAAATACACACCTAGCATTGCTCATATATAAACAGTGCAGAATCTGGTGCAAATCCATGTGTTCCAAAACTCACTTTCCACCCCTCACTTCCCTCTCTGGAAAGACCCTTCCCCAGCCAAGTGCCAGGCTGCAGAGCACATGTGGCGGTACAGACCCAGCCTCGTGGCTGGAATGGGGCTGTGTGTCTTGCTGAGACACCACAGCACCCAGCAGAGCGATGCAATCTCCTGATCTGCAGAGCAACACCATCTCCCGACCCACAGAGCAACTCCATCTCCCGACCCACAGAGCAACTCCATCTCCTGACCCGAAGAGCAACTCCATCTCCCAACACACAGAGCAACACCATCTCCCGACCCGCAGAGCAACTCCATCTCCTGACCCGAAGAGCAACTCCATCTCCCAACACACAGAGCAACACCATCTCCAGACCCGCAGAGCAACACCATCTCCTGACCCGCAGCAGGCGCCCTCCCTGGCAGCAGAGGCAGCCTACCAGCTGGTGAGCGAAGGATGCTGTCGCCTCTCCTGTGCCGGCTTGCCCCACTGCTGGTGAATGCGGTCTGGACAGCATCTCCCCTCCTTACTTGCCCAAATACTGAGCCACCCTGAGAGGAAAGCGGCCTTTGAAAGTATCTATGGCCCACTTTGTTCCGCTCATAAATATACATTACCTACAGCAATGACTTTGGGGAAAACCTCATGACGCTCAGATTCAGCTCACACAGAGTTTCCTTGAATGTTTTTCTTCAGGCGAGGAGGCTCGGGGGCAAGAAACCGGTGTGAGAATTGCATCTCCTGGCAGGAAGGAAAAGGCAGAGCCCAGTGCACAGCACATTTCTCCCAGACGCTCTGCTCCCTGCCCTCGAGGTATGCCAAGAGTCCCACCACGCCAACACCGAGGGGGCCGCCTGCCGCTGCAGGGGACAGGGCACTGCTCCTGCACGAAGTGCAGCTCCAGCACGCAGGCACGCCGGCTGGCACGGGAGATCTCTGCCCACGCCTCTCCCTCCTGGCCTCTTCCCACCCAGCCGCAGGCCCACGGGAGGGACGCCCCGGCTCTGGATGAGGTGTGAAACGGTCCATGGAGCTGCTGCTCCCCACAGCTGCCAAAACCCCTGGCTGCCCACCGACGCTGCACTCCTGCTGGCTGTACGTGTTACCAGGCAGTAACAGATGTCCCCTAATAACGAGCTTATTCTTGGACTCAGCCGTTAAAAAGCAACATGTACGCCAGGAAGCTCAGTGGCGAGTTTGCTTCCACAGCCCACCTTAAAATATCTCTCCCCATACCTGACGATGAGCCTGTCTCCCTTCATACCAAGGATGAGATTTAAATTTTAAAAGTCAGCTTTATTTGCTCCGAGAGGACATGCATCTGTGTGCTGGCAGTTATTTTTCCACTTGCGCTGCATATCTCTCAGGCCATATTTGAGACAAACCAGATTTAGAACACACCAGATTAGGAAACTCATTTGACTTTCTCTGCTGCCAGCTCCACCAAGTGAAAAGTAAACCTCCGCCACGGGACATTGCAAATAGAAATTTAAAAAATGTACTCCAAAGTCAAGGTCCTGTTTTGAAAACTCAGCTCCTCTCAAATAGCTCACTCGGAGGTAACCTCAGGAGATTTCAGCGGGGCTAGCTAGGAAATAAAGGATTTGTGCCCGTGGTCATGGGAGAGCTAGAGACCTGCCACTGGAGGGCCAGATCCTGCCACTTGGACTCGGCGTCAGCAGCAGGCAGTAGCTCCCCAACTAAATCAGTAGGATTAGTCTGAGGAGTAATGTGTTTCTCCAAAGGAGAAAGAACGAGCAAACGGGTCCCTCATTTACATTCAGTACACACCATAGTTTATTTTATATATTAATTTTTTTCACGTTATATATGAGATTAAATTTGAGGAATGGGTAAACAATTTCACTTTTTTGATCTGAAAAAAATGCATAACACCATTGGGGAAAACAGATGGCAAATACAGATCAGGAATCATAAGGAATCCAGACTAATGCTGTCAAAGAAAAACAGCTCAGTCCCAGGAAATGTTGGCGACAGAGCCCCTCTCCAGGCCGGTGAGCACCTACGGCTAAGAGCAGCCATGCTAGCTTTTGGTGGAGTGGCTCACATGGTCCACCATCAGCCTTGAAATCCCTGAGGGGGCAGCTCGAGCCACTAAGCATGGCTTGCACCGAGGCTGGCAGGCACAAGCATCGCCCCAGGATGCAGGCAGAGCCCTGGAAAGGAACACATCTCCTCTCCCCCTTCCCTCCTGGGCTGGGAGTAATTGGCTGCAGTCGCCTTCCAGCACACTCCCTCCCTTGTGCCAGCGCAGCTCTTTTGGCCAGCAAGCCGAGGGACGGAGCCAAGTCTCCACCTCTGCCGTCCCGCTCGCTCCCGAGGGGAACAGCCGGCTTGGCCGCCGGCTTCCCCGTGCCTGGCACCCCGCTCGCGGGGCTGGCAGCACCGGGCAAGCCGGGGTCGGGGAACTCCTCCTGCCGTCTGCTACCCTGCAGCCGTGTTCCAGCTGGCCAAGCTCCGGCCTTGGACGGGGGCTCCCAACCGCTTTCTGGAAAAGGCGGCAGGGAAGACATCAGAGGTTTGGGTTTTCAGGTTAGGGATCTCTCGTATCTCACTGCCAAAGGAATTCATGTTTCTTTCCCAATTTCTACATCCCCCTCGAGCAGTTCATGTGGCTCCTTCAGTTTTTCATCTATCCCTGTACCTGAGGATGGAGCAGCTAAGCCCACTAGAGTGCCTATTCAACTTATGTGACTATTTGTGGGGGGTTTTATTTATTATTTGCATTCCAGCAGCATCTGAAGGCCTCAGGCAGGATGAGGGATCACTTCTGTCAGTTCTGCCTGCCCGGCCTCTCAACCAGTAGGTCTGGCCCATCTCCTGCTTTTTCAGGGATGGGGAAGGGCTCGTACAAGCTCTAACACAGTGTTACTTCAGAGCCAAGGCTGATGCTAAGCAGGTCAGAAAAGCTGTCACTCAGTGCTCCCATACTGACTGTGGGAATTAGTATCAAATAGCCACACGTTTTATTAGCATAAAGCGGAAACCTCTGTTACTGAGAAAATTTTTATAGAGAAATTCTTGGGTGCAGGCTCATTACCACCACGCAACATAAAACCCCAGATCCTACAATGCAGAAGACACTAAAAATTAAATATCCACATCACTGCTCAGCTTCTGCTTTCGCCTAGGACCCGCCTGGTTACTTCTGCTGACTCTCCTCTGTCAGACATTATCAACTAGAAATTTGCCTGCCTTCTGCAATGGATGTACCACATGCGGACACCTCCCCCTCTCTCTCGCACACGCACTGCCATTCACCTGCTCCCTAATCAAACCTCTGTGAAGACCATCCATCAGTCCCTACCATTTATTCTCCTCCCCCCCTCGCCCCAAGCTCACAAACCAGAATTATTCTTGTTAACATTCATTCCATTAATGAGAAATCCCTGCTGGTTCATCATCCAGTGGTACAAGTCTTTGCACTCGCAGGCTGAGTCTCTATCATCCTCCAAACTGCTGCTCTGGGGTAATCTCTTACAGACTGGTCTCCAAGCAGAGGGGAGGCACGTTTCTCACTACCAAACCTAAATTTAAATCTCTTTCCCCCTAGAGCTGCTGGGGCTTCAGCATCTTTTTCTCCTGCATGGAACCTAAAATCGGCTATGATGCCTCATTGGTTAGCTAACTGCTTCTGTCCTTTGGGATTTTTCATACGCTGTTGATAAAAGAGCCAGTGAAAAATATATCCATTAAATGCTTGGCCTCTGCTTGCTTGTTTCTTTTTCTGCAAAACTTGAAGGGAAAAAAAAAAAAACACAGAAGAAAAAAAAATTGACTCAAATGCAGTACTCAGTCAGTTACCTGGGCTGAGGGAGTATTTTTAGCCAATGCCTAAGACTCACTACGGGAGCTGGCTTGGCTCTCTCACAGCCGGTGAGCACCATGTATTGTCCGATTAGATGCAGGGAGAGGAGCAGCAATGCAAACTCTTACACTGCAGGTCACCACAATTCCTGACAGGAGGGGAAAACATTAAAAGATTGTAAATGGCTCTGAACCCCATTCATTCCCAGGTATGTCTTCTTAAATTTTCAAGGATGACAATTAAGACCCATCTCAGTGATTATTTTCATGGTACTGTCACCTCTGCTGGACTTTGACCTCCAATTTATTTTACATCAGCTTCCAAGCAACCAGCCAACTGTGAGTGCTGCCTCCCAGAGCTCAGATGAACTGGTGATTGAGAGGGAACAGGCTTTTACATCATTACTAAGCTTGTGTCATCGAGTCCTCTCCCACCCACTCCCTGGTAGATAGCTATTCAAACCCACAACCCTTCCAAATAGATCTTCTCCTCTTTTGCTCACTCTAAAACCAACAGCCTTTGTTTGAATGATACCACTCACGTTGGAGATCATGTATTAACAACATATTACCTCTCTTGTTCCATTTCTAACCTCTCTAATTGCACCACGATAATTACGTTCTGCCCTCCTTGTACCTTCAACACAGATGACTAGAGCTCTTCAGCTCTCTTCCAAGCCTGGAACTGCCAAGGCTTCTGCACCACCTCTGCATCCCCACCCAGCAGTTAGGACGTGCAGAAGGATGGATGCTACTGAACCACAGTTGCTTTGGGGTATTTCTCTCGTGACGATGGAGCGAATTCTTTGTGTTAAGATCGTGCAGACTGACGTGCTGTCAGCATGGTACAGTTTCCCTAGGACACACAGTACACACCACCGAAGAAACCTCTAAGCCCAAGCAGTCCTCGTGCAACAAATCACGATTTGCAGCCTTTCATCTGCAAGCATCCCCTCCCTCTTTCGCATTTGTCAGCTTGTCTGTACGTATGCCTTTATAATTTCCTTAGTTCTTGAACAAGTTGTTCAGACCGTTCAACTCCTCCCATACCACATGCTCACCCTGATACCCAAATTCTCTCCATAAATTCTAGTCAATTTAAAAAATGAATTAAAGAAACTGGACTACCCTATCAAGGGCATGTAGAAAGCCCTGCTTACCCTCATCGAGGTCCTGTTCTGCTGTATGAAGCCTTGGCCTTCCCCCATAGAAGTGCTGGGAAGATGGTTACTGGTGACCTCTTCCACTGCCTCACCAAAATTACTAATGGCAAACCTCCTGCTCACAGCAGCAGATATATTCCGTGCTCTTCTCACCAGAGGAGATCTCAATGCCATCTTCATCACTACCATTGCACCCTTCCCGTCAGCAGGTCACCTCCAGCGCTCAGTCAGTCTGCCCCATGGGAACCGCATCACTCCTACCGAGGAGCAGGCACCCCCTCACCGAGGCTTTGCACCTTATAACCAACCCTCAACCGCTTTTGCGTCCTTCTCTGTTTGAGCACTCTGCAGCTCCTCCTTCCTCCTCCTCTGTCCTCATCTTAAGTTATTCCCACCCTGAATCCCCTAGGATTTCCCATCACTTTCCAGTGTTTATTAAGTTTCTCCATCCACCTCAAATTTTAACGCTGCTTCTCCACTTCCTAAACCACTGAATCATCTCTCTCATCTTTGTACAAGTAACTCCTAGTCAAATGAAGTCTGATACCAACTAATGGTATATCCTATGTAGAAGTACAACAGAGACCATGACCACAGCAGTCTGGAACTGAAAGGAATGCTGTCCTGAGACATGAGAGGTGCAAAGTTTTAAAATGTCCAACACTTCAGGGACTGACATAGAGGAAAATACTAAGTAGAGCAAGGGAAAGAATAAAACCCTATGGCGAGTCAGGGAAAGGCATTTGATGAGTTTTCTGCCCGCCAAGAATGCAGTATCCAGCATGACCCAGGCTGCCTTTATTCCTTTTACACTCTCATACCTCGCTTGGCACCAGAGTGTCTGGTTAAATAGGAAGGAACGGAGAAACTCTGGAAAACTGCAAAAAAATTCAACAGGCTTCACACATACCTGGCTATGGATTTTTATAGTGTTAATTAAGAGGATACCTAGGAGTTCCAGGGAGGAGAAAATATTTCCCATAATGTCTGAGAGTAGAAGTTAACAAGCCTGCTGGGATCTTTTTAGCCCCTGCAGAGCTAAGGCTTCAACATTATTAAATGGCTGTCGCATCTAAAGTATGGTGCAACATAACTCAACACACAACAGAAAGCGCAGGATGCTGAAATGGGGGATGACTTTAGATTACGCCGCTGAATAATTCAATTTCAGGACAGGTGTTTGCATGTGACTGAACAAGATACCACTGTGGAAAACAATAAAGGTTCCCAAAAGAAGAGAAAAGACACACAGCAGGCTGGGCTCCCAAATAGCAAAAAAGTGTCAAACGAAACCACATGCTTCAAGATATTGTGGTTCAGTATGATGATTCAAAGTAGATGAGCTATCAAAAAATACAGACACTAGAGAAGGAGAGAAATGCTTTCTTCGGATGGTGGTGCTCCTCAGAAGACATGGTATCTGCTGGCAATTTTTAAGCTTGTAATCGGTGACTCAGGAATCGTTAGCAACTGAGGCCAAGTCCCAGGGACATTCTCACCGGTGACACGAGTTACTTTCTTATTGCTCCTAACTCACTTGGGTACATCTGAAAACCTTATCTTAAAGCCTTTCCCTCTGCAATCAGCAGCCGCTTCCCACTGCAACCAGCAATCCAAAGGATTATGCCATATTTGATGAGATTTTAAGGCGTACATTCTAGGTTTGCCTGCTTAGAAATATTTCACCAAGCCTAACCCTTAAAATGTTAAGAATCAGGAAACCACTAGTTTTCTTTTTACAGATACCAATTTTTAGGATACTTGGAAAGGACCTGTTCTCAGGTGCTCTAGAGAAATGTGCTCTAGAGAGTTAAACAAAAGGTAGATAGTAATTTCTGTACACTGTGTCAGCACGTTTCTTTTAAAACCAAAAATGCAGCACCAAGATGTTGCTCTTCAGAAGGAACCACTCTCTGGCATCCTAATTCATTCTCCAAGCAAGCAAGGTCTTCCCTGCCTTCAGTAAAGGTGTTAGGTGTCCACCTAGCAAACAGAATTCCATGGAAAGTGGCCCAAAAAGTCAGTAATATGAACATACATGAACAGGCAGACAAAAATTGAGACTGTTACTTACTGTTACCCACCCCGAAATCATGGTACATAGCATGATATTCACACATCTGCCAGCTTAAACAAGTCTCCCTATATGACTAAGGCATGATGTGTATAGCCCACCACATCTTGTACAAACACAGAATTGGTAAAATATTCCAAAAGTGCTGTAGCTGGCACAGGAGTCCAAGTCATGATGGTTCTATGCACCTCTAACCGAAATATGTAGTCCAAAGGGACCTAAGACAATTTGGGAAAAAAAAGAAAAAAAGTATTTATTATGCTAATTACTGCTCTAGGAAAAAAAAAAAAAAGGCTTCATTCATCATCTTTCTCACGACACATGCAGCTTGTCCAGCCTAAACAATACACAGAGATTTCGTTACGCCAGCTTTAAAAAACAGACTAACGAATCAGTCACCACCTTGAAACCTGAAGTCTGGCGCGGAATCCTGACGCCCCAACTGTATAACCTGTATCAGTACTCAGAAAAATGTGCAAAGAACTATTCAGTGCAATCAATATGCGAAACCACCGCAACCAGTTAACCCCTCTCACCATACAGACAATTTCACTGGCAAACAATCATAGTTCAACGTTTTAAAGCAAGCAATTTCTAATGCAAGTAGAAAGCAGTGTTTGCATGAAAGAGGCTGTCACGCCCTTGACTGGCCTACAATTTTGCTGAATTCCTTGAAATTCTATTCAGTTCCGTACCAAACCCCACCACTAAGAGATTTCTTTAGACAGGAGAAACTTCGTTTTTGCCCCCCCTTTAACAAACCACGCTATATCAAACAGCAGTTTATATAATGCATAATCTAAATTGAACGCTAATGTCACAGGGTTTGGGCACTTTCTTTGCTTTGTAAGGATCACATGAGGAAAGGGAAACAACAACGTAAGAAACAGTAAAACAGGTGACATCCAACTCCATTTCAGAGGCCATCCCTTGCACTCAGTAATTTGCCAGAGCTGTAAGGAGACCAAAAGCTCATCTCCGCTGGGCTGTCCACCTCTTCCTCAACCCCACGTCTCCCACCAACAGCAACTCATTCCCGCCTTGCAAGACATGATCCTAATGCAGACAGTCAAATAGCTTCAACGATATTTCCAAGCGGCAGAGATCAGGTGCCAGTGAGCAAAGACACCTGCAGCAGCTCTGGTCTCTGCTGGAGGTGGCAGTAGGAGGCCTTGTGTTGTCCCCAGGAACCTCCAGAATTCAAAAGGAAAACTCACCGCCAAACATATGCTTATCCCAGACAGGTAAAATCTGCATGAAAGTGACAAAACCCATTGCAAAATGCCCAACAAAGATCAAATCTTGCCTTGCCTCTTGCCTGCCCCGCTCCCTGCCAACACCATCACTGCAGGATCGCACGCTGTGTTGGAAGCCCCGGAGGGCTCTCCTGTGGTGGCCAGCAGCCAGCTCCAGCACCAGGCATCCTCCCTGCAGGCTCAAGCCTGGGAACGGAAAAACCAGAGCACCCTGCCAGAGCACAATGGGCACACACGAGGAGGAGAGAGGATAAAAACAGCATTCAGGGCCGATTGGGGCTTCACAGCTGATAGCCAACGCGAATTGTGTTCAGGACAGACTGCGGTTCTTGCTCCAGCCATAAACGCCTGGGGACAGAGACTGGCTTTTTGCCTGCTTGCATGGTGTTTAACACATGGGGAGCCTCGGCCAGATAGAGGGCTAGGAGGCAGCAGCAGGGAGGTGAGAAACGCTGCCATACAGCAACATCGCAGTGAAGAACGGCAACGCGGGCTACAAGGTGGTCTTTCTTCCCACCTTCCAGTCAGCCACTCGGATCGCATTAGCTGCCTGCTCCTTATCAAGCTTTTCAGTTCCCCCTCACGCTACTCAATTCCATCGTGCCGTCGCTTAACTTATGCTTGTAATTTAAAGCTAGATAGACGGCAGGGAAATTGCTTCCTCCGAGGCCCCTACTAATTGACCCCTATCCACAGAGCTCAGCAGTCTTCCCTTAACAGCGCTCACACGCGCTACCACAACACGAAGTGCAAGTTCGGAGGTTGCCAGCGCAGCCTCTCTCCCCCGTGGCAATGCCATATGGTGTTAAGATTTTCAGGATCAGACGCCGCTCCTGCTGAAATCAATCATCACAACCCTATCCCCAGCGAAGGCCATCTCAAACTCCCGCTGGCTTGAAATGCGACTCAGCGAGGTGCCTTGGATTTGGACGCTGGTATTTACTACTTCAGGTCGGTATGCAAGCATTTACTTTAATAGCATACGTCTCAATTAGCAGGGCTGTTACGAATAAAGCAAGTGGCACCGGCTATGCCAAAACAGCAGATATTTCACATTTGGGCCAAACCCTTCAGATCCTGCCAATGTGAGTCAGCCCCTCTGCCTGCCTTTGCTGCCACGCTAATGAAAACGAGGAGCAGGGGCAACTGAGATTCATACGCTGAATTGGGATGGTTTACTTTACATCCCCCTCTCTTTGAAGTAACGTAGGGCTCCTGATCTTCATAACCTGCAGCAGAAGTTATAGACGCGTATACCAATCAGAGGAAAATAAGTAGTCTCTGTGGGTAAATAAAGATTATGTCTCTTTAAATCAACTGTAAATCTGAATGAACACAGAATATACATACACAAGTAGGCAGCGTGCAACGTGACGTCAATCTTATTTTTATAGATTTATTATTACCGTACATAAAATTTCCTAGTAATAATAACATTCTATGAAAAATACTAGAGCATTGGGACACTTCTGAGGTGAAAATACTACAAGAAAAATAGGGAAAAAATAATTCAAGTGTTTAAAAAAATGCTGGGAGGGAAGCATTCCATTAAAAATGCAAGGGTCAGGGACTGGAAAGCAGTCATGTGAATCTGTCTTCAACTCCGTGTACTAACCTTGAGAGTCATATCCTATGCCTTCATTGCACCAGTAGAAGAGTAGATTTAAAGGAAAAAGAGAGAAATGGTTTCCGTGGGATCAGCCAGTTCACTGTTTATTGTTATTATTCGCATTTTTCGTTTATTTCGTTTTTAAACACAGTTCCGCCCCCTGCCTTGAATCCTCTCCCCAACTTGCAGCCACCGTGGAGCACAAGTCGCAAATCTCACAAGCACATAGAGGAAGGTGAGCGCCTCGATCTTTGTCGCGTTTCCTTGGGACCACACCTACAGGAGGTGACAGGGGATCACCCACACAGAGCTCCCCCCGGGAGCGCCGGGCCAACGAGCCCCAGAAGCGGGCTCCGCGGGGTGGCCAACCTCGCCCACCCGCAGCCACCCCCGCGGCTGCAGGGCCCCCCGTGGCTGCAGGCCCCGTCACTCTCCCACACCCTTCCAGCCGGCGGCCTCGCAGCCAGAGCGCCGCTGCTGCGCACGTGCTGTAGGCAAGCCCCGCCATCGCTCTTCATTAGTTGATTTAAATGTAAAAAAGAGTAACATTAAGAAAAGACATAAGAAAAACCACCATATAGGAAAGTTACTGAGTTTGGGCACTCTTCCTCTCTGACTGATAAACCACATTTCTGCACAGAAATTAGCCACATCCCGTGACAAAACTTTGCGATGGGCCACAAGCTGCAGAGCAGCGATGCCTTACGGACATCTTCACAGCTGGAAAGAGAAACCCTTTTCCTTCGAGTCACGGTATAGCAGCAGAGGAGCTTTTGTGTTCACGTATCTGACGGAGCACAAACAGGAGAGAGAGAGCGGGGGAGAGAGAGAATGAAGAAAAGAAGCGAAGGCAGGTGGTTATGAGAGTACGCGAGTGGCTAATAAAACCATGGTTTTTACTAGTCACAGTGGTTAAACAATTTTAGCGGGCGGCATTCTCATAACATGCCTGAGCAGTTTTTAAGGCTGTCAAACACCTCTGTCAAGAGCGAGGAAGTTCTGGAAATATGCTCAGAGATGCACACAAACCCATAGGAAGATCTGATAACGTACAAATTCGTTTCTTCCAGAGATAGCTCACTTTCTGCACAAATCGATAAGCCATCAGAACCTATCATTTATCACAAACACTAAACCTCAGCAGCATCCTGGTTTGCAAGCCTAATGAAGGAACCTGGCGCACAAAGGCACCCCCAGTGCTGGGTGGTACGGGGCAGAGGGTGGGGAATCTCCACGGCTGTGGTTCAGAGAAGGTTTTTTTGGGATGTACTCGACATTATAATCTGTCATTAACAGACCGGGGCATTAAGTATCTTCTTTGCGAACTCGCTACAAAACCAACGGAGGCATATTATTGAGAAAAACAAGAGTTGAAAACCCAATCTAGTTTCTAGCGCCTGGGAAGTCCACCCTGTTTTTTGCATTAGTGGTGCTGGGTCACTGTACATTCATGAGAAACAGCTAAGAGGATGCAGAGCTACAAATCAAAACTTTCAGCAAGGACAGTTCACTCTTGCAAGGAGGAATCAATTAGCTGGTCTGAGGAGGCTGGTTAGGGAAGAGTTAATGGTATCAGCCAAATCTCAATCAAACCCCCCAGTGTTGCTTTTGTCCCGTGGCAGTACCAATATCAACGCCCATTATCTCCATTTCTTTAATGAAGCTCAAATTAATGGGCTCTCAGTGTGGCTTTTCCCCGGGAATCCCTCATCCCACCTCTTCTTGGAGAGAACTCCTGCAAGCAATGAGTTAGGGAACAAACCGCTCTGCGTGCACACACACACACACACACACACATACACGCGGGTGCACGCACACGCAGTGGGAAGTTGCAATTTCTCACTTAGTTGCTAATTTCTGCGGCTACAAATCTTGATGTCACCCAGCACACACTAGTCCTCTGTACTAAATCCATCATCCTCGTCACCTTCAGACGCATCCGATACGCGTGTCTAACCAGCAACACTTAATTTTAATAATGACAAGGGATTACGTATGATTACTAGTCTTCTCTCCCGCTTGTTTCCTTCGCCTAACGATAGCAACCAATTGCCGTTTTCCTCCCAGTTGTGTGTTTGGGTTCCCACCGTCTGTCGTCCCCGATACACGAACCGAAATGTCTGCGACATGGGATCTGCCTGTCTCTCGTACGTCTAGCAAACCTGAAAACCTGTCATTACAGCTTTGGGAAATGCAATACATTGTCAGTTCCAAGGACACATCAATAAAAATAACCGTAGGTACGGTTCGGTTGGAAATCACCAGTTCGGTCATACCTGTGCTATTTTTCCACCGTGTTTTATACACCGTGAGTGGGGTATGTCGCAAAAGGTATTGCCAAAGAGATTACCGGGGCATGTTTCACCGACCACCGGGCTCTACGGCCAGTCGTCTGTCTTGGGCAAACTGCTACCAGCCAACCTGGAGATGGAACTCTCCATCACTCTCCCCTGAACTTCCGACGGCGGGAGCCCGGCGTCCAGCTAAAACTTTCCCTTTCCCACCTCCCCGTCCCTACCAAGTGCCCCGAGTCGTCACGATCGCCATGAGAAAAGAAGAAGAAGGAAAGAAACCAGAGACGGCCAGCAGTCTTATAGCGACAGCGCGGCGGGCACACCAGGCGAGCAGCGTCTCGTCCCCCGCGATGGCGGGCGGGGGCCGGCGCCCCCCGGGCCGGGAGGGCCGGGCGCTGCGGCCCGCGGCGGGGGCGGCTCTCCGTCCCTCCTCGGCGGGGCCGGCTGCTGGGGCCGGCGGCCGCGGCCAGCGCCCAGCGGCCAGCGCCCAGCTCGGCGGGGCGCGGCGGGGGCGGCGTTTCTCTTCCCGGCGGGGCGGAGAGGGGGCGGGCGGCGGGGCCGCGCCGCGGGGGGCCGCGCCCGCGGCGGGGGGCACCCTCAGAGCCTGAAGGAGGCCTCGGAAAAGGGATGCCAAGAAGCCGGGGGGGGGGGGGGGGGTGGGAGGGACGGCGGGAGGCTGGGGAAAAAGAAATCATCTCCTCTGACCTCTAGCGAAGTGCCCGGTTTTTTCTTAAGCTCTTCACATTTCCTAAATTTGCAGATCTGGTGTCCCGTTTTGCGGTTCCTGCAACTGCTGCAGACTCCACAGTTGATGAGCCGCTTGCAGGGCACGCACACCCCGCAGCGTTTCCGCTTCTTCTTGGCGGGGTTGCCCGCCCCAGCCCCGGCCCCGGCCCCGCTGCCGCCGCCGCCGCCGGCGGCCCCCCCTCCGCCGCCGCCACCGCCACCGCCGCCTCCGCCGCCCCCCGCGCCGGCGGCGGCGCCCAGGGCGGAGGCGGGCGAGGCCGAGGCGTGGCTCTGCGGGCAGTCCGCCAGGTTGGCGATCTGGAAGGCGCTGTCTGTGACGGCGGCCGAGGCCGCGGCGGGGGAGTGCAGGGCCGTCATGACGATGACCCCGGGGGGCAGGGAGAGGCCGCCCAGCGCCGGGATGGCCGAGAAGGTGCCGACGCGCTCGGGGAGGTTCATGATCTCGGCTTCGGCGGCGCCGCACTTGAGCTTGTTCATGCACTCCCCGGCCAGCGGCCGGCAGTGCTCGGGGGAGAGGGTGGAGAGGAAGTTGCCGTTCGCCATGGGCAGGGCGGGCTGCTCGGCCGGCGGGCAGCCGGGCTTGCCCAGCCGCTGCGCGTCGCTCCGGTGGTGCATGCCGCCCCTGCCGGCGTGCAGCGAGGAGGCGGCGGCGGCGGCCGTGGCGGTGTCGCAGTTCCAGGGGGACATGCCGATGCGGGCGGCGGCGGCGGCGGCGGCGCTGGGGAAGATGGGGGTGGTGATGCGGGCGATCTTGGCCGCCTGGGGGAAGGCGCCGCCGTTGGTCTTGTAGAAGGTGGCGAAGGAGCGGTACCTCTCCATCTCCGAGTTGTAATCCACAAGGCTGTTGAGGGCCCCCTCGGGCAGGTGGCTGTCCTTGGGCAGCCCCGGCGCCTCGGGGTTGGGGCCGCTCTCCACGCACACGTTGGTGTTCATGGTGGCCGCGGGGGACGGCGGAGGGAGGGGGGGGAAGCGGGCCGGGGGGGCGGGGGGCCGGGGGGAGAGGGACGGGGCGGGGGGGGGGGGGGTGTCGCTTAATCCTCCTCCTCCTCCTCCGGGCGCATTCCCGCCGTCGGTGCCTGGCCGGGCAGCCGCTCCTCCTGCATCCTCACGGGAGCCGCCGCAGCTGAAACGCCGAAGCATTTCCGGGGGGGCGCGCGCGCGGGGGGCGCTGACGGCCGCCAGCGGCCGCCCCCGGGGACACACGACGCGCCTGGGGGGCCGCGCCACCGCGCCCGCGGGCGGGGGGCTTGAGAGGGCGGCCCGGGCCGAGCAAGCCCGGTCCCGGGACAAGGGGGGGCCGCCGCGGCCGGGGGGGGAGCGCCCACCACCGTCTGCCCGGGGAAAAGGGGGGGGGGGCGGCGGGCCCGCGCCCGCCGGCGCTGCCGGGCATAAAAAAAAAAAAGCAGAAGAACAGGGAGGCGGGGGGAGGGAGCCGCCAGCTGCCACGGTGTCCTTCTGCGCCCGGCGGTCATTAGCTGCCCGCCGGCACAGCTGGCTCCGCCGGGCGCTGGTGGCGGCGGCCCGGCCCCCCCCCCCGCCGGCGGGCGCCGCGGGCCGGGGGGGGGGGGGGGGGGGGGGGGCGGGGGGAGGGAACGGGGCGAGATTTAAAAAAAAAAAAAAAATACTTAAGGCAGGCAATTTCACAGCTTGTGATCCCGGCGCCCGCAGCTGTACTAAAGACGGAGTATTTATCCCAGCCTCTCGGGAGGATTCCCTGCCACCGCCGCCGGGGGCTCCGCAGGGAGGGCTGGGGGACACACCACCACCCGCTTCCAAACACCACCACCACCACCCCCGAGGCGGGGACAGCCCCTCTGCGGGCGCCGGGGGGCTTCGCGGGGGACAAAACCCGGGAGAGAAAACCCGGGAGCAGGCGGGAGGGCACGTCGCTGTACCTGCTGAGCTAGCCCTCGGCGGGGAAAGATGGCTTTCTGCTCCAGGGTTAGCAAAGTTTAGGAGGAGGGTAAGGACGCGGTGCTCGTTTTATTTCCCCCCGCCCCCCCTCCTTACCCCCCCCCCACCCCGAGAGGTGAAGGGGGGTATTTTAGTTTATGGCGATGAGGAAGGTGGGTTATGGCAGCCTGCGCGAACTAAAGCAAAACATAAACATAACTTAAAAAGCCCTCAGTTTAGGAACACTGCCTCTTTGTTTTCCAGGTGCTCTACCTGAATAGTTTAAGATATTTCCAGCACCTTTTCCGATGTAGGACTATAGATCGGGAACGTTCACTTCGGAGACACTCGTGGGGCTACGTCTAGTTTCCAGACTCGGGGATGTTTAGTTCAAAATGGTTATCAATTACGGTAATTACGATCATAATTAGATTAATGAACCGTTTGCAGCCCGACCTACCGAGTGCAAAAACTTCGTCTTCTCCCAACGTCGTGCGCTAAAAAGCGGGCTTTATGTAAACAAATCCAGATGCAGGGAGCGTAAATCTACAGAAGAAACCTCACCCTCGGCTGCCTTAGGGACTGGCGGCCGTCTTTCCATCGGAAAAAAAGACCCCGAGCCCGCAGGAGCCACCTCTGTGTTTCCACGTCAGGGAAAAAAAAAAAAAAAAAACCAACAAAAACCGACCAAACCAGGCTCTGGCTGCCTTCAGAGGTCTGGTGGCAATACAAAGGCTGCCCCGGAAAGCTCTAGGCTAAGCGTCGTCTTGTGGAAGGATGCGAAGGATTTGCATATAAAAAAAAAAAAAAAAAAAAAAGAAAAAAAAACACAAAAAAAACCCCAACAACAAAACCCTCTCCCGTTTCCAGAAAGGAAAACCTAGCCGCATGTCCTCGATAACAACTACTCAATAAAACTAGTTTTGCCAGCCATGTGTAGGAAAGCCACGCATCTGGTAAGGAATAAACCGCTGGCGTTCAGCCGGTTGCTGCCAGAAGTCAGGGGACATACGCGTTTTTCTCGCCCGATTCCCCCCAGCGTTAAAGTGGCTTCTCTCCACAAAAGCTTCCCTCGCTGGCTACCGTTCCGCTCCCCGCAGCCCCCTCGCGGGGTTTATTGCCACCAGGAGCGAGAAAATGATGGTGCCCACCAACCGGGTCATTATTGTTTAATCGATGCATCTCCGGAGCATGAAAAGGGTACCCGAGACGCAGTTATTGATTTCTCCTTCTCCCCCCGCTCCCGCCCCCCCTTAACTATCGCCCTCCTTTCCACGAATGAAATAAATAAATAGAAATTGCTAGCCGGGCTCCGCGGCTCCGTCCCTGCTTAAGCTAAAATGGGACCATACATGTTCAATATTGCATGTCTGCTCTGCCAAAGACAGAGAGAGATCAAAGGTCATACTTAACATTCAGGAGGAGGGGCGGGTGCAGATTAATTAATAAATTAATATAGCGGCGCCTTGTATTGCCCAAGTCTAGCATTAAATCTACTTTTATGATCCCAGAGGACAAGAACAACAACAACAACAAAAAAACAAAAACCAAAAAAAAACCCACAACAAAAAAAAAACACCAACCCGACAAAAACAGAAAATTAAGAAAAAAAAACACCCCCCATAAAAAAAAATGCAACCCCCCCCCCCAAACCAAACAAAAAAAAAACCCCACGACGGACAAGGGGGGAAAGCAAACCAGTCACTTACCAGGCTCTGTATTTGGGGGGGGCTTGAGCGTGCAGACGCTACCAGCCTGTCTGCCTTTAATTAGTTGCACATCAGTCCCTAACACAAAGAAGAAGAAGGAGGAAAATATCCAGATGTGCCTCGGCAGCTCCTCAATTACAACTTTGATACTTGTAAACAAACTGCGAGGGGCGGCGGGGAGGGTGGGAGGAGGGGGACACACAAACGAAGCCGCCGATCCACTAAACAAATACCTGTGAGTGGCTTTTCCCCCCTCTCCCTCTCTCGCTCGTTGCAGAGAAAGGAGGAGGAGGAGGAGGAGGAGGAGGAGGAGGAGGAGGGGGGGGCAGGGGAGGCGGCGGGGGGCGAGGAAGGAGCAGGCACAGAGGGAGCGTGTGCGTGCGTGTGCGCGGTGGTCCCCGCCGCCGGCGCGCCGCCCGCCCGCCCGCCTCCCCTCCCTCCCGCCCGCCCGCCTCCCCTCCCGCCCCCCACACGGCGCCGGGAGCGCGTGTGTGTGTGTGTGCGTGCGTGCGCGCGGGCGGGCGGGCGGCGGGGCGCGGGAGGGGGGGGGGAGGGGCGGGCGGCGGCGGCGGGGCGACCGCCAGCGGGCGGGGAGGACGCCGGGATGCGGACACCCGGCGCGGCGGCCGGCGCGGCGGGCACCCGCCGCCGCCGAGCGCCCGAGCCGCGCCGCCGCCGAGAGGCGCGCACGGGTCGCGGCGCGGGGGGCCGCCCCCTTCCCGCGGTGCGGCGCGGCCCGGGGCGCTGCGGCCGGCGGCCGCCCGGTGCGGGGCTGCCGGCGGGGCGGGGCCGCGCCGCGCCGCAGAGGGGAGGGCGGGAGGGCGCGCCCCGCCCGCCGCGCCCCGTCACCCTCCCCGCCGGCGGGGGGGCAGCCGCCGGGAAAGTTTGTGCCCCGGGAAGTTTGCGGGGGTCTCCCCGCCCCGCCCGGCCCGGCCGCGGCCTTACCCGCTGCAGCAGGGGCTCGGTGCGCGACTGAGCGCGCCGCCACGCAACCTCCAGTTTTTCGCGCGCGTGTGTGTATCCCCAACGACTACCCCCCCCGCACACACACCACCCCATTATTTTTGCAGGCGTGCGGGGTGCTGCAGATTCCGGGCACACTGAGGCGAAATGGAGCCAGCTGAGCCCTGGGTGTTACACAAGCATCTCAGCAACCGCTGGGAAGCGCTTTCCCAACATTTGCCGGAGAGCAGGAGGTGCGTGGCACCTGAACTGCCAACCTCCAAAAACGCTTCTCTCCACGAGCCGCTGGCATGCAGATACTGCATGCAAACACACGGCAGCTCCTTAAAGAGCTTCAACAACTATAAGCATTAAAAAAAAAAAAAACCCAAAACCCAACCAAGCCCACCTGCCTTCCCTGGAGTTCTTGCAAGCACAAAAAAAAAAAGGGCCTGTATGCATTGAATAAATTACACATCGCAAGTTCTTCATCCAGCACCTCTCGGTACCTCCAGAGCGAGCGCTGGCACTTACGGGGACGCTGCTGCAGCTGGCGCAGGCACGGAGCAGTTAAGGAATGGATGCCCTGGCACAGGGAAATCATTTTAGCCCTTTGTAAATCACAGAAAAAGCAGGGAAAGTCTCACTGTTTCATTAGCTTTCTATGTAAGTAAATGAAGGCTTTATTCGCAGACTGAAGTTTTATTTCCTTCTGCTCCAATCTGAATTCAAGCCCGGGGTGCTCAATGACAGGGAATTACCTGCGGGAAAGTGCCGCGGGAACTTTTTCCCGGGAGCAGTAAGAAGAGGTGGATTTCGGCAGAGGGATTCGGCGAGGACCAGCAGCCTCGCGGTTCAGACCTCCAACAAGTGAGGCCAACGGGTACAGAAGAGGGACAATGGGATAGCTTGCAGATCTCCGGGAAGCCACACCGCTGCTGCTTACATGATGGATTGGTGGCCTTCATTTGGAACTGGCACACTTTATCGAACTAGTAATCTGCCTCTAACCATGCAATATGCATTTTAAAATACCCCCAAACATGTATTTACATAATAAAGCGTAACCTCCCGACTAGCTAGCGCCGGCCCTCACGGCAGTCCTGCTGCCTTTTTCAAAGTCTTTTCTGTTTTGATACATTTTAGTATCAACTTCTGGGGAAAAGTACAACCGAGGGGAAACGATGTTTCGGTAATGTCACAAAGTGACAAAAACCAAGCGCTTTTCCCGCTGCGGTTGGTTCCCTACCACTTTTCTCCCAAATTAGTTGTCAAAAGCCATGTGCGATACTCCAAACACTGAGGCCGTTTTTCAAACACAGACTCCTCCTGAACTCCAAACTTCCTTTAATCACACCTCGGGTCTCACTTAAGCAATCCTTGCCGAGTTAATTTATTACTCTTGAAGGAGTTACATTTTTAATAACCTAAAAGAGGAAAAGGGGGAAACTCTGATAATCTTTTCTCATGCATAAGGAAGACCATTTCATGTATTTTTTAATTGTCACGTGAATTAAATTGCAGTGCTATATATAACTTTTCTGCTCCAGCCTGGAAAGCTCGTACACTTACCTGGTGTTGGGGAAGGCACGTGGAATCTGATCCAGATGGGTTTTCTCTGAAACCTTTTGCTCAGTAGAGGGGTTTTTTGTTCGTTTGTTTTCAGATACAAATCTGTTTTACCCTGCAGTCCGCCCTGAGCCTGGGAGCCGAGGCGGACTGGAAGAGTGGAAAATGCACAGGTGTTTACCGGTGAGGTAGCCAACCTTCCAGCTACAACTTTCTCATGACAAGTTTTAAGAAGGCAATTCCAGATTGTCCTTTTCACCATAATCCATGCTTTCATGGGAGGGATGGAAAGTTCAAAGTCACAGGCTCTGTTTTTCGTCCAGAAACTATTGCTATTTCATTTTTAGCAGCAGGAATGCAGCGAGAATGGTATGTTGCAACATTATGAACATTGGAGCTGCCCTGCCTTTGTAAATATTAAGGTGGTTCTGAAAGAAAGTTGCAAAAAAAAAAACCCCAAACCAACTGAAATTCGCTTTCTGTTCTTGTTCATTCTGTGACTGGCTTTAGCATCTATCTGCAAACTGGCCATCGTAAACCTCCCCTGATCCATCAGTATTATAAGCATTGCACCAGAATTAGAAAAAGGAGGTGAAGCAAGCCCCTGGGGAATGCTGCAGTTCATTACAGCCTGCTAGCTGGGTCTTTTTTTCTAACATTATTACTCTCTGCTTTTGTGTGCTCTTTTCCTAGGGCTCCTAAAGCCCACGGATCCACTGTCAGGGCTGGACTCTCGCTCAGCTGTTGCGTTTGGGTTCCTTTCCGCTGGGGCCGGGAGCTCGCAAATGGCCCCGACCACACATGCTGTGACTCCGGCTGCCCCTGGGTGCCGGGGGTACATGGAGGAAGGGACGCATTCAAAGTTCCCAAACCAATTTCTTTTTTATTTCATTGGTGCAAGAAACACACAGAAATGTCCAGAAATGTCTTGCACACCGTCCACAACAATAACAGCACACCTGCACCCTGCTGCCTGGAATCCCTCATAACCCTTTAACATCCTTTGAGCTACAAATTATTCCATGGACTCTCTGGGATCTGGGCTCCAATCCATCCTGAAAGCTGTCCATGATGCCAAACCCAGCCCCCCTGAGCTGCTGCTCATCTCTGTGACTTCCAGCAGCGCTAGGCACCCTCCTTCCTTCCTCTGTAGGTGCCCACCTGCCAGCAAAAATAAGGTTAAAACCATCAATTAGAATGCCTTGCTTATCACCTTTCAGTATTACTGAAGACTGCTCTCCTTGCTTTTGTTTGAAAGGCAACGCAATGATTACCCCCCTATAACAGACACCTACAAATATTTACTAAAATAACCTAGCAGAGCAATTTTTTTAAAAGTTGTCACAGCTTAAATATTCCCATTACTTTGAATCTGGTTTGATTCCGCTTCAAGTACAGCTGCTTTCCCACTGCTTCCTAGGCAGGAGTCCAGGTTGCTGATCTCCGATTATGCCGACTCCCAGAGGGCTCGATCCGTCGCGGATACAAGTCAACGTCGCAGCGCTGCATTCGATGGGAGGCTGCCAGCTGAGAAATGGCAGTGCCCAGGAAAAAGAAAACCCCACGGCGATCCTTGTACCCTTGAGGTTGGGACCCTCACTGTGGACAGACCAAGAGCTCTGAAAATCAGGTCTGAAGAGCTGGCTACTAAAATCACCTGGGTTCATTTAGACCACCTCAGCATCTCCAGATGTCTCTCCACCGTGAATGATGGTCCATGCATCCGTGCCACGCTTTCATTTCTTTCCGGTTCTTAAAAAACTGCCCTTTTACCGGAGGGGGGCTGGAGTGGCTTTTACCCTGTGAATCCCGTAGGAATCTAAATGACGTGCCAGAAATGTCACGCCAGCAGCTAACACAGGGGTTTAGAATAAGCACTCCCTGGCCGGTAGGCAGCAAGTGTGGGCTTGTTCACCTAATCAGCTTTAGGGCTCCTTGGTGCTAAGGGGGCTGTATTCTGGATTTGTCAAACGGGCATCGCGCAAACACTCCTCTGGGGCAGCTATTCAGAAAGCGTATTTGTTCTTTCAGGGCTTGCATGTCATCCCCCCCAAAAAAAAACTGTAAGAAAGGTTTGTGTCGCTGTTGCTAGTTCAGGATGCCTTACAGGTTTTTTTCTTTGCGGCCCTATTTTCAGATGCTTCTTGATTTGTCAAGTTTCACCTCTTTGGACTAGAAGTTCCCTGCTTGAGAGGTATGCAGTCTCTAAAACTGTTCAGCTGGCTTCCAGGCTTAATTCTTAACAAACACACTTTCTGTGCTAAAATAATAACTATTTAAGAACTACTTTTCTAAGGACCTCTAATGCCTTTGCACTTAGAAGCAAAAGTTTGAGATTTGGTTGTTGTGAACATACCTATTTGGCCAAATTGCACAAATTTCTGAGCTTAGTTCACATGTAAGAGAATTGTTAGAAGTGCAGCAGGGAAAAAGTCTCTGAAGTGTCTCTTTTTGGCTGATCTTTGAAAAAGATTCCCTCTGTAAACGCATTGCCTGCACTGGAAACGCTAAGTGATCTGACAATAGCAAAAGGTAAGCATCTGCCACAGAGCATTCCAGTTTAGTGATCTCTTTTATCAAGTTATCAAAACCAGGATGATCCCACTTCCAGAGCGTGGAGACAGACTCAGTGATGTTTGAGAAGTACACAGGGTACCACAGAGAGAACCTGTAGAAATTTTGGAATATGAATGTGTGGAGTTGGGGCAACTTTGCGAAGGAAGAAAAGACGGATGCTGAAAAGGGAGCATGGGCTAAATGAGGAAACAACCCTGCAGGAAGGCTAGTATGCCATCAGGCAATTAAAAGCCTGATCAGGCGTATGTACCAAGCTGGTAAAGTAAGGATTGCATGGATAAACTCAACTCAGGCATCTCCTAGCTTTTGAGCACTTCAGTTTGTGACTTTTGCAAAGATTCTGGAGGTTTCTACCCTCTTGGCTTGGCTGCTTTCTGAATTTTGGTACTCGTCTCAGCAGTGACAAATTTTGCTTTACCTTCATACTTAAGTATTTGATGAGGGAATTCCATTTTCACATTTAATGAATCGGGGAGAGTAAGGATTTCATTAGAAAGCAGGGTGTTGTCAAATTAATACCAGCTTCAGATGAATGGCAGTGGTCTTGAGCCAGATTTTCATTTCACATCATGTGCACATCACTGTGATCAAGCACCTCTGGCAGCTTATACCAGTGAAAAATCAAGCTCATACCACTATTGACTGAGACCCGACTTTGGCCCTGGGATGCCCAGGATAGCTACATCAAGCTATTCCAGGCTCTGTTGGACTGGAAGAGCCTCTGAAACCAAAATGGTAAGTAAACCCAACTTTTTTACTACCTCATAAAACAACAAAAGAAAAAGTAGTATCTTCTTCAGGTGATTTCTATAGGAAGGGAATTTGAGTGAGATTTTTCTCTAGAGAAAAGTATTTTCTCTATAGTTGTGATGTTGCATAGCTTTGGTCACTTTCTCACTGAAATAGCCAGAGATTCTGTTACCATCCCAGTCCTCACACTCTGACAAAAGGCGTATGTATATTTTACTATCCACTTCTGTAAATGCTTTGCTCCCCTCATCTGTTTTCACATTTTCACTGTTAAGGATTCAGGCTCATCTGGAATACGCTTATGTATTTCAAATACTTGATTTCACACAACAGTATTATTTATGGTTAAGGCTTCATTGGGAGGAATGACAATCAATCATGACTCAAAGATGGTCTTGGTGCCAGAAGCACTCGTATCCTTCTACAGGCCATCACTCTGACTTGCAATATGCACCAGCAGGCAGTGGATGGCCATTTCCCTTACTGTCCCCTGAGGTCATGTTAATCAGCCCTTGGCTTTACTGTCAGTAGGCATAAAAATGGAACTCCGCACACTGCACAATGTGGGACTGACGGATGATCCCAGAGAAGTGCCGTTGATCCTCTATTGATGTCCCCAGAACTTGCTTCCTTCTCTGATTTCAGAGGTATCCACAGACGAACAGGAGCGCTGTTGTGGTTTAACCCTGGCTGGCTACTGAGCACCACTCAGCCACTCACTCGCTCACTCACCCCCAGTGGGATGGCGGAGAGAATCGGAAGAGTAGAAGTGAGAAAACTCAGAGGTTGAGGTGAAGACAGTTTAATAGGTAAAGCAAAAGCCGTGCACACAAGCAAAGCAAAAACAAGGAGGAATTCACTCACTACTTCCCCATGGGCAGGCAGGTGCTCAGCCATCTCTGGGAAAGCAGGGCTCCACCATGTGTAATGGTGACTTGGGAAGACAAACGCCATCACTCTGAATGTCCCCCCTTCCTTCTTCTTCCCCCAGCTTTATATGCTGAGAATGATGTCATATAGTGTGGAATATCCCTTTAGTCAGTTTGGGTCAGCTCTCCTGGCTGTGCCCCCTCCCAGCTTCTTGTGCACCACCAGCCCACTCATTGGTGGGGTGGGGTGAGAGGCAGAAAAGGCCTTGACTTTGTATGAGCCCTGCTCATCAATAACAAACACACCCCTGTGTTATCAACCCTGTCTCCAGCACAAATCCAAAACACAGCCCCATACTAGCTATTGTGAAGAAAATTCACTCTATCCCAGCCAAAACCAGCACAGAGGTGCAGAGGCCAGCTGGTTGCTCCACACATCAGGTGCTTTAAAAGATGCTATGAGCAGCTGGATGCTGACAGCACAGTGTCTGCTATCTAGATGACTGCAACTAAGCACCTCCTTTGTAAGGTGGGACATTTGGCAGAAGGTAGTGTCTCACAGAAAAGGTAACTGCTGAGGCTTAGATAATACCAGTTTCCACCAGTCTATGACTGTCACCCCAGTTTCCTGAATGCTTTTCCATATTCACCTACTTACAGCTGTGGCCCCAGACGTTCAAGATAAAGGATGTTGGGAAAGGGAAATGATAGCCCAGATGCCAATGGGTGGTCAGAAGAATACGTAGCATCCCAAGAATGGCGACAAAATGTGAGCTACAGGACTTGGGAAGGACAAGAATGAACACACTGAAGAGCAAACAAAAATAAAGCTGGTAAGAGCAGCGGAAGAAATGTGGATAAACTATATTGTGAGGATTTAACAGGAAAATCAGGGCAGAACAAACCACAGAAGGCGCCACAAGGGACATAACCAAACTTTCTTGTTTCAACAAGATAGCTATCCTTTCTCACACGTGTGCAGTCCCGTCCAAACGTGCAGTCACACAAATATTTTAAGCTGCTCTCTCCTGCCAGCAGGAGAGTTGTTATTATGGCAGCCAGTGCTGCCCTGCCTAGATGAGCCCCCAGAGAAAGCCCTCTCGCCTCTCACTCGCTGGCATGCCAGCCAATTCCCCGCACACCTTACTATGTGCTCGGAATGACGATTACGTTTCAGTTGGTGCTTCAACCCTTTCTGGGTGTAACTTTAGCCCCCTTGAGCAAACGCACACCTGCTTTACAGTGCATCTGCAGAACGGAAGAAACAAGGCCCTGAGTACAGACATCTTGTTAAAACATGCTATAGGCAGACCAGGAGATATTATCGCTCAATTGAACAAGGACCAATATACCTTCGGTCTTGAAATTCTGTCTGTTATCCCTGCTCCACTGGATCTGCTTGATTCCAAGTTGCAGAGTGTTATCCTAAGCAGGATGATAGAAATGCCCATTGTTAATTAGTTATTATTTTATTACTCTTGGTACTTAATGGCCCAAGACATTTTAGCTGATAATTGAGATCAAGTAGCGGAGTTATTTCTTTTATATGTGGACTGTATGTAAGTATATATTAAAAAAAAACCCCAAACGTATACAAATACTTTAGGGTAGAGATCACTCAGTATGCAGAGTTTTCCTTAACACCTCTCAAGCCCATTTAATATTCAGGTTTGCTGTTACACAAAGTAATAAACTGACCAAAAAACAATTGCTCTTATAGACAAAGTGAACATTAAGGCTTTAATCAACAATGCTGTCAAAGTATTTAGAAGAAATTAGTTTATCATGCATAGCAAAGATGGGTTTCTTGAGACCTCTGATGAAAAGTGATATAGCCATTATCTGATTACTGTAATGTACACTCAATCATTAATACAAAAGTCCTCTTTAATGATCTTTGTTTTATGGCCGCAGCCATCCTAGAAGGAAGCGGGGAGGTGGGAAGGGGAAAGTCTTGCTTCTTGGTTGTTTTAATGCCAATTCTAATGGGTTGTGACACTGAAGAATGCTAATTTGAGACTGATGTTTATTTCTTGGCCCTGATCACAAGACATGGGTCAGACTTATCAGAGGTCAGCAGTACTTGATGTCCTGAGGGCAAAATGATGCTATTTGAGATTAATCCCAAGGCCGTGCCAGTCTTCTGCAGTCCCAGAGATTGCTGGTTGGCATATTAAGATGGTGTGAATCCACGCTCCCCATCATAGCTGTGCTGAACCAAGTCCTGTTACAGGAGCTGTGCCCTAGCATCTGCACGGAAATGATGATCCTGCTCTTCAGTAGAAAAAACATGGAGAAAGTAAAGATGCATAAGGGGTCTGGTAATTATTTCTCAAGTTTGTTGCAGCAAACTGCAGTCTGTTGTTATTTTGCTGCTGGCTTCTCCTAATAATTTTGTCCCAGTTTTTAAAGAATAGACCCCAAAAGAAATTTGTTGGCATCTGGCTCAATCAAAATGGAAAAAATCATAATAAGGAAACTGTCTTTCAGAAAGAGTGAAGACTGTGTTCTCTGAATGTAATTTTTTTTTTAATGACTTTGGATTTTGCAGATTGTAGTCATTATATAGCTATTTATGAGGAAGCATTATTGTTGTCTTTGTCAACAGAAAAACCTTTGAGAACACTGTCTGTCACCTAGGATGAGTACTGCCACAAAATAAATGTCCTCTCAACATTTTTGAGGATGTTTTCACAGGATCATTAGAGAACCTGAACCCCACTATTACTGCAAATTAAAAATTATTTAATAGTGCTGCCTCTGAAAGGATCTGTTTTTTTACAGTTGTCAAAGACCTCAGACGCTGATCATTTTGTTTAACAATACATTATTTTCTTTTAGTACTTCTAGACAAATTGCAGGTGTTATCTTATGATTCTTTAAATGCCTGTGTTATTCTAAAAGCACTAGTGTGAGTGAATAAATAGTCGCCTAAAAGAGGTATTGTTTTTCCATCTTTAAAAGCAAGGTACCGAGAGCACCAATAATATGTTTACCTCAAAGATATGAACGTCTTCATGTACCATTCAATTCATGCTGCAAGTTTTAGAGCTTTGTATCTCTTTGGAGAGAGTTCCTACTGCGTATCATTTAAGTCTCATGTAAACTTGTAGGTTAAGTGGTACATTAGTCTTGTTCTGAATCAGAAATTAAATGTATCCTTTGGGAACTCTTCTAAATATTTTGACTTTAATGATTGGAGCTTTTTAGCCTTTCTCTTTGTTAAAGTCAATCTCAGAATTAGCTTTTTATTGCTCCCCCCATTATTCCTTCTCCTATCTGGAGAATCTCAGCTGCTAAAACCGCCACTACCAAATCCACTGTGGACAAAAGAGGAAGTTCAATGAAACAGGAGCACTCAAGCTTCCCGTTCATGCCATGCTGGGCCTGTAAAACAATGGAGTTGCAGCAGACTTGTAGAGTACATAAAAGAAATGGACCTTTAAGGAATGTATGTTTTCACACACTGACAGGGATACTAAGCTCCCACATTTTCATAGAATCATAGAATCATTAAGGTTGGAAAAGACCTCCAAGACCATCAAGTCCAACTGTCAACCCAATACTACCATGCCTACTAAACCATGTCCTGAAGTGCCATGTCTACACGTTTTTTGAACACCTCCAGGTATGGGGACTTCACCACCTCTCTGGGCAGCCTGTTCCAATATTTGACCACTCTTTCAGTAAAGAAATTTTTCCTAATGTCCAATCTAAACCTCCCCTGGCGTAACATGAAGCCACTTCCTCTTGCCCTATCTCTTGTTACTTGGGAGAAGAGACCAACACCCACCTCGCTACACCGTCCTTTCAGGCAGTTGCAGAGGGTGAGAAGGTCTCCCCTCAGCCTCCTTTTCTCCAAGCTAAACAACCCCAGTTCCCTCAGCTGCTCCTCAGAAGACTTGTGCTCCAGACCCCTCACCAACTTCGTTGCCCTTCTCTGGACATGCTCCAGCACCCCAATGTCCTTCTTGTAGTGAGTGACCTAAAAATGAACACAGTATTTGAGGTGCGGCCTCACCAGTGCTGAGTACAGGGGGATGATCACTTCCCTGCTCCTGCTGGCCACACTATTCGATAGAAACCAGGATGCTGTTGGACTTCTTGGCCACCTGGGCACACTGCTGGCTCATATTCAGCCGGCTGTCAACCAACACCCCCAGGTCCTTTCCCACAGGGCAGCTTTCCAGCCACTCTTCTCCAAGCCTGTAGTGTTGCATGGGGTTGTTGCAACCCAAGTGCAGGACCCAGCACTTGGCCTTGTTAAACCTCAAACAATTGACTTTGGCCCATGGATCTAGCCTGTCCAGATCCCTCTGCATCTACCTTTCCTACCATATGAAATTCATCTCTATGTATAATTCTATCTACATTCCTGTGGTTCACTTCCTGCTGCAGCCATGATAAATGTCCTTTTATATTTAGGGATTTTTGGGTTACTCATCTTTCATTTCTATTGTTATCAAATCTGTATTTCAAATATCTGTCTGCATCCTGCTCGTTCCAGTGTGATATATGAGACTACAGATAATATATGCACCCCATGATTAAATGCACCCATGCTGAGCCTCTAGAATTGAGTTCACTGTTCACTTTAGCTGATATTCTTCCTTGACCACTGCACCCCACAGCAATCACTTCAGCGCTGCTAGTTCACCTGATCGTCCTCTGCGTTTGATCTGACTCAACAAAACCACCCATTTTTCCTAAGAAAACACTGTAAGTTTCCGAATTATTTTTGCTTCCCAGGGTAGACTTCAAAATTAATTAATGCATATACATATGTCCATTTACATATGTACAATGGCCATTTGCTTGTGCAGCAGTCCTGGGGGAGACCAAACCTGAGCTGTCAATAACATAATCCGCTTTAGAGTACAGGTCACAGATAGGTCTGAAAGGTATCTTAAAGATTCTTATCTATCTCCCTTGACTCAGATTTATATGTTAAAAGGTAAAGTCAGGTAAGATGAGTCCAACCTATAGTGCCCAGATGATCCATTCACAACGAGGAGGCCAATGCATCAGATGCTGTACAACAGCATGCAGGGAAACAACAGGTTCCTGAAGCACAATCCAAGACTGATCTAGAGAAGACTCAAAACTCAAATACTGATCAGATTTACAGCAGACTTAATTTAAGAAGCAATATGATTAGCAAGGGTGAGAAGCAATGAGAAGGGGAAGACTGGAAAAGATATGAGTAATAGCAGTACAATCGTACGTTCACGGCAACTATGCACAACGGGGTAGTTGTGAATCAAAGTAGCTTTAGTTATTACTAGGTCTGGTTTATGTAGGATCTCTTTAACTACAAATAAAATCATCTCTCCTCAATTACCAATGAAGCTAGGTACCTTTGGCAAGGTCTTTTCTTCAAGCATCACAGTAAAAAGTGGATTTTGAAGAAGGATTTAAAAGGCAGACCCAGCTGGGATGGATTAGAGATCATTATGGAAGGAGAGAAAACACGTATTGCCATGGGAAGGAAAGGTGGCCATGATTTGACTTGCTGGTCTTCCTTCTGTCCAGTGGACACGTAAGATCACTCTGTCACTGTGCAAGAGTCTGCTCCAGCTGCAAGAGAGATCGACTGTTTTATTGGTCTCCGGGAATCCCTAGTATGCAAGTCTTACTTTCTGCCCCCATCAAACACCTGCTAATGTTTCCCGCAAAGCAAATCTTCCCACCAAGATGAATAAATATGTTAATAGTAATGTATAATTATTGCAATTACTCTAGCCCAGCCTGTACACCAGCTCTGCAGTAAGCTTCACAGCCCATCCATGTACAACCATAGGGCGTTCTCCACTGACCCTGATGCATCCTCGCTTACAACATTCAGAAGGGAGAAAGGGAGTGAAAGACAGAACAGGCAGAAATACACGCTGGTCAGAGAAAGTAGTCAGGTCCCAGAAAAATACCTCAAAGAACTATTTTTCCAATTCTAACAGTTTTCCTCTGGTTCAATTGAATTTTCTCTGCTTATGGCTTATTTTCTCTACAGTTTTTAGGTTTTCACAATTCATTAACATATCATTCAACAAGTCAAGGTTTCAGGATTACATTTCCAACATTTGCTTTTCCTTGCTATGTTTCCACTTACTGAATTAAAAAAAAAATCTCTACTTTAATTTTCACATTTATTGTTATATTTATGCAATATAGAATATTTATGAAATCTTTTCTCAAAGTAAGTTCAATTCTGGATGTTTCCTCCCTATTTTATGTGTTTCTAATTGATTATCCATTATGCCAATAATGTAATTAAAAAGACAAAAATCAGAGTTACTCCAGGGTGAGAAGCTGTCCTAGAGCTTTAGGTGACCCCGATTCAGGGCACTGGAGAAGTCAATGATGTAATTAAGAAAGTCCTACAGTCTTCATAAACTTCCCAAGGTTATCCTCCCCAGCCTTGTGCCTTTTTCCTTTCCTCGCCACTCTGAGCCCCGTCCCTGCCAATACCTGCCACAGGGAAAATGGGACCCTCCCAGCTGGCCTCTGCTGTGCTTCCAGCAATCTCTGTCAGCCGGATACCAGATACTGAGGGTGGCTTTAATTTATTCTTTCCTTTTTATCTGGTGTAAAGGAGCAAAAGGGCTGAAACTCTCACCTTTTCTCTCTTCGTTAAGGCTAATGTATTCAGATCTCTCCGAACAGAAGTGCCTAATACTGTACCTGTGCTGTACTAGGGAAAGAGCATTACCTCTTGCATTGCTGGAAAGTCTAAACACATTTAAGTCAAAGGCAACCAGGTTTCTAGCACCTCTCACAGTCCCTGTCTTGGAAGAAGAATTGCCATAAGAGGTACTATTAAAGTCTGCCCAGCGAGGGATTTCTGGAGATCATTTTCGTACAGTGGGTGTATCTTTTAAAAGGGTTTTTTTAAATAGTTAGGCAGAGCCTTAGAATACATTGGGATCTGCATACACACGTATGTCTCTAATACCACTTAATTCCTCCAGTGCTTTTTACCTAGAAGGATTTATCTCATAGGCTCTGAAATAGACCTAGTGAGCAGGGAAGTCTGCTGGCTCTATAATAGTGATAAAAGTCAGATATCATAATGCTTCCATTTCATTAGGAAGCTATCGGTCTCCCGGTTGCAGCTGGTTATGACCCAGGAAAAAGTGGATACGTGGCTTGATACAGCATACAAAACATAAGCTATATATTAAGGATCCCATGCTGTTTCTATCTCAAAAAGACAGTTCTCTTGGTTCTAGTTGTACTTTGTTTGATTTGGCAGTAGGAGGAAAGGGAATAGATCATTCAGTTCCTGTAATTTGTAAAAAGCATCAACAATTTTAACCTGCATTTTCCCTCAGTTAAAGCTTCTTGTTTGATGTTTTCCTCCACTGACTATGACCGTCCTTTAAAACACTTGAGATGAAGTCAGGTAGATCAAATAGAATAGGGTATCATCTGTGTACGCTCTAACAGCGTTAACATACATCAGTGGAGGAAATGGATTACTTCCCCATTCAAACTAAAATCATTCTGTCCTCAAGTGCCATACACGAATAGCAGACTAAGGACAAAAAGGATCGAGTAACATTAATTGCACAGTTTGGGGTAGCATTTAGACCAGCCGTAGCAGGTAATTAAACAGATAAAGCTTTTGGTTTAGCTGTTTGTGTGCTGGTAGGAAAGTGCAGTCTATCAGCTGCTCTAACTGTGTCTCTGCGGTATAATTTTGGTGGGGGTGTGTATGTGTGTGACAACTGCAGTGTTTTACCTGAAGTTCTAGGTTGAGAACTGTGTTTTGATAAGGCAGTAAGTAAGCTCTTCCTGCAAAGCCCTGCTACTTTTTTCTGTATATAGAAGCTGTATTAGTGTTCAGTCATACTACTCAAGAAGAAAACAATACATCTAGATAATCCCACATATTCACTTTGCATTATACCTTGCTTCCCATTTATTATAAACTTTTCTCCCTCTGCACCAAATTGATCCTTTTTTTTTTTCTTTTCAGTTTTCCTGATTCCAAATCTCTCACTAAGCTTGATTTGCTGCTTCTGCTGGGCCACCTAAACTATGCCATGTGTATTATACCTCAGGGTAGATCATTAATTCCTACCTCTTTGATTTAGCTGCAGTCTCACTCAGATTCCTGCATCATTTTATCTCCCTCGATTTTTTCTGCCAGTTTGAAACTCAGCTTTGGTTCTGCCTCCTTAAACATTAGAAGAAAGTACATTTCTTTTACTTTGACCTCATTTTCTCACCTGACAACACTTGGCTTTTTTACTGATGTCTCCCCGAATCATGTTTTTTCCATTTAGTACTAAGGATAGCATTTCCGTGTTTCAGCAAAACCAGCTATTTGCGTTCCTATCATGTTCAGAGTCATCCTATGTGTCTGCCTGTGCAATTCTGAGTTCAGTGCCAAAACAATTTGGGCATTTGTATTAGAGCTAGAAAGCCTTTCTACTATCTTGATAGCTTAGCTGTATTTGCTGTCACAGTATTAATAGGGGCCAGTCGATTCTGCATTCCTCAGTACATTTCTGTGTTCTCTTTTGTGCTCTGGATCACTGTTGGTCACCGGCTTCTAATCAAACATGTTCATATGCAGTGATACATTCACCAAATAGCTGCTAAAATTCCTGTTACTGTGCAAAAATTCAGATCTCTAAATTCCAGGCTAAACCTACAGTTCAACCATTTTCATATCTAATTCAATACTAACTTCCTTCGCATTTTACTGACTTAATCCGAGTTCACATTTGTACTCTCCTCAGAGTCACGTCCAATACTCCACAACATTAGCAGTCCTTTCAGCAAAGTTAGGGTAATGTATCTTTCCTTTATCAAATACTGCCACCAAAGCTTAATTGTTAATGCTCTTTAGCTTAGATGGTCCACAATTGCTTGCCTCAGTAGTTTTAGCTCAGTGTAATGCTCATCAACCCACCACATCCACTGCAGATTCATCAAAAAAAAAGCATCTGATTTAACAAAAGCGGAAGCTGGCCTGACAACCCTGGAGATCAAAGTACACTAATGTATTTACAGGAGCTGAACGTGCAACCACACAGCCTTCTACCATATTTAACTGTGTAACTCTTTATTCTGGGAGGCCACCTTTACAGTTGGTCCTTCAGTTCCAGCACCCATTTGGTCCTTATGAGTCCAGAAAGCAGATGACATGCTAGCTACAGTCACGATTTTGTTTTGAACTATTCATCTTCAACTCTTATCAAGGCACCCAAACCACATCAAATTGTATCAATCTTCAGTTACTACTAAACGGAGCCACCACAACACTGATCTCCTCTGTCTCTGCAACCACCACCTATTTCTTAAATTAATTTATAGATCATAATAATTTTCTCTATAAAAAGCTACGACTGTGTCTACTACTTATGAGGGATGATTTAGGAGCTCATTTTCATTTGCGACCCCCCATCACTATGCGCTGTAGAGATTTGTGCCTGGGAACAGTTTGTTCTCCTTGAAGAGTTTGCCTTCCAAGTGTGGCTTCCGTGCACAGACAAAACAGGCTGTGACAGGGGACCAGAGGCAGTAAAACCAAAAGGGTTTAGTAGAAAATCAAAAGTCTCAACTTGCCATTTGGTCTAACCAAAGCCAAAGAGAAGCAGTTCAAAAGCTTCATGAGAGATGATTTTTAGGGAGAAAGGTACAGGAAAATGAAACGCCATTTAGTTGTTTAGATTGGGCGAGGTGGTATTTGTTAGAGCAAGCAATGGGCAGGTTATCATGGGTGTTATTACCAGCATGGAGCAGGCAGGAGTAGTTAGCTGGTGGCACGTGTGGTTCTGACAGATGGGGTGACACCATCATCTGGCCTGTAGGAAACTTTTCCTGTTCTGCTTCCCTTTCTGTCCCTGACACTTCTTCCTCAGCATGCCACGTCATGCCACAATCATCAGTGCTCACAACCTCAGCCAAAGATGCATTCTGGCTCATAGGAGAATGTCCCCTGTATTATCTTGGGCTTTGCATTAGTGTAATGCACTAAGAGCTTTTATTCTATTTATTTTGGCTGGATAGTGGGTGTGAATTAACAGTGCATAATACTGCTTTACTCCAAGGCTGTTGTGCGATCTCTTGCTTTACAATACAGCTACTGGTTGGAATTTCCTAAAGGCCTTGCACCCCCTGCAGCTGGGACTAGATTTTCAGAAGGTTTCTGCTCCCATGTAAGCACCTAAATAAATGTCTAAGATTTTCCAGGAGCCCTGCATGTAGAGTGCTGCATGAACCGTTGCTGTGAGATTGGCTCTTGAAAATTGAGCCCTGTGAAGTGGGGACTGCGCTATTTACTACTTGTGATGCTTGTTCAAATGAGACTTAAAATCATTCCCAGTTTTTTCCGTCATTACAGATCATAGAGAGCTATGTGCCACGTTCATAATTACATCTCTGCCTGCCCCTCACTCTCCAAAACTCTCTGTAGAGAAGATCCTTCTTTCCTAACAGAGACTGTCCCACTCATCTGCGATGCTGAATCCCTACAGTTCATAAATGGATCACCAGAGGTAGTGGGGAAGACTGGATCTATAGTATCCCCTCACTACAAGACTGGATCTATAATATCCCCTCACTACAAGAAGGACACTGAGTTGCTGGAGCATGTCCAGAGAAGGACAACGAAGCTGGTGAGGTGTGTGGAGCGCAAGTCTTCTGAGAAGCGGCTGAGGCAACTGGGGCTGTTCAGCCTGGAGAAAAGGAGGCTCAGGGGAGACCTTATTGCCCTCTACAACTGCCTGAAAGGACGGTATAGCGAGGTGGGTGTTGGTCTCTTCTCCCAAGTAACAAGAGATAGGACAAGAGGAAACGGCCTCAAGTTGCACCAGGGGAGGTTTAGATTGGATATTAGGAAAAAAATTCTTCACTGAAAGAGTTATCAGGCACTACAATGGGCTACCCAGGGACGCGGTTGAGTCCCCATCCCTGGAGGCATTTAAAAGACGAGTGGATAAGCTGCTTAGTGACCTGATTTAGTAGTGGACAGGTATGGTTGGACTCGATGATCTTAAAGGTCTTTTCCAACCAAACAATTCTATGATTCTGTATGACTGACAAGGGTACCTGAAGTAGTGGCTTCGTTTCCACAACTGATGCTCTACTTTGGGATCCATGCTAGTGAAGGATGCTGAGTTTGTATAGGTTATTATTTATGCCATTATGTCAGTTGTATTGTTCAAATGTATTCAAATAAATTGGCCTTTCTAAGACTTGAACCAATTCCTGAATTACTACGTAAATTATTAAGTAGTCTGCATTCAAACTTTTTACAGTATTGCGTGGTTTATAGTTTGGTAGGAAGGATTTCATGATGTAGGAATGCCACATTAATTTTACATTTAATAGTGATATTTCATTGCTTCTAAAACTTTTCACACTATCTCATTTCTTGTATCCATTCCTAAGTCATGTTTTTATCTGCCAAGATGACATGTTCAAAGAGCTTTGGCAAAGCTTGTATGAAAAACTTGTATGAAAAATAGGATGTTGAGTAGCACTTCCCAAATGTGAAAGAGATACAGCAGAGTGTTTTAGAGGCCAATTAATTATGGAATAATTCCTGCAAACTGTGGCGGTAATTAATGAGTGAGAAACATGCAGTATTTAGAAGTGAACAGCAGTTAGCAAACATTATGCATCGTTTTGTGACTGTAATACAAGAAACAGTCCTGTACCTGTTTATCGATTATGGGTATTAACAGATTCCCCTAGTTAATGATGTGTTTTGTGCTTGTGCCATCTAGCCCTAATCTGAAATGTGACTATGTAAAAAAAAAAAAAAAAGCACTTTCTTTCTTGCCTGTATTCACAGGAGAGAGAAGCAAGTTTCCACAAGAGTTTGCTTGGGTTGAGAAACCAGCTGTGATTAATTCAGGGAAGACAGTTGCAGGACCACACTGGCCCAGAGAAATTAAGACTTTACTGCATGTCAGGAAGAAGGCGTGATATAACTGGAGGGCTCAGGTGGCTTTCCTCTTACCTATTCCCTGGGGGGTAAGCAGGACTGCACCCTTTCTCTAGCCTTATGATGCACCCTTTAAGCTTTGTGAAGCAGTTCATACACAGCCCTGAGAACAGGATGAGTGCGACCTGTTCCCTTAGCGTATCGTGAGGAAAGGTCTTCCCGGCTTCTGTACACATTTCTTATCTGGTACTGAATAAACTTCTTCAATTTGTGCATTATCAATGAAATTTCCTGCTAGCTTGTTCAATCAGCCCCACCAGCCAAAATCTACTGACAGCATCACTGACCTGCAAGACCTGTTTTAGTACACCTCCATCAGCTCCTTCTGGTTTTCGATCATCAGGCAAGACCTTCAGGGAAGTGACTGTTTCTTCCACTATGTTTTTACAGCTCATAGGACAGCACACAAACAATATTAACTGTTAAGTTTACCTCATCTTAAAAATTAAAAAAAAAGATGGTGATGAAAAATAAAAAGAACAGAGACATGACCATCAGAACCTCACCAAATCTGGAGAACTGGACAAGGAAAAGTAGCATTTTGTCTTCTAAATGGAAGAAAGCTGACTGTTTACATCATTACAACACATACAAGAAACCCGGAGAACATTTTTACGTAGAGTGTCACTATGTTTTAAAACTCAAGGTTGTTTTAGCATTGCCCTTTAAAGATCCCAGAGAGAATCAGCTTATTGAAATGCATTAAGACTGGTGGGTTTCCATTAACTACTTCCAATAGGATGAAAAGAAGTAATGAGAAAAGGAAGCCTTTTGTAAGGAAACTTACACCTGCTACCCAGGGTGTCTGCCCGTCCACTGGAGAATGTTTAGGTATGTTCAAAATGGAAAAAGTTGAAAAACACTGCTAGGACAGTGGGTCTATTCACCTGAGAAAGGCATGCAGAGATCTTTAAATGCTCTAAATATTCTTAATGCTCACTTTTTTAAGCCTTAAAGTGCTTAGAAAGATCATGAACAAACCTTTTCAGTCCTGATTTCTGTGATTTGTCTTAGATACCCCGTTTTCCAAATTGAGAGCATCCAGAATTTGGCTAGCAGTAGTGTGGACTTCATTTCATCTGATTACTCTGGGGCAGGTACTATCATCTAACATCTAACATTAACAGTTAAGATAACTGTTTTCTGTAACAAGTCCTGGGCTTGCTGTCCCGTCAAGAACACAACCTTACTACAAAAATAATTTAAGACTTGAATGACTGACTCTTGAAGAAGGTACTCAAGTCACAGCAGTCTTCCAGGCAACAAGGTCTCTTCCCAAGGGCATAACTGGAGAGATTGCACTTGGCAGCCCACTCTACATTGAAAAGGGTCCAATTTGCAGATATGAAGGAACTGCAACAGTTCCACTGAAGTTAAATATGTGGGTACCTCCACTCTGGATGTTTTTTTTTTGTGTGTCTGAATCTACAGTTAGTTGGACTTTGAAGAGACATTTATCAAGTATGCGCACGCACCATTCAAAGAAAAAGCATGCGATTCATGCAGTATTGTCAAAATACTTGCAAGAAGGCCACTAATGAATTTAAGCCCCCATGTGTGTGCTATTTTATTTTTCTTAGGCATATGAACAGTCTTGGCAGGAGGTGTCAATCTGAACCCAAAAGGCTGCTCATCTTTCCTCACCATTCCTTCTTAACTTAAATAGAGGAAGTATCAAATATGAATTATTGACAGGTTGAGATTGATCTGTCACAAGGGCATTAAGAATTTATTGCTTATTTCTGGGGGAAAAAAAGGCTACTTTTATAGATGCCTAAACTGCTTTTATTTTGTCAAAGAATAAGAAAAAAGACAAATGCTGAACGAACATAAAAACAGTGTTTCTTTTTCCTCACTTTCTTATGGAAAGGAGAGTGTTAAACTGCCATCCACTAAAAGCAGCGATTTTATGCTGAGGTCTCCAAGTCAGTGAATTTACATTTCGTAAGAACACCCTGAGGGGCTTTCAGCTACTTTGCTTAAAAGGTAGACAGATACATTTACAGCAGCGCATGCAGAGCTCCATGTGCTAACATGGCCACATAGCTGCAGATTCGCTTTCTGGCACATGTGTGCTAGGGGTGACTTAGTTCTAAGCAGGTAATGCATCAGGACACTTTTATGTGTTGGCTGGGAATACAGTTCAGTAAAGAATGTTACTGTAATTACCAGTAACGAGGGTATAAATTTCCGATCCCCGCTTTGTTGGCTGAAATTTGCTAGTGTTTCTAAGCATTTACATTTTACAATTGCCTTATTTATAGCCTGAAATTTGGTACACTAGTTTTTCATGCATGTGAAATGCTTTTTATTGCATGTGGTAGGAAACTACTGCCTGCACAAACTAGCCTTTCATAAAAATATTATAACTAGTTTAAAACATTTAATGATGTAGTAATAGATTATTGGAGAGTTTTAGTTGGAATACATTAATCCTATAGATCTTCTTTTTCTGATTTTGACTAAATAAAAACCTTATATCATTGTGTTCAAATTCATACAGTTGCTACAAAGAAATAATTTGTAAATAATAATAATTTAAAAAATCTCATACATTCTACCCCCAAACTGGGTCTTATCTGCTACAAGGAGTTACAATGGGAAATCTGGCATATTAGTTCACCCATAGCTTCAACCACCCAATGTGCAGGACAGAAGTTTTTCATTTCCATTCCAAAACCATTCAGACAACTTGCCTGTGCAATTCGTTCCACCCGCTTCATCACGCGGGTCAAGCGAACAGGTTTTGGGGACAGGCTGTCATTCAGACTGGGACAATTGGTAAGATCTTTGATGGTTGAGCTTTCTAAGACTAGACACTTGGAAGGTCTGCATGTTGCTAGGCTTGGACATCTGGACACAGAATAAAGATCTCCTACAAGTACTGTAATTGTCAACTAATGCCTGAAGTTTATATGGCTCCCCTGCACATGGAAAAAGTATGTGGGACAAAACTTGTCCTAATTCTCTGGTTTTTTCAGCACCCATCATACTTGTGTCACAGTCTGGGACCAGGCTGCCCAGTCCCTCCAGTAATAATACACTCCAAAGCTGCTCCCTTCTGCAGGTAGAGCAATGCCTGTCTTCAATAATATTTCATATCATTTTAATAATAGCTCAAGCTGACTAAAGTCAATGCTTTAGGGGGTCACCTTGCCTCACTAGTCAAGTCCTAAGTCAAGTCCTAAATCAAATTAGCAAATTAATATGTACCTTTGGTGTTGACTTGGCTTTCCTCAACAATGAATCAGGCCCTTTGTTCACTCTTGTTTTCTGAAGATAAAATTTCCAGGCCTTATTTTGGTTTTAGCTCTTGACTTCAGTAGAGTTGCACCAGATTTATATGCATATCAAGTGAGAGCAGAGTTTGCCTCTTCATATTTTTCTTTGAAAACAACTTCAGTGGAAACGGCTAAAGGTGAGTCTTTGATTCTGTGTTTAAGTGGTTTATCATGAAGATGTCGGTGATACCTGACTCTCTTGGAAATACTTCCTACAGGATAGGCTGTGGTTGGCCAGGAAGGGTCCTAAGGGAAGAAAGCAGAGGAAAAAGCAGAGATCACAGCTCGTGTATAAGCTGTCCATGGAGCAGCCTCTTACAACAGCAGGCCCCCAAGAAGAGCCTGCTCCTCTCTTCCTACCTGCTTTAAAAAAGCAAAACAGCATGAAATGATGGGAGGAGGAAGTCCCGCTCCCCTCCACTTTGATACATAATGGAGTGAGAGTACAAGAGTTTCCTGTCCTGAAAATGTGGGTGGAAGCACAACTATGCATTCTTAATTATAACATTATTTTCGTTAGTGTACTACACAACTCAAACATAGTGGCATCCAGAACCTGGCATTGACTTCAACCCTCTCTTTTCTGTCTTCAAAATGAAGCTAACTTTTGGCTTTTACTACAATCACTACAATCACAGCTACTCCTCATAGAAGAGCCTGCACCATGTTCACACTGTGGAGAAGAACACGTGAGCACAAACAAAAGATACTCCTTGGTAGACATGATTTCCCACTCCGCTCACCCAAACACATAAAACCTTCACCCGGACTGCTAGTGAGGTCTGCATACAAACCGTGCATGACTGGATCTAGCATCTACTGGACTACAGCCTGTTTCGTTTTGGTTTTACTTGATGTGCTTGAGAAGTAATGTCATATATATATGAAATATAACAATTTCACTTCAGAGATGGGAGGGAAAGCCCAGTTTCAGAGCTGACTTTCATTCCAGTGTCAAATGGAAACGTTTCTAAAAGTGAAAAAGAGCAACATTTGGACATATCCACCACAGCACTGCTAATAGCCAGGTGGCCAACTTGCTTGCTTACAAGTGGAAAAGCTGATGTTTAATTCATTGTCCTGCCTTCACCCCTACTGGGACTTTGGCCTTTGTCCCCTGTGGTGGATACCGGGAATCTAACTACTGGCTTGCAGAGTAACTCTTTGGACCAGAGAATGGCGAACCATTCACACGACAGAGCTGACAAGGCTGAGAGGAAGTGGGAGAGGTGGGTAGATAAGCAGACGTGCATTACAAATCACCTCTGCACCCAGGCTGGACATGGGGTCATGGTATATGGGCTCACCAGTGCCCCAGGTGGTCACGCTGTTTCCCAGGTAGTCATTCTCTCTTCTCTTTCTTTCCTAAAAATTCCAGCCTAGCCCTGAGAAATTTTCCCTGAGAAATTTTCATTGAAACCAACACACTTCCATAAAACATTTTGTATTTTTGTAAAATGCTGTATTTTGACAGAAGAATGTTTTCTGGAACTTTTTTTTCAAACAATTGTTATGACAAGCTTTAATGGATGCTAAGGGTGTTTCTGACAATCCAGATAATAGAGAGAAACATCAGCTCAAAAGCAACATCAAATCTTAGGGCCTGACTGTGGAAGAGCCCGTTGCTCATATTGACATCATGACTGCCTCAGTACAACACCTCAGACCATTACTCTGCCATTCTTACCATTTACTAACAGAGAATTAGGGTTAAAACATACCACACTTCTATGCCATCACAGTCTCTTTAAAAGCCAAAACCTCATTCTCGAATTATTGCACCCAAGATACAGTGTAAAATTGATATAAAGAATAGACAGCTAATGTTCCTGACCACATGGACTACTCTGAGATACCACATCCTACTGATAAAAGATTTCCGTGGTACCAGCAACTGTGTTCCCCCGAAACCTAAGCCACGCGTCTGAGGAAGTTTAGAAGGGATGACCTTTCATGCAGTAAAGAACTTTTCAATGTAATAGTGGAAACAGAAATACTTTGTTTTCCTCAAATCTCAAGACAGCGGCTTTTCATCCTATGTTCAATCAGGGCTCAGCAGAAATATTTAAAAGGAGAGAAGAAAGGCTTTGTTTTTACACGGCCCTAAAGCTGCTTCTCCCTCCTCCTCCTCCTCCCCTGTACTTCTGACAGACTTTTAGGCTCCATAACATCAAGAAAACTATATTAGACTTGGATTCACCATGATTTTATAGGCAGGTGTCTACATTTAGAAAAATCTACTGTGTGCAACTTTGTACATTTAAGTGGATGTGACCTTCCTGAAAAGTCAGATTATTGTCTTATGCTTGATTTCCACGGGGTTTACACTGGCAGAAGTGCGATCGAAGTGTAATTTGCAATATTCTGAGCAGCTTTTTAAAGGGGCAGAAACAGCCATATATAGGCTTCCCTGGATTTCATGTTGACTTTTGATTAGCTTTTTGTGCAGGTATTCCAGGTGTTGCCATTAGTTAGACATTCTGATTCTTGCTTTCTAATTATATAGTCCACAATTACTATCACCTTCCATTTCATTTCTGACATGACATGATCTATTTGTAGATATATTTTGGGTACCTCAGGAACCAGAGCTCCAGCTAGGTATGATGCGACACAAATTGCGTGTTGCAAATTATATGTTCAGGTCTCAGGAGCACAGCTTCATTCGTCAGCATCCCGGGGGGGCTGGGAAGCGTAGCAGTGACAGTCACTTACCTGCTCGGTGAGAAAAAGGTATTGAGGCAGCTGGCTCTCTTCTGCAACCAAACACGGGTGGAAGGACAGAGCCCATGACTTGATGGGCTGGCTGCTGCTGGGGAAGAAGGACACAGGGGACTCCTTGAGAAGGCCCTTTAGCTGGTGGGGAAAAAAAAAAAAAAAAAGCCAATTCTTCCAACCTCAGTGTTGAGCTGAGCAGTAGAAGACAACCAGTACCCTCATGAGTCTTTCTGGCTGTGGCAGTGGTAGGTTGGGGTGGGAGAATGGGCAGGCACTGGTGTGGACACCTTGTCTACCTAGGGTTCCAGTGGGAGTCAGCCATATAGAGAAGACTTGCAATGTTGTTTCTACACAAACAACATACAAAGTACTTCCTTCCTCAGGAATCCTGACTGAACAAAATATGCTCAAATCTCAGGGAATTTTGCTTGCTATTTTGGCCTCTAAATAGTGTCAGTTCTTGAGGCAAAATGCTGCTATTGCTTACACAGGCCCCTAGCCACCTCCATAAAACCAAACTACCTATGAAGCAGCACGTCCTCCCATGTGGGGAAGAAACAGCACGTGCCACACCAAAGTACAACCATGTAATGCTTGCACTTTAACATAAATACCAGTATTTAGTATCCTGTAGGCACTAAAAACCACCTGCACCAGCTGACAGAAAGCCTTGCTCCCAGACAGCAAAATTAAAAACTGAAATCAAAATTTCTGTATTTTTTTTCCAGAATAAGTTGGAAGCAAGTCATGTCCTGAGATATACCAATATATTTAAATCTCTAATGCTGTTTAATGGTGGTGTTACTACAGAATGTGGCAAAGAGGATCAACATTTTTTTTTCCTTGCGTGACACCACATTTTATGTTATTTATGCTTTTGCTGACTGAAAAAACTTAGCTGGGGAAACAACTGTGTACAGTAGTACACCTTATTTCTATTTTGAAATAAAATTGGAACAATTTTGAATTTAAGTTGCGAACGCCTTGGCTAGAGCTAAGCATGCTTTGTGCACCATGTATCAACGATATATTTCTGTTTTCTCTCCCTTCCTTTTTCACTTCCAGAGCCCTCCAATAGAGTGCACCCATCCTGACAAACCTCTTTAGGACATACTATGAGACTGTCATTTACCAGGACTCAAAACAGATGAAAGGACAGCTCTACACAGGCGAACATCTAGAGCTGACTCCACAGTTTTCAAAATTTTCTTTATGGATGCTGTATAAAAGCGACAGCCGTTTTGTAAGAGCATGGACCACTCCCTGTCCATCTATCCCACTCTGCTTTGCTGCAGGCGTTGCTCAGGTGCACGGCGTTGGGTGTCCCAGGCAGAGCTCAGCTAAGGAACATGGCTGCAGAAGGGCTCTGGCTCAAGCCTCATGGGCTAGTCTCGCCACTGTGGTTTGGTAGCCAGCACCAGATGAGGAAGTACTGATTTACTTCGGAGCCTTTTACCTGACAACCAAATACTTAAAAAAAAAAAAAAAAGCTAGCTTTTGGTCTAAGGTTGAGCTCAAACTTAGGCCTCTCCTTTTAAGACATCCTAACTGCAGGCTCTTTTGGGATCAGACGTGAAGTGGGGAAGTGGAAGAGGAGGAGAAGAGGACAAGCTCCATGGGCCGCTCTCTGCATGCTGTCTTGATCTTTACCGAATCCAGCCCAGGCTCTCTGCTAGGTTAACCCCCGTGCCTGGTTGCTTAAGAGAAGCAGGCAAGAACACAGCTGCAGAGTCTTAGTCACATTTCCAAAAGAGAATCCAGCCCATCTTGAAAAATGAAGCCTGGAATAAACTAGGTTGTATCAGAGTGATACGGATTATACCTACACTGGAGATGTACTGAAAGGAATGTGTCGTGCGCAGCTTGATCAGGAAGGAGGTACGAAGTATAGCATATACGAAGCAAAACAAGTGAAAGACCATGGCAGCGATAGTGGGAGAGTTTAATTATCTAGACCTCAGAGTGGATTACATTAAGCGGAGGAAGCAAAGCTTGATCTGGTACAGGGCTGCTTTCTAATTTAATGTGTACATAAACCGGCAAGGAAGGGAAGAATGCCAGATGTGGTATTAAGCAACAGAGAGAATATGATTTAGGACATTAAGGTATAAAAAAAAAATAGAAGGAGCAGCAACAGCTAAGCTAAAACAGCTTCTGCAGTGACATTCTCTACTCCAGCTACAAGGTGTACATACCCTACGTACGTAGGTACGGAGCGCAGAGATACAAGCTGCTGTGCCTACACACCCCCGCTGGAGCAACAGCCGGGCCCATGAAACCTCTCGGCCCCACCTCCACAGCCCTGCTCTGGTGCAAAGGGCTGGTACAGGCGGCGCGCGTTCTGCAGCCAGCTGGCAAACCTGCGCACAGACCGCCTTTTGAGGGGCCTACGGAGACCTCACAGATAAACTATGGTAGCTTTACGTCACCTCTGCCCTCTCCTGATCTGCTTAATGATCTGCGAAAGCAGGTGAGCAACGCCCGCAGGCTTCGGTGCCTGTTTACGTTTCAGCCGCCTCTCGAAGGTGCTTTCCGGGTCACAGAGCTGTCGGGAGTCACCTCACCGGCACACCAGGAACATCCCTCCCAAGGCAACTCCCTCCGTGCCCTCCCTGGGCACAGAGCGCCTCGCAGCAGGTCTCTGAAGTGCAACATCTTCATGCGTAGAAGGAAAAAGTTTATCAGATGGGGACTTGAGCTTGTAACGACAGCGGGACGGGGCATGACACGGTAAATCAAACACAGCCGTGTAATCAAACACAAAAACCTACGGAGGTGCCACAAAAAAAACCCCTAGCATAGACATACGGCAATAATAACCTTCTAGGAAGAAAAAGGGATTTATTTCAGAACCAGGTCAGATTATTTTTTTTTTCCCGAGGAAATATAAGCTTTCCTCCAAAAGGTGTTCTGGCAAGTTTCAGGTTTCCTTGCGGACGCCCTACAAAACATTGTTTAGAGCTCTTAACACCAGGCAGCATTGCCGCTACGCCGTGCTAAAAAGCCTCGGGTAATTTATGAGCTATTTCACGTACAAGGCCAGATTCTGGTCTCACACCACAGGCTGTAAAACTAGAACCTCTTCCACTTCAATATATCCAGTTCCAGACAAGCTTGCCACTCGGGCCCCTACCACGTTTCAGTTTCCTCTATTGCGTTATTATTGTATTACTTAGCAGGTCTGCCGATGACATTGCGCTCAAAATGGAGCAATTATAAACACTGGCAGGAAACGCCGGAGTAGCAAATGCTTTTTAAAAAATGGCAAGGATGTGAAGAAATTCAATGGAGATCTTTCATCCGATATATGAAAAGCAGAGGACCAGGGAAGGAATCAGTGGGGCCACGAAAGGGAATGAGTGAGAAGTCAGTGACAGATGAGCCCGAATTAATATCCTTTGCCTGAGTATTTACAGAAGCAGCTGAAGGTCACATCCTGGAAACAAGGATCCATTTTCTTGAGGGGGAAAAAAATGAAATGTTAAAAGGCTTTATGATCCAATCTGGACAGGTAGTTAGTTAATTAGAACTATTAAAAGTTGACAGGACCCGAGACTTAGATTAACTGCATCTCCAAAGTTGGAAGGAAATAGCAAGGGAAATTGGCAAAGCTTTAGTAATACTGCTTGATAGCTTCCTGAGGAAGGTGTATCTGGAGATGCCTAGAAGGTAGCTGCTCCAGCTTTACTTTTTAAAAATAATAACATATATTTAAAAAAAAATAAATCAAACTTTTGTTGTTTTTTTTTATTTTCAAATCAAGGGAGGATTTAGGAATCCACTCACCAGTAATCCCAACTGCAGCCACAGAACGGATATTGGAAACATTAATATGGGACGGGGTTATGCAACACGTAGAAACAGCCAGCCCAGGGAAGGAGAAGCAGCTGGATTCACATGATGTCTGTCAAATGTGCTTTAAGTTCTTTCAGTACTTTCCTCAACGGAGAGGCAAAAGCGAAGTGATGGACATAATTTATCCAGATGGAAGAGATTCATTTGGTGTCGCACCTCACGAAGAGATTGATCTGTAGAATCAGTAAAGCACGGTATAGAAAAAGCGCAATAGCAAATGGCTTCAAAATTATCTGTGGGACAAGAAGCAGGGCATCAGCAAAACGGCACGGTTCAGGGTGACTAGAGGGACAGGAACAAGGCAGTACTCCCAAATTTCAGCACCATACCTGCTTTTGTTCCAACTTTTATATAAATGGCCTGCAGGGGATATAATTTTTAAAGTGGAATTTTTTGCTGATAGCACATAAGTGTAAAACGGTGCACAGAGCAAGCAAATTTTAAATGATTTGAATAAATTAGGCTTATGGACAGATAAAGGGCACATCCAGTTCAGTGCAGCAAAGAAAGAGGTAATGACTGCAAGGCACCAAATACAATCACAGGCAGGAAAAAGGGAGGAGAAGAGGGAATACTGACCAGGGGAAAGGATATAAGGTAATTACTGATAAAATACTAAATTAATGCTTGGAGTAACCAGGAAAACCAGAAGACAAATTCTTCATGCTCAAAAAGACAAACAAATTCTTCATACTACATGCTGAGATGTCTCCTCAGTAAAGCTGACTTGAAACACCTTTTCCAGCACTCTAAAAAGACTGAGATAAAAACCCAAGAGTTTGAAAGTAGAGCGCCACATTGTCTCAAAAAAGACCCAGCATGATAGACTTTTAAAACATATTTTCCCCTCCCCCTAGCAAACAAACACGCAAAATTACTTTCTTGCACTTTGAATGTTAATTTGGGGTCTATCTCTGTTGAAAAAAAAAAAAGCGTAAATAAATTGAAAGGTAGTTATTACCAGTGAAAACAGCCTTTTTACTGCAAAGGTTATGACATTAACCCAGGGAAAAATTCATGAATATTCACAATCACCATTTGTCATTAAGAATCATAAAATGTGAAGTGTTGAGTAGGGCTTTAGAAAACTCCTCCAGCCTACTAAATTCCCTCTTCGCTACTTGCTATTATGCTAGCATATATACCATCATTTTTTTTTTTTTTGGCAGTGCATTTTACAAACCAAATCCCTGCAAGTTTTCCCTATCCATCTCTACAAGGAAAAGAGAACGAAGATAGGAATCACAAAGACCTGCAGAAACCTGCTAAAATATGAATGACTAAATTCAGCCAAGGACCTCTTCAGGTGTTTGTAACCAGAGCCAGGAATTCCCCCAAAGAAACACAGATATGAAAAGAGGACAAAGCTATTGGGTTTGCCCCTAAGTATCACAGAAACTATCGAGCTTTCCCATTTGCACTTGTCAGATTTGTTGGAGCCACCAGGTGCTACATAGTGTGTGTGCAAACACAGCAGAGAGCCTCTTGCAAGGGAATAAAAAGGCTGGAAGCCTGACTCAGGGGGAAAAAAAATTTAGGAGGCAGACATTTCCCAACCAGAAGCAGCCACAGGCAGGTAGAAGGACTGAATAAAAAGACGAAGCTAGGTGAGGCGTTTCACTTCAGTCTCAACAGGCAAATGGCTTTGCCAATATTTTGCAAAGCAATGGCACAGGCGTGGAGCACAAAGCTGAGGGTCCACTTACTGAGCGAGAGCAGATTCTGCAGAAGGTGGCTTTAACACCAGAGGGAAGGGATGAAAAGCCACGGCAATAAATGAAGAGCCATGGTTAAAGCAGAGACCATATGCATCCAGCGAGCAAAGCCGTTTCCCACGTGGAGTGCAGCACAAGTCCATGCGTAGGTACATGCACAGGGACACACAATAGCTTCTGAAACACTTAGGAAAGCTCAACTGTTTATCTACATATCCATTCGCCCTCATACTATGAAAACCAGTATGTCAGTGGAGGCCCGGCTGTCAATCAGCAAGGAGAATAGCTGTCCCCAGCGCTAAAACATCGCAGGCCATTTGCATGTTTATCGTGCTCAGGGATTAACACACCGCAAGGGTGGTGGGGCCAGGATAATCCACAGAAAGAGAATGGCTACACTGTAAGAGAAATGGGGAAAGGTACCCAGGCATTCAGACGAAGGACAGGAAAGAGGGAGGGCATTCCCTTCTGTCCCCACGTTTTAGAAATAAGGGAAGGCAGAAAGCCGTGAGTTTAAATCCGTGAAGTCTGAGCCGTGTGATACGAGCTGAGAACGGCTGGCTGGGCTCCGCACCGCCAGGAGCCACAGCAGCCCGGGTTTGTTGAGCAGAGGCAGGGGGCAGCTCCCTGCTGTGGTGCCCTGGAGAGCAGCCAGAGCTTTCGGAGGCTTCTGGCTGAGGGCTGCTCAGTAAGCCCAGCCGATAAAGGCCACCCGGGTGATATGCTCGGACATCCGTCCCCAGCTGCTGCACAGGCTCAGGCCCACTGGGTATTTTTGCAATGCTACCTGCATGTTACCTAGTCCCACCACCTCCATCCCCTGCTCCAACTCCAGAGTACCCGGGCTGTCCTTGGGAGGCACATTTCCAAAATGCTTGAACAGCCCTTTCCCCCTCCCCACCCCTGGAGAGAGCAGGCAGTGCAATCAGATGTCAAATTCTCACCCTGCGTCCACATATTGCTGATGATAGAGCTCACCTCCGGTAGCTAGCATTCCTGTTGCATTCACATCTTCCCTCTGGCCTATTAATATATACAGGCACTTGTGCTCATTGGCATGGTGACTGTGCTTATGTCAGTCATGCTTCTTTGTATTCTCCCTGCTTAGCCACTCGCTGTTGTGCAAAGGATGTGTGCATCAGGCTCAACACCTGCTAGAAATCTCTGAGCTCTCTCTGCGTTTCCTCTCTTCCCAAGCACTCTGTCCTCACATCAAGTATTTTGTATTCTTCTTCCAGTCTGATTCTCATTTTTTTCCCTCTTATTTTCCAGCTATCCAGCTTCCTTGGTATTTCTTCCTTTGTTATATTTGCTGTATCACTCAGGGTTTGTTGCATTTGAAATGCAGCCGTTCAGACCCACGTTAATGGACAAAAAATAAAAAAACCCTAAAAAATCCCTGCTCCCCTTCACTTTTCCCTACCTCCCCTCAGCCCCCAGGGGAAAAAAAAGCCAACAAACAAAGCAAAACCAAAACTAACATCCTGCAAAAGCAAAAAGTGAAAGACAAGAAAACTGAAATTGTTGTCTGGCCAGTCTGACTCATCAACACAATGAATCCCGAAAGTACTTATACACAAGGGTAACTGGACTCGTAACTATACCATCACCTTACGCTGATGTGGGTCCTCGCTGCTGCCACCCAGGCAATAGCACCCTGCCCCCCTCCGAGGTCTTGTTCCCACTTGTCCTCTCTCCCTGGGAGCAGCAGTCTCAATAATAAACCCAAATCCTGATCCAAAACCTGGTCAGGTTTGATTTTTAGGCTGGATCAAAAAGGACACCTATTTTCAGCCATATCCAATTCTTACCATCGTCTAGACCTAACTACAAGTGTATCCTCTGTCACAGACAACCAGAATTCACTATGTCAGTAAAAGGATTTTGGCAAAGGCCTGACAAAGCTTAAGCGCTCTGCAGAGATCCTGGATTTTTGGCAGTGTTTAAGCTGGGAAGGTTTCTGGCGTTCAGGGCAGACCCTTGGGTTACTTAAGAGGAAAACTCTAATTGAAAACCTAGCCCTTGCTGTGTAAAGCAGATGTTTTGGTATGAAATAACATCAGGAAAGCATTTGAAAAATGGGCTAACTACAGTAGGAAATTAAAATACATTTCAAACCCTTACCACTTATTTCGTCCCCTGAAGTCTTCTGCTCCCTTTTTTCTGTATTCATTTAGATCCTAAATGGCACAGTGCTACCGGTATGGTTTTATACAGTATATATTATTATAATATTTATTACTATTAATTTTTAAACATCTTATTAACTCTCAAAGCAGAATTTGCCCTACTCCACAGGATTCCTTTCTCACCACAAAAACAAGGAGCGCCTTGCAGATATATCCACACAAAGCTTCCCCCTACACTGCCCTTCGAATTGCCCAGAGAACACTATGGAGCCACGAATCACAGCCCAAGGCCCAAATCTTAACTTCCAGGAATTCACTCTGCATGGCTCTTATCACCGTGAGGAGAGCTGCGCGGGGCTGCCCCCTGCCCCCACCATTCATCATCTCCTCTTTCCTTAAGGATTTTTCTTTCCTCCATCCGCTTGCTGCATTATTTCCCGGAGGACTGCTGCTGGATTGACTGGGCTTTAATTGCTCGGCCCCGTCGGGCTCAGGGTGGAATTTCACCTTCGCTTCTCCCCCACCACCCGCTCTCCGGAGCTGCCGCAGCTCTTGGTGATTTCTGAGAAACAGCGATTAGCGATTCACTAAGTTTGTCACTTTATTGCCTTCATGTGGATGCCCCTGACATAGGCCAGCTGATTTGCACTTATTCCCACTGTCCCCTCTCTGCTTTCTAAGAGCTATCTTCCTAAGATCTGTATTACTTTCCAATTGTCCCTTATTTTAAAAGAAGTTTAGCGTTGTTATGACAGCACTCATCTCTCCTTTCCTCCTCCTCCTCCTCCTCACTTATTACTGGATGCGCTCTTTGTAGTCGGCCTGCCTGCTGATGCATTTGTGCGGTCGGTTCTCATTCCCCAGACCACCTTTAGCTAACGTTACCACTTCCTCCCCATCCCCACCACAGAGCCATACCCTTGCTTTGGTCTGCCTGCTTCTCTGTTGACAAAATGGTACCTTGTGCCCTCCCATATACAAGTCATCCTTCACGCATCGACAAGAGGTAGAAATTCACCGCCACATGAATCTCTGGCACAGAGCCGTCAGGAAAACAGGTCAGGTGAATGAGGATTATCTGCATTATCACAAGCCCTGATACCTCGGCAGCATCGTCTGAAGTTGCCTGTATCCTCTGCTATTAATCATCCCTCAGACTCCTCACAATGAGACCGAGTCAGGGGCAAAGGCTCTGCAATGGGCAAAAAGGGGCTCATTGCGGAGAGGGGCTCGGCTACCTTCTTTCTGCCTCTTCCCTATCCCTCTTAGAGCAGCTCAGCACTGCCAAGGGGCCAAAAACCCGGGCCAGGTTTCCTTGCACCTCCCTGTTTCTGACTGGTTCCAGTTACGGCTCCTCCCCTGTGCTCAGTGGGTGTTCATTTCGCCTGTGCTCGCCTGGCCTGGCCTGGACCCTCCTGCCCCAGGACACACACACTGCCCAGTCAGTCCCTTTTATTCTCCCAGTGCTACAGGCACAGCATCTCCAACACATGATCAAGGTGGTCCAAGTCAAAGGTAACCCAGCTGTATTTTAAGTTTTTGCATGGTCTCAAAGGATGCAGCCTCCAGCTGGAAGCACAACTTACAATACAACTTTGGCAAGGTCTTCTTGAAGAGGTTTAGTTTTCAGTGACTCTCTGCAAGAAAGCGAACCTCCCTTTGCAAATTCTTGCCTCTTCCTCTTGGTTTTCCCAGTTGCTTTATCCTCCCTGTGAAGGTATATTGTGCCTGCTAAGTACATGGGAAAAACACAGGGACGAGCTACAAGAAGGCAGGCACACCAAACAGCAGTCTAACATAAGAGAAGACCAGAGCACAGACTAACACCTCATTCCTGAGTTTAATGAAGAGCTCGTCAGCCTCCTGCTCTTCCATCCAAGCCTGCAAGCTCCCTTTAGGAAAGGAGGAGGCAGCTAGACACTCACTGGGCATCTCCAAGAGGTCTGTGCTGCGAGGCCAGCCTTGTGGAGGGCACCCCCGCTTCCTCGTGGGAACGCACGAGTCTTACAGTTGCACGTGAGAACATCAGGATCGCAGCTGGATACCCAAACCCAAACCCTGGTCTCATCATGTAAGGCAGCATCTGTTGCTTATACATTCAGTGGAGCAGGGAAAAGAGCCAGTGAAGATAAGGCATAAATAGGAAAGAAAGGCACCTTCACGAAAGCAAAATTCAGCCGAAAGACCTCCAGGAGGCAAAAAAGACGGGCTTTGGCCTGCATAGCCTCTGCTGATGGGCTCGTACAAAGGGCCTCAGCGGGCAGCAGGTACTCCAGCTCTGTCGTTGTGCAGATAATTAAAAACAATAATGAAAGGGAGGTTTTTTTATGCCTGCGCTCTAGCCACAGCCACAGCTCCTGAGCTGCAGAAGCTGAGTGGTCCCTCTGCAGCAACATTTGCATTATTGCTAATCTGTAATTGGGATCCCCACTTAGCTCTATGACTCTTTCTGACCATTTTCAGACCTTTACCATTCAAGTCAAGAGGCTCCTTCCTCTAGAAATTATATTAAGATTTGAAAGCACGTTTCCTAATTTGTTTTAACAGGCTGCAATGATTTCTGTTCACATCCAAATGAGTGCATTGTTTTCCCAGCATACAACTCAAAAATAAAACACGCATCATATCCATTTCATAATTCCTTTGAAAATCAGGTACATAGGAATTAAAAAATGTTGATATTGTTACATCTCTCTCATCTAGCACCAGGATATAATGGTGAGGTCTTGCTTTCTCCCTCAGACAGTAAGGACCAAATTCACATATAAATCTAAGTGAACCTGAAGTATTCCACCTAAAGCAAGCTGGCCGGTATAAGCAAGCTACCACCTACTTTAATTTCATCTTCTTACATCCTTCTGATTGCTCTCTTTCTTGCTACACACCTCTTTCAGCACCTCATCATGTAAATTATTCCATATTAGACTCCTTCAGATTCAGTTAGACCAAGAGGATTAATTTCAGAGCTGATGTGTAAGGAGGTGTAAATTCTACACTGGGGTGTGAGAAGGGACGAGATTTTCCCTGCAGGCTTTGGCTGTCCTCTTGGATTTACATGGAAAGGAATCCCAATCCCTTTATCATTGTCAGGGAGAGGCTGAGGAATCTAGAAGTACACAACACAGCAGCTTAGATTTATTCAGACTCATCTCTTAGTTTGGGCTTGATGTGAATATTGTGTAGACTTGCCCCTTCCAAATTTAAGGCCTTGTCTGGAAATGGTGGGAGAGGTTCTTTCTTAAGGAGATAATTCTAGAGTTAAACAAACAAAAAGGATACATAAAGTTATACTGTCCCCAGTATAACTGAGGACATACTCAGATCTCTCAATGCCAAGCCATGTGAACATCCAGTGTCACCTAACTTCATTTTTACTCACTTCAATGGGAAGCTCAATGGTCAGAGCTGCTGCGTGGCTACTGCTTTCACTGAGCCCTGTCTGTTTACAGCACTCCTGGGAGGAGAAGAGTCAAGCCATTTATTTAGGTGACTTCCTACAGATGGAGGTTCGCCATTTCAGTTTTGCAAGCCTGAATGTTTGCAGATGATATAAAAAGATGTGAAACAGATATCGACTAAAATCACCTCACATTTAGATAGTTCCTGAACGTCATAAAATGTCCCTGCCAGAATGATCGGTTTTCTGCTGGTGCAAATTCAGCCTGGCGATAAACAGGCACGACTTCAGAGAGGGCAGTGGAATTAGCCCCAAGATAAATTTGGACCTGTAAATCCAGCCAGAACACAGATCCTCACAAATATTTCAGACTTTCTCCAGCCTTGCTGAAAAGACCATTCCTTCTGCTCTTGCGCTTTGCAAGGAAGCGGAAGATGGATTGCAAACCCTCAGCCTGCTGTCTAAAGTGAAAATTCTTACTGTAATATTTTTTAAATTCAGAAACTTTTTGTCCATTTAATATGTTGGAACCTTTCCCCACTGGGCAACTGAGAGTTATCACCACCTAATGATTATTCAGTGACATCTGCAAAATAAGTTTGATGTTTTTGGGCCAGTTTCTGTTGGACAGATGTCAGTATCATAAACTATGCTCTCGTTGGCACTAATTGGTATCATCCTTGTCAAACAATCTGCAGTATGGCAAAAAAACAGAAGCAGCACTTACATTAAATTTCCCTTTTGCCTATGCAAGTTTTTCTTCACATCATGGACACTTTCTCTTACCCCAGTTGTTCCTGAACCTTCAAAAAACAGAGGACTTGCCAAGGTAAAAGCTCGGGCTCTTCAAGCAGCATTAAACCCAGCGTTCTGTGCGTGGATCCCCACAGAGAAGACACAGACATTAAATCTCATTCTAAACTGTGTTTACTCTCAGTAAATATTTCTCCTTGCAAAAAGCATTGCCATGGCATTGTGCAAAGCTGTATAAACAGTTGTAATTTTTGTCCTACTTTTTGATCCTTGAAGCTTGCGTCCAGGTTGCTGAATTGTTCAGTTGTCAAGGGCAGGTTTAAAAATTTTATGCATCGGCATGGCATGTGATGTAAGCTCTCATGCACCTGACATCTCACGCATGAATAAGTCAGGCATGGCTGGTGATTCACTGTTGAATTTAAAGACAAATAAAAGAGTAGCTTTCTATGAGGATACAACTCATAAAGCTCAGTTTTGCAATTAGGAATTAAAAAAATATTTTAAATCCGAAATTAGATTTTACTTTAAAAATGTTTCCTGGCAAACTGTTTTCTGTAAAGCACTGAAGCTGTGTAAGTTCTTCTGTGCAAATATATGCACACTGGGTCCTTCGCCTGTCTCAGATGTGCTGTAATCTGTTCCTGACTGACTTAGTTTTCATTTGTCCCTATGCTAGTTACGGTGCTCCTTGTTCTTTTTGCACTAGCCTCATATAATCCTCTTATGCCACACACTAGAGTACTGTCACTGCGATGAACTGTGATTTCTCCTAGGACGTAGGACCTTCTAGGTCCATACACTGGGTATGGTACTGCAGGACCAGCTGGAAATCCAAAAGCACTGACATTTTAGAGCAGTCACAGGCAAACAACACTTACCAGCTCTTAATGCATTCAGGAGTAGCAAGCGGTTGTAGGGTAGTTAACAGCTGCAGAAAGTTATCAGTTTGATTTTGCCATGCAAGCAGAAGATCAAAGCACACAGAATAACTATCTACTGTCCAGAATTTCCTGGTTCATATGTGTCTGTGTCCCAAAGCTGCAAACAAAAGCACGAGCTCACTTCAGACCTGCAAGCAGCATCCCAGCCACTGCCTTCATGGGGGGCATTCACATTTAACTGTGCAAGTTTGCAAAATCAGGGCCTTAATTTGGGAGCTCTTGATAATTTTTTCACAGACAGGCCTCAAATTTGCCCTTCCTATCCTGTTGGCTTCAGCATGAATTATATATGAATTTCCAGGGGCAAGATAAGGGCCACAGTCATTTCTCTCTCTTCTCGGTTTCCAGCCATTTCTTTTCATTTATTCCACACCAGCAGTTACAAAAAGTGGTCTGGGGATTGGAGTGCCATTCTGGCAGTGAGTAATAGGGAGTCTGATTTTGTTAATACGGACAGTCTTCAAAATAAACAGGTAAACTGAAAGATACCAGAGGAAAATGATTATGAGGGGAAAAAAGAGGGATTTATGCCTAGCTCTGGCAGACTGCTAATACCAGGTCCCTCAAACAACTGGTCCCCAGCACTTTGTTCCAAGCTCGTTTTCCAGGGAGACATTTCAAGGCAAGCCTCCCAGAGAGACGATCACTCTCCCAGAAGAGGAGACACGAAGGATATTAGAAAAAGCGAAGGCTGATTGAGAAGGAAGATTTTTAAGGGCAGCCAAATTCCTTCCTGTGGCAAACTGGGACATAGCTGTCATTTGTGCCTTTTTTTTTTTTTTTTTTTTTTAAATCTCCTGGGCTCCTAGTTTAATACTTTTTTAAAATTTTTTTTGGTCTAATCAGTGAGTATGAGGTAAAGGACACATTCATGTCCTTCAAAAAAGGTAGTAACGCAAAAAGTTTCCAATTACCCTTTAATTAAAATATTAATTAATTAACAAAGTGTATTTATGGAATAATTATATAATTTCACACACCATCGATCGTATTTTAAACAAATTCATTTAATTAAGTTGACATGTACACTGCATGCTCTCTGTAGAGTTATTCTTAGAAACCAGCGCATGTCTGCCTTTAAGGAGATTCAAACTGCACAGGGCAGGTTTACAATGGCCCACAGTGGTATTCAGAGCAGAAATGAAGCCACTTCATACTTTTAAGTAAATTTAATACCAGCGACTGTATCCCCGAAGGCTGAAGTCCCCTATCTGCATAAAAGGCACCGGGAAGGCAAGAACAGCGCGAGCTTTCTCACCACCAGTATCTCTCATCCTGACCTGGAGGGGCTGACTTTAATAAACGGTTAATCATTATCCTCTTCGCCAAGCCTGTTAAGCTGCTTAAGAAGCTTGGCATTTCTGTGGTGGGACTCAGCTAAGGCTACCAAATCATCTCACACAGCCTGCTGAAAGCCATCACATGCCAATAGCGCAGTGTGCCGGCACAGCGTTTAAAGAGAGCTCCGGGAACATTTGGCAGATTTCCCCTTGGAGTCGTCGGTTTTCCTCTGCTGCCTGCGCTCCCGTGGGCTTGCAATGGGTTGCGGCCCTGATTTGGGGGATCATTGCCTTGGGTTTCCTTCCAGCACCTGCAGTCTGCTCTGCCTCTGTGCTGTGGCCTCCTGCATCCCTGCTCTTTTTTAAGGTTAACTCAGGATCTTCTAACATCCCTGTTCACAGTTTGGGCCTCTGATGCCCACCTATTTCTGAACAAATGATTGCAAATTACGCGACTCCAAGGTCTTAAACCTGTAATAAGCATTAGAAGTGTCCCCCTTTCTTCTGGCCTCTCACAGGAAACTAATATTGCAGTTCCAGAGCTTCATGCTTTCCAGCGGCAATATTCCTCATGTTTCTACAATGGTTTGGTAACAGTTCCTTACTTCCTCCCTTAGCTTATTAAACAATGTCAGCTTGCTGGACAAGCCATATTAATACAGCCACTTGCCTGTTGCTCATATTCATAGCATCATAGAATGTTTTGGGTTGGAAGGGACCCTTAGAGGTCATCTAGCCCAACCCCCCTGCAGTGAGCAGGGACACCGCTAACTAGATCAGGTTGCTCAGAGCCCCGTCCAGCCTGGCCTTGAATGTTCCCAGGGATGGGGCCTCCACCACCTCTCTGGACAACCCGATCCAGTGTTTCACCACCCTCATTGTAAAGAATTTCTTCCTTATACCCAGTCCAAATCTACCCTGGTTTAGTTTAAAACCATTACCCCTTGTCCTGACACAGCTGGCCCTACTAAAAAGATTTTCCCCATCTTTCCAATAGGCCCCCTTTAGGTACTGAAAGGCCGCAATCAGGTCTCCCCGCAGCCTTCTCTTCTCCAGACTGAACAAGCCCAACTCCCTCAGCCTGTCCTCATAAGAGAGGGGCTCCAGCCCTCGGATCATTTTTGTGGCCCTCCTCTGGACCCGCTCCAACAGTTCCATGTCCTTCTTGTGCTGAGGGCTCCAGAGCTGGACGCAGTACTCCAGGTGAGGTCTCACCAGAGCAGAGCAGAGGGGCAGAATCACCTCCCTCGCCCTGCTGGCCACGCTTCTCCTGATGCAGCCCAGGGTACGTTCCTTGGGTGCCAGCGCACATTGCTGGTTTTCCCAAGCCCTTCGGCAGGGCTGCTCTCCATCCTTTCTTCCCCCAGCCGGGGGTTACCCCGACCCGGGCAGGACCTTGCATTGGCCTTTTCCTCTAGGTTCACACAGTCCCACCTCTCCAGCTAGGAGAACTGGAGCTATTCCCTTTCAGAAGCTCCATTCAACTTCATAAAAAGGTGTTTGCTGGACTGCTTTTTGGCATTCAGTGCTTTTCTAGAGTACCTTTTCCCTGGCAGTCCTTAGCTGCTGTTCTGTGATGCTCCCCACTCATAACCTTCCTTCCCACTCCTCCCCATGCAGGACACCTCAGAGGGTCCTTTGGTCGAGGACTACTCTGCTTGCACTTTGAAGCCTGCTCCCCGCATGATGGTAGTTGCCACCAGCTTCTCACAGACGTCCATTCAGCGCCAGCAGCCACATCACATGGCAGGTATAACAGGAGCCTCACAAAAATCATCAAAGAAGTTCAAATCCATGTAGAGATGTTGACTTGAACTGATGTTAGTGAAGTAAGGGGAAATAATACCCACAGGGATCCTGCCCCAGTAATGTCACTGAAATGGGCTATTCATGAACGTGCGTATCAGAAGCTGAATCTACCTGAGACAAGACAACACAATGTGCCTCTGGATGTTCACAGTCAAACATTCCAATCCTTTATGTTTCCTTATGCCTTTAAAGTAATTTTTTAGGTCATCAGAGCCTGAAAATTCAGCTGTCACTCTCTTACTCTTTTGTTCTTATTGAGAGTTTATCCATAATTTAATGAAAGTTGCAATGAGTTGAAGAAGGGAAGAAAAGCAGCCCTTGAACTCCCCTAACCAGCCCCATTCACTTATCCCTCTTCCAATTTCTCATGACGTTGGAAGTCAGAATGAGAGGACTGGCTGAAATTTTCAACTGCTTCTTAATGCTGCCTGCATTCTTTAGTTTCTATTCAGTCACAGCCAAATACAATAAAATCCTGCATTAAAATTGGTATTTAACATCATAGGCGGAATAGAATTTGTGTTCAATTTCAGTTTTTTATATGTCTGAGGAAAGCTAGCAAATGCAGAAATAAATTATGAGACTAACAAGATAACACAGATATGAATATTAGTAGCATACAAGCACTTCTCAGAAATGGGCAACAGTTTTCAAATCATTCATTAGAAACCAAGATGAAGCCAATTCAGAACTAAAAACATCCAGACAGATCCTGCGCTAGCAAGGCCTGAAAGAACTTCACTGACTTGCTCTTCCCACTATCCCAGATTCTCCTGGTTTTAAGAGTGAAAAACTGATTTTGTAACAATCTGTCATAATAGCAGCAATCTGTGCCTTCTGCCGTCCAGGTAAGTCTTCCGATTTCCACTCATTTACACCAGCAAAGGCAGCAGACCGAGCCCCCCCTTTCCACTTCTTTTTCTTTCACATGTGTAAGTTGTGCCCTTAAATCCACATTTAGATACTCAGATGAAGTGGCCTGAGATTCAACTGTGCTAAGCATCCAGCAGATTTTAATGAAATCACTGCCCTTTTTACTTTGTTAAAAATTATCACTATGAGAAGCTCTTCATACTGCCTCTTTGCAAAAGGCCCTTTCCATCCCTCCCTGTAGATTTCCAAGCATTTTGTCCACAACCAAACAGACCTTCCCAACGGAACGATTCTCTATCCCTCACAAAGCACAGCACCTTTTCTTACCCTCTCAGCCAACCTTTCTTCCACTTCTCCCTTTTTCTCACAACCTCTGCCTGCTGATTCCCAGTCAGCTCTCAGACTTTCCATGCAGGTTGGCTGTGACCGGCCCAGCTTTTTATCTTAATATATTACCCCAAGATTGCAATTACCTTTTTTCCTTCCCTCTCTGTTTCAGCCCCTTTTTCCTGGGCCTTGAACGCTGTTGTTTCCCATCTCCCCAAATCTGTCCACTATTTTCTCTCTGTCTGTTTTCCCTCTCTCCTTGGAAGCCCTTAATCACACCTCCACGTCCTCCCTGCTTCACCTCTTTCCCTTTCTCTTCCCCTCTCTCTCTCTTTCTCTCTCCGGTTACAGCTCTGCAGGCAGGGTTTACGAGCAGGGATCTCTAGTGATGTCCTACAGGAATACTCCTTGGCACGCTGTCTGGACTGTTCAAGCCCTACTGCACCCCTGAGTGCCACAAAAAGCTCTACGCAGAGAGGCAGAACAGAAAAGAAATGCTTTACAGCCACTTTCTTGTATGCTATTTTTTCCTCTCAGCGTCTAAGGAAGATTTAGGGGGGGGGGGAGGGAAAGAGCCTAGATTTACAAACAACAATCAGGCAGGTAAATATTCTGCAGTTGAGTTGCAGTCAAGGGAATATAGAAAGAGTGTATTTAAGGAAGAATAAGCCGGCGTCCCCTAACTGAGCTAGAGATTTCAAATTCTTCTGGTGCATCACCCAGTTACCTCAGTACTAATAATATCATAACCAGAACCCACTTAGCCCTCTTCAAAATTAATTAGTATTGTACAGCCCAGTCTGGGCTGGTGAGCTGAGTGCCTGCTGAGGGATGCTCAGAGTTAGGGCACCGACTGCATCAGGACCACCACTGAGACCACAGATGTGGTAAGAGAGTGTAAAAAAAAAAAAAAAAATCAGCCATGCTCTCCTCTCAGCTACATTTTCTTTGCTGGTTGTTTTTAGAAGAGCACTGCTGTCACGAAGAGCAAAACTTGGAACAAATTTTTAATACCGATCATACCTATGTAAGAGATAGGCACGGCTGCTCCTGCAGCACATATCCCTTGGCATACCCAGTGGGAGAAGCTCGACTGGTGCAAGCAGAAAGGGAGAGCACTTCACTGAGCCGCCTGGTCAAGTCCAGTCCACAGGGCACAGAATCATGCCCAGGATCTTCCCTCCCTCCCTCGCAGTGCTGGTTCCTGGTAAGACAGAAACCAACAAGGAATGGGTATGTTTTTCCTGGTGCATCAAGGTATCTGCATTACTCCCCAAAAGGCCTCCAATACTTATCATTGTAGCAGGCTTACCCCCTCTCACAACTCCTTTTAACCTTCACCTACTACCAGCAGGCTCAGTTTGGACTTTGAAAGGAAGCAAACATCTGTTTCTAAAGATTGAGATCTATCACTTATGCAGCTTCACAAAGCAGACAAAAGCAGAGTATAACATCAAAGTGAAGAAGAGAACGTCGCAGCAATCTAGAACCCAAAGTTGTAGGGAAATCAGGCAAATTTTGGCTCCCAACTGAAGCCAGTAAGAAAACAAACTCTACTTACTGCCTCCCAGACTGAAATTTCAAAGCGTGCGCTATGTAGTACTGCTTTGTTGCGAAGTACCTTGCATTGCGCTGCAGAGACAGGCAGTACAGGACTGCCACCCATAACTGAGCAACAAAAGGCCCTCAACAATTTAATCATAGAATCGTTTACATTGGAAAAGACCTTTAAGATCATCAAGTCCAACTGTCAACCTAACATTGCCATCCGACCACTAAACCATGTCCCTAAGTCTACCCGTCTTTTAAATACCTCCAGGGACGGGGACTTGACCACTTCCCTGGGAAGCCCGTTCCAGTGCTTGACAACCCTTTTGGTGAAAACATTTTTCCTAATGTCCAATCTAAACCTCCCCTGGTGCAACTTGCAGCCATTTCCTCTTGTCGTAATTTACTGACGCACCCAAGCCTTCCTCTCCTTAATCATACCCTTTGAAATCGTTAAAAGATTCATGCAGAGTGCAAAGCGGAGAGTTGGTTTGCGTTGCCGACTCTGTTGTTGCAACAGCCTGGAAGCGACATCTCCCAGTCGCATCCACCCATGCAGCAAAAACAACCGCTGCGTTTCCCTATGAAACTTGAGAGGCAGCGAGCTCTGGCTGGCACCGAGGGCAGCGGAACTCTTGACCGAGCAGCCTCCTGCCTGCCTGCATCCAGGGTAATTGGACATCTATCATAACAATTGATTACAGAAATGAAGATAGTGAATCTATTACTTCTCTCTCTCGTAATGAATTCAACATTTCTCAGGACAATGAGCCTTTAAATTATTGATCACATAAACGGTCCAAAACAGTCCATAACTTATTAACATATGAAAAGAACAAAAAATATACTAGAGTCTATGATTATTTCTTTTTTTCTGGTGACAATACAAGCCATTGGAACAAAGCTCAGAAGGAAGGGGGGGAAAAAAACCACCTATCTGTACACTTGAAGGATTTTATGCAGGGCTTTTTTCCTTAGTAAGTCATGGTTAGCAAGAAAAAGAACGTGCCAAAACCTGGTATTTTAATGAAACAGTGTACATTTCTCACTGGTTTTGTTTGCTTTTCTGCATATGGATTCCTCTAAGGTCCCTACAGCTAGCAAACCCGAACGCTTTTAAAGACGTTCCCCTGCAATATGTAATTGAAATTCCTTAAAATATTTAGAGAGTTCTAGGAGGGAATGTTCTGCAACAATAAATTACTGTAGTGTCATGGTAGCAACATTGATGGCACAACTGAGCAGGCACACTAGTTTTTAAATTCCTATTCTTAGCTACTTATAATTTTGTCTATATGGTGAAATTTTTTAGCATTAACTCCAAATTGTACCTTTGGAATGCTTCCCCCCCACCCCCCCCATTTCCTAATTTAGTTCAGCATCATAGGCCAAAAGCAGTTTTCTCCTACAACTCCAAATTTGTCATGCCTAGAACTGAATGAAAAGGGTTGGGTTTTTTTTTTTAAAGGAACAGAAGGTTGAAATCTCTCCATCAGGTAATAGTATTTCTTTTGCCCCAGCCGGGGGCTTTTCTAGGCTGAACGAGGATGTGCCTCGATATAGCAAGGGACGCACATGCGCCCACCTAACCAAGCACGGGGGGTACTCCCACAGAGCTCTATGCGTGCTCGGAGCCAAACACTTCACAGGATACAACCTCCATTTACAAGGTACTTTGTTCATAAGGTGGGACCTCTAGCACTCCTCCTCGTTCTGTATTTCTGAGAATAAACCAGTACACATCCCTATGGAACGCAAATTTTCGCTCTTATTTCCCAGGCTTATGATTGATGAGGGGAATCTCAAATGCACGGAGTGGAAAGTAACTGCTCATCCCGTGTTTTTGTATCCTGGAAACAGCAGCTTGCTTCCCTTTTCAGACAGCTTAAAACCTCAGCCATTTGGGGCCAGATTTTAAGGTATTTAGGTGCTCAACTCCCACGCAGCTGCTTGATGAGGTATTCAAATACGAGAGGCCCCCACAGCACTTGAGAGACCACGCTGCGCTTTCCCCATTTTAATTGCTTTTCAAGCTTTATCTTCCCTCGAGCTCGCTCTAGACTTTTCTCACTTTTGTTTGTAGGGCTTCCCAGGATGTCCCACGGTCATTTCCGCTCTTCCCTGCAGCCTGGTTTTATGCGCTTTAAAGCCTTATCGGGCAGAGGTGCCCTGGACGCACACCCACCGCAGAGAAGGCTGTCGCGCTGCCCTTTGCTTTGCCATTAGGAAGAGTAAAAACTGAGGAAAGCAGGCCAAATTAACGAAGGCGACGGGCCGGATTAAATGATGTAAAAAAAAAAAAAAAAAAAAAATTAGTTAATAGTGTGGAGAGTTTAAGTGGCTGGGCAGGTAAATGGGTCATTTTCCGCCCAATTTTTAACGGTGTTTTTAAAAACAAGCATGCGATGAAGTCGGTTTAAACGCATCTGCGGCGCGCAGCCGCTGAGCAGCCCTGGGCCTGACTTGAAGCGCGAGCGGAGCGGCGGCGGGAGGGGCGGGGCCGCGCGTCGGGCGCGGGGCGGGGCCGGCGGCACAGCCTATCCCGGGGCGCCCCCGGCGCGCGTCACAGGCCCCGCCCTCCCGCGCGGCGGCTGCCGCGGCGCGGGGGTGTGAGGGGGCGGGCGGCCGCAAGGCCCGCGGTCGCCCCCGGCCGGCGTCGGGGTGCCCGGAGCGGGGCCTGGCGGCGGCCCCGCCCAGGACCAGCGCCTGCAGGAGCCTGTGAGGGGGAGGGTGTGAAATCCAGACCCCGAATTTCCACCTGCCGGCCCGGCCCTCCTGATATTTGAAACCACCTCCTAAGAGGAGCGCCCTGCGTTCCAGCCAGGATGCGTTACCGCGATAAACGCGCGTATCTACTTTTCCCCTACCTTTCCCCTCTCCTCCCCCAGGTCAAACTAAGGTCAGAAGACTACCCGTCACCATTTCTTCCTTCTCAGTAACCCATGGCACCTCTCCGTGTACTTAACAGTATCCATAACAACCGCTGCTCCCGGAGGAAATTTTAATTACGGCGTTCTTCGGAACCGTTGATTGTTTATTGTGACAAGACAAAGAACACGGGAAGAGAAGGTTCATTGAGAAACGCGCTTCAAACCAGGTTGAGGGAAAGGTTGCTCCACGCTCTTGTTTCTGGTGTGCAAAAAGCCACATTAGGCATAGGGTGGAAAAGAGAGCTTAAAAAAAGAGAAAAAAAAAGGTGCCTGCACCTCGTTTGGCCCTTGGAAAAGCAGTCGCGCTGAACAAATTACAAGGGAGTTGAAGAAGCTGGAAGATGCGCCAATTCCAGATTAAAAAGAAAAGTAGAAGAAAAACAACAGTGCTGGAATTTTCTTACTAATATCAAACTAGATTCTGGCACCCTTAACCATTACGGGCATTTATTTCAGGGGTGCAAATACTGGAAAAGAAGTATTCTTAATGCAAATAAAAGTCAAGACTACATCACAACTTAAGCAAGCAGCGCTGCAGACTGGGGTGTGTATTTAAGCGACGAAGAAACCAAGGAGGTAGGAAGGAGAAACTGATAATAAAAACATCAAAGGGTAAGGTAAATCAACTAGAAAAAAAGGAAAGAAAAGACCTGCTCAGTTTAAAAGGATGAGTGGCCGATTCTCTCTCCCCACCTCATTACTGGCATCATCGTTTAGTGGTGTTAAGTTAATGGTTGGACAGGGAGGTGATTCGAGACAGCCAGCATGGCTTCACCAAGGGCAAGTCCTGCCTGACGAACCTAGTGACTTTCTACGATGGTGTGACAACAACAGTGGACAAAGGAAAACCAATGGATGTCATCTATCTGGACTTCTGCAAAGCCTTTGACACGGTCCCCCACAACGTCCTTCTCTCTAAATTGCAGAGCTGTGGATTTCATGGGTGGACTGTTCGGTGGATGAGCAACTGGCTGGATGGTCGCATCCAGAGGGTAGCGGTCAATGGCTCGATGTCCGGATGGAGACTGGTGACGAGTGGTGTCCCTCAGGGGTCCATACTGGGACCGGTGCTGTTTAACGTTTTCATCAATGACTTAGTGAGATTGAGTGCACCCTCAGCAAGTTTGCGGACGACACCAAACTGAGTGGTGCGGTTGACACACCAGAAGGACGGGATGTCATCCAGAGAGACCTGGACAGGCTGGAGAGGTGGGCCTGTGTGAACCTCATGAGGTTCAACAAGGCCAAGTGCAAGGTCCTGCACCTGGGTCAGGGTAACCCCCAGTATCAGTACAGGCTGGGGGAAGAAAGGATGGAGAGCAGCCCTGCCGAGAGGGACTTGGGCGTGCTGGTGGATGAAAAGCTGGACATGAGCCAGCAATGTGCGCTGGCAGCCCAGAAGGCCAACCGTACCCTGGGCTGCATCAGGAGAAGCGTGGCCAGCAGGGCGAGGGAGGTGATTCTGCCCCTCTGCTCTGCTCTGGTGAGACCTCACCTAGAGTACTGCATCCAGCTCTGGAGCCCTCAGCACAAGAAGGACATGGAACTGTTGGAGCGTGTCCAGAGGAGGGCCACAAAAATGATCCGAGGGCTGGAGCCCCTCTCTTATGAGGACAGGCTGAGGGAGTTGGGCTTGTTCAGCCTGGAGAAGAGAAGGCTGCGGGGAGACCTGATTGTGGCCTTTCAGTACCTAAAGGGGGCCTATTGGAAAGATGGGGAAAATCTTTTTAGTAGGGCCAGCTGTGTCAGGACAAGGGGTAATGGTTTTAAACTAAACCAGGGTAGGTTTAGACTGGATATAAGGAGGAAATTCTTTACAACGAGGGTGGTGAAACACTGGATCGGGTTGCCCAAAGCGGTGGTGGAGGCCCCATCCCTGGGAACATTCAAGGCCAGGCTGGACGGGGCTCTGAGCAACCTGATCTAGTTAGCGGTGTCCCTGCTCACTGCAGGGGGGTTGGACTAGGTGACCTCTAGGGGTCCCTTCCAACCCAAAAAATTCTATGATGCTATGATCTTACAAAGGTCTTTTCCAACCTAAACGATTCTATGATTCTATGATTTGGTATAGAGAATAAATCCAGCAACTGCTTTCGCAGTGCAAAGTCTTGGTTTCCTTTCTGTGAACAAGGAGTGTAGGTAGAAACCCACATCAACTTTAGTGTGGTAATTCCATGCATACAAACCAGAGTGTATTCTTAATTAACCCCATAAGGAACAAACCCAATGGACAGACAACAGCACAGACAGACTAGAGAAGGTATTCAAACGTCATACCTGAAGAAAATGATGAATGCTATTTAATTTATCTTTTGGGGATCATGTTAATTTTAAATAAATCCAAATTTTAGGTGACAAGTCAAGTTCATGGGGTCACTGTTTCACGTAGTGACAACCAGAAGATCCATTTACCTTTCAGGAACTTCAGGATTGTGTCCACTAGCCACTGAGCCAGTAAGCACAGTCTGAAATTTTCAGGCTGTGATCGCATTAGCAAACTTTGACACCCATCATAGCAGAGTACAAGTAGACAGGGCTTGGGCATTAAAAAAAAAAAAACAACCCACAAAACAAAACAGTCCAATATTCCCTCATGCCTCACTTCGTCAGTGTTAAAATCTCTTTAGGAATATAATACACCATAGGATGCTTCACAATCAAGAAAGATACCAGCTGGGGCTTTGATGTCAAGAATATCAACTCCCCATGCAAGAATCCAGAGTAAGACATTTCAGAGGAGGAAGAAGCGTGCTGCAGAAGTCTCAGGAAAAGGCCTTTCAAAGTGAGGCGAGATCACAGCTTTCCATTCTCCTCCAAGTTAATTACTTAACCTCCTAGAAAAAGCAACAGCAAAAATTGCTTACACATGACCTACAAAGAGCAGGCAACATAGGAGTGAAAAAGCAAATCAGAAAGGAGAGAGTGCTTTTGCTTAGATGCTGGGCAGTGGTGGTGGGAGACACTGAGATGCAGTGGTTTTTACTGTGGTTAGCACAGCGGGGCCCCGATTTCTGAACTGGACCTCTGGACATCAATACAAGAACGACAAAGAACAGGCAGATGCCGAGGTTCCATTTTAAGAACAGTTCAGCCGCTTTAATTTACCTGCGCCACGTTAGAAAGCGTGTGTAATTTAGGTCCCCTCTGCATGCTCCTTTGCATTCAGTTTATTTCCTCCTTCACACTCCAAATTTTCTATTACTTACTCAGCTACCGAATCTTCTTCGCCTGCCTGTGAGCAGACACAGCATTATATTTAAATTCCTGTTCTCATTTGGTTTAGTCTTTCAACAAAGTACGCCTCTTGTTTCCAGGCTGACAAGTGTGCTGAGGAGCGGCCAGCGCCATGGAACACGGCCCACGTACCCAGTGATTTAAGGTAATTTGAAGAGAGAAAGCTATTTAAGGGGGGGGAGAGAGAGGGAAGGGGGAAAAGGAAAATAAAATAAAATTTTAAAAAGGGGAAAAAAGACACCTTTCTTCTGTTTCCCCTCTCTGTCAAAACTGGAAAACAAGCGTCAGAAGCCTTGCCTTGTGTTTTGTGTCAGCGCTAATTACATCCCCGCTGCCGGCCAGTTCCAAGCGCTGCATCCCACCGAGGGGGAAGGCAGACCCTCTCCCCCTACCAGGGGTGCTTCCGAGAGGGACCTGCTGCTGTTTTGACAGTCCCTTTCTTTGCTGCCTGGCAGAGCTCCATCTCATTTCGGCAAAGGCAGTATTTCCACGCTCTGCCCTGTATTCTGCCCCGGCTTCACAGCATCCCACGTTCGGTACCCTTTCTCATTTTCAGTAATCTCTCATTTTCAGTCTGTCCCACTGAAACAATGGAACTGTTAGACCCTAAAAACATTACCAAGCACGGACACAGCATCTTTACTTCCCTGAGTCTCACTGACAATGAACAGAAAATAAGCAGAGGGAGGTTCTCCTCCACGTAAGCGAGAGTGGCAGATTCCGGCCCTTTGGTAGCTGTCGATTTTGAGTAATCCTGGTGGGTACATTTAAATCCTTGTTAAGGGCTCCCACATTCATTAAAAATAAATCCAGTAGTTATTTGACTGTGTAATTATTAGGGATAATTTGCAATTAAGCAGGTTGGCCTCTGATGAAGGGACAGATAATTGATCAGCCTGGTTTGGCATTTTAGAATGGGGTGGGGGGTAATTAAGTAAATCCAGTCAGCTAAACGTCTTCCTTCTCACTACATATTTTCCCACCTTTAAATGCAAACCAGACCTCATGCAGCTGTGCAGGCCATGGGAGTCTAAGCCTATTAAAGAAATCTTTTAATGACTGTAAAACTACCACTAATTGAAATAAAAATATTTTCACACTATTTTCACATTGTGCAAATGGATCCAAAAATAATTCTTAATGCAATACACGGTGCACAAACTGCTCTGCCTGACAAGTGCAGCATTTAATTTGCACTAATTAGTCCAAAGCGGGGGCAGTGTGAAATTAACATGATTCATTAATTCTGTGGCTTATGTTTTACATATTGTGTGTTTACATTTCAAAGCTATCAGGTTCTCTGCAACCCAACACCCCACTCTTCTGAAATTACCAGATTCGAGTAGTTCTCCCCACATCTCTCTTGGTGCATTCGGATTTGATTTCTGAATTAGCAACTTGTCTGTTTGTTTCAAAGCAACTGGTTGATTTTATATTGCATGGTTTCCTCCTTCATCCTAATCTCGGCCTCAGCTCCCTTCTGACAAAATATTCTTTCGGGTGGCTCAGGTCACTGTGGGATAAGCATGAACAGAGCAGCAGGTGAAGAAGCAATTTTCAAGAAGCAATTTTCAAACTACTTTATGTTCCAAAAAAATTTAATAAATCCTTCGTATCGACTAAATCTGAAGTTTTCATGATGCTGTTCCAATATTTGCTCCTATAATGATATCAGGAGATGTTCATTAAAGATCTAATCCAGAGCCCCATGAAAGTCAACAGACACTTCCACTGGCTTCAGAAGCCATAAATATGCTAGTTTCTCTTTATGCTACAGAACACAGGACTCCAAAAATCATAGCATTGGCCAAGTTGCCTTACAAAATAAATTATCTTCAAGTGAAATGTGCTGAAAATCAGCATTTTAAAATACATCAGATGTAGCTAAATATTACATTTCTGTCAGTTAAGGTGCAACAATTGCATTTACATTGTTGGATGTACTCACAATGTCAAACTTGGTCCATTGTTTCCCAAGACATGGGTTATGTTTCTACAGAGACACAGAGCAATATTACACCAAGAATTAGGTGCGATATTGGATATACTATGAACTTTGTTTACTCGTTATCAATAGTGACTGGAAATGAAGCACTGATGATATATGTGCTTTGTATTCCACATGAGGCTTGAAGGCATGCCTGTCCCAGAGAGCCCTAAAAATCCGGCTGACGCTTTGTAAACGTGTCTGCCTCTCGCACACAGAGACAGAGGCTGGCCTACCCACACAAATGCGTCCTCATTAGTCTCAGAAATACAGGGAAAAGATGCGCTGAGATTTATCCATCTGCTGCAATCAAGAGAAATTGAGGCTGTTTTCCGTACCTGAAGGTGCCTGGACAAGGTACCTTGAGGCATAAAAGAGCAGCCCCCCTAACTGGTGGGAGAATGATAGGACAGTGTGGCAGAAAGGATGCTTGGATTGGGCTGTACAACAGCCCAGCCAACAAGCAGACATTTAGCACTACGTGTCTGGTAGAGCCAAGGTGGCAGCATGGGCAGAACTCTGTGGCCACCCAAGGAGTCGGAAGCGTGTCAGCAAAGGTAGGGGGTGAAGCACAACAAACTCTGAGCTGGGGTTCCTGGAGGTATGGGGTGGAAAGTGGTCATTTGAGGCTCCTCCCAAGAAAGGGGTAGTCAGGAGGAAGACAAAGGTGTGACATTCAAAGGACACCAAAAAAAAAAAAAAGATATTTTCAATTATACAAGCCCAACAAAAACTAACGTCCTCCATACTATCTAAAGTAACGTGCTAATGTTTGCAAGAATCACCTGAGGCAGAAAGCAGTTAGATTTTGGAAGATTCGTAGGTTCTGCAGTAAAAATCAAAGAGAAAAAAACCCAACCAGAAATAGAGACTTTGAGGGCAGATTTCATAATCAGTCTTTTGTTTTGGGCTTGGGTTTTTTTGTCCAGTATAAAACCAGCGTGGGCTTTTGGTCAGCAACTGTCATGGTTTAACCCCAGCCAGCAACTAAGCCCCCACATGGCTGCTCACTCACTCCCCCACAGTGGGATGGGAAAGAGAATCAGAAGGGCAAAAGCAAGAAAACTCGGTGGTTGAGATAAAGACAGTTTAATAGGTAAAGCAAAAGCCATGCACACAAGCAAAGCAAAACAAGGAATTCATTCACTGCTTCCCACCGTCAGGCAGGTGCTCAGCCATCTCCAGGAAAGCAGGGCTCCATTACGCGTAACGGTGACTTGGGAAGACAAATGCTGTCACTCCGCATGTCCCCCGCTTCCTTCTTATTCCCCCAGCTTTACATGCTGAGCATGACTTCATACGGTGTGGGATACCCCTTTGGTCAGCTCTCCCAGCTGTGCTCCCTCACAACTTCTTGTGCCCCCCCAGCCCACTCACTGGTGGGGTGGGGTGAGCAGCAGCAGAGGCCTTGACTCTGTGCAAGCCCTGCTCAGCAGCAACGAAAACATCCCTGTGTTACCAGCACTGTTTCCAGTACAGACCTAAAACAGAGCCCCATACTAGCTACTGTAAAAAAAATTCACTCTATCCCAGCCAAAACCAGCACAGCAACCAAAGTCAAGTAAGAAGGAGGAGTAACAGACCTGTTTTCTTCCTCATAGGGACAAACTATCCTCAGGCTGGTCCCATGTTGCAGATCAGGATATTGCCACATTGGTTACCTTGTTGAAAACAACAGGGACAGCCCAAACGCGCGTACATAGCTTCATTGTTAGCAAATGCTTCGTTAAAACAAAGCTGTAATTTAAAAAGATAGAAAACCGTTTATACACCAGTCCTCCATTTAGCAAGATTTCCTGATTGGCTCTGCATCTTTAAATGAGTTATTTGTGTCAGTCTGTTTCAGGATATATCTGGAGCATGCAATGTCATCAAGAAGCGCTATTTGATTACAGTGCAGTACTTTGGGTGGCTTTTAGAAAGCATAGATTATAGCATTACCATGTACCATGCGTAACATCCCTATGCCACTTAGCAAGCATGAGGCCAAAATGAACACTCTAACCTTGAAAATACATGATTAAAGTGCTGCCTCGTGGATTGATATACAAAATGGCTAAGTTTAGTGATCCTTCAAATCCTGGTTCCCTGGCGAGCACAAAGGGCTCTGATGTACCAGGCTCTGCTGGCCATTGTGTGGGGCGTAAAGGATGTGACGCATTCCAGAGTACTTGGGCTACTTGGAGTAGGAAAGGCACTTAGAAGAAAAATTTTATCCTTTGGTGAGGAGCAGACACTTTCCAGCATAAATGTAAACCTGTCCTTAAAAGTTGTAGTCAGGCAAATGTCCCTAAATAGTGTGGTACTGAAATACCCCGAATCAAAGTTGGATGAATACGGAAACAAGGGCTACTGATTTAAGAAGTTAGGCAACTTCACTGCCACGATCAACTAACTACATTAATTTCTGCTCCATTCAGAAGGGAAAGATGGCTCATTATTTAAAATAGAGTTTCTGTGCACCTTGAAACAAATAACATAGGAAGATTTTTTGAGCACTATTTAGGAGACTCAGCTGCTACTACTTTGGAAGTGAAAGGAAGTATAAACTCCAAGCGTTGTGTCATGTAAGAAAGCTACGCCAGCTACTTAACACAGAAAATGAGAGTCGTGGTTTTTTCTGATATACCTTTACCAAGACTTTAGCCAGAATAAGAAGTTCACTCATACTGTCTGTGTCCTAAAGTCACTTTTTGTTTGAGTGACACAACAGTTGCTGACTCCAATATGCTGTTTCTGTGGGTATCGTAAACACGAATGCCCTACAGCCAAACACTTTTAATATATATTATATGAGCTACATGATCAAGTGATACCTGGTTTGTTTTCATGTAGATAAACTCAGACTACATTTGTCCGCTATTCAGATTCTATTTAAGTCTCTGAAGGACTTAAATCTCTCCTTGGTTTTTAACTACATGATATCTTGGTACTTGAGATGCCCTTTTTCCTTTCCAAGATCTTTTTTACCTGCATATGCAAGTGCACATTTTATGGGTTCCGTATTATTGTTATATCTGCGCATCTACATATATGTGTGCCTGTCTATTTGACTGCTAGCAATACAGAATTGGTCTTGTCTCAGGGCCTGCTTGAGACTTAAACGTGAGAAAAGAGGCATATTCAAATCTGGTATTTGAGGGCAGGGGGGGAAGGGGGTGTTTGTAATTCCACACTATCCCTTTCTAATGGGAAACTTGTAAAATCTCACTTGCTGTCCTGGAAAGGATTTGCAGAGCTCTAATAGAAACACTCGACTAAGATGGATGGGTCTGGGACTGTCACATGGCCTTCCTGAGCATAAGTTATGTTACTAAATCAGCATATTGATCTGGGAACACAGCGTCCTGGAATCCTGAAAATGTCAGGCACAGGCTCAGTGCTTCACTTCTTTAAAATCAAATTAATTTAGCCAGCTTACTCTGGAGAAGAAATTACGATGTCAGATACATGCAAACAGCAGGGCATCAGGCACTCCAGGTCTCACTGCCTCTGACCGTTTTGAAAGGAGATACCCAAAAGGAAATAGCTGGGTTGCCACCTAGTTCTCCCCTGGTGGAAAGAACAACCGCCATGGGTAGTGTGCATCTTTGCTTATGTGAACTCAGGCATCCCGGGGCCACGCGACTCTCCATGGATCTTTAGGTATTCCCAAAGTGGGGGCAATTCAGGGGGTTGAGAGGTAAAAATTACACGATTACATGTGATGATACTAATCCATCTACCTTACCCATGGGGTACATTTGAGATTAAAGGCTCAGATAATCCACGCCCTTGTGCTGTGATCTCCAGTTCTGTACGCACGTTTAATCAAGCATGCTAATCCACAAATGTCTGGTCAGGGTTGCAGTATCTGGTGTGAACAGAACACTTGGAGCAAGCAGGGCCCGTCAGCATGAGTAAGTTTGTGGGCATTAGCCATGTATATTTAGTTGGTAGAATAGTTTGATATTGGCACAAATTGCTTCTGGGGAAAAAGGGATAGTCTGCCAAAACATATTACAAAGAGGACATTTTCTTCTTACCTGATTTGACAAAACATACAAGGCAAGCGTACACTGTATGTAAGGAAAAGGAGTACCTGGAGAGTTTCCAAGAACAAAACAGATCTGTGCTCTTGACTAGAAGTACCAATGCACCCTGTTCTGACCCCACAAGACATCACACCTAGCTTTGATTCCTATACCACAAGGACCAGGTAGGTGCAGCACGGGAGCCCCAAAGAGAAACAAACTCCAACCCTGCCCTGCCACACATGAAGAGTGAGGCTGGAGAAGCTCTGCTGGTAATCAACCCTGCAGAGTGTGGTTGAGCTCCCTGCCAAAGGAGGGGTCACCATGGCAGAGGCCAGGTGCAGAACAACCACCCCAACCTCCCACAGCTCCTCATGAAGGCTCCTGCCCCCTCCTGACCTACAGGCTTGTCTGGTCAATGCTATTACAGACATCTCCTTCTGGGCTTTGCTACCCTCGAGCTGAACACCCCTTTTCTGTGTTGAAAAGCTCACTAAAGCTGAAAAGTAGGCCTCCAACTAGTTCACTACATGCTGCTATGGAACATTGTAACTAGCCACTTTTTTACTAGAAATCCTAGAGGTGATACAGGCATCACTACAGTGATCCGAGGGTCGCCAAGATAGACGCAGATATATCGGGAAGCTGCAGCCAGAGAAAGAGACAGCAGGACCTCGTCTGACCTGTACCCTTTGGGGATGAGGTGGGCAGGCTGTTGTTATCTACTGCAAGTGAAAAATGCGCAGTCACAACTTGCTGATAACCATGAGCTAGAAAAAGAGGGGAGAAAATGCTTGAATATGTTATCAAGACAAGTACAGTTTCTTCACTAGATTTCAGCAGAGAAAAGCTATACAGAGACAGCTTGGCAGCCGCCCTACCCTTCTTTTGTAAGGCAATGATGAAATATAACCACCCAAATTTCCTTGCTAGCATAAACTGGAGGATTCATATTGTTCGTATTTGAAATAGGATTATGCAAAGGAGAGCTGGATTGTAGGTTGTTTGATGGGAAGGGAGAAAAGCAGTTCTAGGTCCCAGCAGGCCAAAAACCCTTTCAAAATAATATAACAAAAGGTGATGATGTTTTCTCTGGAAAACATTACACATGGCAAAATTCTATTTAGCATTTACAGAAACTGAGCAAAAGGGAATACAGATCCTAGGAACTTATTAGGTTCAGTGAAGAGTGGGTAGCAGGCAATAAAGAACAGCATCACACGCAGCACAAATACCTGTGCCCATGGCAGCTAACAAGAACAGCTCCCTTGCACACCAGACACTGCTTTTCATTTGTCCCTCTTGCCCCTCAGAACCTCCCCTTGGCTTTGCTAAATATAGACCAGCCTTGATGTGCATCAGTACCCAGCCTTAGTTTCAGCTCTCTGCTTCCTGTTTCTTATGGAAGCGGGAGTGCTACAGGACATCATCCAGGACCCTGATATTTATTTCCTCTCCTTTTCCTGTGTGAGAAGCGACCCACAGCCCCACTGCCTCTGCTGTACTTTGTGATGTTTCTCCACGTCTCCCCTCAGCCGAGGGGAAGTCAATTCCCCAGGAGAGGCTTCATCTCTGCTGTCAGGAATGTTCTCAGTTCTGGCTGCTCAGGCACACAAAGATGTTCAAGAATATCATTAAATCAAAGCTAATCAGATGGCTCCCGGTTCGTCTCAAGACACTGTTCAGACTTCTTCATTTAAAACCCTGCATAGATTTGGCTTAATCTGCTGCACAATTCTTCCCTTTCTGATTCCTCCACTTATCTAATACTGCTTTTTCTTTGTCATTTCCCATGCCCTTCCAACACAGCCTTCCTGTAAGTTTTCACCTCATCTCACCAGTGATTTTCAAACCCTGACTGAGGATGCATTCCTTTTCTCCTCCGTGTCTTAATTTCTCTCCTTGAAAAAAGTAAGATCTATTTCAGCTCTGCTGCCTCTATCAAGACAGGGAACAACACAAGCATGATACAGTCACACGTGCATCCTAGCCAACGAGGGCATTGCTTACGGGATAAATTGAGATGCCACAACACAGTCGTTCTCCTCTGAAGCTTTATATGCTCCTCGGGTGGCCTTGTGCTGGACCCTCTGCACAAGCAGGGTTTTCACAAATTTTAAGTAGGTTGCTTTTGATGCTACATAGCTTAGATCTCATGTTGAATATGATAAATCATTCCCATTCCTTAGCCCTGATTATTTTCCCCTCCTATATTGCATAAAATAAGCTGGCATTACCATAAAATATGAAATCCCCAGGACCGTATTTAGTATTTCTTATTTTTCATGCCCTCCTCCCCCCCCCCCCCCCCGACTCACACACTGAACCTCCTTTGTAGGCAGTCATGGATTTCTATCATCTGAGGATCAGAGTACTATGCATCCATCAAGAAGTGTAAAATATTCACGGGAAGAGACTACAAGATGAGGAAGAGGTCCAGAATGTATAATATGTGTCAGAGGAACAGATGTACACAGAAAATAAAAGTTCTGCAGACCGCAATAAAAATTTACTCCATGACAAGAACTGTGCATTTTTCCATGGCTGCCAGAGATTTCATGGAACCAGTGAAATCCAGACATTTTCAGAAATCCCATGAAATTTACCTTTTCACCTGAATCCACATGAAATCAGAATTTTTCCATAAGAGTACCCATATAATTGGCATATTTCCTTAGAATACCCCATGAAATTGTATAGAATATTGCAGTTTCTTTTAGCCTAGTCTCTCATTGCACATCTTAAAAATGACAACCTCGACTATTGAATTTTTGCATTTCTTCCTTTCAGAAAAAAAGTTTATGCAAAAATATAATAGGAATGAAAATATTTTTCTATAAGAGAGAAACTAAAAGCACTCATAAATATAATTAGCACAGAAAGTTTTGATTTATATACCGCGAATTGTTACTGATTCAAGAGTAACCTCACCTGAACATTCTTCTTTTGACTATGCAAAAATTGATGTTGCGGAAATTGTCACGAACGAAAATGTACGCAAGTTTCTAATGATGCTCCCTACTTCACTTTTTTTAGGGAAATGGATAGAGGATGAAGTTTCCATTCTGGTACCTGACCAACAGTGAAGAACTGCAAACGAGAAAGTGCCACCACAAGCAACAACTTCAGGAGGTAAATACAATGTGGTCAATTTATTCTCTGAACATACTATTTGTTAAAATAAATTCTCAACTCTAACAAAGAGCAGCAGACGCTGTGGCACAAGCGCTCATTAAGCTCCCAGAGTGACAGGCGAGCTATTTGTTCTGGTTGAAAATGAATCAATATACCAGCTCGAACCCTGCCTGACACAAGTTGGACAGCAGGCATCCCAAATCGCAACCCACCACAGGTCTCATTATTGCAGTTCTTGGTTTCATTCAGGGCTCTCACACTTCAGCAAGACTACTGTCCAAGTAAGAACCAGAAATGGAGGTTCTTTCCATAGTCTCCGATTAAGCCTTGATCCAGAAGCAACACAACCATTGATGACAGCAGGATTAAACTCTGGCAGTTAACCTAAACTCAAGAGATCTCATGGAAGGCAAAAATAAAAAGTTTAGGAGAATTGGTAGTGCCACCAAGAAACTTCTAAAGGACACAGATTCCAGTGCAGACAAGGAACAGAAGATGTAGTAGCAGGAAGATAATGGCCTAAAAAGAACAGATTAAAATGCCCTTAAATAAATCAGAGGTCTTCAAATTAACCGGGCACAATGAATTTCAACTCAGGATTCTTAAATAGCCACTTATGCAATCTCTGAATCACTGGACAGTCACCTCTGAGAATGCAAGAATAGAAGATGAGGTGCCAAAAGGCTGGAAAAGCGCAGAGTACTAGTTCTACAAAGCAGGGGAGGAAAGCAGAGCTAAGGAGCTACCAGCCAGTCAATTTGTCTTCAGTCCTCTGAAAAACACACGAACAAGTAATCAAACCATTTGTAAGCACCTAGAAGATAACATGGAAATGAATAGCAGCTAGTATGGATTTGTAGAGAATAAATCCTATCAAATCAATTTGATTTCCTTCTGCCATATGGGAACAGGCCTTGTGGCAGAAGCAAAGCCAGGAGATGTCACGTTTCTTGATTTAGTAAAGCTTTTGGTGCTGTCTCCAATGTCGCTTTCACACACACACTAACAAAACATGGTCTGAACGAAATGGTTGCGATACAGGTACGAAAGTGGTTGGGCATGATGTGTAGAGAAAGTTATCATATGTCCATAGTCAAAGCAAGCCATCTAGGGGGACAGGAGAATTACAAAACTCTGCTGTGGGTAAGATTCTGCTCAGTACTTTCATGAATCATCTGGCCATGACGCAGCACACTTACCGTGCTTGCCGACTATACAAATGGTGTGCATAGGACAACTGCAAGTATGGAGGCTCAGAGTTTGAAGAGATGTTGACAAATTACAGTGGCATCAAGAAAAGGCCTGAAATTCAGCAGGGGATGGAGAGGAGAGGAGGGCAAGGCAGAGATGGACTAACTGGAGAGCCCCAGAAGAAAAGCAATGGAAGCGACCAGAGGTCCAGAAAATGTGTCCAGGAGAAAAGTTTTGAAAACTTTGGGGTCTTCAGAGAAAAGAATTCTTGTGAAGGCAGTTTTAAGACTTTGAATGTGTAAAAGCTTGTCACACACAGGGTTCTGGCGTGTTACAAAGTTCAAACAATAAAGACTTTAACTTGCAGCAAGATGGATGCAGGTCAGACATTAGAGAAAAACATTTATAATAATTAAGATAGTGAAGCACTGGGATGGAGCCTGGGAAAGCTATGGAATCTGGAATCTCCATCACCAGATGTTTTTAAAAACAGCCTAGAAAAAAAAAAATTCTGCCAGGAATGACATAAATATAACCAATCCTGCAGAAGGGCAACTTCTTGAGGCTCCTTCCAGGCCTATTTTTCTAAATGCCAAACGTCTTCCTATGTTTTAAGACCTCAAACCACCAGAGTATATAAACACATAAGTAATCCCATTGACTTCAAAGCAAGTACACATGGGATTTAAGCATATAAGTAATTTGCCAGATCAGCATAGCCGAAGGAAGTATCTTGCAAAAGTGATTGCATTTGTTTAAACTGCCCTAGATATATATCAGCATTATATTTAAAATGTGGTTTCCTGGATTTCAGTGACTGCCTATAGAAGGAGAACATTATGGATTTGTGCTACAGCCTTCTAAACAACTGCTCATTAGCATGAACCTTACAACACAGTGTCTGTATTCACTGAAGCTGGCTGGAAGGAGGACAGGGAGAAAGGAAAAAATACAGGCAAAAAAGGTTGAAATGGGGAAATAACATGTTAAGAATAGCAGTATTTTCTTCTCGTATCAGCACTTTTTTTCTTTTTTGTAAGCCAGGTTGCATACAGACAGTTTCAATATGTAGTAACTATAATGTTGAGGACACTAGATTATAAACATGTACAGAAAAGTGGAAAGCTTCTTCTAACTGTCTCCCACACCTCCTTCCATACGTTATCACCAAATGTTTTGTTGTATGCCAATTTTCAGCAGATATCTCTGGAACCAACATTTATTTAGCATACAATTCAGTAAGATTTGCTACAGATTATTAACCATCTTTCCTCCTCTGTCTCTACCATACTTCTACCTTTTTTTGGGGGGGTGGGGGTGTGTGTCTCACACATCAGGTCCAAACGACATCAAGTACCATTTCACTGTGAAGGATAAACGTGGTTTTATGCTGCTTCGTTTGGCCAGTGCATTGGAGCTGAGGCTGGCACATATGTTACAGAAGACCGAAGGGTACTTTGGTATGCTGGTGGCCTTAAGAACTGGTTGAGCAGGAAAAACACATTAAGAGACTGAGCCTTTCCCTTGCCCTGGCTGTGTAGGAGCCGTTACCATTTATTTTATCATTGATTTACACAATAAATCCTCCTATAAAGGTAAGGTGCACATATTATAAGCACCTAAAATTATATATACCTCCATCTTTCTTGGAGCTGGAAAGACATTACATCCCCTAGCAACAACACATCCCTTCCTAAGCAAACACCTGATTAAAGACAAGGCTCTTCTCTGATCTGGGGAGCCCTGTGCAAACCAGCTCTCTTGGATGAGGTGAGAGGTGGATTTCAGAGTATGGGATCCTATAAATACACACGCACAAGGAATACCTCCAACGCTGCCTCCCTCAGCAGGCTGAACTCTTGAGTACTGTTAGCACCGGGAACACCAATGTGCTGCTCCAGATTTGTAAGGATATCACCTAGCCAAAAGCCACATCACCCAAGACTGTGAAAGGAAAACGGAAAATCTAGAGCTGCATCTGGAAACGGGCAGGCAGCCACCAGGGTTGCTGAAATACTGCTCTCATGCATAGAGAAAGCCCCTAAAAACAGAAAAATCAATGCATTTCTGAAGTTTTCTTCAGGCACAGGTCAACAGAAGTTTCCCAGGGAACCATGAGTTCCCACAAAGGTGGGAAGAAGCTCGACTGCAAAGAACAACAAACTGATCCAGGCACAAATGGAGAGCAAAGCAAATAGGACACAAGGAAAAATCCCTGCCTGCCTCCAGCTCTGCCAGATCCTGCACTCTCCCCCGGTTCCTTCTACCTGGTCTACCAGCAGCTTTGACATGGCTTCTCAATCCCCAGCAGGGGAAAACAAACAAACAAACAAAACCCCCCAAAACCTACCTTCAACACTTTTTTTTTGTCAGGTTTACCTTTATCTGAAAACATTGCCTGTGAAACGCACAGCCCCAAGCAGAATGCCTTCTGCCACTCATGTCCTCCCTTTAAGAGAGCTAGCAAATGCTCAAAGACAATAGCCTGCCTTGTGCTCGTGCCCTGACATAAGAATTTTTTGTTTGCTTCTAGAAATGATTGATTTCAAGGCGTTTAAGGGTTTGCTATCCGTTTTGGAGCAGTGTGCTTTTAACATATTTTATTATTATGACTTATAGTCGAGATGCAGAAACAGAACAGCCCACAGAGCTATCATTTAAATCCACTGATACTTCACATTTCACACAGCTAATACAATCTTTTGACCTACCAATCCAAATAATCTTTAAAAGCTTGAATGGCAAGAGGCTGTCTGCTCAGGGCTGCTGATACAGAAAGTCCCTGTATAAATCACAATATCACAGAAGTCACGAAAACTGTGAAATTTGGTGTCAGCTGTGAAAATATTCCATCTGGTTTCTGTCTTGTAGAAAAATATTTAAAATCTGTCTAAGTACAGGAAGTTTATTTTTGCTTCATCAGTGCAGCAGAAGTAAGCAGTGTAAGACTGGTGAATGGTGCCTCAGAGCCCAGCTATTGCTCCAGGTGCTTGTGAGGTTTCCAAAACAACATTTCGGGCTTCATTCAGACATCCAATCGCACTACTATTTAATTTTGTGCCCTTATTACAGGCTGAGCAACCCACCAAGCGGATTTGTAACAGTTACTCCCGAAAATATAACAAAAGCAATAACAGGCCCCGTAACATCAATTAGCTCAAGCGGACTTTGACAGCATGTTGCAGGGCAGAGGGAATACATCTACATCAATGTCCATTTGCTTCCCTCACATGTTAGGTTCCTACTACTAGTAAGCCACTAGTAAAGCCAGTCAATCCAGCTGAACATCTATTTGCAGATTTAGGAGTTTAGGCAGCCAATTTCAGAAGGCTGGGGCCCTGACTCTTTTTATGTAGCTCTTGACAGGGACTGATTTTATGCTTTCACTTTATTTCTCTTTTTCATTTAGGTCATTTATCTATTTAATGGAAACTGTATAGAAAAATTATGATAAAAAATTACACAAGAGATATATTGCTTTTTAAATCCCCATCACTATCATTACCCCGTCCCAGCCAATGTGACATTCAGGAAAGAGCCCAATATTCATTTTATTTATACCATGTCACCTCCCTGAGATTCCCGACATCTGGAATCTCTACACCGCATCAGTTAGACCTAGTATAAAAAGACAGCAAGAAGCCAACATGAGAAGAAAAAAAAAAAACCAAACAAACCAATGCTGCAAGAGAAATTCAAGATTTCCAAGGACCAGGCTTTTCAAAGGTGCTTAGAATAGACTCAGAGCTATTTTCAAAGGGCTGAAAAGAGATCAGTTCCCAACAAGACCAGGCTTGCTTACCCGCTTTCATTTCCCCTCCACCAAGAGCCTCCCTTCCTCTAGCTCCCCCAGCAGAGGCTTGAAGCACATGGCCAGGTGAAGGGGGCATTTCATAGCACACAGAGGTGGGAATTTGAGTGGAAGAGCTTGATAGCCCCTTCTACGCCAAACACATGAGAGGGGACTGTTTGGGATCAAACAATTTTGATAATTTAATGAAAAACTGAATGACCCAGGTAAGCCTTGCCAGTCCTGGTTTCCTGTATCATAGCAAGACCTTTATAACAAAGTATAAACTCCCTCCTCTTCAATCTGAAAGCCCCTGCCCCAGGAAAAGCTCCTTGTCACACATATTTTAATCCCTAGGTAGAGGTGCTGCTACTGCAGCTGGTTACAGCAGGGAACTCCCCTGTTTCCAGTCCTTGGTTCCCTGGCTGCCTTTTTCCGCACTTCCACCCACTCTAGCTGGTGCTTTGCCCTCCAGGGGATTGGTTTCGCAGGGGGCAAGGAGTGGATGGAGGAGGCAGAAGGCACCTACCACAGTTGCTTCTCTTTCCCAGGTGGCTCCCAGGTCTTTTTTTCCTTTCCCTACTGCACTTTGTGTGCTGGGAGAACAAGGGTAAAGAGGCCTTTAAAAGATAGCAGGGAACTGCCATGGTGATTTCAAGATGGAGCATGCAATTGCTATTTTTGATTGTGTTAACCCAGGCGTAATTATGTAATTATCCACAAAAATCTAGTCAGAGTTTTGCATATCTAAATCATTAACTTTAACAATTGACAGGCTGCTTTGATTAGTATTTTCACAGACTAGCATAGCATACATTTGTCAGCTTTCCTATGATTAGTTGTAATTTGGAATTTGTTTATGCAAAATGTTTTTATTGCTTGTTTGAGGGGGAGGGAAGAAAAGGAGGGCAGAGAAGACATGTTTATCCCATCAGGAGATCCTACAGAACTTACTAGGGTTGCTCTAAATGTATTTTTGCTGTGCTTTAATGTCATTAATTTGGTGAACTGATACAGCAAACATTGGCTTGTGTTTGTTAATGGGGACAAGAACTCTGGGTGAGCACCTTTTGCCATGCAATGTCTTTGATTTTTAGATCAAAATTTAAGTAGATTAATTCAGAAGCACCTAGCACTTTATGCAACACCATATTTTAAGTCTATTGCTTTCCAAAAACAATACTGATGCACTGTGCAATCAGTGTAAACATTTTAAAATGCTGCTTGTGTCAAATACTATAACGCCAGCTCAGCCTTTTCATTCAACATGGTAATCGATATCATAATTTAAGATGCAGTTTATTAAGCTAAGCACTAATAAATTATTCCACCCTGCACCTGCTAGTGGATCAGTTTCTGCGTTAAGCTCTCTGAAAGAGAAATCTGAAAGCCACACAGTTCATTCTTGACAAAGCAAACCCTAATGCAGCAGAATTGCGTTGACATGAGGTACGGCAGTGACTCTGAAGCACTGTGGCATGGAGTCTGGATTCCCAAGTTACCCGATGGAGGTGAAGTGCCTGAAAGGTTTTCACTCACTTACTCTGCTTCCCAAGTGAAGGCCACATGTGACAAAATGCATGTTAAAACAATGCATAGACTACCTCTAGATGTTTTGACTGGATTAGTGCCACCATTTTTCAGTGGCTGATGGGCACTGGCTTTTTCTCTGGTTGGCAGGGAGTTCAGATAAGATCACATTTCTTGCCTTGCACCACCGCTACGACTTCCACATCTTGAAGCACTAATAGCCTTTGCATGCTCCCCTTTTGTACAAATCATTAAAAATACTGGGTAAACTCACTGCTTTTTTTGAAGATTCTCCCATCCAGCAGTCTCCACCTAACTAGTTCATCAATATTCACACGACTTGTGAGAGGAGCAAGGGAAGCATGCTTGGACTTCATAACCAATGACAGGCTGTGATTTATGACTTCATCTGCCCCATGGTAGCTGCAGTTTGGTAATTGCACTTAAAACTTGCCCACTGCCTACATGATCCTCAGGGACTACAGTGATGGCACAGCATAAATCCTGGCTTTGCAGGATGCCTAATAACCTCACCTAGTTAGGCTTCGGTTTTCTCCATCAGAAGGGGAGGTCTGCTTCAGAGACTCATTAACAATTAATGTGAAAGACACATCAGGATAAATTTTTTTTTTTTAATCTTAAATAATTTCATATATATATATAAATAAATACCATGCTCTCATTAGTAGATTATCTGAGCCCTATCATTCAACACTCTCTGCCCAGGCACCTGATGCTTGGTTTTAAAATCTTGCTTCCTAGGTATAGCTGACTGCTGGCATATTCACTGCATCAGCTCTCAAAAGGCTGGCTCGCTGCTTGGAATTCATGGGGAGCAGCCCCGTCTGTCTTTGTAGGAATTTTGGCTGCATGACTGAGTACATGAAAATCAGGGAAGCCAGAAGAAAAGAATGATCTGTTACCTGAGTTTCTTTCGCCATTTGAAATCCACTGAAAGAGAGGCATCTTTGTAGCACAAGCTGTTGGCAACTCCTCTCTCCAGAGCATATCATCAGTCCCAAGCTTGCAGTCTTTTATTCTTTTAATTTTAATTGGTAGCTCCTGCCTAGAAACCAGTTGGGAATTGAATTGCCTGTGTGTTCCCCATGCTCCAGAGCAATTGCCTGTATATTCCGCGTGCCTCCGAGCAGTTGCCAGCCTGCTCCTCGTGCTTCCTAGTAAATGCCAGTAATCTGTGCACTGGTGTGTAAAACTTACAGTACTTGATTACGTCAGGGAAGAGAACAGCACAAAATGCAGCGTATGCTGGTATTTTCACCTTACCTTGGTATATGCACTGTGTCCCAGCCTTCGGCCTCAGCATTGTGAGAGCAGCTCAGCTGGGAGGGAGAGAGGGGAGGCATCTTTAGAGACCCTGGATTTGCACCAGTTTACGGATGGTCCCAGAATTCTTGTACCACCCATCTCTACACCTCACCTGCCCATCCAGCTTTGTGCTGGGATCATCCTTACAACAGGATTAACATCTCACGGAGGGTTCGCTGCTGCAGGATCACTGTTTCCCCATGAAGTTGAATAGGTCTCAGGTTCTGCCTGGAGGGGAACAGTACAGCACTGCTACCCTCTCGTCTCTTCTCCTTGAGCCAGGTAAAGGCAGAAGTAGGCTAGGCTGTGTGGTGGGGAGGAACAGAAGCCATGAATTAAACAGCTTGTCTCTCCCTTTTAGAACCACTTGTTCATGGACTCCATTTCAAGTCCAGGTGTTTCTTTGCCATTAAGTGGAATGAGTTAGCGCAAGAGAAGAACAGGTATAGGAAGGAAGGATGGGAAACGCGACTTTTCTATGATGCGTCCTCCCTACCAGCACAACCTCCAAGCAAATGAAAGAAAGATAGCAGTGACTCACTTCCTCCAAGAGTAGACCAAGAGGGAAGAAAATGTTACTTTCCAAATCACCAATCTGTGCAAAGCTCCTGTCAGAGTGAAGCTCCCATTACACATCGTTCTGGACCGAGCCTACAGGCCAGACAAGCCATGCAGAATCGAAAGGATATTTCTAATGTCTGTTTATCAAGACCTGCAGTTTTTCACAGAAACCAAAGTAAAACTGACTGTGTAAGTACCTGTTCAGAGACTGATCACCAGACAGGAGTCTCTCGGTGTCAGGCACTCTGCCATCCCAAATCAGAAAAGTTGCCCAGAGCTCTTCAGTCTTTTATCTGGCTCACAGGGATACTCTGGTCTTCTTCTCGCTCCTTTGCACCCTTCTCTACATGCTACATTTTTCTGTGACCATTTCAACAGCATATCCCTTCAGTGGTCAAGGGAAGAGCTATGGATGGCATCAATCTGGACCTCTGGAAGGCCTTTGACATGGTCCCCCATATCCTTATCTCTAAATTTGAGAGAGGTGGATTTGATGGATGGATTGTTCAGTGGATGAGGAATTGGCTGGATGGCTGCATCCAGAGAGTAGTGGTCAACAGCTCAATGTCTGGATGGAGATCAGTGATGAGTGGTGTCCCTCAGGGGTCCGTACTGGGACCGGCGCTGTTTAATATTTTCATCAGTGACATGGTGGGATTGAGTGCACTCTCAGCAAGTTTGCAGACAACACCAAGCTGAGTGGTGCCGTTGACACATCTGAGGGACAGGATGCCATCCAGAGGAACCTGGTCCTGCAAGGTCCTGCACTCGGGTCGGGGCAACCCCCATTATTAATACAGGCTGGGGGATGAAGGGATTGAGAGAGCAGCCCTGCAGAGAAGGACTTTTAATATATGCTGTTTAATATATTAATCAATGACTTAGACAGTGAGATCGAGTGCACCCTCAGCAAGTTTGCGGACGACACCAAACTGAGTGGTGCGGTTGACACACCAGAAGGACGGGATGTCATCCAGAGAGACCTGGACAGGCTGGAGAGGTGGGACTGTGTGAACCTCACGAGGTTCAACAAGGCCAAGTGCAAGGTCCTGCACCTGGGTCGGGGTAACCCCCAGTATCAGTACAGGCTGGGGGAAGAAAGGATGGAGAGCAGCCCTGCCGAGAGGGACTTGGGCGTGCTGGTGGATGAAAAGCTGGACATGAGCCGGCAATGTGCGCTGGTAGCCCAGAAGGCCAACCATACTCTGGGCTGCATCAGGAGAAGCGTGGCCAGCAGGGCGAGGGAGGTGATTCTGCCCCTCTGCTCTGCTCTGGTGAGACCTCACCTAGAGTACTGCATCCAGCTCTGGAGCCCTCAGCACAAGAAGGACATGGAACTGTTGGAGCGGTCCAGAGGAGGGCACAAAATGATCCGAGGGCTGGAGCCCCTCTCTTATGAGGACAGGCTGAGGAGTTGGGCTTGTTCAGCCTGGAGAAGAGAAGGCTGCGGGGAGACCTGATTGTGGCCTTTCAGTACCTAAAGGGGGCCTATTGGAAAGATGGGGAAAATCTTTTTAGTAGGGCCAGCTGTGTCAGGACAAGGGGTAATGGTTTTAAACTAAACCAGGGTAGGTTTAGACTGGATATAAGGAGGAAATTCTTTACAACGAGGGTGGTGAAACACTGGAACGGGTTGCCCAGAGAGGTGGTGGAGGCCCCATCCCTGGGAACATTCAAGGCCAGGCTGGACGGGGCTCTGAGCAACCTGATCTAGTTAGCGGTGTCCCTGCTCACTGCAGGGGGGTTGGACTAGATGACCTCTAGGGGTCCCTTCCAACCCAAAACATTCTATGATTCCATGATTCTATGACTTGTGGGTACTGGTGGATGAAAACCTGGACATGAGCCAGCAACACGCACTCACAGCCCAAAAAGCCAACTGTAGCCTGGGCTGCATCAAAAGCAGCGTGGCCAGCAGGTCAAGGGAGGTGATTCTGCCCCTCTACTCTGCTCCGGTGAGACCTCACCTGGAGCACTGCATCCAGCTCAGGAATCCAGGACAGGACTGGTACTTACCTCAGTATAGGAAAGACATGAATCTGCAGGACTGAGTCCAGAGGAGGGCCACAAAAATTATCAGAGATATGGAGCACCTCTCCTATGAGGATAGACTGAGAGACCTGGGATTGTTTAGCCTAGAGAAGAGAAGGTCCCAGGTAGACCTTATTGCAGCCTTTAAATACCTAAAGGGGGCTTGTGAGAAAGACGGGGACAGACTTTTTAATAGGGCCTGTAGCGATAGGACAAGTGGTAATGGCTTTAAACTAGAAGAGGGTAGATTCAGACTAGTTATAAGGAAGACATTTTTTACAATGTGAGCAGTGAAACACTGGCACAGGTTGCCCGGAGAGGTGGTATGTGCCCCATTCCCTGGAAACATTCAAGGGCAGGTTGGATGGGGCTCTGAGCAACCTGATCTAGTGGAAGGTGTCCCTGCTCATTGCAAGGGGGTTGGACTAGACGACCTTTGACACTCCCTTGCATACCGAATCATCCTATGATTCACTTTTCTCACCCTCAATTCAGTTGCCTCCTCACTTATCCTAGGGTCCCATGCCATTAGCGTCCCCATAATGCAACCATTCTTTGACCCGATGGTGCGCCCCACACTGCCTGGCCTCATTCAGTTTAGGAGCTGCCTGTTTCAAATACTGTTCCACCCTTCTAATGCCCAGAGCTTCCCTGCTTTGTATACTCAGAAGGCCTCAGGAGCAGCAGTTCTCTGCAAGAGTCCTCCCTCAAGGGCTAACCCCATGACACCGTTTCCTGTATCAAGGAGCCCCAACAGGCTATCTATATTTAAATAAAGGTATTGTCATAAAGAAATATCCTGGTCAGACAATAAATCTCAGCTCTTAATGTAATCTGAACCTTCTGGAGCCATTCATTAACTGTTATTTCCACTGCAAGTCCAAATGCTCTCCCTTGAAACAGTTTGGCCGCCGTGGGCTTGCTTTAGGTTCAATAGTGTAAAAAGATGGCAATTCTTCACTCGGCTGGCATGGGTTGCGTGAATTACAGCTACTTCACCTCCCATACGCCTTCCTTTTACAGAGTGGGAAGCTATTTCACCCTGCTTTGCAGAGCTCGCTACCTCTCTGCACTTGTCAGGATGAGGCTCCTTTCATTTCCTGCCGCTTCATCCCCCTTTGCTCACAGGAGAAGAGCATCTGGCATTTCTCTAGGTATGCTGCTGTAATGTGCCTGCTTCTCCTTCCTGCGACATGAGTACAAGGCTTGCTGAGAAGAAGGGATGGTACAAAAACAGACTTACTCTCCTTCACCCATCTGCTTACCCAAGTAAAGACTAAGACTGGCTGTCCTGTTTGGCTTAATTTTAGCATGACTAGGACAGCCCCTGTAATAAATTACAAGCTTCGTCTTCATTTTTGTGTGGTGTATTGCAACTAAAATAATTCAAATTTAGTATCCTTTTTTAGCCATCCTTTTTAAAGGAAAACATTCATCACCTTCTTATTCCCATTTCCCCCTGCCCAATCCCCAGATTCCTGTTCAATTACACTGCAGCAGAGTTAAAAATGTAAAGCAAGACACCTTCACAAGAGGTCCTGAGATGGACCAGTACAGTCCAAAACATCATTCTGGCAGTAAGGTTCTTCAGTAGCCGTCCAACTAGTTTCCATCAGTGGGAGTGCTTAGGTGTATCTGAAGGAGAATCTGACCTCGAAAAAGAGGTGTATGGCCATTTCTGTGTGAAACCTACACTGCATCCTCTGAGCAAAAAAGGGAGACTGAACGCTGAACCACTGGCATGGCATAGCTGGAGCTCCCAAACAGTGAGGGGCTGACTCGGCATTGCCACCCAAGCTGCTCTCAAATGAAGTAACGCTGGGCTTTGAACCCTTCCTCCTAAGAACCACGGCTGAAACTCTCAGTTTCCAGTCCACTGGCAGAACTCTCTTCTCTTTTCTCTTCCAGATACTTAAAAGGAATTGTGTTTTCTCATCCATGAAATTTGGGAAAGCAGGGATGTGTCTTTTCTTGCCAGCAGAAGTGAGGGCTGTCACGACACCTAAATCTGATCACCTTCATTGCATTAGCAGGGCAGAATTTTGTTGGATGGCTGCAGTAACACTGCATAAAAGCCACGTCAAAAGGAGCCATTTAAACCCATGTAAATCATGTTCACTGACATATAGCTGCATCCATCACTCCTAAATGATATGCCAATCCAAAAAGTGGGGCACCAGACCCTTCCATTGTGTTCAAAATGAATACTAATTTACTCTTTTGGCATCTTTAGGGAGTAACGAGCGTCTCAGTTTAACACAGGTCACAGAATGTGACTTTTCGGTGTTAACCAGAACCCACCACAGGACCGTGGCAGCAGTGTTTGCAATGTTGTTCAAATGTTCCTCACTTGACAGCGCCCTTCATTTATAGTTAACGATAATGTGACAGCCTATTCTCCTGGCGTACCATCTAACCACACGCAAAACTCTGCATGTGCCTCAGACTGGAATCCTATTTTTATAGGAATAGACATGTGCACTGAGGCTTTAACCAACAGCTGAGACAGGGTTTTAGCGTGAGATTTTCAAACCTGTCTCAGGTATTTAGAAGCACAAATCGCAGTGAAAGACTAATTGAACTGTGCTTCTAAATCCCCCAGGTGCTACTGAAAATCTCTTTCTTAATAACTTGGAATCGCCTAAAGAATAAACCTCATCGAACTTAGATGGGTATGCAGATCCTAGGGTTAAGATTTTGAAAAACGGTCTGTACTGGCTTAACTCCCATTGACTTCAGTGGGAACAGAATTAAGTTGACATTGAGCCTTTTTGAAAATTCCCCTCCAGGTGTGTTTTCTCTATTTGAATTTGAATAATCTGTTAACTGCTGAGATTGCTTTTTCATTTATCAGTATGAAGAATTTTACAGGAGTTTTTCCCCTTAATTTTTGATGAAATGAGACTCAAAAAACTGTAACGTACTGTCACAAAACCTCTACCTGCTAAATCTACAGAAGAAACTATATTTATTTTCTGTATGTGTTTACTATTATTATTACCATTTGTACTTCAGCAGCAACACAGGAACTGAAACCACAAACATTATTGTGGGAGGTGCTGTGCACAGCCTGTTAAAGTGTTTGTACGATGCACAGGCAAGCTGTCTAACTTAATACTAATAGTCAGACTCTAGAGTAACCCAAGAATCATAACGAATATCCCCAGTAGGTGTAATTATACAGCAACATTTCAGTTACTACTTCACCTCCTTGCAGACATTTTCAGGAGACAGGGATTTCCTTCAAGTCCCCTGAATGTTTTAGTTTACCTTTTCAATTAGCCCTACTTAGAGGAATGAGGAAAGACATTTTTTAATGTTGGTGTGTCCCTCACTACAGTTTTGCAGGCTGCACTCTCCAAGATGCACAAAACACAAACTTGTCAGGGTAAACTGTATTCACTTTCAATTCAAAAAACACATTGGGGCCCAAACTTTGCTTCTGGGATGCAGGTTTTAATACGAATAGAAGGAAATACGACAGTAAGGAGCCCTCTGTTTTGCAACAGCATCACTGAGGACAGACTCTCCATGCCCCAGATTCCTTGTGCGAAAAAATAGCTGCGCTAATACCGCTCGCAAACAGCACGATAACCACTTCTTTGTTCCCACCAAAGATACAACAGCAGAATCCTGTAAGAGAAGTCATCTGATATGTCAGCTCATTAAATTAGTCAGAATGGGTGAATGGGGAAGAGGAATATACCATTGTCAATGTATGTTAATTAACAAATGCTATAAAAGAGGCATTTAAATGTATGAAAATGAATATTAATGAGATGAAAACACCTAATTATTGTGCATCTAATGGTATTATCCAGAGCATCCAACAGAAAATACCTAATTGTCATGCATCTAAGGCAACAGTGCAAACCTTCAGACACAAAGATTCAGTGTACATATAGATCATATTATGACTTTAATTACAGATGTTGCAAAATATCTGCACTGAAACTTGAATTTGGAAGGATTTTTTAAGTTTTATTTATCAAAAAATGTTAGTTTTCACCAATTCCTTATATCATTGTTGCACTTCAAAACTGCATGTTTCTTCATGCTTCTGAAACATTACACTGAAGTGCTTCCATGTTTCTGCACATCTCCATTTTGCAAGAATATCATCAGAAATGGCGGGCTGCAAACTGCCCTGGAATGAAGTTCTGAGGAATTTTTCATGAAATTGCATGAAACAAAACTCAGACTGCATGAAATTCCTTCCTATGCAGAAGGCTACCAAAGGAGAATCCTGAGGTAAAAATAGAATGGATTCTTGGAATTAAAGACTGCCTCATAATACATATGCATTAGAAAGCTGAAATAAAATTATACAGGCCACTTGAATTCTATTATTTCCTAATTACTCAGTGGTTGGCTTTACAACCTTAATGTTCTTTTAATGTAAGTTTTTGGAGGTTGTTTTGTTGGGTTTTTTTTAATGTAATTGCAGATAGAGAGCCAATCTCTTGACCCCAGCTAGAAGGACAGAGGGAGTTTTGCTTTATGGAGAAGTTCCAAAGTGGCCCAGCTATGCACGTACTCCCTGTCTGAGGCTGTAGGGCATATGCCAGGGACACGTCCAGAGAAGGATATATTTTAATGACTACTCTCTGCATGGTGTTTGCAGTCCCAACAAGACTAGTATTATTCACACATATGATCAATGAAGTCTTAATCCTACCATCAAAGCAATTAATGAAAACAGAGCACATTAACTTGGTATTGGAGCCAGAATTGATTCCTGAGACAGCACTCTCCTCTCTCAAAACTGAGTTAGTTCTACGTATATAAGCACCAATGTGACAAGCACTTTAGATACACTTTGACATATATATTTACTGTCACTCTAAATGACTTACAATCTATTGTATTTTATAAAAATTATATCTTATCCATGCTTCTAATTTTCTTATGAGACTGTTGTATGGAACTGTAAGAAAAATGTTCATGAAACGGAGACACATTATTCTGGTGGATTTACCGTATCCACTAAGCTTTTTATCCTATCAGAGAAAGAAATTAAGTTAGTTTGTATGATTTACTTTTAATAAATCCATGCTGCCATCTATTTACCACCTGTATCGATGTAGTTGCTGCCGAACTGATTGCTTCACTAATAACTCCAATTCAAGTTAAATGCACTAGTTTGAAATCACCAGATTTTCTCCTGTTCCCATTTGTAGGTAACTGCTGTTCATCTCAACAAACTTAACAATTCAAGTAACAGCAGCAGCATATTTTACATTACTGCACATGTAAAGGTTCTCAGAGGGCTTTCCTAACCCCATACGTACAAACCATCAAAGCACTTCTGCTACTGCAATTAGCAGAGGGCAGAACCAATCTGTCAGCAGTATTTTGCACTGCCTCGGATACAGTTGGAATTTCTAACAGAAAAAAAAAGTTTCCCAGCAGTTACATACCCTTGAGTTAACAACCCTTGAGTTAGAATACTACAGGGAGGACAGCCATGTTGTAGTGTCATGGTTAAGCTATACAGGGGAGTCATATTAGCATCTGGTGTGTGGTATCAATTCAAGTTATTGCCTATACTCTCCAACTGTGCAGACAACTTCAGTAAAAGGCACCAGTGTACTTCAGTTAAGCCAGCTCAGGTTAAAAATATGAATAATAGTATTTGCTTGAAAATAGCTACACTTCTTGTTATTTTTCTCTCATGTGTATTTGAATCTATAGCAACAAATTGTACCAATATAGGTTGGTGCATTTCTTACATATAACTTTTTTGCAAGCAACTAGAGTAACCCTACAGTGAGGGCAAGTCCTTTAAAAAAACAAGAGCAAATCCTTGCATTTACTGGATGGTAAAATCTGTACACTGCATGGGACAGAGACAGCTGCCCTCAAAAGGATAAGCAACAACACTGACTCTGCCAAAACTAAAATTTTGAGGTCCAGGTAAATTATCTGTTTCAGACACAGGAAGTGGTCCTGCAGGGTGGTTAGCACCTCGACCTGAATGAAGGCCAGTCAGAAGCTGTGGTAGCCCAGATTTTACAGAAGACACTTGGTCCCTCATTGCCCAAAAGAAAGCAAAGAACCATAAAAACACATCCTCTATAGAAAAATACCATGTAAATTCAAACTGACAAAACCGGAAATATATTTGTAAATGCCCAATTCACATTAAAAAAGTTAACCCCTTTTCAGGATGTTTACATAGTCAATATTAAACTAGTGTGCAGAAGAGGTGAAGATATTGATAGCCAGTAATGCAAACGAGATTGCAGTTAATTGTTAACATCTCCTGGGCTACGTTTCCTACGTCCCTGCACAGATGATGAATAAAATTATTTACCTATTCAAGTAATGAGAGCTATGCATTTTGATATCCACATACACTGTAACTCAGACCTCCTCTGAGACCCCTACCTGTAATTAGGAACAGATGTAGGATCTTGTTCCTGAATTGATAAAAACAGATTTCAGCCCTCCTATGATATATGGCTTAGTGGCACAGCTAATGGGAATAATACCTCTGCAGAAGGATCCTCCTCCAGGCACTGGACCTAATCAGCTCCCCTCTGCACAAGAACCCTGCTACTCTATAGATAGGTCTCAGTGCTCTTCCATCACTGATTTGGGACACTCACTGAAACATCCACAGGTGACACAGCAAGTGCATAGCAAGAAAGTGACAAGCAGCATTTATATGGCTTCTCCTCTGATGAAGAAAACCATAGCATAGGTCTGTACCATTCAAAACCATGGTAATTCTCTAATATGCGCAGACTTCTCCATAGTGGAGTCATTTAAAATTAAGAATACACAACTTCATGTGCTTTCAGCAACAGTTCTCACAGCTCAGCACATACAGTTGGGGAACACTCTTCAAATTATTTCATGGGGGAAACTCAACATGACGTTCAGTATAACATATTTATTTTATTGTCCAAATGTCACACTACTGCAGGAAAACATGCCCACCACAAACATTTCATGAACTGAAAGTAGCCACATTTCTCACTTTTTATCAGCTGGCTGAAATAACCCAAGGGGAATAGGTACCCACCCATTTTCTTGCTCTCACGCATAGGTACCAATACCAAAGCCCAGCAGAGAGGAGCGAATGCTCTAAAGGGAATTTGCCATCTAAAGACACTGCAGGCTGACCCTTCCCCAGCCCGATGCATCGATGGGATGTGCAAGCCCCACTGAATTCTCCAACAGCAACAAGAAGCCACTGAGGATCTATGGTGGGCCCAACCCTTTCACAGCACTAAGCCTGAGGAGGTTCAAAGGAGCTGCTGTGATCATTTTCACCGAGTGAGACACGTAAAGCTGCCTTCTTTCGTGTTCCTTCCTTGACCATTAAGTGCCCCTCCCTTGATTTACCCTGATCCAGCAGAGATTATAATTCCCACTGGCTCCTAGCATAGGTGACTAAAATTATGCCTTGTGAACAGCCAGAAGAGCTGCAACTCCTCAGGCCTGTAGAAGAGAGACAGAAATTTGTATTTACTGAGGTCATCTCTGTACAAGAAAGTTTCACCGGTTTCATTTAAAGCTGACTGAAACAATTCAAGTTAAACTGAAGAGAATGCCTTCATACATCTTTATTTAAAGATGTTAAATGGGGGTTTACTTGATTTCAAACCTAATCCAGATCTAAAAGAAGCGACCAGATGAAGTAAGACTGTCCATGTCACATTTTGCATTGGTTTAACTAAGCAGGTTTACCAGTAATCTTAGTGCAACTCCCTCATGTATACAAGGTCTGAAAATACATTCACTCTGCAGCATTACCCTGCTTCATGCCAGGAGAATTTGCAGCTGGAATGGACTCAGGGGAACCTCAATGCCTAGAAATAAAAAAACTGGGGGTGGGGGTGTGTGGGGGGAGAATCATAGCTGCTGTGCTCACGGGCCCTCCATGGACGTTGCCTAAATTAGGGTAATTAATACAGGGGAATGTGTGTGTGCTCCTCGGTAGTTTATAAATGTTACAAAAAGAGGAATGTTTTATATGTCCCCTGACGGGTTTTAAATGTTAATAAATTATGTGCAGGGAGGTATTTTACATCTCTCCATTTAACAGTGAGCTGACAGCTGCAATTATAGGCCAGTCTTTGACGCCAGCAATCCTTCCAGGAACCTAAGGAGTAAATGGAGTAACTTTCTTCCAGAATAACAAAGTGCATCAGGATGCTGGCTCAGCATTTCAACACCCAGACACAGAACCGAGGTGAGACATTTCTGACACCCTGGGATCCCCCTTTTGCTGCAGCATGCACTTGCCAGTCACTGCTACCTGCTCACCTTGTCACCAGAGACCCTCTCCTACTCTTCCTGTGGTAGCAACTTCATCTTACAGGTACGGAACAGTGAATGGAGCAACCAGCCAGCCAATTACTTGCTATGTTGCTCCTCTGCTGTGGACTAGAAAAAGAACTGGACTGTACCTGGCACATCCAGAGGTAGGCAGGGGTATCACGTGTGTCACTGCATGCTCTTTCATTCTGCTTTTGGCCAAAAAGCTATTAACACTGAACCACTGCTGCATGCTGTCTGGTACCAGGTTTCTGTGCCTGCACACCTGTCTTCGCCAGCATGGACAGACTAGGAGGAGCATGCCTATCCTTTCAAAAGGTAGCAAAGTGACTGCTCAATAATGTGTGCCCCAGAAGAAAGGCCCACTAGCTACTGCTCTTTCCTTCTGCTCTGCCCAACCCTCACCTGTAGAACAGAGCCACTTTGAAGTTTAAGGAAGCTTGAAGAAGTAGTTTAGTTAGGCTATGTTTCAGGTTGCAACCTTTGTTGCAAAGTAACAGCAGAGGGAGAAGAATCCTCTCTCTGTGCCAAGGCCCTAAATCCACTCACAACACTGTATTCCTGCACGCCTGTGTATCTTCACACTCTCCTTTCTCGTACCTGAAAAACAACCTTTGGTCTTGATCCTTAAACCTGCCATGTTCACTCTTGTTAGTGTGCACATTCATTGGACCTATTAACCATTGAGCCCAAGGCAGCACACAGCTGTTTTGAGGCACTCTAGTCCATGCTGTATGTGTTGTTTCACTCCATAGCAATTGCACCCCACTGACAACAAAAGGCAGCTCAGACACTGAATGAAACCAAGGAGAACTGTGAGTAACAGTTACTCCTTACAGCATCCCGAAGGCAGGGGAATGGGTTTTACAAATCTATTAAAATCCCACAAGATAGTATTTTTGCCACCGATAATCTCTTGCTTCCTTTTATTTTGGAAGGGCAGAACCCTACAGCTTAATATATCTATTAGAAAACCTAAATTTTTTATTATTTCCCACCCCATTTTTTTTTTACATGAAGAGCCGTAAAGTAACTGATTTCTTTCCTCCTCCACTTTCTAGTGTTGGACAAAACTGGTGACAAAAGGGCATGTTCAACTACTAGAATTATAGTTTTCTTTCAATTAGTGGTTCCACAACTGCACCTCAGCAAAGCTTAGAAGAAATCTTAGGTGGCAAGAGCAAAGTTTAGTTTCAGATTTGGGACAGAATTAGGTTAACATTTTCACAGCATTCATGCTATATCCAATTACAGCCAAACACCATTTAACATCTTTCACTTATATATTCCTTCTGTTTCACACAAAGATTTCTCAACTGTGTCTTAGGAATGGATCTTGTTTACTGCTGTTAGAGTCCAGGCCTTTAGTACAGAATTTCTGGAACGAAGATATAGTTTTTCTTCAACTCCTGTCTGTGTTTGGTTATGCATTTCTTCTGGTTTGCATTAACTCGTATATAAACGGTTGTGACCATCCTTTCATTCTTCAGGACTTCACTGTTATTGATTACGGCTGGGTTTCAGAGCTTTTAAACAACAAGGACCACATGTTAATATACAGTTTGTCTTAGGCATCATGTTCATCTCATTCTTGATGGCGTACGTCAAACACATTCATATTAAGTCACATAATATTGCTGTGGCTACTACAGCCATTATTTACAATGAAGCATGACAGTACGTTATTATATTTGTCTGTCTGGTTATTAAAATTGCCTGTTAATTAAATTTAGCTAATAAAACGGGGGTAGAAGCAACACTACCATATGGCTAGTCACGTCTCCACGGACTGATGGCTACAGGCACTGAAACTTGGCTTGAGAGCTGACAGCCACAAGCCTGTGGCAAAGGACTTCTGACTGGAGACACCAGAGCTCAGGCAGAGCCAGGTACTAGAAGCTGCGGCACTAGGAAGGACACGTGCCTGGCCCTCGTGCCCTCCAAAGCCAAATCCCACAGGTGCTGGAGGTTACCCCCTCGCAGGACCCCTCACTCAGCCAAACCTCTGAGAAGGAGCACTCACAGCCCCTGCTACTTTCATACTTCTAATTCAAGGCAGGAGGAAACAACACTGTGCATACCTCTGTGAAAGATAGCCAATCCCTGCAGCTAGGAGATAAGGCAATATAAGGAAGGCCAACAGCAGTTCACCGGAGAGCGCTCGATCTTCTTAGCCCTCCTTATTGCGCAGACCCATCTAACCAGCTGCTGTTCTACTGTCAGCTACAGCCAATATTCAAGACCAACAAACAGAGATTACACATACCCTCTCGGTTGCAATCTATTTTTTATGTTACAGCACCTCAGTGACATTCACAGGATACGCCCTAAAAGTGTCTCGCTCCTGTGTAATCAAATTAAAGTCATTCAGCAATGGCTTGTTTGCTGAAACATAAACATTGTACCTGTCTTGTATCAGAAAGGGTGGTATTCTTCTACAGGGACAACTTACTTGCCACAGACTTGACTGATTTAGCATTTTCTCTAGTTTATCAATATCCCACAATTCTTTCACTTTACAAAATACAGTAATAATATACTTATGACTATTATTTTATAATATGTTAGCAATATTATATTATATATATATAAGTAATATTACAAGATTACTATTATATTAGAATATACTTACCACTTTATGGGCAGCTGTGAGGCATAATTCATTAGTCCTTCTGAAACGCTCAGAGATCCTCCAAAGAATGCAATCTGGAAATAAAATTATCATTATCATTGGTACATGTTGGGGATTTACTATATTCATCTCCATTCTCCATTACATGAATGACTGGTTTCGGGGTTTGGGTTTGCTCTTGTGTCTACGTATGAGAGCAAAAACTCACCACATTTTGGTACACATCAATGGTACCAGGAATCGCATTACTTTTACCAGTGTTTCTGCTTTTATATAAAGAATATCTAATGTCTAATAATTTTATTTAAAAATAGAAGCCTCACTATGCAAAGTAAGTTTGTGGACCTGTCAAAACCACAGAATTTATATGATCCGACGATATGAAAGACATAACAAGTGAATTTACATGTTTACAAAGCAATACCAGGCAGTGCTAGATCACCTGCTGAAGGTGATCTGAACTGTTGCTTGGACACAACTATTTCTTTGCACTGGCTACCAAAAGAACCCACATCAACTAAGATCCCTAGGCATGTCATCTGGATGCCTAACATTAGGACGTATGTATGGTCCCCAAATGTAACTGAAATGATAGATTCAAACCTATTTCAAACTAGACAGTGCCTTCAGACAGCTGAATGCCTCCATGGAAAAGTATTCCCAAAGTTTGTTCATCCTTGAAGGTGAGTACATTTCAATTCAGGAGTGCCAAGCTGGATTTCCACATCTGTGACGAGACTCCAGTATGACCCTGAGCAAACACCAGATAGGGGATCTTCTAGCATCCAAACCACAAGTAGGGAGCTTGCCTCAACTGGAAGCCACCACTCCTATCCACAGCTTTGAAAAACTCCTTTTAATCCCTCTCTGTCCCTGTAAAATGGGAGTAACATTTTTTCCTCCTTTCCTTGTTTGTTGTCTGCTTAGTCTGGGAATTCTTGTGGATTTTATTTGTCTCTCCTAGCCCGTGTAAAGGGGGTGCTTAATACAGTGGGCCACTGATCTTCATCCCTCTAGGCACTAAGGGAAAACAAACACATCGATGACACCTCAACTGTGGCAACTGTCTATCTACATGCTGCTCACACAGACAGAGAAAAGCAGTCCACTTTCATCCCCCAAATACACAATTTGAAGCGCGGGTCTTTGTTGAACAGGCTTGCAAGCTTACAAAAAAAAGCCCCTCCAGACCTCCATGTTTCTTGCCCCTCAATTAATTTCAGTACGTATATTCACTACAAGGAAATCAGGAGTGGAAGGAGGGGGGGTTAATTAAGCCCTCCTGCTCCACAATTTTTGCCAGAAACTTGACTCAAAACAGGTCTTTAGTCCATTAATTGTGTTCTATTTTTTATTGCATGCTTTATGCATTTCAGACCTCCCTTAGATTAGAAGTGGATAAGCCAAAGCAAACACATGTGTACACACATACACAGAGTGCTAGGTGTGTTTTTCTGTGTGTGTGTGAGAGAGAGAGAGAAAGGGGAGAGAGAAAGAGAGGGAGAGTCTGCTTTCCCAGTCTTTCTGCATCTATAAGCAGGAAGGCTTGAAAACCTTGCAAAGAAAAGTCTGTTCCCATGAGAATCCCTGCCTCGCTCTCTGCAGATTCAAGAAGCAATCTTTTGCTACTGTGCATGGGAATCCCAGTATTTTGGCACGGTTTTAACATCAGCATCATTAGAAACATTGATTTATTTTAATTGTCACCTTGTACCCTACACTGCCAAATGCATTCAGAATGTCAATTCTTTATCAATGTGAGCTGTTGACATGGAAACAGATCTGCTGAAATGGAAGCAATAAGAAAAAAATGTGTTACTCCTCCAAGTTATACTTAGAAGTGGTAAATCTGTGTGTGCCACAACAGATTTAAATACTCAATAAACTACACAGAAGAAATAAACAACTATTTGGGGTGACAGTCATTTTAGTTGTTTACATCATAGACTGCATTTAGAAAATCTCCAGTGTTACCATGGCAACCGCTTTTGCTTAAACGTAGTTGTGGACGCACTTTAGGTATGATCGAAATTAACTGAAGATGGAGGAACAAAACTGGGGAGCAACAGCCGAAGGAGCGACTGGCTGTTCCCTATCAGCCCTTCCTCTCTGCTGCACACACCAGCAGGGGTACAGCCAGAGCGCTACGCAGCACAGACACCTTGGCTCGTCCCTGTCTACCATCTCAGGGAGGACCTGAAGCTGCTGACAGACAGCGCCAGGTAGGTTTTAAAGATAAGAGAGACACACAGAGCTGCTTACCATCCCCACACAGCTCGCATGACACCCCAGAGCTGCTTGTTCTCTCCCTCTGGTCACCAGGTAAGTGGTGGAAAGAGGAGGCAGGCGAGGAGCCTGCAAGAGGGACCGGACTCCTGTTCTGCACCTCTGGCAGAGTTTGTGGCTTTCCTCTTCGGGATGTCTCCCAGGAAAGAGAGCAGAGCTGCGGAAAGGCGAGTCTGTAGCACAGGCCTCCTGCCAAAATCTGCGACTTGGAATGGACACTGCCTCACGATTAACTTCACACAGCTAAGAAACTGTCCTAAAAGATGCAGTGGAGACCTTTGACCGCCACTACATTTCCACTAGAAAGATTAAATCTCTGTGCTGCTAAAGCTAGTTTCATAGTCATAGGGAACAAGGCCAGAGGGGCCACTGTGATCTGCTGTTCTTAATAGGGATTAAAGGAACCTACGGTCTCCCGCACGCCTGCCTCCGACCTGAAAGCAAACGATGGTGAGATGGAGATCACTGAGCAGAAAATGGAGGGAGAGGCTCCTCTGCCCTCTTGCCAGGTGCCAGGGCAAGGTGCAACAGAAGGAAGACACGTTTAAAACAACTTCTCTAAACAGGATTGTGGAGGCTTTTGGAGCCAGAGACTCTTCAAAGCTCGTGGATCCCAGCAATACTGTGAGGCAGTCCAGTTCTGAACTCACCAGGGCAACCCAACCCACCCCCCCCCACCACTTCAACTGTGGCAAGACATCAAGGCATGGGAATTTTTTTCTCTTCTTCCCTTTTCCACTTTTCACATTTCTGCATCATTACATTAGATAATGATACATACCTCCCAAAAGCTTGTGCACCAATTAACAAGGGAAGGAAGGACACACATCATTAATTACACACCGGCCTGTGAAACACGGACACGGGATATGGCATAACATTCTAAAAATAGCAGGAAGGCCTGCCTTGTTTAGGTCAAGTTTTATTTGAATTCCCATAATAAAGCATTTGATATTAAACAGCAAAGCGGAAGACACACCACTGTTTAGCCTCAATGGGTGCTCCAGACAGATCTTCTATAACTTAATCCACCCTGCAAAATACAAAGCCAAGGGAAGTAAGTTTATGTGAGCATAAGACAAAGTAGTGCTTTAAACTTATACAGCATTTATCAACCCAAAGGATCCCAAACTACTCTACAAACCATATACTAACTGAAAAGCTTCCATCTGTATTGTTATCATAGCGTTTGTATTTTGGTGAGGTTCAGGAGGTGTTGGGTTAGATGCTGGGCCAAATTGCTGATACAGCTACATGCAGTCAGAGATGAGGAGACGGGTTGCTGGCTGTCATAGCTGTTCACAGACATGGTTATAGCGAGGAAATTCTGCTTTTCTCAAATAGGGAACAGAACTGGATGAGAAAAGGACCTGCAGCACATGTCTCTAGGTACAGCTGCTCCACATCAGCCTTGGCTAGTGAGTGGGAGAGCACAGTATTTCTAGATCATCCAGGCATGGATATCGGAGGCATACGTACTTCTGGAATGAGACAGCCTCTGTCTGAATCTGCTTGTAGGCTAAGCAGAATAGCCTGATGAAGGAGGCAGAAAAGCATCTTGCTTATACTCGATTTTCAAATAGGGAATAGTAATTTGCAGATCACACAGGAATGTTGCAGAAAAGAAGAAAAAAACCAAACCAAAAAAAACCAGCTACCCCCAGCATAAATCAAAAGCCTTTTTCACATACACACACACACACACAACCCCCAACCTTCTTCTTCCTCCTCTGGAGTGGATCGTGGCTGCCAGAAAAATATATTGCAGAGGGACAAAGAAAAAAAAAAATAGTGGAATTATTAGTGCAACCTCATACTCTTTTGAAACACAACCCATGGGCAACTTGGGTTTCCAGTCAGAACATACAAGATCGTCATTTTCAAAGCCTCATCTGAAAACATAGATTATGATCTTATCCTATACTGACAGCAATAAAGGCAGCAATCTTCTATCTATGCCTCCATCTCCAACGTTAGAAACCAAAGGTACTGTTTTCCATGTCCCTAATACACCCGAGGAGCAGATGATCTCCTGAAAGCCACAGTCTTTTGATCCTACATAAATTGGATGCTTTTGAGAATGTCACCCAGAATTCTCATGTCAGTCCTAGGAAAACATAATCTAAAACAGAGGATAATTTTTATTTTCCTCCTGACTCAGCAGATGAGGAGATAATTAGATATGGAAAATGAGTGTTCTTGAGGGTAAATATACCTGCTGTAATCCTACTGCCAACTGAATTAAGGTTTGCCTGCCGCAGTAAGGCATATGTTAACTCAGCATCTGGAGGAAAGCTAAGACCTGTCAGATTCCAGAAGTCACCGGTGGTCCTTCCTATGTTATAATTCAGTATTTTAGAGCATAGAGATCAATGGATAAAGGAGAGAGAGAAATAGAAGACAGAGGGGAAAGAAGGAAAAATATTTCTTGTCTCTGCCTGTGGTTATAAGCAACAGCAATAAAAGAATCCAGCAATGCCACAAGAAACTGAAACGGGTGGATTGCCTATTCTTTTCTCCGCCTCAAATCCAAATGATTCCTCTTACCGACTGGTAACACGAAGCGGCTTATTTTTTCAAGTGCTCTTCAGCCTAACCATGACTTCCACCTCTGGAACTGGAAGAATCCCTATGTCAAGTAAGCAAAGACAGGTTATCCTTCTGCAGCAATAGCTCAATGCTGATTGAAAGTCTCATTTGTCAGGGGAAAGAATTGTTGGTTTTCTTTTTAAATTAACCCAGAAGAAGAAAAAGGTATTTGTCCAGACCCAGGTGCTTTTTCTTTCCTTGAACAGCTGCTAGTTTGAGAGAATTTTAAACGGTTGTCCTTTATGAAATGAATTGGTAATGGTAATCACAGCCCTGTGCCTCACACGCTGTAGACTGAATGATTCAGGGGACTGGTAATGGGACAAAGCTTTTCACCTCACAGGCTGCGGTTTCAAATTCACAGTAATTCTTAACTTCATAAACACCATCACTACATGACGGGCATTTGATTGTTATGATACAATGAATCAGGTGGTGTTCCTAGTGGAAAAGCATTCATGCCACAGACAATATACTAATTATTGTCATTAATTAGCAGCTCTCTTGGCAGCGGCAGGAGAGGGACCTGTAGAAAATTACCCATAAGTTCATCCCTTGGAGGTTGTCATTTCAAGGCAAGGGGTCAAGCCCTTCAGACAGTCATTGTGGCGATTCTTGTAGCTCTTTCCCACCCTGGGTATGTTTTGCAGATAAGCCAAGTTCAGCCTCCAGAGCTGTCAATCTACCACTTTTATTATCGCTAAATTACTTTTGTTTCAAATGCTGGAGGCAACTTTGAATGCCGGGTCTAATTAGATTGTAATTGTTGGAAGATCTGAGCAACTGTGGCAGATTTGGGTGGAAACTTTGGTGGCTTATAATATTTGTGCAAACAGGTTTCACAAGGACAAAACCTACAGCTGCTTGTAACAGTGAGCATTTTCTTAGAAAATTTATACTACTAACCACCTCAGCCAGGCAGGAAAAACTTGGAATTTCCACATGCAAACTGAGCGATCTGCAAAGGCCATCAGGCAGACAGCTTCACGAGTCAGGCAGTTTTCATGAGCCCAAGTTGTTTTGGTGCAAACAGAAGAAGGTGAGTTTAATTAGGAACAAATATTTTTGTACGAACAGAACAAGGTACACTGACCCTAAGCAAGGTACCAATAGCAAGGAAGAGGTATGTATGTCACCATGTTTTCAGAACAATAAAACCCCACAAACTAAAAAGAAAATAAATTTCCAATATACACAGGAGTAAATCCTACCATTTAGCACTAGAAGCCTTATCTCTCCCTAGGGGAAAAATGCTCATGAGCACTGCAGGAACTCCATGCCCTGTTGCTGGATGCCATTTTTTCTCTTCTTTCCTTCGGGACAGCGTAGACCCCTCAACACTTCAACCCCCTCTAACATAACACAGTCCCGAACTCTGCAGGGAAATCCTGAAGATCTGAGAGTGAACATTTAAAGGCCAGGAAGCTTCTGCTAGGAGACCCCGTGCTTCCACATTATCTCCTGAGGTCTACCTGTCATAATGACAGCATTACCTCTTTGTGCAGCTCCAGGGAGAACGGTGCAAATATTGGATTATCTGGTTCAACAGCCAAACAAAAAACAATCACGGCAGAAAAAAATTCACTTGAATCTACTTGAAATAAAAGATAAGGGGGGTGGTTTGGCTAAGGGGAAAAAAAAAACCCGAGGAGGAAATGTTTCCCTGTAAAGTAATAAATCCTCTGTTCTCTATTTTTGACCTGAGAAGGAAAAAAATGCCCACAAAATTAAAGAATTTTTTTAAACCTTTCCTTTTCTTCCTTTCTTTGGTTTGGGGAGCGGGTTTTGTAATAAACCTTCACCACATTTAATGTCACACCAAAGTAGATCTGGTCTCCTTGGAAAATGTGTTTTCTTCAGCAAACCTACTACTTGAGAACACTTTGCTGAGGTCTAGCCCTAGAAGAACTGCACAGTCGGAACTAGAGAGATCCAGTGACCAGATTTTTGTTCAAGAAGAAAGAACCAAGTTTTCAAGTAAGAAAACTGATCTACTTGATCACTATGGATCAAAAATGTGATTGCCAAATTTTTTCCTATGAAGGGAGAAGAGGACCAAATACCATCCTTTGAAGGACAGACTAGCAGCCTCACTTACTCACCCTAAGTACTGACCCCTTTGGTTTGTTTTGTTCTCCTGTAAGTAAAAACTCAGCCACGGTTCTTCACTCAGAAGCCAATTTTTTTTTTTTTCCTGCTACTGTTGCAGTGCCTATGTGAAATAAAAGGTACAGATGAATTCCACTGGTGGCAGTCCATGAGATACCACCAGCACATTCCCACAAGCTTGTGTAGCTTGTTACTTACATGCATGGCTGGCAGTAAGCACACTTGGAAACCACTATGGTTATTGGTCATCCTACAGCTCTATGAGGAGTGGTTGGGTTGGTAGCTGGCTCCTTACTTCCACAGAACACGGTGCATTGGATTCAGGAGCTTCTGCAGCTGACCTGACTTTGGCAAATACGAAAGATATACCCTTTACTACATAAATACATACACCAAAATTAGAATGAAATTTGCTCAGAAGGACAAAAGGGGAAAATCCAGAAGTCTGTAGAACTGCCACTGGTAAATATGAGCAATACCATTTACTAGCAGAAAGAGATATATAAGCATATTTATACCAAAACTGGAACAAAATTTGCTCAGAATTACAGAAGTGGGAAGATTAAGAAGTCTCCAGGTCAATCTCAAATCATAAAGTCCAGTCCCCCAGACTTTATGTAAGTCACTGTTGAAGACAGTAGGAGACAGGTAAATGCTTGTTTAAACCTCTTTGCTTCAGACCCATGTTACATGCAGAACAAGGCACTGGCCAATATTCAGGCTATATTCTACCAACTAGTATCCACAAAAGAGTTCGCTGCCTTGGATCACAAGACCACAATGCAAACTGCTCTTTATTAACCCATCTTCACAGACCTTCCCTAGACAGCCAAGGCTTTAAGGGACAAATTATTAAAGCTACAGAAAGACACAATTACTGAATACAGAAACCAATGCAGCGCTTGCATATGTGTTAGAGGAGTATGAGCCCACACCCCTCAGTAGAAACGCTACAGAAGATGCACCATTCCCAGTATGACAGTTTGTTTAGCATTTGCAAGTGCAAACACTCAAAAGAATAAAAACCCTTTCACATTGCAGTGGCCAACTCCAGGTAATACTCAGCTCCGAACCGAAGAGGCTACAGGGCGTGGGCAAACTAAACACCCTGGAAGCACAAGTAGAAGAGATAGCAAGCTCTTTCAAAGTTTACCAGCAGCTTTGCACAGGAGGGGAACGGCTAAAAAGTGAAGCTGTGAAGAGGAACCTGACAGCCACCATGAAGAAGCTGGAAGACACAATGACAAAGCAGAACCAGGACTTCAAACAGCCACACAATGAAAAAGAAGAAATTCAAAAAGAACTCCAGAAGGTAAAGGCGGGGGCTGGGAGCAAACAAAAACTTGAGGATTTTGAAAAGAGAATAGCTAAAAAGGTATTAAAATGTGCAGGGGCTGGGAGCACAAGTAAAAATCCAATAGCAAACACACAAAAAGGGAAAATAAAATTCTTGTTGGGGAATGTGGGATGTTCTTTGACAGTGTAACAGCAAAGATAAATAAATAACATTCTTGCTTTCCATTCTAGGTGACTATGAGATACCAGAGAAGAAAGCACACAGGTGTTATACGGGGAGGAAAGTCAATGCGAAGAAACAGAAAAGCTATTTAAATAAAAAAAATAGTTAGAAACTCCTGTAAAGCAAGCTTCTTTAAAGCATAAGATAAGCAGTCTTTTCTAGGTGGCCACAAGACGAAAAACAGAAGCATTTGAGAATGGAGTATTCTTAGAGGCCAGGTTTACCTCAAGTCCAAATGCAGAAACAACAGAGGAGCAGACTAGGTAAAGAGTTTCTCCTCATGCTTGTTCTGGGCTCATGTAAAGGTCAGAGAAGCATTGTCCCAGTTCAGTACACAGCTATTTTCTGGGATCAAGGAGCACATTAAAGCAAAAGGACAGGAGAAACCTTCATCAATCCTGCTAATACACAATGCCCTGGGCACTAGAGCTGCCCGGTTCTGTAGAAAATGGCATTACTACCTGTTGTAAAGGACTGAAAGAGCCCTTTACATGTTACACTACAGGTCCAGCAATCAGCAGGAGGTGTAATGTATGGCACCGGCGCTTACAGGACCCACCTAGGGATATAAATCTGCCCCGAGAGAACAAAGCTGCAGAAGAATACGTCCAGTAATCTTGCTTGAATGGCTTATGGCACACATGAAGAGACGTGCAAAGGAAGATCCCTGTAAAGCCAATCCATGTCTGTAACACGTCTGGCAGTGTATCTGATATTGTAATTCTGCATGTAAGAATCAGATTGCAAGGACTCTGCCTCTAAGACATCATTAAAGCCAGTATATACATTCATGCCTTCACACAGGCTTTGGGGGACCTCACCACCTTCTCAGCCATGTTCAGCTAGAGACCAGCACTTGCAAGAGGGAGAAGAACATCTGCTGCTCAGAAACTCTGCTTATTATGGCTGAAAGTAAGGTGCTTGGCTTATTCACCGCTACTTCATTATTTTTATTTCTCTGACAGTCAGCTGTATCTGTTCACAGACACGCACAATGGGTTTGTGCTGCATAACTCTTCCTTCAGCAGAGTTAACTCTAGATTTACATCTGTTTAAAACGAGGGTGGAAACAACCTTAGAGTCCAAACCTTTAAGACTGAGCTTGAACAATTCATATTTCTACTTCTAGCAAACCTGCAGAAGCATGCATGCCCTAGCAAGACTAATTTGTGTGCTCACATGGAGAGGAAAAAATGAGTATCTACATGAATGCAGAGACAGATAGTGCTTCTCTGGTAATACCAGCCTGGGACAGCAGGACTGCGAACCAGTAGCCGCTGGCATCTCTCTCCTGTCCCCCCAAACACGTGCACACATGAGCTGTGCAAGGTCCAGGGGCCCCGCACAACCCAGGAGCGAAATCAGCATATACCCTTCGCTCCGGGTGTGCACAGAGCAAAAATCTCTACTTCTCAGGTCCCCGGACGGAGGCAATGGGATGGAGGAGCGGGCACTTGGCAGGTTATTCCTGCTGACCAGTGGTCCTGCTGAACTCGGCAATTCCTCACCTAAACCAAAGGGAAGAGCTCCAGTGCAACCTGAGAAGTCATTGTGTTGACCCTAGAAGTACTGGTACCTACACAAACACGGGTTTAGGGCCTGACCCAGTTGCTGGGTACTTTTTCCTTAAATGCCACCCAGCCACAGGCAGTCTCTTCAGCAAAATACTGACTTCAAAACAGCGTAGGAGCACAAGCAGCCTCCGAGACGCCGAGCAGGGTATGACCAGCCTTCAGTTTAAGGAAGGCTCCTGTGGTGCCACGGCCCCTCGCTGGGGACAAGGACCGGCTCCCTGGGAGGGCAGCCCCACGGCGGGTGAGGCACTCCCCACCCTCCCCTCTGGGGGAAGGGGCGGGGCCGGGCCGGGCCGGGCGCGGGAGGGAGAGGCTGCGAGGCACGGCAGGGAGGTGCAGGCCTGGCCGCGGAGGCCGGGCTTTGTCAGGGGGGCCGGGAGCTGCCTGCCTGGCAGCTCCGCCATCTCCCGCCTGCACGGGAGCGACGCCGACACTCGCGCGCGCAACACCTGGGCTACGTGCGCCAATTAAAAGATATAAAGGAACTTTTTACTCTTAATTATTAACCCCCGGGGCCGGCGGGGGTCTCCTCCGCACCTTTCTGCTTCGTCACGGCCGCCGCGGAGCGCGGCCGGTACCGCCGCCACCCGCGGCAGCGCCGCCGCGCCAGGGGACAACCCGCCGGGCCCCCCGCGGCGGGGGGCGGCGCGGCGCAGCGTGCCGCGACCCGCCCGGCGGCACACCTGCCCCGGCGGCTCCCCCGCGGAGCCGGCGGCAGCGCCCGCCCAGGAATTACGAGCCGGCGGGGGGATGTCGGAGGATTATGGAGGAGCCGCGCGTCGGCTCCAATTAGGATCAACGCGCCCGCCGCCCCCGCCGCCGCAGCCGCCGCAACGGCGGGGCCGCAGCGCCCCCTGCCGCCGCCCCGCGCGCCGCCGCCCCGCCCGCAGCGCCCCGCCGGCGCCGCTGCCGGCCGGGCCCCAGCGCAGGGGCGGCGGCGGGGCCGTTGCGGGTGGCCCGCGGGGACGGCCGCCGTGGCCCCTTGCTGGGGAATCGGCTTTTTGCTGTGTTTGTTTGGGTTTTTAACGATTTTTTAATTGAAATCCGAGGGGGCCCCAGGCTCCCATCACAGAATGGCTTGGGTTGGGCGGGACCTTTAGAGGTCATCCAGCCCAGCCCCCCCGCAGCGAGCAGAGACACCTTCAACCAGATCAGGCTGCTCAGAGCCCCGTCCAGCCTGGCCCTGGATGTTCCCACAGCCGGGGCGTCCACCACCTCTCCGGGCAACCTGTTCCAGTGTTTCACCACACTCATTGTAAAAAAGCCTTCCTTACATCTAGCCTGACTCACCCTCTTCTAGTTTAAAACCGTTGCCCCTTGTCCTATCACTGCAGGCCCTATTTAAAAATCTTTCTTATAAGCCCCCCTTTAAAGTACTGAAAGGCTGCAGTAAGGGTTCCCTTGGCCTTGTGGAACATCATGAGGTCCACGCCTGCCAAGGTCCCTCTGGATGGCAGCTCTTCCCTCAAGGAAATCAGCTGCACCCCTCGGCTTGCTGTCGTCCACAAACTTGCTGAGGGAGCACTCAATCGCATTGTCTATGCCATTAATAAAGATACTGAACACTATCAGTCCCCACACCGACCTCTGAAGGACATCCCTTGTTACAACCTCCATTTGGACATTGAGCCCTTGGCTGCAAGTCTTTGGATGCAGCCATCCAGCCAAATCCTTGTCCATCGAATAGTCCATCCACCAAACCCATCTCTTCCAACGGAGCAATGAGGATGTTGGCAGGGTCCTGGCCTGCCCGGCTGTTGCTGGAGCAGGATGCTGCTTGCATACAGGAATGATTGGCTTTGGAAAACACGAGGTTGTTACCCTAAAAGCATCAGCTGGAGCACGTGATGTGCTGGCCAGGGTCACCACTGGCCAGAGCCGGCTGTGTGGGCACAGGGTGGCCAGCCCCCACCAGCATCCACGCTCGCTCGTCTGTGTGATGAGTTCCCCACAAATTACTCGGCGAGTAGCGAGCAGCAGCAGCAGCCGCTACAGCAATATAAATCCAAGGGAAAGGATTTTTCCCTCCCTTTTCTGAGATAAAAATCTCAGAACAGCAGAGGCCACACCGTTGACTAGGCTATTAAAATGGTATTTATGGGGTAATCACTTATTTTAACTGCCAGCTACATAAAATTTATCATGAAAAAAAAGACTCGTGGAATTTTATAATTATCATTTACATTTTTTAAAACCTATTTAACAAATCAAATTTGCGATCCCTCCACCCAAAAATACATCAGAAGGAACAGAAAGAGAGGGAGGCAGGGAATGGACAGTTGATTCCTCTCCTGCAGGGGCACTTCTCTGTTTGCCCAAACCCAGTCCCTCCTCTGCATGAGAAAGGCTCTTACATGGGGCTAGGGAATAGGGATGCCTTTCCCCAGGTTTGCCATCCCTGGTGCACCACGAGTGGGGCTTTATGGTGCCCCCCAGCCCCCAAAAACCCACAGGAGGAGATTGTGATGGGGGAAGAAAGCAACAGGAGCACAAGCAGTCAACAGAGTTGTTTTGATATGACATACGTTTGTTTGTTGCAGTCAAAACATCTTAATTTCTGCAGGAGGTTTGTTGGCGAGGTGAGAGCAGCACCCGGGCACCCACCCCAAGCTAGCTCACGGCAAGTGGGCAGGGGTGAGAATGCTTCATTCAAGATCCTTCTGGGAACGATTCAAGACGGGACTTTCCTAGATCACCTTAGGTCAAGTAAAGAAGAGATGCGCGTGAGGAGGCTCTGCAGGCCAGACTACGAGGCAGGGCATGCTCAATGCTACGCACAGGCTCTGCTAGCAAGGTGATGGGCATCAATAAACCACCCCCACTCAACCACCCCTGAACACCAGTATGCAACATTTTGCAAGCATAGATATTGCTTGATAGCAGCACACCCATGCATTACCTGACCATCTTGCATCACGCTCGTGGGATGGATATTACACTTCTGTGCTTACAGACAGGGAAAGTTGGATGGAAAGCCATTGAGGGACAGAGCTGCAGCCCCACGGGAGGGCCACCCAGCAGAGCAACACTTATGGCCAAGATTTTGGCCAAGGACTGGTTCCACGCTAGACCCCTGCCTAGGCGCAGCTTATGTCTGGCAGCTGACAGGCTACGGTTTGGGGCCCTCGATCTAGAGAAAGCAAAGAGAGAGCATGGAGACAGAGACGTGAGCAGAGGCTGCAGACCGACCATCCATCCATCCATCCATCCATCCATCCAGAAAGCAGCCCCAGGGAACCACGTGTTTTGTTCTGGTTTTCAGCTGTCCCTCCTTTATCCATGAGCACTTGTTGCCACTCCCTGGGCCACCTGATCTCTCACCCTTTGCAAGGGTGAGTTGCAAAATAGCTGATTAAAACAGACGAAGGAAAGACAAACACATCATATGCCCTGCTTCCCTGGGGATCTGTTACGCCTTTGGATCTTTTCCCCACACCTCATCTGTACAAAGTAGGCATACTGGATTGCACCTTGGCTGTTGACAAGAAACTTGTATTAGTTCAGCAGGTCTGCAGAGCTGGAAGTTTGCTATGCCACATGCTTGGTCATACTTTTATATTAAAACAAAAGGAAACAACTACCTCCTGACTACACAAATCAGCTATTTAGAGTGCCAGGCTGCTCATGGTACTTCAGTGTTCTTGGTGTCAGAGCAAAGGGTGCATAAGTATTTTTGTCTTTTTTGGAAAACATTACAATTATTTCTTACACTTTTTAATACATTTTGGTATCCGTTTTAGATTTCATGTCAAGTTTTTTAGGAGAGCTTCCCAAGCGTGCTGTGTAGGTAGCAGCATGCTGGAGAGCAAGAAGTTTTGATTTCAGTGTTACTAAATCAGTTTGGTGTTGTAACTTCGGTCTGTATCTGTTTACATGTAAGCATCCAAAAATTTTGTGCAGAGTTTTCATGCCTGTGTGGCAGCAGGGCTCTTCAGGTCTTTGGATCAAATCGATACAGGGATGATGCACGAAAATCACAGCTTCAGTATGTGGTGGATTGTGCCATCAGTACAAAGTGGTGGTGGTGTTTTGTCATTAATAAAAGTACCTAATTGACTGTAGGTGAGCCTACTCCAGGTACCAAACACCCAGAAAGAACCTTGTCTCATCCATTCCTCCTTCTGCTGAAACGCATATTTGTCAGCAGATAAACTTTGCTGTTTTAAAGGCATACTAAATCCTTGCAAAGGGGGATTTCATTCTGGAGAGAGGAAAATTGGGCAATACAGCTGTACGAGTCAGAGCGGAGCGTATAATGACTCATTATTTATCAACAAAGACACAGCCATGAGCAGGATGTGATGGTCTGGGATGGGCTGATGTCACAGCAAGGAGTGGGAAAACGGAAAAGACAATGAGAGTATTATGACTATCTTTAACCACATAATACAATCAGACACTTTATTACTATTATTAGTCACTGCAATTCTGTAATTCTACAAACCCACTCCATCCGTGTACAAAGTTGTGAAAAAATTATGTAGCAGATCATTAATTTTCTTACAAATTCCTTCTCATTTAGTTTCTCTAAGAGATGTCTAAACTGGGCAAAGTGGTTTTGAAAGAAAAGCTCTGAAGTTATCCCTTGAGGAAAAAAAAATACAGTATTACCAGCACAATCCATTTGAAAGAATGAATCAGCCTCCTGGAGAAAGGAGAAGTAGTTCGAAACACAGGAGTAAAAGAAAAAAACCCCTCATATTCTCTATATTTGCTTCTCTTGCTTTGCATACTTTGGGCTTATACTTCCAACCTTTTCTTTGCAATCACAGCAGCTGGAAACTTACTTTTTCAAGGGAAAACAAGAATCCGGCTTAATCACATGAATCCCAGAGCTAGAGCTTCAAGGAAAGCTCTCCTTCCCCTTCAGCTTGTGATGTGGCAAGTGGTAAAGGTGCAGACAGCTCTGAGACTTCCAGGGACGGTCCATAAGAGATAAGCATTTAAATAGTAATCTTTGACAATCCTAATGGTCTCCAAAGGAGTAAATTTTCATCCCTCTAGGAAGAGCAAGCTGAGTGTTAAGGTTTGACCTTTTTTTTTTCCTTTTTGAATCATGTAGGGGAAAAATGTGGCAGACTGGAAAAGGCGGCAGCTGGAGTATAAACATCTTGCAAGGCTTAGCCCTTAAAAACAGAGGCAAAGGGCTGTCACATCAGCTGAGTAGCATCCCTTTACCTGGGCCAAACTGTGGCTCATGCCCAAGTGAGTGGTCACGCCGTGGGGAATGGTGGGTGCTCACAGTCCCTTAGGGACCTGCTTCCTAAAGCCGTGCAGGTGCTTGTCTTCCGAGTGAGCAAGGTACCGTCTCTCTGATGAAGAACCTTATCAGTTTTAAGTAATTTGTTCTGCCCATTCCAGAAATCTAGAGGAGATTATTACAATTCACTTTTTTGATTAATTTCTACCCAGTATTTTTAGATTGCTCCAGTTATCTTTGATAGTCATTCATATAAGCTGTTTCCAAACAGGAGGCTGATATACATGAAGAAGTTAAAACCCAGTAACTCTTGCGAGGAAGCAGCCACAGAAGGACTGTCAACCCCCACTGTGCCGTAATCATGATTGAAACAAAGAACAAAATCTTAAAACGCTTTTTGCCCAGCGGGCTGGAAATCAGCAGCACCGTAAGCTTTAAAGGATCGGCACAGCTTGTCAACACAGTGCACTTCTCCCCTGTATGTTACCCAAATGACATCCCCAGTATAAAAATAAATCACAAGCCTAACCTTGGGGGAGCTCTCTGAATTCAGAGTGGTCAGTGCTGGGCATCAGGGAGGGAACCCGATGTCTGATTTTTCTCTTTCTCTTCATTCCTTCTGGGACCTGGCACATCTTTCCATCCTCATATTTTCTTGGCTATCATTTTCTGAAACAATAAAAATCTGTAAAGATGAAGCCATTTTTATTAACTTTTGGGGCCACATATTACATCTGCTCTAAGCTTTTCTCTAGGCAATCAGTCAGTGTCTGTCTTCATCATACCCCCTTAACCTCTACTTAATAAGTCACTGGCACGAAAAATCTATTTTACCACTCCTTTCCCCAAAAATCCCTGTCCCATCCAATTGCATACTGGTACCTTCAGCCCCGAGCAGAAACTTAGGGCATTACATGGGGGAAGCAGGAACCTGTACAGAGGATTTTCCATTGCCAGATGTTTTGAGTCTGCTTGATTTCAGCACGTGTTATGTCGGAGGTACCTGATGCCTGTTTCTGCACAGCTGACCTGCGTGAGCCAAGGGACGCTGTAGCAGGGCATCAAAGCAGGTCTCTCCGACCAGCTCCCTTCTGAAGCCTTAGCCGGTCCTGTTTGGCAGGGTGAGCAGCCCAAGCATGGGGTCAGCTGGGTCTGGTTTCAGCAAATTTTGCTTCATGAAGTGCTTGGGCTCTTTTACAGCACAGGTTCCTGTCCCACACATCCCATCCCAGCACCAGCAATGTGCACCAGCCACCAGTAAGAGCAATGGGCTTTCTTCCTCCTGCAAAATTAGCACGTGGCGGTGGCACGGCGCACATCCCCAGGTGATGGCATGCCCTGCCCCGGCACGTCCCACGGCCTGCTGCAAGGACACAAACTGCTGCCTGTGGCTACCTTGGGGTAAAGCAGCAGGCATTCAAAATGTGTTTTCCCTCCTTTTCAATTTAATAGTCTCTTGGTCCTACTCAGGTAATTACACCGGTATGGCTCTTTGCAAGCTTTTTTTATTGTCCCTAGTATTCCCCCTGGCAAAGAACTGAGGAAAACATCAATTTCCTAAAAGTACTCTGGCTTAAGCTGGCCGCTGGTGATGTAATGTGGCCATCCCTAAAGTCCAGAGCATATAACTATAACCAAAATGGAGTTATTTCTTGTTTTTTTCACTTTAAAGAAAAGTTGTAGACTAGAAAATATACACTGAACTGCTTTTTTTTTTTCCCCCATGAGAACAAGAAAGCATTTTTGAGGGTCTAGTCTAAAAATATTTTGGTAAAATGCTTATCTAACAAAATATAGCTGTCTGCTATCTGGCTTCTGCCAGTGCAGAAATGCATATTCTCAGCCTCGATGCTTGTAGCAGTAGTTTTAGACTGGTGATGAGGACAGTATTTTCATCCCAACAGGTGATTTTAGCATTTATCTGAAAATGATGGACAAAAGGTTTTTGTAGTGAAAGGAGGGAAGCGGAGCAGTATTATTTAAGAGGAATGCTGGCCGGTTTTGAAAATGTTCAGTAAGATAATGATATGGGGTTTTTTTACTCATCTCTTAATAGGTGTTTGGAGTTATAGGAACCAGCCCTTCCAATAGAGGTACTAAAGTTAATGCTAAAGAATAAAATTTATCAAAGGGCTCAAACTATTTAACTATATGATTGTCAAAATATCTAATTTTACTCTTCTGAGCTAAGCTTTTAAAAATTTTTTTTTTTTAAAAGCATAACCAGAAGCAGTATTCTATGGTACTGGCACGTTCTCAGCCATTTTTGTTTTCCCTTTTAATAAGCAGTTTGCTTCTGCACCTATACAATGCTCCAAATAAGCCTGCTGAAGCGAAACGTGCTTACTTCTATTAATAGTAAAGCCATATATTTGCAGTCTCTTTAGCATCTCCTCTGGCTTTTAGAAGCATTCCTCTGAGCTCATCCCATTTGTTAATACATTATCCAAAAAACCAGCTGACAACTGTTACCCCCTCATCCTGTGGCATATGGATTGGTCGCTCTGAGGGTTAATGTCACGTTTGTAAATAGTCCCTTGGGTATGCTCACCATCAGATCCTTTTGGAAGGCCCGGGGCCAACCTGGAGATGCAAATTCCTTCCTTCTCAGAACTTCTGTGAATGAATCTTATGGTGTAGGAGTTGGGTATCGATCCATTCACAGCCAGGGATTTACGGCGACTTTATAGTTCCCACAAATCCTTACCCCATCTCGGGAGCATGTATGGCCGGTACAGCCCCCGCCCTGGCAACCGCAGGGGAAATTACACCCTGCCTCTGTAATCCATCCCACTGCTCCTCCGACCCATCCCACTGCCACTCTGCAGCCGCCCTCCCCTACACCAACGGCACCAGCATCGCCCGATCCCTCCAGCCTTCCTGTTGTGCTGCTCATAAAACAAATGCCTGTCCTAAATACAGCTCTGTATTTTACCTGTTGGCTCCCCCACCCTGGCAGGTCATTAGCATGTTGCTCTTCGGTCCAGTTTACGCTTATATATTGCCACTTTCTGACTATCAGCAGGAGACCGGTGCCTTCAGTCACAATGAACTCTAATGGCAAACGGGCATATTGAGAAGTTACCGTGACAGGCAGGCAGCCTGACTCTTCTCTCTCCTTTCTGGGACACTGTAACAGCAAGCTCATTCCCTTCAGACTTACTGTAGAACTGTTTCTTTGATATACTCCCTGGGATACCCGGCACAGGCTCCCAGGCTGAACGCCGCGTGATTTATTTTCACATTAACAGAATACATCAGAAGTCAGCCCATCCCACCCATGCTAGTAAAGGGGCTTGGGTCCTTCCACTCTTTCTCTAAGCAGGATCCTCATGCCGAGCCATGCTCATCCATACCCCAAGGTGCATCCCGATCACCCTATCCCAAAGGTTTTTCTAGATTATGGGGCTCCTTTCTTATTCACCACAAGCAGTGAGTTTTTCAGTTGACGTGGCACAGTGTCATTCAACGCAGAGGCTGAGGCTGGGTCCTCCCAGTTGCAGAGATGAATTAGCACTGCACACCAGTGCCATGCTGCTATGCTTTGCCTTTCCCCTCTGATACAAAAAGCTCCACACCACCAAAGCTATATTGCACCTAAAGTACCTCCACAGGGCTGGACCATGCTGTGCAGACGTACACCATTTTTCTAGCATTTTTCTCCACAAACAAATTGCTCTTGACCTGCAATAAGAAAAAAAGAATAAAAATAGTAAGGAATAATCACTGTTTGGGCTTGTCAAAGGCTCAGTAGCATTTCCTCCTCTTAGCTGATTCTTGAGATGAAACTTGGATTTTAAAAAAAAAAAAACCAGCCATGGTAAGCATAATGTTTTTAGACGCTCTATTACCTCTTTATATTCTTTCTCACCAAGTTCTCATGGAAAATGTAAGTGTTTAGGCGCTCAAAATGCTTTCCAGCCAACGTTAGGAAAACAGCCTTTGCTGAGCTGCATTTTCTATAGCATTTGCATAAAAATACAGTTCAATTCTTGGTATATGCTGCAAAAATCAGACTCTTTTATTTCCATTAAGTTGGAAACTGTCCATGTTGCCATATGTAGCGTTTTTTCTTTCCTCTTTCCTTTCTTGTAAAGCACAATCCTTGATGCCAGCTTGCTTTATGTTTTTGCCATTCACAGGGAAGTAAAAAATAGCAGCACCATTCCTGAAGAGACAGCAGCAGAACAATAACTTTGCTTTAAATCGAGAACAGCAAAAATTCACCCAAACTAACCATTTAAACCACCCCATTGCAAAATCAAGGTTCAAACTCTGAGTTTTCCTAGAGACTACTGGTCTGCAACTGAGCTCTTAAAATGTAAGTGATAGCAGTTTCCCAATGCCTCACAAAGCTGGGTGTTTATAATAAATACTTGATATGCAGTCATTTAACAAAACAGAGCTTCTGCTTTTATGCGATACATGGTACTTAAAATTTGCACGACAGCAATGCGCTTCTGGTCACAAATCTGAGTATCTGCAAACATTTGCAATAAGCTGGTATAAAGTCAGCTCCCTCGCTGTTCAGGCTGATTTCATTCATACAGACAGAGACCAGAGCGTCAGCTTTATCAAAGTTACAGGAAGGATGAATTCAGCCCTTTTAGTTCATGTTTATAGAGTCATACATTTTTTTTATGTTCTACAGGCAGAGAGATTTCTGTTTAGAGCAGCATTTTTTCCAGAGAAGGCTACGGCACCATCACGTGATTTCAAGGTGTTTAGATATAAATGAAATAGAGCCAGGTAACTCAGAAGGTGGCCCCTTGTATTCTTCATTGTGAGCGGGAGACGATGATACAGGCAATTTTTGCAAAAAGGCTGAGCTTGTGAGAAGAGCTGTTTTTACTAATTGTGCCGATTTTGCGTCCAGCTTCACCATGAACAGACCGTTACTGGCTCCTCAAAGGGTCCCAGTTTCCCCTGGTTTTACATATCTAACAGCATCTGCTGCTACTCAGGCAGCATTAGGTCTGGTTCCACATCAGCCCTTATGCCTTGTTTGTGCTGAAAATTAATTATTTAAGCCTTAAAAACATCCGACCTTTTGTTTTTTCACTTTGACCACACTGCGACATGAGACAGCAGAGCTCAGACGAAAACGCTTTTGTTTGACTCATTTAGTTAAAACACCCTTTCTTCATCTCACAGGGTGGTTTGGGGTTTTTGTTGGTTTTTTTTTTTTTTGTAGGAAGGCAGAGAGGTGACTCCTGAACACGATCAAGCATGACTGGATAAAGGGCCTGGCACAGCACTGCACTCGTGGCCAGGTGCACGGCGATGCCGACTCCAGCAGCATCATACTGAGAAGCCTGCTTGGTTTTGGGTGAGTCTCCCTGAAATGACTGTCGCCTCCCTCGCACATCTGTGGGGGAGCCCCCGGCTCCTCGCTGCTGCCCCGGGCAAGCTGCTGGCAGGCATGGGCAGGGGGGTAAGCTCGGGCTGCCAGTGTTCCCATGTGCTGGGCTGGGGAAGGGCCGAGCAGACGGAGAGGGCACCGCCACTTCGGAAGAGAGGGATGACTGGAGGGGAAGGGAGGTAAAGCGTTATTTCCTGAATAAGTCGCCTCAAGTTAAAGCCTCTGGGTTGGGTACAGCAGCCGAGGCTGGTGCTGTCACCCGGTGAGTAATAAAGGAGATGCAAGCTCCCGTCTGAGCTCATCTTTTATTCTTGCGTTCAGGGAGCTCACACCACTCATCTCGGTAGCTCTTTGCAGCTCTTCCTCGTCACACATGCTGGGTGAGGGCTGTCCGTCCCAGAAGTTGAGACACCTTCCCAGCAAATGGGGAGGCAGAGCCAAGCCCAGAGGAGATGGGTTTGGCCACGGTGTTTGTTCTGGGATATCCCCTCCCAGGTCCCTGTACAGGTCACCCCCTGCTTGGCAAACCCTCCCTTCCCCGACGTTCACCAGGGGACAGCTTCGCACATGGGAGGCAGCGGGGAAAGATAACCTTCACCCACGCCAACTCTAAGCTCTCGTTCGACAGAAAAGCAGCTATTTGCCCTCTCAGGCAATAAACAGCAATAAATAAAGCCCAGCTTGTTAACAGTTCTCACTGCGTCACATAAGAATCAGCGATCCCACCCAGCGCTCACCCAGCTTCCGCAAATGCTGCTCGGGTCCAGCAGGGCAGACAGGGAGCTGCAACCAACGCCATTTGGCTCCCCTCATTTGGCATACCAGGGTCCTGTGGGCAAGGTCCCCACCGCTAGTACATATTCTCATTTACAATATTAAAAATAAGTGAAATAGCATCCAAACTGCAAAGGCTTCCCACGGAGGCACTGCCAGCACTCCTCGTGGCCAAACTGGGCAAAGGAGCAGGGACCTCCCTGCAGCAGCAAAGGCACCGAGACAGCCCAGGGGCTGGATGAGGTGGATTTCCCTGAACAATATAACAAGTGACAACGGAGACTTGTAGAAAGAAAAAAAAAAACCAAACCAAACCAAAAAAAAGCCAGAAATAGGACCAAGAATAAACTACAGGATGGAAGCTGTATGGCAGTAAGAAGAATTAAACTGAAATCTTGTCTCACTAATCTTAGTTATCCTTTCTGCCTCCTCCAACACCTATCAGTTATCACATCCTCTCTCTGACTTCAGATCTTCAGCTGCATCATCTTCCAGCAAACTTTAGGAATGATCTCATCCCAGTCAAACGGATCTATTAATCTTAGTAAAAGTTATCACCTAAATGACTATTTCAAGATTAGGGCCCTGGCATGTGAAGCTTTCCAGGCAGCAGCTGCCATAAAACCATTCAGCATCTAAAGAGACCTACGCAAGTCATTTAGGCAATGTTTAAACCACCAAGCCGTAACCCGCTGAGTTTGTGCCTGGTTGCATGATGCCAGGGCTGAAGCCAGCCCTTACCCCTGCCCAGCCTCCAGCCCCATGGCTCAGGGAGTCCCAGCCCTACCTAGGGATTAATTTATGGGGCTTTTGAACACTGCCTTTATCACCAAACACCTCGGCTGGGCTTTTTATTTAAATGTGTTGATTGCTTGTGCATTGAAATTGCAGCACATCCACAAGCACAGCTTGGATCGGTTTCTGCCACGGTGATGCTCATAGCCCTCATTTCGCAGGCTTACCTGCACGCTGCCCCTGTCCTGCAAACTGAGTAATGCAAACCTTGCGTTTTAAGAGTATTTTGAATCTGTATTTTAAAGAGAATGATCAGATCCATAGCTGTGCTACATCAGCAGAACGACAGCGGTATTAATGAAAAGAGATCAAATTATGCCAGCCAGAACACTAACCCTGGACTCTTTAAATAAACGCAAAATACAAACACAGAGTTTATTCACAGAGGGGATGACAGAGTGAGAAATTGAGTCCGCCTTGGGTGCTTGCATGTGTTTTCGTCCCCAACAGAAGGTAAGTCAGCATGCACTTCATCGAGGATGCCGTCTCTCACATGCTGAGAAATGGCCCGCAATTTTCATAATGGTAAAAGGATAAAGTCCTCCCCCTGGATGAAGCTTGAAGCAATCGTGCAGCCTCAGAGACAACGAGCAGGAAAACCAGATTTTGCCTAAATAATCAAGATCAGTGTTTAGCAGTTACCTTTGGCAACTGCATAATTCATGTTTCTTTTTCATATGACAAAACTGGACTCAGAAGAGTGAAGAAATGTAAACCGAGTAATTTCTCCTACATCAGCTGTAGTTTGCAGCCTTTGTCAGCTGGGATCTAGGTCCCCAAAACCTCCGTGCAGAATGCACCAAGCTTGTTCCAGTGTCACGCCATTCCCCCCACGGCCAGAAGCACGAGCGCTCGGGGGACGCCGTCAGCAAGGAGGGGTGAAGGAAGCAGGTGGGGGACATCACTCTCTGCTGGTGGGACAAACCTGCACCTTCCCCTGCCGCTGCCCCAGCTCCAGCCTGCACCACAGCCACTCGCCTCCTCTTCTCCGTGCCGTCCCAGCCTGCCGTGTCTCATCTCCAGCATTTAAGGCTGGGAGAAGCTCCTTCCTTCACTGCCTGGAGAGCTCTGGCCTCCTTTGCTTGCATGTCACGCTCCTGCCACCTAAGTGCTGGCTGGGTGACTGCCTGGCGGCTTGGGGAAGCACAGGCTTGCTATTAAAGGCACCAGAGTGACAGGCTGTTTCTTCTGGTTTCCTTCTTCCTTCCTTCTGACCAGGCTATTTTTGAAGTTTGGGAAAGTATTTAAGTCAAATGAGAAAAAAAACAACCACTTCTAGGCATATTTACACAATAAGTAGGTTTGGGGTTTTTTTTGCCTACTGGTTTATTTCTGCACGTGCTGTGCTTTCATCCTAGGATCTCTTTGCCTGTTTTGAGGGTTTGTTGTCTTTCTCATCTTTCAGAGGAAACCAATGAAAAAAATCATCATCCTAGTGGCCAGTAATTGGTTAGACATGAGATAAAACTAGAAGCAATGAAACAACTTTTTGGAACTGGTACAGAAACGCTGCTCATTTTAGCTGCTGCACGGATGCACATTTGTGGTGCACTGTGGCCTCGCAGGCTGCATGCAGACCTAACAGCCCGTATTTCTGGTACATAACCATAGATCTTACTCTAACGCTCTGCCTTCCTCTCCAGAGCTGCTAAATGGAGCCAACAGCATTTCTCTTGCCACAGGCTGGATTCACTAGTCAATAGGCAAAACGCGCTTGGGGTAAGGACTAAAATTCCCACTCTCTTTTTTTGTGTCAGTCCCTCTGACAGCATTCAGTGCACAAACTTGCTTTCCTGGGAGCCTTGCTGATGAGCAGGTTTTCTGCTCTGGCCATGAAGCCCGTCTGACAGTGAGCACCTACTCCCCTGCAGCCCCCGGGGGAGGCCAGAGGATGGCCCGGCCATCCTTACTCAGATTTATTTCAACAAACTGGTCAGTCATCCCTTTTTTTGAATTCACCCCTGTCTGCAGCAGCTGCATGGGATGCTGCTAGCCCATCATCTGGAGGGTGCCCTTGGCCGCCGCGGCATGCCTTGCTCCTGCTGCCCCAGTGCGCCGTCAAGGCTCAGGGCTGCCATTGACTGTCCTTGATAAACATTATACGTATTTGCAGGCAACGAATACCTGCTGTGACAAAAAATACAAAACAAGGGAAATAAAATTGCATAGGTTGTTGTTTCAGCTTGGGATAATGACTCCACCAGCATCTGCAGGCTGACACACTGCTGAGATTGATGTCGCTTTCAAGAACATGGCTTGATTTTTCCTTTAAACATTTGTCTTTACCAACAAGCCCCTCACCTTAGCACTGAATAATTGACTCTGCCTTGAAGATACTAGAGCTTGTCACAGTGCTTTAAATATTGGGCTGGCTGCAGCTCTCACGCTGCCGAGGGAAGCAGCCGAGGCGTCGGCAGCGCCTCACCTCCCCGTGCCATGGTGGGGTTGGGCATGTTGGACCATCAGGTGCCCTGCCAGTGCGGCAAGTGGCTCCTCACTGCTGCTCCCAGACCTGGCTGCTCAGGCTTCCCAAAACACATCAAAGTTCAAGGGTTTCCTCCCAGATCTGCCTGGGGAAGAGGAGAAATGGGAAGAACCATTCACCATTCATCCCTCCTGCAATGCCAAGCCAGACAGCTCTTCATTGCTTTCTTCCTTTCTAAAACTTTTCAATATTTTAATTAATAATTCAAATACACTTTAAGATCACTGGTAAAAGTGGCCAAGCGCAATCACTCTATAACAGAGCCATATATTCCCTTTCAACCACATACTGACCACCTTCCCGTGCAGGAGAGAACCTGCACCACAAAATCATCCTGGCTAAAAACTACCTTATCACTTTCTCAAGAGAGAGATCTTCCAGTGCTATTTAGAGCACAGAAAGGAAAAAAAAAAAAAAAGAGAGGAAACTGTTTAAAGTCAGCGACACAAAGGTAAGATCTGTTCAGATAAACATAAACGTGACGGCACAATTTTCTTTGGTCTTCTTTCTATCAAATCTAAAAAATTATTTTTAATTGATTCTTGAAGCACTTTTTGAAGTTCAATAAATGCTTCAGAAATCAGTTGGGAGTCCACAAATGTTAATAGTATTTAGCTCATTTCAATAAAAATGGCCTCATTAACATGCCAGCTGCTAAAATGTGTGATACCAACTGTGTCCTTCTGCCAGCCTGCAGGGAAGCATTCCTACTTACTACTCAGTTTTGCTTTAAAAGAGACCATTTAGAAAACATACCCATTTTACTGTATGCATGCATTCAGACAATAATTACTTCACTACTGCCCTACCCCCAAAAATGTCTTTAAAAGTCCCCGGCAGCCCTTCCAACAAGGTGAGTTCAGGCTGGCTTTCTTTGCAGATTTTTTTTTTTTTTCCACAGGCAAGTAAAACCTCATTCGCTTTCCCATCCATCAGCGCAGAAGGAGCCAGGTGAGCACCGCGCCTATCTGAGGCAAGAAGCTTTTCATTACAGCTCTGCTATGTGGAAATAAATAATCTTTGCCCAGCTCTGCCACTGTCAAGCCAAGACCGGCTCCCTTGAACTGCGCGTAAGCACCCAACCTCCAGCTCCAAAATTTGAGTCGTATTGCAGCTAGCATGAGAGTGAGTGCCTGCTGCCTTCATTCATCTACATCAATAAGGATGTCCCACATTTTGGCTTTATAAACAGCTTTTTAACTAGTGTTTGTGCCCTGCAGTTGGCTTTCTGAGACCTTTGGATGAAAGCCGCTAGAAGCTTTCAGGACTGGGGCGATGCCTGTGTTGAAATGGGTACAACATCCAGCCCAGGCTTGGAGCAGAAATAGCATTTGGAAGCTCATTTTGAAACTTTTAATTTGCTGCTTTAAGGCTCCTTAAGCCAGCTGCAGCAGCTGCTGCCCTCCTGGCCCGCCCTTGTGCGGTGAGGACTCCAGGCAATGCTGCAGTGCTTTAGGGGCAGAGTAACAGTAGCAATAATAACAACGGTAATTAAACCCGTGTCATTAGGTCACCAAGTCAGTAGTGCTATACAAGTATTTCCAAAAATGAGACTTTGTTAATAAAGTACTGATAAGTCAATGAGATTGGCAAAATCCAACTCACAAAGGTCACCAGCAGGTGGTAACACCAAAAATTTCCACATCTCATACATATCTGCAGCGAAAGGCTGCATTAATAATTCAAGATCCCCACGTATATCTCTGCTCAAGAAAAGCACCACACTCTGGCCTTTAAGAGTCAGGTCTGGATCCTCAGATTATGTGAATGCCTCTTTCTCGTGCTTACATTTGCCACCGTGCATCCAGCTGGTGCCGTACCTGCCGAGCAAGCTGTTCACGCAGTTAAACGAAGCTGGATGTGCCAAGCAATAGTCATTTTACCCAAAGCAGCCTGGATAGCAACACATGTGCCAGCCTGCCTGCAAAGCCCTGTCCCCTCTTCACCACACAGCAAAGTAGTGTGGGACCAGCTGTGCCACAAGTGTCCCCAATGCACATGGAGGAGACACCAGCAGCCACCCCGAGGAACCCATTTCTTCACTGTTTTAGAGCATCCTGATGCCTTACAGTGACAAATCTACAGCGTAAGAGCCAGCACAGAGGTTGTGAAGCCCTCATCATACTCAGGTACACCTTTGATGGATTATCACAGGGGGAACTCAGTCCCATGTGGCTGAAGAGCAGCTGTGCAGGACACAACCCTAAGAAGCAAACCAGAGCCTGCAAAACGCACAGCAACGATAAGCAAAATTAAGCAGCGATCAGTAGCCACTGCAACAGTAGGTCCTACGTGTGGGTGCCCAGAAGCCGGTCCCAGAACCCCGTATCATCCTGCAGCTCCCACTCTGGATGCTGGCACAGTAGGATCCAGCTCAGGCACTTCAGTGCAAGAATCTGAGTCTGCATTACTGATGGAGGTGGATTTAAACTAAGCTGCCAGTCATCAGATGGGCTGATTTGTCTCCGCTTGTGCTGCAATGGGAAAGAGGGAGGCAAAACAGAGTGGGACTCGGTGAGCATTTGAACCAGCACAACCCATTCAGCTATTTCCGGAGTTCCTTGTGGGAGTGGAAATACTGTCATATGCCTGCCTTCACCCCCAGCCCTGCCTTTTTCCACCTTCTCTCTTCTGGGTCCTGCCTAGGACCATTAAAAATGCGATACCCCAGCATGGCTTTTCCACTACTTGCACTAGCACCCTTCTGGGTTAGAGGCGCAAGAAAAACCTCCTGCATTGGCATCCTCAGACTCACCTCAGCTGAAGTTACCAGCCAGCAACAGAGAGGCATCCTACCCGTTATCCCAGATGTGCCCCGGCCTCTGTGAAACCTTGCTGGGGAAAAGACAAAGGCAGTACATCACCAAAATTTCAGACAAAGATACAGCACCTACAGCACAGGGTGGGCTGGAAAGGGAAACATACGGGTCCTGCAACTGCAGCAAGCATGAGGCCAGCAAATCCTGTCTGTGATTCTGTGATTTTGGCCAGAGGTTCCCAACAGCTCCGTGCCTTTGAGCAGAGATCTGCTTTTGCTGGTTTCTCCTGTGCTAGAGCAAACCTTGTGGTCCCGTGGCAGGCGGGGACACGCTGGGTGTCTTGTGCCACCCCACTGGCTGTCTTGTGCCACCCCACTGGCTGTCACCACCCTGGGCAGCCTGAAAATGGAGGTGTCAGCCCCTTGCGTGGTGCGTAGTGCTTCTGAAGTAACTCTACTGCCTGTTGGTGATCAGAAAGCCACAGGACACCTCAAGTTCGTATATAAAGCATAATTTAAAAAAAGTGGCCCAGATCACAAGCAGAAAAGGCCACAGTATGGCTGAACAGGTTAGAAATACCCAGGTCCCCTGAATTCACTGTGAGATGCTGAGCTCAAAGCCTGGCCCAGGACCCTCCAAGGCCACCTAAGAAATCAGAGTAAAACCACGGGGACTAACGGCACAGGATTATTGCAAAGGTTAAAGTACAAATGGCTCCAGAAAACACTTAGGCATGTTCATGAAAGGCCAGCCTGTCTGAGACCATGAGGTGTAATCCCTCTGTGATGCCCTTGAGGACATCTTTGATGGCCAGACCGTGGCCACACATCCACATGGTAGCTGGCAAAGACTGGCACCTCTACCGTAACACTTGGCAGCAGCCATATGTCGAGATGGGGAAGAGGACACCAGAGAGGTCCCTCTGCCCCTGGCCGCCCCAAGCAGAAGGGAGAGGTGCTGGCTACATCTGCTACATGGTCCAACTAGGAATTTCATCCCCCAAGGACAACTTTCCAGAGCTACAAATGTCCTACTCAACAGCTAAATACATTCTTGTTAGGTCTTTGCTTACCAGGCTCTGTGCAAAAGTGCTTCAATAGCTGGAGCCTTCTCAAATTTCTCAGCTAAACTTTTTTCAAGTGCAATTATGATTTTTTTTGCCATTAGCATGCATGCAGCAGGTTAGCGGTCTTCAGACTGACACACTCACAGCCTTTGCCCCAGAAAGTATCACTCCCAATCCTGTCATTGGGGCAGGCACCAGCCATGAACAGCCGAGTTTTGGGGGGTGCAGGTGCCCCAGCCCCCCCCTTTTCCTCTCTCCTCCCAGTTTTATTTCGGGTCACCCGTATTTCACTGGAGAGGTCAGAGTGTGGCAGCACAGCCGCGGCGGAGCCCTTCCCGGAGGGAGGAAGGTGGTAGCACGCAGAGCTTTTGAAGCAACGATAAGAGAGAACGCCGCAATTAGGGGGCTGCAGTTTCTCCAGCAAATTTGCATTTTAAATTACTTTTTGTTATAATTGTGTTTCATCTTTCTTTTTCACTCTGACTTCTGTAACTTTTATTATTATTATTTCCTAAGGATGGCTTGAAACGTTGTATAAGACTACAATTAAAAATGAAAAAAACAATTTTATATCAGTACAATTTTTTTCTTAAAATATTCCTTTGAGATTAACCATTAGGGAAAGGGGGGGAAAAAAAAAAAAAAAAAGTCTGCTGAGATGAGAGGGAGCATAAGAAGGTGATGCCAAAAGGGATGCTGCAGGTTCTGGCTCATTACCCCAAGCTCTGCAGAAAGCTGAGGGGCTGTAGCAAAGACTTCTCCGCTGGCCAGGCAGACACCCTGACCACCCCCATGGGGGGAAAAATCCCAATTACAAGCCCCTTCGCCCCAGGGTTCACGACTTGGCCCTGACTGCTAAATCCAATTATCTCCGGGTCCCATTAAGCAAAGATACCTTGACAGCTTTGCTGTCAGGATAGATTAATCCACAGCCAAATCGACCCCCGGATCCTCTCCTCCCCCTTCACCCCTGCTGCTGGTTGCATGAAAAGTCAAATAGCACCGTTGTTGCAGATCTTTTGCACCTTCATTTCTCATCCCCTCCAAATAGCCTCTCGCTGCTCACCAAATACTCAACGCTGCCCTCAGAATGGGAGCTGGGGATTTGGCCCTGGACAGGGCCCACAGAGGTGCTGAGCTGACACGGCTGGCTGCAGGTGACAGCCCGTGCTGTGGAAAAGACGAGAGAGCAGTAAGAAAATACTCACAGCTGTCTGCATCCACCAAAAAAAGCATGCTGAGATCTCTCCAGCATGCTCCAAAGGGGAAAGAAAAGCTAGTCAAAAGGAAAGGAAAAATGCACTTCAATCTATAATAAAACAACGCCGCTGCCGTTGTCAGGCACCTGAATGGAGACGTGAAGGTTAGATGAGCCTATGTTATATTTAATGCTGTCAAACACTGTTTGAACACAAAGCGCGGGTTGCGTTATTGCCACGCTCCCCGCCTGCAAGGCTGCCCTGCAGCTTGAAAGGATTTTTTTTTTTTGTAATTGCAGAATTTGAGTCAAGAAAATGGCGGGGACTTTGTATTTGAATGTCACCTCTGATATGTCACGTTAATTTTCCTCTTTTAATACGCTCATCTGGATGCTAATGCCAGATGATTACATTGGTATATTAAACAAATGCAGGCAAGGCGAAGTAAAAAGGCACCAATTCGTACCCCACCAGGACATGGGTCCATGGGTTTATTGACATACCAGTCTTGATTTTGATTCAAAGTTAAGCCGATATAAATTAAAAGTAGCTCCCTTAAAAAAAAAAAAAAAACAACAACACGCAACCCACACAACTGTGACTGCCCTTAAAAAAAAAACCAAACCAAACAAACTAGTGGTCAGTGGAAGGGGAGGTCCATGGCTGGCATTAACCTGCGCATCGCCACCCAAAGCAGTGCTCCTGCAGAGACCGAGCCCGGCTGGACACGTCCATCCCAGCCAGGCCCATGAAGGCTGCACAGGACGTCCCCGAGGCCGCTGTCGAGGCAGGGCTGCGTGCTGCTTTCAGCCTAGTTTGCAGGGGGCTTTTGTAAACTAGCTCAGCTCTTTTATATACACTCTGTTCCTGGCAGAGGGGGAAGCAAGTCAGGTTGGTTTTTTTTTTCCCCCCCCTCTCTTCCCCCACCCTCCAGCACACACAGCAGTTTCATTATGTCTGGATGTTGCCACTACAACAAACCTTCTGGGTTTGGGGTTTTTTTGTGTGTGTGTTAGTTTTTTAAAGTCTTTTAAGGCAGGAAAAAGAAACAGCTCAATAAATCAGTGCTTTGTTTTACTGCACTGGTTTAAGACAATATCCTTAGGATATTATTAATTAATGATCCAACTCTAAGTTCCTCCACAGTAGGATAGAAGTTGGCAAAGCGGAGAAGCTCCAGATGGAGGAAATCCGCATCAGATATGGCTTTATGAGTGACAAGCCCCTGCCACTCACATTTCAGGCCACAGACATAAGCTGCTTGTTATGTTGCAAATCAGCTAAAAATACCCTAAATGCAAGCCTCTTTCGTCTTAAAACCACCTGTTGCAGAGGCACTCAGAGGCTACCACACTGAGTTGCGTGTAGAAAGTTCTTTTTTTTTTTTTCTTTAATTGAAAGAAAAAGCTTATGATAGTGAAAAATAAGAAAGGAAAGGATGAACTGCAGCCACAGCTCAGCTTCAAATGCACCCCATTAAAGTTTTGTGCAATAAAAAGTTACACAGCACTGACAGAGCATCTGCAAGCTAACGCTGGGTGAAATTTTAAACCGATTGACTCGCTCCTCTTTTTCCTGCAAAAACTGTAATTTATTCTCTTTCATATGCCTGGTTGAGAAAGCAGCTCATATGGGTTTGATGCCAAATGCACAGTAATGGTAATACTACTAATTCAGAAGCCACAGCAAAGACTGCAGGGCTCTTTACAAGGGCCCCAGCTCATGGGCAGGGGTTGCTCTAAGCCAGCAACCTAAGAGGCTTCTTGAACCAGGAAAATTAGCTGCAAAACTTGTACAGAACTGTTTTCATCAGATTAAAATGAAGGCAATACAACAGAAATACAGAGCATGGCCGGCAATCCATCAGCCTACGAGCCGTACTGGCCAAGCCACATCCCCGCCTTGCTTTGGCCTCTGCTTCAGCATCACGGGGACATGCATGGCTCATCCTGCTCCTCTCAAGTTATTGATGAGCTTTGGGCTCTTCCTGCGCAAGAGGACTCCGAGTGAGCCAGGACAGCCTAGATTTTGCATGCGCTGAGCCCCCCCAACATTGAGTCAAACCCAAAACCTCTGCGCATGTCATCTGCTTGCAGTTCTCCCCCAGCTCTCACCATCCCGGTTTAGTTAGGTTGCAGTAACCACTTAAACCCTCTCCTTAAAGTTACACAATCTTCTGTTGTTCTTGGAGTAGCTTTTTTTAACTGATGAAGGTTAAGCATTTCATTTTGCCTTTTAAAATCTGTGCTTTATATCATCTCATGGTTTTAAAATGCCTGGTAGGATTAAACTTAAGACTTTTGTCCATTGGGTCCACTAAAGCTTCTGCAATTTGAATCTGGGTTTTTTTGATAAGACAAGAAGATCCCATATAAATCACTGGAGTTTGTTATTTTTAAACAGTGTCACCCCCCCTCATCTTCACAAAGGAAAGGATAATTTGATTTTAGATTTTAAACACTGATCTCATTTGAGGCTCCTTCTACTCCAGATACTGACATTGTGCTTGCTGTCTAATTAAGGAAGAGATGGATTAAGCGATAGATTTATCACCTACCTTGGAAATTACCATAACCATTATTATAATAGTAATGCCTACATCCTGAAGAATCCAAAAGTGCTTAACCAGCTAAAGAAATCCTGTTTCCATTGCACATGTGTAACAACAGTGGCATCTGGAACACCTCCAGGCTAAAAATCAGGCCAGGATTCAACCTAGCGCATATTTGTGCTAGATGTAAAGTACAGGCAAGTGGCCTTCCCTCCTGCAAGTTTTCACAGTGTAATTCATATGTTTAAAAATAGATGTGAACAGAAAGAAACAATAGCAGCCTGCCAACCCAAAAGAAAAAAAAATAAAAATCACCCCACTAGAGAGGGATTTAGATCATTCAGGTGCCTAAATACACAGCTAGATCCTGAAATTCCTCCTGTAGATGCTGTAGAAGCTCTACATGCATCCCTGAAAAAGTTTATAGCTCCCCAGGAGCCTTCACCTCTGCTTCTAGAGAGACAGGAGTACTTCAGCTGTAGTAGAGTTGATCACATTGGTGTTCCACATGTGCCAAAGCCCAAATGGGGTAACAAAAATAATAGCAGATAAATGTTCGAGTTGCCTAAGGTGCTGGATGAGGCTACCCTGCAAGGCATTCAGGAACTTGTCTCAAAGCAAGGAGAAGTCAGCAGTGGCAGCTACTGTGCGATGGAGGGGACTCGGGAAGGGTTTCCCACTAACCTCATCATTTCCTTGTCCTTCAGGCCACAAAGCAGCTGCAGAAACACACCACCTCTGCTTGCTGCTTTACAAAGCCTGCATCCCCATCCCTTTTCCAAAGATCGTTTCAGAGACTCCTCAAGGCAGCAACTGGAAAACCCCACACCTCCAGAGCAACCAGAGCCTCATGACACCAGGCAGCAAGACAGCACACAGAGGGTGAGGTCTCCAGGGCACAGCCAGGCTGCCTTCAGGGTGTGCTGAGAAGGCTCTCCTATTGAAGAGCAATGCCTAAAAACTGCTGGCTGCACCTGGAAGGTGGGTGCTCAACAGGTGTGCATTGTAAGGAAGAGGGAGAACCTAAATGTTGCCCTCAATCCTCTTAATTCACAGGAATGTGGCAGAGAAGAAGGTTTTTAGCAGAGCGTGTAAATCACGGTGGTTTGCAATTGTAGCCGGCTTTATCGAATCGCGTGCTAAAATCAGTAATTCTTTCAGGCCAGGAGGAAGATTATCATCTGGTGTAAATTCTGGTACTTACAAAATAGCACATTAATTGCTGTGATAATTTACACCAGCTGAGAATCTCCCCCGGGGACTGTGTTTATTACTCAGCTTTGTGTCTCAGACAATAGAGGTCTCTATCAGGGATGGGGGCCTGTGGTACTTTCATCATACCCATAATAATGGAAAGCAATATAAACCTTCTGTCTTCCCATTTTGGATAACCAATGTATCAACTGAATTGGACTTAATTGCACAACAGTGGAAGTGGAGCCTGGAAACGCTGATGGAAATCACCTTCGGGGGTTTTCTTCCCCTCTCCCCTCTGGTTACCTTTTACCGAATGAAGTTTTGTCTATTTAGAACGCTGTGGAAAACACGATGTTTTACTCATGTTTCAGTGCACAAATAGCCAAGCTATGTTTTGTCCTTTACCAAACCAATTTTAAAAGGCGCACGGAGCAGACAAGGAGGGTGCTTTAGGGGTTAAACTGCTCAGCACTTGAATTTACCCAACTAAATAGTGAAAACATTTTGGCTCACTTCCTCGAAATATGACCTGTCAGTTGTGTTCAACTCGATAAGGTCTTTTAAAGCTGAAAGTAGGTGAGTGGGTAGGGCTGGCAACACCCTGCAAAGTTGCTTTGTTTTTCTTTTAGACACTGAGCCACACAAAATGTTCTTTACTAATGCTGTAAACATTAAAAGAAAACAAATTGCAACCCAAATGATCAACATACAGCGATACCCCAAGACAAACGCATTGGTGGTGGGGTCCTGGGGTGCCTCCCCGTGCATCTTTTCCCCCAGCTCCCGCGCTTGGGCTTGCTGCAGCCCAGGGCAGGGCCAGCGAGATGGTCGTGGGGCTGGCAGCTCCCGCAGACCCCCTTCGTCTCCGAGGGAATCCGAGCAGGGGCTGCCCCGTGCCTTTAGCCGCTGATGGTCCAACACACACGGCTGCGGCCGGTCCCTGCTCCGACCCTGTACGCAAGGGAATAAAGTGTTCTTTCTAGAGACGCGTGCTTGTTGCTGGTAAGCTGTGCCGTGTTTTGTCCTGGTTGACTGGGTTGTGTATAGGCATGCTGTATAGGAACAAGCCAAGGCAGCAAAACCTAGAACAAGCTGGTTAATAACAGCGTGCTCACCTCAGCAATCCATGGCCCTCCCCAAATACATAACCACAGTCTCGGCAATTCAGCCTCCCCTCTATCCAGCCACCTTTGCCCCCTGCAGAGCCTGGGGAGGGGGTGGGAGCGGGAGCAGCAGCCACAATCGGGGGCCAGACCTGGGAGCAGCATCCTCGCAGCAGCCAGCACCGGGGTACAGCTGCAAAACTGTGGGTGGCGGGGACAGGCTTTTTGGCTTTGGCTGGCACCAAGTGCAACGCAGGAGGGTGCAAAAGGCTGGAGCAAGGGCCTGTCTGGGGCAGGCTGGCCCGCTGCACAGGGAGTCCCTACACATAACGTGTAAGGAGGGTGGGAGGGATGCACCATTAGCTGCTCTGCAGTGGAGTTAGCTGGGAGCAGGCTCAGGGCTCCCTGATGAGCTGCCCCTCATTCCTTGGCTCAGAGAAGAAACAGCTCGTCACTTCTGGAAAAAAGCCTGGAAAAAAGGAGACTGAGGGGAGACCCTCTCGCCCTCTACAACTACCTGAAAGGAAGGTGTAGCCAGGTGGGTGTTGGTCTCTTCTGGCGAGTAACAAGGGGTAGGAGAGGAAACGGCCTCAAGTTGCACCAGAGGAGGTTTAGATTGGATATTAGGAAAAATTTCTTCACCGAAAGTGTTGTCAAGCACTGGAACAGGCTGCCCAGGGAAGTGGTCAAGTCCCCATCCCTGCAGGTATTTAAATGATGGGTAGATGTGGTGCTTAGAGCCATGGTTTAGTGGTAGGATGGCAGTGTTAGGTTGACAGTTGGACTTGATGATCTTTTAGGTCTTTTCCAACCTAAATGATTCTATGATTCTATGATTCTGACTCCTGGAGGTGCCTCAGAAACCGTCAGAGGCAATTGCTGCAACTGGTCCACCTGCAGGTGATCTGGACGGTGCTGGAAGCTTTGCAGGAGCTCTTTTGTATTCTGCGTGGCCCCTTTCCCCCTGTCCTAATCCAAACAGGCTCTTAATGACCTAAACAGCAGCTTGGAAGTGTTTAGACCCAACGTATTCCTGGCGACTGTCAGAGCTGTCACCGCCTGCCAGGCAGCTTGGCGGGAGCGGGGAGGGGAGCCAGGTGGGGCCTCCAGAGGATGGTCAGCACCTCTAGCTTTTAAAGATCTCCAGCTTTTCTGGAGCGATGGAGAGGTCTTTCCTACAACACATGCAGGCTGGACCTGGGCACCTGCATGCTGACAACCAGCCTCCTCCAAAGACGGCGGCCTCGTCTGCTGTGTGTTCCCATTTGTGCAACGCTCCTGGATATCAGGAGCAAACCCATTGCCTAGCCAAGGGGGATTACTCAGCTTGAGCGCAATATTTGGACAGAGCCCTAACCCAGGACTGTCACCAATCTAAACTCTGATGTCCATATTTGAAAAAAAACTTCCTTGCATGAAATCTGAAAAAAATCAGAGGATGTTTGAGGCATGCTATAAAACACCTGATATCAAGATCATTTCCTTCCAAGTTCAGGAAGATAGCAGCAGCCATAATTTGACTCACCCTCAGTGCCCTTTGCTAACATGGTAAAAAGCCTTCCCCATGCTCCACAGCTTTCGGGAGGCTTGCTCTTGTGCCATGCCAGGCTGGTGGGGCAGCGGGCTGAGGGAAGGGACCCTCTGGGGCAACATGGGGCACATGGCCCTGCGTGAAACCCCCTGCCACAGACCCAGCTCACAAAGTGGTACCTCCAAAACAACCTGCCAGAGCCTGCACTCATGGTGGCATATATGTGGGTGCATGGGTGCGTAGGTATGTGGACGGGGGGAGGCTATAGGGGGACGCTGTGCGATCACAGCAGCGACCTCAGCATTTACCCCAGCCACACTTCTGAGGATCAAAGTCAGGACCAACGTGTCCAAAATAGCCAAGGGCTATTGCAACTGATGGGATCCTCCCCTGCTTTCTACTCTGTGGGCTGCCCAGGCACTGTTCACCATTCCCATCTCTGTAAAAAACAACGGCTCACTTGGAAAGCTTGCTGGAAGGGAACTTTGCTTTTAGAAAATTCGAGGCCAATGAATTAGCCAGGATCCATAAGTGGGTAATCTTCTCCTGATACACCAGCTACCCCAGAATGGCCGTTGTGAAGTTAAAATGGGAATGAATATTCATGAGAAGCATCACACCATCTTCACCCACTTGCTATAGAACAATTCTTTGTGTAAATCCTGAACTCACTCATCTGATGGTGATTTGTCACCTTGCACTGCAGGTGACAAGGACTAGCTGCCCCACGTCTTTATTTGCAGTGACAATCAGGTAATTTTTAAGAGTTTCACTCATTGTTTGCAGTGCAGCCCAGCCTGACAAGAAAACTGGAAATACTGGTGAGATTTCAAAGTTTAAAACTTAATTTTCAACGGCGTCTGCATCAGCCGGTACTATCAACAAGCTGCTTGGCAATTGACCTCCCCCGGTAAATGGGGTGGGTTATTTGGAAATAACTCTGTGGAGCCTGGGAGCAGAGAAAATGGTAAGGCATGAGATAGGCATCGCTCCTGGGCGCCGCGCTGTGCGGTGACAGCAGCACGTCATCAAGTGATACGCCTGTTAAAGACCCGCCGTGTCCCACGCACCAGCACAGACACTTCTAGTTAATCCCAGTGACAAGAGCATGTGGTTTTGTCTCTTTTTTTCTGCTGGCACACCACCACCAGCCCCTGTGGTGCTTTGCTGGTAGAAACAGCGGATCCCGGATCCCGCTGGAGCACATACTGCTGGTGTGCGCCACTGAGGCAGGGAGGGTTGAGGCCGATGATCGATGCAAAGGGCAGCAAAAGCCTCACCACCTCCCCTGCCTGCTTCCAGTCAAGCAGGAGGCTGCGGGAGCAGCCATTTCCTCAGGTTTGTACATGCCTAATAACTAGGGAGCTGTTGCGCTCAGCAAATTGTTGGTCTCGGGCTTTCTTCTCCCGGTTGTTGAAGCGCAAACGTGATTCCCCACGAAAACACGTGATTTTGCTCTCAACCTGTTGGTTCAGGCTTGCACTCCCAGTACCACCTTAGCAAAAAGCTAGCAGGGAAGGAGGGAAGTAGCTATTAAGCTGCTGAGACCTTTGATCTGGTCTATTATGTTTTACAAGGCTTTGGAGTCGGATAAAAGTTAGGCGCCTGTTGCCTCTCATCCACCACTGCCTCGGGAGGGAGCAAAGCAGCAAACGCAGCCAGACGAGCCCTCCTCACGTGTCCTAAGGGCATCCTTTGGCCTCCTCGAGTTTTTTGGGATGCATTGTGGTCATCCTGGGGACCCATGGTGGGGATTAGCTCTGGGAGGGCAGGGCAGAGGACAACCCTGCTCCCTCCTGGCCATGCAGCATTGCTGGCAGGACACGTAGCATTGCCAGCAGGACACACAGCGTTGCTGGCAGGACACACAGCGTTGACGGCAGGATGCCCTCACCCCCTCCATAGAGAAAGGAGGCTTTCAGGGGCTGCAAGGGAAGGAAGAACAGGAAGACCAGGCAGCAGGGCTGACAAGAAGCCTCCCTCCAGCTGGCCATTTCTTTGCTTTTAAGTATTTGCATAGGTGGGCTTTGCCACCATGTGGCTTGTCCTGAAGCTTGGTTAAAAGGCAGCGTGTCTGACCTCACCCAAATGCAGTCTGTTGCTTTCATAATGTCAATGACACACTGTGACAGCAACTGAAGCTGTGAAGTTGGGTACTTTTAATGCCTGGCAAGGTTTCCCTCTGTGCGTATTCCTACAGATCTCTTTAAGAAAACCTATTTTCTCTTCAGTGAAAACTTAAAAATATTTTCAAGACACTGTGTGCTAGGAAAAAAAAAAGTCTTTAAAAAAGCCCCAGCTACTGGGAGAGCTATTTGTGCACTTTGTAAATGCAACTGCCTTTGGGCCAAGCGAAACAATATGGTGAGCACATTGCAGCAATGGGGTCAGAGAATGTGGCTCTTTCCTTCCCTTTTGTTTAAAACATCTACAAATTGGCTGCTTTTTTTTTTCACGCGTCAGTTGTGGCATGCTCAGCTGGAAGGCTTGTTTCAGAGCTGCAGAGGATCCCACCGGAGCCCGGGGCAGTCACAGCTCCGCACCTCGGTGAGCTGGCGCCGGAATGACCGTCTCCGATGCACGCAGCACCGTGTGTTAGAGGGTGCTCCTGAAAGCACGGGGCTAAAGGGATGAGCTTCTCCACTGCAGAGAACCATAAAGGCAGTTGCAATGAGCTTGGGATGTATTATGGAGGCCTCACCCTAAAAAAAAAAAACCCTTATACTCTTTTGTACAGCAAAGACAAGGCAAGCCCTCTCTGCTCCAGAGACACGTTTACGTAGAGAAAACTTAGTCTCTAGTATAACACGTTTGCAGAGTTTCAGAGAGTTTTGTAGCATGCATAAATACCACAACTATGGTTATGTTATAAACACCTGGAAAAGCAGATTAGGTCAGTCTGATAAAATGCTTAAACAATACCCCAGGTTAATTTTAGCACAGTTAACATTTCCTGCAGCAGTCCATTAATGGAGATGTTGGTGACATTTTACCATGCGGCACGTCTTGCAATAACTCCCAGTGATCCTTTGCCACCCCCTTTCATACCAGTCCTCACCACGGCAGCAAGTTTTCACCGAAGCATCCATTCCCCTGCATCAAATCCCATAAAATAACAAGGAGAGCACCTGAAAAAGGCCTGAGCTGTCTTTTATTTGACAGTCTCACATGAACATTAATGAGGATGACTCTTGCTCAGACTGTAAAACAAACCAATCTGCTGTGAAGTTTAGCTGTTGGTGGGGGCAATGCAAGTCCTACAAACAGCAAAAATCATGGTTGGCTGTCAATTCAAGTTAATAATTAAAAAAAAAATAAAAAGTCCTTTCAGCCATTAAGGATATTAGTCCTTCCTCATCAGAAAGACTTACTGACCTTTGGAAAGGGAAAACATACTGTTGCTATGCCTGCTCTTGCCGACTTCTCTGGTGGGGAAGTCCTGGGCACGTCTCTAAGCTGCCTGTCCCCGAAAAGGCCGCATGGGCGCCTGCCTGCAGTAAGCCACCCTCCGTGTGCACTGCCGTGGCTTGATGAGAGCATCCCCACCCCGTCTGCACCTCCAACCCAAGGAGGCGCAGAAAGCATTTTTGGTGCCACCTGAAGACACAGGCAGAGGTGAGGAATAAAGCCGCGAAGCAAGAAATGCCGAAGCCCAGGTTTCATTCGTCCTGTCAGGATGACAGATGGGATTTGGAGGCAGGAGAGAGACAGGGAGGGTGCAGAGTTTGGCCACCCCTTTCTTTCCCATCCTGGAGAAAAGCAGAGCAGTGCCCAGTTCCCATCTTCACTGTCTTGATGTCCCTTCCCGTGCCCAGTGCCTGGCTCAACCCTCCTGGTGTCTGGGTGGAAAAACTCACTTCTAATCCAGCGCTGGCCCTGAGGCAGCCTATTTGCCTTCACCTTGTTTAATAATTTAACTGGAGCCTACCCCCACCTCACTGAGGGCATATTCTCCAGTTGAAGGGTACTGGTGTCGAAAGTCTTGCCATACATCCCAGGAAGGAAAGCTGAACTCCTCTGCCTGTTTTCCATCTGAACTGCGTCCATCAGGGCCAACTCTGCTGCGCCAGAGGCGGGGATGAGAGGTACAGCTTCTTTGCTTCTGGTCGGTGTCAGTGAAATGTCTCATGTAAAAAAAGAACATTTCCCCGTGTACAAATAAAAGACTTGGCTGAAGTCTCCGGGTAAGATACATCTGTGGTAAGTCTCTCCAGTGGATACAGAAATTTGTTAAACATTTTCATCTGCTGAGAAGTCTGACCATCGATTTGTCCTTGTAAATTCCTAAGTGGCATTGGTTTTCCAACACGGAAAAAAAAGGAAATAGTATTTGTGGGAATATCCCAGCCCGTAAGTATTGCACAGACATGCACACATGCACACAGAAGTGTAGCATGTAATGCAAAGGCTTGCTCTTGCCAATTAGTACGAGGACTTTAGGAGTGCTCACAAACTCTTCATGAAAATGGCCTTTTAGGCAGGCTGACATCACCCAGATGTTTTTAATTACAATGACTCCGGGACTAATTTCTCTGCTTATCTGTTACTGCCCGCCAGCACTGGTTCCTGTTGATTAAATCTGCCTCAGTAACAGAGTACAACTTTGTTTCTGGATACAAAATGGCTGGAGATCTTCAGTTTCCTGGTGATTGGGTGTAAAGGCTTTGCTGCGTTTTCACATAAGCGAATAAGGGAGATCAGATCCATTTAATGCTACCTCCTTCACCCTGTTCTGGGTTCAGACTGCATTCCTGTCCCTTTCTCTTCTCAAAAGTAGCCTTGTGTGTCTTCCTACATGTCAGAAGCTGGTGGCCGTGGTTTCCAGAGGTGACGAGGACCCGCAGCTCCGTGTTGAAGAGCAAGCAGATCATCTTCTTTGAACACAAGGTCAAGGTCCTGCATCCTTAGCAGTGGAAATAGCTCATCCCACAAGCGCAAGCCCTTTTGCCTTCCATGGGTGGAAACCTCACAGGCATATATGAGATTTCATAGTTTGAGACCAAGCGCATTGCTCCACTCAAGTCAACAAAGTCTTTGCCACTGAACTTAGCAGGATTCCTTCCCTTTTGCTTTAGGCTGTGGCAAGACGGGCTGGGGAACATGCCCTGCTGTGCATGACATTCAGTGCACCAAGTAACTGCAGCTGTACTTTCAAAAGGGAGGTTTGCAGGAACCAGCTTGCCAATGTACACACTGGTTTTGCGTGGGAGATGACGCGACCTGCATGGACATCCCTAGACGCCAGCTGTGGGCAGGTACCTGAGCTCCCGGGGCTGGTCTTCCAGCTGTGGCCAAGGGCTCTGCACACCTCACAGCCCTCTCCCAGACTGTGCCTGCCAGGAGAGGCCCCTCTCGTGATGGACAGCGAAACACTTCCACGGCGCGAAAAATGATGCTTTCTCCAGGCAGACAGTCACTGTGCTCAGAGTGAGGGAGAGAGAAAGCTTATGGACCTTGGCCCTGGTGCTCGGCAGGAGCAAAGCAGCCGTACTTATGCAAGTCTGATAAGAAAGCAAGAGGAATGTGAGAGACTGACAGCCCAGGGTCCCAGCAGCAGCCCCCGAGCGGTGGTTTTTCTTCTAAACCATTAGCGATTTCCCAAGTTTCAAGGCACTTCAAAAGGCCCTTATGAGCGTGGAGCAGGATTTGGGCTTATTAAATTAAGTGCCGTTTATTTTTTGTTAATCTCTGGGAGGACATTAGATCAAAGCTTGATCTTGAGATGTATTTACAGTCATTAATTTTCACTGACTTTGGTGGAGAGGTGCATATTGCATACAGCTTGGAAGCAGCTTCTCTGAGCCACCTCAAGAAAGCCACAGAGAAGAAACGCCTCCCCTGTCCGCAGGTGCACCCGCCTTTGATGCCCTCATTCAACACCTAACATGGGATTGGGGTAGTCCATATCCCTGTTTCGTCCCAAGAAATCCCTTTCCACGGTAGTGTTATTAGCTTTTATGGACTTCCTCTTACATATTTAAAGTGACTGTAGTTCCACTAATGACTATAATTGTTCCAGACACCCATTAATTTTGATTTATTAACTTATTCAATTTCCTGTATTGTAGCCTTGCCCACTCTATAAGTAATTTACTGTTTTAATATTGTGGGTCAATACTAATCATATAATCCGTAAGTTGTTTAATTAATAACAATTAGCACCTCCCATCAGGAGATCATTTTCCTGCATGAACACTGTTAATGTGATTTTCAGAATAAATCTACCTGTTCCCTCCCCCAGCTGTCTAGTCAACTTGTTTCACCAGAAAAGATGCTTTAAGCAGCCACAGTAGCTTACCATCTTCCAAGATTTTAAAAAGTCTCGTCATATTTGCTTTTCGTAAAGCCTTAGCCCTTCAGCTGAGTAATGTCATGGGAGCCTGGGTTTCAATATAATAAAAAAGTGTTGATACAGCTTATGAGTGTAAGAAAAGCCCTTGCAAGCATAAACAGCATTCTCGAAAAACAGAAGGTAAACTTGAACCAAAAAGATATATATAGAGATATACATATTCCTTTCATTCTTTTGATTTTAAGCTGACTTCTGTTTTTTCTAAGCCTACCATTATTTTTTAATATTGGCTACAGGTGTTACTGCAGTATTTAACCAGGGATGCACCGGTATAGCAGTACGTAAGCTCCTTTCAGAAAGACCTCTGCAATCTCCCTACAGTGTGGCTGCTTAGTCTTTCTTGTCAGCACAGCAATAAATAACAGAAATTAATATTTGTGTTTGTTAATATCTATTTGCAAACAAAATACTCATCTTCCAGCTGTTTTTTTCCAGAAATAATTTAAATGTAGCTTCTGAAATTGAACTGCCTTTGCTAAACCTTACCCCACATTAATATGCAGCAACTTGCCTGGTGACATAGGAAAGGCAACGAGCTGGTACACATCAAGAAGTGGGGGTTGTTCATGCTCATTTTAAGGAGCTAAATGGGAATGGAAAGGAACTAGCAGCTAAAAATGTGAAGGATACTCACCTGCACAGTGGCTAGCCAAAGCTGGCAGCGCATCCCATGGGTGCCAAAAACTTACAGAGGTTTGAAAAAGGATCGGACAAACTCCTGCAAGAGAAATCCCTCCAGCACCATTACACAGCAGCTTTGGCTGGGGAAGCTCTTGCTGGGAAACCCGACCGTACCTCTGCTTTCCCCTGGGTGCCCACCAGTGTCCCGGCCGGAGCATGGCTGCTGCTACGCCTGCACCTACTGCTGGGTGTGATTCCCACCAGCAGGTCTTCTCCTGCGTGTTGTTAAACCCAGAAGCAAAGGCAGGGGATCAAATGTCCCGCTGGAGGGTACATGCTACCCGAGTGGGTCAAAAAAAGCACCGCTAGCACAAAGCCCCTGGCAGCAACGGAAGCAAAATGAAAGACAAAATACATGTACAGCAAATGTTTACATCATGAGTGTAACCAAAGCAATTGTTTCTCATCCCACTTCCTACCAGTTTTTCACTATGAGGACAATATCTGCTAGACGTAACCAGCTTAAGTCACTCACAAACCACACATTGCTTTTGCTGCCACATTAGCATAAACCCGGACTTGCCATATGGTCAACAGAAATGCACACGGGGCAGCACACGCAGCAGCTATTACGGTCTCAGTACCTCCTGAACAAGCCCTGGAAATGTGGTTAACCCTACTCGTGGTACGGCAACACTAGCAGTGACAGAGCAAATGCAATGACATGCAAAAGGATGACCAATATTCCTATTTTTACACACACAAGGAAGTGATGCAAAAAGAGGTGAGGGAAGAGCTCGAGCACCATGGAGGGAGCCTGTGGCAGACCTGACCCAGCTCCTCTGGCCGTCCTTCCTCCTTGTAGTCCCCTGCATGGGACAGTCCCAGCTCTGCGTGGTTTCACCACAACCTCACCTTTCCTCCCCTGAAACTGGCTACGCTGTGGCAGGTGTCCATTCCCAGTTTGCTCTTTCCCAAAGGAATGGGAGGGAAGTGAGTAACTCATACAAACACTTAAGGCTTCAGAAAAATACCAGACACAGGAGTTAACATTAACTGCTCCCGGGAAGCTTTAACAGTGTCAAAAAGATGTTTACCCCAACATAGCTGGAGAAGGTGTTACAATGCGATCCTTGGCAGTTGCTTTATCTTAATCTTCCATGTTAAAAATTAAAGACTGTATTAACACAATGTCAGACTTACTTAATAGTACTCTTTTATCAAGTTGATATGATGGTAGCTAATTATTAAATGAGTTAATGTATGTCTTGTTATTTAATCTACCATGACTGATAATGAACTGTGTCAAATACTTATTAAACACTCGCTCCCTCTACACCTAGCTGACACTAACATGGCCCACAATTAAACACCGACGCTCCCTCGCTGCCAGGCAAATCACGCTGTCAAACGCAATCCCACCAGCTATTCCTCGCTCCTAAGCGGGAGACATGTCATCCTCCATCTGCCTGGTCCCAGAAACTGTCCAAGAAAAAAGAAAACCAATGAAACTCTGATGGGAAGCGGTCAAACTGGCTTAGGTATGCCCAGAGGTAGCCAAAACCATTGGTGAAAGGTTGGTGTCAAAAGTGACAAAGAGTGAGATCACCCTTGTTGGGTTGGAGGTTTCTGCTACATCTTGTTCTCGAGGAGATGCTGAGGCGATGTCTGAGCTAGTAAAGGGAAGGGCTGATGGCAAAGTGCACAGGTTCACGGGCATGCAAGCTGAGGTCTCCTTCCCACCAGGCAGCACGGCCGCCTCCTCCCCAGGAGCCAGCTCGGGCAGCACTGGTGGACACAGACCTGGGCTGCGCCTGGGAAACTCATTGCGGTTCAACACTGTCTGGGAGCAGTGCCACTTGACTATGTGGTGCACGTGTCCTTGTCACACTGTGGTGACTATCCTTCGCAGACCCCCTGCTCTCAGCCAGCATGGGGTGCCCCCGGCAGCAACTGTCTCTGCTCCTGTCCCCACCTCCCAGCAGCTGAGAAACCTCCTCTTGGCTAGTCCTTCACTGTCCAACAAGGAGAATGGCAACAAACACAACAATTTGGTCTTATACTGACCATCCAGTTCAACACCAGCTTTTCCATTAAGGTGGAAGCAGTAACCCAAACACAGAAGAGATATTTAAGAAAACCTAGGGCTCACCAAGCCCTAGAAACTTCATTGAAATGTCCTTGAAGTTTCATTGCAAGAAGTAGAGCTGCAACCAATTCAGACATGGCTTTTGGTCACAGCACTGCCAAGACTGAGGTTTCCTTTGACCACAAAAGGTCTTGCATTGCCATAGGGTGACCACCCATCATCAAGTGGCAGCTAGCGCAAGGCCACCAAGAACTGCTCTGAACAAGCAAATTTCTTGGGCCACACTCTCATTGCCTCTCTGCACCACCACTCAGTCCACCCTTACCCCCAGCATCAGCACCCCAAAAAAAAAAAAAAAAAAAAGGTAAACCACCCCCTCATCTTCAGACAGACTGACCGGCCACCTCTTTTGGGGTTGCTGTCAGGGCCAAACTGAGCCTGGAGGTAGGAGCGGTGAATGCTGTTGTTCTGGAGTGAGGCTACTGCTCTCGGAGCCAGAAAGAGCAGAGAAGAGGAGGAAGAGTAAGTTGCAAAGCTCAACGTATCTAGTTTGCTTTAGGCCTTCTCAAATAGCTGCTCTCTCACCACTAAAAGAACAATTTCCATTCAAGCTGACAAGCAGCCTCCTATTTTGGCCACTTTGCACATTAAAAAATATATCCTTTCCTAGCAGAAACCTCTGAAGTTTCTCACAATCACCTAAAACCACCAATATTGTGGCGAGATTTCAGTCAGAGAGGCATTTTCTGAAAAACTGCATGGGCCATACTGCTAGCTTACCAACCTGCCCCATGATTTTGACTTTGTTTCAGGGACCTAAAGCTGGGGTATCAAACCCTTGACTTCATCACTTAGTTATGGAGCCAGCTTCGGCTCTCAACCGCTTTCAAACAGCCTGGCCAGGGGAGTGTTCCTGCAAGCAGCCTTGAAGTCGTGGTTGCATGTTAGCTTGCTAAGCATGTGGGGTGCATGGGGTTTAGCAAGGCATCTGTGTCTCTGTTAATATCTCTGGAAAACATCCCAGTGGGCTTTCACAGGAATCTGAAGGCCAGGAAAATGAAGAGTTTGAGTTATTTGCACACTATTCTCACTTCTCTGGAGAAGTTTGTATAGCATCTAGCAGAGTTAGGACAAATCTTGGCCAGGGCTTTTGGCTTCTAAGTTGTAATAAGGCCTTGCAAGATGCTAGGGCAATCTGAAGTTCTTTTTACTGTGGAAAATCAAGAATGAAGCAAAGGGGTATTTTATTTTATTTGCTGACTTAGTTGGGGGAAAGGGCAGAAGTCAGAAAGTATAATATTAAAAACCAATCATAACTTCAGCTCATACAAAGTCTTAGGAAAAGGTTTAGTCCTAAAAATGGAAGAAAGTTGTTTGTTTGCTTGTCAAGAAGTCAACTGAAAATAGATTAAAATACAGCCTGTATAAGAACAGCTTCCCAACTGCTTGTGAATGCCCCAGGGAATACCTGAAAATGCAGAAATTGTTACACAGATCAAAAAAAAGCACTTATCTATAATTACTGGACTTATCTGTTTGTCTTGGGACTAGCAGCAACAGCTCCTGTTGTTAGGAATAAATTTGGTGCTGTGGTTCATATTTTCTTCTTCTATCTCTTCCACTAAGATCACTCAGGAAGGATTCAGTTTATAGAAGAAAATGGTTTCCTTAATTTTACTAAATAAAGGCAGATTGAAGAGATTTGGCCATGTAAATGAGGGAAGGAAAGAGAGCAAGAAAAATAGCCAAAAGCTCTTTAGAGAAGATTTTCTTTCCTCTTAATAACTTTACAGCTGGACCTGCTAGTATCTCAAAGACTTTGGAAGGTCTCCTGGGAAACTCCTTGCGTTTCTGCTGTCCTGGCTCTCATCCTACCTATTCAATAAATAATTATTAAAGTTTTAAGCATTCCTGTTGCTAAGACTGCATGAGCTCCTGCCAACTTGACAAGCTGTGCTGGTTTGGGATGGGGTAGAGTTCATTTTCTTTCTGTATTTGCAGGTACATCTCAAAGCATCTGTGTCTGTGGCTATGTCTGTGCCGCAGCGGGTATACCTCTGAAGGGATTGTGGCCCGAGAATAAGCCCACGCTGGAGAAGGTACATCTTAAAGCATCTGTGCCTGTGTGTGAGGTTGTGCTGGAGCACCTCAAAGCGTGTAGCCATGGATAAGCCCACGACAGAGCAGGTACACCCCTGGAGTGACTGCAGCCACGGGCAAGGCCATGTTAGAGCAGGTTGACTTCTGAAGAGACTGTGGCGGGGGACGCTGGAGTAGGTCTGTCTCTGAAGGCATTGTGGCCCATGGAGAAGGCCACGCTGGAACAGGTGCACCTCAAAGCTACTGTGGCCATGGACAAGCCCGTGCTGCAGCAGGTGTACCCTTGGAGAGCCTGTGGCTCATAGATAAGGCTGCGCTTGGAGCAGGTACACCCCAAAGGGACTGCAACCTGTGAATAAGTCCAAGATGAAGCAGGAGCATGGTGAGGAGTTCACTGCAACATTAAACCCTATGATCTGGTCCAAAGGGACATGGTGGAGACTGTAATGGAAATACCTTTAAATTGTTCTAACCTATGATTTGAGTTGCATGTTATAGGAATTACTAAAGCAGGAACCATCCGAACCAATGGAGGACAAGCCTTACAAGACAACAGAGGGAGCACAAAGTCATGGACTAACTGAACTCAGTGGACACTTTGTGGACATTTTACAGACATTTCGCAGAGGTGGTTCGTAGACTAAGGAAATTATACCTGTGTATCAAAGGATGGAAAGGTGGGGGGGTGGTTAATGAAGATGTATCGGGTAGTGTAGGACCTGAGCATGACGTAAGACATATGGAATAAAGGATGGAGAATGTGCTGGTTTGGGCTGGGATAGAGTTAATTTTCTTCACAGTAGCTAGTACAGGGCTACGTTTTGGATTTGTGCGGAAAACAGTGTTGATAACACAGGGATGTTTTTGTTCTTGCTGAGCACAGAGCCCAGGCCTTTTCTGCTCCTTGCTCCATCCACCCCATCAGTGAGTGGGCTGGGGGTGCACAAGAAGCTGGGAGGGGGCACAGCCAGGACAGCTGACCCCAACTGACCAAAGGGATATTCCATACCGTATGACATTATGCTTAGCATATAAAGCTGGGGGGAAGAAGAAGGAAGGGGGGGATGTTCGGAATGATGGTGTTTGTCTTCCCAAGTCACTGTTAGGCATGATGGAGCCCTGCTTTCCTGGAGATGACTGAGCACCTGCCTGCCAGTGGGAAGCAGTGAGTGAATCCCTTGTTTTGCTTTGCTTGCGCACACGGCTTTTACTTTACTTATTAAAGTGTCTTTAACTCAACACGTGAGTACTCTCACTTTTGCTCTTCTGATTCTCTCCCCCATCCCACCGGGGGGGAGTGAGCGAGTGGGTGTGTGGTTAAACCACGACATGAGCCAAAGCTGCGCTGATGATACCAGCATCAAAGCCAAAGGATAATTATCCAGTTTACACAAAGCTGAAGGAAGTGGGTGCCCCTGTTAGTTTGTAATCATTTGCCGTTGGCCAGTGGCCATAAGGACTTGTCTCTGTCATACGCCCTCAAGTTTTCAGCTTTCTTCTGGGAAAAGTTGTGCCTGTGCAGCTCCCGCTCAAGGATGAAAGTGGTTAATCACGCTCTGCTAACTGTATTAGAGTTAAGGAGGCAATTTTAAAGTGAATAGAAGAAATCTGTCTGCTATCCCCTAGCTATGCCCAAAATGCATCTTAAAATAGAGCAGGATGGACAGCGTAACAACATCAACATCCAGACAACCCATTTGCATCACACCTGCCCCTGTACACAGTTAAAGACCCTCTCTCCATGAGTTCTTGCCGTTCCCACCGCAGACGTGCATGACCCTACAGCTGCTGAGGGAAGACGAGTCGCTCCTACCTGAGCTGCTGCAGAGCATTGCTGGATCCCCAGTGTCAGCAAACGTCGAGGTCCTGGGTGAGAAACAAGATGCCTGCATCCCAATGCCTGCGCCCAGCAGCCACCCCTGCATCTGCCAGTACCTCCCTCCCTGCCCCGCGGGCTTAGCAGCCGGCGACAGACCAGGCATGGCCCTTGTGCCCAGGCCGGGGTGTGAGCCATTCGCCCTGTCTTTATATCACATTTGCAGATGTTACAACGAGGTTCTCACATGCAAGTGGGCAGCTGGGAGGATGGAGTATGGGGGGCAGCTGAGACGGATGGGAATTTTTGGAGGGACAGGGTGGGACTGGGCCAGGGGGGTAAATCAAACAGGCGTAGGGATCAGAGCTGCTCCCGGTAACTTCTAAGCCATGAAACCGTCATTTTGGAGAGGATGTAATTGCTAGAGGAATTACTTAGTTAATCATCAGGGGACAGATCCATTACACAAAAGAAAGAAAAGCTCTATCTGCAGGGCTCCCAAAAAATGAATTACTGGAAATGGTCTGCTGTGGCTCCCTGGAACCGCTGTTGGCTTAACTGATTATTTCTAATTTAATACAAACCACACACTCCCCCTCACACTTTCATCCACCCGCTTCCTGGAGGTCGACTTGATGCCTGTGCCTGGATAAAATATTCGATGAATCCCAAATCAGTGTTGCTGCTGCCTTTCAGAGACAAGAATTTAGCTGTTACATATTTCTGAGGACCTGATTATGCCTTTAGGTGCAGCGCTGAGCTTGTCCTCCAGCCCCCTGTACAAGAGCAGGTCCAGGGAAACACTCAGACTGTTATCCATTTCCAAGGACAGCTCCTCCGTCTTTCTTCTTTTTTCCCCAAAGGTGATAGAAAATCTGTACCAAGGCACATGGACAGCAAACTGTGGTGCTCTTCCTTGGAGAAAGGTCCAAGCTCTCCTCATCTTCCTCCCACTTGCTCCTCAGAGAAAAGGTATAAGCAGATAAACACAAGTATCTTGGCACTGCAAGCCTTCAGACAAGGGTTAGGACGAATTTCTGAATCAAACACAGTTTTAGGATAAAATTAGATTTTCCACTAAGAAATTTTTTTGCAAACATTTGGCAAGCTTGCTTTTTCGTTAAAGCATCTAAAATCAGAATCCTTGGATGAGGAGGAGGGAGAAAGTGAGAAATTTTGGCGCTAAAGTTCCATATCTCTCTCAGGAGCTGAAATTTGTTTCTCCAGTGCCTTTGCTTCCCCCATCTCAGGCTCCCTGGGCAGACATATTTCTGCATTTTCCGTCATGGACTGTCCCACACATCCCACCACTCACCCTGGAGGTGGTGCTTGAAGGAAGTGGCATGCCTGCTTGGCAACACAATGCCTGATGCGCAACAGCGTGCGGAGACCAGGGAGGTGAACGCCACGGGTCGGTTTGAGGAACCCCAGAGTTTCCCAGGATGTGGTCGCCGTCTCCCCCTGCCTCCACCAGCAACAAGCCCTGCCTGGGCTGCTGAGGAGGAGCACTTCATCCCACCCTATGGCTGGGAAGCTGACAGGGAAAAAGCCATATGGGAAGAAAACCTGGTTCCTGAGAGCTCTGGAGACTTTCTAAGCAAGTATTTCTATATTTGAAAGGAAACCAGCTTCTGTCTGCATGCAGCTGTGATGGTTATTTGGGCCAAGTTGCAGCGGAGATAAAAGCCATCAGTTTGCCTCTGCACTCTCCTACCCCACGGGTTTCAGCCACTCACCCACCAGCCTTCTCACCTTGCTTTCTCCAGCCTCACTGCAATGCCTTGCAAAACAAAACACTGCACACTGTGAGGACAGTTAGCAAAATTTAGCCCTTTCTGGTTTTGTTTTTTTTTTTTAGTGAAGGAATGACTAAATTCACAGGCCAGGTGTATTTGTATGGCGCGAGTGCAGTAGGCTGTGCGATGTCAATATTTTCCCCTTTGAAGGCAAGTGATACTGAAACTAGTCTCTTTTTCTTAACTTCATCTATTTTTTACTAGCTTTGTGTTTTTGAATATGCAAGAGGGAGTATTTTACTTCACAGCTTTTTTTTTTCTGTAGTCACCCTTTTTAAAATGCTGAGTATACGCTTCCTCAGATAAATGTGTATCTGAACACACAAGTGATTATCCTATTTTCATATAATTAATTTTTTTTGAGTTTCCATGTGCATTTCCTGCTCATTTGACCATGTAATAATTAATTAGCATTAATTATCTTAGATTGCACCTTCGCCGTCTACACACACACTCAATTAGGAAGGCAGGCTTTTTACAGCCCTCTTCTTTTCACAGGGGGCATCCGCAAGCAGTGAAAACGTATCCACAGCAAGGACACGTTTCACACCTGCTAGAGTATTCTGAGAAACTATTATTGTTTTTCAAGAAACACTAAAGTCAAAATCTAAGCCACAAACCCACGTGGTCTCTGCCACATCCATGCCAGGGGCTGGGCTTTCCCCACACACACACTGTCCCTGTTCCCCACATCCGCAGGGATATTTCCTTCCTCAAAGGAAGGATATTTCCTGGATATTTCCTTCCTCTGGATATATCTCTACCTTCAAAGTCCTCTCTCTCGGCCAATCTCATCCATCTCTCCTATCCTCTCCCATCTCCAGCTGGTGCTTGCAAACACCCAGTTTAAAGCTCTCATGCCCCCCACCCTTATTATCTCCAGCAGCATTTTCTTACCACCTCAGGGGCCAAAAAGTGCATCAGAGGACCAGTATCTAACTAGCTTTATTGCTCGCAGCTGAAGGAGTTCCACCTCAGAGCTCCTAAAAGCTGCATATGTGCTTTGTCACTCTGAGTGTGTGTTTTGGTTTCCTTCAGGGGGGATGTGCCCACCCACTCCAGGGAGAGATGTCTGGGGAGACTCTTCCAGTAATGTGAGACATTTTCTGCCAATCCATCTCGCCACCTTCAGCCAAGTCCTGCAGGAGTGAGGCTGGAAGATGCAGTGGTAATCACTGCCCTTCTAATATATTAGGGATGAGACGCCATGGAAAATTGTCACTCCTGGATAGATGATGCTATCTGGATGCTGCACAAACCCAGCCGTAAGTCAATAAGAAAGCAAAGAGCAGAGAGTGCAAAAAGCCCAGGTGGCACCGCTCAGCAAGGAGAGAGGGAAGTGGTGGCATGATTTTCCTAGAAGGCTGACCACAGAAGACAGCGCCCCTGGGACTGAACCTTTTGAAGCACCAGCATGAGGAGATGAATCATCTGGGCATTGGAAAAAAAAAAAAAAAAAAAAAAGGAAAAAAAAAAAAAAAAGAAAAAAAAAATCCCCATCCAACCTGAGACTGTGCAGATGAGCATCGTACCGACGCCAGAGATGAATCATCTGCCACCTGCACTGACTCAGAGAACTGGCAGCCACACGCCACGGGAAGCAGCCACTGCCAACGGCAGCACAGCCGAGCCCCTGTGCCCGCACACCAGAGGAGACCACCCTAAACCCGCTGGGAGGGAGGGAGGGAGCCAGGGATGGCGGGAGACATGGCCTGCTTCATCTCTGTGTCACTGAGTCAGACCCCGTTCACTGATAAATGTTTTGGGTGCATATGCTGTATGTATGCATATGTGTGCGTGTGTGTATATATATCTGTATATATGTATATACTTGTGTGACTGCCTGTATAGTCATACATACACACAGAGAAAGCATGCATAATTTGACAGCTGTTGGCACCAAATGCCATTTGTGACTTCTGAGAAACTGAGCATCCTCAAGGCACGTGTCACAAGCCTGTCATCCAGCGTGGGGAGAGGGGTTTCCCCGCGGAGGCAGGTAAGCGGCTTTGCACTGCTCTCCAGGCTCAGATGAAGATCTGGCAGTTGTCAGCAGAAGTACAGGACTAGATCTTAACTGCCTGTGGTGGCAATGGGATACTAGCCCTGGAAATAATTTTTCTCCAGGAAATATCTTTTTCTCTAGTGAAATTAACATCTTTACCTAAGGAGGGTACCACAAAATGAGCCAAACCCGTGCATCATCGTCAGCAGGCCCCAAGCAAAGGGCTGTCTCCACCCCGTGCCCTGCCACCCTACCCCATCCTGTGCTTTCCCAGGAGCGCTTGGTCCATCCTCAGCAGCCTGGTCCAGCCGCACCACCCCTGCCCTGCCCTATCTCTGTGCAGGGGATTAATTTTCCCAGCAGCGTTTTGTGGTGCTCCCGAGGTCTTGCTTCCTCGGAGGGGAGCTGGCAGGGAGGTAAAGCCCCCTTCCCTCTGGGAGGCAGGCCCCTTTCTGTGGCAGGAGACACTTCCTTCCCAAACAGATGCTGCGAGGAACAAACCCGGCCTCTAGGAACAGCTGCAGGTGCGAAGCCCCCGTGCCTGCCCGCACAGCTGGAAGGCCAGCTGTGGCGGCGAGGGCACCCCTGGCACCCCTCTTCCCCCAGCAAAAGCATGAGACGATGGGAATCATAGAATCACAGAATCATATAATCCTAAAATCCTAGGTTGGAAGGGACCTCAAGGATCCTCTAGTCCAACCTTTCTAGGTAAGAGCATGGTCTAGATGAGATGGCTCAGCACCCTGTCCAGCTGAGTCTTAAAATTGTCTATTGTGACGGAGTCAACCACTTCCCTGGGGGGATTATTCCAATGGTTGACTCTTCTCATTGGGGAAAAATTTCCCCCTCATGTCCAATTGGAATCTCCCCAAGAGCAACTTGTGTCCATTCCCCCTTGTCCTCTCCATGTGACTCTTGTAAAAAGGGAGTCTCCATCTTCCTAATAGCTAGCCCTGAGGTACTGGTACGTGGTGATGAGATCCCCTCTAAGCCTCCTTTTCTCTAGGCTGAACAAACCCAGTTCTTTCAGCCTGACCTCATATGTCAGGCTTCCCAGTCCTTGGATCATCTTGGTGGCCCTTCTCTGGACCCCTCCAGCCTGTCCACATCTTTTTTGTATAGAGGGGACCAGAACTGTATCCAGTAATCCAGGTGTGGCCTGACAAGCACTGAGTAGAGTGGGATAATGAATTCTTCATCTCTGCTGGTGATGCCCTTTTTGACGCAACCCAGCACCCTATTGGCCTTCTTGGCCACAGCAGTACTGCTCACTCATATTGAGCTTGTTGTCCACCAGGACCCCCAGGTCCCTTTCCACAGAGCTGCTCTCCAGTGGGGAGAGAGGTGCAGGAGCTACCGCTACAGTTTAGTGCCTTGCAGGGCAGGGCGAGGAAGCCCAGGGAGCAGGGAAAGGGAAATGCTGAGGGGAGACCCAGGTGGCTAACCACCAGACTGATTGTCCAGCTAAAATCATGCACATACATACAAGCGTATTTTTTATATATGTCTGTTTGTACCATTCTTGCTTAAGCTACCTTCAGGTTTCCCATTGCCAAGGCCCCCGAGCACCCAACCCCTCCCTCCTGATGGCTCCATCACCTTCTCCTCCTCCTAGAAGTGCCGCTGCAGGGAGGACAGGCAGGTGATGCTGTCACTGCCAGTGTCCCTGAGCAAAGGGGTGCAAAACCGGGGAGGGGCAAGGACAGGGAGCCCCTCCCTGGAGCACATTGCCGGGCTCACGCCTCTCCTACTGGCACTGGGACACCACGGTCCTGACAGCAAAGGGGGCTTTTCTGCCTCTTTCCCAGGTGGTGGTGTTCTTTGCTGGTTTCCTGGAGGAAAGTCATCTAAATTCTGAAGCTTTTCCTTTCAGTTTCCCCCCCTACACTGCAAATAACAGCCTTCCTAAAAGTAGCAAGCATTTCTTCATCAATGTTGCCGGTGGCTAGGCTTGTTGGTATGCAAGCACATGGGGCAGGGGATGCCCAAATCTCGCGCCAGCTTCTGCTTTGGGCTAAAGCTACATAGTCCTATCCATGTGAAGATGGGAGAGTCTGCTGCTTCCAGGGGTGACTGGCCTCCCTGTCCCCTGACGCTCTGACTGATTTTTCTTGAGCTGAAAGTTCAAACCTACTTCTCACATTTCCGTGTACCAGTGGGATGAAGAGACTTACCCCACAGGAGATTTGTAGGTTGATTGAGGAAGAGTATGTTGAGGCTGTATTTTGAAGTCATCAGCCTGGTTTTCAGCTGCTGGTCCTGACTTTGTTCCCGGAGCATCTCAGAGCATCTACCGAAGCGCCCTTCAGTTCTCCTAGGCTTCCTACATCTGCCTGAGGTTTTTCAGCAAGTGTCTCCCTGGAAGTACGGCCATTAGCCAAGCCTGGTGTTTGTTTGCTCCTTCAGCCTCCCTTGAGACTGTTTTAGGCAGATGAGATTGATCCAAACAGCTCCCAAATCATCCAGCGGTCCTCCATCCCACCGTGCTTGTGGGGACCAGCACCCAGGCCAGGTCCATCCCCAGGGCATAGAGCTGAAGGAGTGAGGGAGGATGGTTTTCACATGTTGGTGGGATGTGGGCCAAAGAATGTGCTGCCACCCAGGGGTGTATCTGCTTCTGGCAGCTTCCCAGACCCCCCCAAAAAAGTCTTCCACAGAGGAAACTGCTCGCCAAAGCATCCCTCAAGTCCTGGAGCAGAAGATAGGCACATCCAATGGCTCTCCTCAACAGGGGATGCGTGCAGCCTCTGTCAGCAGGCAGTCAACAGGATTATTGTAGTTAATTACAGACATAAGTGTGGTTGTCAGGTTTTATTTGCTTATATAGATTTTGTTGCATAAAGTAACACCAAGGATCTAAACTTTGCTGGGCAAATTCTTTCACTCGCAATAGGTTAATGATTTGTATGCGGTTATGCCAGGATTTCCACACTGACAAGATATTTTCAGAGGAGGTGGTTACAGTGCACCATGTCATGCGGCCACAACAAAAAGCCAGAAAATATTCCTTCAGGATAAGGTTTTCCAAAATCCAGGGGGGCCAGAACTCGGACAGACAGCATTTGCATGATGGTTGTCCACTTCTGCAGATCTCTCCTGCAAAGCAGACCTAGGGGTGCAAAAGCTGGCCTCGGGGCCGGCATCCCAGCCAAATCTTACAGGAAACCTCCTGACATCTTCATAGCTGTGCAAATGAGAGAGACAGGCTTATACGCAAGCATCGGGGGTTGGGGGAGGGTGGAATTTATGTCCCTGCACATTTAAAAACCTTTTAAATTGCTTTGCCTATAGTTAAACGGCATAAATGAATGAATGTTTAATGCTACCACAGGCTGCGTCAGCAGCTGGCACCCCCAGCCACGTTCCATGCCTGTGGATGCCGAAATGGCAGGCACCAGGCAATGCCGGTGGCTGCCAGTGGCTTCACACCTCGAGGAGGTTTGCAAAGGGAAATCTTTCATGAGGCTGAACAGCGGCTCCGGGGGCCGGCACTGCGAGGCGTCTCCAGCAAACAGCGTCTTTTCCAGGCTGCCCTCGCAAGCCAGAGGGGACAGAGAGGAGGGTGGGAGGCTCAAGAGATGCCTCGTCCCTCAGCAAGTGACTGGCCACTGGGATTTGCCACCGAGGGCCAGGGTGGCACAAAGGGCTGCAGGAGGGGCTGGTGGGAAGAGGGGGCTCTCCCCACTCCCCTTTGTTTTGTGTTGAAAAAAGGAACAGAGAAGTTTGAGGAGGAACAACCTCTCCATTCATGTTAAAACACCTTCTCTTCACCTCTCTTTCCCCAGAAAGATTAAGTTTATCCTTGTGCCTGACCCAAACCCCAGCTCCATGAGGACAAGTTCCCCTGTGCTCCTTGCGCTGCCCCCTCAGACCAGGATTTTCCCCCCAAGAAAGGCTTGTGCTTCTCTGGGCTGTGGGATTGGCAGCATCGCCTTCTCCCACATCTTGGAAAACAAACCCAGTAAAGGCCAGGGACAGAGGATGAGGAGGCAGGCAGGAGCGGCGGGATGGTGTCCCCCCCACGTGGCAAGGGCCACCCTCCCTCTCAGGCTGCCCTTGCTGCAGGCTATGCCAGCCCAAAACCAGGCTGCCAATGCTCAGCCCCATGGGAGATCAAGCCCTTCCCCAGCCTGCCTTCTGGGAACTGTGATGTTCTTGTTGGAGCAGGAAAAAAAGCCAGGAAAAGAAAAAAAAAAAGCCCCAACCCAAGCGCTTTCGGATTTTTCTAAATAAGAATTTAAACGGCTGCCAGCCTATCTGCTGATAGCAGAAAGCAGATTGCATGTGTAACAGGATGCAATCGAGTCAGACGATTCCAGGGAGAGCACCAGAAGGCTTAATATTAGCACTGCTGGCATTCACAGCCTTTGCTAATGACTTAACGATTGTTTACGCTGATTTGTGTTGGCTTCGATATGCAGAAAGCAACACTTTCTGTTTAAAACTGGGAGAGACCATCGGGGGATCTTACTAACTATCCTATCCGATGGCTGCTTTCTCATAAATATAGATTTCCAACACCTGAATGTTAAAAAAATATGTGGAGGAAATGAACACCACCACCACCACCACCACCCCCCCCAAATAAGTCAAGTCCCCAGATTGCGCTCTCACCAGGACTGGTATTTTATAGGCAATTTCCTAGCCAGCAGCATTACCTCGGGAGTTGAAACACACCTGCAGGACTCGATAGGATTTAGTGCCATTGAAATCCAGCAAAAAGCACCAAAAGGAGAGAAGAAGTTTATGCCACACAAGGCTACATCTCTCTGCAGGGAAATCCCTTTCTAAATTCCCACTCCTGCAACAGCGAGCTGCGCTGCCCTCTTAAATTAGAGAGGTTAAAGTCCAGGCAGGCTGGACCACACTGTTGCTCTCAGAGATTTCTCCTCTGACTTTCAACTAAAATATTAATATTTATTCATTAATGTAACATAAAATATTTAAATTAAATATTTAAATGAAAAGCATTTCTCCATGCTTGGGATGTGAGTTTTGCTGCTCGCCGAGCTGCACCAGTTGGTGCCGGTCCTTCCTCAGGATGCCTGTCCTGAAGGATGCTCTGCCCTTATGGTTCATCCTTTACCAGCACAGAGGCACTTTGGAAAGAGGTCCCCAAACCTCACCTCAGGAGAAGCAGCACTGATCACAGCAGGCACGTGGGGACAGCCATCCCCTGTGCATACACCCCCAGCCACACGTATGAGACTAATTAGTGTGCGTGAGGTAAGTAATGACAGCTCAGCGCCTATTGTTTCGTGCCTAACAGCAGGAAGAGTGTCAACACTTTTTTTTCAGGGGCTCGGAAATAGATGTTAATTGTTGATTCCCATTTAACACTTCCCTTGGGATGAGGCCTGGCATACTGCAAGTATATTTTCAAAATCCACCAGCAGAAGGAAGAGTTAAGTGGGGAAAAGGGGGAAAAAAAAAATTGAAACACCCCCCCCAACAACTTGGAAAACAATATGGCAAGCAATAAACCTATTAGGAGGGACAGCCCCGGCCCCTCGGGAGCCTGAAGCATCCTGCCCAGGGCACCTGGTTTGCTTCTCCTCCCCTCACTTGGCGGTAGCTCCAACAGCAGCCTGCTTGTCCCATGCTCGGGCCAGCCAAAATTTGGGAGCCCTTTAAACAGGACTGGGTTTAAAGCATGGGGAAAAGGAGACGGATGCAGTCCCTCCACTTCCCCAGCTGTCCGGGGGGGTCTATGCCTTAAAAAGAAACTTTCCATAGCTGCAGCCTGAGGATGCTGCTACAGCTGTGGTGATGGGGCTGCCAACCAGCTCCCCCCAGAATGAAAAGGCTGTTGCTTTCCTGTGGGACAAGGGAGTGGACCAGGAAGGTGAATGGGAAAGGGAGCAGGGGATGGGAGGAAGGGAGGACCAGAGGAAGACAAGGTTAGGACAAGCCCTTCACCTGGCAGGTTTCATTAAACCTTACCCTTTGTACCCAGGTCAGCGTGCCTGGACCACCCGGGGACCAACCCTGACCCACCTGTGACCCACGCTCTCCCCAAGAGCAAAGGCTTCAGAGCCGCCTGGTTTCCCAGCATCTTCTCCTTTGAAGGGGGACCCAGAAAGCTGCAGCTCAAGGTGCTGGTTTTGCAGAAACCTCAAGCAGTCGCTACCCACTCAAGCTCTAGATGGTTCAATGCAAAGAACACAAAAGTTATCACAAAAGGAAAGAATAATATTTTTTTAAACCAATCTCACAGGCCTTTGCTGACCAGACCAGGGGGGTTTTGTATTTCTTTAATATCTGACGGCGCACTTGCATATTCCCCCGCTGCAATCCATCACGGCCAGGGGGAAACAACACTCGACATGCCTACACAAAATCCTCCCAGAGCAGATGCAGCAAGTCCCAGACAGCCACTGGGCTCTCTCCCCAGTGGCCTCTGCTGTGGGCAGTACCACCAGGAGCAGGCATGAGACCAGCCCATGGGGGACCAGCCCATCCACGGAGAGGACAGGGAAACCCCCCAGAGCAGGAAAACACTTCTTCCAGGCCCTCAAGGATGCAGAGACTGATGATGCTTCCCTTCAAACTGTCTGCAAATACTAAACAGAAGCAGCCCTGCCTGCGCAGTTTCCCACAGTGGCCCACCCCTCACTCTGGCAAGCAAGTGTTTGCCATTTGGCTTTCTGTCTGGCGCCACCCTGTACCCTGAGCCAATGCCGTCACCTGAAGGGTACCAGCTGGGAGCTGGGGCTGGATCCCCAAGTGTGGCACGGCCCCCCTCTGCCTGCCCTTGGCGCTCTGCCCATGAGCAGCTCACTGCCTTTGCTGCCGCCATACCTTAGAATTGAAAACAAGCCAGGGAAACAAGACAGGAGGTAACGAGGGTATCGGTTAAAAAATGCAAACTCCTTGCAGCTGTTGGATCAAGAGGACATGCACACAAGGTCCCTGCACACATGAGGTCTCTGTGCTACCATGTCACTCTTCTCTGCTCCTCCCCAGCCACGGGTACCACCACAGACATGCACGAGCCAAAAGGGTTTGGAGACATTAAACCAGGCTGTCCCCTCTGGACACCAGACGATGCACATCAGGTATGGCGTGAGGAGGCCTCAGACAGGGATTTTTACCTCCCCATTGCTGCTGATTTGCATGTGGCAAAACCATGGAGTTGGAAGAAAAGTATCAGTGAGTTTAAATAGACTGAAATGCAAAAAAAAAAATCAATTCTAGATGATGTTCATCTCCAAGACCAGATCCTGCCCTCCTCATGTCAGCAAAGCTTGTCCTCAGTGACATTCACAGACTCCATCCCGTACTGAAGCCCCCATTGACAAGATACAATTTGTTGCTCAAGAGCTTTGCCAGAGAAGATCAGTATGAAAGGGCCAGCACGTTACAGGGGATGTGATGAATGATATCTGCCAGGAAAACATTGCATTCAAAATGCAAGAGGAGCAAAAGAGAAATTAAGAGCTTGTTTTTCAATGTAGAAAGCGTGGGTCTCACCTGAGTGAAGGGGTATTACGTTCATCAGCTGCAAACTTTTAAACTAAGATGTCTTCCCTGAGAGCATTTATGCACAGGTATGTATATGTCCTGCCACTAATCTAGCATGGACACTTATGTACATAAATGGTGCCTACCTTCGCTTGAGGGAGGCATCTCTGCCTTCAGTACAGCTGACCGCGTGAAATCTCCCAGCAGATGCCCAGAGCTGCTACAAGCACCGGCCTCGGCAAACATCAGCTCTGCTGCCCATTCCTTCCCTCTAATGCAATTAGAACAGATTAACACGGGTGACTAGATGTGAAAGACAAATGCACCTCACCGTCTCCATCCCACCCGCATTTATTAATTTGAGTCCTGCCCGTTTCACAAACTCGTTGCTCTCTTGACCTCATTCAGATGGAGCATCTTTTTTTTGTTGTTGCTTGAAAATTAAGAAGAGCTTTGGCAGGGAAGGGCAGCCAGCTGAAATGGTCAAAGCCACAGGAGCCCTGCAGCAACAGCCCAACAAAATTTCTTTTAGCAAACAAGACACAGGTGTGAGCTTCACGGGCTCACCAGTGAGCTAGCAGCCACCTCTCTTGACTCCTTCGGCAATCCCTGGCTTCGGAAGGCCTGGAAGGACTGTGCAATTAATACCATTACAATTCCTCTGCATGGGCCATCTTGTGCTTTACCTCTTTGCTCTCAAACACCAGACGTCTGCTCACTGGGTAGACCTCCAGCCACAGGGCAGACATCTTCAGGTTAACCGCTTGCGTCACGCTTTAATCACAGTAACAGCACAAATGACACAAAATCGTAATCTATGGGCTAGATTGGACCACACAGTCATCTTGCCTGACCTCTCATACGGCACAGCCTTTAGGTAACCAGCTAAAGCACCGCAATGTGTCTTTTAGACAAACCCCTGATGGAAAGGCTCTGCCACTTCCCCTGCTAAATCATTCCACAATTTAGGAAAAGACTGCCACTTGCTCTTAAAAACAAGAATCTTTTGGACTGAATTTCTCTGGCTTTAGCCCCTGTCTACTGCATTTTATTTTGCCTTTGTCTGCCCAATTAAAGAACTTGCAGCTACCAAGAACGTTTCCCTTTGTAGACATTTGAGGACTGTGATCTTAACCTTGCCTTTCTTAAAATAAATAGGTTGAATTTCTTTACATATCTCAGAGGGAGACAAGTTTTTCTGACCTCAGAAAAAAGATCAGGAACTGATGGCAAGCTGGCAGGTCCTCTCCGAACCCTTTTCAACCTGCCAGCATCATTTGGATGTGTGTCCCCTGCCCCCAAATGGGTATAACCTTCCAGTAATTACTTTGAATGTCCCTGCTTCCCTATGTATTTCCCATCAGAATTTTACTTCCTTAATTTGACTTCACATTTACATATTTTTATGGTATTTAAAGTAATTTAAAATACTTCTGAAGCTTGGCTTTGTTGGACTGCCATCTCTATAAATCACAGAACGTTTTCCATTTAAGTCACTCCTCAGTTTACAACTAGCCATATTTTTTTCAATACATATTTTAATATTCCAGGTTCAGTCCACTCCCCAGCATCTGAGAAAAAAGTAATGTAAATCGTGTCCCCTCCTTCATCTGTGATGATATGGCCTGTAGCTCCATGAGTGCTGATAGCCCAGCAAATGGCACATCTCCACTGTTTATCTTACTTTCAGCATCCAGATTTTATTTTCTGTGTGGTCTCCAACGGGGATGCTGTTGTTCTTCCTCAGACTCTTAAAAAAGTCCGTCATTTTCTCAGCGTGATGGAAACGTGGCTCTGAGAAGGACTGCAGGCAGTTTCCTTGTCCACTCTTGGCCTGCGTGGGTGGACATCTCCTGACAGGCTCTGCCCTGCTGAGCCTCCGGTGCGATACCTTCCCTAGGCAACTTGTTTCAGCACAGAACTATCTTTACAGTCAGAAATTATTGTCTTGGCAATAGATGTGCCTTGCTGCCAATTACCCCAGGTTTTTCTTGCTTTATTTGCAGTGGATGCAAAGGGCAGTCGATGCTCAGCGTTTTAACAGTGTTTAACATGGAGCAGTCACCTGACTTACCACGTCCTCGCAGCTGCCAAAATCCCCTTTCAGCAGTCCCAAACCCTTCTGCTCGGGGGAAAGCCTCTCTGTACAAGCTGTCATTCCTGCAGACCATCTCTGAACTCCCTCGTCTAATATATTACTGGAAGCATGGCTCTCCAGCTGACTGCATCTCTCCATCTGAAGCTTCACCAAGCTGAGAACAACAGAGGATACCTCCTCATGGCCAAAACACCGCAGGGCGCAGTTTGCCCTTGGATGGCACCATCCGGCTGCTGTCTCCAGAGCAGCACCCACCGGTGCCTTTGGAGCCTTTCCTGCTGTACGTCCCCGGTGTCCCCAGGCACGCCAAGCCTGTACCCCTCTCGGGGACTGTCCCCCGGCGGGCAGGGGGTAGTTGAAGTCTTTCATTGCCAATGGGTGACTGCTCGTCTGCTGCTTATGCTGTACCTTCCCAAACATCTCCCTTCCGACCAAGTGGGCTGTAACAACCCTCCCCTTGACACCCTCCTCTTCTCCTTCTTTATCTATCTCCACACTCATTCAATAAATCTTCCTCTTGCTTCCTCCCAAACGTCAGATGAAGAACAGCCTTTCTTGGTGTTTGCTGCAAAATTTAACCCCTGTTTTCTCTGCTTAGTTTTCCTAAATCAGCCGTGCCCTTCCCTACCTGTCTTTTCAAGCTGTGATCTGTCCCCCAGAGTCTCTGCGGTGCCTATTAAATCCTGGTTTGCTTCTGTGCTGAGTCTCCAAATACTTTTTGTTTATTTTCTGTACTTCTGGCATGATTTCTGAAGGAATTAAAAACAAATCTGTTTATCTTCGCTAAATCCCTCTGCTGATAAGGGTATTAGTGGTCTTATTTACAAACGGAAAAGCAAGGCAAAGTGGGACTGGAAATAAAGATCTTATAAAGCAGGTCCTTAATTTGAGAAGCCCTAAAAGCATCCAGCAGCTGAATTTTCTGAAAATGCCAAATAGCTATCTCTAAAACTCATGCTCCTTAAGCTGCTTCAGTTTGGGGACCTCTGACCGGTGGCACCCCCACCTCCTTGGCACTGCAGAAAACCAAGGATGCAGGAGGGGAGCTCATCCACAGCTTTTTCCTGGATGGAAATGAGATAAATGCATCGCAGATTATGTGGCAATCAGAGTCTGCAGCCACAGACAATCTCCTTCTCTCACAGCAATCACAATTTAATGCACCTTCTAATTTTTCAGAGATGGAATTAGGAAGGCAGAGATTGTCCCAGCGGTTACAATTTTTTTTTTTTTTTTTTTTTTTTACCAGCTTCATAAAATCATTCTCTCCTTGTCTCTCAACACCCCATTAAGGGAAGGAGAAGACAGGGCAGGTTGTCACTGCTGAGCAGCACCGCGGCTATTTTTCATTTTGACAGCCAGTGGTATATTGCATTGGAGGCACCGGCTGTGTGGAAAGGTGCACGACACAGGTTGAAGGCTGAGTACTGGCCACACTTTGGCCACCAGCCCCCAGCCCTGCCCTGAGGTACCCACTGACACCAGCGACCAAAAGTGAATCCCACCTGCAGCTGCATCGCCCTGCCGCCTGCCAAAAAAGGGCTCAGGATGGTACATTTTGCCTACAGAAAAAGGCTGGCAAGAGTGAAAGCTGTGCCTATGAGCTGTGAAAGGCAGCCAGCTTTTCCTCACTGTCCAAACCCCCTGAAAGGAGACAGAATTTTGGGGTTTTTTTAAGTTGCTCAGGGTGGCAAGGACTTCTGCTTGTGCCTCGTAGCTGCAGAGCCCTGCGAGGCTACTCCTCTTGTTCTTCAAAGCCTCAGACAAAAACATACCCTTTAATACATATCATGTGGTGACCGCGTGTCTGATGTATGCCTGCATCTTTCAGTAGAGCTTTTCTACAGCTTTTCAAAGAAGGGAGGAAGGAAGACCATATATAACATCCCCAGATTCACCAAAAATAAAAAAAGTACTAAACACATAGCTCCTTCCCCAGACTGCAAAACCCCAGGCTATTGCCAGGTCATTTCTGAACCCAGCCCCTGAGGAGCTACAGTGCCGACTCCCTGCCTAGGCATGGAAGAAAAAATCAAAGCAAGCTGACAGCTCAGCTAGGACCACAGACAAACTGCTCTGCCAGAGAAGGAAATCAAAAGAGACAAAGACAGCTATAACATTCATCTTCTTTATACATTGCTTCTAGATTAGAAAACCTGCACTAACGAGATCACGGGTACACAAGCATTTACATTGCTTTTGAACACCATTTAGCTGCTTAAATGCACGCTGCGAAGCAGTTAGCTTTGCATGTAGCTTTTATTTATAGGGCAAAATTGATTTAAGCAGAATTTAACTCAATATAATTGTGCCTGCACTAAGGGTATGAACAGAAGTGACACAGTAGCTTCTGCTCAGAGGCTGAGAGTTTCCAAATCATGGGGGCAATGGCAACCTCGTGATTAGGTTTGGGCTTCTCATCTGGATACGCTGGGAGAAGAAACTAACAAGCCAAGTCCCACCGAGCTTGTTAAAAAGGCAAATGATGATTAAAAATTAAAAGGTAAAGCTCTTTATGAGTCGCATGACCATGCAACCCCTGCCTTTCCCAGCTCCCGCCCAGGCACACAGCTAAGGCTCCTTCCAAAGGCCGGCATGTGCTGTATCGCATCCCAGGTCTCCATGTGTCACCTGGTTCAGCTGTTTCATCAGTCCCTGCTGGTTTTCCCTCAGCACTTTTCCCTTTGCAGGACTTTCTTAGGAGCCAGCTTCCATATCCACCAGGAAATCACAGGCTGCACTGCAAAAAGTGGCACTTCTCTTTGGCTTCTCCAAGTCAACAGCAAGGCCTCTTCCCTCCTACTTGTGAGATGAACTGTAGAAAATGACCAAATCCCTGGTACCTAAAGTTGTATGTTTAACTTATGTATTGGAAAGTATCTAACTAGAAGCGACTGGTACTGATTCCCTGAGACTGTCACTAGTGACACCAGCGGACATCAAGCTCACCAGACAAAGCCACTTTTCTTCAGTGCCTAACTACACATACAGGGAGCCTGTCTTCAGACACCTAATTTGAAAATGTGGTTGCAGGAGGTAAGTGCTTAGTCAATCCTTCATCTTCTACCCCAATTTTCCAAGTAAGCCAGAGTCAGTTTCCAAGGAAAAAAAGATGCTGGGCATCTCACAGGGACAAGCACCCACAGGAATTTTGCTCTCCCTCTGTCCCCTTCAATTCGTAGTCAACCAAAAGTCACATTCAGGGACAGAGGACAGAGTGGCCCCTGAAAACAAACGACCATTCAAATTGGGACGCTTTTCCGTAAAGCTGAGGAGAAGGCAGGGCCCGGGAGCAACATTGTGTTGGCTAGAGACAACGCTACTCATGTCCATATTGGAAACAGAAGCTCCAAAGCCTCCAGCATCCATCCCCGCTTCATACAGGCTCTGCTCACACACCTACTGAGTGCTCATAGGTAAGGGATCCTCCTCCATCACCGCTGCTAGCAGAGATCAGGGAGAGCACCTAGGAGACTCCGTGGCCTTTTCCATCTGTCTGCTCCTGTAACACTGCTGCGGAGCTGCAGGGCCAGGGCTGCCAGCAAGCGTGGTGATGCCAGGCGGTGCAGCAGACCCCATGGGCAGCACACAAGGGTGCACGCCAGGATGCTGACCGTAAGGCTGTGGAGGGCTTTGAAGATGAGGAGAAAGCCAAATGCCGGTAGAGAAGGCAGGGAAAAATTTCAGTGAAGGGACTCTTCTGGTCAGTCCACCCGGGCCCTTAGCTATTCAGGTAGCAGTGAAATGGTCACAGCTCGGGGGTTATCAAAGGATTTTAATTCCTCCAACAATCAGAGAATCGACGGATACAGCTACCGAATGTTGCTCCAGCCAGGAAAGGCAGTGAGAGATGCATGCTGTTACATACAGAGCCTGATGGTGGTGGGCTGGTGGCACCGGGCAGGAGCACTCCCAGTCTCACATCATTGCTTTAATGGTACCATGGAAGGCTAACGGCACAGCCCTGCACTGGCGTGCCTTTCCTCCCCAGAGCTGGATTGATGGTGACAGTGGGGTTTTGAGACTCCTGACGGCTGCATAATGTACTTGACAGACATGCAGCACAGCTCACCACGCTTTGCTATGGCAGGCATTTGCCTGTGGGAGAGCATTCAGCCACCGGCAAGCAAGACTGATGGTGCAAGACTGGTCGGCCCCCCTGCTCCCAGAGGCAGATATTTTGGGGAAGGGCTCCCACACACTCTGCTCATGTCCCCCTGTGTATCTTGGTCTGTGGTACTGGGTTGATTCATTTGCTTTCTTGGCTTTGCTTCCCTTCCACAGGCCATGCAGTCCAGGAGCAGAGACACTCAAGGGATGCCAGCAGGCTGGGGAGTGGGATGAGAAGAGCAGGGGGAGTTGACTTTAGTCCCAAATGTCACCAACTCAGTTGCATCAAGGATCTATACACACTGCTGAGAGCCCTTTCTTTATAGGTCAGCTTTTGGCCTTTTTTTGGAAGGTTATTCCCAGAAATCAACCAAGTGCCACTCCTCAGGAGAAACCAAAGACCAGGTCTCCATCCCTCAGCCTGCACCTTCCCCTGTGAGCCCATGACAAGAGTCTCCCTTGCATGAAGGATTCAAGATTTTACTCCCACAGCTGTGGAAAAGCAAGCCTGGGGCCCCAAAAGGACAAGCTGTACCTTCAGACCTGCAGAAGGTCCTCCTGCTTCACCTCTCCTTAAGCCTCCCTTACCCCTGCTCCTGGGCCAGGGGCTTCCTTGCCCCGGGGCATGAGTCCCAGCCACGGTTGCCTGGGGGCAAGCACTGCCCAGCGGGTGCCTGAGGTGCCCAGATTCAGGCTTTCCAGCCACAAATGCTTAATCAATCCTGAGCCTACAGTCACCCTCAGAGCCATAAATGCTGCTGAGCAGCATAAAGATGTCTACAACCATCGGCAAAAAGTCAAGGACTGAAAAGTTGAACCTCTTCTCAAACACCGAGAGACACGTGCCTCCTACCAGCAGAATGATGTCGCTGGGCAGATAACACACTGCAGCTTCAATGTTGTCCTAGCATCCCAGCCATTGGGCACCTTAGTCCCCAAACTCCACACTGAGCTACAGCAAACAGACAGGGCTCTCCCCGTGTTTCCTCTGCACCGTCTCATCTGTGCGGTGCTGGAAAAGCCCCCTCCTGCCCAGGAAAGGAATGCTAAGAAATGGCAAATTAGTGCCCTTTGATGAATTCAGGGAAAAAATAAAGCAGCGTCCTGTTGTGCTGGAGTCTGGCAGGGCCACCCCCCCACTGCCCACCAGCATGGCTGCCACCCCAGCATCAGTCCAGTCCCTCAGCTCTGAGGCTGGGCTCTCAAGCACACGGACCAAGTGGATGTCTCAGGACTTGAGAAAGCCCTGCTGAAAATACAAACCAAAGCAAAATGATGGCTCACTGAACTGGTCCCATTGCCTTTCTGGTGGATGCTGCTGTGATCCGTTTGTAGCGCCCTGAGAAATCAGTGTCCCTTGGTGAAAGACAGAGACAAATGTCTACGTGGAGAAAGGACACGGGAGATTTTCTGCAGGCCTATCATGTCACAGCTGACAGTCCTCTGGACTCCTGGGGTTTGCTTGAGGAGGTGAAACCGGCTATCTCAGCAAATTTGTTTTCCCTCACCTCACATAGCTGTTCACACTTTATCATGGGGGGGAAGAAAACATGAATAAAACAACGTGAAGAGTTGTGGACTCAGTAGAAAGAATTTAATTATGGCTCTGAACTGGTTTTTGCACAGAAATTTTAAGTCAGAGTTGAATTTGGCCCAGCAAGCTATGTGAAGCGGGTAGTTAATATAAACCCCCTTATTCTTCAAGGCAGGGTAAAGGGTGAAAAATTATTTGCACTGTACGTCTTTTTGAGTGTTTCATGCAGGAGTTTGAGGGGGCCAAGTAAATCAGTCAGGTTTGCTCATTGCAGCTTTAGAGTTAGGAGGAAACTCTGGCTGCAGCTCGTGCCCTGGCCACCCCGACATCCTTCACGGGGCGCGAGCTTTCTCTCTACCAGAGGGGTAAGGCCCACGCTCTTTCAAACTGTTGATCTAATTGTGCGCAATTCCTTGCTGTATGCACAAATGCTCTAATTGCCGAGTGACGGTATGCTTCTTACCTGACATTTTGCCCGTGAAACATTTGCCTCGCTGCAGTGCCTGCTGGAGAAATAAGCACCACCCCAGCCACGGCCGGCAGTGACTGCCCCCAGAGCCTGCCCTGCAATCGCACCGTGTGGCTATCCGGCCTCTGGACTTCATTGCTATTAACTCTCTGCTCCCAGAGATCGAAGCAGATTATTCTGTTCCCAGCAGATCTCAAAAGGAGCAAAAGCTTCTCCTGACAAGGTTAGCAGTGGACACACATAGTATGGAGTGGGGTTTTTTGGTAGGATTCCCGACCCCATCCGTTTAAACAGTGGTGTGGCTGGGATAGACCTAGAAACAGCTCTGAGCTAAGTGCATTTCAGTGTCTTTCCAAGGAAGCTGCACACCCTTTCTTTACAGCAGACACTTGCTTTTCAAAATGCATGCAACTTCAGGCTGCAAACAGCATGTTCGAGAGGCAAAAGGATTTTTTTGCCCCAACTCTTTAAGGGTGAGAGGGTGTGGAGGTTTTTTAAGTCACTCCTCCCTGTGGTCAAGTTCAGGCATTTTCTCTCCATGTTTGATAGGTAAAGCTATGGCAAAGCAAAATGGGTCAAATTTTCTCATTCAGTAAATACATTGAAGCCAACAGAACTGCCCCAAGGGAGAATTTAGATCCACGTCCCTCTCATTAGGCTGCTAACAGATACCAAGACACGTGCGTTGTAGAGCAAGCTGCATGTGACAGAGGCATGCGTAACAGAAAGCCCTTGATTTGGAAGCCAAAAGATCCTGTGGTCTGTCAAAATGTGGCAGGACTATGGGAGGGCACCAGGTCAATTAGGAGGCTTGTAGGTCAAGACAGCTGAGCACAACCCAGCTGAGCAGGGGAGGCTCCCGTAAATGTGCCCTGTGCTCCGGGAGGAGGACTGCTGGTCTAGCAGGACTGCTCCTGGGTTTATGGAGCCTGGTGATTATGACAGGCTGTCATTAGGGGAGTAAAGTTTAAAAAAAAAAAAAAAAAAAAAAAAGAGAGAGAGAGAGAAAGAAAGAAAAGAATAGAGAAGTGAACCACACCTATGACAGGAAGCATTTCAAACATGCACGCTTCTCTCACATTCATACGTGCAGGTCAGATATGCATGAGTTGTCTCTTTCTTATCTTCAGCACAGGAGCACAGTCAGAAAAGAAAAGAATCCCAGCTCAGTGTAGAACTCCAGCTTGCGGCTTTGGGGCTATTTGGGTTTTGGGGGGTTTTTTCTTTCTTTTTTCATTTTACCCACCCAGTTAGCCAGGTTTGCAGCTGCTTGCTCGTGCAAAGGGAAGAGAGGGGCGTGCTCCCGCTGAAACCGGGAGCCAGCGGGGCAGGGTCCTGCCAAACCCAGCCACCTGCTTTTTCCAGCCGCGAAGCGCGCACGGGCAAGGAAAGGGATCTGAGCCATGCAAAGGAGGGTCGCCTCACCCAGCACAATGCAAATACCGGTGAAAGGCACTGAGAGAGAGAGGCCCAGCCGAACCCTGTCGATGCCATGCCCTGGTTAGGCAGAAGGGGATGGTGCAGAGGATGGAGGTGCCTCTGCAGGTGCTGTAAGAGGGGCTCAGGGGGGAGACAGCACTGTACACCTGCGTAAGAGGTCAGGCGTGCTCCTCCCTGGTAATGTCAGCTGGATGTGCCACGCCGGCGGGGGGCGAAAGCAACCCTAGGGTTTAATAAATACGCAGACTTAAAAGAGTTTGAAGTACTGATTAGAGCCTGCTGGAAATCGAGCAAGTGCTGTGAAAGCACAAAAAAATCTGGCAAAATTGAGAGACAGACCTTGAACGTTCTTTGCACCATTTGCTCTTCCAGAAAGAGACAGAGGCTGAGCCTATTTGCACAGGTTTAGGCTGCACGAGGTGCCGCTGAACTAAGTTCTGCGGAAGCAAACACAGAGACCTTTATCCAGAAAACCCACGTATTTTCCTACGGGACAGGGCTAGCCAGGCCAGCATCTTTCTGAGAGCGGGGGAGAGCGAGCTGCCCAGGTACCGGAGTGGCACTCTGCCGTCAGCACAGAGCTGTTCTAGCAAGTTGTAAGGGCAACCTTTTATCTCCAGTCTGCTCCTGAAATGTTTCACAGAAATTAAAGCAAAACCAAAACCCAGAGAACAACCCGTGATGTGAAAAACAAATTACTCAGCGATGAACTGAACTTCCTAGAAATCACTCTGATCTGCATCGAGCACACTCGTTTTGGCATCTTGCTAAAGCCCTTTCTCCCCAGCCTGCCTTCCCCGGGCAGGGGACAGAAGGGGATTCGGCTTCTCCCGGGCACCGCTGATGAGCACAGCACCTGCAGACCCCCTCCTGCCATCCCCAGGGCGAAGGACACATACACGGGTGGGAGAGGGTCTGGCGGGGAAGCTAATGCTCCCCTAAAATCCCACCCCAGCCCCGCAATGCCTCCCGGGCAGGCCGGAGTAGAGCAGCCTGGAGGCCGCTCTAGTTTGCCCGGAGGGGAGGGCACAGCGGAGGGGATGCCACCGGGCCACTCTGGCGCCCGGGACACCGGGGCAGTGTTTCGGCGATGTGAAACCCCAGCGCCGGATCCCGCTCGGGCGGTTTTGCATACTCTTACTTCTGCTCCCCGCAGCTGCCCGGCTGGAAGGTCTCCAGCTCCTCCGGCGAAGGAGGGCAGTAAGCGCTGCGGGAGCGGGCGGTGTTCGGAGAGGGCGGCAGCGGGGACCCGTCGGCACCCGCTGGCCAGGGCCGGCCGGCCGGGGAGGCACCAAGCCCCGCTCCCGGGGCCGCGGGGCCGGAGCGGCAGCAGCCCTCCTTCCGCGGCCCCAGCCGCCACGGGCACGCAGCCGCCACGGGCACGCAGCCGTTTCTCCTGCGGGGAGCAATAAAGCCAGACTTGGGGAGCGCTGCGCTCAGCCCCGCTCGCTGCCGAGGGAGGCGCGGGGAGCCCCGCACCCGCTTGCAGACGCGTGGAAGTGGGCGCTCGCCCGGACAGCGTCCGGCGGGCCCCGCGTGGGCAAGCCCCGCTCACACGCGCCGCGGGCCTGGGTGTCTGCGGATGCGGGACTCACTTTTGGGGAAATCTGGGGAGATTTTGGTGCCGATTTTTTTTTTTTTCCCTGTGGCTTTTGTTTTATGTTGCCATCCGCCTACCGAGCGGCGTTACCGCCCTCCCCCCCCCCGCCCCAAGCCCCCAGCCGCAGCCGGGGGAAAGCGGCCCGAGGAAGAAGTCGCGGCCCCCGCCGCCGCCCGGCCCGCGGGGAGGGCAGACGCCCCCGGGGGGGGGGGGGGAACCCGAAATGCCAAAAACCCGTCAGCAGCCGGGAGAAAGGCCCCCGGCGGGGCGGCGGCCCCGCGGTCGGGAGGGGGCGGGGGCGGCCCCGCAGGCGCTGCACGGGGGGGCGCCCGGGGACGGTGTGGGGGGGTGCGGTGCGGCGCGCGGGGCGGGCGCCGACGTCAGGGCGCCGCGTGCATATTGATGCGGGGGCCCGGCCGCTTTCGTCAAGGAGCAGAAGGAAGCAAGATGGCGGCCCTGTAGGAGCGGGGAGCGCGGCGCCCGGCTGTGCGTGCTGGATGTCGGCAAGGCTGAGGGACGCGGCAGAGGTCAGAGCGGGCCCCCCGCGCCGGCCGCCTTCCCCCCCGCCCCTCGGGGGTGCCGCGGGGCCGCCCGCGCCGCCGGGTGTCGGCGGGGGGTGGGCGCCGCCGCGGCTCCCCCAACATGGCTGACTGACAGAGGCGGCGGGGGGCGCCGCGGGCCCCCGCCGCCCCCTCCCCGCGGGGCCGGCCCCCAACTTTGCCTCGCCGCCCCTCCCCGCGCCTTTGTCCGCGCGGCGGCGGCGGGGGGACGGGGGCGGCGGCGGGAGGCGCCCCGGAGCCTGTGAGCCCCCGCCGGCCGGCCGGCGGCTCCCGGCCGCGGGGCTGCCCCGCTCGCCCCCTCCGCCGCGCCCCGGGAGGCGCCGCGCCCCGCGTGGACCGGCTCCCGCGCCCCGGCTTCCCGGGGCCGCCCCCCGCGCCGAGCGCGGCTGGGGGCCGGGGCGGCGGCGGGCCCCGGCTTTGTGCCGCTCCCCGGCTCCGGGAGGACACAAAGGCGGGCGCAGCCCCGGGGAAAGGGGGAGAGAGGGGGGTGGGGGGCTTGCGGAGTTTGGGGAGGGCGGGGGGAGGAAACGGAACCCGGTCCTGGGGGGCGAGGGAGAAGCGTGTGCGGGTGGCGGGGGGGGATCGTTGCCGGGCCTTCCTTTTTCTGTGCCATCGACACGCGCGTTTTGTCCGCGTTGCTAAATCCTGCCGGCGGGGCCACTTGCACAATGTAGCCACGGAAAGGAGGGGAGGGGGAAGAAAAAAATTACTTTCTCGTGCACGTTCCCCTAAAATAACGCTTTCGGCGAGGTCAGGCTTGTTCCCCGCCAGATGACAGACAAGAGCAACAACCTTACCGCGTTTGTACGTCGGACGCGCGGCACCGTGTGCTCGCTCGCATCGTGGCGTTTATTGGCGTTAAACACCCCCATTCCCCCCCCCTCCCCCCCCCCCATACACTAGCAGTCATTTTCGTGCCCTCCGTTAACGGGAGGGTTTTCGGCTCGCGGTTTGAGTCTTGGAAATTTAGCAGACCCTTTTTCTGCTAAGTAGTCTTCCTTTTCAGAGAGTGAGGTGAAGGGAGAAGTGATGTGGTCTAGCGTGCTTCCATCGAAATGTTGCAACAGAAGATCTCATCACAAGATTTGTTTTCCATGATGAGCGGCATGCAAATGTGCAGGTTTTGAGCGGTGATCGGCAGCTCTGAATATCAGTTCGGCATAAACGTTTTTCTTTTTTTTTAGTTTAGGAGTTTCAGAGATGAGGAGATATTGTCCCTAAGTGAAAGCAGGTCAGTGGGTGTTGTTTGTCAGCTAATGAGGCCATTCTATTTGCATGTTAATGGCAGGTTGACTTACTGCAGCAGGGGGTGAGGGTAGCAACGTGTATATTCACTTGTGTATTTGCATGTGTATTCGGCTAAGGCACTTTCTCTGGAGGTTGTAAAGTGCAAGACAGGACGTGGTTGCTGGAGATACTCAACAGGGAGATGTTAATAGTCAAGAGTCGCGCATAAACTCGAGTTAGAGGGGGATCTGACTCAATAAAAGGTGGCAAGCCCAACACCGTGGTACATGCAGTCTCCTTTTAAGAGATGCCCTCGCCATGGCATGCTGACCATAGGTTATAAATCACTCCTACTCTTATCTTTTGGGAGCTAGACAAATTTCCTTAAGTGGTGTGTGATGAACGTATTGGTTCCTCTTACCAGTAGCCATGGAAGATGAGCATGTTTCTTTGAGCCCTTAGGGCTGCTTGCCCCTCAGCTACCGTTTCATTTCCCCAAACTACTTTTGTTCCTGGTGGGTTTTTTTTCTTTTCCTGGTCACCGCACAGTTAATTTTATGCACCCTTCCAAATAAAGGTAAGCCTCTGCAGTTTCTATATATATTACCATTTGTATATCATTGCTAAAGGTCTGTGACTAACAATGCTCAGGTAATAGTTTTTAATAGACTGTGGTACAGTACACCACTTCTTTCAGCTCTTTCTCTCTTAAACATGGCATTTTGGTCGGTGCTGTCCTTTGATGCTTCAGTTCTCAGTTGCTAAATATCTGATTTATTTTTTTTTCCAAAAGACTCAAATAAAACTGGATACAAACACTGATACTATTTTGCTGCATCTGTGTTAAGACAGTTTTGAGTATTTCTTTTCCTGCTCCAAAATTATATTCTCTTTATTAAATTTAAAGTCCCTTGTGTCTTGAAAACATTGGTAAATCTAGCAAGTCAAGAACTTTTGGTCTGCCAGAACTGCTGCTGTTAACACTTTGAAAGAATGTACGCATCTTGGATTTTATCCTGCAGAAAAACAACTTGGAACCAATGTAAATAAATCACTGTTGGGCAATATTTTGTCTCTCTTCCTCAGTGTCATGGAAAGCGTAGCATGAACACTGCCAGTAAAGTCAGAAAACATTTAAATCTAGCAACCAGGGTGTAGGGAGGAAGGAAAAAAAGGGAGAGGAAAGATGTGAAAAATAACAGTGCTTAGGTGGTGGGACTAAACTGCTGTTTACGTGAAATGAAGAACTTGAAAGTCATCTTTCAGTGGAAACAGTTGTTTCATTTTGGGAAGCGACATCAAAAAATGTTGTGAATGCACACGGGGAACCTCAGAAAGTGGTTTCGTATTGTCCGTTTCATAACTAATTATTAACAAGTCTTCAAAAGAAGAAAAGTTTGAATGGGAGACACTCAGGCTCCCGAATTTGCCGAACTATCACTGTTCGTAGTAAGGCTTTTAATGAGGACTTTGGCATTGTGCTGGTTCCTGGCTTTTAGCCAGGGAAACTGGTATTGTTTTGATATAGTGCTCATGGTCCTAGACTTTGGCATGTCAACATTGTTTAAAGAACAAGAAACGTGTGCCTGCTGAGGAGTTATTATGACGGACAGATTTCCAAGGTCTCTGGTTGGCACCAGTGCTGCAGTGGGTAACAGAAATAGGAGGTTGTAAATGTTTTGGTTTCTGTGTGCAGAATCAGGAGACCATGTAGTTGCTGCCGGAACGGGGATTTCAGCTGCTAGAGTTGGAAGGAACCATTCCCTCTTGCCCCGAGCACTTCAGGTGCTGCTGGGACTCCATCTCCCATACGGTTCCTTTAAATACTAGCAACAGCCAGACAGCCCTAAAGAAAAAAACAAAACTAAAAACTCGCCATGTTTTGGAACAAGTCTGCTGCTCAGGTGTTGAAAAAACATGACATTTGGGTTGGACTAATGTTACTGACCCTGTTTGGGCTTACAGGGAGTGCTTCGCTTCTAAGTTAGCTCGCACAGGCAGCAGAGTGATTATTTTCAGTGTGTGCCTAAGCAGTGACTTGAAATCCCTTGCTCCGTTTCATTCCGAGTGGAAGATGTCTCGTGTTCTACAGGAGCCAGATAAGGTCCTTCTTAAAAAATTGTCCATTTTTCAAGGTAGAAATTCAGATGCGCTGTCAATTTGGCTTGTCACAGTGAGTGACCCTTCTACCTCTCTCGCTCGATTGCCACACAGTAGTTCGAAGTGTGGTAGCAGCAACTGTAAGCCAGCTCCACAATTGGAGCCTGAAAGTAGTAGAACAAAGTTGCCAAGTTTCAAGTAGGGTTGGTGGTTATCTTGGAAACTGTGCTGGGGAACACAACCACAAATTATTTTGCCAAATAATATACAGTATTTATTTAGTCCAGTGCTCTGATTGCCATTAAGGCAGTCAGCCAGCAGCAGTAAGTGTTGTGACATCATTCTGAAAGGCAATGTGCTGGTTCTGAAATGGAGTGGGATGTACTATGATTCATTATTTTAAAAAAAAAAAAAAGCTGTAGTCTGAACAGAGATAAAGCATATGACTGCATCATGGCTGAAAGCCAAAAAGGGAATTATATGAATCAATCACACTTGTAGCATTATTCTGATCCCATACTCCATAAGGCAATGAATACCTTCTTACTCATTTAATGATATTCTGTAGGAAAAAAATCCTTTTGAACACTGAGCAGGTAACTAGTAACAAGTTGCCATAGTTCTGGCTGTTACACTTCCAGATCATCACTGCTTGCATGTTCAATTTGCATAGCTTGTCCCAATATCCTAGACAATAAAATGTTACAAATGGAAAGTACCATGAGTAATCATCTTCTCAGTCACCCGTTTAAAAGTCGTCACTCACTTCTGCCTTCCCTTAGGGTAGACAAGTCTGTCTCTCTCTCTCTCTCTCTCTCTCTCTCTCTCTCTCTCTCTCTCAAAGATTGCCCATTTTCCCAAGGAATTGCTCAGTGGGTGGAGATACAGGTGGTGGGGTTAAGGAATAAAATTCTGAACCTCCAGCATCAGCTGGACTAATCCCACAGACAGCTGTTGACTGACCCAAAAAGATTGTTTGGGTTAAAATACTGGGAATGTGCCTCATATTACGTAGCAGGGAGTAACAGAAGGAAGGTAGAGAAAAACAAGGTTTGAGAAGTACGAAGAACAGCTAACTAATTTCACCCGCATATCTCGCACTGTTCTTGAAATGCAGAAAAAAAAAAATGCCCTGCCTTTTAAGAGGATCAGAGTGTTCTACCGGTTGTTCATTGTAAAGGACTTTAAATCTGAGGAGAATTTAAAGAAAGTTGCTACGTTTTGAAAAGCACTTTAACAATTAAAAGCCGTAAAGATTTAGATACCTGTCTATCTTTTCAGGCAGGCTTGTTTGTCTCTGTCAAACACCTTCCTGAATCATCTTGGCAACCTGAACAAAATTTGGGCTGTCCTTCAAAAATAAAGTTTTCTGTGGAGGTGTGGATTCCAAGTTGGAACGTTGTTGCCTTGTAGCATATATATGGCAAGAAACCCCAGTAGGATTATTCTTACAAATAAATAAACGCTTGCATTATTGGGCTTCAGTGTGACCTAATTCTTGGTGTGGGTTTTTTTTTTTTCCCCTCTTATTTAAAAAAAAAAAAAAAAGGCAGCATTTCTATTGCAGTGTGCAATGGAATAGGCTTGTTGCATGCTCAAGTTCAGCAAGAAAGGAAAAGTTAGCATTTTAATCCTAATCAAGTACAGCATATCTTTAGAGACAGTTTCAAAGAAGTGAGTGGTTAGGTAGCCAAGGTAAACAGGAATAGCTAAATAACTGAGCACCCTTTGGAAGTGTCTTCCACAGGTACAGGGCAGTAGCCTTGGCACTTTCTGGTTAATTACTATGATGCAATTTAGACAATGTGAAACATCTTCACGTGTTCTACAGCATTACCTCTAGCCTCAAATATATTCCACATGGGTTCCCAGCATGTGAATATTGGTTTCACCAAGGGTTTGCATGGGGGAGGAGAAGTTTCCAGGTTTAAGTTGAATTTTTCAGACATGTGAAGAGGATAAAGACTTCTGCGTTCTTTAGTCTATGTGAGCTGCCCTACCCTTAAACTTGCATTTCAATGACTACAATTTAAACAACTTCTCCACTTAATCTCCTTTCTAATAACGCATAAACAGTCCAAGCTCCATTTTCCAGTGTCCTGGCGTGAGCTGCTTTTAAGTCACATCGTATTGGAAAAGGATTTGGCTCCATTGCAATAGTACCCTGGCTTACCAAGTGGGTAGGTGTTTAGGTCAGGACGATGACTCTCCATGTGGTTGCACGCACGTGGTTAGAGTGTTTACAAACAGCGTCCCAGCATCCTCAGCAGCTGCCTTGACACAGCCAGCGAGGACAGAGTTCTAGGAACGTCCCTGGTCCGCACGGGCAGCAGAGGAGGGGAAAAGAAATAAAAAATAAGGAGCTTAAGAAAACATATCGCAGTTTGGGTTTTGGCTGAGCTTTCTGCATCTGTGTTGCATTCTAGATCGTTGGTGCCTTTGTCAGACACCGACGTTTTTTCCCCCGACTTGAGCGCAATCTGGGCTGTGTCGACACATTTGCCTGGAACGGGCTGACCCTCAGTATGAGATGGGGGTTAAGGGAATTGTTATGCCAAGGTTTCAAAAGATTTCCCTGCCCTCCTTCCCCTTTTAAAAAAATCGATAAGGAGTTCAATCCCCCAAAGCTTTCATGACAAAACAGCTCTTTGCAACACAAGAATCCCACTGTAAATGGTTATGTATTTTTTCCTTAATTAGGCATGACTCACTGCCTGTTAAAGTACCAGAGCAATTCTTTTTTTAAAGAACAAAAAAGAAATAATGAATCCTACTAACTTTATAAGTAAAATCAAATAGCTGAAAGTCTTTATTACTTAATGAGACATGTTGACACAAAGAGGTGTTGCTGTTACGAAACCTAATACCACTGCAAGGCAAGTTTTGGATCTCCATTAGACACAAGAAGCTTGGTGGAGATTTCTGCATTTACTCAACCAAACGAATAATGCCACCAACCTCTTGTTAAAAAAAAAAAAAAGGAAAGGGGGGAGAAGTGCTGGTAGTTATCAGGATTGTCTTGCCAAGGTGGTTTCAGGAAGCGCAGATGAAAACACATTGGAGCAGGTCAGAAGCACCCAACTGACAATGTGTTTCATGCCCTCCCCTGTGGACCTAAACCAAAGCTGTCAGACAGGTTCTGGAGACACTTGAAGCCTATGCCACCTGTGCACTGTGGGACCTTCTTAGCAGAGGTTCTGCTTCTTATCCAGAAACATTATTTTCCAGTCCCATGCACATTATTCAGACTTTCTCATTCAGTTTTGCAGCAAGCACTCAGGACGGTGTGCAAAGCACATAATGTGCTTTACAAAATGAATCCTAAGAACAGGTTTTTTCCTTGTGGGGAGGAAGCAGTTGGTCCAAGTGTCTCTTCCATATTCTGAATTTGTCTAGATGAGTCATGGTGTTCACCATCATACAACAGAGTATGAAGGCCAGTCCACAGATCTTGTTATACACGTGACTTCTGCTATGAGTTGTATTTTCATGTTGGTTGCTTCCATTTTATGTTAATGTCAATTACAATCACTGTATTTTTGCTATCATGCTCCAGTGGTTTCTTTCTCACCTGTCTTCTCATTTGTGAGACACAGTTATTTGGGTCCAGAACTAAGCTCTTTACCTCCTTTCATTTTCTTTTGTGACTTCTTTTTGGCCCACAGTTCCCATTACTCTTGCAGCAGCTGGGTAGCAGAAGGTAGCAAGCAAGAATAAAGAATATACGAGAGAATATGTGACAAAACCATTTCTGAGTTTGCACTGGCTATTTGTTCCTTCTCTTGCCACTTCTAGTGCCGTTAGAGAGATCAAAGGGTAAATGTTAACCATGGGCCTGATGCTGACAGGAGAGTTTTGCCCTCAACTTCAGTGTCCTTTAATAACTCCATATTTGTCCCTTAGCATGAGAGACAACAACTGTTCATGCAGCACTCACCCTCGTTTCATGCCCCCGATACTTTTTTTCATCTTTGTTTAATCTGTTTGTTCTTTCAGTGCTACTTCACTTGTGTTTGAAGTCACATACTTTGAAGTTATACAATTTTTATACTTGCCAAAGGACACAAAACTCTTTTAGCTCTTATGTAAGCAAAAAGAAGAAAAAAATGATTGCATATTTCCTCTTGTGTGCAAGTAGCATTACTGTCCTGCTCATGGTAAAATGAGGAAAATGAATTGTTGCAATAAAGCAGGAGTTGCTTCCCTTCCCCCAAAGTTACTAAAGTTCACATAAGTGAGATATTTCCTTGAAGCTTAAAGTGCACGTGTAGCTTAATAAAAGGAATGCAATTTATCCCTGAAAGAGAACATATGAAAGCTGGAAAATACATTGGACTCGCCTTTCCCTGAGATTTGGAGCAGTGTGTGTGTATGTATTACAGACCTTAACATGTTTTTTTTTTTCAAATGACCAACTTTTTGTTCCCACTGCACTCCTTTGCTTGCTTCACTGTTTGATTTCAAGTTTGTCTGCCCAAAAAGGTCTGAAGTATTACTAAAATGGCAACGGTAAAAATCAAAACCACAGAAGCCGAGCAACTGAAAAGGGTCAGATTTAACACTTACTTAACTCATATAACCAGTAGACATTTCTGGGGAAAGAAAACCTATGCTAGTGAGTCTTCATTCCACGCACAGTCAGTTTGCAAGCATACACACACATCACACACCCAGGAGCAAATGAAAATATTGACCAAATAGGGAAAAGCACTCTTGATGTTTATAAAGACAGAAAATTAACGAAACAGAAAAATACAGCCTTTCAGTTTATAAACACGGAAAATTAACAAAACAGAAAAATAAAGCCTTTCAGTTCTCTGTTGTTTCTGTGGTGCCCTCCATACTTCCCACAGAACATTTGTTCTCTTTAAATAAAAGTTTGGACCTGTACTTTTCTGCTTCCCTGTAATCCTTAATGCAGAGAAGCAGCTTTTGTAGGTGTGAGAAAGTAGTAGGAAAACTAAGAATTGTGCTGATCTATTTTCTTTCTCTTACTACGTGTAGTGTCTGAGAAGTGAGAGACCAGGTAGGAAAACACAGATTTCTATGTGGTTTTCCACTGTGCCTGTGTTGTGCAGCTGACAATATGTTAGGTATAGGTGGCTTCTCCCCCCCCACCCCCCCAGTGCCGTCAGCTGAGTTGTGATCCTGCAAACTGATGGCAGTCCTTGCCATTTTCACAAAGCCTTATTCATTTTCCTTGGGCTCATGGAGCTGTACACCAGTCTGCCTATGCAGAGACACTTGCAGGAGTGAGGCACCTAGTCAGTCACATATTTCATAGCAACTGGAAAAAAAGTAGGTTTGGGGGGGTAATTTTTCTTCTTTGAAGGGGGAGGGAGAGGAAATCGATGGAAAGTCTTAAGAAGCAGGTATAGAAGCTAAAACCTATTTTTTACTTTTTAAAAAACAACTTTTCAAAGCAGTTGCAAGTTAACATGGTTTTTTGCTATAAAGTCTTAGCTGATGGAGTCTGTAACTATCTGTGAAAGCTGCTTTTTCTTGAAACAACTGCTAATAGCTGGTTGGAGATGTTTTGTTGGACAAGCTGGAGCATGAGTCTAATTCAGGATGGCAACTCTGATGCTTCTAAATATAAAGAGAGTGGATAGAGTGAAATTAATTATTGCACGTTAAGAGGCACCTCATATCCGAGCCATGAAACAGAATCCCACTGTGCTTGGGGCTGTACAAACATAAGCCATTTTTGTTCCATTTTGTTATTTAATTCAGTAAAGGAGACAGAAAATAAGGGGTCTGGCAGCACACAAGGGGCCAGAGTGTTAGGAACTCTTGTTTTTAATGCAAAGCAGAGGCAGGCAGCTCCCTTCCAAAAACCTAAATATCTGCAGTAAATAAAGCAAAACTGCTATTCCTACCTGCTCTGTGTGTGTGCGTGTTAAAAGGAGTTCCTAACCGGCATTGCTGCAGTCTTTTTCCCTGGGGTGCTAATATTAATGAGCAGGCAAAACATGCACAGAGTAAGAGGAAAGGTACAAAATTAATAAGCAACAACTGAGAGCCAAAGCACACACGGATCATGCAGTGTGGTACAAACCCTGCTGGAGCCATTCATTTCAGTGCCTTTAAAAAAAAAAAAAACAAACCCAAAAAAAAACCAACCTAAAAGACATACAGGAAAGCTGTGGTACAGCTGGGAACTGAACCCGTATCTCCTAAGCCCCAGTGCTTTACCCATGATACCCTCCTTCCTGCTCATTCAGAGGTTTGCAGATAGTTTTCTCTGCTTACTAAGATAACAAGTATCAATTTTAAGAAACAGAAACCAGACTCAGAAACAAGTAGCTTTTCACTTTTTTTCAGAAGTTGGGTTCCAGTAGCATTTTCTGCTAATTGACAACATGTTCTTTTTTTTGCTGCATGAGCCTTCGGACCTTTAAACGACCAGTGCTCATCCACAACAACCCAGCAAATGAAATGTTGTTTATCTCCTCAGTGAAGAGAATGCCTTTTTGCGCACAGTTTTGGCTGCAGTGCTGTTGAAACCCTCCACTCCAAGTGAGAAAGGGTGCGGGAAAGGATGTTATCTCAGTTTTACTGGCACTGCAGATGTCTCCATGCACCTCCAAACAAATAAGCAAAATCTCACAATGAGCTAATTACAATTAAAAATAGTAGGTTGTGTCAGTTAATCGCAGTGTGTGAAACAGAGTTGTATAATGTCATTTCAGTAAGTAGGTACTCCAGTAATTCCCATTAACCTTTAATACCCTCGATCCTCCTATTCATTCAGGCAAGGATTTCCCACAGTCTGCAAACTGTTCCCGTACATCAGCTCCAACCTACCACACGAATCCCGTTTTGATCTATCAATTAAAGGTTCATCAGGGTTCACACACCCTCACGCTGACATCATCCTTGGTAGCAGAGCTTAAAGGGGAAAAAAAAAAAAACAAACAGACAAAAAACACCAAACCCCAAACCAACTTTAATTTCTTGTCAGAAATCTCTCTGCTGGAGACGGGATGCACAAACCTGTGCAGGTGACACAACCTTAGCAGCATTCATAGCTTTCTGTGCAAGAGTCACCTGTTATCTCCTAGACCTGAATCGGAGATGGTAAATTTTTATGTCGTCTCTCTCCAGTCTTTTGGAGTTCCTTTGCTGTGGGTAGTCATAGCTCAGCCCGCCTGGTTTTGTACATAGTGCATTTAGCCGAGAGCCTACCCTAAGTCACTTCAGTGCATTCACAGACTCGTGATACAATCCGTGATGAAATGCATTTGGAAATAAAATCCGATGGGTAATCTAGCTCATGCAGCGTCTCTGGATGCTGACAGAGGCAGTTGGCCGTGAAGGACGGATGGATTTTTCCCTGCCGTGTTTAGAGATCCGATAGTGCTGCAAATGACTTTGGAAAAAGATGGAGTGGGAGCATTCGGGCTTGCTTCCCCCAGTTGCTCCTCTCCCCAGGGCAGTTTGGAGGTTCAGTCGGCCAAGCCCCCACGTGGCCTGCGTGCACGTGGCCGTGCTGTTTACAAACACCGTCCCGGGTGTCCCCGAGGCCAGAGGGTGCCACGCTGCAGGGCCGAGCTCCCTTCACGCAGCTCGCGAGAGCCCCCGTTTTTCACCCATGTCCGGGGCTGCTCATAGCAATCGTGGCCAAAGGCAGGGCTGTGGCAGGCTGGCGGAGTCTGCTAGCGCATACGGGTTTGCTCGCTTTGCATTTCAGCAATATTCAGGCCAGGGGTTTAGAGCAAGGTCGTCCACGGTGAGTCAGAAATAGAAACTTTATTGCTCGATAGAGTAGTAGCGCTGGAGAGCGCTAGCTAGACATACTCGCAACAGCGAGGAAGGTACTTTTCTGCTTTCCAGAGATGCTGTTAGGGAATTGGGTAACATTTACAGTAGGGCAGGATTTCAGAAAGACTGTGGAAATGAATGGGCACATTTTTCTTGTTTCCCGCTAGCAAACTGGGGACCACTCTTTGCCCAGGTTTCAGAGATGGGTCTCAACGAAACGCAAGTAGCTTGGAGCAGCTAGCATTTGAGAGCACGGCTGCGCTACCGCTCAGAGAAGACTGCCCTCGGGTTTGCTTTGGTTTAGCAGGCCATTGGCATACAGCAAGAAAGAGGTTTGAACAGCTGGTGTTGCTGCATTTAATGGCCTCCCATAGCTAAGGCACAAAAAGACAAAGCATGCTTCTTCCCAGCCGCTCAGCTAAAACTGCACTGACTGACTTTTTGCCGCTCTCCTCGCGAGTTCAGAGTTCAAGGACCCATGCGTCTGCTGTACCTCAAGTTCCGATAACGAGACAGAACTACACGGAGGGAAACAAACAGAAAAGCTCATGTGTCTTCAAAGACAAGCGTTTTTCTGTACTTGTTCCCCTGTTTCGTTTCGGGGTGTGCACTGTTTATTTTTCTCCTTTTGTTTTACTCTCCCCTCCTGGTGCCTCCTCCCGCTTACCCGCTGCTGCGTGCACACCCTCTTCCAGCCGCCTCTCGGGCTTGCCTCGCCATGAAGTGCAGACTCAGCAGGGACTGGTAACACTTTAACTCTTTGTCCTATTCTCAGCTCTCCCAGCAAAGGTCAAAGCAAACCAGACTTACAGCTGCGTGTGAAACGGAGCCGGTGCAGGAGGGAGGGAGGGATGGCAATCATGGACTGTTCCCCCCACCTCCCCCGTTTGTTTTTTTTTTCTTGACACGTACAAAGTGCGTGGCCAGGGCAAGATGAAACTTTCCATAGGCTTTGGGGTGGCTGTATCTGTTAATTTCTCATTAAGAGGAAACGAAAGACTTGTGACTTTTGTTTGTACTGGCCATATCTAGCTTCATGCAACCTCTACTGATAAACAGAAATAATTTAGGAGCTACTTCCTCAAGTGCCTGAAACGCAGTCTTAATTTCATCAGTGCAAAGCCAGCAAAAAGCTATTACAGACACGAAGTCGCGGTTATCTGTCTTTGAAGTCATTTTGGGAACTCTGGCAACGTGCCCTTATACAATTCTTTTTCCTAATAGCCATAGTTTTGCATTGTCTTGTGGGACCACACTGGCTCCAGTTTCAGTGACTTAGGGCAGAAATAAGTTTTATTTTTCTTGAGAACAATTCGGCGCTGCCATGTGCTTACAGCTGAGAGAAGGAACCTGCCGGGGATGCCACCAACGTTAGCACGCATCCACATGTGCCACGCACAGGAAAAAGGTTCCCACATTTGCCCTTCGGATAACCCGCCGCGGCGTTTCGCAGGGCTGCGAGGGGCACGCGCCGGCGGGGGAGTTGGCGCTTAGTTGGCTTAGCGACGCCAGCGCCGAGGCTCACCTCCCCGCTTGGCGCTCCAGGTCATGCTGGTGTCTCGCCACGTGCTTACGCGCACATGGCAGCAGTGTTTACAAACATGACCCCAGAACTCTCACAGGCAGTTATGAAAGAGCCAGCGAATGCTGCATCCCGCGCGCGGGGGTGACCTAGATCGCCGGTGCCGGGAGCAAGTAGTGAGGCGGTCGTACCGAATGCGGGCTCCGAGGGCACATCAGACGTTTGAGGCAGTTGATTTTGGTCCCAAATGGTTTTGAAATATCATTGCCACCATGAGAGAGTTTTCCACCGTAAACTAAAAATAGCTACTATTAACTAGCAGGAGCGGCGGGTAAGTGATTCAGCGACTCGGGAATAGAAGCGACTGTGTTCTTCGGCACCGTAAGTCTGTTTCTGCGTGGAACTGACTCAGAAAGTACATAAAATTTTCAGAGCGGGAAGGAACTGCAAAGCTGGCTTTCTTTGGCTAAAAGAAAAGGACACCGCGTGATCGTGTGGTTCCTGATTGACAGTTCCTTTTTTATTCCTTTATTAACACTTGCACTCGGGCATTAGTGAATGCTTTGTAGTCAGGTTGCGACCATCCATTTAGGAGAAAGATGCCTTAGGAGTTTCAAATGACATGCCTCCATCTACAAATACCGCTGTATGGTTGACTTGGTTTTTTGACATGGGCCTTAAGAATAAAATGCATAGCTGAAATGCCTCTTTAGCAAGCCAGGCACTGTATGCACAACTGTCAAATGTCTACATTCTATCCTGATACGTGTTTTTTAAAAATCACTTTTGGACACAGTAGATGCCTACTTTTTTTAGGAAAAAAAGAGTCCCTTCCTTACCGTTGAAGTTCTTCAAAGAAGTTTGTATCGTGCACCAAATTACTCTAAAGCAGTTTCCTTCCTAGAAGTTAGCAGTTTATCGTAAAATGGAAGTATGTGGTCAGACAATTAGTTTTTGACAGATCCTAGCATTCTTGAAGTTTTCTCAGAAGTACATGTATGTGGAGGAAGACAGGCTATACAACTGCGTCTGGTTGCCAAAAATAAACAGAGCTTTTTTGAAAAAGCTGCTAAATTAGCAAAAATAACCCATGCTTGTTAATAAATCACTTCCAGTTTTTACTTTTGGAATCAAAGAATGTAATCCCAGCTTTGCAAAAGCCTACTAAATGGTGAAGGATTTTTTTTTTCTCTCCCAAATAGAAAGATTGATCTTTCAGAAGCAGACGAGATGGTAGAAAGATGTCAGTCCTATTTTACATTAGTTACTATGATACATCTCAGTGTTTGTAAGTCTCCTAATGACAAAACCCTTAGGAAAGATACACTATGAGCTTCTCCACGCCTCTTCTCCAATGCGACAAAATCCTGTTACTGAATACAACTTTTGTAAGTATAAAGCTAGTCCATAGTCTTCACCTTTTCCATCCATACCTATGGCAGCTCTGCATTAGAGTTGTCAAAGCTCCTGCAGAGTTTTTTCACTATGTAAACAAAATAAAACAAGAGAGGCTGATACGTGTCCCACTCTGGCATAGTCACCAGCTCATTTCATGTGGCCAGATAGCTCCAACATGAACAGCTGAAGTGCTCTGCAGGTCAGCCCCTGACCCGTCGCTGGTTTTGTCTGGTCTCCTAGCTGATTTTTAATACTGGATTTGGAACGTGAGCAAATGTGCTTGCGTTGGTTATTGATGTCTTTTCACTGCTGAAAAGTTCATTACAATGTTCATTACACTGTGTATAATAGACCTAGAAATAAGAATGGAAGTACTGAAAATAGGTCACTGCTGTGTTCCTATTTTAAGAGTTCTTTGTGGCATTTCTCTTGCCTGAGGAAAGCAAATCCACCTTACTGTGAAACTGTGCAAGCACGGGCAGACTCGGGGAAAGGAGAACTAGAGCCTTACTATAAAATCTTCTCTAAAGGTATATAGTTTTTTTTCCTGGGCACATCACTTTATGTCTTCTAGAGTCTTTCTTCAGAAGCCCCAAAGCGCTTTTTAAAATGTTCTGAATCAGAAAGTACTGAGGTTTACAAGGACTGGTTTATTAGTATTTATGATCTCCGTGGGCTTCACCTGTACATTTTAACTTAACCAGTGTAAGATCTCTACAGATACACAAATGATGTGTCTGGTGCATCTTTGACTCAGAGAATCTTCTTCTTGTTACCATTTATGATATTTTCTTACATTATACGAAGAGCTGCTTTTAGTCACCCAACAAAGAGAACGTAAGGAAAGAAATGCTGCTTATGATGAAGATTATTTTATTCAGAGCTTTTAGTTGGGGGCAGGATGGAAGCAAATAGTGTAAGATTACCATTGTATGCTACGGGGTGAATACCGCCATTGTGTCAGTTTAGATGAGTATCTCAAAATAAATACAGACTCTGTCATGGGTTTGTCCTCTAGGTAAAAAAGTAATGGAAATCTTGTTTAACAAGTTCAGCAAAAGGCACACCTAAAGTTTAATTATGTCTTCAGATGTATGGGTGCAATTCTTACTTACAGAGTTTTACCCAACTACCAGAGAACAGACTTGGGACTTTAGATTTTTCTTAGAACATATGCTGATCAATCATCATGTCAGGGCATAGTTTGGGGAAAACAATCCTTTGGCATAATAAACAGCTATCCCCAGCCATAGCTTTCTCTGGGACATGTGTGCCTGAGAGAGTGCAAGAGACTATTCACCAATTTTTAACTTTCTGCCAGTCCTCTTCTCCTCCCCGCCCCCTCCAAAAGCCAGTCTACCAACAAAGCAGGGGGAGATGGAGAAGAGATCTGTCTACCAGGAGGCAGGCAGACAGGGACCACATTGTTCCTCTGTCTCTCTTACTCAGTGCTTCCTCAGCAGAACATGGTTCCTTAACAGACCAACTGCTTACTCTTTTTGTGCACGGAGAAGAAAAACCATAGAGAACACCTGCTGGACAATACATTAAGTTATGTTAACAACTGCGCCCACAGCACTCAAAGGCAAGGTAGGAACGTGCAGCAGGCCTGCAGAATATCTGCTAGCACAAACCACAGGCAGAAAATGCTTCCCATCACCCTACTTAAAAACAAAACCAGTCCTGTTAATTCAAGAGTCACAGGAACTACTACAATGTGTGGCAAAAGAGAACGAAAACAGTGAAAGGAACAAGGAGTGGTTTAGATTTTTACCATACTGGGGAATGTATGGGGAAAAATGCCCAGAGATATTCTTAGGAAAGCAAGAGAATCCCACATTACAGAGTGAGTTTAAAAAAATAAAAGTTGGCTGAGCCATGCCAGCAATGGCTCCTCTTCATGTTCACAGGATTAAACCAGCAAGGTGCCGCTGTTCTTCCCACGTCTTTCAGTACTACAAGAAACACTACTGTGCTTTGCCCGCCAGCCTGCCTTTGGCCAAGGCCAACCTCCAAAGCTTCAAAATATGATGAAACCCCCATTTCTAGAAGCCAAATTATACATCAATGAAAGAAAACAGCCTTTATTATGTAACAGGCAAACAGCAGAAACCCTGATTTATTAATTCAATAGAGACACACCAGAAGAAGCTAAATCAGGCCTTCTCTTCTACTCATGTTCCACTATCCTGGCAGCTTTTTTATTTTTTCCCCTAATTGTTTTTCCTTGCCATAGGTCCACGAGTGTGGAGAGAATGGGTGTCTCAAGCATGGCAAATATCATGAAACTCCATGTAAAAGAATGTCAAGCTCCAGCATAAAATTTTGATGTGGAAAACTAGGGTTTGTTTAATTTTTGGGGGGAAGAGTGATCAGCCTCTTCTCTTTATGAGCACTTTATGGCCTGTGCAAATTTGCTTGCATCCTCATCCAGGAAAATTCTCACCAGGATATACTAAATGGAGTTTCCCTTTACCAGTGCACAGCAGTGAGAAAGATGGACAAGTTGTTCCTAAAAGTTGTATGACATAGCCATGGAAGAGACAATTTAATCCATCTTCTTCTCCCAAGCCAGATAAGTCATAACTGTCACTTTTGACAAATACTTGGATAATCCGCTCTAGAAGACCTCTGCTAGTGGAGATTTCTGTATTCTTCCAAGTCTTCTTGTTTCAATCAACTTTTTTCTTTTTGGACAGATACAGCATTCCAGCTGAGGCCTTGCCAAGGTTGAGAAGAAAGGTAACTTAATGCCTGACAGAGCCACACAAACAGGACTATAGCCTGTTTAAAAACTGCCTTTTTTTTTCCTCAAAAAGCATTGACATCAACCGTTCGGCTTGATGTTCACTGTAACTCCGGGAACTGCTGTTCCTCATTCAGTGTTTGTGCTCACAATTGTTCCTGCCTTTTGAGACATTGCCCTTGGGTTACCAATACGAGAAACGCCAGAACAACTTCAGAAAAAAAGCTAGTATGTGAAAACAGAGAAGTTGGTGTCACCAAGGAGGAGGAAATGCATACTGGGGGAATCTTAAAATAAGTAATTACACATTTTTGTGAGGGTCTGGTGATCCACTAGACTGTGAAATTCTTGAATAAGGACCGTGTCTGTGTTACCTGGGCACACTGCCGCTGTTCCATGCATAATGCAAAGAGTTCTCTCCTGCAGGAGAAGATCTGGACAATATCATGAACAGCTTAGTGTAGGCACTTGCTCAATGTGGCAATAAAGAGAAGTGGAAAAACCAGATGCAATACAGCACTTAATCCTAGTAGCATGTATGGTTTTAGGCTTGTTAGGCTGTCGTGCATAGAGACAGAAGCGTGTTTCAGAGAACCCAAAACACTAGGAAAGTTTTCTCTTGAGCTGCCATGCCAGAGGTGTGTGGTTTTGCCATGGGAAGATCTGAGTTCTCCTCCTCTTGTTCCAGTGAAATTTTCAGCTGAAATTTGCAAATTGTAAGCGTTCCCCTGTATTCTGACTCCAAATATAATAGCCTGTGCTGGGTGAGGGCCTCAAAACAGGCGGCACAGAATGACGGAGCGGGAAGTAGAGGACAGTGAAAATAATGTTGGAGGGTGAGCTAGGTACCATACGATAAAGGCAGAGAAGGGCTTTGGGGAGCTTACTTTCAGCTCTCTAGCACAGTTTGACGAAAGAGAGTATTTGAAGAAGCAGCAGACAACGTATTTTAAATTGCTGAAAGGAAAAAAATACGATAGGGTGTGCTTAATCTAAGGACCTTGCTGTCACTACCTGTTGCTGATGCAGGTTCTTTTGTAAATAGCAGGCATTTCTGTGAATTAGGACAACGTCTAGGCTCCTGCTCCTTAGGATACAATCTACAGGGGTGGTTAAGTCTCCTGGGTTTGGCTGTAAGCTGGAGGTTGGCTGAATGCATTACTGAGTGTTCATACCTTCCTCGGAGGCATCTGCCCTTTAGCAGACTATGATAAAAACAGACGATTGTTTGCTCCAGTGTGGCACTTCTCAGCTGCTGCTGGCTGTTTCCCTCTGTGCTCCCTCCTCTACAGACTTTGCCACAGTACGTCTGAGAGTTCTGCTATGAAAACGGGGTCAAGAAATTCTGTTATTTGGGGGAATGTATACAAAGTGAGCACGTACCCCAAGAAGCTATTTTCTTCATTTGTTTGTTTTTGCAACACTCAGAAAGTTGTAGTTCATGCCACCAGCAGCTGGTGAGGTCGCTTAAAACAGTTATTTCTAAAGCAGTGGCATGAACTTAAATTATCTAAACAGAGCAAAGCAGTGTTGGGTATTTTTCTTTTTAAGATTAGATTGAAGGAACAGGAAAAAGCTCTCTCCTGTAGTTCTCTCCTTTTGTTTCTAGTTTTAATATTTAATGAACATGTGATATTGTTTTAAGCTAGTCCTGATGGTCTTGTGAAGTTAATATTTAAAGCAGATGGCTGCAGTGCTTTAATAAGATGGTTACTATAGAAACACAGCACTGTGAAAGCAATAGTTTCTGTAATGCATGGTCTCCTCACTAAACATTTTAAAGACTCTTGATCTACATGTAGCAGGCCCAAAGAAGACTAACCAAGAAACGTAAAAGAAAGACAGTGTGCCTGCGTGGAGTATTTACTTCAGCTGGGGTCCACTTAAACCAAGCTGGATAGCTAACATTTTTGTGGCTCGCTAAAGAGCCGCTTGAAACAACATGAAACATGAGAAGAGAGATAAGCAAAAATATTGATGGAGGAGAGACTGTGGGCAGGAGACAGATGATTTCAGTTATCTTTTTTTGGAAGGTGAGTTTGACTCAAACATTAATACAAGCAAATTTAAAAGCACAAAACACCCACAAACAGTTAGCTAATGCACCCAAATATTTACTTTGCAATCCTCAGGCTTTTTGTTTACTTCATCCTTGCATATCTAACGTTGCCTACCAACACACTTGTTGCAGGCTAATGCATGGGGAAGGACACATCATGTACTTTCAGGGATTTGGGCTATTACTGCTTCTAGTTTTCTTTATTCTGCCAAAACTGTTTTAACGTGAAAGTACCCAAATGCCTCTGCACGTGCCAAAGAATTTTATAGGCTATGACACAGACTTTAGAAATCCTTTTAAAATGTTAATTATATGTATGAATATGAGTTTGCACTAAATCAGGATATTCAGGAGGGTAAATGGTGGTCTTTTTGGAAGGGTTACTGGTTCTCCTGTGCAGAACTGGGCTGGAAAGTGCTGCCTCATCTGCCTGTGTCTCTCCCTCCAGGGAATTAAAAAGTAGTTTTCAGTAGTCACAGAGGATGAGTACCTGGAGATATTGGTTGTAGAACCATAGAAACTGTGAAGCAAAGAAGGTTTCAAAGCAACAGTAACCTGATGTAAAGTTAGCACTTTAGAGAAACACCCATCCTTTCATAAAACCCGGGCATCCTGCTGGAACTCGTGTCTTGCGGTATAGCTGGCAACAGTGCTGACCCGGACTAGGTTCAGAGGGACCTGGAGACAACCTGGGCATTTTCTTTGCTTCATCCTTTCTTGTGTTTCTTTCTGTTCTCCTGAACTCAGCAGCTGTTTGTGCTTGCATGTTTTTGCTTCCTTTCACGCTTTAAAACACCTAAGCTGGGCAGGCCCAGTTGTGGGGTTTGCCTCATTTATGAAGGTGAACGCATCATCATTTAAATAAAAAGAAAAAGGGAAAAAAGCTGTGAGAAACACTCAACTAATAGGGTTTTCATCTACCCCAAGACTTAATTTGTTTCATCGGTTCCTGTTTCTGTATGGTCATATCTGATTCCTCTATGGGCTTTTTCTATGACTTAAAACTTTCAGAGGAGGAAAACCACATATGATATAAAGTGCCTCCCACCTTTCTTGCTTTGTCACTATGGTCCTCACCACTGTCATCCTCTAAACACCAGTCAAAGTACATCTTGCCTACTTGGCACTGTCCTTTAGTTTCTTTCCATGGAAACATTTGAGTATTATACCTCATCTCACTTGTGAGGCTTAGCCTGCCTCATTCCTGGTTGTATTTTTCTCTCTCTCACCCCTGCGAAGTGTTACTGTGAGCAGCACTGCCCACAGCTTTGCAAGTCTAGAAGTCAGAGGTATTCCCTGCCCTGCTTTACATATGGTCTGCTTTGGTTTAGATGTATTTATAGCGCAGCAGTAGAGCTACAGACAAATGCTCTGAAACAAATATCAAGTCCTTATTCATGAAGCTCACTGCTTTAGGTAACTCTTCAGTACAGCACTCACGGTCCGTGGATTAGGAAGCTCACCCTCAGACTTACTCCACGTGCACTTAGACGTAGTCTAACCACGCAGGCACAGCACACAAAAACAGACATAGTATCTCTGTCTCTATTTTCATAACAGGAATATTTTTAGGCATGACAGATATTATGAAGGAACTCTGCCCAGCTGCACTCAGGATGGATGGGGCAGGCTATTTTAGGTTATTACATAGCGGTTCTCAAAAAAGAAAGCTTTGTAGCAGGCAGGCGAAAACTTAGCAGGGAAAGCTGTCCCTGGGACACCAGCAAAAGGAGCCCTAGGGGAACAGGTAACCCTGTGGTCTATATGTAGATTTAGCCCTGAACCCACTCGGTGGCCTCAGGAGGGCTTGCCTGGTGCCTGAGCAGCTGCTTCCAGTCATAGCCTTTGACTGCTGCTCTGTGTAGGATTGTAGTCCCTGCACTGAAAAGCTTCTTTCCCTCCTTTTCTCTTCATTAACTACAGACCTGAACATGAGCGGTTTTCCACAGTGATGATTAGTTAATCTCACAAATAATGTCAGTGAGATCACATGTGGCTTTGACTATATCCATGTAAGAAACTCACAATATATCCCTTTGGGAAGAAACAGGTAACAGTGAGGGGAATCAAAAGCACATTATATATCCTTACAGTGCCTGACAGGAGGAAGCCCCTAGCTCAGCTGAGGGCTGAAGACAATGCTGCAGTACATAAATAGCACATAAATATTTTTTCTGTATAACCTGCTAATTCTTTGCAAGTTTAAACACTGAGTAGAGGTGCAAAACTCAGGACCCCACCAAGCAAGACAGTGTAAAGTTGAGAAAACCCTTGCACCCTAGAGCTTAAAATTCTGCTTTTATGGTATAACACAAGATTCAGAAGAGGCAGAGAGCTCTTTGTAGGAAGATTGCGATGGAAAAAAACAAACCCAGGCTTAGCACGGCTTGCAGTAGTAACATTTTGCCACTTGTCTGTGGTGCAGTGGGTTATCATTCACACGAGCAGAAGCAGCAGAAAAAGTGTGGTGATCGCCACCTCTGGGAGCACTGCTGTTGCGATTATCTCATAGTGCAATCTGCGTTAGTCCTGAAGGGCTGGAAATCTTTTACGTTGATGCAGTCATAATTAAATGTGATCCCACTGCAGTCAGTGGAGCTATTTGTGGAATTAACTAATCACTGCTATGAGTAAGGGGCTCATAAGTCAGCCAGTAGTTGCTGTGGGAAACCTCTGTGGGTTAAACTGAAAGCTGTTGAGAAATGTTGATATTTAAATGGCAGGCACAGTAGCTGAAGAACACGGGGAATAAGAAACTCTGCTTCTAACATTTCCTGGCATATGACAGTTTTGATAAAGGGATTACTCTAAACAAAATTCTCAGTCTCAAGTATGTTCATAGTTTTAATTAGACCAAGCGTAGATGGAAATTTACAGTCTGCTTAACCTTCTATTTAAGTCTCTGATATGTTCCCTTTGCACACCTGTTTGAATAAAGTGTGAGTGGAAAGAATAACCTTGTGGTGCTCTTTCAGACTTTCATTGTACAAGATAGGTGGCTGTGTTTGGGTAAGTTGTCTTAGTTACTTAGTATTTAGAGTAATTTTTTTACTAGACAACTGGAATCTCTGTGTGGAGAATGCTTGTTAGTGGGTGCAGCAGGCAACTGCAAGTCAGGGGCTACAAGAGGATGCTGTAACCTAAGTAGCGTGAAAACTCTCCACTAGCTAAGTCTCATAAATTGCCTTGATAACGTGCAACTAATATATAATCCTGTCCCAGTTCTGCATGAAAATTATATTTTCTTGAGTAAAACCACACTGTTACAAGCTAAGGAGGTCACTTCTGAGAGGCAGGACCTACCCTCGTAGGTGAAAGTGTGAATATCAAGTCTTTAAATGCAATTTCACATTAATTTTGCAATATGTTCTGTGTTTGCTAAAGCGGGTCTTAACATTTGTTTAATCTTGAAAAAACTATGTGTACGAGGGCTGAAGATCCTTGCTACAAAATAAAAATTCACCATGTGGTAGAATTAAAGGCTTGAAGTGGCAGCGGACAGATTATGGCATCGCAAGGATTACGCAGCTGTACCCACCACACCTACCAGCCTGACTGAGGAGACCACAACCCGCGAGCTATGTTCTAAATTACAGGTGTTGCGTATGTGCTGACAGTCTTTTTATACATAAATTCTGAAAAGGCCTTCTCACGAGAAGATGTAACCACATGAGAAGACTCTTGATTAAAAAAAAAAAAAAAAACACCTTTAACACCCCTGCTGCACCCCCCTAAAAATGGTGCTTTTTTGAACTTAATCCTAAACCCACTGAAGTGACTGAAACAATTCTGACTTCAGTGATCTTGGGATCAAATCATTCAGTTTGATTAAGCTAATGCTGACCAAGTGTAAGGATACGAAGAACTGCCTTGACTTTTCATTAGAAAGCTCCCATTAAAATCCCAACTCAATTGTGTCTGTAATGAGGGAGGTAAGCCCATCAATCCTTTGGGATTGAAGTTTCTGATTGTTTATATTTTAGCAGCGAGCTGGCCTGGATGCTGAGTATTCTCTTTTCTCTGCCTGCTGACTTCTCTTCTCCCTCCCCGTTATTTACTGTGTTCTTTTCCTATCAGTACGTGCCACTGTACTGTACATTGTGCAGTTACATTACCATTTATCTGATGGAGCTGAAAGCCTAGATCTTTCTGTGTAAGTTTTGTGAGCCAAACTTTAAAAGCTTCTCCCTCTCCTCCCCCTCCATATCCCTTCAGGGAAGAAGCAATATGAACAAGAATACGCACGGATCTCTCAAGAATACAAATTATGTTCTGAACAGAAAGTTGGCTCATGCATGTCAATTACTTGCTATAAAGAATAAAATGTTCACCTATAGTTAACCTTTAGAGGGAATGGAAAAAATAAAGTTATTGCTTGCTATATGCTATTTACTAAAGTGGCAACTGGCAGGATGAACTGTAGAGGGGGAAAAAAAGTAGCTCTGGAGGATTCTGGGAGAGCAATTTTGAGCTGGCGGAGAGAAAGAAACTCTCACAGCAAAAGACAAAATTGATTTGTTGCCAGGGTGTGCAACATGGGAAGAAGAGACATGCTCAGCTGTGGTGCTCAATTGTCCTTTTTATACTCCCTGCACTGTCTGTCGTCAGGCAAAAAAAAAAAAAAAAAGCCCAGTCCTGAGTCAGTTAATGCAAACACAGAGGAGTTTTGGCCTGCCTGATCCAATGTCCCCCCTTAAGCTTATTGCTTATGTGTGTTAGTAAAAAGCTTGTGGTTTTGGTCACTAGGAGATGTGCCATGGATTATTTACTTCAGAGAAAGCTTGTTTCTGGTGTATCTACTCATACGTGTCTTTTCAAAAGGCTTTTGCTGTTTCACTGAAGACGATCCCTCCCCTTGTATTAATGCAAGCTGTGGTTGGGGCTTGCTTTATTTAATTATTTATTTATTTTGGATTTTTGCCCTCTATTGTGGCTTCTCAAAGTCGTAATATCTTCAGGAGAAGATCGCATTGGCCTATAGTGGCACAATTTTAAATCTGCCACTCTCATTAGATAGGATTAGCATACTCCATGACTTACTGATGTAAACATCTGGAAAAGTAATAATTAGGAGGGCAGTGGGAATAGAAATTGTCCTACCAGTAGTAAAAGCAACAGAGCCATTGGACAAGGTAGTGAAACATGCTGCCAACAGAAATCAGATAAACAGTTTTTGTGAAGATGCACAAATACAATTAGAGTACCTAAGTTTGAAACTTTTTTTGCCCAGCATTCATGAGAAACTGGACCTCCCTTAGTCCTCCCCCTGATTTGAACCCACGCCGCTCCACTGTGCCAGGGAGAACAGACTCACACCCTTTGCACTGAAGTGTTGTGCCGTAGACCTCTTCATACATGGCAAGGCCCAAAACATCCACTACAGATTAGTGGACAAAATAAACCTCCTGGGGCACACTACAAGCTACAAACAAATAGTGATTTTTAATTATTTTTTTAATTTATTTTCTTTTTAAGAATAGAAATGTTTATTTGCTTCAGATTTCTCTGGTGTCTGTGTACAGATCTAAAGCCTGGCTTAATAACAGAAGCGAAAGGTTTCTCTGTTCACAGTTCAGACCTAAGTAGGAAGTTGACGTGTGAGGTTATTTAGTAGTCTAGATCCTGGTCTGATGATGTGTGCCTCAAAAGGGATGAGGAGCAACTCAGTCCCACACTTGCTCCAGACACTCGCATTCCTGAGAGAGGGAGGCTGGTGCATAACTGTAATATTACCCACGGTGACGGTCAGGTGATGGGGATGTGGCTGGGATTGCTCGGGTCTTTATATTACTCTTGACTTCTGGTCACCTTCTGGAGGTGAAAGAGCACTTGAGCCAGTCATCCAGCTAGACCACTGGGATATCAACGGCTGCAGGAACTGCGGCGATAAGTCATTCCTGGTTTGCTTGGGGTGGAAGGTGTTAAACAAGGGCATTTCCTTCTTCGGGAAATGGGTACTTGCAATAGAAGGTTATTTTTAGTCAGTCTGTGCTCCAGGAGTTGATACGTAGAGAGCCCTGACCTGTCTGCTGATAACACATTACCTCATTTGCAGCTCCACTGTTGACGTGTGCTCCACTATGTCCTTGCTTGAACCTGGCAGGCACCATGTGGTACAGTTGTCATGGCATTGTTTGAAGGATTAAACTGCAGCAACGAGGTTGCTACCTGTTCAAGCCGACGCAGAAACCCCAAACAAACTCTCAGTACCAACGTGTCTTTGCAGTGACACATGAGGGGACAGGGTTACATCTGCATTATACCAGAAATATTTGGAATGGTACCATTTCACAGCAGCATAGGTAACACAGTCCTGTTGTGCTGATGTCATTGTTCAGACCTGGAGCCAAAACTCAACCAGTATGGCTCTGCTGAAATCAGTGGAGCTATCCCCATCTACAGCAGCACGACATCTGCTCGTCTCCAATTCTCACAAAATTGCTGGACTTTTTTGGCCAAAGCAAACAGGGCATCTTCAGCAAGTGTTCAGTCTCCTTAGAAAGCTGGTCACGGATGGCCAATGAGTACCCAACAGCCTCCCTTCCTCCTCTCCACCAGGTTTCTACTGCTGCCAGCACAGTGCCACATCCATGTGGACAGCCAGACGAGTCGCTCCCTTCAGAGGCGGCACGGTTGCCTTTCCATGAATTGGCGTGGGGATGGTGCGGCAGCGTGCTGATTGGCTGGAAGCCTTCCGCCAGGAGTACACGCGTCACCTCTGTGGCACGCTCGACATCCCCTGGCCCAAGGCCCATGGCCTGCAATCCCGAGTCAATGCTCAAACTAGGTTTGTCACCCAGCTGACAGTGTAGTGACCTTACTCCGTGACACAGATTCGGTTCCACGGGTCACAGGAAAGATATCGTGTAAGCCATTTGATCATTTTGAATGGGACGTTCATAGCAGCTATTACAAACTAGCTAGATGGCTAAATTCACCCTCATTTTTGCCTGTGTAGTCCCTAGAGACCTTTCTCTCATCAAGTCCATCACTATTACCACTTGGTCACACCACGGTAGCTCTAGAAGTAGGCAAGAGCAACAATCTTCATTCACAGAAAGCCGAACTTCACGATTTTGTCAGTGGCATGGCTTTACAAGGAAGAAACCAGAAAATCTTATTTCTTTATCGTCTCCTTTCTTGGCTATATAAACTTTGTTTCACCTCTCGCTTGCTCTGTTCGCTTTCTGCAAGCTGAAAAGCATCACTGCTTTATTTCAAGTCTTGCTTTCGTAAGCTTTTCTTCCACCGTATCCAGAACCTCTTCTCTCCTATCTAGCCTTCCCCATTTCACATTCTCCTTCATCAGTTCTTGCCCTCCTTTAAGATCCTTCCTTTTATCTCACTGCTTTTTTTCCCGTGCCCAAAGAAGGCCAGACATCTGATTTCTGTAATCTAACCAAGGTCTGCACCTGGATATGGATACATACCGCACTCTCCTTACTTAATTCTTTGCAGCCTGCTTGCTCCCAAAGCACCTACACATTTTCTGCTTGTGTGACTACCCTCTTCCTTCAAACTTCTCTCTTCAGTTCCCACCACCGAACTTGTCAACTACCTTCAGCTGTTTCCGAAACAGTTCTCTTCCTAAATTAAAAATTAGGAAGGGACTTCCTCTAGCATGCTCCCAGCTTCCAGTCCCTTTTGGTTCTGAGATTTTCCAGCCTTTCACATGCGTGTCACTTTAATGTGTGTGAAATTGTTCTCTAGGAAAACTTGTTGACTGGCACAAAATTCCTACCCTGCAGTCGCATGACTTCAGATGCATTAAAACAACCCAGAATTTTTCTAAACTGCACCACCTCTCTGCCCTGCCCCTTTCTGAAGCACTGCTCTGGGTGCACTGTCAAACACTTCTGATCTGCTTTCCCCAAAACATGGGTTACCAGGTTTCTCTCCATAGAAAACAAGGAAGCCATCAATCCAAAGTACCATCCTCTAGCCAGTTCCAAATTATAGTAAGTCTATTGCTTGAAAAAGGCTTGCTTGGTTTTACTTCTTCTTCCCTTCTCACCACTCTCTGCGAACCCAAACAGTGAGTGTCTTCCACGAACCCCTTCCAGTTGCCTCCAGAGGAGCTCCTCCCATAATCCCCACTGACCTTGCAGGGTCCAGGAGGCAGCTACTGTCCAGGCTTGTTTAAAAATTACCTTTCTCTGTTGTCTCCTCTCCACTTCCAGTTCTTCCAGATAGCGTTCCCTGGTGTCTCTGACTCATAGTTAAGGCGGTATGTCTGACAGCTTTCTGCTCTTTGGTTTGAGCAGATTTGCCTTGCCCATTAATACCAGCGACCATTATGCTCGCTACCAGAAGCTACTGCTGTCATATGTTCCTCTTGTGACTAGAAAAATATATATTAAACTAGTTTTCCCCGCAAAATGAATAATATGTGATGATACCATGCATATGTGCCTGTCCATCCCCCAGAGAGAGCCCGAGTCAACTGGCTGGTTTCAGCCACGTGTGATAGATTTAGTGCTCCAACCGTTGTGAAGATTGGAAGCGGGGTAAAGGAGAAAAACACTGTAAACATCCCAAGTGAGGGAACAACAAATGCATAACTTCACGTGTTATTAAAGGCCAGAGAACCCTCATGGGAGAGAGCCCTTGTACGCGCTCCAGCCACAGGAAAAGCTTCTGCTGAAACTCACTGTTGCCCGAGAAAAGCCAACCCCATGGGACTCTCAGGCTTCCTGAGGCTTGCTGCTCCCAGAACTACCTGCTTGGCAAGCACAACATGGGTCCCAAATCAGGAATAGTTCCCGCTCCAGTTGGAATCATTTAGTGTTTGCATTTCAGCTCAGGAGTAACACATACCAGTTCACAGCATTGTGTTCTTAAATCTCAAAATACAAGTAACAGTACTGAAACCCCTTGTGTGATCGCATGGCCTGGAAAGATGTTATTTCATAGGTTAGTGTTTGGGTCTAAATAGCTCTGTAAGTAATTCAGGATAATTATAGGTATGTACCACTTCTGGAGGAATCATCAGCCTGTTGGGGCTCTTGATCTACTGACTCTCACGTCATAGCAATTCTACTTCTCCAGCGATGAGGTTTTTTGTATAACCTGCTCGCTGCAGAATAACCTACTCCAGTGAGATGGAGGTGGAGCTTTACAAGATCCTAACAGAGGTATTTATTCAGTAGAAATTGCAAGACAACCTGGGAGGTTTCAAGGACGTCTCGGACTACCTAGTATTCATACAGAAATAACTACCGTAAAAGGCTAAAGTGATTTAGGATAACCTGAGTAAGGTTAGAGGGGGAAGGGAAGCACATGGCTGAAAACATTTGGGAATATTCTGGCTTGCACACAGCATCACGCTCACTAATACAGTTACTCACATTTCTATATATAGCTCTGTGTATCCCAAAGATTGTCAAGGTGTTCTGTATAGTTTCTATCAATAAAAACCCAACATGTAAAGATCACTCCTTTCACTCCCTGCCCTCTCCTTACTCTGAACAAAAATGTAGTTTAACTATTTCAGAGGAAGACAGATTTTTGTGCCTGTAAATCAAGGTACTTTGTCTTTCTGTGTGGAGGGTCTGGTGCTAACATATGGGGAAGGTGGGTTTACATGTGGAAGTACGAGCCCTCCATCCTGCAGCACTTGGCTTTTCCTTGTAACTGAGTTAATTCACCTGCTTAGCAAGGGAGGTCCAGTATCATGGCTCAAGGTGGAATTGCTACTGCACTCTTCTGCATAACACTTTGAGCTCAGCTTCACAAGGCTGATTCTGGCGACTGTCCACGTATCGACAGGATCTCGCAGAGGTCAGCAGCAGTTCCACAAACGATGTACGGGACTGCTGGTCGAATGCCAGAAGCAGGCGTTTTGGAGAGCTGGCTACCAAAATGCCAGCGGTACACAGCAGAGCTCAGGTACCTCAGCTCAGGAGAGTTGTGTTTGCAGGCATGTGATCCGTGTGTACTGTGGTCACCAAACCTGCATACCTGACTTCTGGTAAAACAGGCCCTAGGAACCATCTCTCCAGAGGCGTTTAGGTGTCTAGAGAGGCAGTTCTGTAATTCCCGTGAAGTTTCTAATTATGTTAACTACCAAAATTATTTTGTAAATCCCCAGGAGGTGCCCATCTACATGTCTATGTGCTTAAACGCCATTGCACGTTTTGGCCCTTCTTTTGCTCATTTCTTCAGTCTCGTACTCAAGTTTTCCCGAGCAGTTGGCCGGGAAGGACTACGTCCACCAGCCACCCGAAGGGTGGGCCCTGTGCCACACCATCGTCCCTTCCTAGCCTCGGCAGGAATAAACACGGCTTCCCCTCTGCCTCCCTGTGCATTGCGGGCGCTCGACCAGCAGCCTGGCTGCACGAGGAGCCGAGAGCTGATTCCTCAGCATGTTCCTATCGGGCAGCTGGCTCAGGCCCAGCGAGGAAGCTGCCTCCAAAGCACGTGGATGCGCATGCAGCTTTTTCCAGGACAGCAAAGCTGTTCCTCTCCAAGCCTAGAGATCAAGGTTCTCATGAGGAGCCAACTCCTTTCTCCCTTGGGGATTCATCCACTCTGCCTCCAGGAAAAGTCTTATGCACTTGAAAGTTTCACAGCAATTATTCCCAAGTTTAGACAACAATGAGCACACATGCAGTGGAGTAACAGTGAAAGCAGTTCCTCAGCGTGTCATGTACGCACAGAGCTCATGTTAGTCATGTACAACAGCTAGATAAAAATCCAGCCTGTTGCTTCACAATCTCCAATCAATGTGTAAATCGTTCTGTTGCCCGCTTTGCAGCAGCCACCTCACCATTGCATTCTCCTGCATTTGCCGGTTGTCCCCATTACACAACCCAGTTAGCTATTTTTCCTGAATTAAAGTTACTCCCATTCCTTGCATGTTTCCGTGATTACACCATGATTATCTATGATGTAATGAAGAGCTCTGCCCATTTGGCATCATGTGTGCTTTCTGGAGTAACGCAGCACTCTGCACTCCTGCTTGGTGCCTTCTGGTTTCCAAAGCAAGGCCGTGGGAGGACAGATGCTCAGCTGAGCAGCAGAACCCAGAGGGCTTCCTCACCGAGACCTAACCTTCTTGGCTTCACAGAAAACCTGTTTATTCTCATATCGAAGACCCAAAGTACTTTTGGGAGAACAGAAACTGAACTCTTACATGTAAGCATATTTCCTCCCTTTCACTATAATTAAAAGTTGCCTGGAACAACCCACCTTTCCCTTTACACCCCCTCTTGCATGACTTCCTCCTGGTTTGTACCTTCCCAGCAACACAGGCAGCCATCAGGGTGTAGAGGAAGAAAGGGACAACCACCCTTGGTATTTTCTTCAGACAAAACTGTTCCTGAAGTGCTCTTTCCTTAGTGTGTTCGTTATTGTTGTCCGTAAAATAATAAAAGGAAAAACGTGACTATGTTAACTTGTCGAGGGAAGGAAGCAGGGCAAGAGGCTTGTTTTTAATTAGTCATTTTGTGAACATTTGTGCAAGGACAGAGTCTGCTGCCAAACAGCATCTCAATTAGTGTGTCCCTCTGGGCAGACCTTGCTTGGGCTGATCTGTGGCTTGCAGAGGGAGAAGATGCAGAAAGGATTTGCTTGCTTTTTTTTTTTTTTTTTTTTTTTTTTTTTTTACACCCTCCCCCCCCACCTTTTTGTGTTGCTAGGAGAGGAGAGTGGTACAGTGGGTGGTGTCTAACTGGGACCAGTGACCCGGTTCAATAAATTTGGCTTGGCTTCTGTGGGATTGGAGCGGGGCGGTGCAGAAGAGCAGGCAGGGACCCCAGCAGGCATGGAGCAAGAAGCTGTTTCTAGTGCTTTGTTAGGGAAGAGAGGTGAAACGTGAAGCAGTGAGGCAAGGACAAGGAAGGATCTGAGAAAGTACAAGGTCACTGAGCAAAGACACGCAAACCCAGCCAGCAGTTGTTGTCACTGACCGGTATCTCTTTGCAAAGACCACTGTATTTATCAAGTTCTCCAAACTTGGAGGAGATACTGGGGAGTGGGGTGGGGAGGGAGAAGAACTGAAGGAGAGGAATATTTTTTTGCTTCAGAAAAAGTTCATAAAGAATAGTTTTTCCTGATGAAAATGAGGTGTGCATCCAGGCTTCAGAAAACAGAGGATATTTACCACACAGGATATTTTAAAGGTTTTGGCAGTTTTGTCACACACCAAAACAGTGTTTTGTATCACTGAAGCTCCCCAAGGAGTGCAGTAGCATTTCTCAGCATGTTAATTGTCAGATAATGCAGCCGGTAGCTTCTGCTCAGGAGAGGGGGGTGGCAGTGAAGAGATTAAAATGATGATTCAATCAGGAGACTCTCAGAAATCTGCCTAGTGACAACTTTTTTTTTTTCTTAAAGACTCGGGCTCTGTGGCATAGTTACAAAGGAGGAGTCTTAATTAAAATTAGCAGGCAGATGAAGCATTTGAATGGGCATCTTTCAATTCTTTTTCCTTTCAGCTCACAGTAAACCCTCTTCTGTCTTTTCCCACAACAGCTTAAGTTTGCTTCAACAGTTTTGCTTGTCCATTTTCTTTCCCTCACAAAAAAAAGTCTCTTAAATTATACTCTCTCTAAAATGCAATGCAAATAACTTGCATTTCTATGATTCCTTTCAGCCAGGAGCAATTTAAGAGGCAGTTCTGCTTCTTATCAGCCTGCAAGTTAGTCTGTATATCACTCACTATCCCCTGTTACAGCTTGTGAAACAGGCACAGAAAGTAACTTAGGATCTGCATCATGATTAGCTTTTGCTGGGCGTCCATAACAGAAGTTACATGTGGTTTATTTGCAAGTTTATCAGATCAGAACAGAAATGTTGTTCAGCTCTGGCTCCAGCTGCTTCTGTTTCTGACACCTGTTGACAGTTAGGGATAAAATTTCCTGCACTAGGAAAGGCAAGCAAACACTCAAACTGTGCAGATCATAAAGCTAAAATAAGCCCTTGAGCATTCATATATACATATATAAATAAATATGCAAGATTCTACTGTTAGTGGCAAAAATCATGTCGTACCACATGAATTCAGAGGTAGGTGTTATAAATGAGGGTAATCAACAATTTAATTTGTGCCTTCTGTTTCACTACCCATCGATCATGCAGGAGAGCAGGCAAAGCTCCATTGCCTGCTTTCACCAGAGAAATTAAATGGGTTTGGGGTTTCTTATTTACAGTGTTACTTCCTTAAACCAAACTGTCCTGACAGAGCAGACAGCAAAGAAAGCATGTACTCTTGAGTAAGCGACAACATTTAAAAGACAGACTGATGAAATTCATTTTCTGATTATCATCGTCGTATGGTTAAACAGAGCACAAAGCCAGGTAACTTGGCTTTTAAGTTTGTTACATTCCTGATTTTGGAACAGCTTTCAGCTCAGCAACTTGCTATGCGTGTACTTTGCCAGGCAGAGCAAGCCAGCTTGCTTCATTTCTTGCTAGGGTTTGGAATTAAAATGTAGATCCAAAGCAGATGGGGATGTTTCTGCAACAGCTGAATAGAAATACGCAGAAATTGAGAAAACTCCCTCCTCCTACACCCCCTCTGCTCCGCCCCCACAACCAAAGTCAGCTATCATCTCATGCTGACAAAGGCCTGTTCTTCCTGCGGACCACATAAAATTATCTCTCTGGTGAAGATCTGAATTTATGTACTATCGGGGCTTTTTGTGAAGTGCTGGCCAGCCCTTCGACCAGCAGCCGCCGCATTGCTCGCGATGCCGCTATTACAGAGGAGCAGGGCGACCTCTGTTCAGGAACTCCTTGAACGCTTATTTTGCATACAAAGAGAGGGGAAAACAAAACAACAAGAACCAAAGTCAGTGAAACAGCAGATGACTTCCTAGATGGCCAGTACCTCATCAGCATTCAATCTAACCTGTTCTGTATGGGAGCAGCCCAACAGAGCCCCGTCCTCCTGGATTAGAGGTTACTAAGTACAGACAGCTGGTCTCCCCCCGGACCTCTCCCCCACACTGACCTTGCACAGGGAATCCCTCCCTCCTTTATCCTTAGATAAACTCCCATCCTCCCTGAAACTGGAATAACTGTGCCATCTCACAGTCACATTGCTTCTGCATCTGTCACGCATCATTGTGAGCCACCTTTGTTTTCAGCGGGGAGTTTCAAGTCATTACCTGCCTAAAACAGGATTTATTCAATGAGTTAGTGGCTCTGAGGGTTTTCTTAACCTAGGAACAGGAAGATTTCCTGTAGTTGCATTTTTCTTTTCTTCTCAAATAAATATTTCATCAGATGATGATTAAAAAAAAGAACTAATCCCATCCTTCCTTTCTCTAAAAAGCCAGGATTTTCAAATCTGAATGCTGATCTCTCCCATTCCACCCTTGGTGGGTGCATTTTCCTTCAACAAACTTTGGATCCCCCCACCCCTCATCTCTTTCTTACAGTCTTTTTGGTGTAATTGATCTCATCTGTGATACTACGTATTTTCTCCTTCCCCTGGGCAAAACATCCACCCCAAGCAGTTTCTGCCTGTTCTTTCCCTCCCTCCTTAAACAGTAACTTACCTTTTAGGAAAACACAACTGCCTCCCCCTGTGGTACTGTCCTTATCTCCTCCACGCACAGCAAGAACAAGAATTTCTACTTCTTGAGAAAACACCCATAAGATCAAGGAGAGAAAAGGTCAGCTGTGACAAGGATTATGCATTTCTGTAATTCCTTTTTCTTCTAGTCTAGAAACTAGATTCCTATTTTATGCCTGAACTACCGAACTAGAGTTTACCCTTGCAAAAACCTTGCCATACCACTTGCATCACCTACTACAAGGTGAAGATACTGCTCTTCACTATGACAGAGGTTTGTTTTTCTGGATTGCTAAAATGCCATTTAAAGCTAAGAAATAATCCCTTTGCCTCAGCCCTAAAGATAGCCAAGAAAAATCTTAGCTCTATTTTAAAATTGGGAAGAATAAAAGAAAAAGGAATATAGAACTCTTTCTGTAGGAAAAAAAGCGTAAGCATGGGATTTGGCTAGATTTTCTTCCTTCCTCAGCAGCTCTCAAATACAACTAATGTTGAAATAAAACCAATAAAAACTACCAACTGTGAGGACTGTGGAACTGAGGAAAGAAAGAGATTTCTGCCCATCCATTACTATTCCGTTTCCTGCTGTAAAGCATTTTGCAAGTCTGCCTGTAAGACGGACACTGACCCATGAACCAAAGTCATATGGGATATGAAAATACATACCTTTTTGGGCATGGGGTGTCTTTTAGGAATACCCCTCTTATCTAAGACCTCGCAGAGTCATTTTGACTTCCCTGGGCTTTGACTCAAATGCTCAGATGCTAACTTATTGTGAGCAGAAATGCAGCAGCACAGATGAGTGGGATTTTGGAATACGCATTCAGGACCAACATCGTACAAGGCAGGAGACTCTAATGCGACTACTCTGTGCATTTCAAAATCACCAGAGATTTTAAGTGAAGAAACACAGGTTCTCATTTGTCACCTGTGATGACTTGACTTTAACTAAGTTTTGTGTCATGACTAAAAGATAACAAGTGAGAGAACTGTATAAATCTTGCCAGCAGATGATCTATTTGACAGCAGAACTTTGTCAAGCGCACTTTCTAACTATAACAGTGAAAGAAAAAGCTGATGATCTTTGCTGTTTGGAAGTGTCAGGCACTTAATCTGTCTTCTTTTCTTCATTCAGATATTATAAATCTATTTCGTTCCCTTTGAGAAGATGAGAAACACAGAAACTAGACTTAAAAATTAAAGTGGGTTTTTTTTTTTAAAAAAAAGGCTCCCAGAAGAGTTTCCCTTCGAGCAAAAAATACAAGAATGCAAATAAACATTGTCAAGCAATGCAAGACTCAGTATTAACAAAAGAGGAGCACTGTGGGAGTTACTGGGGCATGACCAATATGAAAAATACCACCACTGACTACTTTTCCTGTTATTGAAAGTAGTACCTCTAAGTTACTAGAGTCTCTAATGTTTCTGTATAAACGCTGGTCTCTGGTCTAGTCAATGCCAGTTTTCTTGTCCATGGCAATGGATGCAAAAGTCTATGGTCCTCTTTCCCATGTATAGTACATGGAAATGAAAGTGTAAATAAAGTAACAAATCACTTTGCACTTATTTAAGTAGCTGTACCTAAAACTAAGTCTAAATGAGGATAAGGCCACAAATGAGTACAAAAGTTAACAACAGATGTTACAGCTGTTCCTCTTTTCAGGCTGCTTACTGAAAACCCACTAAATCTCAAGTCAACAGAGATAATTTAAGTTAAAAATATAGCTATTTCTTTTACAATGTCTACGAATAATTCATCCCTGAACTTCTGGTCAGAAAAAAACCCACTATAACCTGTACTACACTTTGCAATACCAAGCCGTACATGGTGCATAGCCTGTGGCTGCTGTTTTACAGACATGCAAGCTGTGATTTGAACAGGCAGAGATGCACAGCCTCCCACTTCTCACGTTAGGTCCTAATTCTCCTAAGGATTCAAACAAAGAACCGTGCGTAGATACAGACATGGTGCCAGCCAGGTGCCCAAAGGGGAGCCAGAGGCGGGAATAGCACTTTGCAAGCTGCAATCCCCAGGGATGGAAAAGGTGCTGGGGTTTCCCAGCCACGTCAGTCTGGGATGCGGTGTCAGCCTGGGCACCCTGAATCCTTCAAGGAGAGCTACTGTTCAGCGTAACATGCGCACTAGTTACCATCTTTGTGTGTGAAATGCAAATCTGCTCTTAAAAGATAATGTTGGCAGTACTTTCCTTAATTAATCTTGTTCTGTATATTACAAATATGTTTCTGTACCTTTAACAGAAAGAGGTAACAGTGAGCAATTAAAGCGCTTGCAAAATGCATTTCCTAAAATTTGCACGTTGTTATATTTTGGTTACTGTAATTCCCTGTGAATCCGTATCTGCAGTGGTGACCTCTGTGAGCAAAATAACTGGCGAAGGCTGATGCCCTGTTTCAGCTGGAATGTTCAACGAGGGCAAGCCCCACTGTCATTCAGTAACCCACTGCTCACTGCGGGCAGTAGGACGGCTGTCCAGAAGCAGGCAGCCTCAAAGAAGAGGCTTCATAAATCCCATGGTTGGTGTCCCAGGTCAGATTAGCATCTTTCCTGGTACCAGGCTAGATCGGAGGAGAGGATTTCAGCGTAAGTTGGCAGGGTCAGGGAAATTGTACACAGAGCTGCTCTGCACTGGGAGATACAGAGGGTCACATGGGCAAGTTCCTATAAAGACTGGTCTGAATCAAAGTTTTTTCAGTTACTTGGAAGTGAGTGCCATCATAGCAAAGCAAGAGCTTAAACTTTCAATTAAGAAGGAAGGCTTTCCTCATCGGCCATATCTGGAGGAATTAGCTGGATTCTCCTGCCTTTCTGGGCCCCTGAATCACCATTATCATTCTAAGCAACAGACAAACAGAGAGCACAGAAGATAAAATACTGCAGTCGTTTCAGCCAGAATTTCATTACAGTCCTCTTCTGACTCCTTTGCACACACAGGTATTCCGTGTGTATCCTTTTGCTGGTTTTTAAGCAAAAGCTTTTTAGAACCAATACAAATAGTAATAACTTTTAGTTCCACAGTCAGTGCAAACTATGCAGTAAGTTCCTAGCTGACCTGAGTAAGGGGGAAGCCTTCTGTAATAAACATCTAACGAAGATCACTGCTGGCCAGTCCCTGGGGACAGGCTAACCCCGGAGGGTGCCACAGGAGCATCCCAACAAGGGGAGACCTTAAGACCAGGTCAGTTGCCAATCCTCGGTAATTTCATCTCCAAAAACTACCATCAGCGTTGGTACTTTTCTTACCGAAGTCTTTAGCTCGGGTCCCTAGTTGCTGTGCTGTCTTCCTCCAACTTCAACTTCCTGCAGCTCTGTGGAGCACATTCCCCCATCCCCATCTGCTTCCCCTTGTTAACCTTGTCATGGAAAATCTCTCTCGAAATCCCTCTCTCTCTCTTCCTTGCTGCTATCTGAAGTACGCCAATCTTTCCTCCAACACAAATACAATCTGAGACAAGAAACAGAGGGAGAGTTATTACTGCTGACGGCATATTTTAATCTTTTGTAGCAATTTCCTTTGTAATCCTGATCAAGCTTTTCAGTATTCGGTAGATGCAGGCTCTCCCCAACGGGTCTCTTGTAAAAGGGACTGCAAATTCTCAAGCTTTCTGGTTCCCTCCTCACAATCTAAAGCAATCGCAATGCTTGCTAGCATCTAGTTATTTGCATGATAGCCTGTTTGATCAAGTCAGAATTTAAAACCTAACATCAAAGAAGCATCTCTTATATCATGGAAGTTTTATTCTTTTGCAAGGCTGTGTACATTGTCAGAAAGAAGTTCCTCAGCCATCAGCCCACAATACCAGACTAGTTTTAGCATAATCTCAGAATCTTTTATCAAACTCGTTGGCAGCAGCACTGCTAGAGTTAAAGTATTTTGGTTTTCTGTTTTAGCTTTAACATCTTTTTGCTGATTTCTGAGTATCTTGTTTTACAATAGCCTCCTTCAGGCAATAGAGACCAGAGCAAAATTTAATCGTCAGAGAGCATAACAAAAGAAATCAGCCTTAGTTACCAGATGATCATTAAGTAGTAGCAGCTGGTTTTAAGACATTGAATTTTTTCAATGAAGCCAGAAAAACTAAAGCATAAACTAAGACTTTGTGCTGCCTGATTATATTGCAGTGTATGAGGAAGTGGGACAGGAGGAAGAAGAGCAAACAAATATTTAACATCAGAGTAGCCAGCGTCCTGATCGTACAAGTCATCTGTCGTAAGCTTCTGAGAGCTCTGAAGGCATCCCTGCCTCCACACCTCTGGGAACAGGCCTGGGGAAGGGAGCTCAGGCAGGGGGAGCCGCTGGGATCCCTGTTGGTTTGGGACGGGTGCCCTGCGGGACGGTGCTGACACATATGCCCTGTATTGCTGGTGTGTCCCGGGCCCGCATGCCAGGCTTGAAGAGAGGAGCATGGTTTTGGGACCGACCAGTGAAAGGACCTTAACGGTGCCAAGGGGAGAAGGTAGGAAGCAGGATGGGCTGGGAGGCATCAGCACCCTGACAGCTTTGTGCTGTGATTTCTCTGAAGGACATGCCATGCTGCAGAGCTGATGCACAGCAGCAGGGGAACACATATCCAGTCTCTAGCGCTCACCTGGTTGGCTTCAGTCCTCCACAGGCTCTTTTGAAGGTTAACTGCAGGCAGAATATTTTTTTCTGCCCATCTCATTTTTAGTCCTAATTTTAGCTGCAACTAACTTTTCAGAACATTTGCTTAATCATCAATACCTATCACAAACTTTTAAGATCATTTTGGTTTGGGGAGCTGGGCATGCTTCTGATTTATTACACATCAATTACAGGTGAGCTTTTGTGAGCTAGATGAGGCTGTTAGGAAGAATTGTTTGCTGGGGAGTGTAATGAGCAGGTAAACTTTGCCATTCATCATTGTCCCCCACCTTTCCCACAGTAAATTTATTAGCTTATTTTCTGATAATCAACCTGGCTGACCCTCAAATTAACAAACCAAAAATAAAGTTACATTCATTTGACAGTGTTAGCCTAAGTGACTGCATTAGACATTTAGTATCCTGATCGCTATCTCCTCTCTTCTCCCAACCCAACCCCCCTTTTTTTTTAAAAAAAAAAAAAAAAAAGGAAAAGCAGCTGTTCATTGCCCCCAAAGGTTGTATAGAAGGAACACTACCAAGCGCAGACTGCCTTGCATTTTCTTCTGAGCAAAATGGGTGGCATATGTCAGAGCTTAATGCCTATCATCCTTGCTTTGCCCCCAACCCTGTTCTCTCCCTGGCGTTTTTTAGGGGGCGGGGGGGAGAAGGGAGTGGAAGAGGGAGTGAAGGTTTGTGTTGGCAAGAAAAGCAGCAACTGAGCTGTGCAATCACACTTCATGTACAAGGACGCACATAAGCTTATGGGAACTCGACCAGCACAATACAAGGCGTTCATCCCTTCACCTGCATTCCTGAGCGCAAGACCACCGCAGCTATTAGACTTCTGGCTGAAGGACTAGCCTGGCAAACACTTCACATAACCTTGCCAGCTAGGAGCAGTTCTGCAGGACTTACGGGATCAGTTCCTCCAACCTCGTTGCTGGAGGTGTGGATTTAAATAACAAAAAGTCACCTGAGCCTTTTGAGGAGAACTCACATGCCACCCTTCCAAGGAAGAGTGAAGAGAGGCATTTAAAAGGCTTTTTTCATCGTCTGTAGTAAAGATTCGTACTTAAGCTGAAAAAAGTCCAGCTATGATTTATGAGTTTCATTCAAAGTAGTCCCCTATCCTAGATTTGACTATAGTTCCCGGCTTTCTAAATCCAGTTAAGTGTGTACTTTACAATGGCGAGCTTTTCATCCACACTGCTTCTTTGTGCACTAAGAGCATGACCATTTTATGGACAGACAATAATCAATTAATGAAACGGTATCTCGTGACTTGAGAATATGAAGCGGGCTTTGCGGGAACTGACAACAGCTCTTTTAACTCACCCATTTCTGTATGTCTCTTAAATATCCCCCCAAAATCAAAGGTCTTTCTTTAGAGCTTCAAACTCTCTCAAATCCACGCGGGCCACTGGATACCTCGGAAGGCTATGAACTGATGTGAGCTGGCAGCAAATGGCCAGTTGCCAGAACGAAGAACAACCGACTGTTTTCGAAGCTTTGAAAATATTTGAAAAGGAAGGACAGAGAGAGGAGTGTTGCAGTTCCCTTCAGGACTGCTCAAATACTGCTAATTCCAAGCGTCAGCTGCCGCAGTCTGAAAGTCTTAGCGAGAGTTAAAACACAATCTGCCAGTTTTTCTCCCCCCTCTTTTAGCTTGGCGGCAGAGAATTCTCTGTCTCTTCATGTTGTATCTCGTCGTAAAGAGGAACGTTTATGCAGGAGAAAGAATGTGCTTTGAATTATTGGAAATTAAAGGAAAGCAGGAATGCTAGTTCATTCTGGGATCCCAACCCTTTCCCAGGACAGCAATCCCAAGTTTTTATCCAGTCTTGTAACTTGGTTAAAGGGAGAAACCTTCATGTTAGAGCTGTGTTTTGAAACAGACATCCCATTCACAAAATCTAGACTTTTCACTGGTTTCCAGTTTCCCTGAAACACTGAAGGGAGATTCCACAGAAAGGCAAATGCCTGTCTCACTGTAATAAGCTTTTTTTCTCCAGTAGCTCTCTACCTAAACGTTTCTTGCCACAAAATACATAAAATTCCCCATATACTGCCCATTAAGCTTAAATGTTAAGAAATTTTAAATGGCTATAGACAAAACCCACATTCTATGTAAGTGAGGATGTAACAAGATAAGAAGGAACTTGGAAGTGGCCTCAGTTGTGTAGGAGCACAAACTGGAGCCCATTGCTTGATCCTCAGAACAGGATTAATAGTGGCCTTCTAATGGCAAAGCTAAAAACTCTCTTGCCAAGTAACAAAAAACTAAAATTGGAAGGGAGGGGCGGAAACGGCTGTAGCCAAGATAACTACAGAAAATCTGTTTTTCAAGCCAGCCTTAAGAAGCTATGCTGCAACTCCTTGATAAATGCTGGCATGGTGTGAAGTAGGTGTCTCTCAACTTACAATTTGTTTGGGCCCTGGGCCATTTTATCTAAGATTAGTCAATGACCAAGTTCTTTCCAAGCTCGTATGTTGAGTATTCAAAATGAAAATGTAGTCCCAGATCTTCATCTCCAACCTAAAACTGAAGGGGATGGCAACAGTACCTGTGCCAAGCTCTCTTGTATGCTCAGAACCGTGGTGAGGCAGCGCCGGCTCCCACCTTTCGTTTCTCTCCCAGAGTTATGTTTTTGTCAAGGTTAGATCTCAACTGCTCTTAGGTCGTCAGCTGGCTCTGGTCATCAAAAACACCTTGTCTTTCATCTCTTGTACATCTGGAGAGGCAATTGTATCCATTTTCTCAGATGTAGATTTCGGCATGATAATCCATGCCATTGTTGCGTGTAGATTGCAATAACCCACATGAAAACTGCTCCTGAAGACCACACACGAATGCAGAAAGAAGCTGAATGGCAAACGTAGCTCCAGGGAGCATCTTCTAATAGACCTCTAAAATTGCATTAGATTCTTAGCTTCTGCGGTGCCTCAGCAACAGTGGAAGTCAGAAGAGATGTTTGTGCCAGTAGCTCACAGACTTAAACATACTGAAGTCAGAGGTTTTAAGGAAACAACCTCCTCTGTAAAGCTCTCCTAGAAAGAACGAGCCTGTTCTGTTGATTTCAATGCAATTTATACAGTCCCTCTCATGCTGAGGGAATAAAACTGCTTTTAGTGACTGGGGGGAAAGCCAAGTTAATTCATACAGGTATTTGAAATATATATATAGGCACATATTACAGCTGCTTGTGTATCAAACATCTGAACTTGCGGAAAATATAACAGAATGTGGCATGTGCATAAGGTCTTCCAAGAACAGACTACTGCACTTGCTTTGTGACCTCCGTGCATCTGGTCAGGAACAAATGGTATGGATATAGATCCACCCAGGGAGGAGATCAGATGTCATGAACCAGGTTGTTTATTCTAAGAGGGGAGCATTAATGCAGTCTTATGTTACATGGGGAGAAAGCAGCCAGGGCACAGAAGGAAAAAAAACACACTGTTTTGCGAGTCTGTGGTAGATAGGAAGACACGATCTAGGGTTATGTTTTAAATGGTAGAAGCTTTCTAATAAGTAAGGTTAATGAAGCTTTGCATGTAACTGTGGGTTATTATGCAACCCTCATCATAAGAGACCTTTGAAAACAGGTTGGAATGGACTGGTACAGGTCTGGCTGGTGCTGCCCTGAAGCTGAGGAACAGGGCACTCATCAGGCCCCTGACAAACCTATTTTTCCCCACATGTTCATGAGCAATTGGGTTGGTTTGTAGGTCGTGCAAGGCACAAATTGGAAGTCACAAATCACAAGTGGGCATGAAAACGCATTTTTAAATCGGATCATGCAACAGTTAAAACAGCGCAAGATCTTTCCCAAGCAAGTACCCTTGTTTTGGCTCAACTCCTCCAACTTCACCATCTGGAAGTAAATCCCCAGAAGGACGTAGGAAACCACGCAGAAGCTGCAGTGGCATGCAGCAGCTTGCATACGGACACATGGGTATTTTGTGGCTCACCGCCCCCAGCAGGGATCCCCAGCACCTGCCCCTCGGGCACACTGCACACAGAGTAGCGTGGGAGCTGTCTCTCTCTGCTGCCTCTCATTTCTCAATGGCCAAGAATAGTAGCCGAAAATTGAGTTCACTACAGCATCCCAGCCTAGGTGTGGCAGAGGCATGAGAAAAACGGAGGAGGAATACGTATAGGGGTGTAAAGGCTACCATAGTGAGGCCAGCGAAGGGGCTGGAAGCTATGTGTTATCATCCAGACATGCAGGAGCAACAGTCAGAGTAATCCTCGGAGTCATCAGCCCTTGTCTCTCCATTCTCCCCACTCTCTTCTGGGTATGACCTTCATCTTCAACTTTTGGAGAAGAAAGTTAAGAAAACCACATTTCATCCAAAATTCTGTTTTCATCAGAACTGGGAGACCAACAGGATTTCCTATTTGCAGTTCAAAGGATAATGGAAAACAGAGCTGTGTAAGTAGGCTTTCTGAGGATGCTGCAGCCCACAATGTTTTACTCTCTTCTATCAGTTCCTCCACCCACATACCAAACAGGACCATTTTTGTTCCTGTTTTCTAATGTTACTGTCCCAAAACGATGAAACCCTGAAATCTTTAGCTTTCAAGAAAAAGGTTTTTCCTTTGGGTCCTCCTTTTCTTCCTTATAGTATGGGGTGAAGAAGGCCAAGAGAATCTCTTCCTCTCCTTCTAGTTCTCAAGAAGGACGTACTACTTAATAGCAAATTACTTAACTCTGCCGACAGCTGTGATGAAATCATCACGGATAACCGACCTTTGACTGGTGTCAGGAAGTCATCAACCCAAGAAATCCGTGCTATATCCAGGTCTGAAGCCAGATGGACAAAGATCACAGAAACTGGGAGATACTGATGACACTGACCTCTTGGTAACCTTCCCTAAACGGCAGGTTGATAACATCAAGTGTGTCTTGAAGAACGGTTCAGCCACCAACGCTTGCTTATTCTGGCGCGCTGACATGCTGCGCTACAGAGCTCGGTCGGAATAGCATGAACAGTTAGCTATTGCTCTCAGAGAGCTGATTTTAATCAGCAGCCAGTGTCATCGTTACTCTTTGACACACGGGGTAGCTGAAGTACTGAGAGCAAAATCATCCCTCAAATGACGCCATTTCTCCAGAAATCAAAACCAGGTCTGAGCACCAGTTGTGCGCTTGATAGCACCGCTCACCCTGCCATGCCAGTCTGTGCTGAACGCACCTAGCCTGGCATGGTAACTGCCTGAGATGAAGAAAAAATGAGACTTGGTTTTGTTTTCCTACCCCGACATGTTTCCCACTGCTGAATCCACAAGCATGGGCAAATTACCCAAATGATGCCCTGTGTGGATCACAATTTGAAACAATTCTGCTGGTCCAAACTTCGCAAGCATGCAAGGGAAGTTTCTTGTTATACCCAGGCATAGAAGCATCTCGCTCAGCGCACACTTATTTGAGCATCCCCAGCATTTAAGACCCCCATCCCCACAGCCTTCCCGTTAAACTTATCAACTGCACTGAGTGTCAAAACGAGCAAAGGAGAAAGGGTGTTTTTAGTTCAGCTTCCCTGTATTTGTGAAAGATGCGCAACAGTCCAGGCAGTACTCAAGAAATTGAGCAATACTGGTCTAAGAGTGTGTCTGCATGCCAACACCTAAGGTAACGTCAAACAGTCTAACTTGGGAAGTAATACAGCTCTGTGCGATGGCCTGTCCGTATAAAGCACCTGGATCCACCATACGCCAAATCTAAACCACAGAAACCAGCCTACAACTGGCAAGAACAAGCATAGGTGCCAACCTCACCTTGAACATTCTGGTTATTACAGCAGGAAGGTCTCCTTTTGGCTCTTATATCCAACCTGGTTCTAAAGTGTGACCTTTCGGGAAACATTTCTAATCTAGTCATACTGTGGTGGCATTACAAGTGACTTGAAGAGTTGTGTTCTTCTGTTCAAAATGCTGCATGGTACAATTAGGTGCAAAGTTTGTATAGGACGTAAATTACAAAAAAATAGGAACTGGAGAGCTGTGTGATGCAACATTATAATTCCTATTATATTCCTGAATTCATTTCCTTCACATAATTGGGTTTTTTTGGCCCATATTGTAGAGGCATTTAATTTTCGCTCCCCTTGATTTTATGCAATTGTTAAAATAGTGCAATTTTCCATGTCTAGGTAGATATTATGCAGTATCCAGTCTTGTTGATGGCTATATAATGTAGCAAGGGGAAATCACCGTGCAGACCAGTTTAGCTTTACTCTCTTGCCCTCTGTATTAAGGTCTAAAATCAAACTGATTCAAGTGCTTTTGCGATTAGATCATTGCATCTCTGAAATGCAAGAACTGGTGTCAATAAATTGAGGGGGGTTTAGCACTAGTTGATTTTAAAATGCATGAATTATGAGGCTTCTGGCTTGGATAAGATTTAATGAATTATTAATCCTCATATTTCACAAATCCCATGCTTTTCATTCCCTGATGCCTGCTTATATCTATATTTGCTAGTCACCATTTTCCCTCTAAATTAAGGATAAATTAGCTATAAATTAGGTAACAAATTTTAGCCATCCCACATTTTCTTTTCTGTCTGACACAGATTATTCGTAGATCTAAATGCCAGAGAAGACAATTATATTCATGTAATATGACCTCCTGCAGAATACAGTCACAGTCTCATCCAGTAGTTTCTAGATTAACCCCGTAACTGCTATTTAAAGCTACAACGAGAAAGCAATATGTATATTTTAGAAAGAAATATAGCCTTAACTTAAAAACTTCAAGGGACAGAGAAGGCAGGGCATCTTTATGTGAGTTTTTTCCAAAGCATCACTAATGCACTGAATAAATACACTATCTAAATGAAGAGACAGCTGAATGCAGTGCAAAAGGACCCCATTGTAAGCCGCAGAGCCCAGCTAACAACAGAGTGTCCTTGTCCTCCTGGGGCCTCCTTTACATCTGCCGTGAAGTTTCACTGTGTTTTCCTCAGCCATCACACTTGCAGCACGGCAGCGGTGGTGCTGGTAGGGAGCAGAGCAAATCCTTAGGGTGTGTTGTGGGGTTCAGAGCCCGAATTCACCTTGGGCATGAATGCAATCTCTCTTTCGAATCTGCTTTGGACAACAGGGTTAAAATTCTCTCTCATGGGTGCCTTGGCTTCAGAAAAGTACCTTAAACCCATATTTAAACAACAGGCTCTCACGGGGTTTGGTTTCTGATGGTATTGTATTTATTGCAAACTGTCAGCAACCCTGGCTTGGGAAGAAGCTGTTCTGCCAATGGCAAACCACCCCGTAGTCTGGGCAGGCGTAGTCCTGGTCTTGCTTCTCCCATTAGTTTCTGTGTGGAAGCTTGCTTTGTTTGTCGTGTATAAACACAGCGTGCCTTAAGTGAGAAACATGCAGGAAATCCTTAAGCTATACCACAGTTTTCATGTGTCCAACATTTTATCCCAGCAATAATGGAGACGTCTCGCTAGTAAGGAGCTTTGATGTGTTACATCGCCCATTAACCATCTGAGTTAACTGCACGTCTTTTCTCCTTTGGTGACATTTGCAGCTTGCTTACAGGTGTTAGGTGTTAACCCAAGGCACAGCTGAAGCAACCACTATTTAAATAGGCCAGAGAAAAATGACATCCCGCGATGGCTGCAAATCATGGTGTTAAGCATCATTATAACTGCTTACATGTCTTGTTCCAAAGTTAAAAAAGATAAAACTTTGAGACAGAGCTAATCAGAAACAATTTCACATGTATGCAAGTCCAGAAGGCTTAAAGGTTTAGTGCAGAAATTTGGCTTTCTGATAATGCCATCTGTGAGTGTCCTTACTTAGGGGTATCTCTACTCATGCCTTTTCTTGAATTTTCATTCATTCTTGAAATAGGAAAAAAAAAATCCCTTCACTTTAGAAGCTTTTTGACTTGTTGGAAGTTCAGGATTTAGACCTCTTTGCCAGCAGCATGAGCTTCAGAGGAGAGAAGCAACTGCACAACAGCACGTAATAATGCACAGCAGATTAAGCCAGAGGTGAGGCCGACTGCTGTACCCAGGTGATAGAAGCAGGAAAGTGTAAGCAGAAAGTACAACTTACCAAACTGGAGTTTGGCAAGACATATAAATAAATTCACCTCCTGTCTAGAAAGTGCTACAGGGGTTTCTTGTCTGGGAGCAATTTAGACCTCTGTGTCATCTGGCGGTGGCAAAGGGTGCCAGCAGGACGGAGCCTGTGGCAGCACTCCAGGAACAACCCAGCGAGCCATCGACAAGCTCGGGTACATACAAGGGTATCCGACTTCTGCTTTCCTGAGTCTCATCCTGATAATCACTCGAGCACAAGTCAGCTGAGGTCATGATCCAAGGAGGTATATATCTGCCAGAGAGAAAAATCCCCAAGGAGATGTATTTCTATCCCAGCTAACCCCAAAAGAGGAAACAACCCACCTGACATCCCACCTTTCAGTCCGTTTAGGGCCACAAGTACTCCAATGCAGCATCCCCCCCCCCCCCCCCCCACTTTTTCCACTGGGAATCTCGCCCAGCTTTGCAGAAGATTGTACTCCCCTGCAGTGGGTGTATTTGTCCATTCATTCATCTGAGCTGCTGTGCATTCACTAACTTCCCCAGATAAGGGTGCTATATAAAATAAGGTATGAACCTCTAGAACTGGCTAAAAAGAAAGAAAGATTTTCCATGAAAAAAGATGACATCACTAAGAGTACTTTTGTTGCCGCAGAAATGTTTGTCGTGCTCATAATAACGCCTTCCACAGGTATTCCTGTATTGATAGAGGTGGCAGGAATACGCCAAACTTGCCCATAAACCAAAACAAAAATCTCAAACTCTCTTTCAGTAGCTGGTTTCCAATTTGTGCCCCATATGTGGCAAGAAATAAATGTACGCGCATTGCTTGGATCTGAGAAAGTCAAACGGTAGTGGACTGAATTATAACTTGAATGCATATTGGTGGGATGAGATTCTGATCCATTTGCACAGTAATGTGCTATATTTAAGTCACGCATCGTGGCATCTTCAAAGAGGCCAGTCATAATTATGATGGATTAGACTGCAGAGTCAGTCCTAGATGCAGTAATTGTTTCACAGATGCTGCTGATGTGACTTGAATTTCTAATGAATTATAGCTGAAGAAAAATATGTGGAGCTACAATGGTCTGGATAAAATACAGTTATGGGAAAGAGAAAAAAGGCTAACCGCTATGCTTAGGGAAAGGTAGATTTACTTTGAGAGGCAGACAGTTCACCCCACAATTATAAAGAACAGTACAGAGACTTTGTAAGGCACAACCAGGTCTGCCTGGTAGCATCATCAAGAATATCTTCATGGTGTCTCAGTTAAAACCAGTAATAATGGTATCACTGCCATTTTTCTTTTGCCAGTTTTAAATTACTAATAATTGCTGTGATTTGTAGCTGCTTGAGCAAGATTTGTACTCAGTTGTCACTCGAGGACTGTGAATAACTAAGCATAGACAGAGAGAGAAAGAAGTACAACACAAAGTCACCGCGATACTAAGTGCATTTCAAAGAATGCAAATCTGGCACTAATTAATTTTGTATTTGAAAGAACCAAATGATTCCCACGTCATTTGCAATGTCTAACACCAGCACCTTTTACACTGGAGGTGATCAGAATCTGGGGCAACTGGTCAATTCATACCATGAGGTCACTGAGAACACCGTGAATAATAATCCGTGTCACACAGTGAAGATAACCTTGTGGTTTTTGAGGATGGCGTGAACCTAAGACTTTTTTTGGCAGCGCAGATGTGCTCCTTCGAGGGGTTTTCAAGCTAAGCTGGAGAAGTTGGGCAGCCCCCACTTCTAAACAGAAAGGTGTTTTTACCTATCAATAAGGAGTTGAGAAGAAAGATTGTTTGGGAAGGCTCGGAAGGAATTTAGTTGCAACCCACATAGTACACCAGAACACAAGCAGCAAGGCAGACTCTGAGGGCCAGAGGAAGTTTCCCACGGCTCAATCATAGACTAAAACTTTTTTTAAGGAAATAAATATTTCAGAAGCACCTTGATTACTATGGTGACTTTTATTTCATTTCATAGTTGTGAAATACAGCAGCCTACACACTCAAGTCTGAGTTGTGGTTCAGCTACAGTTTCTAGGTATGAAAGGTGTGAAGGCAGAGAATGGTTTCCAAATTAGGCTGACATTTTATTTTTGAGACACTCTGGGAGCATCATTCTGCCGCCCGGCCTAGAATGACACATCAGAGGAATCCTTTTCATGCTGCTTTCTGCTAAGCGTGGAATATCGTCTCCCCGGGAAAGCTGCAAAGGCTCGTGTCTTGCGGTACTTTAAAGCTGGGTTAGGAAATATACTGAAATATATCTATAGGGGAAGAAGCCTAAATTACCTTTTCAAGAAAATAGGCAAGATGGACAAACATTCTTTTTCCATCTCCCTATTCTTAGCTTTCCCTTCAAAAACTTTAAGTACTGTTACTTGCAGAGAGAACTTCTCTACTTCTGTCATACAAAATGTAAATTGACTACAGAAAGAAAAGAAAAAAATTTCAGGAGGTCAAAAGTAAATCTAAAACCAAGTTTGGGATAAGGAGGAAGTGGATACAAGTCATCATATAGGTGCTTGCCAGTCAAAATGTATGTTTAACTTGTCCTGATACTGAAGTCAGAGCTGCAAGCAGAAGGGCTTCTGCTGGATGTAGTGAATCTCATTAATTAATTCTACTTTTAAAAGCATTTTAGAATCATATTACCCAGCTGAGTAAGGCAATACTGCACTGAAAACTGTATAAATTAGATGTTCCTTAGCATTAAAAAAAAAAAATAGTGTAGGATAAATACATAAGCAGAGTAACCGTGGTGGGAGAGATTTTTTTAGTATAGTAGTTCTTCCTATGTAGTGGCAATACCAGCCCCATGTCGTGCTCCTCCTGACTTTGCAGCCCAACCAGGGATGAGCTGGTACTGGAGAATCCCTTCAGATTCTGCTTTATACAAAATAAAAATAAAAGCTTCGGGACAAAGACATACATGAGTCCAAATTTTACTGTGCAATCTCACATCTGTAAGACCCTCTGTCAGTCTGTCTTCTGTCATTTGTGACTGGTTGGGAACTGTAGAGCCAACAAAGAATAAATTACAAGCAGAGTCAAACAAGGGCTTTATCTATGTTAACTGTGATTGTGAATCCTGGGAAGAACCATGTGAACAGGATTAGCTTGTCATTATATGGAATTTGTTCACTGCACATTGTCAGTACTTCTATCCAAAGAAAAACCTCATTTCATAAATAAAGTACAAAGAATATATGAGAAAATGGGATTTTCCATCAAAACAAGAATAAAATCCTAGCTCCACGGCTATGGGGCTCAGTTCAAAACCCAAATGCATACTTTAAAGACATGTTTGATGTCTATATGTGAATTTGAAAGGATATTAATACCTGAAAAAATACCACTTCAATCAAACCTTCAGGAATCTCTTTGTTTCTGTCAACATTACCAAGATGTTGATGAACTGTAAGAGTTCCTATGGGCAGCAATCAAGCATGGCTTTGTCTCACATGCGTATCGTGCCACTTGCGTGGTCTTTAGGAATGCCAGTTTTAAAAGACCTTGTCAGACAGACAGAGACAGAAAAAAGGAGGTTTTCCCCTCTAATTGGCAAGCTTGGTGGTAATAATCCTTCAAGTCACACAAAAGAGGTTTGGCACACTTAATCAAATAACGGGATTAGCACCAAGTTTGGGAACCATGGTTTCGGCATGACTTCCTGCCTTACCAAGGGGAAAAAGTATGACAGAGGAGTCTATGCAAATCATTTAAAAGCAGAGAGTATTTTTTGCACCATTAGGAGATATTTTTTTTTTGGTAAAATATCTGCTTGTGCATTAAATGGGGGTAAGGAGCCACTCGTATTTTCACGCTTTTCATCTTGAAGAACAAACCTTCAAGAAGAAGGGAGACACAGGGCAGCAAAATGTGATAGGACAGTGAAGCATCCCTCAGGTGCGCCTGCGAGCTCGTGTTCTATGTAGGAGCTGGTCAGGACAGTGGGTGTTTGAATGGTGCCGGAATTGTCGGTAATCGACTGTCCTTCAATGGAAACTAAAATTGAGTTAGATTCTCTCCTGTTTCTTTTGTCTTTCAGATACGTTCAGAGGGTAGCCTTGTGGATGGCCCCGGAGCAGGCCAGATGGAACAGGACAGAACCAACCATGTTGACGGCAATAGATTGAGTCCATTTCTAATACCGCAATCTTCTCACGTTTGCCAGGCAGAGCCTTCTGCAGTGAAGCTACAGAATGGAAGTCCAGCAACAGAGAGGCCTGAAGTTGAAGTAAATGGAGACCACAAGCAGCTATTCATTAAAAGCAACTATGGAGTGCCCCACCTGAAGGGAAGTCCAAACAACCGCGTTAGCCCCGACCTTTTACAAGAGAAGAAAGTATATTCCAAATGTATGCAAAATGGTGGGATAAAACGCACTTTTAGTGAGCCCTCTTTGTATGGACTTCATGAGAGCAAGAAAGTGAAACAAGACAAAGAAGTAAATGGAGAAAAAGCTGAGCCAGAGGATAGTAATGAAAAACCAAGCATCTCCAATTGTTACAGTGAGAAGAAACACGAGCATTTTACAGGACAAGAAAATGAAGTTTCAGATTTGATACAGTCTACAAGATACAACAGTGGTGGTTCAGAAAACCCTCATGACCTCCTGATTCAGGGTGAGCAGGAGCGGGAAAATGTTCATTGCCACAACAGGGACATTGTCTTACTACTTAAGAACAAGGCAGTGCCAATGCCTAATGGTGCTACAGTTTCTGCCTCTTCCATGGAAAGCATGCATGGTGAACTCCTGGAGAAAACACTGTCTCATTATTATCCAGAACATGTTTCCATAGCAATGCAGAAGAACACATCTCATATCAATGCCATTACCAGTCAGGCTACAAATGAGTTGTCCTATGAGACAACGCATTCATCCCATACCTCAGGGCAGATCACTTCCCCACAGACCTCAAACTCTGAGCTGCCTCAAGTGCCAGCTGTAGTGGTTACTGAGGTCTACAACGCAGAAGACTCCAGTAAACCACCTGTATTGCCAGGTAGCTGTTCGCTTCAGAAACCAGAACTACAGCTACAGCAACAGATTCCAAGCTATGATCCACATCAGTTACCCGTAGGAAACAGTACTGTTCGTGGAAGCGTAGGGCAGGTTCCCAACCAAGACCTCTCTCTCAGTTCCAGCAGTAACCTGCAAGCTCAGAGTGCCACTTTGGAAAGGTTTTCTGAGCAAGCAGAAAAAAATGGTGCTTTCTTTAAACAGAACTCAACTTTTCACAAAGATTCCTCCGCTCCTCCTGCTCCGGAAATGAACAGTGCGCTGTCCGTCGTGGTGCGAGAAGGACGCCATTCCTATGACAACAGATGTGATGAAACTCTTCCTGGGGAGATAAAGAACGAAGGGCAACAGCAGGGACCAACGTCAGAAAGTCCTGGCCTCAGCCAACAACAACTTCACCCTCAGCAGAGACTTCCGCAGCAGGCACAAACGTCACAACAAGATGTCAGTGAAAGCAACCCGCAAGCTGCTGTGGCCGCCTCAATTCAGCAGCGCCCAGAAGAAATTATGCCGGCGTCAGAACCTCCCCTCCAAAACCTGCAAGCGCGCGGAAGTGAGGGTGAGTTGCAGCAACACTATCAGCATTTCCCAGGACAGAGAGAACCCGAGATTCCTCCCAACAAAGAAAAGGACCAAGTGAAAGAGCCTGTGCAACAGGCTCAACGTTATTCAAAACCAGCCTGGATAGAACTGGTTTCTACCCAGTTCCGCCAGGGAGAGCCTCCCCAAAAGCCCAGCGAAGCATTATTGAGATCAATTCTTCAGTTCCAGGCAAACACAGCCGAAACAGCCTATAAAAAACAGTATGCTGGAAGTCCTGATGCATTAAAGGGGCCTTCGGGACAGCCCCAGAGCCAGAAGATAGTGCAACAGGAACAAATTCCTCCGCTGTACAAAAGCGAGACCTCCCAGCTGCAGCCGCATCCCACAGCTGACCAGCAGCTGCCATTCCAGAAACACTCACCGCAGCCACAGCTCACAAAGATGGATTCCCTACTCAAGTCCCAAGTGCAGCAGCACCCTCCACAGCAGCTCCATTTCCAGCAAAGACCAGAACAACAAGCTGAGCAGCCTTTAGGGGCCCCGTTGAAACAGCAGCACTTGAATCCCCAGCCAGGGGAAAACGAGCAATTCTTGCATTCACACATTTTGCAACAGATGCTTCAAAAACAGTCACAGCAGGTACAACTGCCGTGCAGTCCGCAGCTAACCCCAAACCAGCAACAGGCTCTGCAAATGAAAAATAAAGACCTGCCCCAAACCATTTCCCACTCCCAAAGCAATGCTGAGCAGCTGCTAGACAGGACATCCTTCAATCAGCTTAAAGTAGATGAATGTTTTCAAACTGGGAATAAGTACATGAAATCAACCGCATTCCCGCTGCATAGCCCTCAGCTAGGCCTAGAGCAGGTACAGAGCACGAACAACAAAGCTCCCCTTTACACTCAGAAAGCAAATGCTAGTCTGCAGCACCCCTGCCCGAACAATGTGCACTTGATTGCTGAGAAGAAAGAAAACACCGCAAGTATTGAACGTTTTGGAGCCAACAAAATGCAAGACTTGCAACATGTGCAGTATTTTTCAAATAACTTGACCGCAAAGCAAGATGTGAATCACTGTTTTCAAGAACAAGAACAGCAGACACAACAAGCTTCAGTTATACAGCTACCACCACTCCAGCAAACACAGTGCTACGGCGGTAGTCTGAACCAAGATCTCCCGAGCCAACAAGCTACGCAGATTCCTCAGCGGTACTTACCACACAGCCAGCAAACTGCCCCACACTCCCAAGACCAGAGAGGCTGTCATTTGCAGTCCCAAACCCCTAAGGATTTTCAGAAGCATGCTGCTCTAAGGTGGCATCTCTTGCAAAAACAGGAACAACAAGCCTACCAGCAACCCAAAACGGAGATTGGTCCCAATCCAGTGCGCAAGCCTATAAAAATTGAGGCTGGCACAAAGTCTAATGTCTGCATGCGTCCATCAGCTGGACAGCTGGAAAACAAAATGTGGAAAAAAACAATTAAACAAGAGAATCAGCACTTTGGCTGCGAGAACATGCAACAAAAGAGCATCATTGAAACGATGGAACAGCAGCTAAAACAGATACAGGTCAAATCACTGTTTGATCACAAGACTTTTACTATCAAATCACCTAAACATGTGAAGGTTGAAACAGCAGGCCCTATTACCATCCTGTCAAGAAATACCAGTGCTGCAGATTTTGACACTCAGACCCCAATCTTAGATCAGCAAGCAAACTCGTCTGCTGAAAAAACCCCGACCAAAAGAACAGCTGGAACTGTTCTCAATAATTTTTTAGACTCACCTTCCAAGTTATTGGATACTCCTGTAAAAAATCTATTGGACACACCTGCCAAAACCCAGTATGATTTCCCATCTTGCAGCTGTGTTGGTAAGTGCTGAGATGTACTAAAAATGTACTAGTTCACAGGAAGGAAGTGAGCCTTCTAGTTGAGATTGCAGGGTTACGTGGATGTTTTTGTTGGAGGATTTTTTGGGTTGTTTTTTTTTTTAGAACGGTAATTAGTAAAGACTTAAAAAATTGCAGTTTTATACACTTATGCCTACTCCACTTATCCAACCCTACAGACGGGCCCTTTCTCAATATTTCATATAGCAATTACCTCTTTGCTTTTTCCAGTCAGAATGCTTATGGCCAGTAATGTATCCGCTCACACCCATTCTCCTTGAGCAGCAGACATGTAAAGATAACATGCTGATAAAAAAGTAGGACATAACTTCATAAACTAATTTATTCATCAAGGTTAGATACAGCATTTATAAAATATGTCCTGGGTCCAAAACTTGGAGATCCTTACACCACTTTTTGCTCTAAGAGTGAAATTGCTGAAGTTTGCCTCAGTAAAGCCTAAGCAAAGAAGGGATGACAGATTATTCCTCACTTGTTGCAAGAGTTTATCCTCCCTGTTGCACACTTCTCTCCTGCAAAGCTAAAGAGATCAGGAGTTTCTTAGCGAAGCTACGCAAGCAGCACCAAGAAAGCAGCGAGGGGGACCCTTGCTGTTTCTTCATGGCGTACCCAGTCTCCAAAAGCTGGAAGAACAGGGCAGAGGGAAGCACCGTAGAGTAACAGGCATGACCCCATAGCCCAAGCTTTGATACAGCACTGACACTGCACATAGCCAGGTCTAACAGGCACTTTCAGACTCTACTGGATAAACTACTCAGGCTGAGACAAAAGGTTCAGCACCGAAAAAAAAAAAAAAAAAAAAAAAAAAATATCCTTGTTATAGTTTCACTTACTGGGATTTCATACCAACTATGAAAGAGGAAAGTTGAACCAATGCTCCTCCAAAACGGCCAAATGGATGTTTTTGCTTTTCAAATGCTTGGGGCTATATCTTGGAGATGATCCATGAGAACAAAAAGAGGAGGTAGTGGATTTCCAAAGCTCCCAAGAAGAAAAACTGGAAGCCAGTTCCTTGCTGTTTTATAAGAAACAACCTATGAACTGTAGGGTTTTTTGAAAATGCTTAAGTTGTTTGGGTTTTTTTTCTTGAGACCGTTTCTCCAATGTCATTGGCACAAGTTTTTCTGGCAATCATTTCATTATTCTTTTTTTTTAGCCAGTACTGCAACTGCTAACTGAGCAAAACAGCTTATTCTCCACTTGCATTTTAATTCTTCGGTCTTAGCAGACCCTCTAGGAAATAAAGGAGCATGAAACTTAGTTCCTGTCCTCTTTGAAGAACCCAGTGCCACAGCGTAATCGATAGGGTTTATTACTCTTTCCTACCAATACTCATCCTTAGGAAAATTAAATTAAGCCATTCCCCCATTGACACATTCAGGTTTATAGCATGCCTTCATCATGCTTCCGGAGGCTGTACACCAAGAGCAGCATCACCCCATCCAGCCTTTGGAGTTAGCGTGGCAGAAAGCACAGAGTCAGCCCTCTGACAAGTCAGCACAGCTCCACCGTCTCCTCCTGAACTCAAGCAGAGCCCGGCCGTTTCTTTCTCATTGCTGGAGCCTGCCTCCTGGTACCAAACCAATCATACAGCATATATTGTGAATGCTGACGTGGTCCTACCTACACACAGAAAACTGAAGCCACATTCTTAGCATATAAGGATTTTGACTAAGCCTTGTGCAGGATTTCTTTCAGCAAACTTGCTTTTTTTCATTTCACAGAGTCTTTCCGTGGGTGGCAGAAATTCTCTATGTAACCTTACTGACCACTTTCTCAAGCTGTAGGTTCCTACACTTTGACATGTCTGCTGAAAAACAAGTACTGTACAGCTCACTAATGTCAATATTTACCACTGTTATCCCATTTATCCTCCTTTATAGATACTGGGAGAGGAGGAAATGGGAGAGGGAGAAACAATTGTTTGGTGATAACAGGAAAATGCCTTTTGAATTTCGGTGTAGAGCCCGAGATGTGCAACAACTGTTTGTACTAGCAAAAGGCACACAGTCCATATCATGGCTATTTGCAGGATTAGCCACATGCTTTGCATGTTTTGTACAAATTGTGTGGGCATACTTTAGACATAAGTGTTTGAAAACTCTGACCCCAGACCCATACAGCAGTATTCTATACAAGCTAGATGTAAGCTTTGCAATGTGAATTTTTACATTAAAGAATTAAGCTTCGAAGTAATAACCTTTATTTTGTTTTAAACAGAGCAAATTATTGAAAAAGATGAAGGTCCTTTCTATACCCATCTAGGAGCCGGTCCTAATGTGGCAGCTATTAGAGAAATCATGGAAGAAAGGTAATTAGTGCAAAGGCACAGGGCAGATTAACGTTTATCCTTTTGTGGATGTCAGAATTTTTCCAGCTTTTGCACATAAAGAAATAAACAATTGCAAATCAAGTAATTACTTGTAGGCTTAGCTACTCCAGTGTTGCCAACATTACGCACTGTGCTATTCACCAGAGAGTCACAATATTTGACAGGGCTAATAGTCTGCTGGCTGGCACAGGCTGCGCACTTTGAGACAGATGCCAGCAAACCCAAGCAGGAACAAGCATTCACCAGCCTGCCAAGCAAGACAGTTGGCAAAGGCTGCAAAAGCAGGCATGGACCTGGTGTTCCCTCTGGGTAGGAGAATGCCAAGGTAGAAGGAAAATGAAGAGCAGAGTACCAAACTCCAAAATTAGCTGCTGCTCCCCCCACCCCCCGCCAAATTACTAAGTATATAGTACAACCCTAAAGGGCTAAGTCTAACTCGGTCGCATCCAAAGGAGTGCCACAAAGTTGTTGGATAGGTTTTCAGCCCAAGAATCGTTAAGTAGTTTTGTGAAAAAACATCCCCCTTCCTCAGAGTATTGCACAAAACCAGCCTTATCTTGTTTGCAGACAATCCCTGTATCATGGTTGCATCCCGTGATATATTTATTGTATCAAAGGCACCAGTCCAGGAATTTTGAATGGAACAGAATGGATACATGATCTGTGCTAATTAAAAATATGCATAAGTGTAAAACCCACCAGCCTTTATAAAGTATTTAAATTAAAAACTGTCACAAAAGTGACTTCTACACTGTGAATTCTGCATTACTTGTAGCTTTTGGCGTGCATAGACATTAATGACCAGATTTTGAGAGGTGTCTGGGAATTCAGTTCCCCTCTGAACAAACAAGCAAACAAAAAGCTCCCCAGTAAGTCAGAGACAGATGGGAATTTGATTTGTTAATACCTTAAAAATCTGGATTCCAGAACTGCAAGGAAGCTCCAGCTAGTTGCAGAACCAAAAGCAGATGGGCATTATTGCAGTGCTGTGTCTGAGCTAAGGAGCACCATTTCTTAGCAAGGTCTCTTAGCTTGTGCTCATCGCTGCACGACCGTGGGCCACTGAGGGCATATTAAACCCTTTGGATTACCTCTAAGTCCTAAGGTCCGTTCTCTTTCTTAGCACCACCTTCCCTGTGACTCCTGTGCAGGGCTTGCCCCAAATACTTGTTTTCAGCTTTGTGAGCAGCTCGAATGCATGTAAACTACGTAAATCAGCTTCTTCCTGCAAATGGGGAGCAAACACTGACCCTCCCGAGAAGCTGCTTATAACTTTTTATCTCCAGAGCTCTCACTGACTGGTTAATTCTTTAGTATTTACAAATAATAAATAAAAGAGGGAATTCATTCATGTCATGATGTCAATTATTAGAGATGAAACTTTTTTCATTTCTTTACTTTGGAATGTAATTTTTCATCCTTAATATTGACCTCACATTCTTTCTTTTTTTTTTTCTTTTCTTCTTTTTTTTTTTGCATTTAATTTCATTTCATGTTGGCAGAAGGAAATCCTGAGAGATTATAGATAACATGCATCTACTCAGCCAGGTTCAGCAGAGTATAGCAGCAGCCACTTGAACAATGGCTAGTTTTCAACTGTTCATATGGTATGAACTGTGCGATTCCCTGACTGAAGAACTCCAGAACTCGTCCTCGTTAGTTAATTTTGTATCCCTAAGTAAAAAAAGCACTTAACTATAAAGATACTCTCAAGCACATGTGTGCAGTTGGTGACACTAATCATAACTGAAGCACTCTTAAACTGGCTTCCCATGAATATGGATTGACTTTAAGGTATCACCACTGCCAAACAAACCAGGATTTGGATTTCCACTTGCAGTTTATATTTAAGCTATACCAGAGCAAATTTCTTGCAGAATCCATGGTGGATACATACATTTTGCCTCTTCCTTCTCCCAATCCCTACTTTATGCTCAGCGAGTTTTGCTGTGGTTTTAAAGCCAATCAGCTTTGGCCTGAAAGCAAACATGACAAACATCAGGCACAAATTCTTTTGTGACAGTTGAAAAGATTTGAGACAACGTCCATTTCATTTCCAGTGTGTAATGTACAACATACTTCTATAGCGGCATCCACACAGTTGTCTTGCAATCCACTTTAGCAAATTGATAGAAAATGTTAAGATTTAAAAATGGGTGTTTTTAACATGGTTAATTAAAGAAACAAATGTATACTAACATCCAAGCCCAAGTAGGAAAAAGTGACCTAACAGTTGCCTGCCGAACACGTGTAGTACAACTTGATTTTATTTGTATAATTTCCTGTGACACTGAAATTTCACAATGAGATCACATCTAAAAATAAGCATTTTTCATTTCCTTTACAGGACAGAAGTTTAAATACAAATATTTGCTCTTAAATATGTCACCAAGATTTTAGTGCAAAAACAAGAGGGATGAAAGGTCAAAAGTTCTCAAGGCATCATTAAATGACTGCATAACAGGAAGGAACTATCTTGATTGCTCTATAGGTAACAGGCAAAGAAAAAGGAGATTGTGATTTAGTCCCCACACTTGGTTATTAAAAAAAAAGGCAATGAGAGCAGCAGAATTCAAGAAACGGTAATGGAAACTCCATTTGCCCAGTCCCCAAAAGGCAGCCGAGGCAACATGGTAGCTGGATCTGTTACGTTGCAGACACTGAGTTTTCTAACACACGGCCCCACCTGAGACCTGGTGGGCTCTAGGTGGACACCCCCCCGCTGCAGCAGCCTGGGGAGAGGCCTGGCCAGAGAAATGTCTGGAAATGACTTAACAGGTCTGATGCTTTTTATTAATTGAAGATTTGCTTCACTTAGCATTTGCTGCATATTTCCACCTGGTCCATCAGAGGACATGGGAAGCAAATCCCATTTGCTCTGGGTAACAGCAGTACTTGCATGTGGGGCTAGATTTTGCCTGGATGCCATAATCACCTTGATTAAATGCTTCAGCACTAGCTGAGCTTGCCCACCTCGGTCGCAAAAAGACACACACAAAGGGCATCCTTTGAGGGCACCTTGTGATCCTAATTTAGTATAGAAGTCAGGCAGAAGTAAATAAGTAACAATTTCTGAGTGGCTGATAAAGTAAAGGAAATAGATATGATGCAAATTAATCATGACTTCACATGTATCTAAGCCAGAAACAAGCACAGAAAATTAATAGACTAGTGCATGCTAGCTGTTCCATGACAACTTAATTATATACATTTCAGAGTAATAACTTCAAGTTTAACCCAGAAATTAAAGAAAAATGTAAAATTCCCCCCAAAATAGAGAACTTAAGTCCACTTTTCAAAATGTCATCTATAACAAATTCTGTACAGAAACAGTTTAAAGGTTGGGGAATATTAATGTGATATGGATAATTTTTACTCATCCATGATGCATTAAAGACATTTGCCTCTCAACATATCAATCCACTGCTATAATAAAATCAGCAAGACAAACCACATTGCACATCCCTCCTTGTAATTCATAGTGTTTATTTTTTAAGATAAGACTGGCAAATATGCTCCGTCTTTTCAGTGTTCACACAGAACCAAATGAATCTGCTTACTGTACATATTTTTGTTTGTTTAAGATTTGGACAGAAGGGCAAAGCTATAAGGATTGAGAGGGTTGTCTACACTGGGAAAGAAGGCAAAAGTTCTCAAGGATGTCCAATAGCTAAATGGGTAAGTCATGCACACAAATGTTAAGACTAATCGAGTTCAGTATGATGGTTCATGTAAGCAGACAGCAGCAACACGTCCTTCTGTTAGTTGACACTGTGGAACTTAAAATAGCTCAACGGCAGCAGTACCACAGGATGGCTGTAGCCTGCTCCCACCTCTGTCTCTCACACTCCATTTACTTGTTGCATGGAGGACGGCAAGAATAAAATTTGGCTTAAAGGCATGAAAACCTGAGAAGGAAGGCAGTTTTGCTTAGATTTAAGATTTGCAACACCAGACGTTCTCATCGCTGTTTAATTTTAGCTTACAAATAAGTCCAGTAAGTGCACCACCATGATGCTTTTAAAAACGCCCTCCCAGTTCAAGAGCGGCATTAGGACACCCTCTTAGCAAACATTGCCATACTTTGGCACAAATTACTGAGTGGTTTGTGTAGGCTGGGGAAAGATGGGATGAGGAAAACCAGATACATGATTATAGTCTTTACGCTTGCCAGGCTGCACCTTTTTTTCAGAAATTCCCACAGTAGCACAAGCAAGGCGAAGCAAGGACTCTCTTTTATTTGAACATCTACTGCTTTCCTCACATCACTGTGATGTTTGCATGTAGTAAGGGCAGGTCACAAAACTGTGTGGCTGATTACAAGTTTAGCTGCTTAGGTTTGGGAGGGAAAGGCAAAAAGCTCCCATGTCCAGTTATTTAGTCCCTTCCTTAGCTGCCTGCCTTTCCCCAGTTGGCTCCTGCCCTAAGCACAGGTATCCACCACCCAGCTCTGTGCAGGGAGGCATCTCGCCGCTCACTTCCTTTTGCCCACTGATCAAACTGGGCCACTTGTACCATAGTGCAGATTCAGGAGAATGTTCCTGCTCAGTCAGCACGGGGAATACCTTTACAAAGCTGGTTTCCACCACCATGGCTTTCCATGCCATCAGTCAAGCTTAGCCTCTTAGAGTCAGCTTCACTAAACAGAAAGGGTAGCCCTGGCCCGTGTCACTAAATGAGAAAAATGGACCGAGTTGCCAGAAACAAACAGGAAGATGGAATTAGAAGTAACCTCCCCCCCACGCACTAATGCTGACATTTCCTATTCTCTTATTCTTCACATTAAGAAACCCATTGTTTGTGTTGGGGCTCCGGGGGTGTGTGTTGCTGTGCATGCAGGTAGTCCGCAGAAGCAGTCAGGAGGAAAAGCTACTCTGCTTGGTGCGCGAGCGAGCGGGCCACACGTGTGAGACGGCTGTGATTGTGATTCTCATCCTCGTCTGGGAGGGAATCCCAACAAGCCTGGCCGACAAGCTCTACTCCGAACTCACCGACACCCTGAGGAAGTACGGCACGCTCACAAACCGGCGGTGCGCCCTGAACGAAGAGTAAGTGGAACAAAGTGTATGCTTGCCAAATTTGCAACCTTGGACCTGGCACCTCCGCTCGTGCTATCACCCTGAAATACGCATAACCTTTCCGACTATTTCACACAGTTTGAAAACACAGAAACCTTGTGAGAAAAGCAAAGTAAACGTTCTCGTAAGTCAGGGAAAAACATCTTCCCAGAGTTGTGAAGCATCTCAGTATATTTAAAGGAAGAGATCTCAGCAGGGCCCAGGACAGCAGACACCTCGGCTTTGAAATAAAAACTAGATGCACTAAATCATACTGTAAGCCTGCAGAAGCTAGCCTGAGTCTAAAGAAATTGCACTATATCATTTTCCCATGCCTTTCTGATAGCAAAGAACAATTAGACCAAAATTAACATAGCTATTGCTGTATGTTACTTTGGCTTCATGGGTAGAGTCATATTTCAGGAATTATTGCTTAGCCCCTGTCAGAGGGCTCCCACATTCTTGCAGTGCCGTCAGCACGTGACCCTTTCAGGTACCGTGAATATCATTACCTTGCAAGGCAGCACGCAAACATAGCCTCTTCTGAGCAAAGCCAGGTTTCTCATGGAACTATAGAAACCCCATAGGCCTTGCCTTGCAATCATGAAATTATTCACTCTGATAAATTCTTCTGTTACAACGCATTTGCCTTCCTCTTTCCTTTCTTCATTATTTACCGATGGAAGCCGATCCAAGACCAGTGATTCCCCAGAGAGCTGGCAGAAGGCTGACACCCACTGCAGGAGCACCCCGGGGTGACCTGCTTGCTGCTAACAGCCTTATTCTCTTATTTTTTAGACGGACTTGCGCATGTCAAGGGCTGGACCCTGAAACTTGTGGTGCTTCATTTTCCTTTGGTTGCTCCTGGAGCATGTACTACAATGGTTGTAAGTTTGCCAGAAGCAAGATTCCAAGAAAGTTTAAGCTGATGGGGGATGACCCAAAAGAGGTTGGTGTCCATTTCTAAAGTGAGCCTCATTTGCAAAGGAAATGTTTTCTGTCACTCTGCAAATAGAGATACAGTACAAGAGACCAGGGGCCGGAGCCCTGCCTGAATGGCATACATGTAGGGTAATTAAATAACTGCCAGTCAAAACTGATTGATTCCAGTCACTGAGCCAGCTGAATTGACTGTCCAAATTCTGACAGCTGGTAAAAGCCCTGAGACTTGAAACCATGTTTGCAGGCTTTCACAATTAGAGGAGAGGGCATGGCCTGAATAATTGTGGCTGTATTAGGCCTGCAATTGGGCATTCCCCAGTGGGAGAGCGGAAAGCTTACCAACTGGAGGCACATAACATTGCAACTGGGAACCAGAGCAGACTGCGTGGAGACAAACATGATGAAACTCTGAGATGACAATAGGAAGAAGAGGATAGAAAGACTCGTTCTACATACAGCCCTGCCCCACTGAATGTTTCCAGACTGGGCTCTGTGTTACAGCAAACTGACAACTGTTTAAAATGAGTCACAGTAATAAAAAAACCCAACCACCACACCATTGACCTTAGCCTGGGCACAAGACCTTTGCAGTTAATGACTGCAGAAACTCCTGGACACCTCCAGCTAGTCACGTGTCTGGCAAGCTCCAATTGCCCGGTCTGTTTTTTGGCAATCACGTGTGAATTTAGTCCCTTGCTTGTGTACTGACACATAGGTCCACAGCTTTCACTGTATTCTGGTGTCTCACACAAATCTGACCATTTCTTTCATGTGATCAAAGTGCCAGGTACTTCTGCATCCTATGACTGTGCTGATAATAGCACACTGTTTAGAATATCATCATAATTAACGTACAGTTTTTCCTTCCCACTGCTCTTCTACAGCCCCAAGAATTACAGAATAGCTCTCCTTCAGTCATGCTGTGGCACAAAGCCTTCTTTATCATAGCCTGCAATCCTAAACCGGCTAAATTTTCTAAGCTGGATACCTGGCCACAGCCCACCAGGGCACTCTTCCAACTTGCATTCCTGGATTTACTTCCCATGGAAGCCAGAGCTGAGTAGGGAAGATGGTTTTACCCTCCAGTCTTGTTCCCACACAAAGTCTGGTGCAGCCAAGGCATGCATCCAGGGGCTGGGTCCCATAGCACAGACACAATTTATAAGCAACACAAATAGGATCCTCACCAGTAAAAACTAGAAGTAACACTTACAAATGGTAACCCTACAGGCCACACAAAAGCTGCAAGTTCTGGCAGCAGCCATGAGGTCACAGAAAGGTATTTTTGACAATTTTATAATGTCATTTTGGAGTCCCAAACTAGGATGTAGTCCCATAGGAGGAGATAGAAACTTTTATTGCACCAAGCACGTGTGTCTTAAGCCCATAGGTTTTTCACAGCTCTTGACGCATTCCTAAAATATATAGACTCCTAAAAACAAGTATACCACTCCAGTATGTCACTGTTCTTTACGCACTTGAAATTAAAAATAAGTGCCTCACATAAGTGAGGTTTTGAATTTGAGATTCTCATCCTGAGACGATGGGGAACAACTCTGCAGTATGTTATTAGAGTACTTAATTTTTAAAGAGCCCTTTATTTTGAGAGTGTATACCTCTCCTTATAGAAAAAAAGGAAATTAGGTCATTCTTACCTCTGTATCACCAGCTACTGGACATGTCCACAATTGTTCAGTGCTTAAGAATTGGGAACTTTTTGAAGTCTGAAGTATTTAAATAATTTTAAATTGCTGCATGAAAAGATATTTCCGTGTGTTGAAGTGCTGTCATTGCAATGTGCAAAACCCTTAAATCAGCCAGATTTACTCGATGGACCATTCAGATAATACTTCTCTCAAGCTTTTCTGAAGAGTATTATTTTCCCAGAACTCCAATAGGGAAAATAATGAGGGTCATCACACTTGCATCTAAAACATCTCCATGTTGAAGAATGTGATTCTTTTTAATACAAACCAAATTAAGATTATAGTATGTGATGTCTTCTTGCAAAGATCACACTACACTACTACCCCATTACTTTGTGAAACAATAAAAGGAGATTCACAAGAGTTATTGTCTAAACAAGAACGACAATGGTCTAGGCCTTTACACAACTCTCAGTGTAAACAAAATTGTGTAAAGACCCTAACTTCTTAGGTCCCATACATACGGTATGGAAATGTCATCAAACTCTATTTCATCTCCTAACAGGAAGAAAAACTAGAATCCAATTTGCAGAACCTGTCAACCCTGATGGCCCCTACCTACAAGAAACTCGCACCTGATGCATACAACAACCAGGTATGCTGGGGAAAAAAAAAGGAATCAGAGCAGTCATGTAAATAACCTGATTTTTACCACATTTCCCAATGCTTCAAGCTTGCACCAAACCTCCTTTAACATCAGGGTAAAGACAAATGGAAGTGAACATTTCCGCTTAAAGTGCTTTCAGAAGTAAAACTAGCAGAATTTAGTTTGCTAAACGGAACTAATCTTTTCACCTACACTGACACAATAAAACTACTTCACACTTGAGCAGGACTCTTCAGCTCTACAACACAAATTTCTGGATTTAGCATGATTCACCAGCTAAACTAGCAAAACAGCCATGAAGATGGTGTGAGATTGGCAACAGCGACAGAAGGCAGTGTATCATATTGCGCTTAAGTCCTGAAGTCACAGTTTCAGTTCTGCTCTCAAGCAGCAGATGAATTTAGTTTTCACCAAAAGAGCCATTACAAGCATGCTCTTAAAGCAAAGTTGCGTATTTGAACACACTCAGACCCACATGCTCACACAAGTGCCTGCACCAGTCTTCTTGCACGAGGGGATTGTGGGTGCACATTTTCTGTGAAGCGGTGTTCACAGATACTAGCACATTAAGAGCTTTTATGAGGTTCCCAGTTGTGGCTGTCTCTCATCTGCATTCCTTTACCAAACGTCTTTCAGGCATTTGCATCAAAATTTGACAACATACCCCTTGCAAACGTGTAACTGTTGGCCTTCATATTCATTGCTTGGGTTCACTACCATTACAAACGCGCACAGAACCTACAGTCTCCAAACTATCAGCATCACTGCAAAATATAACATCATCTTTCTTTCCTGTTGACAGCATTGTGTTGTAGCAACCAGCACAAGACAGATTTCAACATTTTCAACTGTAATGGAAACACTAAACTACACAAAACTGTCCCATTTTTATTTGCCATAAAACTCACTCCCATACGGCATACTTAGTAGCAACTAGACAGGGTTCAGTACAGACTTACTCAATTTCACTTACCTGATCAGATAATGTTTGGAGACTTATTATGGCGGAAACTGTGGCCATGTGCCCACTAGCTGTGGTTATCTGCCCAAGTATCTGAGAGACATTCTGCAAGAGAAGAAAGGAAGAGGAAGAAAAGATGAGGGGGCGATGAACAATAAAATGGTTCTTTGTTTGGGCTGCTTTTCTTTTCCCACAAAAATTTGCAGAAGACCTTTTCTCCACATAAACCGTCATCCTGCCCAACACTTATTGAAAATACATGCTTTTGCAAGTTTCAATTTTTGCCTTGTGTAATAAGGCATGTGTATAGCCTGGCCTATTCTAGGAGTTTCATGCAGACCTTGTATTTGTGGGGAAACACCGATCAAGCTACTGTCAGTGGCTTTAAAGAGAGATGATCAAGGCCTGGTATTGTAAAAGGTTCTAAAACCAAAAGAAAATCCAAATTCCCAGATTTATTCTAATCCAAGTCTGTATTGCTACTGGATTAAAACTGAGAATTGGAAAGGGTCTGGTTTTCCAAGGGGATCCAACAGAACATCTCAGAGAACAGTTGCACCAGTATACTTTAATCAGACAATTATAGTCTGGCTAACGTTTCAGAACACTTTTGTTTAATTCCAGAGTTTACATGTTTCAAGTTTTGTTCTGCTTTTATTTTCAGATTCCAGGGAAGTAAATATTCCAAATTTAAAATATACACATCTATGAGCAAGCGAGACATGTTTTTAGTCATCTTGGCAAAACTTCTGATTTCACCTTAACTTAAAATGGGATCCATTAAGTTCACTTGAAAGGGTCAGGAATTTCAGCAAACGATTTTACAAACATGGTTTCATTTTTAATTTTCTAAATTAAATTTGAAACCATCATTTGTTTAAAGCTTGATCTTCATTACAAAATCCTTTCTTTCTGTGTAAGGTTTATTTTTGTATTATCAACTCTTTGTAAAACTCCTTAATAATGAGTGCATGGGTAGAAAGTACTGTCTTGACTGAATTATCTCTCTTCTTGGTCAGGGGCTAGAGTTGTACTTAAGCTAATGAAATATACGTTTAGCGTGCCAAAATATTACAAATCAAAAAGCAAATTATTATTTTTCATGAAGTCATTCTGAAGTCAGTTTTCTAAAACCATTTTCCCTTAATAGCTCGGTGTATTTCCAGTCTACGCAAACATATCACTATTATGGTGCCAGATGCTGAAACCATGCACTGTATTTGTCATGTAAAAACACCAACCACTGCCAAAGAATCAAAAGTAATATGCAAGGAAAAGTATTACTGGCCAATTTCACAATCCCACCAAAGGTAACAGGGAACAAAGCAGCAGGGAATGAAGTACAGGTACAAAATTGCCATTAAATTGCTCAATTTTATTTGCCTTCAAGATCGGCAAGTTACCCCTCCAAGACATTAGGAGACTTGCCTGTTGTCACAGCAGAGCATTCAGTGCTAATTCCATGCACTGGAGCACCCAGCACAGTTGCAGTGATACCTGTCATCTCTTTCCAGATCGAGTATGAACACAGAGCACCTGAGTGTCGCCTGGGTTTAAAAGAAGGTCGCCCATTCTCAGGGGTCACTGCCTGCCTGGATTTTTGCGCTCATGCTCACAGAGACTTGCACAATATGCAGAATGGGAGTACACTGGTAAGTCCGTGATGCCTATAGCCTCCTTACTCCAGCGCTAATTTCACCTATATAATTCATTCATTATCTCCCGTCTGTGTAAATTTATACTTGCATAACGCAGATTGCTAAAAAAAGAAACATTAAGCAGTAATTGAGCTAACTTACTACCCCCGACATAATTTTTCATTCAAATGAATGAGACTTACAGTGTGTTAAAGAAAGGTTTAATATAGAAGTGGTAAAAGCGAAACTGTGGAGACAATGGAAAAAAGGTCCCAGCAGGGCTGAAATGCCTGTTTCAGCGTTCCTGAAATGCTTTTTTCTTAGCAACTTTGGATTATATCTTCTAATAAAATAAAAATGGAAACAAATAACTTCTTTCCAGGAGAGTTTTGGAAGTTGTGGATTTCATTCCTGCTTGGGGCGAGCAGAAAGTCTGCAAGCCTTGCCATCCTTTGTATTGTACCCGTGCCCTTTACTCTTCAGTTCTGATCTCTGGCATGTACAGCAAAGGTTCTGTAGAAGATACTAGAAAAACAAGCTGGTTTTCAATGCATATTGGATTATTTCTGTCCCCTGCCTACTCTCTCTGTGACAATACAGTTGGGGTAAATGTGAGAAAGAACAATCTTCAGTTCTGAATAATCATCATGGTCGTAATTTGAAGCAACTACCTAGATTCACAGCGTAGCTCTTACTACGACAAAAGAGAACATCTACTTTTTTAATACAAACTGATTTTTTCCTGTTTCCCACGTCTGACTTAATTGACAAGTCAGCCACCACCCATGCAATATATCTTTCTAGCTGAGCTTTCTTCCTAAAACTGGCTGATGCAGTGATTTTGCTACAAAATATGTCTGTATCAGCATCTTTTTTTCCACTGAGATCCTCCCAGTAGGTTTTAGCTGGAGCTAACACAATGAGCATGCTGCATGACACAACAGTAACTTCCTTAAATATTATTATTAACATTACAGTGACTTGCTCCTTTGAGAAGTCCTGGAAGTTGCTGTTGTAAGGGGGTGTGAAATACAATGGCAGGATGTTATATTGCACACTGTTTCTAATAGGTAGCTAGCTAACGTATCACAGTGAAAAAAATCTTCAGGTGAGTACAAAGTCCCAGGTTCCACTGTTTTAGCTCCCTGGCCTCGGTACAACGGATCACCGAGTTTATTTCACATTAGGGCAATCCCTAACTATGCTGTTCGTTTCAGCACAAATACAAGAAATAGAGATATATATACACACACACACCCCCTTCTGTTTCTATTAACACTATCCAACAGCAACGGAAGAAATGAAATTTCAGGCTTGTGATATGCATAAATAGCACAGAAACTTACAGTTTACAAATAGCTTGCCAGATGCCAACACCGACAGTGGCAGGGCAAGGTATTGGCAGGGCAACGCACAGGCTTAGTATTTCAGATGGCTTTGTCTCAGGCTGGTTTGAGAGAGTTACTCTAACGCATCTTTCTGGCAGGTTTGCACACTAACTAGAGAAGACAATCGTGAAATTGGCCAAACACCAGAAGACGAGCAGCTCCACGTGCTCCCATTATACAAAGTCTCTGATGTGGATGAGTTTGGAAGCACTGAAGGCCAGGAGGAGAAGAAGAGGAATGGCAGTATCCAGGTCCTTACCTCTTTTCGCCGAAAAGTAAGGATGTTAGCAGAGCCTGTTAAGACGTGTCGGCAAAGGAAGCTAGAAGCAAAGAAAGCAGCTGCAGAAAAGCTTTCCTCCTTGGAGAATGGGTCTAGCAAAGCTGAAAGAGATAAGTCTGCTGCAGCACGCAACAAACAAGGCAACTCTGAGGCGGCAGGTCATGCAAAGCAGCTAGCAGGTAAACACACGAGTCTGATCGGGATCTTTATCAACAGTGGTAAGCTTCCTAGGAATCGGGGCCATTTATAATGAGCCTCAAGAAAACCATTACTCTCAGCCCCAGAACATTTTAAAGTAAAAGGGAAGGAGAATTCTTAAAAGTAAATATCAATATTGTATATTTGTAAATACTAGAGTGCCAAATTGTGGTCAACTCTGGAGAAGGAAAGATAGTTGTCTGAGAAATCCTTTATTGTTGGATAGTTAACGCTTGTAGAAATCCGATGCTTTTGCAAGCTCTGCTTGTCATCCAGTGCATTGTAGAGTACCGTTAAAAGGCTGGTAGTGCTGGAAGCCATGAGAGAGGTGTGTGATGCTGCTGCCAAAGAAAGAATGATATACACATCACTCGCTGTCTGCCACCTTTACAGAGAACCTCCTAATCCGAGGGGATTCAAGCCTAACCTCTTTACCACTATTTCTACTCTCTGCTTCAAGACCAAAAGCAGAGCAGGTTTTTCCATAGTGGAGTAAGAGTTTAAAAATCTGCTTAACAATCAATCCCTGGCAGTTTTCATCAGTAGATTCGAGAGCCCTGAGCAAAGGAGTTCATCATGACTATTTTATCCTTACAGCAACTTTCTCAGAGAGGGAAAAAGCGATACATCCAAGGTCACTGAAATACCTATGAATAGAAGTCAGCTGTCCCATGACACAGGCTAGGGCTGTAACCATTAAACAATGCCATTTCGCTTTAACAAATGATGATTTTGCTCTTATGTCTTCAGTTAATCTCACTCGTTACTGAACTGTTCTATCAGTGAATGTCACCGTTGGTTTTTTACATAAAGCTAGTGACATTTTTTTTGAGACAGTTCTATTAATATAGATGAGAAGAATTATTTATTCTTGGGGAAAAGGTCACCTTGTGCATGGCTGTTTGGGAGCACTTTGATGCTCCATTTCATGGGCTACTTAAATGATGATTCAACTCTTTGGATTTTGTGCATGTGACTGAACAGATTGCTCTGTCCTCTTTTTCCCCATTGCCACTAGCATCTGATCTCACTGGATGCATGCCAAAATGGATGAGTAGCCTTAGTATTTATTCAGCTTATTAAAGGATGGTATTTGAGATACGAGAAAGGGAACCTCTGTTAACTTATCATATGATATACTTTTCTTAGAAATTTCATAGATATGTATCATGGAAAGCCTATAAAGTATGTAGTTTGTTGGGTTTTTTCTTTTTAAAAAAAAAGCTTGTTTGTTGTGTGTTTTTTTTTTTCTTTTCACATCTACAGATCTTTTACGTCTTTCAGGACCAGCCACACAACAGCAGCAGCAGCAGCATCCACAGCGCACTCTCCCTAACAACCCTCAGTCAAATCCAATTAACTCTTACTCGGGTTCAGGTTCTGCAAATCTGTATGTAAGGTTGCCTAATCCAGCCAACGCTTATCCAAGCTCTTCATACACTTCAGATCCCTATGGAGGGTCCAGTTCCATGAACCTCTATACAACCTCATCACAGCCTGCGGGGTCTTATTTGAATTCTTCCAGTCCCATGAACCCTTATTCAGGATCATTAAGTCAAAATAACCAATATCCACCCTACCAATGCAATGGAAACATACCTATGGACAACTGCTCCTCTTACTTGGGCTCTTACCCTTCCCAGCATCAGCACGTGGACTTATATAGTTGCCAGAACCAAGACCATATGTCTAAACTCAGTCTACCACCCATTCAAACATTATACCAGCATAGGTTTGGGAATAACCACAGTTTTGGTCCCAAGTACTTGAATTATGGAAACCAAAATATGCAGGTAGACTCCTTCAGTAATTGCACCATTAGACCAAATGTACACCACGTAGGGTCTTTTTCCTCTTACTCCACCCATGAGGCTGACAGCCATTTTATGGAGGTTGCCTCAAGGTTAAAATCTAATCTGAGTAATGCGAGCATGGATTATGCCTCCATGAGTAAAACCAGTGAACACCATCATGTGCAGCCCCCTCCACATTTAGCACATGACTACCATTCTGTTCCAAGTATGTTCAGTGGTCCTCCTAATTCACTGCACCTCCAAAATAAAGATAGTGAAATGATTTCACATGCAGTTAATGGTTTGTCTAACATGCTTTCAGGTCAAAACCATGACAGGACTACTCCCCAGGGTGGTTTAGATAAAACAGATGTGCTAAATCCAGAAAAAGCAGAGGATCCTGATGAAGTCTGGTCAGATAGTGAGCAGAGCTTTCTGGATCCAGAAATTGGAGGAGTGGCAGTTGCTCCATCTCATGGGTCAATTCTCATAGAGTGTGCAAAACGCGAGCTCCACGCAACGACTCCCTTAAAAAATCCCAACAGGAACCACCCCACCAGAATATCCCTTGTCTTTTACCAGCACAAGAGTATGAATGAGCCAAAACACGGTCTGGCTCTGTGGGAGGCAAAGATGGCTGAGAAGGCAAGAGAGAAGGAAGAAGAATGTGAAAAGTATGGTCCAGACTACGTGCCTCAGAAATCTTATGGCAAAAAAGCAAAGCGGGAGCCTGCTGAGCCACATGAACCCTCAGAGCCAACATACATCCGCTTCATCAAGTCTCTTGCACAAAGGACACTGTCGGTCACCACAGACTCCACAGTAACTACATCTCCATATGCCTTTACACGGGTTACAGGGCCTTACAACCGATATATCTAACTTCACACCTTTGTTGGTTACCTCATTTGAAAAAACACCTTGTCAGTAGGGTAGTTCTTTAGGTTTTGGGGAAGGCAAGGGTGGAGAAGAAAACAGTGTTTTTACAAAACTCGTCAGTGGAAAAAGCCTCAGCACACCAGCAAAAAGAGGTAATCTCACTAGCGCACTTATTTTCCACTGATTTTTAAGTGGTCACAGATGGCACGTAGGAAACAAGACCAAAGCATCCTATGCAAAAACAAAAACAAAAGTGTTTCACAATTTACATTTGAAAACACTGGCTCCATTACTGAAAGAGATAATGTGCAAATGGATTTTTTTTTTCTTACAGTTTTGCACATCTGTGGCCACTTTTAATGTCATCAAGTTTGCATAGTCATGGAACAGGAGCAAAAAAAGAAAAAACCCTAAAAAAATAATACTGTAGTATTACAACTGCAGGAATCTTAAAATAACATCTGGTGCTGAATCTCTGATGTACTGAAATACTGGAATTATGGCTTTTTAACATGCAGTTTTTACTGTAATCTTATTAGTCTCGATTTTATTTAACAAAGTAAATAAGTATAAAGCATAATGAATAGACAGCAAAACACTGAATTTGTTTGGATATTCTAAAACCATGGTGCTATCTAAGAGAAAGGTGTCTTTATTTTAACAGTCAAACAGTTAATGCCTTTATAACAAAATGTCAATGATGTAGTCAAACGTTCTTCAACAACAGGGAGGACCTTTTCATTCATGTATGTATTAAATTTACCTGGTGTTAAAATAAGCTTACTTTTTAACATATGGGAATTACAAAGACCTCTGGATTTTGCTCATCCAGTCAAGTCCTAGAAAAGGACAATAAAATATATATAGAGATATTTTTTTTTAAATAGTGTTTCAAAAGCACTTTGTCTACCTAAGCTTGGCAACTTGAACAATGCTAAGGTACTAAGACATTAAAAAAAAAAAAAGAGTTTACTTTGATTTTAAAATGCAAAGATAATTTTTTTAAACTATAAAAGCTTTTAAATACTTTTGTTTTAGCCATGCATCTGCTAGTGGGCTACATATCCATTTTTAATACAGTCAGTTATGGTAAAAATGGGGCTTACTGGATATAAGGGAATACTTTAGTACACAAAACACATTTTTTTCTGGTGCTCATCTCACACAGCTATACTGTAAACTGTTTTCTACAATTATTATGACAAGTTCATTGCTCAAATATGTACAGTTTTACGGAAAGAATTTTATATTAACCACAGGTAATAATTAGCAGCATGCAACAGACTACAACTAGTTAGCTTGGGCTTCTGCGGTTTTTAAAGATCTGTATGCTCTTCAAACATTGAATGGCAGATTGCTTTTGTGTTGATAATTAATTATGTACATTGTGGTGTAAGTCATTTCTCGGTGCAAGTGTCCTCTTTTCCAGGAAGATTGAGCAGACCGATGCCTACACAAGATGAATGAAACAGGGTTAGTTCTGTGTGATTCCGTTGATTAAATAGAAAAAAAAAAAATAGGCAGCTGGCTTGCTGTGGTGGTTTTAAATCATTAATTTCTATTAAAAAAAAAAGCAGGAGAGTTGTATAGTAAATTAAATTGTAAACAAAACTTTTTTTAACGCAATGCTTTAGTATTTTAGTACTGTAAAAATATTAAATCTATATATATTTGGGTTTTGAGCTGAATTCACATCATGGTGCTACTCAGCCTGCTACAAATATATCATAATGTGAGCTAAAAATACATTAAAAGGTTTGAGTGATGTTCCTACTTGTCATATACCTCAACACTAGTTTGGCAATAGGATATTGAACTGAGTGTGAAAGTTTATATATTGTATACCATCTTTTTCCCCAATAGCCTTTCAAAAAAACAAAACAAAAAAAAAACAAAACAAAAAACTCTCAATACTTGACATTTTAGCAAGTATAACTTGAACTTCAACTTTTTTTTTTTTTTGGTTCTAAAAATTCAGGGATATTTCAGCTCATGTTCTCCTATGCCAACGTGTCACCTGTGTGTATGTAAAGCTGTTGTAGGTTAAATATATTATTCTTGGGTTTTTTGTTTTGTTTTGGGGTTTTTTTTCAGGGATTTAATGCTGTTCTTTTGAATCCCTTCTCTAATTTTTCTTGTACATGTATTGATGTAACTAAAACTAATTTTGTAAATTCGTTAGCTTTTTATTGTAATGAAAGTGTTTAAGAGATTTAGAATGTTTTGCCTGTTTCAGATGAATAAACAAAAAGAAAGTAGAATGCACTGAGCTGATTAAAGGGAAAAATGTAAGGCAGGGGTTTGGCAAGTGACTGTTTGCTAGAGTTGTTCAAGTCACTCTCTAAACAAGGCTTCTTGGATACTGTAATGAATAAAGTAAAATATAGAAAGGTACAGTCTGTACAAGGGCTTCCCTAAACACGCAAACCTCCATGTCCCAGATATATCTTGTGCAATATACTGTAAGATTAAGTTTGGTTGAAAGAAATTTTATCTAACAGAATCACAACCCAACTTGAATAAATCAAAGGAGGCCTTTGGGTTTAATGGTCAAATATTTATTATGGCAATTTTGCTTTTTAATTCTCAGTCTGTGACTTTACCCACTGCATTGAAACAAAAGTTTCGCCTTTAAAAAAAAAAGATTAATGATGGTTATGTCAGATTAATTAAATCATTATAAATCTTCATCTTTTGGTGATTTTTTTTTTATAGTCCTATATTATTCATGTAATCCATAGTAGATGTTTGGTTAATATGCCGTGCACCGTCATTTGCCAAACTGCTGGCAGCAGGAGCAGGAAGCTTATAGTTGGTGAATCAGTTTTGTATTGTAAATACCCGAGCTGTAATTTTTGGTGTACAGAACCCTGCCTCAGTTGGAACGAATGACAAAGCAGACATAAGATTGCTTGTATAGGATTATCAGGTTGACTATAGCCATACTTGAAGATGCTTCTGAGTGGTGTCAACTTTACTTGAATGAATTTTTCATCTTGATTGACGCACAGTGGTATAAAGTTCACTTCTAAAGCTAGTGGTTAACTTGTGTAAGAAACTTTAGCAGTTTGACACTAAGGTAAATGAACTTCTGTGTGCATTTTCTATGCTTATGTTCTACTTTTTTTTTTTACTTTAGTTTCATTCATTTTCATGAAATGTTTGGTATGTCTATAAAAAGAATCTGAGGATGGTTATAAATACTGTAAGTATTGTAATGTAATGCAGGTTATTTGAAAGCTGTTTATTATTATATCATTCCTGATAATGCTGAGATGTGGGTGTTTTTAATAAAATTTATATTTATTTAATGCACTCTAAGTCTGTCTTGCAAATTTTTCCCTATCATTTTTACCAGCTAGAAAACCCAGCGCAGTGAAACTCGGCCCCTAGTACCAGCCAGGGGTCAAGAGCCCCAGGGGAACCAGGCAATGGTTGTAGGGCTGGGGAAACTGCTAGCCTGGGGAACAGACATCTAAAACTGCGCTATAAGAAATGGAGGAAGCTGCATTCTTCAGCAGCTTAGAAATTGAACGGATCGACTGAAAAACCAGGACAAACGAAACTTTTCAATGAAGCAGGGCCACGTGGCTTTAGCCCACCGCCATCTTCCCCGACTCAAGCATCACACTCAAACAAAACACATCACCAGGGACTTCAAAACAGGAGATCTAGACATCACATTCATTCCTAGTTCTGCTCCAACTCTTGCTTCTAATGGGCTGGGACGCTAGTTACCGAGCACCAGCTACTGCTCAATGAAGTCTGTGTTTACAGGGGAGGAGGGAGGCATTTTTATGGGCGGGAAGAGGGTGTAGAGCATCACTGCCAGTTTCCTACCAGTGTTTGTGGACACAGATGAATATGGCATATCTACTGTTGGAATTTCCTCACTGCTCAAGTAACAGCCACAAACGCACACCTGGCAGAGGCAGGACAGGAGGAGACTCTCAGGGTTCACTGGTTTGTTTGCAGTGTTTATCTCTACCTGTTTTATGCATTTTTCAGTTGATTTCAAATTACTCCCAAATGGTGGGATGCTCCAACAGATAGTAGTATTGCACCAGGGGAGGTTTCAATTGGACATTAGGAAAAATTTCTTCACTAAAAGGGTTATCAAGCACTGGAAGAGGCTGCCTGGGGAAGTGGTTGAGTCCCCATCCTGGAGGTATTTAAAAGACAGGTAGAAGTGGTGCTTAGGAACATGGTTTAGTGGTGGGATGGCAGTGCTAGGTTTACAGTTGGACTCAAGCTTAAAGAGCCTTTTCTGACCTTATTAAGAAAAAAATTATAAAAGCCTAAAACCTCCTGTATAATCTAAATCACACGTAATCTGGAGAAAAGCAGAAGCAATAAGAAAGTGTGTCTGAATCAATGCCAGGACACTCATTCCTGCAGGCACCAGACAAAACTTTGTGTTCATGGTCCTGTCTTTTAAATTGAAGGGACATCAGGACCAAATCCTGAAATATCTCTTCTGTGGGAAGAGAGAGAAATTGCTCTCTCCACAGTTGCAAAATGTTTCTGTGACAACTGGTACCCAAAAGCTTTCCAAGCTTGCTTTTTTAAGACCCCGAGTTTGTTGTCAGCCCTGGTTACCCCATCCACCAGTGCCACGCACCTTGGGAAAGCCCCCCCTACTCTGGACATTCTTTATGGCTGAGTGCCTTGGGGAAGCAGTGGTGTAAAACTGAAAAAACCTCTTGTCATGTTCACCCCTGGCTCTCAGCATATTCCCAGATGGGAATGTCTTGAGGCAGGCTAGCACGCTGCTGCAGCAGCCACGTGTTGCTCTTTTCTGTGCGCAGGTGCACTTTAATGCATTAGACAGCTGGAACCGACAGATGCACTTGCTTTAACAAAGGTCCCTCACCCCTTCAGCCTTCCCCAGAAAAAAATCCTGCCATTAATGAACATTCCCACCGGCCGCCTTTTAAGATAAGTGTCTGTCTCCCATCAGCGCGCTTCGACAGATACCACTTCAGCGGTGCTGCTGGCATTGGCACAGGGCGCTCCCAGCCAAGGACACCGGGAAGTCAAATCATGCCTGCTGACCACGCTCCCCCCCCCGCCCCCCAGTGCAGGCCCTCCCTGAGACACAGGCAGTTTGCTCATGTACCTCGGGTGGCTGTGACCAAGGCACCACGTACCGTCCCGACCTAAACCGCAGGCTTCTAGCCCTGACAAATGAGTGACAACTGGGGGTGCCAAGCAGAGCATCCAGCTCTCAAGAGTTAGCTTCTGCCTCACCTTTCCTCTTCTCTTGCCCAGCCGTTTTGTCATTTTCTGCCTTTTGACATCTCAAAGAGAGGACGCTACAGCTTTTTTTTTTTACGGGAATGACTGGAAAGCTTGTGATGACAAGCCAAGCCAGAGCAAACAAACCCCAGGCAAAATTTAAGAGCAACAGGTGACTGTGCTCAAAGATACAGAAAAGTTTCCAGCATGTATGGAAGAGCAGGGAAAAGAAAAAAACCACACCACCAAAATAGGAAAAAAAAACCCCACTTAAACAAAAGGATTTCTGCTGGAGAAGTAAAGCACCTTACAGAAGAAAGCAGGGATTAAGAAGTGGTGGGTAACGGTGGATTCCCTGTATGCACATTTTTCACTACTACTTTCAAATACAAATTAGGATTTAAAAAAGCCTCAAATCTTTTCACTCAATTAAAACTCAAAGCAGGGGAACAAGACCTTGGAAGTGAATGTCAACCCTGTGGTTTGCACCTAGCTGCAAAACAGAGCTTATAGAGACGCACATTCCCTTGCCCGTAAGCTGTTCGAAAGAGCCCGGCACCGTGCCTGCCGGCAGAGCCGCACAGCAGGGCTCCCCGTTACTTCTACAAATGTGTGACACGCACCACGTCAAACCCACTGAAGCTCGCCAATAGTCCAGCAGCACCGAGATTAGAATTGGTAGATATCATCATCTCAGCAGTAAATTAATACCTGCTACTTAACTGACACAGTAACATTCTTTTTTTTTTCCTGACGAACATGCATCTGTTGATTTTGTTACACTCAACTATGTTTACCTAATGCAGACACAACTCGTAATTTTGAGGCACTCAGAAAATGACCATTTTGTCTCAGAGGACTGAAAATTTTACCACCCCATGAGCTACAATGACAGCTCTCTCTCCATCACTGTGTGAGACATTTTGTTTTTCAACTAAGTTTATGTATTAAGTGGGTCCCTTTACTTGGACCTGTAAATGATTCCCTACGTTAGTTTAATTAGGACAAATACTGTACTAGGAGAGATTCTAGCAGAACTTACAAATAAGTCGGCCAGCTCCATGTTTTACTTGCCTCACCTCTAACCAGCAAAGGGAATAACTGATGTGCATGAAGTTAGCACAGAACGTGTTGCTGATTTAAAGAAAAAAAAAAATCCTTCTGTTAAGAGGGAAGAAAAACCTTGCACTGCGTTAAGAAAGCGAGAAAGAAGGAGGAAAAACATCTGTTAAAGATCTACCGCTATCCTTTCTACTCTCTCCGATCAACAAAGAAAACTGGGGCTTGAAGCCATGTACTCGACTTGCAGGCTGCAACGCGAGGCACTCGAGCCCCAGCAAACACCACCCTCACCGTAGCCGCCCCGCAGCAGAGAGGGGTGCTGGTGGCCCCTGTCCATGCAGGGGAACACAAGGGAGGGATCCCCACATGGCCAGGCCACGGGGAAGGGAATTACATACTTCCTACACCATGGTATAAAAACACACCCAAAGGCCTTTCAGTTTAGAAATCTCAAATTCTTGACTCCAAAGGGTTGCCTGCCTTCCAGGTTTGGAGCCTGCATGCGTTTCTTTCAGATGTAGGAACAAGGTACCACTTTCTCCCCCAGATCATTTTGCCATTAGTTCAGTAGTTTGAGTACTCACAACCTTGATACCTAGGTCCTCCTTACCTGAACAGATTCAGAGCACCATCTTATGGGATGTAAAAGGCTTAAAATACTCCAGGGTACACACGGGCACATCACCCCCTCCTTCCCACATCACATAAAAAAGAATTCAAATCATGACATGAAAGAGTAGGGGGGAGAAAGGAAAGTCTGCTGTTCCACTTCCCTTTAAGACGGGGTTTAATCCTCAGTGTAAAAACAGGGCCACTCTCTTGGTTCATAATCCCAGCAGAAAACGGAGCATTCGCCACTGGAGGAGGGCACGAGAGGGTTGGCAGGGTTGGGTTTTTTTTTATCCTTTTACAATCCAGCCAAGCTAATCAAGGTTAACCTGTTTCTCCCACTCAGAATTAGCTTCAACTAGCACATTAAATACTTTGCCTTCATAGTATTTCACACAAGGAAAACTATCCCAGGGTAAGGACATTTCCTTCTAATGTCATGGCAACACAGCTGTACACTCCTAAATCACAGCAGAAAAGCCAGCCCAGTGCCTGGCAGGAGCAGCTTGGGATGTTGGTTCAGCTTCCTTTCAGCTTGCACTGCATTAGCAACTGGAACCTCATTGGATTTTCAGGCGTAATCATCTTCCTCTTATTTTTCTGCTCCTGTTGTGATTATTTGTAAAAATGACAGCACCATTATCTTCTTGTATGTAAGCCTTCATACAGACCACTTTGGTAAAGAGATTTAACTGGAGGGGATGGCTTAAAGTGCAGTCTGCTCTGAAAAGGGAGGGGGAAAGTGGCATCCTGGGGCTCCCAGTCCACATTTGAATTATTGTTGTAGCTAACGTGCCTGTCTTGGAAGGGGGGGCGCATTTCTCCCCCCATCTAACCCTCCCCAAACAGATGAAACAGGTCTCCTCTGACTAGCCCTTCTCCCCACCTGTGTAGTCCTGGCTCTGTTGACATTTGTACAGGCATAAAGCTGGTCAGATGGCAGGAATCCAGTTCTAATTAACGGGAGCAAATGGCTTGCTATAAACAGAGGAAGGGTTGGCATGGGGGAGGTGACAGATGTCAAGCAAGGGGAAAACATCTATTAGCTGTTCCCTCCTCCACCACCACCCCCAGCACATTTGTTTTGCATGAGCGCTCCTCAGTTCAGGCTCTGGTTTAAAACATCCAAACTCCACGTACTGGATCTGTATTTGAACCTTTGCAGAATCCACAGAGCCCTCCTAGGGCAGAAGGACAGGATACCGGAAGGGAGGACCACAGAAGGCAGAATTTTAAAACCTCAGGCTTGCCTGCTCTTCAAGAATGTATACAGTCTTATAATCAGTAACCCTGGCAAATCTCCCCTCTGTTTGTCTCTCTGCTGTTAACACTCTCCATACCAGAAGCAAGCACGCATTTTGTCAGAGGGCTGCTGTCTGCAGGCATCTATTCTCCCACCTCTTGAGATGAAAATGACTGCTCATTTGCACCAAAACAGTCCAATGTCTCTGGCACAGGGTGCAAACAAGAGCAGCCAGTTTCCACCTTGACCCGGGCTCCTGCAGCACCCTGAGGTGAGCTCCAGAAGCTCCTCAGCTGAGCTGCTCCAGGGAAGAGGGGGACCAAGGCTGTGGCACAACACACACGCTTCGCAGAAGACACCCTGGGCTCCTCCTGTCCAAAACCCCAGGCAGCAACTACCAGCTGATCTAATGGTAGCACAGAGGAAACTCATCAGGGGAACATTTTAGATCTGCTATCGCGGTAATTTTCCCAGCAGCAACACACTGGCATTTTACAGCAGGATTTGCGACTCAGGATTCCCAGCCCTGGTGCAGGCAGAGGCAGGGTTTCCAGGTTAAATCGAATTGAAAACCAGATGTGCTTTTGTCAAGGAAACCAGGTCAAGTGTAGCCACGAGGTTTCAGAGCTCCTGCAGCTGTGCCTGGTACGTGAAGAAAGCAGTGCTGCCTCCTCCTCCACCACGGTCACTGTTGCTGCACAGCAGCAGCTGCTTCCTTGGGAAAGGCAGGCGAGCAGCTTGCTTACACACACTTAGACCCAAAAACACCCCCACATTTTACATGTGAAAGAAAGAAGAAAATTTCACAAAGTCTGAAGAGGACCCGACAAGTTTCTGTGAATCCAACAAGTACTCCCATGTACTCTCTCCATGCATTTGTAGCAAGGCCCTGTAAAACTACTCAGATACACAGCTAAGCGTACATATAGTCAGGTATTGCTGACATTTGACTGTCTGGGAACCCTAGCAGCTGCTTTCTTCCTCTTCCTAAGAAAGTAGTTTGCTGCCGGTTGATAGACACCAGTTACACACACTGTTAGATTTCTCCATAGGTAGATCTCCACAGCGTAATTTATGGACTAGTGCTCTCAGAAAGCCACTGCCCTCTTTCGGGGGGTGTGTGTGTGCGTGTGTGTGTATGTGCTATAGTTGTGCTGATAAAAACAAAGAGATTTGCTGCATATTTGATGTCCGCCTGCCTGCCTCCAGAGCCCAGACTAAGCAGTGAGCAGAGGCTGTTTGATCCGGGGAGGACCCTGCTGCTAACAAGTATTCCCAAACAGCTCCTGGTAAAGAGCAAACAAAGTTCTCACTTGTTCGGTCAACTCTGATCAATCAATTACAGTTAAGAAGAGACCACACGTTACACCTCTTGCCACAGAGGCTGGAAAGAGATCTCTTGCCTACCACACACACAAACATTTTCCAAAAACGCAGCTGGGTTCCTGTTAGGAAGCATGGTCACCATTTTTAAGTGACTGCCAGAAGAGATTCAAGCCTTCAGTGCAGGGGAGAGCATTAGTCCAAGACACCCCCCTCCTCAAGGAAGGAGATTGCTCCTGCCACTCAACCCAAATTATAATAACGTATTTACTGGGCCACAGGGAGAGAACTATGCCTAAGGGGAAGCGAGACTTTGTAGTATGGGAATGCAGAGCTCTGCTGCCTGTTCTCATTTCTGCTTACAGATGTGGTGTTAATATTAAACAGCACATTAAAAGGCAGTGCTCAGAGATAACACTTGACCCCTGCTTTCCTCTTCATAGGCAAGCACCTTCCCCAGCAGGCTCTCTCCCTTCCCCAGCTACACTTTAAAAGCAGCCAAAACAGAGGCATGCTGCTTGTCAGGAGCTCGGTTCCCCTGAGCAATGAGTCCACTTTGATCAGAACACTTTGGTTTGGGGTCATGTCTCGCTTCCCTGTGAGCTATGCTGTGGGACTCCCATTCTGAGCAGTCCTGGGCGAGTATGAAAGCAAAATCCAGCTGCCCATAGGTTGCAGGGAGATTCATCACCTCCAGGAGCAAGTAGTGACCAAACGGGGAATATATGGACTGCAGTCAGGGATTTCAGCATCTAAACTCTGCTTAGAACCTGCTTGAGGTACCGAAGCCCCTTAACTGGGTTTCTCGGTCATAGTTCCCTTGCAAAAGGGTCTGCTCCAAACCACGTGGGAATGTTATAGCAATAAATACATTAACAATTTAAGTGTTCAGCTACTATGGTAACAGAACCTGAATTACACATCCTTGAACTGGGAGAGCTCAACCGCTTTTTTTTTTTCCTGTTTATGTTAACTTTCTTCTTGCCTGCTTTAAAACTTCCACCCCTTATGAAATAAGCCGTATTAAAACACTTGGCTTTTCCTCGTCTTTGCCTTAAAAATGCCTCCTTTAGAGAGCTGTTCCATTGTCAATCTGCAGTTTATAAAAAAAAGGGGGGGGGAAAGGAGGGAGAAAGAATGAAAGAGACTGCTTTCTCTAAAATCTTCCAGTTCATCTAGCCCATCTCAAAGCAGGTATAGACAAGAATAGCTGCTCAGCGTGCGTGGAAAATTGTTTTACTAAATGTGGAAGCAAAAGCATTGATTCCATCTCATGGACATGAGAAGTCAAAATTGCACAGAGTTGCCATTAGTGCTCTTGCTGCTGTGAAATCTGAAAGGAGTGGAACAGCCACTCGTTCAGAGGCCAACATAAAGGCAATGAAGGAAGCCGAAATTACTCTTCTGAATTTCCTCTCACTGCTGCTATAATTGGGCACCCCAAGGTATTCTCTTCTCAGCCACAATGGTGAGCAGTCAAACCTGTCACTCCATACATAGTAGGTAGCACAGAATTGACAGCCAGGGCAACTTTTTAATTGATTTTTCATAATATGATCAATAAAATATTTCATTAGTACCCATAAAATCCTATTTGCATCATCAAGAGACAGGAAAGATGCTGTGATGTCTGGAAAAAAATTTTAAAAATATACCACCACCACCCCCTCCAGAGATGCAGGTCTGCTGACTGCTTTTTTCCAGTAAAAATCCATACAAAATGATTTCTTTTCTGATTCTAATCATACCACATCAAGTACTGGCTAGCTGCAAGGGAAAAAAAAAAAACACCCACACAAAACCCACTGGTCAGAATCAACTTTCAGCTAGAGAAGTGCCACACAATTCAGCAATGATGCTTCTAGTGGTCTCAGACAGCAAGTTCAATGCTTTCAGCATTACAGGCATGCCGTGTCGCCTTGCTCAGAAAATGCTAAACAAAACAGCCCGTCGTGCAAAACTTTTCCAAGCCGTCTTCAGTGAACTGCCCCAGATCTAAAGCCAAGAAGTGCATCTTATCACTGGTTTATAGGTCTGCAGGCAGAAGGGCGATACCCCAACTGATCAGCAGTGATCTCCAAAGAGCTGCTGGGGATTGCAAACAGCCCTGGTACAAAGGGAATTTTCTACTCAGATGCACTCTCCAGTCCATCAGGGGTAAGATAATTGGAGGTGAGGATACTTAAATTCTTTTCCTTTAGTTTAACTCCATATATGTAGAAAGCAAGCCCCCCTCTTCCCCACACACACTTATCACTCTGGTTTAAGGAAAAGAATGAAGCAATGCCTTGAAGTCTATAGAAAGTATGTGGCTAAATATGCTACAAGCTCTTGGAGCCTTCCAAGGTTTTCAGAGTGCACAGCTTGAAACCTTTTAAAGCCACCTGATTATTGGAATATAGACAGGTACTTCAGCTTCTTTTTAACGTCTCACATTAATCATCCAACACTCAGCTAACCACTTCGAGAAGTATTTGAGTGCAGGCTAACTGTAGATCAGACTACAGCACCATCTATTTCCATACTTATTAAAACATGGGTTTTTTTCTTCCTCCAGTTACAGATTTACAAAGGTAGACCTTGTTTATACAGTTTTTGATTGCTCACTAAATAGCCTACAGTACACTGCAAAACCTGGGATATAAGTGGTACACATTCTAGGAGATGGTTTATGAAATGCATACTTTTCTCAGAGCCTTGCTTACAAGGCTGAGCTCAGACTGAGCACGCTATTTAAGACAGCACTGCCCTGACCCTCTCACCCTTTCAAGATGCAAGAAACCCTCACAACAGCTTAGTCCTTCCCAAAAGGCAATTCATAAAGTTTTAAAGCACTAAGATTACTCTGGATATAGAACTTGTGGGAAAGTTCAAGGCAAGACAATGCAGCCATTCTGCACAGTACTACAGAATAACCATGAAGGTGTAAGAAATGACACAAAAGCGAGTGAACTGCGCTCACCCTTGCCTATTTGTCAGTAGCACAACAACCAAGCGATTTTTGCAGAACTCCAGCCAGGCTCACGACAGTTTTTACTCCCAGATGCACACAAGCTGTACCAAACAAGAAGGACCATCTTGTAAATGCTAGCAATCAAAGCAAGACATGGACTGGGGATTTCTGAATGGGTCATACACGAGAGAGGAAAGACTGGCTTGAGAGAGAGAAGGAGAAAACTGTCTCATTCAGTTTCCTCCTTAAAGAAAAAAGCCAGAAATGCTGGAAGTCAGCATACTCCTGGCAAAATACAGAAGGGGGGAGGAGAGGAAAGACAGTCTGAGCAGAGAGATTGCAACACTTTCTTACTGTGGATGCGATTTTACAGTTGCCTGTTGCAATGCTGCAGGAAGTCAGGCCGAGACAAAGAGGATCATTTACAGGGTGAAGGTAATCTACTGAGTGTCCGGTTTCTCCTTTATACCATAGGCCTCCATCTGATGGGCTCCACAAGCAGGGACCCGAATGCAAACCATGACCGGACAATGCTACCTACATTGCGTGCCCCTGGGAACCGAGCAGCAGGAGGTCGGGTGTAAAGTGAATCCACAGGAACAGCAGAGAAATCGATCCAGGCAGCCAGAATACAGTTCTCAGGGCTGGCACCACATGCGGCGTGGGCCAGTAATGACCACAAAAAGTCTCAATCCTCTTCAGGGCCACATAAGTTTCTTCCAAACTCCCCCAGGGATTTGAAGATTTGCTTCTCTGCATCCATTGTCAGGTGCTGAAGAGATCTGTTTGCCAAATGCATTAGAAACAGATCTGTCCTAACAGAGAAGGTAACCAGGGTCTTTAGTCAGCACCATTACCCAGGCTGTTACTTCTGTTTGGGACAACCCAGACTTCTATGGACCAGTAACAAGACCTCTTCCTTCTACTAAGAAATCATGCTGTCCTCATCCCGCAGTAGTCTCGGCACTTTCAACCCCACCATACACTGACCGCAGCTTTCCAGGAGCCATAGCGCCCATCCAGAGCTCTCCACTCCTCTGCCAGGCTCACCACCCTGACTGACTCAGCTGTCCAAGAGATTTTGAGGGGGAAAAAAAGCCATTATGAGAATTATTAGGTGACTTCTATTTATCAGTTGTTATTTCTGCTCACAGCAGATTATTTTAGCAAATTGTTTTGAAGTCTCGCTCTGTATGCTTATCTACTGCCCTCCATCAGTCCAGAAAAAAACCTGCTTATGCCTCCATGGTATTTTCCTGCCATGGAGCTTTACTACTATGACCGTCTATACCAATTCCAGAAAACGAACAAAAAACTTCGGCCGTCAACAGAAGCTCACACAGGAGTCTGTAAGGGAATAGCCTACCAGGTGCTGCGGCCACTGAAACGCAGCTCTTTGTGCTTGGGACTCAAAGCCTTTCCAAAAGATCAGAAATCATACCTGTGGTGTCTCTTTATTCCCCTCCTCTTTTTTATTTTAAATCCTCTCTACTTCCCTTCTTAGCAGCTCAACAACCTGTTTGCCATACTTAAAGAAGCCAACATTCTAAAAAGAATGTAACCTGTAACAAAATTAATAGAAAAGCTTTTCTCAGAGTGGCAAGGAATGGGATCTAAACCAAGATGCTATGCAGAAGTCAAAATTCATGGATAAGCATTTTGATCCTTTCATCTCTTTCAAGAGAAGCACAAACATATAAACATTAAAGCCCCTTACTTTGGATGCTTTCAAAGGAAAGACAGTGAACAACAAATCAATCCAAGCACTTCCAGAACTCTCACACAGGAGTCACACCCAAACCATGGGGTTTATGTTTGATTGTAAGGCACCTTGAAAGTGAGAAAGAAAAAAGCAGTTGGGGATGACTAATTCCCTTAGGCTGGAAGATGGCATGATGACTGGATCACTAATACAAAGAAATTATATTCATAAAGTCTAGAAATAAGTAATACACTTTAAGGCACCAAGCAAACAGGAGGTAAGGAAACCCCAGGAGTGAAAGCCAGAACTTCCCCACACATCAGAAGAAAGTCAGTCTCACTCTTTTTCAGTCTCTTTCACAAGAAGAAAATGCATATGCTTCTGTTACCAAAGTAGGCATCTGGTAAAATGACCTGGCTCATTCTGGATACAGTCAGCCTGCAACTTTATTTATTTGGTAAACTGACAGTAAGTTGTCTAAACAAGTTAAGATCATCTAGTTCCTCCGCCTGCTCTGTGCCAGCCTTGCTCAGGCTGGGCTTGTCCCCATTAAAACCTGGACCTGCTCAACCCTTGCTAATTAGCACTCCGAAGCCTCCACCCAGCCCAAGCCGGAGCTGTGTCTCAGTTTGAACAGCTACGCTTCTAACACAGCTTGCTCCTTATCAGCCGAAGGGAGAGGTCTCACGCTGCAAAGTAAATGTTTGCAATCTCCACAGGAAGAAAGTGTAAGCTATGATTTCTTGCTGTAATGCACAAAAAGCATTAACAACAGAAATAAACAGAGAGAAAGGTCAGTAACAGCCAGTTAATAAACCAATTCACACATCTTAGCTGGAACTCAGACTCTTAAAATTAGGAAAAATCTAGCTGAAGCCTGAAACATTTCCAGATGCAGGCAGTTTCTCCTTTGCTTACTATCTCAAATTTCTCTTTGGTAACCTGGGGTTAAACAGTATCATTACTCTTGACAAAGAGGTTTCACCTGTTTTCTTGGGCCCCAAGCCACTAATCTAGTTTAGACATACAAGCTTTTGTGCTCAACCACATATTTACTTCCAAAATGTGCTAATTAGTACACTAACACAACAGTTCTGTCAATGCCGTATTAAAAATTCAGACAATCGTTAGCTATAAGAGCACTTAATCACAGCCTGAAAACAGTTCAACACAGGAGTGGACTCCTCCATACACCACAAAACTTCCAAAAATCATTTTGTATCCTTTCCATCGATAACACACGCAAGCCTTTTACTTTCTCACGGCCTATCACAAGAGCCTTAATCGCAGCCTCACGTTCGTTCCCCTGCCACATCAAGCCATAACACACCCCACATCATGGCTCACTTTTGTTTTTGCTTATGGAACACCTCCAGGCAGGGGGCCAGGGACACGGGACTACAGACACCCTACTCTCTCCCAGGTTATTTTATCACATGTGGAACACAGACAGAACATGGCTAGTTACACCACAGCATGCAGCAGCACAACCCAGACTGCTTTTGCCATTTATAGCTGCATTATTTTTTCATTTAATCAATTGGGGGTGGGGATTAGAATTTACATAGTGAAAACAAGCAAACAAAAAAAAGTTCCAACTATCCCCTACCAGTTGCCAGGTACTCTGTTACACAAAGTATTTTCACACATTTCTGTGATTTCTTTCCTGGCAGGCCTGCTGGCTAACAGCAAGGAATTTAGCCCAACCGGACTGGAGCAGCTCCACAGGTAGCATTGCAGGATCTAACTCACCACCGGGCCTTGGGTGGAAGTTGGGACTGCGTTAGCACAACCACTGAGCTTACCCAAAGCCCAGGGACTATCGGCATCTCAAGAGGAGATGCAGGGGCACCCAAGTGGCACAGCCCAGGATCCCTGGCACAAGCTCCTACAGCCTGCCCAGGGCCTTCAAGGGTTTATTTAGAAGCAGCATCACTGGTTCATGATCCACATCCTCCGATTAAAAGTAAGCGTCTCTAGTCCCACTCTTAGAGCAGGAGTAAGCTTCTTCAGACCATGACTACTTTGGCACTTAGCTGAGATGTGGTAGATTAGGCCTTAAAGCCCCTCTCTTTCTGGAAGGGATCCAAATTTAGAATTCTTAGTTCCCAAGAAAGCATCCTAACACTTAAGCTAACAGTATCCCAGAGCCTGAGCTTTCTCCTCTTTTCCAAAGGCTGCTCGTGCATTTATCATTACATGGAAAAAAGCACGGAACACTAAAGCCTCCCTCCCTCTCCACTTTAGATACAGGCACTCAGACTGCAGCTCTCTCAGGCTGCAAGGTTAATTTGAAAGGGTGGATGGAGGCTGCTCCCACCGAACAACAACCCATTCCCACCTCACCGGAGAACTCCACTGCGAGGCACAAGGTGAGGGCTCCAAGCCCTGAGCCCAAGGAAGAAATCATGCTTTCTTCACCCTCACCATTACCTACAACCATAATCTCCTTTCCCAGCTGCCATTTTATGAAGGGAATTACACTTCATAGTACCACAGTGATAATATCTGAGGCGGCCCTAAAGAACAACAGTCCTGTTAAATCCTGTCAGTCCAGCTGCACTACAAGGAAAAGCAACACACACTCTGAGGTACAAACGTGGTGGGAAGGGCAAGAGGTAACAAAAAGACAGCTGTTAGCGCCCTCCAACATACACTTCAACTCCTTCAAGTGTAACTCAAGATTTCTTGCCAGTTAAAGCAGCTCGGTGCTTTCCAGACCCACCAGCAGTTTAGCCATGTCCTTTTTAAAGCGAGCCTTAACTTCAGCTAGGCCCATTTGAGATCTCGGGAGCAGAGCACTGTATTCAAAAAAAAAAACGCTGAAGCTTTACAAAAACCAAAAGCACTGAACTGAACTCACCTTCTCATTTACCCCTTAAAGGCTGCTAAGCTCTACCTTGAAAAGGATCCTCCTCTCCTTTGCTTTTGTTTTATAACCTCAGCCCAGAGGCAGCCGCCTTCGCAGTTCCTGTCAGAGGGAACCCTACCTACACCTGGGGGGAGCAGCCCCCATCCCAGCGCTGAATCAGGCCCAGTCACAGCCACCCCACGCAGCTGCAAACGCTCTCAGCCAGCCCAAATCAAGAGAGGGCAGGTGAGCACATTACTGAAAAGCTGTGGTATTGTGTTTAAACCAGAGCAGTTTCATTTGGATGCTTTCCTCTTCAACGCCACCTGTGATTTCTGCCTATCAATTGAAATACTGTGCCCTTAAATGATTCTGTCTCCTTGGCGTGCCAATTTATCTTAAAAAAAAGTGGAAATGACAAAGCCTGCTTTTTTGCGTTCCTCCCAGTTAATTGGATTTAACTGGGTGGGGAGGAAGGGAGCTCTCTCCGCTGGTTTGGTTACTCTCTGTGTAATGCTGTAATTCAGCTTTTCCCTGACACTACAGAACCCGGCCATCCCTTGCTCAACAGCAAACTCCCATTCCTGCAGTCCAGACGGTTTCTGTGGCTCCACAGCAGACTGTCTGAGATTTCTGTCTAGGGCACAGAAGCATAATTATACTAATTATGAGAGAGAAAATATAATAGATACAGAAGTTCTTTTCCCTAATCAGCTCTAGGTCAAAGCTTTACCTACAGCTAACAAGGAAATAATCTATTAATGAGCCCACATCAGGAACCAGCATAGTCACAGCAGTGCAAACACAGAAAGCCGTAATTTGTGACAAATGGGTTAGAGCTGCATTCAAAAAAATGGCAGAGTCTTGGGTTTATTTAACTAAAGTCCTTATTATCTCGACACTACAATTGCCTCCATGCTTGGCCTTAGCTTAGAAAGAAAGAAGGCATCCATCCCAAGCAATAAATGCAAAATACTGAAACATCAGAGTTTAGGGCTACCAAAGTAAATGCTGAAAGTCCAGAACAACCTTTGAAAAAGCCAATGGATTACACCAGCCATTTGGACAGGTGCTTTTTTCTTATTTCTCATGGTAATCATCCTGCTTATTCAAGAGAAAGATGCCATCCATTCTTGAATTATGGTAACATGTAGATCACCAGGACTCCAGGTGTTAGACCACCCCTGGCAGCTTAGAGTATTCTGGAGAAACCGGACTGTTTTTTTCTTGTACAAATATTTCATTAATATTTTGTATACAAGCGGGACACTGAGAAATTGTTAGGTCCTCGGAAATATCAGTGTGGGCTTTGCATATACTACAGCTGGATTTTTTTTTTTGTAACTGCTGGTAGATGTCCTACTGGCAGCAGAAGTGCAACGAGATGCAAGGAACTGATGTGCAGCTCTGTGTCATCTACGCTTCTAAGAGCAAAGCAATGCAAGCTACCCTCGCTATGCCTCCACTATCACTATGACTGATAAGCTTTATCAGGGTAGCAGGCTGGAAGGACGCCTGCTTTTTGTTTTGCTTTTTTTTCAGGAAAGAAACCCTCGTGCAGATGCAAATCATGACTGACAGGTGCTCTGACAGCAGCCTGCGCGCAGGTGGGACACGGGGGCTGGCTCTACATCAGCTCCTCTAATTCTGTTTCAACTGTCAAACTTGTGTAGTTATTGGGGGGGGGGGTTAATGTACATTTGCTATGCAGACTGCTGGCAGGAGGCTTTGGGAAGAAAGTAGAATGAAACGCTACTTTTTCTCTGTACAAGCACATATTGCTCTTCAAGAGTATTGTGGCATAAATGCCCCCTAAGGAACAAACTGTTAATCTATTTGTGGGGCTAGTGTTTTGGCCCAGTGGTGCTGCACAAAAGCACTTAACTATTTTAATCTCTAGATTTTGCAGGAGAAGCAACAGTTGTGATTTCAGCAAGTAGGTTTCCCCGTGCAACGTGCAGGAAGGGGCTTGATGCTTCAGAGTGCAATCCACGCAAAACCGCTCACTGCCTGATAAGCAGGTTCAGCCAGCAGCAGGGAGCACCGAGGAGGCAGAAGCTCCTTACGCCCGCCTCTTCTGGGGACTCAGGCTCTCCAGGCAGGGCAACAGGAGGCCCTTCTCTTCATCTGCAGTTCAGTATGTTGAGCTCTGCCCTGCCTACCCCTTTGCTCTCACGAGGAAGGGCAACATCTTTACTACTCAGCGTGGCCAGAGGAAGCAGCAGTTTCCTTGCCCTTGCTTGGCGGTTACAGCACTCAGTCAGGATGTGGGAATCAAACGTGGTCTCCGTGTCTACTTGCTGGGACTCAGATCCATCTGTTCATCTTCGCAGGGGCTGAAACTGGGGGCCTGAACGCTCTAACCTCTGAGCCATCATGTAAAAAGACCACTCTGAAAGCTGCCTGAATTGAGCACTGCAGGGAGAGCAGCCTGTCTACGGCTCAGGTGAGATGGACGTGCCACGCTGCTGAGCCCCAAAGAAAAGGCGGGTGTTCCTGAGAATGGCAACAGCAGGACTGCCCGTGTCTGGGGATTTACATGTGAAAAACCAAGATCAAATAGTTTCACAAGTTTAGATGATCACAAGCTGGCTGAGACGGGCAGTGTATTGGTTCTTCCTGCAGACCAGTGCCTGCGACACCGGTGCTCCAGATCAGAGGCAGGAGAGGGGGCATCTCTTGTCAACAATATCAGACTCTGGAACAGAGCCCGAGCACAACGCTTCCCAACAACTGAGAAATAAATAAATCAAAGGACTATCTGCCCCTTCAGGAAATTAAACAAACAATACCCTCAGCCACGCCTGTTGCCCTGTTACATATTAAAATTTCCCAATGAAAAACGAGACTAAAACTCTGAGTATCTGCTATTTTTATTTGCCCGTTTCCTCCCACTTTGTTGATCTGCTGACATATGTGAGGGCACACACATGGTACAACCCGAGTGTTTTACTTTCCATCCTCCCACGGATAACCTTCCATGTTTTATGGCTGACCAGCAATCCAGGATCGTGGCCTGAGAACCACTGATATAATGAAGGTTCTTCAGATACCACTATCCTTTTTTAAAAAAAGATTTATTTTCCAAAGATAACAGGGAACAGCTCTCCAAAGCAAGGCGAGGCAGTATCCCCTGTCTTATATTAAGAAAAGTCTGACAACCTCACATCAAAGACAGAGGTCATAGCTCTTTTGTTCATGATCGTAGTCAAGAGTTCAGAGACAAATAAGGAAAGCATTCACTGTAATGAAATTGTTAGATTCAGTTGTGGGAATGGGAGCTTACACTCCAAACAGGATAAACCAGCTCATACTGGTTGACATAAACCGCCCTAAATAACAATGCCAACACTGTGTGTCAAATCACTGAACCAACAGAGCACGAGATCAGATTGCTGTTGGATAACCAACAGGGCCTCCAAGACAGACCGTGCTTATCTTCAAAGAACTGGTATTCACCTACTGATTCTTTAAGGGGTGTCACTCTCTTACACCCTAATTTTCTTTATAAAAACTTACGATGTCAAAACGATGGTAAAGCGAAGGGACAAGCATGGCATGGAGAAGCTCTAATCTTCTCCGTTGAAATGCACCTTTTTTTGGCTATCACACTACTCTCAATGTGCACAAGATGGTGCAAAGCACTGCTCTCCTTCCAAGTCCCCTCCTCACAACTCCACTTCTCCTCATATTATCTTCCAGACTTCCATCCCATGCACTGGGCCAGCTGAAATGGCCTTGGCTGGTGTACACGTGAGAGTATAGACATCATGTAGAAATTACTCTGCATTGCCACATATAGAATTTAAACATATCTGCAGTGCACTGGGTTTCTGGTCTGGCTGGGTCTGGAAAGTCTGTCTCAATATGTCCCCGTGCTTTTATTTCTGTAAGGCAGCAACAATTCAATCTCAGTTCCAATCTCAAATATGATTCTAGAAGTGACACAGCAAAAGTCCATTTTTATTTGTCCTGGCCATTGATCACAGCTGCCTGCTCCTCAGCTTTTGTTCCTGAGTTTTCGGGGTTTTTCAGGGGTAGGGTTCAGTTTTGATTTGAAAGCAGAAGAAAGAGAAGGGAAAGTAACTGTTAACCTTAAAAATCTGTGCACGTGAAAGTTGTGTGTTCAAGTAACGCATGTTATTTCCTGCCTTTTTATTTGTGATTGCAATTACTCTTGTGTTGATAATGGAGGAGTCGGAAGACAATCTGCTTGCTTCTAACTATGTTGACCACACAAAGCAGATTTTAATCTAAACAATGAGCAGATTCAAGCCAGAAATAAACATGTTGGCCTCCACGTAAAGGAAGCCTACAGGATATTCTCAGAACAAGATTTTTCAGGATTGGTTCCCACTGATATTTGTTAAGTGAAGTAAATTGGCAACAGCCCCTCTATTGACACTAACAAAACAAAACACAGCCATTCCAATATTGATTTCCATTTCTTAACATTTATACAGGCCACCATTTTGGGGGGCTTTTCAGCGTCTGTCTTTAAGTGATTACACAGCATAGAGGTAGTTAAACAGAGGATCCAAAACGTACCTGCCCACCCTTGTCATTGTTGCCTTTCCCCTGACCTATTTACTAAAGAACAAATTACACAGGAGATTGATGGGGTCTGAAAAAAAGCTGTTAGTGAGAATTTGAGTTGCATCATTCAAGTATCACCACCAAAAAGTAAGTGTTATTTATTATCACAAAAAAAGCAACAAAATTGAAGTGGTAGTATTAGGTGGTCACTTGCATTGCAATGGGGAGAGAGGTCAAAAGCATTCAGCATTTTTAAAAAAGGGAAAATATCTTCAAAGTAGGTCACTTCCAAACACCTAATCCATTGCTAACGGCGATTCACTGTAACTCCCGTAATTTGTGAATCCCAAGGATGCACTTAAATATCTGCAATTTCATTATTTCATTTTTTTATACCTTTAGCTTAAAATTTGGACAAGCCATTGTGCAGGTAACAAGTCAAGAAGTTGAGAATTACTATTGCAGGAGAAGCAATGAACCCAGCTGTTTGCCAGGATCAAGAAAGGATTATTTCCTGTGACAGGTCATAGTGGAGGATTTTCTTGCTGTTGTTTAATACCTGCAACAGCTGAAAAAACAGCTGCTTAGTTTGAACATTTCAAAATTCCCTAATGAAAAAAATAACCTTTTTTTTTTCAGGGTTTTTTGTGTTTTGGGGGGTGGGGGTTTTTTTCCAAGTAAGAAGAAAAAACTGCAGAGTTCACAACCAACTTGTTTGAGATCTCTTAAATTCATATAATCCCACTCCTTTTTTACCAGAACATAGCAGTCTCTCATGAAAAATAGCAGAGTAGGCATGTCATAACAGCCTCATGAAATAACCAAGGCTGTTTTAAATACATTCAGTGTCAGGTACTGAAGTCTTGGAGTGTTTCCAGAATGGCAGAGAAGTATTATGCAGCCAGTAACGAGGAGCCTCTCACTTCTCCTGCCCTTCCACAGAAGCAAGCGGCTGTGGCCACCCCGGACATGGTACAGCAGCACCCTGCCCTACTGCCAGCCCAGTCTCATCACCCCTTTAGGATACCCTTGGCCTCACAGAAGACGGACCCGCCTTTAGCCAGGGTCTGACCCCTTATTCCAGTTTCCTCTCTCCTTGTAATTACGGGAAGCGAAGCTGATGCCTCAATGACTCCACATCCTTCAGATTCACACACTTTCTCCAGGGGTTGCTCCATCACCACATCCAGACACATGTGCCTCTCCCTTCCTTTTCTGATGTGTTCCATGAAGCCAAAGGATTACAGCAACGGACCTGAATTAGCCATCTCCATGTCTGCTTTTCCCTCCTCTACCTGATTTTTGTATTTATTGTTGGACTAAGTTTAGAGAATGCAAATAGTGGGCCTGATTCAGCAGTTCTGCTAATAATCAGGTAAGTAACACCACCACTGCCTTGCATCCTCCTGGTAACAGCTCCTTTTAGAAGCAGCATTCACTTATGGCACTGTAGTTTCAAGTAGGGTGAGCACAGTAATTCACTGGCTTCCCTTCATCTAGGTCAGGACTTCCCAACTTGCGGTATGCACACCATGCCTGATGTGCAAAGCTAGTTCAAAGTGATATGCGCTAAAACCAGACCCACCCACAGTTGTTTCCCTGGAGGAAATGGGGACAGTAAATACTGCCCATGCAGCTGAATGCATCTTCCTGTGCCTGCCAGCAGCCCCAGACCTGCCACCACATCTCTCTGTACAAAAAAGTCAGTGCTAATGGTGGAAATTAGCAATCCTTGAGCATTCACTCATCTGTGCAAGAATTCTTTGTGCTGCTTTGTCCTTGAAGACTGGTTTTTCACAGAATCAGGCTCTGTGCACAAAGGTATTTCACTGTTCACTGTTTTCACACGTCCCAGCGTGAAGCACAGCACCAGAAACTCTCCCATGCCACGTGACAGTGGGTCCCAGCAGTCATTCTGCCTTCCCCTCCCCTCACTCGTCCTTCTGAAGTAACCAACAAACTACTTAGTGAGGATGTGGATAATGTGACCATGCAGCCATGCAGCAGTGCTCAGTCATCTGACTGCCATGTGGCATTAACTCAGAAGCTAATCTGGATGAAGCTGTCATTTCTCCTCATTTTACCTTCTCTCTTCCCTCACCTCCTATAATTCTCCTAGAGATTCAAACAGCATTCTTCCATTCAGGGTATTGAAACATTTGTCACAAAGTCATTTCAACATCAAGAAAGCAAACTTCAGGACATTCAACCAAAAGTCTTGCATCAGAGGGGTGGGGGAAGAAAAAAGCAACAACAGTAACTCCCATCTCCACACACACCTCCACAGGAAGCATGCTTCCAGGAAAGCAGCCCTCTGAGCTGACACACTGCACCACTTCCCCTTTCCTGTCCCTATCCCAAGGCAGGCAGTGAGGGGGAGAAGCTCTGTGGTTACTCTCTTGGCCCCTTCTGCCAGGCAAGAAAGAATGAGGAAGGGGAAGGAAGAGGACTGATGGAGAAGGCAGCAGCTTAGCTACCCCTGCTGATGGCAGGCAGAAGTGTGGAGCACCGGGCATTACAGGACAGCCTGCATGAGAGGCTGTCCCTGCCCCTCTGCATGGGTCTTGGCCAAGCTCCAGGGGAGCCCAGGGAAGCTGCAGCCATTCCTCACCGCTCAGGATCAAGCTCCATATGTAGGTGTGTAACCAAGAGTCACCCAAAGGTCACTAAATGACTCAGTCTGCAATAAAACTTGAAAGTCCTGATGCTGTAAATCTGCCACTTGCCATAACCACTAAATCACATATAGAAATCAACATCTGTAATACGTCTTCAGTTTCACAAAGCACGACTGCACTTTAAATCCGGAATGCAAGAGAATTTTCCAACTACTTCAAGAGGAAAAATTAACTGAGATTTAAGCCCACAGTTTGTTTTGGATAATGTTTTCATTTTAACTTAATCTGTAGGCAGCTCCCTCCCCCCAAACATATTTTCTTAAGGTTTGAGCTTCTTTTCATTTGCCTGAACCACTGAACTATGCTTTCCAACAAACTTCCACATGTGATCACCTTAATGAAAAAACCATTGTCTGTTCTAACTTGTTACAAGGAATTGGACAAAGTGACTGAATGCAGAGGGAAAAAAAAACATTTTAAAAAATTTGGAAAACCATGATGAATGCATGACCAAATGTTGAAGTTTCTGCAAACATGGAAGTACTCCTTCCGTTCCTCCTGACATTTCCAACTACTGTTTTCATTCTTGGGTCAGTGCCCATATTATACAGGATCTTTTCTTGAGAAGACACTGTACACCTAGGAAAATAACACAAGATGGCTTGAGAGCTTGATGGCTTTAAGAAGTGAATGAATCAACTGTTCCCCCTAAGCTCATCCCCCTTTCAGAAGTGGCTGGGGCCTAAAATAAGTGGGGAAGTTGAGGCTACCATCTGTATTACCCCTTTCTAAACATTGCCACAGTCTGACAATGTTCTCAGAATGAGAAACAAGCTGCTGTGGTCAAAGTGTGTGTCACAGGGTTTTGCCAAGTGATACAGAAAAGCTGATGGGCACTGAGAAACAAAGAGGGGAAAGAGGGGTCTGTTTCGTGTGCTCCTGCTCACAAGTGGAAAATTAGAGCAGTAACACACAACATGGGAAAAAAGATCCCTCAAAAATACATTTTTCTTTCATCTCCAGTGTCTTCTTAGAACCTTTACCTCTCTCTTGTTCGCTTTCACATTTGTTACTTCTGTAGTGCGTATTGCATCCTCTCACCTTGAGCACCCAGACAACTCCAGTTCCAACACTCTCTCCTACGAATCTGTGCTCTCCAAAAATGAGTGCACAAGCCCTCACCTTGCCTGAATTCCCACCATCCCCAGCCTCAGAAACATCAGCTCAGGAAGGAGAAAATTGTCTACAGCTCTGTTGCTGCCTAATCCCATGTGGCAGATCAGTGTCTCCTCTAAGTTCCTCAGCTTTTCATTTTCCACTGTGTGCCCCTTCTACTGCCTTTTTGTCTCAACAAAAAGGCAGAACTCCTCTGAGGGCAGCCATATTGCACACAAAATACACATGGGACGCCGAAGGTCCATCTTCTGCAGAAATCACTTGTGGCTGGATCACACTATGATGCTATCTCCTTGTCAGCCCTCTCCAAGATCATCTGGAATGGGCACAACTAGAATTAACAACTTTGGAAGTTGAAAGGGGAGGGGAAAAAATGAAAGGAAAAAAAAATGGCCTTGAGTTTGCCAACAAACCAACCATAAAAGTGTCGTTGAACTTCTCCTTTCTGCACTCCTCAGATGGTTCTCGTTTTCAGATGGAAAGGGGAACTGTAAAAAGAAAGACTTTTCTCATCCTCTTTCCAAACTGGCATGATGAATATCCAGGGTTTGAGGCTGTTGTTTGGAGTTTGGTTTTTTGGGGGGTTTTTTGAAGGCTAAATGCTTATTCAAATTCTGAGCTTCACTGTTACATCATGCTACCACTAGCTGCGACTCCACTAGGCAACGACCTGTTCATTACTGTTTAAAAGAAAGCACAGAGATTTTATTCCTGCACTGCAGTCCCAGTTCTGACGCCGTCTATGAACAGACCATTTCCCCTGGCTGCAACAGAGCAGAAGAGACGACCATCACTAACCGTTCACGCCATGCTTTGCACAGTTACCACTTCCTCAAATCTGCTGACTTGTTTAGTCTGGTTATCCCTCCGTTAGCCATTTCTTTCAAAATGCCCTTGGTTCACAGTTATACAATCAAAACTGTAAATCTTTGCAAGCCTGATCTGAGGGGTGGAAACCTCATGAGGCATTTGCTACAGTTAGATATTGTGCATCCACAGCCTTCTGGGGACAACCTACTCAACTGCTCCACTCTTACCTGTAAAATCTCTCTTCCAGAGCTACTGCTTAATTTAACATAGCTAAATTGTGCATTGTCGAAAGCAAGCACGTAACATTTCCTAGTCCCCTGACAAGAGGGAGGGAGTACGGAATAAAATCCTGAATGTGCTTACCTTCCTATCTCTCCCTCTCAAGGGTTTCAGGTCCAAGCAGAACGCCTCTTAGAACCCCCTCTACCCTGCTACACTAGGGCTTAAGATAGTAATTAGAGCACAACTTCCAACAAGGGCAGATCTGCCTGAGCCCGTTTGGAAAATTAAAGAGAAAAAAAAAGCAAGAGATCACTCAATTGATTATCACAGCTGGTTTTTGCTGATAATACTGTAATCCAGTTAATAAAGTTGCAATTGAGTTTAACTTGGCTCCACGTCCTTTAATGTAAATATTCTGCTGCTGGCATTAAACATGTTAACATTTGAGCATATGGTTGAAACACCACACTTTTACTGAAACAAACAGCAGCAGCTTGAATGAAAAGCCAAATACACAGACTTGTACACCATGTTAATGGAAAACCATAACAAATATAGTTAATTATTGGGATTGTATGAATAGTTCAACTTAAAGAGCTACAGTCCCATTACACAAATACTTTCAGTCACCCTGCCAAAGGACTTGTCTCTAGTTTACACTTTCATCGACGTGACAAAATCAGAAGCAAGCAGAAAGATGAGACCTTGGTAGGTCTGCATGAGATGCAGGAGTTTCTCCATGTAATAAAGGATTTTAACCTCCTATCCCTGGCACCAGTTGTGAGGTGACAGTTCTCTGTCAATGCTGTAAAAGTGTTTTATAGTAGCATAGTGTAGGTCAGTAATCTCCAAACACCAGCTCAAAGAGATTGTGAAAACAAGTCAAGTGATGCTAGCTTAACTCCTAGAAGGCAGTAACTCTTCACAGTTTGGTTGCACATTAGAGAAATACACGTTGGCTGGTCTCATTCATGGTAGCTCTAGGATACTGCTGGCAAAAGGACACAACAGAGATGTTTTAGTCTAGGGAAAAGCCCTTTCTCAAGGTGAGTTGCATTTCATTTACTTTTATCTCCTTTGTGAATACAAGGCTTCCTTTTCTGGGCATCAGCAACATGCGGTACATAGACCATCAAGACATTAAGATGCAACAGCATGGATCTAAGGTCCCAATATCCTGTATTTTTACTATTTAGGGTATGCTAAATTTATCACTTTAGTTTAGTCCTGCTTACATTGTCTGTTCTGCATTACAACCACCCACTATCGCTCCATGTAATATATAACTGTCAAACGGTAACACGATGATACTACAGTAGAGAGGCTGAAGGGTCAGGATAAGGCTCTGTAGAGTTCACCTCCTGCACACATCAGCCCCCGTCCCTCAGTAACCCACTAGTGTTCACGGCTCCTTGAGTTCTCTCAATAGCTGAACAGGAATAGCATTTACTACTTCTCCCATCTCTTATGTGTCTTTTCCACTTAGATTGTTAGCTCTTGCAGGTGCTGTGTATATTTCAACATACCTACTACAATGCTCTCTGATCCTGATTACAGCAAGTTCTAATAGATGAAGAAAATTGTTATGGCTGCAAAATGAGGTTTTTTTTCATTACACATATTCTGGAAAATAGCATCTTTAAAATCAGAAAAAATAGCTTCCTAGTTATACATAAAAATGAAGTGCTCATTCTAGATACTCTATCATTTGATGGGTCAGAAGACTTCAGTGCAAAATTATTTCAAAGTGAAAAATTTTTAAATATGCATTTTTAAATAGAAAAATTTACGATTTGAACATTCAGAAAGCAAAAAATTATTATGGAAGAGAACTGGAAATGAGTCAGCTCCCTCTATTCGCTATGCAACGACTCATCATAAAGAAACAGTTTTTGCTATACTTATTTTAATAAACCCATATTTAGAAAGGGATCAGGGTTTTAAGTTAAAAGGAAAAAAAATCCTGAAGTTTTAGGAGCTGGTGTGTTTATGTTCATTAACTGCTACAGTTTGTTTGGTCCCTTCCTGGTAAAAGGGCACTTCCCCCCCCCTCAATTTTTCTCCCTTCTCTGAAAAAATAACTTTTGTTTTTACATGAGATCACCAGATCACACATTCAGTGAAAAATACCACACACTGTGCAACTTGCATACATTACACTTTCAGACAGACCATAAGCATATTGGTATGATTCAGATTAGCTATACTATGTATAAAACAAAGAGCTTGCACGTCACAGAAACATCTTTATGATATTTTCAAGAATTGTGTCACTTCTTCCAAGAAGCGTGAATTGAGAAGACACATGTAAGGCTAATTTGCATTTCAGTTGGAGGTCCCACAGACCAGTCCAGCCCAAGATCGAGGGCTAAGTCAATCAGAGAGCTGCTTTTACAAAGCAGATTACCATAATCAGGGAGCAACACCTGTACATGATTTGTATGTAACAATGACATTCTGATGACACTTAGGTCCACAGAAACATGAATCTCAAATCTCTTCTTTGGATAGGAGATGCCATTTCCTTTTCCCTCATTTGGGTCCCCTTGTTCTCTTCTTGTTCTCCCAGTCAGTTGTACGACAAGCTACAACTTTCTTTTCATATGCACTTCACGATGACCCTTGCTCTTACCCTGACTCCTTTTCTCTTGCAGGATTTCCCTTACACACACACACACACAGCTCTAGAAACTTTCTTTGACAGGATTCTAAAACTCCTCGTCTGAACACTTACAAGCTTTGTGCTGCCAACCTATAAGGTCAGAGAGACATCTGTTAGTAATAAGGCTTCCTTGATGTTTTTAAGCAACTAATGCCTGCAACATTACTGTAACATAAACAGATACTGTCCCTATTTATAGACACCAAAAGGGAGAGAGAGATTTATGTGGTTGTTCCGAGTCAGAAAACTGCCCAAGGCCCAGAAATTCCCAAATTCTTGATTCCCAAATTATCACATACAAGTAATATATAATCTAGTTAAAGCAAGGCAATAACGAGGCAAGAAGTAAATTTCAGTCAACAGCTCTGTCAGGGGAATTTTGTCCTCACCTAACTGTGCCTTCACCCTCACCCCAGCTCTCCAGGGAGAGCAGGCTGCCAAATGCCGCTCAGCTAGAGGTGTTTTTTTTTACCACATAGTAGGTCTTCTAAATAGCAGGAACAAGCAGGATATTTTCACTTTGACTCTTAAACCAGCTTTGTTCCCAAGCCTTCTACGATTTAAAGTGCTCAGAACTCCCAGGTGGTCACTAGTTACACTTTGAAATTGGCTTTTCTGCACTCCAGAAACACCAGGGATAGGCCATTAGGGGACTTAATGACCTGCTTAAGAATTTAGTCTAGACCAGCTTAAGAATTGAGTCTAGTCTCCTGCAGAACTCACAAAGAGGAAGACACCAATTTACACCTTGAACTTTCACCACCGTTGATGCTCTTTTCACTCGTACAGTAGTTACGCCATCAGACAACCCTTGGGCAGATCAGTCCGACTAGCAAAGCCTGCATCTTCAGTCAAGTCCTTCAGAAAGCCTATCAGTATAGGTAACCTTCTCACTGTAAACAAAGCTGAATGTATCCTACGTTTTCCTAGACACTGAAAGGAGTTCCCCTCTCAGTGTTGAAGAAGTATCAGGTCTCTGTTTGGCAGAAATCAGACTACTCACAGAAGAAACTTTTCTACCCATTTTACAGGTAGCATAAAGATTATGTGGTCTGCCCAAGCCCACAAGGTACAGAAAAGCAGAATTTGAAGTTAATTTTTGTATTCCAACCCAGGGCTTTTGACACCAGATAGATGTTTACTCTTCAGCATATTTAAAACGTGAAATACAAAATGCTTAAGAAACCCCCAAACCTGTAACTGGTATGATAGCAGCAGAGAGCAGTCAGATACACAGAGCAGACACACCAGTTTCATAACATTCCAGTATCCCTGTCCCAATATATGCACCAATAAATGACCATAAATCTAGTAACAGCTACAAAGGACATCCATTTCAGTGACTACAATTACTCTCTTTGTCCCAAAAGAAAAGCTTACAGGACCATCCAGTGATCTATTAGCACTGAACGCTGCACAAAACTCCAGATCTTCAGGTCTGAAAAAACCCCTTATTTTCCAGGCAAACATTAATGCATATACAGAAGCAAATGAACACATAAATTTGTGTATGTGCTGTAATACCTGGATAATGCAAGTATTACTCTTCCAAAGGTAAAAAAAAAGCTACTATTAAACTTGGTGACATCTGTGAAGAATCTCAGAACTTTATGAGGATGTTCAAAGGGGAAAAGCTAACGGGCTGGCACATAAGACTTATTCTTCATGCACAAAATAATGAAATTCTTTTTGGCTTCTGCATTTTCCCCTTACAGAGGGAAACCCTTTTTTGACCCTTACAGTAGACCAAATCATCAACAAAAAAAATCTTATTCTGACTTAGCATACTGAATCACTGATAAGATTGATTCAGTTGTAATTTATCAGATCAAGAATGAGAGAAAAAAAATCAGCAGTATCTGAATTCTGCCCATAGTTCCAGAAGACTTAAAAGCTTCTACCACAAGAATTAGCAATAAATTAATCAGCCAAAGCCTGCAAATAATCACAAAATTACAATCTACTGCAGTGAACTTGGCTTTTTTTGGTCTACCCTCTAGACTGCATCTGTAGATTCAGGAAGAGAGCATGGCATCCATCCAGCATCCTGCTGCACAGAACAGTACTAGCTGCCAGAAATCAAAGACTGCGTGTGGATCAGTCAGTCAACACTGCTGAGCACCCAGGTCATATCTGAACAACCAAAACCACTCCCAGAAAGTCAACTCAACAATAAATACAATTGCTGCTCTCCATTGTTGTCGTGTGTCGTGTCCCGTCCTGTGTCGTGTGTCCCCCCCTCCCCCGACTCAGGAGAGCAAAGATTAAAGTACTGCTTCCAGGTACTTAGGGGGATGCAATTCCAGCTTCTGTGTGGTAGGTGAGTGTTGTTCTTCCTTGGCCAATGCATCCTATTGACCTCTCCAGTCTCACAAAACCAGCCTAAATAAGGCAAAACTGTTCTAAAGCATTTCAGTCACTCCTATTTAATGTTCTCTTAATTACTTTTATTATTTGCCTGAACCTCCTAGATCTGTCTTCCACTCTGTTCTCTTCCAGCTAGCTTTTCACCTCTTTGTTCTCGAAATCCCAGATCTCTTGTCCTGAAGGGGTGGAATCCAGGTTATTAAACCTGGTAAGAAATCACCTTAAGCTTTACAGCAAGGGCAGAAAAAAAAAAATTGCACCCTACTGACTTAATACCAGTTTTGCCTTTTAACTGGACTAAAATTGAACTACAGGGTGTTAAAAAGATTCAGTCCCAGTAAAAGCAAAGAGAAGCATGAAATAATACTTCAGTTTAGGACTGCTTCATGCCATAGCTCTCCAGGTGTTAATACAAGTGGCAACCACAGGCAAGTTATGGAAAGGCACTCTCCTCGCATAACATCCATGAACAGTTCTCCCAAACCCACTTCAGAATTGCTTTCCATTCTTTTGGGGGTTTTCAGAGGATGTCCGTTGTTAGTAACAGCATGAAAATAACATCCTAGCAGTGACAATAGCGTACTATTTTCACAATCCTTTTATTGTCACACTTTAGAGAATAATGAACATTATTTCCAAGTAAGTAAAACTCAAACCCCATTTTTGACTGGGGGGACTGAAGTATGGACTCTGTGTCAGTAAAAGGTACTATTTTGAGCAGCAGCTAATGATTTACATATGTAAAAAGAACCTTCACAATCACAATAGTTAGATGAAAAAAAAAGTAACCTCTCCTTTGTCTTCAAAACAGACAAAAAGAGGAAATTGAGATGCAAAGTTATCCTTGAAAGAAATACATACATATGAGTATTATATATTCAACACAGAAAATACAGTTAGGATGGATTTATTTCCTTGGGGGGAGGGAAGATACTTATTTATCTTCAAGGCATCTTTCCAGGAGATATTAGAATCAGGTATGAAAAAGTTCTTTTCATAAAACTACTGAGAAGTGGACACTGCTACACTAAGCTTCCCCCTACAATGAAACCAATTTTAAATACAACAATATAGACATATAAACACAGACAAACAGAAAATCTAGCCTGTGGAATAAAAGCTAAAATAAGAAATGTCTTTATTGCACAACTTGTTTTTCCTGAGGAGATCTGAAAAATACATTCTAGTTTCTCTGTCCCATCCCCCTAATCCTCTTATTAGCAGACGTTCTCTCCACAGCTATTTCATTACGCTTCATTTCCAAAATCCACATGTCAGTAGCATTCAGTACATTTTAGCAGCAAGGCTACACGTAACGGTACATCTTTTTATCCCACTGGGGAAAAGCCTTTAGAAAATGTACATAAACACATGTTGAAAGTAGTCTGAGGACAAGAGGGTCATCTGTTTATATACCCTACATGTAAGAAATATTTTAACATTTTCAAATTTATGATCGTATAGGGCATTTCCGATCACTTCAATTTTCAGCCTTTCCAAGTACTATTTGTTATTTTCTTGCATAAAATCTAATCTGATCTAGCAATTTATTTCTCCTTCTGAATTCCTAACCACATGCCATCAATACAGTTATAAATCAAAAACCACTAAAAATTATTTGAAATAAAAATGAAATTAACTTCTGACCTACTCTTGATAGTTAAGCATGGGTATGTTTGTCATCAGTACTTGTTTTTCATGTACGGACAACTTTTCATTCTATGTCTCAAGGAAAAAAAAAATAAATCAAAGAACGGACAGCAGCAACCACTGTATAGTGAAGATAATTTGATTTTACACAGTGCCCTTCATTGTCCAGCTGTCCCCAAGCACTTTACAAAACAGGAAGCCTCCTAGATGTACCACCATACGGGCAAATACAGCAGCTGTTCTGCACTTAAGAGTTCACCTCTAACCAGAGTAATCTCATACTGAGAGGCTGCACATGAACCCAAGACACTAGGGAATCATTTATTCTTTTAAAAAAAAAAAAAAAAAGAGGCTGCAACATCTGTAAAAGGCTGTAATATCTTAGTTATCTGTAGATATAATGCTGCACATACTTTATTTTTCACTTTAGAATTCTAAGTATGGAAAAACAATACTGTAAACGTATGTTGGATGTAATGCATCTCTGGACTAAAAAAAAAAAACAAACCAAAAACCAAAACAAACACACACAACCCCAAAAAAACCCAACTTACTCCTAACATCTGAGGTTGAGGTTCATGTTGCATTTTTCATACCACACATAATCTGTGTATAAAACAATGCAAAACTCTATGCAGACAGGAGAACTCCCATCTACTCATAAGTGCTGAGGGCCAAACAGATTTCCCAAGTGACTGGTGCTTATACACAGGACAATATTCCAAAGGAAAGTCTCTAAACCAGGAAAACAATCCTAAAATCAAACACTCCCAAAGGCAAAAGCTTTCCTAGTAATAACTTACTCTTTGTAAGGAAAAATTAGTCCTCTATGGCAAGCCACAGCCTACCTTATCAGTTCTTTATCTTCCATTTCCATCATGTGTCAGCTACATTAACCTTTTGCTTCAGTCATCATACAAAGCAGACAGTGCTCACCTTTGGTCTGAGTAACAAGCTGGATAAAGCTGTCTCTCTATATTATCATTTCCTCTCTTTCTACTTAACAGCTGGCTTTTTTGGTTTTGTTTTTAATGAACACTGTAGGTACAGACAGGTCAGATAAAATCTGTAGTAGAAAAAGTGGCAGATATTTTTACCATGAAAGCACAAAGCTCAGTTCTATAGATTTTGTTAATCTCGCCTCACTGAATGAGGAACTATCAAAAGCCTTCAGACATACAGAATTCTAAAAATGGAAGCTTTCCATAAGGAAAGTCCTTCCTGTGCGATGAAACACACAAGTTATCAAAACAGGATGTAGTATAGAGAGCACACGTGCATCCTTACTTCTATTGTTATGGCATTAGCCCTTCCTAGTCGAATAACTCTTTGGAGTGAAGTTGTATTTTTTTTTTTTTAAATCAAGTATTCTCTGCTCATAACTCTAAGAAGCACGCAAAGACAACTGGGCACAAACATGAATACAACTCAGGAACAGTGCACAGTTGCATATTAAAGAACATGGTAAACTGCTAAGCCTGTTACATAAAGATTATTGTCTGCTTGAGAAGGGTTACAGTCAGGGTGGCGAGACAAGCCCTAAGACACAAATTAACACATTCTTCTATGCACCTGATGACTGGATTTTTCCAAAATCTGGAGAACAAGGTTGAAGACACCCTATCTCCCATCTCATTTGATACTACACTTCCTGAGTGGCTAAGACCAATTCTGGAGTTCCGAGATTCAGAAACAAGCAATCAAGTCCTCCTCTTCCCTCTGCTCCACCCTGCGCAAAGAAAGACATAGAAAGGAAACATTCATTTTATAATGTCAGTGTTTATTTACATGAGAGAAGGCTTACACAAGTTGAAAAGTTGTTTCAACAGGAACCCAACAATTAGGGCTTTTGCCTGTCTTCAAAAAAAGGGATGACTTTAGGATTTGATGATGCAGCTTCAGAACACTTTGACGATTACTTGGGAAAAAAGTGCCAGGAATCAACTAAAACAAACAAAAAAAAATACACATCAAAATTACATTAGTTCTATACAACTAGCCAGACACAAACACTTGAAAAACATTCTGCCCTTCCAGCTATCTCCCCTCCCGTACAATACTTCTGGGTGAGCTCTATCCCCAGCCTACATAAAGCCCAGCCTCAAAATAATATCCATTCACTTCAATGGTTTGGCTGAAACAATCCTGCAACAAATTACAACACTGACGTGACCATCCCTGGAAAACATCAAAGATCAGGCAGATTATGTTCAGTTGTCTGTCAGAGGTCTGAGATGTAATACTTCAGTAAATAAATACTATTTATTGGCATGCCATATACGGACAAATGGAATGCAACTTGCTTTCCCATGACATGGACTACACAGATGTTACTTTGCAAACAATCTGGAACTCGACTAATGACTAAGTTTCTCTTAGTGTTTCTGTAACTCCCTCCGCCTCAAATGGCACGTATGTCTTCTCTATAGTTCCTGCCAGTAGAAAAATCTTTTTTTAAAGTAGTTAACAAAAATGAAAATGTAGGATGTATTCTTATTTCTTGACAAAAACCACATGTTCTGTTAACATGAAAACCAGTCATAACAGTTGAAGAGAGAATTTTGTCTTTAGAACTTGAAAATTAAGTATAGTTATGTCACTTTTAAGAAAAGAGGCTGTTTATTTTATTAGTTAGCTACTGTGAGGAATGACAAAAACGAAGGCAAAGCAACCCTCCCTCCTTTAACAAGGATAAATGTCATGAATTTGCCTTCCATGATCAGTGACAGAAAAATTGAGTCTTCTCATCTTTTTATGTGAACTACACTTTCACTCATACTCAAAAGCAATTTTCTCCCACAAATGATCTATGAATTTCTTCCCATGTTCTATTTAACAGGGGAAGGCATTACAGTCTGACAGAATATAACTATTATTATTCTCCTGTACACAAACTCTCCTTTTTCAACATGGCAATTTTTAAAGCAAATTATTAAAGGAATCACATGGCATTTGGGGAAAGACATACCTTCTGGGGAAACAGAATCTCCATTCACAGACACTGGTGCCTAGAAAAAACCCATGAAAAACAAACCAACATAACAGTGTTTAGTTAGTTTTAACCGGTAGCACCCAAACTCAAAGCTATTTCTACTGTTAAAGTCAAAAGATTATTAATAAAAACAGACCTTTGTGTTGCCCCCACAGGACAATGCTCTACCTTACAGACTTTCCCTTTTTTTTCCCCTGGAAAAACTGTAGAGATTTCTTGGTTGCTCATAAATGACAAAGTAAACACACTAATAATGAGTGATAAATTAACAACTTACCTAACATAAAGGGGTTTTTCCTACTGTATTGTCTTCAAGGATAACAGGATTTGCTGTTTACATACTAAAGAGTAAAAATGCCTTTCCAGTTACATTACTATACATGTTTCAGTATAAAGGTACACATGTAAACATGTATATCCACACGCAATTTTTATTACTTATATGCAAACTTTTTCAAATAAATGTGTAATTAAGCTCTTTTACAACCACATTTTGACAGAGTAGGATTCGGTTCTGTGGGAAGTGACAAATCATTTCAAAGCGTGGGTCTGCAAGTCCAGGTCTATTTCAAAGCTGGATACACCACTACTCAATCGCAGTATTACACAGCATGACTTGTCCTATTACTTAAAGGACAAAATTGAAGCCAGTTTTAACACCAGCTGGAAGCAGCCTGCCTCACAACAAGGATACCAGTTACTTGCATAGCAACAATCCTGCACTGTCCTTCTGTCAGCTCCTCACAAACAGATACACTTTCCAACTGACATAACTGATGGGAACGAAGCAGAGAGCATCTCAGCACAAGGAATCCTGCCACACTCTCTCCCAGACACAAATCAAGTGCAAAAAACATGTGGATGTTGGTCCTTGCCATGACTCAAGCCCACCCCAACTATGCTTACCCAAGCAGATAACCCCAGGAGTAATCACTTAGGTGAACCATGCAAAAAAGAAACAACCTCAAAGGCAGGGTTTACAGCTGTTCAAAAGTTCAGAACAAAGCTGCACAGTGACCATTGAGGTCTTCCACACCAACTTCCTGCCACTACTTAAGGGTGTGTGAAGACATTAATGAAAACTTTGCAGTACCCTGCAGGCAGGCAAACTGACCCAGAAGCTGCACAGCCAGGCTTAACACAGCGCAGCACTCAGACTGAGCTGCATTGGTATGAAACTCCCTTGCAAACCTGCCTGCCTCTGAGCAGGCACAGGGCTCAATCCTCTGAAGGGCAGGTCAAAGCCTGTGAGGAAGGAAGGGAAAAACAAAATTCTTTTTCCTACTTTACCCATGATAACTACCCGCACAGGGGAGTTATGTGACTGGTCTGAAAGGACGTGCCAGTATGACAAACATAATCCATTAGAATCATAGAATAGTTTGAGTTGGAACGGACGGTTAAAGGTCATCTAGTCCAACCTGCCTGCAGCAAGCAGGGACACCTTCCACTAGATCAGGTTGGTCAGAGCCCCATCCAACCTGACCCTTGAATGTTCCTAGGGATGGGGCATCTACCACCTCTCTGGGCAAACCTGTGCCAGTGTTTCACCACCCACATCATAAAAAATGTCTTCCTTATATCTAGTCTGAAGCTACCCTCTTCTAGTTTAAAACCATTGCCCCTTGTCCTATCGCTACAAGCCCTACTAAAAATTCTGTCCCCATCTTTCTTATAAGCACCCTTTAAGTACTGAAAGGCTGCAATCAGGCCTCCCCAGAGCCTTCACACTTCTCCAGGCTGAACCACCCCAACTCTCTCAGCCTGTCCTCATAGGAGAGGTGCTCCATCTCTCTGATCATTTTTGTGGCCCTCCTCTGGACCTGCTCCAACAGTTCCATGTCTTTCCTGTGCTGGGGTAGGGTCTCACCAGAGCAGAGCAGAAGGGCAGAATTCCCTCCCTTGACCTGCTGGTCTGACTGCTTTTGATGCAGCCCAGGATACAGTTGGCTTTTTGGGCTGTGAGTGCACACTGCCAGCTCACGTCCAGCTTTTCATCCACCAATACCTCCAAGTCCTTCTCTGCAGGGCTGTTCTCAATCCCTTCATTCCTCAGCCTGTATTGATACCGGGAGTTGCCCCAACCCAGGTGCAGGACCTTGCACTTGGCCTTGTTGAACCTCAACAGGTTCCCACGGGCCCACTTCTCGAACTTGTCCAGGTCCCTCAAACGTGTCAATGGCACCACTCAGCTTGGTGTCATCTGCAAACTTGCTGAGGGTGCGCTCAATCCCACTGTGTCACTGATGAAGATATTAAATGGTACTGGTCCCATATAAGGACCGCTGAAGGACACCACTCATCACTGATCTCCATCTGGACATTGAGCCGTTGACCACTACTCTCTGGATGCAACCATCCAGCCAATTCCTCATCTCCAATTTAGAGAGAAGGATGTTGTGGGGGACCATATCAAAGGCCTGCCACAGGTCCAGACTGATGACATCCATAGCTCTTCCCTTGTCCACTGATGTAGTCACTTCATCACAGGAAGCCACTAGGTTGGTAAGGCAAGACTTGCTCTTGGTGAAGCCATGCTAGCTGTCTTGAATCACCTCCCTGTCCTCCATGTGCCTTAGTATAGCTTCTAGGAGGATCTGTTCCATGATCTTCCCAGGCACAGAGGTGAGACTGACAGGTCGGTAGTTCCCAGGGTCCTCCTTTTAACCCTTTTTAAAAACGCACGCAATGTTTCCCTTTTTCCAGTCACTGGGGACTTCACCTGACTGCCATGACTTTTCAAGTATCATGGAGAGTGGCTTCGCAATTACATCAGCCAATTCCCTCAGGACTCTGGGATGCATCTTGTCAGATCCTATAGAATTAGGTATGTTCAGGTTCCTCAGGTGATCACAAACTTGATCTTCTCTTACAGTGGGAGGGACTTTGCTCCCCCAGTCCCTGCCTTGAGGTCCATCCATTTGAGAAGTGTGGAAAGAAAGGTTGCCACTGACAACTGAGTAGTTGTTGAGTACCTCAGCCTTCTCCTCATCTGTTGTTACCAGTTTTCCAGCCATGTTCATCAGGGGCGTGTGCTTTCTTTGACCTTCCTTTTTTGGCTGTCATATCTATAGAAGCTCTTCTGATTATTCTTTGCACTTCTTGCCAAGTTCAGCTTCAGACACACCTTGGCCTTCCTGACCCCATCCCTATACAACTGGGCAACATTCCTATACTCTTCCCAGGATACCTGTCCCTGCTTCCACTTTCTGTGCACTTCCTTCTTGCCCTTTATTTTGATCAGCAAGTCTTGACTCACCCATGCTGGTCTCTTGCTGTCCTCTCCTGATTTCTTACACATGGAGATCAAGAGCTCTTGTGCTCTACAGAAAACATCTTCCAAGCCTTAACACCAGACCATCCCCTCTCTCTAAAACCAAAGCTTTATCTCATAAGGCAGGGAGAATCGGTGGTCACCATGTATAAGCAGGTGCCTGCCACTTCTGGAATAATTGCTCAGAAAGTTTGAGATAAGGACTCAGCACCTTCCCACCAGGAACAGATCAAAAATTCATCCCATCAAGCCAGGAATCTCTTCAGTAAACAACCCTTTCATTTGGAGCGCTGTTTAAAAAACCCAACCAAATACCTAAAATAATTTAAAACCCAAAAACCCCAAAACAAACAAACAAACCCCCCCAAAAACCCAGAGTAAAACCCCAACCAATGTTTTGCTTCACAACTGGCAACTGAACAGAAAATTCTGCTTCTACTAAGTCCCCAACGGAAATGTCCTCACAGAAAACACGTAGGGAAAAATGCAGTTAACAGACTTCACTGCTTAGATCTGAATTATTTGAAACACATTAGTAAGTATACAGATTCAAATTTTGTTGGAGATTTTTTTAAATTATCAGGAAAAGCCAAATACTTTTCCCTGTAAGACATTGTTCTGCATTTTATCAAAAAGAGAATTCATCTAGCAATGCTTTCCTAGTTTGCTTTCCAGTATAGTAAGGGAAGAATTACGTGGTAAGTCTGAGAAACACTGCTCTACTAACTATATATAGATTGTCTTGGAGATTTTCCAACTTGCAAAGTCCTCAGCAGCTTCTTCACAGAGCAAGTGAGCAAGCAGTTCTCAGGATTCATGTTAAACAAAGGTTTGGCTGTCCTGGTCAGTTTTACAGATGGCAACACTTAAAAGCTTGAAATAAACAGTACATCTTCGCACTAACACATTCAGCTAGAAAGCTCTATTCCTCCTGGGTTTAGATTTCAACATATACTAACACTGGAGCTGAGAAAGAGATAAAACAATTTTCAGAGGCTAGAGAACACTAGAAATTTTCACCACCTAGTGTTAAAACTCAACTGGGTTTGTAGTTGCAGGGGGCTGGTGTAATTTTGGCTGGTTCAAATGTTCGGTATGTGTTCCCATATGCACAGATTATGTTTCATCTCTTCAGGATTGACTGGACATGGCAACTTCACCGGCTGTAGAATCATTCCTAGTTTGCCACCAATACAGATGACAGTACACATGCCCACTGTCTAGAAACTAACTCAGTGGAGCGGAAGTTCTGCAACACAGACAAGCCATACTAGTCCCACATCTGTAAAATAATCAAAGGTCAAATAATAGCACAATAAATTCTACTGAAATCAACAGGACTATCTTGGGAACTACGCAATCAAAATCTATATGAAATTCTGATTAGTGCACAATTTGGTAAGCATTTGGTAAAGATCTGTTTGTTTCCCTTTGATTCTTAGTTATAGTTCTCTCACCATAAAAATTGGTTCATAACAATACTGAGTGTTGCCTTTTTGGTTTTTTTGAGGGTGATGTTGTTGGGTTTGTTGATTTTTTTTCTGAGAACTCAATTACTTGATTTAAGGCAATTATTACCCACTCAAAAATTCTGTAATTGGAGCCTGACCCAGGAAACAGAATTGTAGGGAACCAGCTCTCACTGCACGAGTTGCTCAGAAATTTTGCAGTAGACAAAATATGTACTCGCATACAAAATCTCTCTCTCAGCCTTCATTCTTCTGTTTTTATCCAGAAGTTAATAGATGGACATAAATGAGAAGAAAATGTATCTGCTTTTCGTTTAAAAAAAATAAAAAACCAAAAAACCAAAAACCACAAACAACCCCCCCCGCCCCCGACAGACAGCGGCAGCTTTCATTTAAAATTACCACAGCTATTAAAATGCTGCAGCCAACACTCATGTACTTTCACTTCAGTTTGAAAGAGATGAATGCCTGACAACCAAAGTGGGCAGTGTAGTGTACTAGACAAAAAGATACCTGCTTAAAATGTGCGAGTCAACCTCCCTGCTTATATTTAGAGGTTGACTGTCCACTATTCATATTTCAAGAGCATTTAACTTTTTTTAGTTATTGCAGATTGGAAATCGCATGCAGTAGGAACAGTATTTAATATTGCCTCTTTTCCCTGTCTGAAAAGTACCAAGAGACAGTAGCCTATAAAGACACAATTAAAATACTTAGACTGAACGGAAACAGAATGATGGGAAGGAGTATGTAATGACAACCTCATAAAAACACTATCACTTAAAAGAAAATAACATGAGGCACAAAAACCCAGGCAGTGATAATATTTGGTAAGAAGACAAGTGCTCATAAGAAAAAAAAGACATTGAAGTTTGATACAAGGTACCTATTTTATGAACTGGTTTTACTAATCCCGCTCCCCCCAAGACAGGAAAGATTTTGAATTGTTATTAAGAGACAAAATAACAGGTAGTGCTGGTTTAACACAATCATTTACTCTACATGCTTCAAAGTACAAACAGTACAGAATGCAAAAGGAAATTCTCCTTCGTAGGTTTGTCACCATCCAAATATGTTTGAACTTGACATTTTAGTTGCATTTAAACACTCACTAAAAGTTACTGTAAATTTGGAAGTATAGAGGAGGTAAGTATTTACCTGACATGTCTAAAAATGTATCTGAATTCCAAAATGAGTTTTTCTTTCATTTAAAATTTACAGTCCCATTAATCAACATTAATGAGTGCAACCACAAAGGTACTTTTAAAGAAGTGCTGAAAGCAAGAGAGCTGAATAGGAAAAACAGGTTTGACACTTCTTTATGACTTAAACCAACTTTTCTTTGCAACTGATAGTCTTATTTGTGACAAAACACCACCCAGGACAACATATAGAAACACTGTTGGAATGTTAACTGCACAGACAGAGGATGGTGTCTCCTTTGACACCTGAACTTGTGTCATTACTGTGACTACTGGGGCAAAACACTGGCTGCCCAGACAGCCATGCACATGTGCAAGATACCTGTCATGCTCGTGTGATCATGAGCACAGGCTCAATCATGGCAGATGTTAAAAAACCAAAAAGTAATACTTAGGGGTACTTTTCTCCATGTAATTTCTGGTAACTTTGCTTAATTTCTGGCAGCTAAACTAGTGTTATGTTAAAATGGAAGAAATTCTCTCCACTAGCATTTGCACATGAAAGCATCAGACCTGCAGGACATTTTTCTCGCCTGAACAGGAAACCTGCATGTTTTAATTTTATGTTAATTTTCAGAATATGACAGGCATTCTTTAAGAAACATTTGAAAAAGCATCCCCCTCTTTTACAGCAACGCATTTAATTATGCAAGTAGACAAACAAAGGATCCCTTTAGTGATTAGGGACTACAGTCAGCTAGTCAATGAGTTCTAACACTGGGTGGTAACTCATGGCAACAGGGGAGACAGAAGACAGCGAAGACAGCAGGCTAGATACAAATAGCAGTCCATCTTGCTATTCAGGATCAGAAGAAACAGCGCTGCAGAGGGAGAAAAAAAACAAAACAAAAAACCCCCACCAGAACTGTAATGAACCTGCCAAGAAAGCACAATTGGACCACTGCAATGAAAGATTTATATTCTAATGCTTACATTTCCCCCACAACCTTTGTGGTCTTCCTTTTACTTTATGCCTTAAATTTTTGTTTAAAGGACCATTTCAGTTTACCTACTTTATTTCAGCTTTGTAGCGCTGAATCTTCCTACTAATCACTTGAAAAAAAAAAAAAAGGATTAAAAAAAAGTAAATATTATCCTTACCGACTGCACAATTGATCGAGCGTCCTCCTCGCTGCAACAAAACGGGCTGCCACTCACCAGGACATTTGTGCTGAAAAATAAAATTAAAAACATGTTTTATCAATCAGTGGAAGAGACACACACACACACTTAAGTACCTGTGGAAGAAAACACCTTCACATACAGAGCTCAGAAATGTGTATCTGCAAGAAACAAGGAAGTCAAAAACATGACATAACCAGTAATGCTAGAAGGGAATAGGGGTGTGGAGAAGTGTTCTTTGTTTCTTTGGGTTTGAGGGGTTTTTTTAGGCTGTATGTTCTACACTAACGGAAGCAGTGCTCACACGCAGTGCTTCTGGCAGCTAACTTGGGTACAGTTCAGAGGACCACAGTTAAAATAAATCCCTCCAAAAAGCCAGCAGAGGTAAAATGGCACTTCCTGAGGGAGCTGAAGAACGCCTAGATGGCTAGCACAGACGGTGTGAATATCCCCTGTCTCTTGTGCCTTGAAGGTTGACCAGATTCTGTGGCAGGCTACCCTTGGTTTGCAGTAACTTGCCTGCAGTATCTAACAAGAAGGAAAATAAATAAATAACAAACCCCCCACACCAGGTCAAAACGCTGCTCCTACATAAAACAGCAGATACCTGTACCGCTTCTAGAGAGCAGACAAACTCTGGGACCAACTACTTTGCAGAAACATTCCCTATGAATGTATATATATGAATATATATCCTTTCACTCCAAAAGTGAGTTTGGTCATGAGTTTTTACAGTCCTACACAGTCAATGGCAAGAAGTTCAACTCCTCAAAGCAAAACTGCAATTTTAATTATTTTTAAATTACGTCAACATGAAGCTCAAACTGCCTCTGAAATGATCAAGACCAAAACTGGAGTATTATCCTACAGTATTCTTGCCATGATAAAGTAGAACTATCAACCTGTCCAACTGCTAAGGTGTTCAATCAGCTCCAACAAAGAGACAGAAAGTCATGTTTTCCCAGTAAAGTAGAAGACAACAGTGACTATCTGAGCACAGCTTCCCCCACAGCGTTTGCCCTCTGGTTTAGCAAACGGCAATCTACAGCCCTTGGAAAGGACCAGGCAAAGATACCTGCCTGCCCTTCAAGGTCTCTGGTGCCAAAACTGCCAATGCAAACAAGTCCAGAGAGCTTAGTGAAGTCCATTTTAATTTAGATCAGGCCAAAGGCTAGTAAAGAATAATAATTTGGTTCTCTCATTCCAGAGAACAACTAAAAAATACGGAACACTAAGCTGCAATAGAATTTTGCATCACAGCAATGCAACATGGAAGGATGGAATAAACAGTGCCAAGAGGATTTTCATGGGATACAGAGGTTCTCCCAAAATGATCCCAAACAAACACTCTGGGGCCATTTCTTGAAAGCTGAAGTAATCTATATCACTTTTATATAATCAATATATTTTGGAACCACTTACCAGTAAATCATTGTCATACAAGGTGCAATTAGCAATCATAGTCTGTCATCTAATTAATTACCAATCAAAACCGCGAGTATTCCTGTCATCTCCAAGTAAAAAAAAAAAAAAAAAATCTAAGCAGTTCACGCACAGCTACCACATGTTACTGCCACCAGTATAGCACAATACGAAGAGGAAAAGACGTGACTGGATACTTACCACTTAATAGCACCCCCATCAGCTTTTTTATGAAGCAAAGCTTTCCAGCATTCATGGGTGGATTTAATAATTTCAACAGCAAAATCCTAGTTTACATCAAGGAAAAGTTTTATGATTTAAAACGTTATTAAACAGAAAAAAAAAAAGTCACAGAACTAGTTTATTAAAACATACTGTTTCATGTGTTATTTTAAGGGGCCTCCTTCGAGGCCTCATTAAATTTCTGGAAAATATAATACCCTTTTTTATGAAAAGCAACAAACTTCACTATCTGTCAAATACACTGGCAACACATTCAGGACTTTCCCTCAGTCCGCAGCCAGAAAACACGAAGGTGCACAAAGAGATGAGAACAGCAGTAGATGCTAAGCAGACACCTAGAGCTGTAAAAAACTGCACCAGGTCCTAAATGGGACAAAGTGTGTGAGCTATGACTCCTCTGTTATGTGTGCACATCGGGGTCAGAGTTAAGGTTTCCCCTCTAGTGGCAAAATTTGCATTTACTTCATTAATTGCCCAACCATATACTTAAGCATTTGCAACAACGTTAACATATCAGCTGCTTAACAGTTTTTGTTTGCTTAAAACCAAAAGTAATATTGGGGGTGGGTATGAAAAAGCTTCAAAAAATAACGTAAACTAAGCCCTCAGTGTCCAGATGATGATATCTAGACTGGCTTGCAAAAAGCTGCCAACAGAACATTCACATTTCCTAACAAGGAGCGACTTGGCAAAATGCCACTGGAACATTGTGAACTTCACCAGAGCTGCTGGAGCACAGCCATGGCCGCCTCGCCACATCCTGGGTCTCCAGAAATACTTGAGCATTATTCAAGTGCTCCAAACCAGCTATTGCAGGGCATTTAGTGCTTCAAGCCTGAACTCCAATGGCCTGACAGGGATATACCCTGTTAAACTGTCACTAAAGAGCAACACACTGCTTTACAGAGCAGAAAAATCTGTAAGAGCAGTTCCTGGGAGAACAGGAGAAAGATCAGGTTATCAAGCCTTATGACTCCACATTTGATCGATTTAAAAGACAGTTTTAGTGCAGAGGGGAGTCAGGGCATCTCCTTAACCAGACAAAACATGTAAAGTTGTCTGTGCTGGTTAGAAGGCATTTTATTAACTTTGATAGTACACTACAAGGCTGAACTAGCTGACACATGGACATCATTCATCAGGAACCTGTGAATCTTTGCCAAAAGTAATCTACAGAGTGCGCAATACACCATTTGCAAAGCACTTTTACTCAAATCACACCCAATTCCCTTTGGAAAACTCCAGGTATTTTCTTCAGCAAGGTCTATTCCCAGGTCCACTCTCCTTTCAAACACTGGCCATTTTTACACTAGCTAGTTTAAAACGTCATTCATTTTTCTAAAAAAAGGGAAAAACGTCTTTTCAGCCTTCAAGCCAAAAACAGCTCAAAAGTTTTTACATAGAATTACCAGGAAAAAGTATACCTTGAGCAACCAAATACGAAGAAAAACTGCAACCTACTGTCTGTCTTAAACTGCACAGCCTTAAAAAATGTCAGGAAAATTTATCAATCAAGACTGAAAAATATCTGAAGAGACAATCTGTTCATTCCTCTGACAGAGAGAATAAAAATGCTGTGGGGAAAAAAAAGTACAAACATAGAGATGTGTGTGTAAGTCTCATCAGGATTAGGACTGAATGTTTTTTTTGCAGACTTCCTTTACTAACCTATGTGTTTTCCCTGAATAAAATGGAAGACAGCAGGCATTATTTATTCCTAGACTAATAAATTGAATTCAAAGATCCCTCATATAAAAATTCTTTTTGTTAAACCGTCTCCTTCACATTTCCAAAAATCCTAGGATGTATTAAAGAGGCCATATGACAGAAAAATGCACCTTTAATTGTGGATTATCTTTACCTTGTCTTTAAATTCTCCATTAAAAGCAAACTGATTTTCTGGTTTACCATCAGGGACTTTATATAATCGGAACCAGTCAACTGTAGCCTCAAGGTAACCTGGTTTGTGCTTCTTGATATCATCAATATCTGTAGGTTAAAAAGAAAAAAAAAAAATAGAAAAGGACTGGTGATTTTTACGCACAATTTTTGTAACATTCATTTTTTAAAGTCTCGTAAAGGATCTGCAAGCAATTTGATTTCACTGAGCACTTTCAAAGTCATTGGGGAACCACACTTCATTACATTAGCTGCCCATAGTTGATATCTTATGATTTCACAACCACACTAAACAGGTAAGCCAGTTGCCTCCTGCCCTTCATTAATTAAGACCCAAAGGGACAATGAATAAAAGGACCATACTTGTGACAGGAGAAGAAGAAAATTCTGTATTTATAGGCTTTCATCTCAGTAGGTACCTCTTGCAATACTGAGATTATACAGTGAGGTATTTTTCCCCAGCAACTGCAGGGACTACAGGCATTTTTTGATAATGAAAGAAGAGCTAGTAAAACCAATTTCAACACAAGGATTTTTAAACTAGCACCTCAAAACAAAATATAAGCTTGACTTCTCACAGTTATATTAAAGGCATCCCTTTGCTCACATTACTTCCAAATTCAACCCATTAGATACAAGACAGACACATACCAGGAGCACTAAACACTAACTCTTTTGATAGCCCTGTGATATCTGCATACTGACAGTGATAAGCCAATTCTACCTTTACTTCCATAATACTACCGTGCAAAGATGGAGCAGGACACAAGAGGAATGCATGCCATTTGCAGGAGACCCTAGGGAGGCAGAGATGAACATTGCCCCAGTGGCTACAGAGAGATTAAACAGTCACACAGTAATTCTGCTCAAGGGCTATACTGCTATAGCAAAGACGCAGTTCATGATCTTAAACATTTACTTCTGCTGTGCAGATCAAATTTTATGGGGTTGTCCTGTGAGACTACTATCACTCCCGTCACTTGCAATAAGGTGGTCCTATCAGCCCCTTGGCAAATTAACTCCCTGGCAATATGTTTACATGGGAAAGCCTTCAATACAATTTTAATTGATTTTGACACAATAAAGGATTTTGTCCTTTCTGGAAGCCAAGTACTTCTTGTAGCTGGTATAATCCTTCTGTTTCCGTCTATTTCCCTCTTACAGTCACTTCTGATGGAAATGGCAGATGACTTCTTATTGTTGTGCTCTGCATGCAGTCTTCCAGTTACTTCATAACCTCACTCTGCCCAGGCCACCTTCCATCATGTTATTCTCTTTCTCTAGTGTTTTGCAAGTCACTTGTTAGTTTCTCCCTTCCCGATTCCCTCTTGCTCTCTCTCTGTACTGCTTGGCTACTTCATTCTCTTCTCCCATAGATATGCCTCACTCATTGACATCTCCTGCTTGGCAGCAATTCCTGATGGATACTCTTCTGTCTATCCAGCCCTATAAAACAGATTTGCAGCCCTATAAAATGGAATTGACACCTAGTCATGTTCTTTCCATCTTTTAAGTGCCTAAATGTCTCTTTAAAATCTCGTCTGTGACCCTGACCAAAGACATTCAAGTATTTCTGAAGAGAACCGTAAGAGAAGGGGGAAAAAAATCTTGTGCTACAGTTCTCTGTAGACCACCAAGAGAGACGACGTGGACTGAACTGTGAGACCAAACCTGTATGAGAAGTGTTCATAGGCATCTGATAGATGCCACTCCCAAATTCCACTGGATCACACACTACCCAAAGAATAAAACATTAAACTTTGAAGAATCCTATGTAAATTTTTGCTTTTGCATGCACTTAATAGGGCTACGTGTTTATGGACTTGGAGTAAAACACATTTTGAACTTGGCAGCTGGCCATCTGCCTGTAGAAGATTAGGGAGTTTCATTGGCAGAATTCCAGAAAAAAAACAAGGGCACATAAGGCTGTGCTAGAGGCAGGTCTTCTAGCTGGAATTCATGTTTAAGAGTACAAGAAGCCTTTTGCTGGGGTGAGTGGGTGAGACCAACCAAGAAGGAATGATTTAGAAAAGGGTGGGGTCTTGGTTGGAGGCAGGATGCTTCATTTGGGCACTAATAAAACTGCAGCTCCAATTCAAATAATTTTCAGGGCTCCAGTGCATCATCCTATTCTCTCCAAGCAAAGGAACATCCCTCCTCACATCTTGAGCCCTTGTCATCTCCTCCTCTTGTGAGGTTTGAAATGAGAATTTCTAGTACTTATTGGAGACAGTATCTCCTCAAGTCTGTAAAACAAACCACACTGCTGCAGCAATTTCCTTGGCTACCAGCAGTGGATGAACTCCAGATCTCCATTTCCAGACACTACTTAAATTCAAGCATACTTTCTCAAAGTGCTGCTCCTTTTTTCGGGTTCTTCTTCCAGCAAACTTCTCTCCTAACTCTGCTTCTCCATTCTTCCTACTTGGGTTATTTGCCTCCTACTCCCATAAAAACTGTTCATCAAAAGTGCCTTACTGTCTACTAACTGACACTTAGGCCCTTCCCCATGTGGTGTTCCTTATTAATAGGCTTTGTTCATGTTTCTTTAAAGGACTCAAATATTAGAATAGGCTTTGCAGCAGGCTTTCATTACCTCCTTAAGATAGGGATGACCATCTTCATGGACAGAAACTTATCTCTCTGAATTTTACATACTCTCTACTGGAAAATGAAGGGCAGCTACTGGGCACCAAATGAAGCTTAAATGGTTGAAGAAAGAAACCCAACCAAAACGTGTATTATAATGGGAGTCGGTGGCAAGCAGCAGGAAAAAGTGCAACAGTGCAACCAAAAAAAAAAAAAAAAAAGAAAAAAATCAATCCTGTCACTGTGGAGTCAGCACACAGCACAAAACAAGGAAAACAGCAGCTCTCACATCACTCAACAGCTACCTCTTCAGTTCATTAAAAGGCACCATAGAAAAGTTTGAAAGACAGCTTGTCTTCCACTTCGAAATCCAAACAGCATCTTTGGGATATCAGAGGGAGGAAGAGAAAAACATACTCCAAAACCAGAAGAGTAAGCAAAGAAAGGTAAAAGAAAATACTACAATAAGCAGTAGAGTGATTTACTGCACTAATATCTATAAAAGCTAGCTGTATGTTATGAGGGGAAAAAAAAAACCAAAAAAAACCAACTTAGATGTCTTTTCCACAGCAGACACTGTTAGGTACTTTCTTCTTACCCCGACTGCTTACCTTCCCTTAGAGCTATGTACTCACACTGATGTCAAAAGGGGCTTAGCAAGTTATGGGAGCAGCAAGTATGTACCTGGCCTAACGCCGTTTCATCTCTGCAAGCAAGCCCTGCGCAGAGTGACAGAGCAGAAAGGTCAGGCTCTCGCAGGTACATTATCAGCACGTACCCACTGGCCTCTAGGTGGTAATTTCTTTATATTGCCTATATACAACCATAAGTCCCATTTTTCTGGGCACCAAAGTTAAGCACCAAGGGTTAAAAAGAGATGGCTAATCACATTAAGGTTTGCAGTTCAGTCTCAATAAGGAAAATCTCTAGAGGTTGGCACAAACAACTGCTGCTAGCTCTCTGTCAAGGGAGCGAGCCAATGCAAATGCAGATCCCAATTCTATCTGGCTTTACAAAAGAGAGCAACAAAAGCATTTGTACAAAACTACCATTTTTAGTACAACAGATGCTCCTTCTTGCAAGCAAAGCTAAAACAACATGCTTGCAGCAAGCTTTCTAAACAAGGTCTGTGGGAAGAGAGGACATATGTTTTTAATAACATCTTATAAACATTTACAGGAAGCAGCAGCTACATTCCATATAAAGGCATTTGGTGTATTTTGTGCAGCATGGAGTGAGGGGGTAGGAGGGGAGCCTCGGTACAGATAATTAATTTCTTTATATTGAATGCTTACACGAATCCACAACAAAGGTTTTAAGGACCTCTGCTGCTTCTCTGCATATAAATACACTCACATGCAAGGGTCTACAGCAATATATGGTACAAAGTATGCAATATGCTTTGGTTTTGCCTTTTAGGGTTTGATCACTTAACTCAAAAAGCCAATCCTGAGCTGCATATTGGAAAAGAAGCATGGCAACATAGCACAGTTAACTATACCAGTGCCAGCAAATGGAAGCGCAAAAAAGCTGGTAGACATCACCAACTGCTGTTGAATATATCCAGTCATCTTTCCAGTGAGCAATAGCAAAAAACAGCTGCTAAGATTCCAAGCCAGTAAATCACCTCCAAAATGCCATCCAGCATACACGTTTTGTCCAATTTGCTCAGGGAAGGTGAGATGACCTTTTGAGAGTCAGACTCTTCATAAGCTGCTTCAAAAAACACACTTCCTGCTTCAATTGCCAGTTATTTTCAAAACCTCTTGTCCAACATGAAGATGCCATCCATATACATTTAGACCAAACTGCAGCACAAAAATATTGTTCATCCTTTCCGAGCCCAACCTTGTAAAGCACATCAGATATGTATGTGAATTTGAATGTATTAAATTCAATCCGAATTGTGAGATAAGCAGACAAGCAGCCTTTCCATTCCAAGAATTTGCTTCTTCTCATGACTAGTATTTTACAAAAAACAAACTAACAAAAAGCAACAATAACAAAAAAGCCGCCAGGCCTATTACACCAACAAGATTTAGTGTTTCAATGTACAGGGAGCTTTAGGCCCTTTCCCAGACTTGCTTGGTCTGAAGTTGCTTTGCTGGTCCACTAATGGCCACCTACCTAGCAACTGTCTGAGCAGAAAGACAACACAGTGGTTTTCAGGTAGCCACAAAGACAGATCTTACAGAAATAGATAAATCTGAAGATACCCAGTTTTAGCCTAAAGGAAACTTTCTCATATGGATAGCTGCATCTGACATACGGTTTGTATTTGGAGTGCGATTGTCCCCATGCCCGCCAGTATTAAGTGCTACAATTTCAAACAGATTACCTTCCCAAGTCTGTCCAAAGAGACTCTTAGGCTCTGGTACTCCCACTGATGACACAGTTCCCATTGGAATAGGTGCTAAGCATTCCTGGGTACTGTGACTATAAACTAGAGTTTCTCCTTGCTCTGTGTGAAAGAGAGAGTTCTAGGCATGGTTTCCAATTTAAACCAGTATTTATCAATAAATGCCTGCAGGACACAGTACAGTGGAGTGCTATGAATAAACAATGAGAACTGTGCAGAAGTTGGGACTGCTCAGTTTTAAGTTCTGTTAAGTCTCAGAAAAATCAACTGCACTTATGAGAACGATTACAATCCCAGAAGAAGAATATACAGAGTACCTGCGGTGTGCTTAACGCAGCAAGAGGAGTTAACACACTGCGCGGGCTCAGGATGGGGTTTGCAAATAATCACCACTGGTGTCTCGGAATTATCTTTTCCAAATGTTCACTGGGGGCTGTGCACATACTGAGCTGAAAGCAAATGTGATGATTCTCAGTCCAATTCAAAATGTTTAGCAAATGACACAAAAATGACTGGACAGACTTAGAAGGCAACACTTAGCCTCATCTTTCCCTAGGAGGCCACCACTGTAACACAGCAGCACATCAATTACTGAGGGAGATACCAGTTTTATCTGTAGCTGCTATCCCTTTATGCTGAAATAATTTACATCTTCGGAAACAGGGGAAAAAACAAGTATAAAAGGACATATTGTACTGCCTACTCCAACAGATTTGTTTGTTTTCAGACTGAAGAAGGATTGCTGTTAAACACTGCAAGCTAGTCATGTTTTGTGAAAGCAGATGGGGTTTGTTTTTGTTTTTTTTTCCCCTTTTCTTTCCTTTTGTAAATTCTGGACTGCAACTCCAGTCCCAAGGGGAAATCATATTAAACTGGATAAATATTCCTGCACTTCTCTGAACCTCAGGACAGTTCTCGAAGTTTTGCACCTATTCTCTGATAAGAAAGGATGCATACAGGAATCAACTACAGGCAATAGTTTGCCCTTCCCCCCCCTTTTTTTTTTTAAACAATACTAAAACTCTTACTCCCCTCCCAAACAAACTAAAGCTGTAACACAGCTGACACAAATCAGTCATTACCTGAAAAAAAAAAAAACCAACCAAAACAGAGGACTTTGAAATAGAGCTACTTAACCCAGTGTCACAGTTTTGTCTGGACTTACTGGAGTCCTTTTAAATTCTCTCACCCACTTTTCTGATTAAACTGTCTCAGAAATTGTTAAGAAAAAAGGCAAGAGTTAAACAGAACTGTGTATAGAAATAAAGTGCTAATTACTTGTCTACTACTGACACATACCGCATTTCACTGCACATAATAGAGTTTTAAATTGACACTTAACATTAACAGCAAACTATTACTTACTATTTCCTTAAGATGAACTTCTTAATCTCTAACTATCAAAGTAGTTAAAGAGTCATAAACGCTGTGCAGTAATTCATCTGCCCAATGTTTTTAATCACCATCAACCCAAGAGTTTCCTTTTCCTCATTTCCTCTTCTCCCTTTCTTTCCCCCCAAGCCAAGTATTCTCCATGTGAAAGCAACCTGCAAGAAAACTGAGAATGAAGGGCCAGTCCAGTGATATATTTACTTTACATTCAGAAACCAGGAAAAGGCCTCAATGGCCGAGAAACATAATTCCTTAAAAAGCTACTGGATAGCCCTGTTCCTACAGAAAGGCTCAGTGCTCCCTACCAACAAAGAGCAGGCTCTGATCATACATACCTGATGGTATACATGGTTTTTGGCCTCATAACAATCACTGACTTTTAGACAAACCTCCTCACTTAATTCTCAGGATTCGACATTACTTCTGAGGAAGTGAATCTCCATTTATCCAGTGAAAAGCTGCATTCTACCTGTGCTGTAAAAACCTAAGTCCCCGCAGTTTTAACACATCTGTATCCTCTTCCTTATCAAACAGTGTGCAAGTAGAATTACACCTCATGTGCTATTCAGACACATTTTAGGCCCTGAATTCCATTTGGATACCAGAAGCATGGCCACAAGGAAGACAAGTCTGGACAGGACATTTTCCCCTGCACAGCTAGTCATCATCAAGGCTGGTATTAGGGTGAACTGCATTAGCAGTTTACTTTGCAAATCCTCAAGCTAAAAGGTGAAACCTAATCGTTCATATTAGGCAACAAACCCTGGAAGTAACCCGGTTACAAGTGACAAAACACTGGAAATGTACAGCCTTTTTCAGAACGCAACACAATGCCTGCAAATATAAAAGGAACAAACACTTTCAACAAGGAAAATAGCAGTATGCTACATAATCTGCGTGGGTAAATATGCACTATTACAAAGGAGATAAGCCTGTAATTTTAAGAGGTTGTTTTCTAAGGCAGTTGTGTTTCAGAAGTCAAAAGACTTTCTGCACAACAGGTCCTCTTGAAAATCCAAGCAAACCTTTTCAAAAGCTTAATGTGAAAGCACATATATCCTCCTTGAAGGAAGCACCTGATTTAAACAACAACAAAAAAAGTTTTGCCTTTCTGCTGTCTGCCTCTTCTTGCCCTCAGGTGCCACTCTACTGTGCAAGTTACTGACATAACTTGCATTAAGAAAGATAAAAATACTTGCCATGGATTTTCTGAGCTTCTGGGTCATCCACACTGATAGCAATTATCTTCCAATCTGTCTCTCCTTCATCAACAAGAGCCAAAATACCCAAGACTTTCACCTGAATAATCTCGCCAGAAGAACGGATCTGAAACAGAACATAACCTCACAAAGATTTGGAAAACACTAGAATTTTTCTTCTACCTTACAGACAAAACAGTTTTACTACATTTTTGATTAGCAGCTAACAGAATTGCAAGATAGATCTGTAAACCCAATACACATCTATTTAACATTACCAGCCTTTCTCCCACCATTGCTATTCTTCAACCCTCAATTCTCCAGTCAGCATTTAAGTAGACAACTCAAGCTAAAAAAGTACCTCCTCTTCTACCCTTCTTCCCCCACACCTTCTTGATCTTCACCCCAAACTGCAAGTCAAAAGTATCTCATACTCACTTTTAAACTCCTTCCTGCCTCTTGACTTTCTACTTTCTCAACTCTTGGTCTTAATCTCTCTCTTGCTGTTCCTTCCTCTAGACTCCAATGTACACATATAAAAACACACACCCTTTCCCCAGAAATATCAGCACAACTCTTGTTTGCATTTTCCTGGGTACCTTCTCCCTACAAGATAATATTCCTTTCATAACTCTTTCTGGATCCCTTGAAATTCAGCTTTAGGTTCCTTTCCTCAAATAAAGCCACCTTTGCTGAGCTCCCCAATTAACTTTCTCTGTATGTAAAATATCCCAAGAGATCCCTCTTCCAAAGTCATCTGTTTCATAACTCCATCTTTGACACCAAGGAGGATTTCTCCATTCTTTGTTGCCTCCAGATGTGTAGAGTTTTCTTTCACTGAGCTAAAACCTTCCCCTATACCTACTAATGGTATTTGCTGTACCTCTTTTTCATCCACCCACTCCAAATCTCGTAACTCTGCAACACTGCAACAGGTTCCTGTCTTCTCTATAGAAGAGGGATCTACTTCTGTTTGCACCTATGAGAAAACTCAAACCTACCTTCTTTGTGGGTCTGACTTTGTAATTTTATGTGCATGATGCTGCCATTCTTCCTCATCTTTCAGAAACCTAGCTCCAGTACTTCTAACAGAGGAAAAAGAAAGAAAACTTTTCCTCCCCCAAAATCTTAACCCCCTCCTCCTTCACTCAAAACTCACTGTCCAGCCACAGAACTTCAGGGTGGTAGTCTCTTACTTTCCCTTTTATCCAGTACACAGACTTCACTAAATCCTGGTTTTTTTCTCCCTTTTAAAATCCACCATTTCCTTACCTATTCCCTCCTCAGATCCTCTGTTAATACTTTTGTCATCCCCTGAGACGATTACCATCTTTACTGGTTTTCCATCTGCCTTTCTCTTCCAAAAGTCATTACCAAATTATTAAACTAACATTGATAAATTAAATTAATTCTGATAAAGACAAACCTTTGAACCTATTTCACAAACGTCAATAGGATCATTATCCCCACAGCAACCTGTAATATTATCTGTATGGTTTGGATCTTCCCAGGTCTGTCAAAGGAAAGAGAATCATCAGTTACAAGCTGATCTGCAATTACAATTCGTCTAACCACTAAATTACTAAGATTAATAAAAACATCAGCTTTCTCAGAACAGTCTTGCTCAATGGGAAAAGAAAAAACAAAAAAACAGCCAATGGACTGACGTCAAGTAACTCAACATCACACTCAGGACAAGTAACATGAGGATTACTGAGGATATAGTAACAGAAGTATTACCTGCATTTGTGACTCAACAGGCACACTTAATCAAATTGCAGTGATTAAGGCATCAGAGAACCCCGATTATGTATTTTTCTGGCTACTAGTAGTTGTGGGATTAAGCTAGAACATCCTACAATCACATTCTTATTATACTCGTTAAATACCGTGGCGCTAACATAAGTTGCTTTCAAAAACATCTAGGCTTTGAGCTAACCAAGCTCCTAGGTATGGATTTGTCAGCACCCAATTAGCTTTTTAAAGTTTTTAGATTTAGGTATGAAACATTTCTGCGTATTTCGAGATGCCTACATTGCCAAGAACAGCCAGCAGCTTAAGACCAAAGAAGCTTCTCCAGGAGGGAAGTTCAAATCCCTGCTCTGAGCTCTGTACAAGCAAGGAATCATAACCAAGTTATACTAATTACTAGACCAGGACTTGTTTTATCTCTTCCTGGCTACTAATGAGAACTCATTCTAAAGTTGAGAACTTTTCCCAGTAAGAATTTTGAGTCCAATGAAGTTTTGTGGAAAAGGTGTTAGAAAACTTTTTTTCCAAGGTGTTTACTGTTAGTTCCTGCTGTCCATGGTCAAACCTCCACCTCAAGCTTGTTCTTGAGAACTTGACTGATATTAAAAGGAAAAACTGTGAAAAGCAAATGCCCAGGTGTTTAGGTAGCAGAATTATTATAAAAAAATTATCTGATAAAGTGAATTTCAACTCAAAACTTATTTTTCCAATACTCTACAACGTGCTTTTTATTTAAAGCTGCATTATACCTACTATTCTCCTGCCCAGCTGCACCCCTCCACCTGCAGGTTAGAAGGAAAGCTCACTAGGAGTTGTATTGTCCTCCTGACAGTACAGCAACTCCTGCAATAATGATAGTCCTATCGCCATTTTTTTCTTCTCTGTTCCACAGCATAAAACAGCAGCCACAAATACATATCTTTAAGCCATATACTGGGACTGAACTTCTGGCAACTGCTGATCCTGATGAAAAGTCCTCTTGTGATAATGGAGACACTGAATCGGATTTTGTTTCTTACAGCTGCTAGTAGGAATCTGGACTATCATCTAGACTTCAACAATTGGAAGTGAAATGATCCAACTGGTATTTTAAAGTCATTACAGAAAATAAAAATGACAATTATCTCCAGCCCTCTCTGACTCACAAGGTAACAAGGGGAGCTGAACATTTCTCCTGAGGAAAACGTCATCAGTCCAAAATTATGCACTTTGTGCAGGAAAATTTTCAAATGTTTAGTTTTGGCTTTGTACTAAGGCACATACAAATTTCAAAATATTAAATGGAATTGCTGGTTCCCAACTATACCTACTTGGAAACTTTGTCTACTGAGACTGCTGACTGGGTAAGAACTTCATTGCTATACTCCAGCACCTGCCTGGTATCTCCTCTTCAGGGATCAAATACATAAGCAGATTTTCAGGAGTAAACTGTCATTGCTTATGCAGTTAAGTGTAAAGAAAATAAATTACTCTTTTTCTAGCTCCATCCTGTTCTTCAGTACTAATTTAACTGCAATATGTTATTCACAGAATTGAAAAAAAGTTTAAAACCTTTCATTATGCTCACAATTTCAGCCATTAGTTGGTCTTTTTCAAGGCTCAAAGTTTTGAATGTCTCACGACCAGTAAAGTCTCAGTTCAGACAGAAGTTAACTAAGGCAGTTGAGGTTTAATCTAAAAAAGAACAGCACCTCTTTGTAACAAAGTTCCTCTTTGTTAAAGATATTAAGAATCCCAATAAAATTTATGCTGCAATACATGAAAATCCTAAATTAGTTTTTTTTTAAAAATAGTCTTGTTTAAGCAGAAAAGGGCTACTTGGCAAAGTACTCTTGAATGGCAGACCATGTCAGTTTAATTCTGTCACTACGGTACAGAGATGCAAACTAAAGATTTGAGATCTCTTGATCATTTAACTCCTTCCTGAAACACGGTACATATTACACCCACACCCAAATTCTGATCAAAATTTATGGACACAATAAACCTCAACATAAAAAACCCCTAATTTACAAATCTATAGAAAAGAAACATCCTTCTTCCAACTGATTTGCATTCCGGCAGTACCCAAGATTTACAAGGCAATTTACACAGAAGACAGAAAACTTTCACCATTATAACAAAAATGTTACCTGTGGGAGGGCCCCATAATTCCATATATAACCCTTGTGAGGAAAGATGTTTGCCACATATCGAAGCTTCCCTTTCTTTATATCTTGTTTAATGGGATTCAACGGCTCCTCAGTGGCAATCTAAGCAGATCGTGAAAAAAAGAGAGAGAGAGAGAATGGTAAAATGGAAAGCAATTCATTCTGTACCCAACCAGTTAGAAAGCTCCATCTGGGAACATGTGCTTGTGGTTTGAGAAGTATAAAAGTACAATGGTCTCACTCTAAATCTCAAGGGTCATGTTCAAAAAGCAGCTTATTAAGCTTTTAAATAACGTTGTGAAGTATGCAAGAAAAAAAAATGAATGTAGAAGAGAAAGTCATACATTTATAAGGAGACTGTCATGGTCAAACATAAATACTGAAAAGAACATAAGTTAGAAGCTCTTCCACTTATAGTACAAGTTCAACAGACATACAAATGGTGGTACAAGTTCTTCAGACAACAGGGGCTTTGACAGCAACAGGAATTGTTTCATCTCCTCTGTTCATTGCTCTCCTACTGCATACATCCCTTCTCTCCATTGCCTCTCAGCATGTAAATGGTTTTTAGCAAGGACAAGCTCTGCACAGTCACCAAATGACAGCTTCACACAGATCTGGAACAAGTTAAGCAGCATTAGAAGAAGGCATTCTTATTCCTGAAGAAGCACTCACAGAAGGATAAAGCTTATTATTGTCGTCATCCTCCCCAAAACCTCAAATACAAACTCACTGCCATATAAGTTACCTACCACCCATCAGCTAATTCACTGTAACCATCCCTTTGACCCTCCACACAACTCAATCTGTGGTAGCTTGGCTCTTGCTTACAAACACTCATCTAAATGGCATCACATTTGTTACATGTGTCTATGGGCACACACTGGCTCAGGTGGTACATAGCTTGCATGCATAAGCACACAGCCCTTAGTGCATATTCATTTTGCAACACCCTTGTAATTTACCTAAAGTGCCACCACCAAAGCCATCCCACAGGAATTCCAGCTTTTTGAACCACATCAAACTGTCAATAAATAGCATGCACTTACTCCACAAATAAACCCTCCCCAAGAGCTGAAGTCAAGGTTTATCACACATTTCTGGTTTCACACTTGATTCTACCTGCTTCTAGTCATAATTTAAAAGTGAAGACCTTGAATATGCCACCTGGAACTTTGACAGAAGTGGAGCTCAGCAATGCTTTTTCTTGATGTGAACCAGGACAAAGAGTAGTAACTGACAACAACGGACAAAAGTCTCACGAAAAGCACTTTCAGTAAAATCAAGGGAAGAATAACAGAAATACAACAGACTGATGAGCAGGAGATCTGGCACTGGGGATGTAACAGTGGGAAACATTCATCCTGAGGCAAGTTTTAATTTCCTACACTCTCCATTCCATGTGAGGGAATCTCAGCACGGAGATGCAGAGAAGACCTGGTATTAGCACCTTATCGCAGTCTGGACTGAAGGACTGCCAGAACACAATGGCAAGGCAAGACAAGTGCCTTAACAATTAACGCAGGAAATTTCAAGTATATTAAAAGTTATAGATCAGAGAACTATATCTGGTCCCCTCTGTCAAGCCAGAAAAGTCTAAACCCACTGATTTCTGAACCACAACGTTTTCTACCCTTGACATAATGTGCCAAGAGAAGGGGAGGGAGAACAACCTGAGCTTTACACAGAGTTCAAATAGCATTGTCAAGGGGAAACTCTACAAAAGAGAACTCAACTTCCACAATAAATCATCATCTTAAAATACAATGTAAATATCCAAGGTAAACCTGCTTGCAGAATAACAACTGCGGTGGTAAACACAGTTCAAATCATTTTCCAGCATCAGGGAAAGAAGAAAACAAAATTCTGAAATAACAGGCTGGGGAGGTTCTTTGGTGTTATTTTTTAATAATCAAAATAGTTAACAGCTCAACCACAAACTTCCTTAAAAGCATCCATGAAGCATCCCTAAGATTAATAAAAATGTTCAGGAAGATAGGACATATCCTGGTGAGATCTGTCGTTTCACAAACACTACAGATGAAGCATTACTCTGCTTCTATATTGTAATTGCAGAGGAACAACCCACTAGGCTCTACTTTTAAAATATCTCCCTGCAGGAGTAGATACTTCCAATCAGTGAGGTCCTCAAGTATTTTTTTTTTGGCACAAGGAAATGCTTTTTCATTTGCAACTCTGTCAGGATTTGGCCTAGCACACTATAGAGCGGAAATCAGAAGAATTAAATCCTCTGAGTGGAATGCTCTATGAGCAAGCAAGAGCAAGACTAAATGTTGGACAAATGTCCTGCAAGCCAGTGCTCTAGGACTCTATTGCAGGTATGCTGTATTCTGCAGTCAGAGGGCTGTCAAGCAGCAGTGTTCACCTGCAGAAGGGAAACAAAATTAGAACCTTAACACTTTATAATCGCAAGGAAAATGTCTGTATGCACAACTTCAAAATAATTTTGAACAGCAAAAATTTTATGTGTAAAGACTAATCCACACTCTGATTAAACTCTGACTACTGGAAGCCACTGCATTGTCATAACTTTAATAAATACCTATATAATCAAGGTATTTTTCTTAATTACCTCCATTTTTGCATTCGTCCAACGAGGCACTTCTACAATCATATTAAACAGGACCTAAACCAAAAACAATGACAGAATTGAAAATAAAATCCACTTGGCAATTAGTATTTTACAGTAAGACAAATTCTCTCCTCTGTATTCAGCAGCAACATACATCACATGTCTCTGTTCCAGCCAATTTTACGTTAAGTACAATTTGTTTAGTTCTGCACAATGATACTCAGCCTCCTTCATTCATCCTTTCCCCACCCCACCCCTTTGAGAATACAAACAACTACAAGTAGTGGAAATCCACATGATGTTTTTTATTCTCATATCAATATTAGTCCTCACAAAATGTTCAGAAAGTCCATGGAATGGCTTGCCACAAGGCAATGGTTCAGTCTACTAGTCAAAGAGGATTGGACGTTTCTATAGGACAGAGTTAGCTTCCTTCAAGCACTGGAAAGGACAGTGTTTTGGTTGTTTCCCCTGAGGATTTATTTCTTCAGGCCCTCCTCTTCTGCCTCATTCTTTTTTTTAAAAAGCCCATACAAAAGCAACAACTGCTCACATTTCTGATTCTCAGTCAAATCTGGTTGAAGTGAGGCAGAATGAGTTCAAAAGTGATGGCAGAGGAAGCACATGGACACAGACACCTCATGTTAGCCTTCTTCCTAATAGAAACAACATTAAAGTTGTTTTAAGAAAGTGAGTGGGGGGGGAGATAAACCTGAAACATAAACTTTCATGCTTTTAGAAGAAAAATAAATAATCTACGCCCTTTTTACTGAGGAGGTTAAAGTGACATTTTCCAAAGAGAAAAACTGTGTAACTGCCGCAAGGTTTCTTTTTCTGAAGCTGTCAGAGTTAAGCACTACCAAGAAGTAGAGTATTAATTGGAATGGGTAACTAGCTCAAACCACCCAGCAATGTCTACATCCTACTTTCTCCTAGATTACTAAAATAACCCCAAAGTATCACATTGCCTGGGACAGCTCTTCATAACCAAACTCACATTGGTATTAAAAATTGCAACAGTTCAGGAAAGACAAAATATGTTTTTGAAGAAATTTGTAGGGAAAAAAAAAAGTTAAACAACTGAAGACTTCTGCTGACTCTAACTACACTACAATTAAGGCTCCATCGGCCTCTTAAATATTTGTATTTTTGTTTCTTTTATCCTGCAGCTGCAACAAACAAATACTATTACCAGGGTCAATGCCACAGTCTGATTAAAGTAATTCCAACAGTTCTATGATCTTCTCCTCCCAAACAAACCTGGAATGTGGAAAGCAAGAAAGCAAAAGAAAATCCCAACTGTCACTCAGCATTTCTCCCATGAGATCACAAGCTATGCACAATCCTGACAGCAAATTCCCAGTAAATTTAAATTAAATTTGCCATCCATAAGTACTGTGCCCATACTGCAATCAGTGGCACGTCAGATGGAATCACTTTTCCCATTCAGGTCATAACTGAATAAAACAAGAAGAAAAAAGGGAAGAAAAAAAAAAAAAAAAAGAGAAAGGTGCTTCAGATCAGTTTCATAAAGCACACTTTATGTATATAAGCACAGTTCAAACAGAGAAGTAATCAGAAAGAGAGCTCAAAAATATCAACACCAAGGAAGCAGGCAGAACAAAGCAACATACATGCAGTAGCAGGTAAGGGAAAGATTGGAAAAGAGCCAAATAAAGTCTGCACATCCATCTGGGAAACACTTGGAAAAAAGAAGCACAACACGAAAGCCAGTGCTGACAAGAAACTCTTAGGGAACTGCCAAGCAGGTCAAAGAATTGTTCTGACTGGTAGCTACAGGCAGAAAACTTACAAATTACTTCTGGAATGATATACAATGTCTTCCCATCCACCACAATCCTGTATTTTTGTTGTTTTAGATGCCACTGTACATTTTCCTGACCATGTCTAATACAATGGCTTCAGTTGCCTGTAAATCTTGGGTTTGAGCTTTGATTGGCCAAGAGTTATTCCAGGTCTTCACCAAAACAACTCTTAGGGCTGGATAACAACTGGACTGAAAAAAATACAATGCTGCTCTCAAAAACAAAAAATCACTTGCATTTAACTCAGCTCTAAGACCAAGCCTTCATAATTTGTGGTATCAGTCAAATGTGAATTGTCAAGAGTCTTAAATGTGACAGCCTGACAGATTAATTTGTATGCAAAAAAATCCCCAAAAGTACTCTCTCTAATGCTAAGCTGCCACAAGCATTTAGAAGAGATTAATAACTTCATGCAGTGCTTACATTTAAGAATAAAAAGTTTTATTTATAGGGCAATCATATTTTCACAGTGATGAGACAGCATTCACTGGTGTGGAAAGGAAAGCACATACTAGATAGATTGACAGACAGAAAGAGAGAAGTATACTCCTCTGGTTTTTTAGGGTGTTTTTTCCTCCTCTTTCTTACCTTGTTCCCCTCCTTGCCTAAACATCACCCAGGAATTTTTCCATCACTTTTATTTTCCCAGACCAAACACCTATTTCTTCTGACCACTTAAATGTACTGCAAAACCATTCCTGCCTCAGCTGCGAACAGAAATGTAAGTGTCAGACACCACCTGTCTTCACAGATTACCATCTGCATATGCCATTCAGTGGTTAGTTTTGGATGGTGAATGCCTCTGGTAATTGATATTTTTATCTTTATTCTACATCAGTAAAACAAAAAATTCCACCTCACCAAACCCCCAAGTGAGCACTTAGACCCCCTCAAGCAATGGTGAGGCTGTTTCAACAGCCCATTTGACACACCTTCCAGCGACAGAAAAAAGATCTCTCACGGAACGGAAAGTATTGCTTTGGAAAGTTTACCATTTAAGTGCCTTAGCATGACAGCAGCCAATTGGTCTGCCTGTGAACTGTTTGCTGCAGTTCAGATTTAATCCAACTCTGCAAGGGACTCCATGACAGCAGACTGTTCAACAGGCCAGATGGCGTAGTTACTACAGGCTAGCCTCATGCCAGCTCTGCTAGCTGACGGTTTCTTCAAGACAGTCTCCTGGAGCATGCACGAAAAAAGGAGGAAACAGTTTCCTAGATTCAGAAAAAGGGACAGAACCCATCTGCATGGGGAATTGAACTGACAGAGCCCAGAGGGACTTTCAACCCAGGGTATTACGTAGCTTGTTTGACTTTGGGTTAATGTGAACACAAGACAGACGTTTGTGCTTATGCTCTATTATACCTTGAAGAGGCGAATGGGGACGGGGGGGAAATCTATTTACTCAACACCGAGAAGTCAAAAGTACATTTCCTAATTCCTAAAACTGAATATGAAAATCAGCAGAAAATGACATCAGAAGGAACAACCAGTACACCTAAATGATATACTTTATTTCCTAAGAACTACATGCTAAATACATTACATGGGAACTCACGTAGGATGTAATAAGTGTTTGCTTTATCGGGGTGTTTTCTTTAACACTGCTTGGCAACTTACTGCATTCCATTTCAGTTGAACATAATTTTTAATTTATCATGATACCATTTTTGCCAAGACAAGCAAAAATCTCTTTCACATCGAGAACAGGAACAGTTTTTGTTTTTTGAAATAAGAAAACCACAGAAAGATATAAAAGATACACAAATACTTCAACACATTCATACAGCAAGTGTTGAGAAAAGCAAGGAAAATACAGACTGTTGTACCCGGGTAAACTGTGAGTCAGCATTCTCTCCAATAAGACTGATGGGCAAAAATAACCACTAGCTCTGACTGTATGGATTCTTAATAGAAGAAAACTCATTTTGGTAAGGGTTTGTTATTACAAACCTGAATATCACGGGGGGGGGGGGGGGGGGGGGGGGGAAGCAGCACATTTCTGACACTATTTTCACAACCTACCCTTCTGGACTCCCATACACTCTTCTCAGACACAATTCTTCCTTGCCTAACTTTCCCTTTCTTGTTCAACTACTTCCTTTGCCAGCCTTCCCAAGTTTCTTAGCTGGTGCATTTGAGGGTAGGGTTCTGAATAGGTATGATTTTGCCCAAGGGTTGCAACAGGTAATGCTCAACACTAAAGGTTCAGCTAATTTGAAGCAGAAGTGGAGCAACCTATGCAAAGTGAGGAAAGTGACAAAACAAGAGAGAAAAAGAGGAACAGAAACTCAGTATCATTTCATAAAATGAAAAACATCACCACTTTTTAAGGCCTGATTGCCATTCACCATCACCCTTGCGTGACATGGAGAAGAGACATGCTAAAGCTTACAATTACTGTAGTCGTTCTTACAGTAGAGTGCTCAAAAAAAAAAAAAAATCTGAAAGCATTAGAGGCAGCATTTGGGGGCTACTGTCCCTTCCTCACCGAGAAGCTCTGAGCTCAGAAGACAGAGAAGAAAAAGCAGCTATCATTTCAATTTCTTTTCTGTCTGCTTATTTGCAATCTTGCAGGGTTTCTCATCAGCCATCAACATGGCAGCATGCACCTGAGGACTAACGAGAACAAAAAAGATGAGCTGCAGCCCAGAAGCAGTGTAAACAAAGGAGAAAAAAAAAAAAGGAGAAGGAAAGTAAGGACTGTCATGAAATACAACCAGAAATAAATGGAAAGGGACTTGCTTATAAAATGAGTACCTGTGTTATAAGCATTCCCAATGTAACATTTGCTACAAGGTATTTGCCAATGCAAACAACAAACCAGATGCCAACAACATCTGGAGACCAAACATACTGTATCTAAATAAGAAGTCAATGGTACTTTTCCAATATAAATTAGCATGCCACATAGCAAAAAAGGAATGCAGTGCCCAGCATAAATGCAAAGTGCTTGCAGCCTCTTCATAGTGTACAGTGAAGAGGAAATCATGAACACTATGTAAGTTTTTACCTACAGGTATCCTAAAAGCTGTGTCAGACATACTCTCTGATAAACTAGTTACTGGACACATTCACCTGCAAAACTACTCACTGTACAACCATGACATGAATGAAAATGAAACACTGACTTTCTCAAGTTTAAAGAACCATTTATTTGAAGTTAAGCCTGATGAAATCACTGATGCAACTTTCTCAGTAAACCAACTCTACTCCAGTAGATTTTAACTGGACCGCTGAGTGAAGATTATTTCTACTCTCAGTATTTGCTAATTTACAAGCACACAAAGCAAGGCTTGCAGGTATTGGACACGTCCATAAAAAAAGATTGGGCAGGTTCAAACATCATGGTGACACCTTCACTGATAATCTAAAATTTGGAACACGCACATCCCTGAGTACACATAATGGCCCAGGTTACATATACCAAAAAAATGCCTAATGTGACCAAAGAAGGTGACAGAGGGTATAGTTAAAACAGACTACAAAGTCAGTACAAAGTTTGCACCTGTACTGCATGGGAAATGATGGCTGCTTTTCCTTTCTTATGAAACATACCGACTTTATCATAAGACAACTCTGTCACCAGTTTTGAACACTGTTCCAAGCATGAGGCCCTCTGATCATCACCTATTCAGACTGTATGACCACTCTGATGACCCTTATATCTCACCTGACTATTTTTTTGCCTGACAGAAGGAATTCAACATAAGTCCACAAGGGCATTCCAGCACTATGCAATCCACAGGATGCAACAAAACAAAAGTTGTCTTGTCTCTTTCTTTGTGTTTTTTTGGTTTGTTTTTTTTTTTTTTTCTCAAATGCTCTTCTGGGTGCCTGAAAGTTAGAGGACTATAATCTCTACATGCTTGGACAGATTCCTTTACCAAGGCCAACATTTTAAATAAAACTTTGTATTTGAGAACACCTGGGTCCTCTGAATGAGATGACATGTGAATACTTTACAAAAAACATACAATGACAAGTAGATTAGAAACCCTTTCACTACAGCAGGGAAGCAACATGTCACATTTTATCTTGACAAGAAAACGATGACCTCTTCAAACCTTCTTGCTTCTAGACATGGAAGACCATATTCAACAACTAGCCTCTGACAGTTTTGACTGTAACCACAGTGGGAACATCCACTCTTCCAGAGAGAGATGTGAAAGTTTTTATACCTTTCACAGAGATTTACTTGGACAGGAGTGGATTCTGAGTGCCTGCAATGCTTAAGACAAAGCAAAGGTTCAGACTGCAAGCTGGTAATAATTTTGAGACTGAAGCTGAAAATTATTTCTTCCAACATAGTTTCTCCCTCAAAATAACTTCTCTCTTGTCTTCAAACAGCCAAAAAACATCTGTGAATACAAAAAGATCAGTTGTCAACATTGACTGCAAAGCTAAATTTAATTGAGACTTGGGAAAGTCTAAAAAGTTGCAAGAAATGGCTGCATTACTCAGAACAGCTTATACAAAAACACCACAGAGTTTCTCTTAGAACTACAAGCCGAGACTGCAAAACAGCTAACAGGGACTTGTATGATGTGCATTCCCCTATCCCACGAATGGTGAAAGCTGAAACTCCTCAATTTTGAGACCTTCTTTTCTGGCATCAGGAATGCCAAAACCAATTTAAAGTAGATTAGACAGACTGAAGAGACTCTGGCAGAATTATCATCATTTTCTGTTAGCTAAACTGACATCTGATGAATACCAGTTCAGCATAATTTAACACATGCTCTTAAGAGGGCTTACCCTTGTGGAGAGTAACAAACAACTGCCACCCTAAAAGCACAAGTTTTAAAGATGCCACTGCATTTCCAGGGCAAGCAAATTCTGGCCAAATTCAGTGCAAGGATCAACTGAACACCAGGTATTAATAGTAGCCTTTGCATCCCTAGAACAAGAGGCAGGAGTACAGTGCTTCAAAGGTCTTTAGAAATCAGTACATGGCATTAAATTCCTCATTTTCCCTTCATCCCCTGATTAAGTTGTGTTTTCCCTAAATGCAAGCACAGGGATCCATTTCTCACCAGGCCAAGGTGAGGAGAGCTGCTGTCCAGTGTAAGAAGAAACTGCTCTCCTGAACACAAAGATCCCTTTATTTTCTCTCTTCTCCCCAATTCCCAAAATGATGATGAAAATTTCTAAATTATTTGCATTCTCGCATTTCACCATCTAAGTAAAGACCAAGCATGCCTGGGAAGCCTATAGCCTGCACGTTTGTTTGCTTACTCGCATCAGAAACCCATGATGACTGGAACGTATATTTGCCATTGCTCATTTTCCATAGTTCTATTAAACCACAGTCCAGAGCACTCTCATAGCAGGAGTTGTGTGAAGCAGCTCTGGAGTCTACATTGGCCCAGGAAGCAAGAGCTGCTCAGCCTCACCAGCATTTTTTTCCACCACTCCACAGGCTGATCCAGAGATCAAAAAAAAGGTACTAGAAACGTGATTTTCAACAACCTATCATGCTTCCCACTACACAGACAAATACAGTTTTGAACAGTTTTAGACACTGCATAAAACAGGCTTTGCATCTTTGCAATCAGCAGGTATTGTCACAATATTCACAAGCAGGTAAGAAACAGAATACTTGACTTCCAAGCAAGAACAGTAATTAAGAATTCACGTTGCAAGACAATGATTTTTGAGAAAGGCTACCGGCACATACTCTTTCTCCTCAACAATTCTGCTTTCAGACGTGATTCTACATCTACTAAATAGTACTTAAATGGGCATCAAGCAACAGGAAATCTAAAAAGCGTTACCTAGGCATTGTATCTTGAGTGAATCACAGGGCAAAGGAAGGGGAAATACATAGTACAGGATTGTGGGGGGGCTGGCATACAGTAGAAGAAGCGGTGTACCACATGCTAGTTGCAAAACTATGAGAGCCCAGACAGTTAGGTCAGTTCTTTCACATTGGATGGGTAGTTACAGTTTTGCAGTATGACTGGCCAAACAGATACTGAGAAGATAAAGACTGGGGGACACACAGACACATCATGGCCTTAAAGCATAGTTTGTTTCATTTTTTTCTTTCACTTTCTCCCACTAATTTTTAGGTACTCTTATGCCAGGGAAAGCACTGTAAAAAATGCTACATTTTTGAAAAGACACGTAAACAAATCTTGTTTCACAGAAAAAGCCTCAGCAGACATTCCATGTTTTTGGGGGTTTCTGTTAGGCTTAACTTCAGTGCTTGTTAATCCTGAACCATTAGCAGATGTGATTTTTCTCTCCTTGGGCTTCCCAGATGAGTATAGTCCTAAAAAGCAGATACTAAGTCTAGTTTCTGCCCTAACATACTTAGGATTTCTGAAGTTTTGTATATATGCCAAAGATTACCCACAGTCAGAGCATAATGAATATTTCATTAACAGAGGGTTTTTTGAAAATGTTTCTGAATGCAATAGCAAAAAAGATAACATATCTGCGCTGCAGTAGTCATAATGAACCTTTCAAAGAGGGGTATAAGAGTGTTTGCCCTTGAGAACATCTTGATGAATAAAAGAATGCTGACATTTCTGGCCCATTCAAAGAAGAGAATATTAAATCCCTTTAAGCTTTCTCTTCCTAAAAGACTTGCATTTGAAAACATGTCAACTATATTCAGTAAGAGCAAGTTCACTTTGCAGAATAGCAAAGTGATGTTGGAAAGGAAACAGAGAAATAGAGGGAATAGGGGAAAAAAAAAGCTTAGCAGTACCTCACTTCCAGTAGTCTTTGACCTCTTTGCAGGAATCTCTTTATCCTGTAGGGAAAGAGTGAAGTAAAGAAGCGTATAAAGAACATTAGAAAGCAATATTGTATTCACATAAATACAGACAACAGTAGTTTTCAGTGCAACTGAAACATTCCTTTGTGAGCATAAAGGCCTAAACTGTAACTTCAAAAAGTACTAAGTCCTGTTTCATTGTGAAATTACAACCTTCCAGATGTTAACAGAGGAAGGTAAAAATGTACAAGGATACATCCGGTTTCTCCCAGCTACTAAAAAACTTAAGCGGCAGCTTAGGCCTGTCCTCAACTGACTAAAAACAGAGTCTCATCTTTCTCTTCAGTTGAAAAAGATAGAAAACAAACCATCAAACAAAACCAGGAAAATAAGGCTGGAGTTATCAATCATAAAATAAAGTCCACAAAGCTTAGACCAGGGGAGGAAAAGAATGTAACATACAACTCTTTATGCCTTTCTCTTGCAGAGAAGGCAAAATTAACAGACACCTTCATGGTGATTCCCTTTCTCGCTCCCCCCTCGGGCTCCTGTATCCTTTGGAATGTTCCTCCTTCCTTGCTCACACACCAAAATGAAAACCTCTCCACATTATCAGACATCGCTGTACTATAATTCAATTGACCAAAAAATCACAGACTGTAATCCACCTCTGCAAGCCTTAAACTCTAGGTGCAGGGACAGGAAGGCTCCCAGGCAATGTGTGATGAAAATGCCCGTTGCTTTTCCACCAATAGCACCCACTGAACAGAGCATCTTAGTAATGACTGTCTGAAGGAGACTCACCTCTTCCATTGACTAGCACACTTAGGCTCTGCTGATCAAAAAGGTTTCATGCATATTTTTCATAGAATCATAGAATCACTTTGGTTGGAAAAGACCTTTAAGATCATCGAGTCCAACCGTTAACCTAGCACTGCCATCCCACCACTAAACCATGTCCCTAAGCACCTCATCTATCCGTCTTTTAAATACCTCCAGGGATGAGGACTCCACCACCTCCCTGGGCAGCCCATTCCAGAGCCTGACAACCCTCTCGGTGAAGAAGTTTTTCCTAATGTCTAGCCTAAACCTGCCCTGGTGCAGCTTCAAGCCATTCCCCCTCGTCCTACCATCTGTTACCAGGGAGAAGAGGCCGACCCCCACCCCACTACACCCTCCTGTCAGGCAGTTGTAGAGGGCGATAAGGTCTCCCCTCAGCCTCCTCTTCTCCAGACTAAACAAACCCAGTTCCCTCAGCCACTCCTCATAAGACTTGTGCTCTAGACCCCTCACCAGCTTTGTTGCTCTCCTCTGGACCTGTTCCAGCAAGGGAACATCTTTCTAGTAGCGAGGGGCCCAAAACTGAACACAGTATTCAAGGTGCGGCCTCACCAGCACCGAGTACAGGGGGATGATCACTTCTCTCATTTTAAGTAACTTAAGAGATTGGTTCATTAGTTCAGAAGTCTCAATCTGAGCACGTTACAACTGCTCACCATTCCTATCATCCATAGAGACCCAGCAACAAATCAACAAAACGGCTGAAACCCTCCCAACCTGTTTGTGTAACAAGCATACCATAATAAGCAAACCTGAGTCTAAACCAAAGACTGGCTGCTCCCACTGGTGACACATAAAACAGGCGTTTCATTATTGCTATAATGAAACCCCAGGGAGTGTGGCTAACAAGACGTGAAAGTGCTCAGCTGCACCTCACGCCTTGTAATTCTCCAAAGGTGCGATTACCACTTCTCTCTTGGGCATTATTGTTGGCTTCCGATTATAACAGTCCTTTTGGGAATTAAAGAAATACACCCTAAGTTACATAAGAATGTGCTGTACATCTCCTACTGCAAGGAAATGTACACCTTTAATTGCAGATATGGAAAAATGCCGCTTTAAAAGGAGTAATAGTAGAAAATTAATTCAAGAGCACATAAATACAAACCTTAAACACAGAGGAGAGCAAGATACAGTGAGGGTTCCCCCCACCCTCAATCACTTGGAGACATAAGGAGATACCTAGGCTTGTCTACACAGCCGTCATTATGTATCACTGCAAATTACTAATCTCAGCAGAGGAAATTTGGCAGTTATTGTGCCTATATTACATAAGGAATCAGCCTGGGTTAAAATGGTCCTTTCTGGTGCTATACATTTGTCTGTTAGTTGCTTAAAAAAAATGCTTTTAAAAAACTGCATTTTTACCTGAAGTATAACAGCAAAATTGTTATAGTTTTGAAATTAATTGTGTTTCAAGGCATAAATACATACCTCTTTAGATCCAGCAAACAGTGGAATGTCGTGAAATGGGGAAATATATTTACCATCTGCATTCTCTGAAAAACAAAACAGGAAAGTAGTGTTACAAATCTAAAGACAGGCCATTAAGATGTTGGTATTGCTAACTATTATGCATTACAGAAATGTATGATATGCTACAATTATTAACTTTTAAATTCAAGAAAATATAACCTACACGAAGGACAAGGAATTTGATTGTTTGACAAGGATTCATTAGAATCAAAATTATTGCTTGAGTATTCAATACCACCCTTCTCTTCTGACTACCTGGCAATACAAGCTATGTTAAAGATGAGAAGACCCTTTCATTCACTTTTCTTCTACTGCTTGGCAATACACAACCACTAATGGAGAAAAAAAATACCAAGGGAACCTCATTTCCATGAGTGATCAGTGAATTCATCTGGGTTTCTAGCAATGCCACCCTTGTGACTTACTGTACTTCTAATAACCTGAGCTTCATGATCACAAAAAGAAAACCCCCCAACATAGCAGGCCAAAGTCTGACCAAGAGAAGTGAGGGATTGGATAATTCCTCAGGCCCCAGAAATTAAACACCACACCTGGAAACCATCAGAAACTGACATTAACTTAATGGGGGCCCAATCTGCACCTCAGCCTTACTCCCCCTGTAGAAAGGAATAAAATTCACTGGAGTGGGTCCTTAACCTTTTCACATTACTCAGAAACTTTTCAATGTACTAAATGCCCAAATACTGCATCAAAACAGAAACATCAACAACAATATAAGGCGCCAACACAAATCTCACGAGCTTCTCCTCTGCTAGCACCCCTGTTCACAGTAAAGGGAAAAGCAGACAAGGGACTTCACTTAGTTTTGGACTCTACTTTGACCACCTCAGCAAAGAGGAGTATGTGATGGTTGGTTGTACAACTTCTGGAAGCCTCCCAGATGCTCCTCCCAAATAAAATAAAGTTTAGTGGTAGGCTTCTTATTCCCACTTACTAAAGTGGCTTTCTCTAGATGAGCTCCTGTGCTGACAGCCCCTCCCCAGGGACTGAGCACGAGGGAGCCCTGGAAGGGTACTGCCAACAGGGTACAGGACGCCTCCGCTTCTCTCACATCAGCAGACATCAGAATTAACTGCTTGTAAGTCAATGGACCAGCAATGTACAAAACCACCGCTAGAGAAGGGGCATACAAACAGATGACTGTGTTACTAAAATGCGTAATACAGAGGCTGCACGCCCCAGCTCTCACTGGGTTTTGAGAAGCCTGCTGGAGCTCCCGCTGCCACTTGCTGCTGCCGGCCCCCACAGGCCCCTTGGGGCTGCAGCCCCACGTTTTGGCTGCCAGCCTCCCCTCACCGTGACGTTTCTGGAGGGAGGCCCGGCCCGGCGGCAGGGGCCAGGCCACGCTCCCACGGGGCTGTCACACCCCAGAGGCGAGGTGGGGCGGGGAGAGGCCCTCACGGCCACGGCTGTCCTTGGGGTCCCAGAGCACCCCCGTGGCCTTCGCGCCCAGGCTGCCACACCGCTGCACCACGGCAGTGCTTCACCCGGCACCCCCCAGGGGCCTTCGCTAGCTGGGGAAGGGCACGGCTGCGCCCCGCACACCAGCCCCCAGGACTGAGCAGGCCCAGCATCCCCTCCAAAAGCGGATCTGCCGGGAAATCCCCATGCTCTCCACACGGAACTGCCCCCCTGGAGTCGGGGGGAAGCTCAGGGGCAACGCCTCAGCGGGGAGCCGCCGCCGCCTCCTCTCCCCACCGTGCACCCCCCCGAGGCGGGGTAGCAGAGGTTCATCGAGCCCAGGGGCTGCTACTTACTAAAGTAGAGGCGGTAATCGGGAGAGTTGGGCCGCCCCCGCTGCTCCGTGCCGTACCGGGCCATGCCGCCCAGGCAGCGGCGCGGCGGCCGCTCCCCCCCCACCGCCCCGGCGGCGCGCGCAGATGGGGGGCCGCCCCCTCCCCTTCCTGCGCCCGCCGGGCCTGCGCCGCGCCGCGCCGGCCCCCTGCCCCGCCTGCCCCCGCCGGGAAACCTCGCAGGGCGGCGAAGGGCGCTGCTGGGGCTTGCTCCCTGTCCCCTCCTGCCTCACCGGCGAGGAGGGAGAGCCGCCGCCTCGCCCCCGGCCGCGGCTGCCACCCGAGGGCGGGCACGGCCGTTAGCCCCTGGAGGCCCAAAATGGCGGCGGCGGCGCCCCAGCCGGGCCCCGATGAAAAGGCGGGTGTGCGGAGGAGGGTTTTCCTGAGGGGGTGGCTGCTGCCGGGCCCAGGCGTGGCCCCGCTTTCCCTACGGGTCCCGGGAGGCGGCTGCTGCCCCTGCTGAGGCCAGAGTCGGCACCTCAGAGGAAGGAGGAGGCTGTAGGGCGCCTGCACAGGCCCAGCCTCAAGGGAGGGCTCTGCCGAGGTGAAAACAATCAAAAAACCCCACCTGAGTTGGCAGGTGTCTGCCAGCGGTGTGCCTGGTACCCCAGCTGCACCCGAGCTGAGGTGCTTTTAGGCCACCAGCACTGCCAGAGGTGTGGATGCAAAACTAGGGGTGACGGTGGCAGGGTTGTTACCCTTACCTGAGGCCCGCATAGGTGTGAAGAGCCTACCATGCCACCCCCTAGGGAGGGAAGCATTCGTTACTTCTTGTCACACACGAGTTTTATGTCACCCAAGCCAGTCTGTGTCTGCACCGCTTCTAGGTGGGCTATTTGCATGGGTTCCCAATGGTAGATACATTTTTATATTGAACCCTGCTGATATTTAAATTAGATTCTCATCTGTATTCAGGTGTGCACAGTAAGGACCCAGCATTATTTTACATCAGAGTGGGAGATTTTCCTGATGGCCTCAGTCACTGTTCCTCCATGTACTCCTCTGAAATGTGTTAGTTACTTCTCTGGATCTTGGAGGGAGCTATACTCTAGCGTGTGGATTTTCCATGACAATAAAGGCTCTGGGGGAAAAAACCCACTATGGTCTTCTCTGATTTGTGCCACTGCTTGCTATATTTGTCACAACAGCCTTATCTCCAGGAGAACAGAGAGGCTATTTTGCAGGCCCATTACCTACCTCCGCAGAAGCTGCAAAATAGTAGTTGCTGTTTCACCAGGGGAGTTGGCGTCTTTCTTCACTGAGTTCACCAACCACAAGGTTTTCAGGGGTAACCTTCTCAACTGGACATGTAGGGGTGAAATTCTTCATGTGCAGTCTCTGAAGTTCTTCATTTTTTAAGTTTGTCAAGGGGGAAAATAATGTGTTTTTCATGTGGAATAATAATAGTAATTAAAAAAAAGTAGAGAAATTTTTTTCTAGTATAAGAAAGTCTATGCCATGCTTTCTTTGAGTTGGCTGGCTGCTGAAACAGGCAAGGTTAAACACAAACACGTGCCATGGGCCTAGCCTTCCACCTCTGCTTAGTTCTGAGGAATCTGGATTTCATTTATGGATGGTCAGAGCCTTTGAAAATCATTTACTGAGCATGCACACAGTATTTTTGCGCTTGCACAGTTGGCAGTTGGGTGTAAGGTTATTCTAAAAGGAGTCCAATATATATTTATTTCCCGATACAGGATGGAAAGTGAAGTACGCCTCTGTGGCCAGGATCACCTGTAAGAGGCACGAAGTCTGAGTGCAGGGTTCTCCATTGCCTTGCGTTGTGAATGTGGTCTTATCTAAAGCTTTCTCGCCCAGAATGGGAAATCGGCTGTGACACACTTGGAATTAATAAAATACAAATGAGTTTCTGAGCAGGCACTTTTTAGATGCATAAACAGATGCCATCATATTACCTAGCAAGAGTAGATGCAGCAGAAAAACACACAGAAACCCTGTTAATGCTGCCAGAGCAGAGAACGTGATGCTCTAGTACTCTAAGGTATGCAAAATTCTCTTAGTGCGGCAGAAAATAATAATAATAAAGCAGCTCTAAATAGATTTGACTGTATTTCTCAGTATTACGCATTATATTACACAGAACGTGGTGGAAGTAAGTACGGTGCTCAAGTCACGCTTGGGTAAGACCAGCTTCCCAGTTAGGATAGATTTACCTAAGATTCTTGAATCTTGGAAGCAAATGGATGCTTTGGTTCCAGTATCTACCTTAAGCAAATTCCCCCCAAGGCTTTTACTACCCAGGTGTTATCACACCGCTCTTTATTCCCAAGGGTTTTACACCCCAGCTCCTTCAAGTACCATTCCAGTTGGGCCCGCAAAAGGCATGTATGGGACTGATCCCATTTGTTGACCTTGAAACAGCTCCCACTGAAAGACCATGAAAATATTGCTGTTTATTTCAATGGAATTAGAACCAGGTCCTTAAGTAGGGCTTACATGGTGCTTAGGTTTTATGCTTGCCCTCTGCACAGGGGTGAATCTCATTCCAGCAGAATGCCACTAGAGTATAGCAAAAACTCAGCACCGGTAGAACCACCTAAGCCTGAAGGACATCCTTCCTTTAAAAGTTCGTACTCTGCAGTGTGCATTTACATTTATTTTATATATATTTACATATAAACATGCACACACAGAGACAGATGTATATGAAATGAATGTTTTGCCCACAAAAATGCTGTGCAAAGTAAATGTGGAAAACATTATCTATATAATAATAATAAAAAAACCCCAGTCAGTTTCCCTTCCTCCTGAATGGAAATAATTTTCATCTTTTCAGCTAATAAGGCTTTGAAGAGTTTCATTAGTACCGCTCTGCGCTATTTCAGCGCGTTTGCTCTTGACTGGTGATCACATCATTATTGTTAACTTTTGCTGTAACGTCACTTCTCTCTCCATGGCTCGTAAGACCGTTAGTTAGCCTGAAGGAATCGATTCCTGCCAGCCTTCTGGTTTGCTGCTGCGGGCGTGCAGAAGGCCGGCAGTCGTGGACAGCCGTGCCCCCCCCAGCTGCCGTCATGGAACTGGTCACCGCCTGCGCTCGCTTGCCAGTGCTCGCTCTTTCAGCTGTCGCCGCCTCGCCAGCATGCTGATGGGCCCGCTCGTACCTCTGCTCCCTAGCTCAGATCCAGCCGAGCAAGGCGAGCTGAGGCGGCTCAGGGACGGCGGCTAAGTTAGTCAGGCTGCTTTTCAACCAGAGCAAGTTAAGGAGCGTGAACAGCTCCTTCTGTGGAGCCTTGCACTGACAGTCTGCAGCAGGAGGAGGATGACGAGTCGTCGGAGTCAGTAACCTCTTCCATTGGCACAGCTGGATTTGGGAGAGGATGTCTACGGACAGACTATGCACGCACGTATTTGCATTTTACACTCTGACGGATGCCTGATAGCAGCAAAAGACTGTATCACCTAACTAAAAGGAGCAAATTGTGTATCTCAGGAACTAGAATTCGGTTTATCAGGTTACATTACTTTCCATCTCAATGTGAATAAAGGCAGAGGCTCCTATCCCGAAGAAACTAAGTACCTTGTGTCAGACTGTGGACCCTTTTTTGTAGCGGTGAACGCACTTCAGTCACCCTATTGCTTTAAGAAGACTGATCTTTATATTTATGCAAAATTCATTTTGAGTCATACTATTCACTACCGCTTCTTAGGAGGATGTCAAGTTTACACCCTGTTTTTTTTCTAAATAAATTGTTTCTCTGAGCTGTCAGTTCCGTTTTTAACCATGCTTTTCGTTAGGCTCCCTGTAATGTATGTTAGATAATCTTGCCAGATTAATCTCTCTGGACCTCTGCCTAGAAAGTGATTTGCCTATCAAGAGGCCAGAACACTGCGTCTGAGTCAGACTTTGCAGGGTATGCCCATTTCTTCCCTCCTGGGCATCTGTACCGAGTTCATTTTAAACCCCGTGAACCAAGGACTTTCAACCTACCGTAACTCCCACCAAAACTTGTTTGTGAGTATGAACTGAAACTTAATTTTTTTTTAAGACTCTTAACCTTTGTTACTCCAAAGCAACTTCCCCATCACAAAACAGAAATCAGCAGTCTTCTCTCCTGCTCGTTCTTTCATTCGCTCTTTCACATCCGTGCGCATGCACAAGAAGAGAGAGGGAGAAGTTCAGCTATAAAAATACTGTCTAGAAACATGAAGTTTTAGTGTGAAGCTGCAAATCTATAATCATTCAGAATAGGGACCCAGAAGGAAAAGCTCGCCTGTTGCTCATGATAGTCTTTTGCAGGCTCCATTCCCCTCTTGGTTTGTGAATTGCCAGACATAAGGTTCTCAAAGAATCCCACAGAAAATATTTCATCTTTGGTAATTTCGACACCCCCCCTATTTTACATCGAAACATAACAATAATGAAGATTCATCTTCCTGTCCTTTTATCTGTGCCTCGCTCGCTTGCTTGTCTTTCCTCATTAGCTTTGATATCACAGTGCCATCTACTTGATCAACAGAGTCAGGTTATTTTCCTTAGAAGATAACTGCGCGGCTGTAATCCCAAAGAAATCAAAGGGCTGCTCGGTTCTGTAGCGAGTTCCCCTCTCCTCTGCACCCCCTAGTCCTTTCAAAGCAGCACTGCCCTTAGATCTGTGCCTTTGGGAGCTGGCCTGGCTCCAAGCCTGTTTCGCCGACAGACACAAAGCTCTGGCTGGACAGTGACGGATCCGCTGGCGCTGCAGACGACAAATCAAGCCCTCCTGACCCTTCTCTCAGCATCCCCTCTCTTCTCCAGCAGGTGTTTCATTTGAGAGACGGGTCCCTCTCTTGGCATCAAATGCCTCAGCCTTTTGTACATGTAAACTAGGGCAGAGTCTTTGTTTGGAGTAAGAAAGCATTGCGGCAGTCGGAAGAGATGGGTTGCGTAGCCCGAGAGGTTGAGCCATCCCTTCTTAAAAAAACCCACAGCCTAGCCTGGGCCCCGGCAGGCATTTGCTTTACTAACTTATCCTGCAAATATTTAGACAAGAAACACTATAGGCAGGGCTAAAAGAAATGATCACTGTGCACCTATTTTTAAAGACCTGTTTCTCTACAGGAATCACCAGTCTGATAAGATCAACAGTAGGGGTGAAGGCAATGCTGCTGTGCTAAATAACTTTTCACCTACGAGATGGGCTTTTTTCTCTTTTTGTACTACAGAAAGGTGTTTGAAGGGGCGTTTTCTATGTATATTTTGAAGTCATTTTGATTCATTCAGTTGTGAAAAATCAATGTGTAGACTCCAGTTTTACCTGTCCTTAAGCCTTCCCTTTTTATTGCTTTCACCCTTACCCGTCGCTCTGTTTTTATCTTACCAGTATAGCTGCAAACAGGTAGGGTGTACGTACTAGCAAACTCCCAGTGCTCAAAGTCCTCAGCAGGCCTTACGTGTGAGCGCTCTTATCAAAGCCTCCACTTTTTGACCCTCAGAAGACATCTTTGCTGCGACTCGCGCATACAGGCAGGGTGGCAAGAGACACAGTCTCACTTTTATACCCACCGAGGCTTCCTTGTACGGAGGCGGCTGCGCTCTTCGCTGTCACGCTCCACCCGTGAGGAGGCTGGGACAGCTTTCTGCAGCAGTACCACCGTACCTTTCTGCTTCGCCGCCGCCTGCCCAGTGTAACTGCTTTGCGCGGGCAGAATTTGTGCTGGCTGGTGAAGTCACTCCGCGGCTGTGTATCCAGACTCTCTTTTTGCTCGGTGGCTGTGCCGGCCATGCCAGTGAACAAATTTGAAAATGCAGCGGTCTGTACCTCCAATCAAAGGGAACAGGCACGGTAGTCAACCCGCACCAGCATTTTCCACATATTCTCTGGGCTTCTCAGTTATAGAGAAATCTTCTGTAACAGCTGTGAGGTATTACAAGAAAACAAATAACTGTTTGCTTACTTAATCGCCATAAGTCTTGATGGCGCTCCCAGTTTGTTTATAGCTCAGGACCGAGATAAAGGTTGGCATTGACCGTACAACAATGAGCTCTTATACGTGTCTTACTACAGTTGCTTCGGAACACAATGCCAATATTTTCTATATTGACACCAGCACCTGTTCTGTCTCTTATGCAGGGTGGCTCCTGTGCAAATAACTGCTATGTGAGTGCTTGCATCAACGGGATTCCAGTTTGCTTAGGAGAATTAAATGAGCACAACATACAGCGGTTAAAGAGATTTTCACGTTAATTGTAAAAAGAGCATTTTGTCTGCGTAGATGCCAAATATTCCCTCTTGTCTGACAGATTAGTGGCTTTGATACCGCTTGACCATCGGTTGTTACTGGGGCCAGAAGGGAGGAGAAAAAATTTGGAAAGCGAGAGAGGGTTGCTCGTACTATTGCAAGTGGCAGCTGAGGTAGAGTACTTCCTGTGCAGTTCTGACCATGCTTTCTGTGGCATTTTGATATAGCCCAGGTAAACTAAACAGTAATAAGAGTTTATAGGGGTTTCTTGCTCAAATACGCATCTGATTGTTTTTACACATTCCTCCTACTGACTGCACTGGCACAGCCCACTAGGGTAAAACAAATCGTTGGATTTAACATGACGATAGATACACCAGGATGTGTCTCAAAGCTCCCTCCCTCCAGAGGGGATAGAGAAGCCAGTGGGCCTGAACACATCCCCCTCACTTGGGATATTACGGCAGAGATGCTATTTTCAGCCTTTTCCATGCTGAGTGGCACAGAGGAGATACTTTGAGGTTGCAGAAAGTACTCATATACATTCCCAAACTGCGGTGTAAGCTAGTTCCTGGCTGCCTCCGAAATAGCGCTGCTGGCTGGAGCCAGGTAAACCATTGCAAGCAGAAAGGCAGCAGCAGACCACAGCCTGCTTTGCCCGCAACTGTTCCCTTGCTGAACAAACACATACCTTTTCATAGAATAATCAAATGCTTTGGGTTGGAAGGGACCTTTAGAGGTCATCCAGCCCAACCCCCCCTGCAGTGAGCAGGGACACCTTTAACTCGATCAGGTTGCTCAGAGCCCCATTCAACCTGGCCTTGAATGTTTCCGGGGATGGGGTCTCCACTGGGCAACCCATTCCAGTGTTTCACCACCCTCATTGTAAAAAATTTCCTCCTTACATCTAGTCTGAGTTGAGGAAGAAGAGGAAGACAGCTTTTGCATGTGGGTAGATTGCTGTCGTAATAAACACCTGAACAAACTTTACTATATCCTACATTGGCTGTAACTATGCATATGTGACAGAGAGCCTACAAGGCCAAGAATTTAATGAAGTTTGTTCTTCCACCTCCACCCAGCCAAAATACATTCCTCGGTTCTCCCCTAAACCATCTTAATTTAAATAAATATAATGAAATCTCATATAAATGACGGGACCCGTGTCTTCCAAAAAGCATGACACCATAAAATCCTCGCGGGGGGAAATACCTTCTCTGGGCCCTGCTGGCTCAGGCAACCGTCAGCGCTACCCCAGCTGCTCGCATGTGCCCCTGCCATGTCACCCCCTGCCTCATGCTGCTTCGACTGCTTGCACTAGCTGGGTGATGAACTAATGAGGAGCACAGATCCAGAGGCAAAATAGCCCAGGGGAGGGGGGGGGGGGGGGGGGGGGGTGTGGAGTTTTCAGCCAGATCAGTTCCTCCATCTGAGATGCGGGTGTTTACACCCGGCAGCAATAGTGGGAACAAAATTATCCAGGGAAGGGGGGCAGCCAGGGTGGTGACTGTTTAAACCAGTTTTACCACCCTTGCTGAATGCCAAGCCATTGCTTCAAGGGATGGGAGGGGGGGAACCCTCAGGAAGTCCCCAGTGTAAGATAATGGGGTGGTTGATTTCCCTCAACTCCCACCTTAATTTGTTTACTTGTTGCTGGGGCTTTGATGCTGGTCACAAGGGTGTCACTGGTGAGTCCCTGCGTATGCCTCTCCCCGCCTCTCCCCGCTGCTCTGCCTTTCAAGGAACTTCTGTGGTCTGCCTTGCAAAACAAAGCGTTTCTTGGGGAGTATCAAGGAGGAGGTGAGATGTAACACATGAATTGCCTACGTAATACGTGACTTCTCTGCATGAGCACACAGTCTTCCGAGTATCCCCCTCACTGCTTTATTCCTCTGCCAGGCTGTGTGTTTGGGCTGGACACTTTGTGCAGCACTGGCACGGTGCTGCAATTTGACGTAGTAAATTGCTTAACAGTTTCATAACCCTTTCCTCTCACTGCTGGGTAGAAATGAAGGGCTTTGATCAGGAGGTTGCATCACAGGACCAGCTTCTTAAAGAAAAAGAGAAGTTGGAAACGAGGTGACACTACTACGTGGCATCCCCGCTTGTTTTTTTACTACACAGTCCTGCAGGGTCACGGCATGGCAATGCCACAGCAATATGCTCTGCCAGCGTTTGCCAGAGAGATATTAGCCGTGTCCCCCGGCAGAGTCTGTGGCAATGGGCGTGTGTGGGGCTGGCACGGAGCGGGCTGCACCACCGGGCTCCTGCCAGGCGCTTCCTCGGGCAGGGAGAGCGGCAGGGGGTGGGCATCACAGCAGCAGCCATGATTGCTACTGATGGCTGTTGGGGCTCTTCCCAGGATAAGTCCAGTCCAAGCTTAGATGCCAGCAGCTCCTGCTGTTTTAACATGAGCTTGATTAGACCGGCACTACGCAGGATCACTAGACAGTGTCTGCCTGCCAGAGGCCATTGCTAACAGACAGGATAATAAGATCTCTTCCAGGGGCCGATCCAGAGGTATTACGAGCAGGTGTTTTGCTGTCCGCGTCCTCGGCTGTCGGAGCGCAGTGATTTGTTACGACAGCCTCTGCGTGTCCTTGGCAGGCTTCTGTGTCACCTCTCTGTGCGTAAAGCGGGACACAGCCCAGTTTGAGAGGAGCATCAGGTCTGCGCTGCTTCCCACCTCCTGGATGGGTTTTCATCTCCCTCCCAGCTCTTTTATTCCTTGTCCTGGGCGATCAGTCTCCCTTCCAACCTGTGGATCGGGGGGTTCCAGCCTAAAAGCCATTGCTCTGCAGATGCAATTCGGTACATTAGGAGTCCTGACCAGGCTGCAGGTTGGGCATGAGCCCTGGAGCGAGGGTCCAGGGGGTGGCCGGCCTCCCCCTGCCCATTTGCCCTGCGCTCTGCCTCCCCGCTGCCCCTGCAGCACGGAGAGGGGAGGTATTGGATGGTGGCCATGCCCTGCCGTGCTGGGGCGCAGTGCACAGCCGGGGCAGCCCGGGCAAGGCTGGGAGGATGCGACTCCGCTTTGGGGAGCCGGCACCCAGGGCCCCACGGCGGGCTGAGGAGCGTCCCCTGAAGCAGGGAGAGCAGCGGGCTGTGCGTGGCTGCGGTTTTGGGGCTGGCTCTGAAACCGGCCCCGCCAGGCGTGCTTGCACGTAAGGCAGGTGAATGCAAACACTGCCCGGGGCGTCAGCTTCCCGGGGGTGGAGCCGCTCCGGCACAGGTGGCAGGGCTGAGCCTGGGCCCCTCCAAAACCAAGCCCAAAGCAACCAGCCTTCACCTGGGCAGCGGGTTCACCTCCCTAAAAATCAAGCTATTGCACTCCTCCCCCCCCCCCCCCGCACCCCACCCCCACCAAGCAAGGCTGACCATGGCGAGCATGGACTGTCCAGGGAAGGAAGGTGTGGGGGGCCGGAGGAGGAATTTGGCCCTGCTGAGGAACAAGCTTTACATGGGGGAGAGGAGGAGGACGGAGCCCGTGGTGGAGAGCACCGCTGCCGGCGGGGACCACAGCACCTTGAGGAGGAGTCAGTCCGACAGGACAGAGTACAGCCAGAAATTACAAGGTACGGGGACAGCTTGCTTGGTGCTCTGCTGCTGGGGATGGTATCTTGACACCCTCCAGCCTCGAGGTAAAGAAGGCAATGGCAGTCTCTGCCCTGTCCCGCTCACTGCTGGAGTGAGCAATTGCCCCCTCTCACCCTTGCCCCCCCTGCCCCCCCGCTTCCAGGGTGTGCAACGGTTCTCCTAATTTTTCTAAATAATGTCGTGTAGACAGGACGCAAAATGCAACTGGAGGTTTTGGTGCGTTCCTGTAAAATGCGTATGCAGCCGGCACCTTTCTCCTTCGTCACCAGAATACATTTGCAACGCAAACAGTAATGTGAAAATACGAGGGCTCCATCCTACCCATCTTTGGTTGTTGTATCGAGTGGGGTATGTGCCAACTAAGTAGAAGCACCAAGGGCAGTTTTTTTCTTTCAGTTAAAAATACCAGGATGTATAATGTGTTCTATCTATTGCTCAAATTGTACCAGCCTGAACTGAAATACGTCCAAATACATGTTTGGATGGATATGCTGATTTAAATTATAGCATTATGGAGAGGGTTTCTTTTCAAATAACCCAATTGCATCTGGACCAGAAATTGGCAAATTATGTCAGTATTGGGCTTGTCAATCAAAAATTCTATGCGATGCCACAAAAGCATGAAGAATGTGTATGGCTATTTCTGGGAGTGCTCTGGAACACAAATGTATGAATTTCCGTGGGTTTCTAGGGTCTTGGACAACAGGGTCTCATCACAAATGTGGGCTTTGAGTATTATTATAATATAAGCATGTATTGCTAATAGTGATATAACTACCTAGTGCCAGTCACTCTTGTGGCAATAATCCTTTATGGGGAAATAAAATAAGAAAATACTGTGGGTTGCTGTGTTATGCTTTTGATGCACTTAATTAGGAAGTAGCATTCCTTCAGAGAGGCAATAAAAGCAGAAAATAAAATAATAAACCTGGAAATAATAGGATTTCTGTGGGGGCGGCATACACTGAAAACAACAGAGCGGTTCATCGATTATGCTGTTCCCTCCTCATGATAGCTAATCAATGAGAAGGTGAAAAATTGTCGGGGAAGTCAGGCACGCGCCACAGGGTTCTGGCAGGGGTGTTTCAGGGTACAAGCATGGATCACTATGGCTGGGCAGGCAAGCTCCTGGCACACGTCCCACCAAAACAGCAGGTTTTTACCTGCAAAGGGGGTCGCCCAGGTGAGGTTGAGGTTATCAGAGCAGCATCCAGCAAAAAGTATGAGGTCTTTCTGTCCTGTGTCAGGTGTATTCATGTAATGAACATCTCCTGTTTAAAATCAGGAGGAAGGGAGGCAGGGAAACCGAGGTAGTCATGGCAGAGCGTGAGGTTATGTTTATGGCAGCAGTCCAAGGAGACGGTAAATCCAGCTTTACAGCTCCTGCCACCGGCTGAGGCTGCCATGGCCGCTATTGCAAAGCACCGGTCTGGTATTGGCTTGCTCTGCTTGCTCACGTTCATTGAAGAAAAACGGTGATGGGTTAACGAGGTACCTGCAGGCTTTGTATTGGATTAAAAGTTGCCTGTCCTTAGAGTGAAAATACTAAGTTGGCAGAAATTCCTGTGAAGTGTATTTACAACAGAAAGAAATGGTTGTGTGCCAAGGCCTGATCTGGATGAAATTTTGGTGAGCTAGATGTGCCTGGATCTGATAATGATCATGGATCCCAGACCTAATGTGTTACCTGCCGGCGCTGGTGATGTGCTGTGATTGTACACCTTTATCTTCATTTTTCACACTGGTGCTTGGACAGGAAGCAGGTTACTCCGAGGTGAGGTTTTGTTGGTGCAAAGCTTTTGAGTTCTCCATTCTTGGTAAGAAAACCCAACAGATCTGTTGGTGACATAACCAGTCTGTTGTATATCACCGGGTCGGGACTCTCCGATCACCCCAGAATGGTAAATGCTTTGCAAAAAGATACAAATGGTAATAATTTGTGCTTGCTTCCCATATGAATTGAAAGAAAAGCTCTGTGTTTAGTTGCCCCTCCCTTCTATAGTCCCCTGTTAATATGCTTTCTAACAGACTGTCTGCAGAACTGTGGCTGGTATTAGCACGGACAAGGATGTGCAAGATGGGAGCAAACCCTGCAGAAGGGAATCCCCCATGAGAGGGGCTGGGAAGCCAAGAGTCGGCGGCTGCAGGACCCCCGTCTCTGCTAGTGGCAGGCAATCTAGGCAGAGCACGGCCACCAAGCTGTCTTTACACCGCAATGCCTACGTCAGCATTGCAGCAAGTTCGTGCAAGGTGAGACACGGGCGAGACATATCTCAAGGGCCCTTCCAGTTCTCTGCTTGCCAGTCCCACAGTTCCCTGAGTGGAAACCAGGCTGTTGCCTACCCCCCCCAGCCATTTCCAGCAGATCTGAAGTATATGCTTAAAGTGTAGCTCAGTGTGCTAGAAATACAGGTCTCCAAATAAAAGCCCATAAAACAATCAGAAACAAGTGAGCAAGCAGTCAGGCATAAAAACTCCTGAGAATTCAGTTTCTGCCCTTGGATTTCTCTTAAGTTTTGCTGTTTTATACAGAATCCAAAATGTTTTCTGCAGAGAGTGAGAAGGGGAGCCTACCACCCAGATCTCCAGGGTAATCAAGGTGGTTCGCTCTGTAAGGCTACAAACATGGGCACAATAGCATTGTCAAAGGTGCAAACCTCTTCAAGTGGTTTAAAATTAAGGATTCCTTAAAACCACAAGAAAGCATCTTCATTGTTAATTATTATAATAGACACGTCTATTCAATACCTTATCTGGTGTGAATGGCCGTGCAACACCTCCTGGCTTCACTCTTTAAAAAGGAAACGAGATGCAAAGTAACCATTATATTCTCAAATAGCTTGGCAAGCATTACTGCATCCATTTCAACTCATCCTGTGAGATAATCCAACGCCTGCAGGCCCATTTTAGATAAGGGAAAATAAGGCGATTGCTATCAAATGTCAGGTTCGTGATACAACCATGCAGTCACCCAGAACTCAGGTTGTAGTTGCGTTCTTGGATGAGCCCAGAAATACCTTGATCAAGCCATATGTATATTTTCTTTCCATAGTTCTCCATCAACTGGACAGAAGCATCACTTTTCTAAAGAGGGAAGAATGGGGTTAAGGAAGATACATTCACTAGCGTTTGTGCCTATTATGCAGAAGTAATATCGAGGGTCATTGTAAGAGCTAAGACACAGCTCCTGTGGTATTTCTATGCAGTGCTCTGCTCTACATTCACTAGAAAATCCTGCACAGACGTACTTTCTAAGAGGAATGAAGAACTTGCTACTATTGTCAAGCAATGACACAACAGGGCATTTAGCAGCTCTGTTTTCAAATGTATTATCCGTAGCTGTTTAGCTGGTAGGAGTTGATCTCTTTTCTACAGTGAAAATCCATCAGTAGCAGCTACAAAAGTAACTATATCAGCTGTATATGTATTGCATTAATGTTGGGATCGGTCTTTGCATTAACCTAAACCTACCATTCTGCGTGCACCTATGTATTTTGGTAAGATCAGGGCAGACTGAGATAGATACAGCAGGGACATGGTTTAGTGGTGGGATGGCAGTGCTAGGTTAACGGTTGGACTCGATGATCTTAAAGGTCTTTTCCAACCGAGGTGATTCTATGATTCTGTTCTATGATTCTACGGGGATAGATGCTATCAGCCAAAAAGGCCAGAGCATGAAAAGGAAACTAAAACATAGTTCACCGTCTGTTAGGTTTTGGACAGATTGTTGGTTTTGTTAATAATCCTATACCAAACTGGTGCTTGGTGTGAAAAATGAGCTACAGAAAATGGTGGGTTTCCAGAAAGAATCAGAGATCACATTTGTAGTGTTCAGCGAGACCACAGATGCTTTGAAAATACTCCTTCCCTTAGTAAAATCTATTACGTATTAACTCCCTTGTAACTTTAGCTGTGAATGGCTCAGCCGCACTGTTAAATGATTTGCACATGCTTTAATTTAAAATACATCAGTGACATACCTATAATAGATAAGAGTGACTCAGATCAGACAGCTAACACAATATATTGCCTCAGAGCTCGTGTCTGAACCCCGATTTCACGTTTTTGCCTGCGTCTGATGTAGTTATGAGAAATAACCAACACCAGAAATGACGCAGAAAAAACCTGCAAAATTATACAAATTCTTGGAAAGCTACAGAAAAACCCAGTGAGAGGCAACTCATCCCCCTTTGCTCCATCACAGGCAGGGCACCTTCTTCCATCCCATCCTCCTCCCTGCCTGCACAGCACCACCGCTTCCACGCAGCTTCTTGTCACCTCCCGCCAGGAGTAAAGATCCTCCGCGCCCCTCCCCAGTTCCTTATTTGCTTTGCGCTATGCTTACTGATTAACTTTCTATGGACTACAATGCAGATAATATCCTATTTCACTGCAAAATGTATTGATCTTTGGAGCGGCTGGTTTGCTGAAGTACAGTAAGGAGTAAAAGTCCGGCTTGTTTCCTGAAGCGCAGGGGATGTCTTGATGAAAATACCCCCCTGTGCCTTGTGATGAGAAATCACAACCTGACAAATACTTTTATTTCCTCCCGTGCAAATTTACGCTTGGAGGATCTAATTCTGTTAACTTGCGCTGCAATAAAGCTGGAGTTATTCCTTGAACTTACTGCACTGGCAGCCAGGCTGGGAAACGAGCTCATCTTTTCAGAGCAGAATCCATTTTGTGCTGCTGTGCTTGCACAGCACTTAGCACAATCAGGTCCTGCCATGTGGCTTAGGACTCTTAGGAGCTACTGCAGCGTAACCAGCAACAGCAGCCGGGGTAAGGGAGCGAAGACTAGGACCCAAGGAGGTTTGCGGACATTTCTCTGAACGTATTAGCAAACGCTTTATTAATTGGGATAGTTTGTGTTGTGGGTCACACAGCTCACCGTTCGTACAGCTAATCCGTGCCAAATCTTGAGGCGCAAGTGTCCCGGGGGAAGCGGTTCAGATGCAGCCCTTCCTTGGTTCTTACTTTATTAACATACTAGCTCAATGCCACAGGAGTGGTATATTTATACCGGTATATGACACACTAGAAAGGTTTATTTGTAAGCATTGGTGCTAACAATAAGGGCATTCTTCTGTCACCTGATGATAAGCTTTCTTCCCTTCCACTGCGGTCACATGGGATCTGTCTGTAGTCCTGTCAGCACACATATAATTAAAGCGGTCTGCTGTCAAGGAATTGAAGAAAGAACTTGCGTGTTGAATGTAAATATTTTCTGTGCCTTATGGAACAGAAAAATGATCAAAGATTGAATGACCTAATTGCAAGGAAGTCTGCGATGCAGATTTTATGAGTGAATCTGTTGCCCAGGAAGACTGGTGCAAGGTCATTCTGGTCCTGTGGTGTTCTCCTCCTGTGTTCTGAAAAGGGGCTTTTTGCACATCTAACTTGCAGCCCGGGTGCAACAAACCCGCTCTTGAACAATGCTGCTCTTATGTGAGCCTGCAAGTAAAAGAAAAAAAGGTGTTTTCCACAGCCCTCTTCCAATCCTTTTGTATTTTAGGGCCCAACTTGAAGTTCAGCGGATCTATTTCACGCCACATCCGCACCATATTGTTGCACTGTAACAGCTCCGGTGCAGAACTGTGATGCCACCCCTATGGAGTGGTCCCTCACAAGGGGAGGGGAATCTGGAGTAAAACTCCTCGTGCGTTAGCTCATGTGATGCACGTCTCCCGCATGCAGTGGGACACTCCATCCTTTCCCACTGCTTGTCCCATTTCAGGCTCCCTCACTTCCAAGGATCCCAGTGTCCCTGTGCCCTGCAGCCTTCCCAGCACTCCCAGGGGAAGCAGGGGTGTGAGGGGCAGGGCCAGGGCTGCTGTGCGAGGGGAGATACGAGGAGGGGGAGAGGAAAGCTGCCACAGCAGCAGCCTCTGAACTTGGCTGCCTGTGTTTCATTCCCAAATCCAGCTGATAAAAGCCGGTGTACATTCCCGTGAGTAATCGCTAGGTTATCTGAGGGTACAGGCTATCTGAGGACTTGCTTTCACAGAGGAATAATTTTATCTAGGGTGGTGTGAGACTCAGGTTTCACACGTGAAAACACAGTAAAGCTGTAATTTGTTTGTTATACCTTGATAACTTATGCCTTCAGTGCTCCCTTGTGCCAGGCAAAATCCCTGCATCCGCACAGCGCGAGTGCAGAACTTGCATTTCTTTGGTGTCCTCCAAATGCTGCCTAAGTAATGGAAAGGGCTGATACTCACTCCATGCACCAACATCACTGTATTTGTTGCTATATTCTGTGCCAGTACCTTCACTTCCAGATGGAAAGTGTTAGATGGGGAGAAACCTGGGTCCCATCCCCAAGGGCAAACGTAATATCCAACCTGAGCATCTGACCTGGGAGGACAGATGGATAGAGCAGACCTCTCGGAGCTGCTCACTCTCTAGGTGGGAAGGCCAGGGAAATTTGCACCCACAGATCTTGCAAACCTGCTCCAGCTGCTCCTCTGGTTGCTTGCTGTGGCTCCTCTTCTCTCACTGCGTTGCTGGATGTCTCCATCTGGGGGATATTTTTAGATTTCACACTTGCAAGAAGCTGTTTTTGTAAGAACGTGTGGCTGCTTTGTCCATGTCATCACATAGCGAGCCTCTTGTTCTGTGCAAGTAGAGCCCTGTACTTCAGTACACAGCTGGAAAACCATAGTCATCGCCTTCCTCTCCAAAGTCCCCCAGAAAGGCGACTCCTGCAGATAACTGACATCGCAAAGCATCGATTGCAAGCACTACCTTCTACTTTACATTTTTATGCCTACTAAAAGCACCAATTACTTTTTTGTAAACTGGTCTTAAGATGTAGCTGTCTAATAAAACATTCAACAGACAGTTTCTTTTTTTTTTCTAAACCTGGCATCTCCGAGGACGAATGAGCCAAATTCTTACTGTAACAGTTAATCCTCAGCAATGTCTCTTCCTGCTAATCCTCTCTCTCTCACCATTCTGGGGCTGGTGCATGTTACGAGGTAGAAATGAGTCTGCTTATATTCCAGATATGCACTTGCTGTTCGTGCATTCATTAAACTTTCACTTACTCCGCAAGGATTTCAGCAAGCCTCTAATGTTCTCAAACTGGTCAAAAGCAATCAGCTGAACATGAAATCATGGGTTTGGGCTGTAATCATCACTTCAGGATCTTGCTGTTGCATTCTATAGAGACAGACATGCCTGAAATGGAAAAGTGAAGACATTGAGTGAAAATGGAAAGTTATATTACTTTTAACAAAAGGATACATTTATTAAAAAACATGTTTTCTATAAGGAAACAGCATCTACCTGATATTTCTCACAGTTATCTCTTCCTGTTGAGAATAGTTTTTTCTTTCCTGGCATCATTATCTATCATGCAATAAGGATAATAGATGAGCCCAGACATAATTCAAGAATTGACTCTGGCCAGGGCAAATGACATAAACTGAAATAAGAGCCTCTTGAGGGATTGCAACTTCAAGCCTGAAGTGGGATACAGTGGCTTTATTTTGCTCATATAATGCCCTCCTCTGCCACCAGTATTAGAAAGTTCTTTTGTGCAGCATCTTGTGTTTACCTTCAAATTCCACCTGACATTATAAAGGTGCTGCATCTGAGTCAAAATTACACTTCTGAGATTTTCCAGGACGTCTGGTCCTTTCTGCACTTTCTCAGGAGTTGCCCTGAACTCTCACATACAGACACACACGCAAACATTTTCACACCCCATCTCAAGAGAAATGCTGATTTCGGTGCAGAACTGGAATGGAAATGGATTGTTCATGTGGTTCCTTGCAAATTTATAAGTGTGGTTACATACTGTAAGCTTTTAGAGGAAAAAGTACTTGCTGTTTTAGCACGTAAGCAGCAGGCAAGGTGGACTCATTCTGCAACCCTAGCAGAAAACTGCTCAGAGGGAGCTGTGGAGCGATACTAGTACCAATTTTGCTCTCCTCCTCACTAAAGTAAGGGCAGAGCCTGTTTCTTCCAGCACACAGCACCTTTGGTGGATGAGCTCTGCAGCAGCATGGACTCACTAGGGCAAGATTCAGCTTAAAATTCTTTCGATAGCCCAAGCCTTGCAGAGGGGAGACATCCGCATCATGTTTCCGTTTTACTGTCCATGTACAAACTTGAAGACAAAATGTTCATGCTTGTTATACACAGGCTTCAAGGCTAAAAACTCAAAGGTAAAGAGTACATCTGAATACAAAAAAGTGTGATAAAACAGCTCCCCCCCCCGCAAATGTTTGAGTTCCTGTTTAAAACTATCAGTCCAGAGGCAGAGGTACAGTCCCCAAAGTCCCAGGAGTCCCACAATAACTGTGGTCACTCAGTCTCGCTAGAAAACCTGATGGGAGAATGATTAATAATAAGCGTGTCCTTTCTGAATATCAGTGGTCAGCGTAATTGCAGAAGGGGTTAGGGATGGTGATACATTGGATTTATAACATTTTACACCTCTCAGCAGAAGACAGCTCAGAGCCCTCTATCCTGAAAGCTGCTTGGTTTTGCCACAAGTCCAGCTCCAGGTTATCACTTACAGCCTCAGCCCCGGTGTTGTACTGGTGAGCTGCACGCTGTTTGATGCTCACATGAGCGCTCGTGACCTCGCCCTTGACAATCAATTCAAACAACTGCAATATATTCCGTAGTGGCTATCGGTGAGCAAAGCATCAGATACTGCTTGCTATTGCCTCATTATAGAGTACGCTCCCTACAAGAAGTTGACACGAAGGCGTAGCAGTCTGATCCTCAGCAGAGATTCCCGTCCTTTGCTGCCAAGCAATAAAAGCCCATGCTGTCAAAGCGCGACCTGGGTAACGCAGAGACGAGTATGGGGATGGCATGTCCATCTTTGTTGGTGCTCTGCACCATCTTGTGGCTAGCAGAAAAACACCAGAATCGCCTCTTAAATATTTCACTTATTTTTTTGGCTTTTTTTTTGTGTGTGTGCCTGTGTTTTTCCTAATGATTGTCAGTGTACACAGATGAAATTCCGTGCCCTTTGTACAGCTGACATGGATGTCTGCAGGCTGGCTTACGAACTAGCGAAAGGGAAGACCGTCATTACAGACAAGTAGGTTGTGTGCAGGTCCTGCAGCATGCATAAATTACCTATCTGTAGAAGACTTGCTTGCATTTCCATGTATTTGAAACAAATCAGATATTCTAGGTCTTAAGTATGGAAAAATAGTTAAGAATGTCCTGATCCCAATGATCTCTGTTGTTCCAAGAAATGTTTGTTATTGATCATTAAAGGTTTTCCCATATTCTCTTTTAAAACAGAATTATAGGTTTCACCATCATCCTTAGTAACATTGTCTTAATTTGAAAGTCTGTCTTCCAGTACCTAGAACCCTCAGCCTCCCATGAACAGACTCAACATTACATCATACAGAGCAAGGTTATTCCAGTGAAGCTTCTTTATGGTAAACAGAGCCTTTGTCTTCCATGGGAACATATTTTCTCCCATTCTCCAAATCACAATAGATGTCAGACCGAGACTGTGTTTTCAAAGGAGCAGAAGGGCATCAGTGTTCCTTGAATTTCAGCGTGACAAGGATCGGACTCTCCTGTGCTCCATGGAAAATTTCTGCCCCCATATATAACATCAAAGCCGAGGGAGCTGGTGATGGGTTATCCCCTTACTGCCAAGCATACGGTTTCCTTCACCAAACCTGTGTCCGCTTGTAGAAGGGGGAAATGGGTTGACACTCGGTTTGATCTGGGATTGCCATTTCTTGTGCTTCTTTCCCTGCTCCATGTGGCGATTTGGGAGTTTGTAATAGGCACCAGTTACATTCCCCCACAGTTGCGCAGGGCACGCTGGGCCAGCATGCAGGATTATGATGCTCCTCACGAATCTCCTTTTTAACAGAAAAAATGACCCCGCAGGCGGGGTCCTCATCCCCTGCCACTTTGCCTCAGGAGGACGAAGAACAAGTTAGCAGACACATGATGGCCAAGAGGGTGAAAATCATCACAGAACTCATGCAGACAGAGAAAGACTATATCAGCGACCTGGATCTCTGCATCAAGGAAGTGATTCAGCCCCTGAGAAACAAGCAGGTGAGCGCTGGGGGTGGAGGACGAGGCGGTGACGTCAAGGTCTCAACTCACCCACGTTCTGCTTGCAGATAATCTTAATGTGAGCACAAGCGTCAGTGTGAGAGCGATGCGGTGCCAGGAACAGGTCCAGAGCTAGCTTTCTGGAAAGGGATGTGCCAGGGCTCTAGTGAGGAGAGCGGGAAGTCAGATACGGTCCTGACACTTGCGCTGCACTTGGATAAAGCCTGCATCAAGGTATTTGCCCAGAGGGGAGCTTGGATGCTATATCCCAGCTCGTGGGCTGCAATAGCAGCTTCCACCTCTCCATACTGCTCTGTAATTATAATCCCTGGTATGTGCCCTGGCAGACTTTTACTGGCACCTCCAAAGCAGTAAAAACCAATAAAACCAAATATTTCCCGTGATAACAACCTGGGACAGCATGAACCTCCCCATCAGGGTTAAATTCAGTCATAAAGATAACTTGATCCAGCCTTTCAGACAGCTGTGGTTGAGAAATACCACGCCTGACAGCCCAGTGAGCTCTTCAGAAATTTGCATTCTATGCAGAAAAGGTACATGTAAGAAGGAAGGCTCATAAACTATTTTGCAGGCAAAAGATCTTATTAGGCCAATGATACCCCTTTTCTTTTTTCAGCTGAGACTTCAATGAGTGCCTTTTCCTCAACAGTATTTCAATTTGTAAAAAAATTGTGCAGCTGAAAGCTGGGAATAGAAGAGGTTGTCCAGAAAAAGATTCGCATTTGTGGGGCCTGCAACACAGCATTCACAGAGGCTGCACAAATGATATCTGCTGCTAATACAGAATAAAAATAATTTTAAACAGACCTTAAACCAAGTATTCTGTATGTAGGGTTTCTTATGAAATTGGTGACAAAATACAGGTGCAGGGGAAAGTCTTCAGATGACATTGGCACTGCCTCTTTGGGAAACGCTGTGGCCAGCTGAAGCCTTTGCTGTTTAAGCTCTTGCAGGGCCTTTTTTCTTTCTGAAAACTCTGTCAGAGTTTGTTCCAACCCATTTTCAGACGAGCTGGCATCTGCTGGCAGAACTTGAAGCAGATCTTGACGACTTCTTTCTCTTCACTCGTTCACCCACTTAGAAGTAGTCTTCACTTGACTCCCTCCCCAGCCTGGCCAGCACCAAGCAAGAGCATTCCCTGGTTGAACTCGCTGAGATTTTGACAAGCGTGCTGTATTCCTTTGCTCCTATCCAGGCAACTGAAAACATATGTTTCGATTCTGTCCTTTATCACTGTGTTAACATGTGTAAGTGTCCGTGCACAGCGTAGTTCCAAATACTGTGTAGGCATTGTGCTGGAGCAGAGGTCAGAATTCCTGTGCTAGATGTATACAGGAAAAGTAATTTAGAGGTCATAACTGTCTTAATTTAATAACCTCTGCATTTTGGGAAGGCTTTCATGAATGTTATATGGTTTTAAGGCTAGTTCTCAGATAAACTGCCGTATGGAAAGTTTGTAATGTTTTTAGAGAAGGATAGCATTTAGAAAATTGACCTAGCAATGAATCTGTTTCATATTTCCAAATGGACAAAACATGGTTTAGCCCCCATAATACTTATAAAGAAATTAACTGCATGAGTACTGAAAGTGTATTTCTGAATCTGTTACAATAGCCTGCAATTTGATCCTCCTGGCATCTGGTAAGCTTCTATGTAAGTAAGTCTGCAATTCTATTCCTAATAGCAAGATGCGTTCAGAGGGAAGCAGTATGGATGCTGAAATCAGTCTTGCTTTTGTTCTCAGTATTAGCACATTACCACTGGCTATCTCCAGTTGTCCCCAAATATTAACTATTGCCCTGCTGTGCAAGGAAATAAATAACTACTGCATGAAAGGTATGTGTCCTGGAATTTTTTTAACTTGCTATACAATGAGTAGGGACACGGAATCAAATTTTCTGTTGGTGGAAATTGATGCAGTTCACTGAACTGAAGTCACTGTTGTGTGCCCAGGCTTTGTAGGAAGCTCTTTAGGTTATATTAATAGCCAGAATTTTAAATTTGTTTGTTTTAGTGGAAATTATATGATCTTGATTGTATTTTTGGATTTACAGGACGACTAACTTAAAATGGTACCACCATCTGGAATTCTTTGTACCTGGTAGCTGGCACCAAAGCTTCAAGGTCTCAGTTTATGTAGCGGCCTCTGTTAGCAACTCAGGGAATCAAACCCACTGTCAACTATTCTTTTTCTCAGTGGGAAAGTAAACAAACATTTTAAAGCCAGCTAAGGATCTTTTCTTTATTGAGATGATAATATTTATTTCCTTCCTAGGTAAACACTTTCAGATTAGCAATAGTTCAAAATAAGGTTAAAAGCACTTGATAACATACCCTTTGTTAACTGCATTGACCATATTATACTAATCTGAAAACTGTGTATGTGTCCTTGAAGTCACAAGGAGGATGTTTATACGAGGTTTCGTAGAAGTGATGCTTCCTGGAGTGTTGAACACTCAGGGCATAGCAAGAGAAGGTCTGTAATACACAATGTCCTTCTTTATCCTTTGTTGGTAGCTGCTTAATATCTGTATTCCATTAGATTGCTCGCTTTGACATGGATGGCTTGTTTAGCAACATTGAATTGGTCCATCAAGTATCAGCCAAACTGCTGTCATTGTTGGAAGAAGCCACGACAGATGTGGAACCATCCATGCAAATAATCGGTATGTTTACTGTCCTCTTGAGTTCTACAAAGCTACGTGAAAGAATAAACATAAAACTCTCCTGTCCTCTACCCTCATCAGACTTAACTAGTACCTATCCCAGAAGCTAATGTGCCACAAGCTGTCCATAATGACACAGGAAAAATGACATGTGAAACCTGTCCAGTTGCTCTACTTGTATGATCATCATGCTTTTTTTTCCATCCATCTGGATGTTGAGGGGAAGGAAGGAAGGAGAGAGTGAGGTTAGCATGAGTAAAAACTGCAGCACTGAGTTACGCCACATACTGATAATATCCTTTTCATCTAGTCTGATGTTGTCTACTTAACTGCTCATGCTTACACCACCTCTTACATTGCATACTCATAATTGTACCTTTCAAGGAGAGCATTAAAAATGATTGGAATAATAAACACGTCAGAACCCCCACCCCTGAATATTGTAAACATGTACCTACTGGCAATACAATTCATGTAGGAGGTGGTTAAGGCTTAACAGGGACGTGGGCAGTAAAGGCAAGAAAGCTGTAATTGATAAGTTTGTGGGAATCTGTGCAGGAATGCCTGTAGGGATCAGGGGTAGTTTCAGCAAACGGATTGCCCCTGGATATGTCACAACAGTCATGCGTTCTGCAGGTCAGACCATGAATGTTAAGACTGTGTTCTATTTGCTTGACATTCTGGCACAGCTGAGAGATTTAAGAAGTTACCACTCATCAGCTCTCCCATTACTGCTTCTTCAGTGCACAAGCAGTAGGTGATCTACCTTAAGGGATCAGGTGAGAATCCTTAATTTGCTTCGGTGCAAAGTCAGCCAGTTTAGTTTAAAAAACTTCCAGCCATGGTTCAGAGGTTAGAAAGATTCTTACTTCCCTAAACTGACCACATACCACAGGTAACATGTTACAGAAAGGGCCCCTCTTTTTGCAAATAATGGGGTAAAAAATGATGGGTAGCCGTTTGACTGAGAAACATGACATTAAAGCATACGAGGCTTGTGAAGAGTATTAACCCTAGCACGTCTCAATCTGGTTTGCCAAGGCAACAGCTTAACGTAGTTTGATGCGACTGTGTTGTTTGGCGGTGTTTCAATAAAAGTGCATCATGATGAGTCACACCCTTAATAAGCAATGTTCTATTCTAGCAGGAAGTGCCTTTCTCACAGCTGAGAGAATCATCCTTTCAGTTCCCTGCCACATCCAGAAGTAAAGACAAACAATTTCATCCATCTATAAGGGTGTCTTTCTCCAGAATCAGACAAAGAACCATGAAAATGTATGGGATTGCGGATCACAAAGTTGACTAAATTATGACAGGGAAAAAGATGGCAAGTAAGGCGTGAGATGGTCTTCCAAAGGCTGAGGCAAAAGCAGGGAGAATAATTGCATCACTATAAGCAATAAGTTAGTAACTTTGTCATCCTCTAAAAGTACAACAAGGTGATAATTTTGTCTTTGGGATCTTCATAATCAGTGTAAAAGCAGTTAAAGCCAGTCTATAGAAAAAGCTGGCTGAGAATCTGTTTAACACACCAGTCATGTTCTATCATGTTTTTATGGTATTTAAACACCTTGCATAGAAATATCTTACTTTGGAAGGCAACCCAGTCACGGTGAGGTTGAGGAGAACTGCTAATTCACTGGTTTGAAACCCAAACAATGTGGTTGTTTGTGTTCATGTCTTATTTTAGTCTATGTTCTCTACACCCTATGCTATGTCCACATTGATGAGTGCTAATGTCCAATAGCAGCAGATTTCTAGAGTGAAACAGTGCTAAGGACCTGGTATGCATACTACACGTGTCCAGAGGTCTTCAGATTGGCTGTAGCCTGTTCCTGAAGATTGAGAAATGCTCTTTATGGTTGGACTGCATAAGACGTGCCCTTGGTGTGCATTTTCTGGTAATTACCATCCTCAAAGGGATCCAGTTTGTGCATTTGTGACTGCTCCATCCCACAGCCAAGGCATGGGAGATGAGGACTACTGAGAGATGGGCTTCAAAAGCTCTCTCCTAATCTGAGCTAAAATGCTAATATAGCCAGACCTTTTGTGGTGCTTGGTCTTCTGATGCTACATGCCGCTGAAGTTAAATACCCTTTCTAGTTCTCTCCTGTATTTTTTTTTCTGCTCTCTGTTCCAGATACTATACAGGGAGGAATATGAAGACTTAGTAACCTTACCCTGGCTTTAGCTATTAGACCCCTTCTTCCTCCCTCTCCCACTGCTGCCCACACCAGGAAGCACCACTGAAAGCCACAGGGAGAAACTCTTTCTGTCACTCAAGCCTTCCTCCTAGGATTTTCTCTTTGAGATGGATGACCACCACACTTAAGAAGAGGCATCAGGCAGATTTGGATCTGTCACAGTGTGTGAAAGACTCAGTATTTTTAAACCTGTGCCCAAATACAATGTAGTTTTGGCCCATAAAGCAAGCTCCCACAGTGATATGTCCAAAGCTCATCTGATTCGGTCCATATGGCTCAGAACCAAGAAGGGCTTTGGGCTTAAGAAATCTGTCTGCTTTTAAAAGTCCGTATCCATGAAATCAGCACATAATTTTTCTCGTCATTGAGCATCAATGAAATTATCTGTCATCGCAGCACAATACATCCGTGAACAGATCCTGCTCATGTCTCTCATTCTGGAGAAGAGAATGATAATTTCCAGCCTCTAGTATATGCTGAAACAAGCTGTAAGTCTATAGCTTGCATTTCTGCTACTGAAAACATAAGCTCACTTGAGGGCTTAGCACAGTACGGGCCGTGCTAAGCACTTGAAGCTCTGCTTAAAGTTAGTGAAACCTGTGGGAGCTCAGCATCTCTAAGAATCAGGCACCAAGGGAGCAGGATCACGAGAAAGCTTATTAAGGTTTCCCCTTACACCGTTGGCTAATAAAGGCCTGCATAGAGAGTTCACGGGAAAGTCAGGATGCAGTGTGCGTTGGTAGCCATCAGCATTAGCATTAAGCACAAGACAGAGAAGACAGACAGCTAAAGAGCATTTAACTATAGGCTGCTGGTGTTTTTCTGACTGTAGCCTTACAGTAACTAAAATGAATTTTTGTGGTCTTAGCTCTGTCATTGTCGTTCCCTTATTCGCACCTTGAAACCAACATGCATTAGACAGCCCAGTTAACCTTCGCTGCTAGGGGAAAAAAATCCAGAGCTGTGTTACTGTGGTAACTGAATCATTTTTCACTTTAAGACGGAGCAGTTCAATGCAATGTATTATGAAACAGCCCGCTCCGGTCAGGATGAAACATGCAGGATGCCTGACAGCTTGGCGCTCACTCTGTGAATGAATAGAGCACTCCCAATTAATGTGGTGTTCGGCTTTTAACTTTAATAATCATTGCTGTAACTCGACAGAAATGTTTATAAAACATCGGACTGGTTGCCACATAGATGCAATTTTCAGTAAATGCCTGAGACAGGAGTTTCCACCATTGCTGTTGTTTATTATATGCATTTCCAAGGATGCTGATCAGGGTGCCGCTACGTAAGGGTGTAAGAACCGAACGAATAGCTCAGCAGAAGAGATGAAGCATGCCTTCTCCGCTCAGATAATATTTCTTACATACACAGAAGCCGACACAGGAGTTTTAGGCTGAGAGAATTAGGCACCAGAATTAAATGGGAAATGGGTGCAGGACTACTTTAGTGCCTCTAAAATTCCCAACTGTTCTTTGGGGGAAAACAGTGGGGTAGAGGACTGGAAATGGAAATGTTTTCCCCTTTCAGTTGTATACAAACCTAAATGCTATATAAAACCGGCTGTAATCCACGGTGGTTTTATTTAATTAGGGGAGGTGTGCAGGTTGTTCCCCTGTCACGTGAAGAAAAATCTCTATTCTAGGCCATAACAATTGCCATTTCAGGATTTTGCAAAACAGATAAAAGTGAAATGGCTAATGGAAGATGGAGTGATTATTCCTGTGATAACCCATTTAAGTTCATATTCAGTTGTAAAAGAAGTCAAAATGAAAATTAACAGGCTTACATTCATCCCTCCTGCCAGCCCATGGCACAAAAATGGTCTCTCCTTAACAGTTAAGCTCTCCTGTGTGGTTTCCACTGAAGGGGCATTAAGCTGGGGCAGTAAATTAGGAGGTTGTGTACAAAGGGGTGCAGGGTATAGAGATTTCATGCCTTTTCCTGAGGGAATTATTGTGCATTAACACTGTTATAATGGTGCCTGGCTATGACAAAGATGAGCAGCTGAGAAATACATGTAATAAATAATGCACATAAACATGCAAGATCGTTTCTAAGGGAAGTAAAGTGGAAGCCAGCCTTTTTAGCTCACGGCTAATGTGGCGGAATAATAAAACTACTTCTGAGATGCTGTTGTCTGGCTTGACACGCTTTGTTTTTCTCCTTAACAGGGGAAGTGTTCTTGCAGATTAAAGGCCCACTAGAAGACACATATAAAATCTACTGCTATCGCCACGATGATGCACACACCATGCTGGAATCCTATGAAAAGGATGAAGAACTGAAGCAGCATTTAAGACACTGTGTACAGTCCTTAAAGTAAGATCTTTTCAAATGATGATTTCCGTCCATAGTCAGTTGCCTGGCAGGGAACATTTTAAATGGATGTAGATGAAAGGTCCCCTGTAAATCCGGAGTTTTATGAGGCTTGCTGGGAGCTCTGGCTTATGCTGCTTTCATGAAAAGATGACAAGCCAGGGGCCATGATTAGATTTCTTTCTCTTCAAGATGGCCAAAAATAGCACAAGAATGGTTGCTCTTCCTTTAGCTTCAGTGCCCCATACTGGCAAAAAAAGTGCTGCATCATATCATGGGCTATTGGGAACACCTTGCCCAGCTCCTAGGAAACATGCTACCCTCATCTTCAGCAAGTCTATTGCTTGAATTAAAATAGCCTGTAACAGTGCTATTCACATGCACTGGCGTTTCTGAGCCCCTGTTGCAAGGCCCCAGGGAGATGGAGCAGCTGTGTGGTGCTGGACCCCTCGTGATGGGGGTATTTGAGAGTGATCAGTCTTGGAGCAAGCTGCCAGGCCCCTCGGGGAAACATGTCAAGAACTGGGGATGCAGCAGAATAGTGGATCCATCTTTCTTCCAGCACGGCTTCCTCCTGCAGCCAGTTGCAGGAACCAGCTGATCCACTCCATGGAGAGTGCTTCTCCTCCTACTCATAAAACGCCTTGCCCCCTCACTTTCCCTAAAGCGTCACACGGAGCTGCCAGGAGGGAATGCACCATGGTCTTTCCTATCAGAGGTCTAGCTCCAGCTTCATGAAAGGCCCATGCTGCATGCTTGTAGGAGAGATGTAAAGCTATCACAAATAAGGGAGTGTACATCAGCAACAGATATTTCAACCACACCCCAGTTAGTGATCAGTCTGCAGAGATTTGTTAGCACTTAGGAGATGGGAAGTATGTCCAAGTGAAAGCTGGGAAGAGTAGTGGAGGGAAATATTAACAACATCAAAACAGAAATGTTCACTTTCAAGACAGGTTATGTTAAAAATAAGGCTTATTTTGTGCAACATGTGTAGTTATTAAAAACATAACAAAGTATATTTGCAGGGTATTTAGGTTTAGCTACCCTGGAAGTTGAAGGAAATAGATCTTCATAGAAACTCAGGCTTTCAGGCTAATGGATGGCCAGGTACCTCCCCTAAGGGGGGTGTTTTAGTTGCTGATGCCTACAATATTCTTTTCTGGCTAATCAAGAGAAGCCGCTGCTGTCATTCACTCATCCTTGCTGCTGAGGCAAGGCGGCATGGAAGGAAACAAAGATGAAAGATAACATCCACGTACATGCTAGGGTGGATGCTGCCACCTGAATTCCAGAGCCAGCAAGAGGAGCCCCTGTACCAACATCACAGCTGGGATTTGTGAAGAGAAAGGATATTTTGTGCTGAGCCATTGTAGCCTTTGCTAGCAGGAAGTGACAAAGCCTTCCTCACAATGAAGCCTTGTTTTGTCTTGTTCTTTCCTGATCAGCCTTTAAACAGGAACGAACGAAAAAAGCACTGGTGCATGTATGCTACACTCTGTTTTTTCCCAGTGCTTAAAGATTGCAGCCAATTGAAACATTAAGACCTGAAAGTGCTCACTGAAATGCAGAGCTGTGGTCACCTAAACCTGTTATTACTGATTGGAGAATACTTGCCCTAGGAAGAAAATTATGCAGCATTTTTACCAAATAAGCTATAGGCTGTTTTCCATTGTGAGACACAATAGATGTGCGGGCTGGTGACGACTATTCTTGAAAAATGTTTACTTCTTAAATAATTATTTTTTTCCTTGGAAATAATATTGTTCCATTTTTTTTTAAATTAAAACGAGATAACATTACTAGGGGCTTCTGTTCCTCAGCTGAGTAATATCTATATAGTAATATTACTATATATAGTATATTATTATATAATAATATAATAGTAAAAAAGCAACTTCTGTATCAGGATCGATTTGAGAGTGGTACTCTGCACATCTGTACAGACAAATCAGATTTAATTAGCCATGCTGAGATTCCTATTCCTCCTGTTGACTGAAGAGGAGAAATTCCATCCCAAAATGTAGGTGTGTGCCTTGGAGACATGTGCAAATCCACATTCTGTAGAGTCCCATGTTTCAGCAGTGATTATGCAAACTGGGGATGTTGTTTGCTAGCTTAGCCAAAGAAATGCAGCTGGTAAAAATGAAAGGATGCTGGCAACTACCTGCTCTGCTTTCAGCCTGAAGTAGCTTGGTCAACTATTACAGGGGCAGAGGGATGTCATAAGCGTGCACAAAGTGCTGACAGTGCAGAAGCAGTGAAAGCACCAGCTTCCAGATGCTCAGTTAGGCACCGGTGGGTGAGGAGGTAAGAGTGCAGGCAGTCAAACAGCAGTGGCTGACAACGTGATGTCAGGGAAGCCTAACACAGAGATGGAGCGACATGTTGCTTCCCTTGCATTTGAGTGAATTCATACCATAAGGAAAATATTCTATGCGCACGTTTCCATGTTTCCAAACTACAATTGTACGTCCCTGCTGCTTTTGGTATATGTATCAACACAATCCTACTCTGAAGAGCTTTCAGTTGATGTGTAGCCTACAAAATACTGAACAGCTTCATCGATTCTATATCCTAAATGGCTGAAATGTATTCTTTCTCATTTAGAAATACATTTCTATTTAAAGACAGTAGATGGGAATGTATGTAAAGCGTAAGAATGACATGTTTAATTTTACTTTTTGTATTAAGGACTTGATGTTACTTACCATAGTTAGCACAGTGACCTAAATTTTCTTCTCTAACACTGTCAGGACAAGGCTGGGTCTTATAGCCAAAGCCAGGTTTCTAACAATCCTTTCTCATTTGGGGCTGTCCTTTCAAAAAGATATAGGGTCAGATTCACTGGTACCCTCTGGCTGTTTTGTGCAGTTCTGCTGACACATTGCAGCCATAAACCTAAGTTAACTGGCCAGTTACGGCTGCTGTGTGTCACTGGAGTGTATCTGAGAATCTGGCCCCTGATCTGTATAAATTCTTTTAGGAGGAATCTAATATATGTTTTGTTTTCTTCTCTTTTGCAGAAAGATATATGAGGAAGAGTAAGTACTATGCCTTTCTTACATGTAAAATAATCTTTAAAATATCTTTAATTTATCTTCAGTATGCTTAAAACTGTACGTGTGGAAATTTTAAGGACACAAGCCTTTTGTGTGAGAATAACCCATAGATTTTTCCAAGACATATGTGATAAAGACGCTCAGTTTTAATTTCCCTAAGCCTGTCTAGTTTTCTAATTACCACTGCTCTAGCTTTGCAGTATCTTTCAAAACTTGAGGTTTATGAAGGTACTTAATTTCGTTGCCAATTCATTCAAAGCCCTTTATTATCACCTCACTATCTTATAAATGTGCTTAGAGAGCTCTGAGGTGCGCAAGAGTGGTTGTCAACAACATAGTGTCAGTCTTTGAAATCCAGACACTCTGAAATAATTTGGCATAGGCCTCTCTAGACCTGCTACAATGCACGTTAGGTATTTCACAGGTAAAACTATTTCTAAGGTGATGACCCCTTCGGTAGCCCTATATGAGAAGTCCACATTAGGATCTCCCCTCTGACAGTGGCTGGAAGAACATCAGAAAAGAACAAGCTCATTGCAACACCTTGCCAGAATACTCACCCAGCCATTGATAACTTGTGGTTAAGGGACTTCTGTGCCAAATGTGACATCTTTGAAAAGCTATAAAGGAGAGTTTATCACAGCTGCAGTTTCTGGACATCCAGCAGGTTGGGATCATTGAAATGCAGCATCTCCTGAAGTTACCTGCAGGGAGAGGTCAGAGGAGGGGTTAGCTGAACTGAAGAAAATTATTACAGGACCAGACAGAAATGTTAAGACAGAAAAGAGGAGCAAGTTTGCTCTATATTGGTAGGAGAGGAACACCTGTAAACTCAGAGAATTTGTTAATAAGTCAGTCAATTGCATGTCATAAATAAGATCACTGTAAAATACGCTTGGAAGGATTTGCATGTTGAAATTCTGCAGTTGGGGTTTTCAAGCTTTAGTCTATGAGAGGAAATAGTTCTTCTGCATTTTGTTCTGATAAGGGACATTCTTGTATACTCCAGCCTCCCAAGGAGCAGGGCTCCAAGAGGAACAAAATATCCAGAGTCACAGTAAGATCATGAGAGACAACAATGCATATAGAAATAGTGACTGCCTGCTCCGCCTTGTGCAAGTCTGTTAGAAACGAATGCCTAGTTTTCTCCTTCAAATGGTTTCCAGTGGAGTGGAGGATACAACTCAGAAAGTGAGTTTAAACTGGCTCTTATAAAGCTGTGCAGAGTGCAGTGAGCCAGGTTTAGCTGTGGGACCCTCCCTGAGCTTGCCTACCTTGCACAGTGTGGTGGCGTTTGCCTTCCCTGCTGACAAGCTGGGCACTCGGAAATGCCATCACCGGCAACTCAGCTTAGAGGTTGCAGAGTCTCGGCAGCCCTTGGGCAGGAGTGCACCCAAAAATCTTGTTAATGTTGGACTGGAAAATACAGTGTAACTCACCCCAAACGGTCTGTGATGTTGCTGCTCCCAGATTGCTTTTCATTCAAGCATGATCAAGAAGACAATTACATAAATACCAGACAGTGCTGCCCTTTGCTAGTAGCTCGATAGGTTAAATTCTGCTTGGCTTAACAACTGTGCAGCCTCAGTGAATTCCTTGGGTTTGCATGAGAGTCTTACAGCATAGTGAATTATTTGCCCTGCATGTCTTGTACTAAAATGAACTCGGGCACAGTAAACCATGAAGCCCAAGACTTTTAAGTCACGCTGCAGCCTATGATGCATGCACACCATTTCAAAACTGCCAAGCTGAACATGACACTGGCCTCACTCCTGCTGTACCATGCTGGCTATCGTGTTTGCTACTGGACGTAGTTGCTGGGTAATGACAGCAAATGAAACTAAATCCCGAATCACCTGTCTTCGCATAGCTCACCATCATGTGTTTTTTAAACAGACCGTAATCCTTCTGCATTTGTGAGTTTGTTGTGTTGGGAGGAGGGAGGAAGGGTGTGCTGTGATGCTCACTGCAGTTAAGCCAGCTGCATTTACTGCAGAGCTCCGGTACTAATTGGCAATGAGATTAGTACAGCTACATATGACCTAGAATACTTGCTAAATTCACAGTAACATGGCGTGGGGGGGGGGAAGGCTGAAGTAGCATCACAAATGAATTATCAACTTAATTTTCTGCACAATAGATGTCACAAGCCATTACTTACCTCTTTCGGTTGCATGGCAAGGCCATGTCCTGCCCGGCGGCTGGGTGCGTCCTAACGGGGCGCATTGCAAACGGGACTCGTCCAGGGAGAGTGGCTATCATCAGCTAATCTTGCTGGGGAGAATTAGATGAGTTGAACTTCGTGGCATTTAGTGCCCCAGGGAGTCATTATCTTATAACAAACCTACTATCTCTCAAACCATATTGCAAGACTGTGTCATGCAGATATGCGAACAGAGGGCTGTTTATCACTTGGGCAGCTGTCCAAAGTGCAACTATATAAAGAGAAGACACTTGAAGATTTTTCCATTCATGAGGCAGCTTTTACAGATTTGCATTCATGGGGCTTTTCAGAGAAAACAATAACAATTTAAGATTTTTTTTTTTTTCATTATTGCTGCCAGAAGCTGAAAGAACGGAAAACAGCTCTCTATATTTAATGTAGGATACAGGGGAAATGAGGGGGATTGAAATGATGAGAAGGTTTGGGGACATCAAGAAGCCTTAAAAGGCATCTACTGTTAATTTTTTTTCATGCAGAACTTTTTTACAGATAATGCCTGTGCTAGAGAGATGGTTTAAATATGCAGATGTCTCTTCTCAAAAGCATTCAAATTGTTAGTTAATTAGTCAGCAGTAAGGATTGGCTCTTGTACTTTTTATACATATAGAAGTGGGAATGAAAGCTTTTTTTTTTCTCTTTTACGCTTCCTCCTGCACCAAACAATAGATGTCAGCCTGCAAAACCAAGTGGCTGTTCCCTGTTTTTTGTACTTTCCTTCTACATTGCGTTATTCTATCGTTCCATATGCAGAAATCCTTCTTCGCCTTGCATTAACTCTTGCATAGTTAATGTCAAACAACCCTTTCCCCCTCCAAAGCAGCCTTTTTGGGTGTGCAAATGGACCATTTGCTCCGCTTTACTGCCCTTCGCACTGTTACCAACAGCTCACGCTCCATTTCAAAGGGGACGCCTGTGGGTCACAGGTAGTTCCTACCAGCGCTGGTGCTAGGTTTGCTCAGGAGCGTGCTGTAACGAGGAGGGACAATGGACACATCTGTCCTGCTGCTGGAGCCTCAGTAGCGGCTGGCCCAGGCCCTAGGGCTTGGCCACCTGGTGTGCCTACTCTGGGGAGACCCCATGTTTCTACCAGCCCCGTGGAAGGTAACGAAGGCATGTGTGGCTTGGCCCTGCCCTTCTCCTGTTTTCTCCCAGGCTGTTGTAATGGCCTGCAAATGCACGGCCTCTCCCCTTCAAGCCTAGAGAGTGTAAGGAAAGACTTTTGTCCAGAGTGGGGCTGGAGCATGAATTTAGCTGGCTGGTAACTCCCTTGCATGGGGGCCAGAGAGCTTGGGTGCCTGGGGAGGCTGCTCTGCTGCCCCTGCCAAGCCAGCGGGGATCAAGCCTGGAGCTGCAGGCCGTCCCCATGCCCGTGCTGGAAGCTGTGACTTCCCTACCCTCATCCCTCTGCCGCCCTAGCCAGCTGCCTGCTCTGCTTTTGTGTAAGGTGACTTCTGGCAGGTTGGATCACGCCTGTTTGAACATTCTGTATGTTCAGCGCTCCCCCAGGCCGGACCTGGTGCCTTTTGGAAGCTCAGGCATCATTAGAAATAACCTACTGGCAGCCAGCAAAGAGAAACCACAGATAAAGACCATAGAGCTTAAGGGTCACTGTGACAAGTTGAGAGTTGTTGTGAGAAGGGATGCAGCCGTGAATGGGCATCCCAGATACTTGCAGCAGGGAGATGTTGCGATTTTAAGCCCCAGGGGCCAAAGCAGGATGCAATAACCCCGCTCACATGTGTTTCTCAAACTTCCTGTTACTTGTTCTTCCACCTACATCTCCCTCCCTGGGTGTTGTGGTGTGTATGTTGTACCACACACACCCTCAGACTGAGTGGGACAGTTTCAGAGGTAATGTCTAAGCAATAGTCTGGTAGGTTGCTGAAAACACAGAAAACTCAGTCTCGCTGTGTATTTCGCATTGAGGGGGCGAAAGGAGGGTTTCGTTTACAAGGGCCCCTGTTCCCTTACAGATGTATCTTATTTTTTGACTTAAGTGGTAATTGCACATCTATGACTCAGTGCAAAGCACTGCTCTGGTTTTGATATTTTCTGTAGTTGAAGGCTGAACTGAAGGATATAAAAGGCAGCAGCTTCAATGACTAGACAGAAATAATAAGAAGTTTTTGTCTTCAAGGAGTTTCTTCTTAAGTGACAATTTTTTGGGTATAAATTATAGGGGAAAGCCAAATCTAATGGACATGGGATCCCTGATGATCAAACCAGTGCAACGGGTGATGAAATACCCCTTGTTACTCTGTGAACTCTTGAATTCAACTCCTGCTTGTCACCCTGACCACAAGGTGCTACAAGATGCCCTTTTTGCTGTGAAAAACATTAATGTGAACATCAATGAACTTAAAAGGAGGAAAGATTTAGGTAAGAAAAAAGCACAGTAAGTTCTTGTGTCTTCGTAGGTTTGGGCTGGTAATTACAAGAGAGCTTTCAACTCCCATCGTATCACTACAACAGTTTTGGCTGGTGCTACCCAAGGTACCAGCTACACTGGGTTTCAGGAAGGTGCCTTAATGTCAATTGTCCTCAGCCAGCTATGTTATCACACTGGTAACTCCAGAAATATGAAAATGATGAAAGAACTCATGTTATATCCATGTTCATTTTCCATAATGTAGTTGCAAACACCAGTAATAATTAAGATGCAGTGATAGCAGCAGTATTTCTCATAGACTTGCCATGTTGAAGCCCTAACTTCAGTCTTCCCAAGGCTGGCATTGATAACAGGGTTTTCATCATCTCAAGCATTTTCACACAAGATTACAGCAAGTGACATCAAAGTGTCTGCTCTCAAATGGTTTCGCATTTGTGTGCCCGTCCCTGTGAAAAGCCCCGCGAATACAGATTATTAGTGTCATGAAATTCTCTGTCTGCAGTGCTGAAGTATAAGAGGAATGATGATGATGAAACCCTTAAAGAAAAGTTTTCCCGACTGAATATCCACTCCATTAGCAAGAAATCCAAGAGGGTCACCAGCCATCTGAAAATACTGACGGGGGGAGAACCTCAGGTACTTACTCATCCAACTGCAGATTTGCATCAACAGCTTCAGTTCTGCTTTCGCACTGGGCATTTTTAAAAACATGTTGGGAATGGAGTTTGTGGTGTTGCTTTTTTTCTGCATCATTTATAAAGTAATTTTCTGACTGCCACAGAAGACAGGAAAGATCTTTGTGATTGAAATAGAAAATAACGTAATGTGTTCTCCACCTTTTCCTTTTTAATCTAAGAGTTTCTCAAACTTCTGATCACAGCAGAGAGGAAGTGACCGGTAGTTTTGTGAAACTCATCCAGAGATCAGCACTTTGCGGATAGACTGGCAGTATTTATTGTCGATGCTGAGAATGTGCTCAGTCCATCTTGCTCCGCATTGTAACATTCAGGTTCTGAACCCACCAAGGCAGATGAGCAATACTTCTGATTAGGAAAGGCCACGGGGTTTGCCTTTACATGTGCAAGGACCTGGAACAGTCAAAACTACTAGAGGCAAAGAACCCTGTGATAAGTCCGATAAGTGTTGGGTGGCCAAAAATGCTCCTTCATAATTTCGAGATTGTAATTCAAAACATAGCAGGATAAAAATATTCAGGAAAGCTTAAATTTAAATCTCAAAGAACATCAATTACAACTGACCTCGAAAATAATATCCAGTGCACCTCAGCACATGAGATGGCTGATTATACAAGGTCACTTGCCTTTCTAGATGTGACTTTACAAGCTGCGTGCCGTTTTTTCCTGTTTTGTTTTTTATCAGTGGTTTCCCCCTTTCTCTGACGCAAACTACCCACATTTATTTTTTCTGTTCATTTATTTGTACAGTGGAAATTTTTGCATTCAGAATCAGACAACAGCAAGGCTATAAAATCAGAGAAAAATGGAATGAAATTTGATTAAGAGATGTGATTTTTCTACTTTTTCTTTAGAAGCTTCTGCTTTATGTTTTTTTGGTTTCGTTTTTAAATTAAGTTTAAAACATTTGAGAATCATTTTAGAATCAGGATACATCTGTTAAAGATTCAGCCCTCTCTCCTGCTTAATTAGACTAAGTTCCCAATTCACATCTCTGAAACATGCTGTGACCCTTACAGCAAGACTACCGAAACACGAGACTTGAGATTTCTCAAATTCCTTGCATAAAAGGTAGGCAGAAATAAAGGTATTTTCATGTTGGGTTTTTTTTTCAGCTAGCATAAAAAAGTAGTACATGCCTATTTCCAGCTGCTGAGGTTTCCAGCTGAAGAGCTGGCGTTGCTCTAGAGGTAACAGCTCCACCTACAGCCTGCCTGGGGAAATCTCCCCATCACCCACAAATAAGCACCCAGGGAAGTAATGCCATGACATAAAGATTACCTTATGGTTTTCACCATTGTTTCCTCAAACGGAGCAGCAACATACAGAAGAGTTTTATTGGCACACGTAGGTGTGCTTCTAATAAAGCAACTCCCTGCTTCCACAAGGATTAAAAATTAAACTCTCTGCCATGTTGCCCTGTGCCTTTCATTTTTCTCTGATTGAAACTGGAGCTTGGGAGAATTAGGGGCTGATCTGTTCTGTTTTCAAAGGGAGGAGTTCAGGGAATGTTTGGGATTTTTTCAGCAGTGCTCTGGACGTTTCTTTCATTAGCCAGGCTCTTTTGGGCTGCGAAAATAACAGCACAAACATCTTTTTTAGGTGAAAGATCAAACATTTAATAAGGAAGAAAAGTTGTTTCGAAGTTTAGAGAAGACTGTGAAATTGTGTGTGAAGAACATTTCACTCTCCTCGCAACATCTACAGGTGGGTCCGGGCCTTTTGGAAATCTGTGGCCTCAAACCATATACATAACCAGTTTGACACACATTTCTGCCACTGGTTAGGCAACACCAAATTACACATAAGCAGGCCTGTCTACATCAGAATATTGAATAAATGAGCTGTGCTGCTGCTGCATTACTGAGCCGATGGCAAAGGAGTTTTTCCCCTTACACAAGCAGGTTCTATGGAGACCCATGGGTGCCATGCAGAAAAGAAGGTGCTGTCTGATGGTACAGTTAGGACTTTCAAACACCGTGTGAAGCTGTCATATGGCTCATGCACATCTGCTGCAGTGTAGCACCAATTGCTTCTCATTAAAAATGGAAGAACTGAGTTGCAACCACATGAAGTAAAATGTCCTAAAATACTTATTTTGGATGCGAGGAGTCCTTCCTTTATTCTGTTGCTAGGTTGTGTTGAAGGCTAGCATTAGATATAGACTGCTCAAGTGCTGTAAATGTCTTTGCTTTAGTCTTCCTCTCCGAAGATGGGCGTTGGCTTGTAACTTATAAACTTTTCCCTCTCATGGACAACTTGCCAACTTTGTAGATGGCATGACACCCTTCAAAAGTGTAAGTGTGCCCAAACTGGACACAAACGTTGTTTGAGAGGTAAGGTCAATGGCCAGCTGGCCAGAGCTTATTGCAAACACACCTCATTTGGTTCAGCAAACAGAGGAAAGCCAGTGAACTCAGCCGAGAAGCGTTGTTGCCTGGAATGGTGTTGACAGCTCCTTATCCAAATGGATGCATGCTTCATTAAGATTAAAATGCAAAGTGGAATACACTATTGTAGTCCTAATTAGTCCTCCAAAAGTGGCCTTTGAGGGTGCATGGGTCTTGAACTGGCTTCTTGCTGAGGAGTAGCTAACTTCCAGTGGGACACTCATTAGGTTGGGGCAAATGTTTTCAGTTGAACATTAGAAACTTGAGTCTTAAATAGTTTACATAGAAAACAGACAAAACACAGGAAAATATTATTGCAGTAAACAACTCCACAATGGCTGGAAACTGCACAGAAATTGCACAGGTGTCAGAGACGGAAAAATATTTCTGATTCCATCATTATTACTGCAGTATCTGCATGAGTGAATGCAGTATATTAAACCAGATCGTAATACGGTTTCATCTTCCTACCATCTTCTCATTTAGGATTCTATACATCTGGCTGCACAGAATATAATTGGGCTTCAGGAAATCTTGCAAGACAAAGATGACAAAGTCAACGACTGTTTGAAAAAACGGAACAACACTGCAAATCTCTGTGAAGACCCTGTAAGTTTATGCAATGTCCAGTGTTACACAGTTACCTCTGTGTGTGAGAAAACAGGTGTATGTGAGGAAGACTAGCACAGAAAAGAGCAAAACCCCTTAGGAATCCATTGGGAAAATGAGTGGGTTTTTTGGTTGAGCTTCTGTAAGAAATAAGATAAAATTCAGTGTAAGTGCACTGTGTTTTCCTTAGAAGAGCTAAAGAAAACCTCTCAGGCTAAATTCCTGTGTTTAAACTAAAATGTTTGTGCTAAATTTGCATGTTCACCAGAGCTTCAGACAAGAGTAGCAGATCTTTGCTTTGCTACTTTTGTTACCAACACTTGCACTTTCAGAGTGACTTTTGTGATCTTTGTTGTGCTCATGAACTATTAGCTCCTGGAACCATAGATCTGTGAAAAATCTCAGCTTTATTACTTTCCAAGTAAGTTACTATCCTTCATAAAGGGAAACCATGAAAAATCTGAATATAGCCCGTAGGAGTTAGAAAGCAATTAAAAAAAAAAAAGGTCATAGTTTTTCAACTAGTATCTTGCTTTCAGGGTCCAAATGAACTCTAATGCCTGGCTCTATTAAGAGAGACTAAAATGTCTCTTCAAAATGGGGCCGGCTGCTTCTTCAAACAGCTGCTCAAGCTGGAAAAATTCAGAGGTAGAAGTTTTCTTATACTTTCCTAGGTTTGTGCTGACTAAAATATACCCATTCAGTCCCGTCCAAAACTGAATAAAGTCTGCCAAGAAACAGAAGGATCTTTGACAGACCACATCCTCCCAGATAATGACAGGGAAGTAAGATGTTGTATTTCCTTTCCTTTGAAGTTCCTGCATTTGAAAAGCATCTCAAAAATTAATCTCAATAACCAGAAAGATATTTTCAATGTCTTTACAACGAACGAATGCATAAAGTGCAGAAGAGTACCCCTCTGTCACTGCAGTTGTGAGTGTGTCCAGTGTGGAAGATGCCCCCATATTCAGAAACATCAAAGAACAGCAGAAGTAATTCCACAACAGATGAAACAGAAAACTTTTTTTTCAGAAAAAAATTTTGTAACTTCTACTGGCTCATGACCCAGCTATTCTGAAGGTCTATGTAATTAAAAAAATCTTTATCCTTGTTAACTGCGGACATTGTTATTAACCATGTTAATTTCTACTGATGTATTTATTTCTGTGTCTTGGATTTACAAGATTACAAGGATTCTCTATCCCATGTATGAGGTTTTCTTAAAAAAAAATTCTGTCCTGAAATTGCATGATGAGTAGATGTTCTCACTGAACAACCCATAGTGTTCTTCACATGTTTTCCTGAAAGGGTATTATCAATAGAGATCTCAGCAATGGGCTCAGGTTAATTTTTTTTTTCCTTTATGCACTTGTTAATAATGAATACCTTCCTCTCTCGTTGTATTTTAAGGAAAATTTTAGGGCAGAAATCCACAATAGCCTCTTCTCTTCCAGAAATCAGGTCCAGCAGTTTAGAAAAATTGTTTTCTTAATGCATCAAAAATTGGTTTGCTAAAAACAGCCCAGTTTTTCAGGTGGAAATAAAGTAGGAACCATCTAGCCAGTGTACATCATCTTGGCCTCGGGAGAGCAATTCCGGTACTAAAATGGATCTGTCCTCAACTGCACTGTGTTATGGGGGGTAGAGGGACAGCTGCTCTTTTATTCTCACATTCAGCCCAAGAACTTAATTCACACAGAACGACCAAGAGCTTTAATATGATGATGAGTTTCACTCACTGCAAGCCTGTGCTCTATTTGAACAAGTGACTTACAAAAATAAATTTTATTTCATGCAATATTAATCCCTTGAGACAATTAGAGACTAATGGAAAAGTCTGAGAAAGGCTTTGTTTTTTTACCAGGTGTCTAATTTTGTTGATTACTAGAGATAAAACCAACAAGCATAACATAATTTAATCAAATCAAGTGATTGTCTGTGTTTGCTTAAACAGGAATTGAGTTACAGCTGTTTCCAGGAAAGAAAAAAAAAAAAAAAGAGCAGCTTTGAAAGCATTGATAGCATTCAAGACTGCCATTTAGCAAGACCTCATTGTCTCTGGACTGTATATTGGCCCTCCAGTTATGGAAACCCCAGTTTTATTGGACCACTTCACCAATCCTTACCCAGTTTTTCCTCAGTGGTAACACACTGAGGGCAGTACCACAGGCTGCATGCTCCAAGGGACCATTACCAGACACTTTAAGCTGCAAAACTGTTACCTCTCTTTTGCAATGTTGTGAAGGAGATTCTAACTCACACTAGACCCTGCTTGAAGCTGCCTCTGACAGCCAATGCTTTGTGAAGAGTGATGAATAGGTTGCTTGATAGGCTGCCACCAGGCTTAACCTGTTTCTGGGTCTGAAGAACTGTATGAATAAAGCAATAAATAAGTCTGCTCTGTACCCTTCCAGATGGCCCAGCTGGACAAGCTTGTTTTGACTCCTCTCTCAGCACTACAAGCCTTGTTCTCAGGCCCACAGAAGCTCATCCAGAAGCGCTATGACAAGTTGTTGGACTACAACAGCTACCTTCAGAGGTCAACAGGAGAAGAGCTGGACCTGGCAAAGAAAGACTATGAGGCTTTAAATGCACAGTTAGTGGAAGAACTTCAGGTATTCAACAGAGCAGCCAAAAAGATTGTGCTGAACTGCCTGCATTGCTTCATCACCCTGCTCAGGAATATTATGTCAGCAGCACTTCAATCAAATTCTGCTGTTGTGGTGCCTGTTCCAGTAAGTACATTAGAAATAGGTGCAGCTCTGCCTTTATTTGTCTTTTTGCTTTCTGTATGATTGGGCTAGAGTTATGTGGAACACATACCTACAAGCCACACTGATTTTGTTTGTTCTGCCAAGTACAGTCAGGTTTCATTTTTTTCTTTTTTCTTTGCAAGCTCAGCAAAGATTAAGTTCTGAGCTTAAGTTTTGTCAGGCCTGGACTTTTCATTAAGATGATCCTAATGCAGCTATTCCAGCTGCTACAGTGATAGTAATGGCAAGAACAGTACAATAAGGCAAAAACGAGGCAGCTGCTAGCATTTTAGTCTTTGTTTCTTAGCATCTACCTCAAGTAGCCCAGGAAAGACAGGAAGAGAAATTCTAAGAAAGTACATGAACACTCCTGTTGCTGCTACACCTGTGGAGTCACAGATGACTGCAAAAGAGAAGCAGGTTAAAAGATCCGATGAAATAATTTCTATGAAAAGCAAGTTGTTTTTAAACCCAGATATGCTGCAGAAGCTCCTGCAGACATCTCTAGGCAGTAAGGAACAGCTTTCTCTACACTGGCATTTTTAGAAAGTTCAAATCATTTCACTTATGTAGCCAGAAGTACCAAAGATGCCTGTCTGAGCTACACAGAAGGGCATCAGTTTCCCCAGCCCACTCTTTCTGGGCATTATGATCATTACTTAAAAACTGAAGCTGAGAAATTAGTCTTGTGTGAAAATCCTACAATGCTTCAGTTTTGTTGTACTTTTGCCTAGAGGACTTGAACGCCCCTGAGAAAACAGCTGCAACAATGCCTTCCACACATCCAAATCCACTCACCTGAACCGGAGATAGGAAACACATTGTAGTGAGGGAATTCTGGAGTATTCCTTTTCATCAAGGCTTGAACACAGCATGTTATAGTCAGGGGCAGCTGAAAAATTAAGAAAGCAAGGTCAGGATCAAAACATAGAGATGCGCCGTTTAATGGGAAAATGAAGGCTCTTCCCGCATGAAGAAATTACGTCCCTGTAATTTGACCATTTCATGTTTTGAAAGCTGTTGTATTGAGCATTGTTTTCTGTGAGGCTCTGCCTACAAAATTACCTTCTTTTTCGTGTTTACATCAGCAAATAGTTTGGGGTTAGGTGTAGACCAAAAGCACTTATCCAGCGCCACAGACAGAGCTTCAGCTTACCTAATGATTTTTAACCTGGTGGCAGCACCCAGTGGCACAAATACACAGCTGTAGAGTAAACTACTCCAAGCCTTACAGCATGTTGGCCACACTGATAGCTGCTGAGATGCACATTTGCATCCAAAAGCAGATGGCTCAGTAGCATAAGTGCAAGGCTGTTCATTTTCATCACTGCTTAGAATATTTTTTTAATGATTTAACTTAAATTAGTATGCCTTTTAAACCCAATAGCAATCATTAGAAACTTTCTTTAAGCAAGGACCTTTTTTTTCTTTCCTTCTCATAGTAGCACATTGTGGGCTCTGCAGAAAATAGCAGTAACTTGTCAGATTTCCTGACTCCTAGCATTCAGCCCATTAAACCAAATCTGCTCTCTCAAATCTCCTTACCATTTTGTTCACGAGATCTAACCCACCTTTGTGTTTGCAGCTGTCTTCCTCAAGCATCTGTGAAGTGCAGAATCAGTTGATGGAGGAGGTTCACAAGCTGAATTTTGTAAAAGAAAACAGCAGTGCAACCTTTATTGAAAGAAAATTGAGCTTGGAAAAAAAGAAACCTGTCCCTTCTCCGGTGAGTACTATACATCTGAATAGTGTATGAAACATCCTCCTTTGATAGCTTTTGAAACAAATCCATTTTTATGCTACCTAGAAATTTGGGTTTGGTCTCTTCACTGGGACTCTGAATCAGGTTGTTGGAATGAAGCTGTTCCATTGACCAGTAACTTCTGCAGATTTTTCACTCTGTTTTCATGTTATCTTGAAAATCCACTTGAAATTATCGCTGATTACCCTTCAGTCTTTAAGCACACCGTAAGTCTCTAAGGTTGTATATGTAAACTTTGATTACTTCTTTTCTTAAATACTCTTACAGTGCATCTTAGTCTTCTAATTCAGAACATTTTTTTCCTCATCCTCAGCTGTGGTTATGTGTACTGGTGTTTCTACACATATGCACACACATACACCCCCACAGAAGAAGATTCAGAAAATCCACCAGGAAATCTGTGTCCCCCTGGTTCCCAGTCTTATCAGACATTTCCAGAGCTTTTAGGAGTCTAGTTTACAGTAAAATAAAAACTGAAGTGCAGATTTACAGGAGAAGCTGATGAAGCTGTAGGATTCCTTTTAGCATCAGTAAGGCACATGTGCTCTTGCTTCTGTGGTATGTTGAGATCACACTGCTGTGCAGCACCTCCCTCCCTACCCTCTAACTAAAATCTGAGTGAATGTGCTTCCTGTAGTTAATAGCACCTTGCCCTTATTTAGCGAGGTGATTTCCACACAAAAAGCAGACTGTTTGAGTACCACTGATTTTTTTGCCTAATGCCTTATCATGCAAGTTGTTATGTGACCTTAGCACACCTTAGCTGATTTTTGGATTATGCTTTTTTTCTGACATTACATGGGTATTCAAAGATCATTGCTACAGAAAAACAATTAAGCAAGCGACAGTTCACATACAGAACACTCTTTGAGAGCAGAGGACTGAGGTCTTTAATTAGTGAAATTTCTACATTTCTTTAAAATCTGCCCTTTATTGCTCACCTATTAATATAGCAGTTGGACAGGTCCTTGCTGCACACGCAAAGGAGATTTGGTTACTGATAGCTGTGTAAGTAACTCCTTGATTTGTGTGTAAAAATGTAGGATCAGTTGCCACATGCAGCACACACTGGTTTTTATGCATCTGTGTTGCTCTAGAAATGGCCTCAGCATTATTCCCAGTGAATAATTTTTTTTGCTTTTCAGCTCGAATCCCCACGTCAAACAGAAGTCCACAGGTCCAAGCTGTTGTCTACATACAGCACAGATCTGCTATACCAAGCTAAGCGCAAGTGCAATGCCACACAGGAATTTGATATTGATTTACATGAAGGAGAACTGGTGGCTGTTGTGGAGCAAAAGGACCCCTTCGGAAGTACGAGCAGATGGCTTGTTGACATAGGAAGTAAGTTCTCTGCACAAACATCCCAATAAGAGCTTCCCTTTGGGATATTGATTTCTTTTCATTCTGGCCCCATCTGTTTGCCTCTGTCATACTGACAGCTGCATAAAATGGTTGGTTTTGAAATGGTTTTAGCTGTGTTTTGCTATTTGTTTATTTTCTCTCTTTTTATTCCGGTGTCTAGTCCTTAAAGGGTATGTGTATTCCTCCTTCCTGAGGCCGTACAATCCAGCCAAAGCGCAGAAGGACATAGCAGAAAACAGCTTGGGTGATGATGATTTTGATAACATCAGCCTCTTTGTCTCCTCACGGCCCTCTACTGACATCAGCATAAGAAATCCAGTGCACAAGAAGAGTGACAGCAGCTCATCTCTTCAGTTCTGTGAAAATCCCACAGTTAATGGTGCAGGGACTGATGCTGTTCAGGAAACAGATGATCAGCATGTAAGTATGATACACACTGTGCCTGCCATCTTCTTATTCCTATTATAAATCTAGAATTATACTGCGTATAATTTAAATGGTTTTCTTTTACACCAGAAAAGACTGGCACTAATATGTTAGTATGACATGGGAATTTGTTATCCTCTGTTCTCTACCTTTCTTAAATAGTTATGAGATAGGAAAAGATAATCAGTTAAACTGTGAATCACCATCCTGTCTCAAAGAAAACACACTGTTGCATTACTCCACCCCGTATACAATGCCTCAAGGTTCTCCTATGGAGCAGGAAGCTGCAAAATAGCTCAGTTGGGGGGGATTTTTTCACTTACCATTGACAAGAAAGCTGTGGCAATGCTGGTCAGTGAGGCACGGAAGTGACCTGTGTGCCACATGTGAGTACAGGAGCTTCAGGAAAGGTAATTCTCCCCGAGGAAAACTTGCTGGAAAATTTTTCATCTAATCCAAGGCTGCTTGGTGTTGCAGAAACAGGCACTTGCTGTGAGCTGAAAACCTCACTAGCGTAGTAAGGTGATGAGGTCTTGGAACTTGGTTTATTCCTCCCCATGCGGAATTCCTCAGATGCTTCAATTTTACTTTTTATTTTGGCCCTGTTCATTGTATTCTGTCTAGCAATTGCAAACCACGTAGTTGCATACTGGTTCGTATACATTATTATACGTTTTCTGTACACAGAATTCATACTAATGCACAATGCCAGGGTAAGATATGGCTACATTTCTGAATTCGGATTTTGGTTTTTGTGGCTTTGCTTTTTCAGACCTTCTATGCTGTTTACGCATTTCAAGCAAGAAGCGATCAGGAACTCAGTCTTCAGGAGTACCAGAAGGTTAGGATACTTCAGTTTTCTGACCTGAGTGGCAATAAGGAATGGTGGCTAGCAGAAGCAAAAGGTCAGAAAGGATACGTACCATCTAATTATCTTGGGAAGATGACATATGCTTAGGAACAGAAAGGCCCACTGAGCCAGTCTCTCTGAAGTAGACAAAATAATCATCTATTACGGTTTGCAGCAAGCAAGGCAAACTCACAAGTGATTGACAGAAGCCATGGTATCTGGTACAGCACACTGATGATATTGAGAACCTCCACCCTCCAAAAGCCATCACCTTGTCAAGACCTGAGGGAGGAAACATTTAACAGGAAGACTGATTCTGATTAACATCCTGAAGAGCTTGCTGTTCTATTACCCCATAATTTTCTCTTTTGTCAAAGCATCCTACATCAAAAGTCAACCTACAAGTACAAATCACAGCTAAAATTATGTTTTTCTTCCATGATATTTAGCAAATAATATTCAAGATGAAGAGAATTACCTTGAAAAAGGACAAATTCAATCTTTAGGGATGCTGTAGTTCAGGCTAAATTGTTTCTGAACCACTATCTCAATGAACGTAGACATGTCTTAAAACTTGAGCTTTTTGCTTGTCTGTTTTTATCCTCAGCCACTTTTGTAATCAACCTTTTTCTCAGCGGAGATTATTGGAGAGTAGCTGGTCCCAGGGAAGAAGGCATGTTTAGTTGAACATGGAAATGAGGGGAGGGAAAGAGGGAGCACAAGAAACAGGTACTGTGAAATAAAGAAGTTATAATTTTCAAAAGAAAATTACACAACTATTTCATATGGTAGGAAGCAGTTCGTAGCAATATGAAAGTGCCCCAAGTTCGAAATTCCACATACGTCTCCACACTAACAGTTATAGTGCAAGATCTGTGTAGTGAAATGAAACCTGTGTTATTAGACTTGGGAAACATATTAAGATGCAAAAAAAAAAAAAAAAAAGCCAAGCAGTGCCTTTTGATGAATATTTACTGCCTATCTGATTCCTTAGGTCAGATACAGGGATCATAATGTCTAGTGAATATGCTAGGACTTAAGATGCATTTCTCTTCCAGGAAAAAAACCAAATCATTCTCAAAGTGCCTGATGTTAGACTGAACAGCAAAGAATGTATCAGTATGCTGATTCACTGTTTGCAGAATTCAGAGTCAAAAGCCCTATATTCTGCTAAAGTATCTTCAGAATGGTCAAGGCTATTTTAACAAGTTAATATAGTTCACATTGCATCTTCAACGAGCATAGAAAACAAAAAATCCCAAGGACGGATCTGAACGTCAAGTAGTACTTCTTTAGGTTCACCAACTACAGCGATCCTTAGGTTAGGCTGGTGCCCTACACCCGAGCTAGACTGAATACTGATATAACAGCATCTTGTTGCTATTACCATTGATCTGAGTGTTCATCGCAATTTATTTCAACACAGCAATGCCTAGGTCCTCTCGGGATAAGTGAGGACCTTCTTGGGCTAAGCATTCCAAAAAGAAAACAAAAAAGTGACTATGCCTGCAGCACACAGTGTAATTGAAGGTAAACTCCTGTCAGGTATTTTCTGTATTGCTGCATAATTGCTTATTACTGACTGACCATTAAAATGACAACACTATTAAAATGAAAGGGGGTGGGGTGGGTGTTGCTGATCAAGGGTATACATAAATTGCTCTAAAGCTTTTGCGTAAGTTTCTGCTTCCTATAGTTGAAGTGTGGAGTTTGAAGGTGAAATGATTCAAAATCCTTCTGAGATGTAACAGGAAATAACCTGTCAGCAAAGAAAGGATGAGAAAAATTAGGGCAGTTGATGCAAACAATAGTTTTTGCTACACTAATGAACCTAGTTTCATTTTCCTTAGCTTCCCAAATTTTCATGCAACTTTCCTAAAAAGGTAAAGAAAGTTCTCAGTCTTGCTTGGAAGGTGAATGCAGTGGATCAGAGATGAGAACCTGAAATTTGTGCTGGATTAAATCATATGCTACAGAAACTTTTTGTGTTCTCTGAGGTGGACATCCAGAAACTGGTATGTGAAACTCTTTGAACTGCTGCAAATCCAATGAGCAGTAATAATAGATGACACATTATTTTGCCTAACTGTACAACACTTCAAGCACTTAAATCTTGCTGTTTCCATAGCAAGCAAAAAAGGTTTTCATTCATTTTATTAATGTATGTAGCTGTTTTTACGTAAAAGTTTGCCTTTAGTTAAATGAAGAAAATGAAGCTTTGGAGAGCGAGCATAAGCTTGGAAGAATGGACTGAAAGGTTCTCCCCTACTAAGCTCGCACTGCTTTGGCTTTTATATTTTAAGATTGTAAGGAAGATGCACACAAACAGCTTTTCAGTATGTCTTACAATTTAGAATACTTTATTTGGAGATGATCTATACTTTGCAATAGTTGAAACAGTTTTAGAAATGACTGAATTGTACTTAATAGGCTTAATGCAGTCATGTAAGCACAATGATGAAGTTTTGTATTTCAGACAATGAGATTAAGGGCAAGAGTCAGAAAAAAAGATTTCTGAAGTCTTAGCTCTGAGAACTCATTTGAGCCATAGGGAGAGCTGATTTTGAGTGTTAGGTACATTCCCCATGAAAAATCAGGCTCTGTGAAGATGTCTCAAAGTGTACTTAAATGCTGCTCTCCAAAATATTGACTAGGTATCCTGAAGTAACAAGGAATGAAGGATGAAATATACTGGAGCTGGCCACCTAAATTCCGTTGAACTTCTGTGGGACTTGGGAACTCCTAGTAGGCCATATGAAATTCCAAGTGTATACTTGGGACCCATAATAATTTTTATATTGTGGGATAATTTATATGACTTTATTACAGACTTGGCATCCAGAAAAGGTACCCTGGTGGATTGGTTTACTCAATTTCAGAGTTTTAGCTGTTATCATTTGATATTACAGATATATTGCAAACTTTGATGTTTGTTTAAAACAGATGACTGCAAACTGTAATTGAAAAAAATTAAGAGACCTCTTTGAATCTAAAGCCTTCCTACGTTAAGGAGATTTACAACAACTCATATTGTACTTGCTTAGACACATTTTTGTTGAGACAGTGCTTTAAATACTAGAAACTGAACTATGTTAGGGCTCCAGAAATTCCTAAGGATATGCAATGCTTTTGCAGCTGTTTCTTTAACATAGAGAAGGTTACAGTATTCTAAGGGTTTTCCTATTCTGATTAATGACAAAACAAATTTATTTTGATTGAAGCAGGGACAGGCTGCAGTTTAATGGCCCAATCTTACATTTATTCAAATGAGCGTTTTACTTACTTGAACCATTCTGACAATAAGCACATACAAGTACTTCCAAGATTGGGTCCACTCAAACCAAAGTGTTTCTTCATTCAGGGAATATTTTTAAGTGTTGTCATTGATAACCCGGAACCCAGAAAACGTCCAAGGCAATGAACAGCACAGAGTCTCTGGCTCTGACCTCTGTCTGGCACCTGTGTACTTCACCATCTTCCCTCTGCTTGGATGGTGCTTGTGAACCTTAAGTAAGGATTCACCTTTTCAATGCAAAATTGAAGAATTATTCCTTCTGAATTTTCATCTTAGGAAGCTTCACTGAGTAATTACCTCCTTCAAACACGAAGTATACTTCTGCTGTCTTGTAAAAATGCAGATATGCGAAGCGGACCTAACACCTGCAATAGGAAAAACAGCCATGACAATCATTGTGCCTGTTGACCTGTTACTGATTAATTCCCCTTACAAATTGTTTGCTCAGAAATGGTGAAAAAAAACTTCTTTTAAATTATTGTAATAATAAAAATCTATTTTCATAAAGATGTTTCTTTTTTTTTAAACAAGACTTTTTCCAGAAGCAAAGAGCTTTATATGCTATCCAAGATCTGTCTTTTGTCGTGAACCATAAAAAGCATCACTGAAAAATTAGCAGAGCAGAGGAAATAGACAGTTGCCTCAAACAAACTGCTGCATTTCTAGTATGCATCCTAGCTCAGTTATCAATATATTAGAACTCGTCAAACACTATCAAAATACTGAGCAAGTTTCAAACTACACTTCAAGTTTCTGAATGTCAGCTTAGTTGTGTTCTTTTCTAGCTGCTCCCGAGGTCATGACCTTTATTTACTGCTGTGTCCAGCCAGAGGCTTGTCATGAGTTGTAACAGATAAAAGCTTGTGTTACTAAAATAAATTACAGAACTTTGTGTTGGGTCTTTCCTCTTAGACCCAGATATCACCAGCATCCCCTAGTCCTTACAGAAGGAGCACTCATGGAACCAGAGTAATCTATCATTTCATATTACTAAGGGTATAAGAATTTGGGCATTTATGAAAAAACATATTTAAGTGGAAGTAAAATATTAGCATACCAATTTAGAAAAAGGATAAGGGAAATCAAGTAGCTATTTTTGTAGGAAATCACACAGCAATTTGGTTTGGGGATAGAAAAATCACAGGACTATTTTCCAGTTATTTTTTCTAAACATGAGGTACGCTTCTCAAAATTCAGAAGGGCCTGCCTTCTTTCTGCCCTACACTAGATTCCTCAATGCAACATGCAAATTCAGTTAAACAATCATGAAGAACAGACTCCTTTCCTGAAAATACAGTTGTTAATTCCATCCTAACTATAACTTCAAAGCAGAAAGCAACTGTTCCCTTCAATCTACTCTGTTTTTCAGCAGTGCCTATCTTACATATTCAAGCTAAACACTTGATTTAAAAGACCAGGTCTATGCTATAAATCCTTCCTAATATAATACTTCAAAGAATCACAATCCTGACATTTTTATACCAACTGAAGGAGACTTTATATTTCATTTAGGAAGCTGGGAAAGTTAGAATGGAAGAAAGTCTTTTGCTGATATAAATTGCAGCTCTATTGCAGATTTTGCTAATACAGTGATTTCAGCAAGTCCAGCTAGACTTGGCCTATTAGAGGGAAAAGACAGGCATGCGTAAAAGGTATAGGGTAAGTTATTTTATTCTAAATGAATAGGAGATAACCTACAGTCAACCCATGCCAGAGTTACAGATGTAAAAATGTCAGGATACACTTGAATCAGGTCTCAGAGGTATTTTAAATGGCACTAGCTACCATAATTTAAAAACAAAGATCAATTTCTTCTGCCTTTGTTCACCCCATGCATGGTACCTAAAGTAATCTGCACAGTTCAGATGTAAGCTCCTGAACTCTCACATGCAAAATTATATGTATATTCAGAGGCAGGATGGAGGCAACTAGCACCTTGCACGTTCCTGTGGGAACAGGTTTTACTACTAGAGTGAACACTTTACACAGGAGCATTCCAGCCATTAAAAGAATCTATCTTCACACTCTACATCATAGCAGAGGCAACATTCTTCTGATTACCATTTAGGAAGAAAATATGCCTTCTGTTTGCTAATGGAAACTGCTTCAGTGTTTTTTCCTACTATACCACATTAAAAACCTTCTGTGCTAGAGAGGAAGGATGGGCTGACTGAAAAGCAATAAAAGTTTTGGATTCCTCTTCCTCATGCTTTTATTTTTAAATTGCCCTGGAAGCTGCAGGCACTACAAAGACAAAGCTCTTCTTTTTTTCCTCCGCAGGAAATAATAGTTGCAAAAGTATGCAAATTCTCTAGGTAGCTAAGGCAATCCTGAATAAATGAAACTATTCCTTTAGATGTTTAAGGAACCTTAGTCTAAATCTTAATTGTAGAAAAGGGAAAAGAGATATGGGAAATAGCTGCATGTATCAGCTCCACACGTACTTAAAATACAGAATGGCTAAGAAAAGATGTAGCTTTCACCTACCTACAAAAGTCTGAGATGTTTTCATGTTTAGAGATGCTCCCCTCATCACAAGAAGGAACGGAGAGAGGATTGCTGAGTGCTGGTCACAGACAGCAACACTCGAGATCCTTTTCCAGTGCTCAGCCTGAGCCAGTTCTTGAGAGGTGAACAAAACCTGGAGCAGCTGGGACAAAGAGAGGGAGTATAAGCTGTGAAGAACAGCTCAGGGGCACAAGTGGAGAGCTGAAGATCTGATACTTTCTCAACTACCTGTCTCAGTCATCATGGTAAAGCATTGAGTGTAACCTGCGTGTGGCTGGGACAGGTTTGAAGGAGTGTAACAGAATCCAGCAGGATACATGGAAATAGCTGAAGGGAGGCTTGTGGGTGTAAGAGCTAGGTCTAGTCAGGAAAAAAGCCATGAATGCCTCCACAGGAAGCTCCCCAGAGGCAGTCACAGCACCTACAGACCTTTGTAACAGCAGCTGGGCTCAGCACAAGATGGTGCTGAGGCTGGTGGGGGCTTATGCTCTGCCAGATGAAGAGAGACAAAGCTGAGGCCCTGGAAATGGGAATTTAACATATACAGCTTGAACAATACCCACACAGAGAGACAAAATTCCTCTCCTCCACCCCCTTCAAGTTCATAGTATTATTAGCAGTTAGGCAGAGCACCCAAGATGCTGCTAGGATACAAGTCACCTTGGACACTGCTGATGTCTGGATGCAACTCTGCCCTGGCACAGCTTCTCTCCTGCAAGAATCCTGTGGCATCTGCTTCATTTGCTCCTGGAACCGAGACACTAACTAACAATGAAACACAGATATGCAAACACAGATATGACAGTTCCCATGAAAGTTGTGTGGAATACGACACTCAGTGTAATAAGAAAACTCTTCCTATGTGGGGTTAAAACCCCCCATTTTTTTTCATTATTCTTTATGAAGGCAAATTATGAACCCTAATCTTCACAAACGGCTAAAGAAATATATTCAGATCTCTGAGCAATCTTTTCTATTTGAAAATCTATGCTATCACAAATATTTTTGACCTATTTTAACAGCTAACATACCTTATATCACTATTTCAGATACTTGCAAATCCACAAAGCAATTAGCATAGGGGAAAAAAGGAAGCCTGTGAGTTGAGGAGAAAGGAAGAGGGTTTCTAAATACCTCTGCCCCCTGCCCAAAGGAGACCAGCCCTTTGTCCCATGAATACTATGGGAGGGACAGCATCATATTAGGATCCCCATTCCGGGTTATGTGGATCCTTGGCCTCCCAAGTTCCAGATGCTGGCCCTTGCACCTTCAGACACTGGTGGCAGGCTAGCCAGCCTGAAACCCAAGCAGGGAGTTTGCCACGGGTCTTAGGTTAATACTAACCCAACACTGCAACATCAGAACTGGTATGGTGTTTTGTAGTTTTGCCTCCATCTAATTACAACTCAAGGGATAAAACAGGTACCATAATACAGCTGCGTAGGGTCTCTGTCCTAGCATTTCCTTGTGAGTATGTTTTTGCAGCCAGGAGATTGGAATCAACTTTCTATAATCTTAACACACTTCTAATTCTCCAATATGCCCTGACCATTCTCTCCAAATTGCATCTGGAAATCCAACCCTTTTACCCAGGTTTAAACTCATCTACATACAAGCCTTGAAAGATGCAATGCCAATAGCCAGTTACAAGAAGTTCTGTAACACTTAAAAAATACAGGGTCTTCCAGCAGATTTGGGAAAGCATGCCTGAGCAGAGTCTTCCCCCTGAAATACAAATCACTGAGGGGAAGGGGAAAGAAATCAAACTGTTAGAATATACTCAATCCATTTGCTGCTTTGAGTATCATGAAGGAAGACATGCACTTGTATGCATCTACTTCTGTTTCTATCTCCTACAGAAATTGCTGGAAAAGGTTTTCCAACTGATTTCAAAACTCTGTAATAGACATTTTTACAAAAGCAGCAAACCCTTCCCTCCCTCCTGCCTCCCCTTAGAATCCAGCTGACAGGGGTAGAAAAGGGGTTTGATCTACCAACACTGTCACTAACTACTTAGGAGACTTCTGCCTTTGCTACTTCCTTGTATAAGAAAGCAGTAATTTTAAATAATAATCATACAGGCTATGGTAGAACAGTTAAGAGACCAGAAGCTTCATTTTCCAAGATAGGCTGGCAGGCAATACTACTTTGACACATCCAAGGCTTGTGAATTTTATAGCAATACTTAACAGCACAGAATACTTAGGTGATCAAAAAGTCTTATGTGTTTCAGGTGTGCCAGAAAGGAAGCCAACTTATTGACACCTGAGACAATTCCTTCCATTTTCTTATATTTTTACCTCTCTCACAAAATCAAAACAATGCAGTTCAATCGGACTGTGCTTTTAATTAAAATATACATTGCCTACCGCTTATTTTCTATTCATATTCAGCAGGACAGTATTAAGGCTCTTTACAGATTAAGAAAGCTTGAAAACATTGGTTTGGCTCTCTTCCACTCTTTTTATGGGTTAGGAGCCACTTATCTTCTGCCAATGCTCTTTTTTCCTCCCTCAGAGAATAGCAACAACAACACGACCCATGAAGTTTCTCGCTGTATAAAAACAAAATAGGCCACTTAAAATTCTCACGTTAAATAGCATATGTTGTTTTAACAGTTAATTTTTGAAATTGTTTAAAAGAAAATATATTTTTTTCCCTAAGGAACTGTATAATTTGGGATAAACTTCATTAACTCTGCACAATAGAGACAACTCTGAACAGGTGAAGCATTTTAAGTATTGGAAAATGGGGTGAAAGAAAAGCAGCAATGATTTCCCAGATTAATAATACTTTATTAATAATGTTTAAGAATGGCAGTTTCAGTAAGTTCAATTTATTAAGTGTCCACATAAATTTGTTTTTTATACTCCAAAATACCCGACTTTTACAATTTCAAGTTTCAGTGCTTTGAGCTAAAAACCATGAGCATATAATAGAGAATTCGTTCAACATATTCAATTCATAGATTTGCAAAGTCAGAAGGAATGCTAGGATTATCAAAGTTTGACCTCCTGTATAACACAGGTTTTGGGCTTCCCTGATTTAACTACTGCTTCAGTCCAGTAACCAGGGGATTTTCTTTAAATAAAAACCACCAACGCTGCTGTTTCACAGAACACAACCAACAAAACTAGTAAGCAGTTGTACTACTTCTTGAGTTTCTTTTGAGCAGCCTTCTTCTTGACCATTTGTAACCTCTTCATAGCATTGAGCTGAGATTCCTGAGAAGTCGGGCCTTTTAGGGAGGTTGACTGATTACCAGTGTCTGCCGTGGTTTTGCTTGTGCTGCCCCCGCTGTTACCAGCAGTCCCGCTGTTGCCATTCCCACTGCTCACCTGGTTGCTGGTGCTTGGCGCAGTACTGCTGGGACTAGGAAGACCTACTTTGCTGACATTGTCACTGCTTACTGAACGGCTAAGAGTGGTTTTCCCCAGTGTCAGAGGTGGAGGAGGTTTCAGCTGAACAGGGTTTGTGCTGTTGTTGGCAGAAGCTATTTTTGACCCTAGTCCTGTTTTGGAAGTTGCCAACCCTGACAAACCCACAGGTTTCTGGTTATTTGAAGAAGCTGCAGGTTTCCCACTGGTGCTCTGTGCTGTTGATCCCAGTTTGGCAGTTGAGGGATTGGCAGAGGAGGTTTTGGCTGCAAAAGCAGCCCATCCTGTAAGGCCACTGGTTGCTGAAGAGGAAACACTTGTACTGGCTGAGTTCCCTGAAATTGCTGCTGAGGTCTAAAATAAATAAAGCATTCTTATTATCGTAGCATCTGTTTGTGCAACACATCACAGCAGGAATAGATTGAGCCTCTGTTTCAGTTCTTTTCCCAGGAACACCCAATGGACAATATTTCATCACTGGTCATTACAGTTAAAAGTATTAACAAGAAAAGGAAAGGATGCCAGATGCGGCCAACTTTTAATTTCCCAGCCACATAAAACCAGTATTACCTGTTCTTCCTTTCTTCTATACAGCTAGCAAGCTATCATATGGCATTATAAACCCCCCATAAATTCTAAAAGATGGTGTAATGAATTAACTACAAAAAGCTCAAATTTGTGAAGCATAAAAAAGAGAGGCAAGCCGCCACCTTTTAATTGTTTACTGCTATTACCTGGTGTCACTTTTTAACAAGATGACAAGATGCTCAGACAAAAAAAAATCATGCAATTAAGTATTGCATCTTTTACAGTCTTTTAGTCAAAGCAGCAGTGTCTAAACTTTTTCCTTTCCTTCCCTTCCCTCCTCTTGGTTCGTATCAGCCTGTACCATAGATACAATTAAAAAAAAAAAAAGTCACTGGACTTCTTTCCTGTAGTCTTCCCATTCAGATATTGCAAAAGACAAACCTCCTGCAAACAAAGGTTTCCTTGCCTGCAAAGTGCTATACACATTAACTGCAGTTCCCACACCTTAAACCCTGTAAGCCGCAGTTTTCAGATAGGGATAATACACATGTTGAATTATTAAACCAGAGTTATATCAAATTGCAGAGTCAAAACAGAAATTAAAACCCTCAAGTAATACCCCTTCTATAATATCCAGTCTCTAAACAGTAAAGATGATGGATGAAATCGGGCCTCACACTTACAACCCGTTTAGGCACATAAATAACTCTGCTGAGGTGAAAAAAGTTATTCACAAATATAAGTGCTTGAGCAATAGCCATCATATTATTCATGATAGTTTGCATCCAGGCTAAGCAATGGCAAACGTAACTTTGAGCACGTGAATAATTGCTTTGACTCTAAGTTAAAGATGTGTTTTCCTAAATAAGGGTCATGCTTTGTTAGACTATGTTATTTATTACACTGCTTCTGGCTTACCACCTTTGACCAACTTGTGACAATATTTATTAAATAGCTTGGAGAAACAGAAACATGAAGCAAAATACATAAGAAGCAGAAGCCTCCTAAATTAGATCTCACACAGCCAGCTAGGGCTTCCCTATTATCATGAAGAGAAGCCTTCTAACTATCAAAATAAGCACGTTACTTGACTGCAGAAAGAAAATCGTATCTTCTGTACAATTCATAGAATGGTTTGCATTGGAAGGGACCTTAAAGATCATCTAGTTCCAACTCCTCTGCCATGGGCAGGGACACCTTCCACTAGACCAGGTTGCTCAGAGTCCCATCCAACCTAACCTTGAACACTTCCAGGGAGGGGGCAGCCACACTTCTCTCGGCAACCTGTTCCAGTGCCTCACCACACTCACAGTAAAGAATTTCTTCCCAATATCTCATCTAAATCTACTGTCTTTCAGTTTAAAACCATTACCTCTCATCCTATTACTACACTCCTTGATAAAGGGCCCCCCCCCCCCATCTTTTCTGTTGTCTCCCTTTAGGTACTGGAAGGCTGCAATAAGGTCTCCCTGGAGCCTTCTCTTCTCCAGGCTGAACAACCCTAACTCTCAGGCTGTCCTCGCAGGGGGGGTGCTCCAGCTTCCTGATCATCTTTGTGGCCCTGCTCTGGACCTGCTCCAACAGGTTTATGTCTTTCTAATGCTGGGGGCCCCAGAGCTGGACACAGTACTCCAGGTGGGGTCTCACAAGAGCCAAGTACAGGGGGAGAACCACCTCCCTCGACCTGCTGGCCACACTTCTTTTGATGCAGCCCAGGATGCAGTTGGCTTTCTGGGCTGCTAGTGCACATTTATGAGGATTTCTACTTGTATAAAATATCATTAAAAAGAAGTCTATAGAGTAAATTCTGTTCTCTCCCTTGTAACATAAAAACACAGTCAAGAGCTGGATGCTTTAGGGACTTAATAGTTGAATTGAGGTTTTTTTTCCCCACTCTCAATGTTAATGCAAACCCACTATGCTATGGTACTACTCAGTACACATAGTATAGCAGACTATTTTCATTCATGGTTCTTATGAGAAAAGATTGGTCTAATTGAAAAAACGATAATCTATTCAATGAAACGTAAACTCTTCCTCTGGAAAATGTAAGTTACATTACCTTGACTTCTGTTCTCTTGAATGCTAGAAAAGTTGGCGGGGTCTCAGGTTTTAACTTAATTTCTGGCTTCTTGACCAATGGATCCTTCACAGCTGGTGCAACTGAAACCACTGCAGGAGCTGGTTTTTGTGGTGTTTTTTGTGTCTTTTGAGCCTGTATAAGTGGTAGGAAAAACCCCTCCAAATTAGTTACAGGCCCCGTAACATTGACTGTTTTAACTGTTAACAAAAAGCATGAGCATTATCAGATTGCAGTCTAGCCTTTACAATTTCAAGCCAAACGGTGCTTGAGAAATAAAGTAACAGGCGATATGGAAGTAGTGCTGAGTAGGATACTGGGGACTGAGTCTAGCCAAAAAGCATACTGAATAGGACTTGCTATTTCAGCGTGGAAAGAGCAGCAGCATTGACACTTGGGGAACAGGAAAGCACTGGGCCTTCACACGAGTAAGGCAAAGATGGGTGAACTTGAGTAAGACAGGGACATAATCCAGCAGTACTGGGAGCTGAGTCTGCTAAGAAGTGGCAAGTAAAATGGTAAAATTTATGCTGAAACAAAAAAAGGAAAGGGCATATTGAAGGCAAGTGTTGAATGGCTGCAATGGCTATCCTGTGCAATAACTGATCTCAAACAAACACTCCTCTGAGTTCAAAGGCCTGATGATCATCAGAATAAATGTGTACTTCAGTCAGTGATAACAACTCCTAGGCCAAGATCTTACATTGCCTTCTTTTCTTGTTTCTTAGTAGAGCCATTTCAACAGATAACAATTTGTTATCATAGAACAGTTCCAAAACAGAAGACATTTTCTGCTGTATAAAAGGGTTTGATTTTAAAATGTCAGAACTGAAGTTGCGCGAACTAACAGTTAATGTTTCATGCACCAAAAGATCCTCTTACTCTGATGTTTGTTTCTCATAATGAGATGAGTGGTATTCCTCTGAGATCAGGAATAATTATTCTGTTTAGTCAAGAAATTAACACACAGATCAATCAAAATACAGGGATTTTTTTCCTGGAATGTGCTACCCTCAGCTTATTGTTGAGCCTGAGAACACTCAGCACTTAAGATCTGGACTGAAATTTGCAGTCTTGTTTTCAGGAAAACAACTATTCAAGTCCAAAGCTGAGAAGAAAACTAAAACTGTAGGGTTATTTGGTAGACATGTACTAAAAACAAAGAATCACCTGAAATAATAAGTTTTCAACTGCTGCTTACTACCAAGTAGGAAATAATCCTATTTCACTCTTCTTCACTCAACTCTTGCTTTTTAAAAAGCTTTGTTTAAAAAGCACATTACAGAACACTCTTTTAGACGCTACATTAAAAAAACACAGCTACAGCAAAGGAAGCACTGCTGAGAAAAATGGTTCTCCAACATGCTTCCAAAGATTTCTGCAACCCATAAAATACTCTCACGTATTAGAAATAGCCTGCTGTATTCAAACAGTGCTCATACAAAAACCTGACTCCTACCATTCTCTTCATCTGCCTGGTACAGCGCGCACAATACCACACAAGTCGAGGATCATTCGCTTCCTTGTCTGTCACTTGAGGTTTATGGCAATCCTGGTGGTAGAGATTATGGCACTCCTGACACTCCACTAGCTGATTCCCAGAAATAACTGTCATTTGCCTGCAGAGCAAATAGTTAAGAACAGATTATGGGAGAAAGCACTTAAAGGATTATCCAATTGTTGCAAATTTTGCAAGGCTTAAGATAAAAACTAAAAATATTTTTGCTTTCATGTATATTTTCTACCTGTGGCAAATTAAATATATTCCTTCACTTCCCGTATGAGTTCTTCCTAACAAATATTTTAGAAATTTTGTATTCTTAAATGCAATTTCATTCAAGAAAATCTAAAACTTCTACACTATTAAACATGTGTATATGACACTTTTGATTTCCCTGTTTGATTTTTAGTTTAGAAATGCAAGTCTCACCTGCATTGCTTCACCTGGGCACTGTATAGATACCTCAGTGTATACCAATTATGACTTCCTTATTACGTTAGCATATGAAGGCCTAGTTTACATTTGGATAATTTTGCTATAAGCTGTGGAGCAATACAGTTCAAGAACAAATAATTTCTCAATGACAAGCCTGCAAGAGTGCTTTCTGCTACAGGATTTAAAAGCATCGTGATCCAAGCTGTATACTACTTTAAAGATATTTTACTACCCATACTTTTGGTCCCTACTACACAAACAGACACTTGGAATTTGAGATAATACCAGAATCATGGAAAGATGGAACAGAGAGGATTAACTGTGCAGTACTGCCTTGAAGCAAACATGTAAGCTGGTGATGAGGACTTAATTTTGCGTGGGCCTCTGGTGAAAGTAATCACGCTGTATAAATGACAAATTAGTGATATACACATGACTGGGAGTATGTCTGTGAATTAGCCAAATACCATTTTCCTAATGATTTCTTCCTTCAGATGACAAATCAGGCTATTTAATTGCTAAGCTGCTTTTGCTCATATCCCCAAGGAGCAGGTACCCAGGTAACCATGGAAACTCTATTTGTAGATGGGTGGGGAAAGGTATCGCCTTACTACTTTATATAACAGGAAAATGAAGTCTGAAGGTATTGTCCATATGGATACTATCACATTTTCTAAGAAATATTTCTCTTTTAAATGCACTATTTAAAAACAGAGGGAGAAACCTTTCTGAAATTTGATGGCCTATTATTTTAGATGCAGGATATTTCAAAAGCTGTTTTGTTTGTTATTCCTAAATAAACTGGGTCAGAAGCAAGCAGTGATGTTTCAACCCCATGTCTCAAGGGAGGAGACTCACCCTATTTTAAAATTACAAAGAACAATGCCAGACTGATTAAAAAAACATGAACTCTTCATGTCCAGAAATAAGTTAAATCAGACTTATTTTTAAAAGATATGATAATCAAGAAACACACCGAATTATTTTTTACTTTCAGAAAACAAACAAAAAAGTATTAATAAAAAATAAGGTTGTTCTTTCAAAACCAGACTTTTTAAAAGACACATTTTTTGGGTTTTTTGAGAGACAGTTCACTATCATCTGCAAACTGCATGTAGTATGTCTTCTTCAAATAACTGAGGAGCCATATAACTGGTGAGTCCTGTTTTTCTAACATCTGCAGGTATTGGAGAGGGTCAAGTTATTTTAATACTCCTTCTCTCCTTATGCCTAACTTGGTATAAAAGAACAAGAAGAAAACCACTGCAGGCATCAATGTTCACTAATCACTGTGAAAATACATTTGACACTTAACAAATCCTGAACAAACATTTAATGCCTCTACTTTAGTTTTTACATCTATAAAAAAGGAATAGTTAATATTCAAATGCACTCTTGCATTTGTGAATCCACAGCTGGGTTCTTGTTGTTAACTTGTCTTCTTAAGCAATATAAATATAAACCCTTTGCTATGAACCCCACCTACTCAGCAATTCAACATGGTGTTTTCAATCACAATTGATTGAATGTTTGATTGAGTTATTAAAAGATGTCAGTTTCTAAGTACTATTCATATTTGATTTATTTTACAGAGTATCCAGTGCTTTTATATTTCATAGGTACTGGGATGTTGTTATTTTGGCCTAAGATGGCCAACCCCCAAAAAGGGCCCACACGTTGAAAGCTGAGCAGTAAATAGTGGAATACTGTCTAACCAGTGTGTTGGATTCAGAAGGTCTGAAGCAGGAGTACTCTGAAAAACGTCCTGTCCGGCGTGAGCTGGAGATCGAGAACCACATGACGTCAGTTCCAGCAGTTTCCATGTAAAATGAAAATAAATCTTGAAGGTTGGGTGACTGTTGCCATCCCCTCTCTAATGGGTTGTCTCTTTCCCTGCCGTGCTTCTCCCTCCCTCTGGCATCAGCTTAATGAGAGCTATTTTAGTTAGCCAGGATAGATGCATCTTTTGCAAGAGCACTATGAATTTATGACCATGATTAGCTAGAAGCAACGCCTTCAGCAGCCAGGTTAAACACTGATTGTGGAACAGCTAATGGAACCACATACCTGGCCTATGCTTTTCAAAGCAAAGTCTTGTCCATGCTAGGCACAGTAGTTGCATTTTCTTTCTTTACTTTGCAGGCATTTCTCATTATGCTTGTACATGTTTTCCTTTGCCAGGGAAGATGCAGCAGCTTCCACAGCAGCTCAAGACTGTCTAAACAAAACTTTTCTTTATCCCCTCCTGCCAAGTAAGGTAATACCATACTGTTTTTAGTTGCATTTTAACGTGCTGCTGAACAGGGCTTTGCCCCTTTAGGAGACAGCAAAAATGGAATTTGCAGGGAGAAAGGTAAAATGGAAATATTTATTTCATACTTCAAATGTTTTAACTGTTCTGCCTTTTTCAATGTCTATAATAAGAAACTAAACATTTGAGCTAACACATGGGAATAACATGACATGAAATCTCATCAGTTCACAATTGCTTGACAGTACAATTAGCTGTAACAATGGAAATTTATCCTCCATGTATTAGACGTCTCCTTGTCTGCACAACAGGAACGACCATGGAAATGACTGAAGAACAAAGTTATAAAGCACAGTTTCCCAACTGGCTTAAGCAAAGCTAAAATATATAATGCTACCAAAAGGCCATTCCCACCTTCCTCTCCATTTTGGCTCTACATTCTTGCATCTACACACATGCCAGCATAAGGATTTGCACTCACTAAGCTGCCCGAAACCTAAACCTACTGAAAAACCCAAATGGAGAGCTGATCCAGAAGCTGATTCAGCTGATCACAAACCTGTGTGGGAAATAAACCCCCTAAACAGGACAGGGAAGGAGGTACAATTAGGAGAGCCAAACTGTTCTTTTGGGCAGCAGTGGGGACTTACAAGGACGTAAGTCATCTGTGAAACCAAATTCTGATTCGAGTGATTTGATCCCAGGGTGGATATTCAAAAGTGTATTTTACAATTCTGTTAACACTAGATGTATTGTTAGCAGAATCTTACTAAGATCCAATTTTAGAGGCCCTTACTGAAAATTAAAAAGAACCTGTCGTGACTGCAAGATATATTTACACTGTTAACTGAAAACACACGGCTGTGTGTAAACTAATGTCAAATGATTAGGAAATGAGAAGTGACACATACAGATCTTGTAATAATACCAGTAAAAATGTTTTCAGAAGATAACTGATTTTTTTAAAAATGCTGATCATTAGCCATTAATATTTTAACTTGCTTTCCAATAATTAAAAATCACTATTTGTCATGACAGGTTTTGCATCGTCTAGTTTTATTATTTCTCACTTGCCCTTTCCTGAAGAAGAAAAGTTGGTTTTCTCATTAAAGGTTCCATTTTCAAGAAACCATTCTTATCCACGAAGGATGCTTAAATGTATTATTAATTTTGGATATGTGCTTAAGTGTTTTCCAGAATAAAAACTACAGGAAGCATTAACTCAATAGTACATGACTGGGGGGCGGGGAGGAAGAGAAAAGGTTACTACTCAATTGCAACGAAGCAATGTTGACTAACCTGCAAACAACACAGGCTAATCCCATTTCCATAGCAAAGTCATCAGCACTGGTTTCCTCAAAGCTAGATAAATCAGGCATGGATAAATCCTTGCTCGTCTGAACCGTAATAGGAGAGGAACGAGCTTCTTGCTTCTCTAGTCTGGGCTTCTTTGGCGTATCAGCTCCTTCAGTGCTATCCCCCTTAACCTATTACACACACACACAGAGAATGTGAAAATGCAAAAAGCTAATGCATATTATTAAAATGAGAAAATGACTGGAACGATCAGGTTATCAGTATAAGGTATACTTTACACAGCATACACACAACATTTTCCTTAGATACATATTTTCTTCAAAATATTTATGAAACTTAAATCCACTTTTTGTACTTCGCCTCAAAGTCCTTGAAAAAGCTTCGGGAATCCCACATTTCAGCTTGCTATGTTTTAGTAACCTCTTATTATAATGATATGTAAAACATAGAATCACAGAATGGCTTGGGTTGGAAGGGACCTTTAAATGCCATCTAGTCCAATCCCCCTGCAATGAGCCGGGAAAACATTCACAGAATTATAAAAAGACTTTTGCTGGATTGCCTAAATGGTAACATGATTGGATAATGCAGCTCACAGGCTATGCACAAGTGGATGAGTTGACTTACACAGGTTAAAAAAAGAAGATATCTTTTGTCTAAAACATCTTCAAGTTGATTAATCAGGTTATTTCTTTAGAAAATAAAAATTACTTACTTTATCAGCAGATCTCTTTTCTGTTTCTTTTTTCACCTTTTCTGATGCAGTGGGCTTGCCATTGTTGTTACCAGAAGGCAAACTAGAAGAAGCTTTAGGCTCTTGCTTACTGGAAATAGGTTTGGTAACAGATACTTTCGGTTGCTCTACTTCCTAAAAACAGAAACAAAAATTGAAGGCAAACCCTACACCTGAGTTACTTCCTAGTTTGCAACTAGTTAGACAACAGGATAGGCAAACAATGAGTCATACAACACTGAGCATCTATATATACACTTTATTTTTGTTAACATTTCTTAAATATTTTCATATCACATCAATAAATTAAATCTCCCCTTATCACTCACCTTTCAGAGGAAAAGGTGCTCCTTTTCCAAAGACAAATCCTCATTGGAACATTTTAATTAAAAAGGAAAATTATTCTGCTTTTAAAATTCAAGGAGATAATGGACACAAATTTTCAGATAGTTCTGAGGACAAAGCTGAAATGTAAATTGACATCTGATGTCACCATACATCAATACTTCATTCCTCCACAGAAAAAAACACTGACTTCCACTTAATCTCGGTCCATGCCACCTATCAAATTAATTCAGCAGAAATCATAGAATCACCTCGGTTGGAAAAGACCTTTAAGATCATCGAGTCCAACCGTTAACCTAGCACTGCCATCCCACCACTAAACCATGTCCCTAAGCACCTCATCTATCCTTCTTTTAAAGACCTCCAGGGATGAGGACTCCACCACCTCCCTGGGCAGCCCATTCCAGAGCCTGACAACCCTCTCGGTGAAGAAGTTTTTCCTAATGTCTAGCCTAAACCTGCCCTGGCGCTGCTTCAAGCCATTCCCCCTCGTCCTATCGTCTGTTACCAGGGAGAAGAGGCCGACCCCCACCCCACTACAGCCTCCTTTCAGGTAGTTGTAGAGGGCGATCAGGTCTCCCCTCAGCCTCCTCTTCTCCAGACTAAATAACCCCAGTTCCCTCAGCCGTTCCTCCTATGACTTGTGTTCCAATAGTTCTTATTAATGACACATTAGTCTCAGCAATGGATAATAAGCAAGTGAATCTGTAAATGAGTGATTAATCACAGCAATGTGCATGAGCAAGGTACCCCCCGCCCCAGCTTGGTAAAAAGCAAGTAATTCTCTGCTGTATACTGGGATGTGTCCTGAGCTTCCTCCCCCCAAGTTTGCTGACTTCCTATCATCCAGAGTCAGAAATGGATTTCCTCATCTGCCCAACTGTGGTAATCCTGGGCTCCTTACCCTGTTCTTGGATTTCACAGTCAAACACAAATTAACCCTGCAGCCTGAGAATGCAAGGAAAGGAATTCTTGTACTTTTTTCCATTTCTGAGGCTTTGCAGTCCACTGATACTGAAGACACACTGACAAGAGGAGAATAAAAGATTTCTTCCTCTGGCCTGAGCCTCAATCTCACTGGAGGGCAGGTGACTACCAGCCGAGATGTTATTAGAATTGACTTCCCAAGCCTCTTGCACTATTATTCAGCTCCTTGCTTCCTCTTTAAACCACAAACCAATGCTTCTTTGAGCTCTGACATAGAGGGCTCCTGAGAGTTTTGAGACCTGTGTTAGAGGGAACTGCAGTTTAGGTTTCAGGGAATTAACAATCTGAATAGAAAGGAGTTAGACCACACAATATAAGCATGATGTAGCAGTAATAGTGCCTTTTAGTTATTCAGCACCATGTACATGTAGAAATGAAATATTGCTAATGTATGAGCATACAGACCATCATTAGAACATACCAGGCTGACTTCTAGGCATCCTAGGGGAGAATACTACCTCATTATCCATATGGCAATATGTAGCAATATGAGGAAGTCCCTGCTTGGTTATTTCCATGCACTAATCTCAGATTCAAATATTCTTTTAGCAGGTGTTTAGTGATTTTCAGTAAATCAAAAATAATGTTTGTCCACCGGATGGCAATGGTTTCAGCCTGCAAAACATTTCTGCTTTGAACCATTTGGGGTTTTTCATTCTCATATGACATCATCAACAGAATTTCAAGAAAAGAGATCCAGCTTTATCCATAAGTAGCTTGTTTTGTTTCATATTTATCTGTGGCAAAAATAATCTGCATTTTAAAGACCTTTTAGCTCTGATTGTAACTGGAAAAATAAATAATTTGGGGTTCACCTTAGACAGAATGTATAATAGCTTACAAACAAAAATGCCAAAACAAATATAAAAGTGAATACAAAAAGTACTAAAACAAATTCCCAACACTTGCAATATAGTGTTGAATATCTCTTTTACAGGTCTTGGTACACCAACAAGGCAAAGAGATTTTTTTTTTCCCATTAACTTCAATTAACTGAATGGATCATGTTACATAAAAGGGGAAAGATTAATATGAACATTCCATAATTACTTTTATTTTTCCTCAATTTCTGATTCTCTCTTAACTTACCAGCTATAAAATATGAACTAGGAATAGCAGGAGCTTTAAAAAGGCATACAAAAATGACCCATGCTCTCTAATACCAATACCTTCTGAGATGGACGATAGCTCGAGTCAGTTCCTCTGGCCAAAGACTCATCAAGAAGCGCTTTCAGCTTTTCAGCAGAGTCCTTACTCTTTGAATGCAAGAAGCCCAGGGCTTTCAGAAAAATGGGATCAAGCTCCAAGTTCACTGTAGCAGCCATAGCGGTGTCTTTGGAGGAAGGAAGGGAAGGGGAAAAAAAAGAAAAACAATGACAACTTTATTCATATGGAGCATAACTTAAACAGCACATGGCTAACTATCTCACAGATGATACATTAATTAATTATCATCATTAGAAGATGACTGACTGTGAACATCAGAGCTGTAGAACTTGAATTTGGCTTTACATCTGAAATGATGTCAAATTTGTTCTTTGGCATATCTGATGTTCAGAAACTAAACTCATCATACTTACATAAATGTAATAAATATTCCATATTCTTCATACTCCATACATAGAAAATATTGAAAAGTATGAAAAATAAGTGTAAACTTCAAGAAAAACAATTACTACCCTCCACCTTAACATTGTTTGTATATACAGCGATTTCTATCTCATTGCTCATTTAAGAATAACAAAGAAAAATCTTTTGTAGAAAAATTAACTTTTGAAACTTCTGAAAAGAACAGCTCATTGTAACATACAATATAAGACATATAAAACAGCTAGGCTATTATTTGATACATATAATAAAAATCTGAAAAAAAAAATAGTCCATTTTTAAATTTAGCTGAAACTGTATGAAAATTTGTAACTCAGATTACGATTTATCCAAGTCCCCTTGTGACAGCCTAGATTTTCATGTTAAGCAACGACTATCCAGAGCTCTAAGATGCCACAGAGTCAAAGTAAACGGAATAAAGTAAGGAAAAGGTTAGAACAAATTAAAAAAAACCATTCCTGCACTCTGGAGCCTTCTCTGTTAATTTAACAAAAGCTCTAAGGAACTGCATTTACATCAGAAATTGTCCCTACAAAGATAGATAGGTCTCTAACTTAATCAGTAATTAACAATTAATAATTTAAGAAATAACAAAGGAAGGGAAGTTTCTTGCTCTTTTCCAAAATGGATGAGAAGTGGTATTGTTAATAATCCCTTTAAATCTCATTTGAAAGACATCAGGACATTTTATTTTTTTATACGGTAATCTAGAAGACATTCTTGAAAAGGCTTTCATCAGTTCTGCTCAAAAGCACTGCTTGGACAGCTTTTTCAGCTCGAGCTTCCAAAGGTTTTGTCTGATGAATTCCTTTTGATATTCAACGCAGTGAACTTTTACCTCTCTGGCCAAAACACTAGCAGTGGCAGCCTGCTCCCTCAACACTTGCCTAGAAGTCTCCAGGAACCTTTATCTCATGCTGAGCTTTCACGAGACACCAGAGAATCGCTCGATTGAGATCATCAAGGGGTTTGACATACAGTAGACTTCATACGGATTTTATCAATGGACCCAGCAGAGAGTTAAGAATCCTCTTCAAGAGCTTCAGCTCTCTTCCTTAATCTTTGCTACTTGTCAGATCATTTTCTGGTGGCCACAGAACTTCTGCTAGTAAGTACTATGCACCAGTTACTCTGCTTTTTCACTGATCAAGCAGCGACTGCGGTGCAAGCCCCATCCAGATGATTCAGCCTCTCTCTGATGTTTACAAAAAGTGAATTCAATACGCGTGGAAAGCACATACCCTTTTTTTTTTTTATGCATCTACCTCTGATAAATTTTCAGGCTGCTCCTGAGCTCTGTGGATAGGTTATCTATTCCATTTCTTTGTTCTGTGAATATGCCTTCCAAGTTTCAGTACCATATAATGTTAAATTAGGACCCTGTTAAACCCTCTATTGAATTAAAACAGTAGAATTGAAACACCAATTTCAGAAATTTGGAATAATTTCCGTTTAAAAAAAAATCCTTTAAGTTCTTTTCTGAAGCTTCTTCTAGGAGTATATACCTGTGTACATAAGGAACAAGTAGCCTCAACAGCCAATTCAGGATGCCTGCAGTATTTCCAGAACAACTGTAAGCATACCAATTCCATTTTCATCTTTCTGAAGGTAACACTTCCCAGATTTATTTCTAGCTCTAACTTTTTAGAGACATCTATTGTAAAGGAACTGTTAGAATCCACATTTCAAAAGAGTTCTCTGTATTTGTTCTTTTATTTGCATGTGAAATTGCAGCAATTCCTTCTCTGTTCGCAAGGGTAAATTATAATGTCATAGGCTAATGCAGTTATAACTAACATATCGCAAGAAATTTCTCAAGAGAAGGGAGGGAACCAAGCTCATTAAACAGTTCAAACATGCTCAGTTTAGGCATACATTTTCAAATTTAAAAAAATCTATTTGCAAATTAAAGAAGGTAAGTATATTTGATAGAAAGATGAACACATCAGTAGCTGTCTTAAAAATAGCACCATCTGAAAACTGTAACTTGGTAAATATTATGCTCTCCTTACTGGACCACAATAACACAACTGTCAAACAGGCTAATACCAATAACTGGCCTGGTTCAACAGGCAAAGTGTTACTTTTGGCAATGGACTTTTCCAGATATTTACAGATCAGAACAGTGGTTTGATGCTTATAAAGCTAAGATCTGGTTACATTCATTCATGTTTTCATTCATAAACTGCTCCTTTGGTGGTGAAGTCAGCATATAGCAGCTTGATAGCCTTGGAGCAAGAATAAGACAGTGTTTTAACAATGATTCCATAGGTTATTCTGCGCGAGAGCACTCCTTGACTTTTCTGTACAAAGATTCCACTTCAACAAGAAATAATTCAAATGTTGTTTAGGAAAAAGAAATAGGAAAAAAGGGGAGTACGACACTGTCTTTTGTATAGCAGTTTGGTAGCGCAGCTGTGAGAGATTAGAGGGCTGTGTTATAATCCTTGAACCCAGAGCAGAACTGGTTTTGCACAAAGCAGTAACTGATGGGAACACTCAGGCAATCGTGGAGCAGGGACAGGAACTTGAGCACACCCTCTTGCAGCTAAGCATTAACCCATTAGCCCAGCCCTAAATGCACCCTTCTCAGCTTAGGACTCTGTTTGACACTTCTTCACTATTGTATGAGAACTGATGATGGATAGACGAGACCAAATATAAAGTAACAAAATCCTCTGAAGTATGCGAGATAATATTAAAAATCCTACAATGGACAATCATGGAGCAACCTCCTAACTAGGTTAGACTACGCTAAGTGGTTTAAGTCCCCGTGGGAAGAAAAGGTGTTAATTAGTGGGTTGTTACTCTTCAAACGTCTAAGAATTTTTTGAGCCTCTCATTTCTTGAGCGTACTATTGTCTTCTGCCAAATACATACAAACTTAATTAAGCACTATACAGAATATGTGGTCTTCCAATTTAATAATAGATTCCCAGGGTGTAAGAGAGCCTTTCTTTTCATTTATTTGCCAGCTACTATTTTGCATGCCTGCACATGTATTATCTTATTCATCATCACTTTCAGTTAAACGGATCTACTTACATTACATTTTCAGAGATGGTCATATTTTCATCCGTCTGTATCTGAACTCCTATTTCTATTATTTTCTGAGACAGGTGTACAATTGAAGATATTTTTCCAAGAAAGTGCACACCTTCAATTTATATTGCAATGCTGTTATCAAACCCACTCTTTATAAACTCAGCAATAATTTTATTTTTCACTGCCACTGATGATTAAAAGGACTTTCACTCACGGATCCTTTTCAGCTACCTTCAATGTCTATAGCAGTCAACTTAAAACCCAGTAACATGAATCAGTAGCACAAAATTCCTTCCAATTCACTGCACTGTGTTCATCAATAATTAATTTCACTTACCATCATAGTATCAATTCACCCTTTTCTCCCCCCTTTGGATTCTTCTGTTCCTCAGGATTTTCTCTCTTCCTGACCAATCTAATAACTGTGACAGTGGCAGATTTTGCTTATTTACCAATAATGCCTTTTCCAGATGACTTTTAGATTTAATGTAAGTCTTAATAAAGTATCTCAAGGAAAGCCGTAAAAGCAGGAAAAACTGAACTTCTATTTTCAGTTTTTGTTTTAGTATCTTAATCAGGACTTGATTCATGAAAACATAATTTCTCAGTTATCTCCCATGAGGGATATTTCAAAGCACACACACTTTAGTAGTCTGGACAACTGTATTAATCAGAACAGTTGTATTAATTAGTTCCTATTTATTTGACATCTTCTCCAAAGAATTTTAGAAGACTGGAGTAAAACCTTCTGCTATGGAATTACTAGTACTGGTATCCTTCATTTTACATTCTATTCTACAGCATATTTTATACCCTACTTTTAGATTAATGTTTCAATCAATATCAGAGTAACTTGTTTATCCAAAATTTCTAAGATTACACTATTGCCTTACATTTGCTGTTTTCTACTCCTCACAAACAACACATTATTCAAGATTGTCCTTCTTGCCCTTTTTGACGATGAATGTAAGGCTTGCCTTTCTCCAGTCTTCGGGGATCTCCCCTAATCTCACGGCCTTTTAAAGATGACAGAGTGTACCTTTGTGAAGACACTATCAGCTCTCAGCACCCTTGAATACAGTCTACCTGGGCCCACAGACCTGTCAGGTAAACAATCCCTGCTTCAATCCTCTTCCACAACTTGTAGTTCCTCCTCTCCTTGAACCCTGCCTTGTGACAAAAGGCCTGGGAGACCTTATTGGTGAAGTCTGAGGCAAAGAAGACATCCACTATCTCATCCTTATCCGTGTCTGCTGTCACTAACACACTTGCCCCACTCAGCAGCAGCACCACCATATTTCCCTTGTGAATCCTTTTCCTGATAAATGGCATCTCATTACCATTGACATCTCTTGCTAGTTTCAAATCTAGCTTAACTTTGGCTTTCCTAATGCCATCCTCACATGCCTGGGCAATATTTCTGTATTCCTCCTTTGTAGCCTGTCTCCACTTCCACCCCCTGTATGTATCCTTTTTGCATTGGAGCTCTGTCTCATGAGTTCCCTGTTTAATCAAGCCCTTTGCATCTTACATCTGCCTTACCTTTCTACAAAATGTTTTTTGTCTCATGAACAGTTGTGTTGCCACAAAAATCAGTTTTATAAAAAACATTTATTCAAGTAAATGAGATAATCATACCTACGCAATTGAGATTTGCTAATCCCTGCTACCACCAAGCTTCAACATTCTGCAAAAATGGACCTGAAGATGCTGTTTAAACAGGTATCACTGCTCATTGTTTTAAGTTACTGGTAAATTGGTTATATTTCCATTATTTTTTCACTTTTCCCTAATTCAATGCCTACCAAAATTTATCAGGTTTACAAATTCCCTAGATATCATCCTCCTGGTGGTTTCTCGTGGAAGAACCAAACTTAAGCTAACACTGAATTTCCGAATTACTTACACCAAAGCCACGGCCTGACCCTTTGCAACATACTTGTCACAAATCTCTCCCTAACATTTCCTTTAAAAACGAAGCCAACGCCTCTAATCTGAAAATCACTCTTCAAAAATAAAACGCTTAAGCGAATAAAATGCCAACATCTTTTAACCCCAAAATATCCTAAACCATGGCCGACACTTGCATTCCCTGTATTTAGGCACGCATCCCCTCTGTCCGCTTGGCCTGCTTCTTCCTAATTGCTGTCCCCACCCGCGGGCCAGTGCCGCCTTCGTTAGAAGAGGCGGCTCCGGGGACCCCCGCCCCGCCCCGCCCCCGCCCCGCTTTCCTCAAGGCCATAGCACCGAGCGTGCCCCTGTGCTCCGCAGGGACCGTCCCTCCGGCCGCGGCAGGAGGGGAGCCAGCACCCAGAGTTGCCAACGCGTCCGCCCCGCCTCCCTGCCCCGCCGGCTCCGCCCGGGCCCTCCCCGCGCCACAGGGAGACCCGACGCTCGCCCCACCCCGGGACCGGGGTAACGGCCGCCAAGTGTGTGTGCGGGCTCCCCTCTTCCTCCTCCCACCCCCGCTCTTCCCGGGCCCCGGCGAAGTCGCGTCTGTCCCCGCGGAGCCGCCCGCCGCGCTCTTACCGGAGAAAAGAAAGAGGAGGAGGAGGGTGTGAGCGCGCAGCCACCGCCCGGAGCTGGGTCCGCCGCCGCGCCAGTCCCCCCGCGCAACCAGGGCCCGGAGGCCCCGGGGGGGGGGAGTGGGGGGCCGGGCCGGGGGGGCGCGCAGGAGGGGCGGAGCCGGGGGCGGGCGTTGGGCCGGGCCGGGAGAGCGCCGCGGGCGGGGCGGGGTAAGCGGTGCTTGGGGGGGGGCCCGGGGGGGGGGGGGCCGTTACCGGGCGGCGGCGGCGGGAAGAGGTCGCCGCTGGCGGGAGCTGCCTGAGGGAGAGCAGCCTCGGGGGTGCCCCCCCGTGGGCCTGCGCAGCCCTGGGGAGCCCCGGTGTTCTGCTTCCTCCTCGCCTGGGCTCCCTGACTGAGAGCGGCCGCGGCGCCCCCTTCGCCATGAGCTCTCTGTTTTGCGAGGGAGGGTTGGCTGGAAACTCCTGGTTGAGGTGTTTATCGGTGAAGACCGGTAATGGTTGGTGGCGGGAAAGTCACTTGCCGCCTTCGTGTCGTTCATCTGACACTCGGTGACATATGGCTAAGCCTTTTGGAAACAACAAAAAAACAAAACAAAACAAAAAAGGTTGCAGTATTGACTACCAGGTCCGATTTTTGTGGGCTAACAAACTGCTGAGAGAAGCTTGGAGTGGAGGTTTTATGGAGTAGGTCTGCAAAGGAATTTTAACTCAGTGGTATTATTTTCTGCAATAACCGAATTTTAGTGTGCTGTCTTTCTAAAGTTTGGCTTCTGTTCTTCATAGCCTGTGTCTTACTTTCTTGAACCATCAACAACTTTTACTGTATTGATATATCTGTCTGAAATTCTGGTTTGAAGCTCTGTGAGGCGCTTGTATGCTTCTCTTTGGATTCACTTGAGGATGCAATGGTGGCCCTAAACTCAAACGGCAAATTGATTGCTTGGATAGAAATATAACTCCAACCTCCAAAGTTATCTGCGTCTGCCTTAAAACACAAATGTTACCTTGTACTAAGTTAAATATTTGCTGGTGGAAAACTATGTTTTTTAAATTAATTACTATGTTGAACATTTCTCAAATGTTATTGTGTCTGTTTAACAAAAGTTCTCTTTTACCATGTAGTAATCAACAAATAAATGAGATCTCTTTCAGGAACTAAAAGGAAGAGGATGTTTATGCAATTATTTATTTATTTTTAATTTTCATGGGAAACTGTTTGGTTTTAAACCAACAATTTTCTTTATTACATTGTTAGCGCAGTGACTCAGTGAAACTAATTTAGCTGTTGTTTAGGGTGTGTTGAAAGGGAAGAGAAAATGGTAACAAACAGTACAGTTAGTGAAAATTATACTTAATGTTTATTATTCTTAAAGAGCCAGGGTGATTTTTATACCGAAGGTAGACAATTTATTTATCTTGTCTTTAAGTTACATTGCAACTCCTGTGATGTTCGTTACTTCTCCCTTTCCTTCTTTCAGCAGTGGCTACTGTAAATAAGGCCAGTATGGAATAAAAAAACCACAGAATTTACGGTCTAATTAGAGGGGAAAAAAGTGCTGGCAAAAATTGTGTGAGTGAATAGTGTAATGTCTTGTAGGTTTTGTTAGTTCTGTGTTCCATGTTTTGTTTCATTCTGTGTGTCTGTGGCTGCTTTTGTCTTAGTAAGCTGCCAACGCGTTAATGAATTTACCACATTTAATGGAAGGGTAGTAGTTATGTGAAAATAAGTGAGAACAGGCAACCGGGTAGGCTATGCAGTCTTTCAAAGGAAAGGGTGTGCATAAAACCCCAAGGAAGATGTACTCTTCAGAGCCAAAATAGTGCAAAAAACCCAACTCTCTTAGAAACAAAAAATATAGGAAACAAGACTTTATAAGTGTCTGTGCTTTGAGACAAGATGTTAGGAGGAATTCTCTAAAGTAAAAGATGGGAGAGGGATGAGATATGGCAGCGTAAGAGTGTTCAGTTGAAGTGGTGATGCAAGAAGACCCTATCTTCTCCCAGGAAACAGTAAGGAAATGCAGGTAAAGTCACTTACAGAAAGAACTGGGCAGATTTATTTTGCTTTATCTTCTGTAAGAGACTTGGGAATAAAATTAGCATTTGTAGATTGTAGTTTTACATTGTATTCATAGACTGGACTTAAAAAACCCAACCAAACAACAAAACCCCACAACAAAACCCTTAAGGAAAATGTCTGATTTTTAGGGTTGCTGTAGGACAGACTTCCTGTGTGAGGAATTTGCTTTGTGCTTCAGCTTTCTCACATGTGTAATGCGAACACAGGAAACTTCTACCTTGCAAGGCTTTCGGGAGGAAAGGCTATGAGAGTTAAGTTATTAAGTTACCGTTGTGATGAGGGGACACAGAAGTTTTTAGAGTAACTAGCAATAAATAAATCCAGACTGAATGCCTTGCTGTTCTAACGAAATAAATAGGTAATGTGTTGCAGTCATTACAGAAGTCTGTTTTGTTAAAATACTTCTAAAAATTTTTGTGGGGATTAAGTTATATTAGAGTAATTCTGTTGATGTTGAAAAGCTCAATGCAAAAAGCAGAATGGAGTTTTTTGTTGCTAGCTCTCTCTACCCTGTAGTCTGAAAAAGTCTGTCTTGGTCTGAAAAGTACGTAACTTTAAACATCCCCATAGTTAATATTTCCTGTTCTTTTCCAGTTTGCTAAGAAATTGCTAACTTCTTTCTGAACTTCTTTCTGAATAGCAAAATTTAAGTTCAGGCAAAAGGTAAGGTAAAAACATTAGTTAATGTTAACAACATCTCAGATTAATCATTTTTCTTCTACGGCTGCAGTAAAAGAAGAAGATTCAGTGTTCCCAGTTGTGAGGAAACACTACGGTGATCTAGTCAAACATGAGACAATAGAGATCTGTGGCGTGCACAGAGAGCTTAGTTGCCAGTATGAATTCGTACAAACTTCAACGCTTGGGCTTTCTGACAGTGCTAGCAAATGCAGTTCTTGCAGTTTAGCCATGTATATGGCAAAGTTTGTGTCCAGGACAAAAGTAACTTCTGGTATTAGCTGGTGTGCATTTTATCGATCTCTCAAATCTCTGTTACAATATTTTAATAATGCTGCTCTCAGTAATTCTAGAAACAAATGTTGAATGGGGAAAGAGGAAGATCTGTGTGAATGGTTACCCTGTAATTCAAGATATGGGCCCTTTGAATGTAGCAGTGGCTTTGTGTCAGTCACTGTCTGACTGAGGCTGAAAAAGCAAATTGCCTAGATAAACTTTTGAGGCAGTCACTGAATGATCTTTTTTTGGAGCAAAGAGGTGTTCGATGTCTAGGGGAGTAAGAGTGAGAGAAACGTGCTGGGTTAGTCTAAATACTGTAACTTCAAATATGAATAAAACAAAATTCTTAAGTTATCGAGGTAGGCATGTTATCTGGCAGTTGCACAGTCTGTATGAAAGTTCTGTCTGAGTTCAGAAATTAAACTATCCATGTAAGTGTTTTAGGAAAAATAATGGTGGAGAACTTCTAGCAGTGCTTTCTGAAGTTGGTAGAGAGACACATCTGCGTTTGGAAGTCAGAAAATGGGAAAAGGTGATTTACAAAAGATTTTCTCAGCAACTGAGCTCAGGACACTTTTTCTTCTTGGTGTAGTAGGAAGTTTAAATAGGTTAAAATTTCTTCTGTGTTTATCCCATGCATTGTGAGCTCTGTAGTTGCAATGAAACTGAATCTCCAGTAGAGACTTACTTTGTTCAGAATGTCATTTGGCTGTTAAGCTTACTTATCTATGACCAAAATTAAGTTAATTGCTATTTTTTGGCCTTCTGAAATCTCTTATGTGGAATATGAATGGATTAAAAAAAGCAAAAACCTTTGACTGTTTTAAAGGAAGGCAGAAATAAAAGTCCTTTGCTCCCTCAGAATCTTGTAGATACTAAGAATTAACTTAGAAACAACTTATAGCTGATCTAGTTGTAAAAAGTAACTTCCAAGTACAAACGAAAACAGTGGCCTTTGTTCCTTTAGAGTGCTGAAAAACATCTTCCCTTGCTCAGCTCATAAGGGTGTTCACTTAGTAGCTGATCTTAACATGAGCACTGTTAATTGCTTAACTGTTGATCACCAGCAGAAATATCAGCTAATAAGCTTATCTGTTCTTGTTTGAGGATGGTACCTTCATCTAACTAATTTGGATTTTCAATTGGGTGAAATAAAGAATGAAGTGTGAGTATTGGAAGGAGAGGGAGGAGCAAACCTAAGCAAATTGACAAGTGAATCTTAACCTTTATTAAGTCAATAGAGTTTTAAAAATAGTTAGTTTGATATTTGAGCCTAAATGATCACAAACTCAAAGATGCATAATTTAGCATGTTTGTTTGGGCTTCCTTTGAATTTAGATGAAAGTTCTTTGGCAACTGTAAAGAAGACGTGTCCCTGAACCACCATGCTGGGCATAGCAAAGAGGAGAGAAACAGCTGGAGGATGCAAACAGGAGCTTTAACTGCAACATTTCTTTTGTTTTCCTACCGAGTGAAGCTCATCTTTTCAGCCCATGAAGGTTAGCTGCAGAAACAAAAGTATTATTGACCTAAATGGACGCTAATTAAGAATATAATTTGTTCCATTCCACACAGTAAGTTTAATAACTCAGATCTAAATCAACCGTATCAGTAGCAGAACAGGGAGTATGGTTCTGGGAAACCAATTTCAGTGTTGTAGCACTGCAAATCTGAGCAGAAAAAGGACTTCGGTAGGAGAAATAGTAGTATACTATATGAGAAGAATTTGGGACTATATTTGAAAATAATGGGACAGTATATTGCAAAGATCCCTTCAGGTTGGGTACCACGAATGCTTGCGGGATCAGGACCTTTAGTTGAGAGAGATCTGATTGCCTGTATGAACCAAAATGAATTGCTGTCATATGAATGATGAAATGACAGATTAGTTTGTCAGGGTCTGGAAATCATTTGTGTATGTATGTACCTATTATCAGATTTAAGGCCCAATCTTGTGCAATATGCAATGTTCTTAACTCTCCCTGAAAACCAAAGAAATGAGACATTTGTATTTTTTGTGATGAGAGCCGGAGTTACCTCCTGCTCTGGAGTTTATTCTGCTGTTAAGTGTAAGATATTAGTTGCTTGTGCTTTTTTTTCAGAAATTAGCAATTTACAGTTTTTTGTTATTTGATTCAGTATTAATAATTGGGATGATTAATTGTTGCTGTATTGATACTGGCACTGTTTATGTGATTCTTTAAAAAGGAAATTCTCTTAATTTTGACCATAATTTTCATGTTTGGATTTCCTCTTCAATCATATGAGAGAGTCTAATTTACTGAAACAGCTGCTTTAGCTTAACTATTCTCCTCCCCTTCACCTTGATATGTGAATCCTCCTCTACAACTTTTTATGAGTACTTTAAAAAAAAAAAGCAACAAAACAAACTGAGTAGCTAATGAATGTTTTATGAGTGAATGATATTTAAAATTTTTTGGTTTGGGGGATAAATGCAATTTCAGCGTGTGCACAGAACCTAGCTGAAGGAGAATCTAGCTTTTGGAAAACTTACTAAAAACAACTGCCTATCCCTACTAGAAGAAAATGTAGAAATGGCTTTTTTATATATCAGAAAAATTCAACAGCTGACACTGCAACTTCACTAAGAGCCCTGAGATTCTTGTCAATGAGCAATGAAAGCCCTGGTTTTATTTTGGGGTTAATATAGCTACCTGTGTTTGCGCAGTTAAACTCAAATGATACTGAGCATTGTGCTTACCTCTGTAGACCTGTTCTCTGCTCCTTTGTGCTTCATGGAGGTGAGTGATGCAATTCTGTGGAGAGTTACTGGAGAACTTTTTTCTCCTTTTGGGCTCATGAGTAGATAATTACAGGCAGGTACTGGAGGACTGCTAGCCACTGTGTACAGCAACTTGTGTTGTACTGGTCAGTCTTAAGTGAGAACCCCTCTCATAGGCTATCTAAGCTTATTTCAAGGACTGTTAAGCCTGTGTGAGGTGGCTTTACCTGAGGAAGGACAATACAAGAAAGAGCCAAATCGGAGTCTGAACTGACTCTGGAGAAGGTATAACTGACAAGTCGTGGGACTAGAGGGTACTAAGCTGATTCAGTGTGTGATGCCAAGACCAGTTGACGCTATCTAGGTCTGAGCCACCACTGTCAAAACAAGTAATTTCCTGGGCTCCCTGTCACCTGCAGTCGCACATTTCTACCATGTCCTTTACACAGGCACTTTTGTGGCTAGACGCTGAACGACATTAATTTACTGCTCTGGCTGAGGTGGAAGAAAAGTCTTGGCCTTTCCTTTCTGCCCAGAGTAATTTTTTTGTCAATCAATTCTACAAAAAGTTCTGATTTTACAGTGTGAGCATAATGCTGCTGTGTAAGTAGATCACAGATGTCACTGTTTCTGTGTTCTTTCTGTCTTTGTAGAAGTTCATTTAGGTTCAGAAAAATAATTCAGTCTCTCTCCTATAGTTCACCATGTTGCAGCTGAGTGGTGGTAGATTACTGTGTATGCTCACAAAAAATTACTTTGAGTTTTGAAGAAGCTAGTAACCATCCTCAAGCTGTCTGGCCCAGCTGCCTCCCAGAGGTTCTCTCTTCAAGGCATTTAGAAGAACAGATCTTTCCTGAGTATACCTTTGCTTCAGTGCAAAATCCAGAGCCTTATCTAAAATGGTTGAGGGAAGTTGACTTTAGGTTAAGATACTATGGACTAAATGAAGTGAGTTGCATGCATATTCCTCTTTTCCAACACTGTCAAGAGAATGGAGTGGATGACATCTGCTTATCCTGCTTCAGCAAGGTCCTAGTATTGGTTTATCTGGTTTATGTGACTTCTGTATGTATACCTGAGGATAAGAATAGTTGAATTTGACCAGACAAATTTCAAGTCACATTTCAAACTTCATGGAGACAGGTGGATTAATAGGATAGTGTCAGCTGTGGCATTTACTGGGTTGAATGCACAGCAGACCAATAACCAACAAGTCATTATTTCCAATCGGTTACTATCTCTGGAACTGACTGACGGCTGCTATCTATTACTCATTGCTACTGGGTAGAAGTAGTTTTGTTCAACAGATTGGAGGAGAATTCACAATGACGGTGTTTACCCTCTCATCTAGCAGTTTTCACAGCAGGACATTTTTGAAATTTTAATCAGTAGCCTGATTAAGTAGTGCTTCTATTTGGGCATCTTTCAAGTATTTATTTTTTATTTTTAGTCTAATGATATAGTGTCCTCTGTGGGGAAACAGTGTTTCAGAGCTGATACTCTGGATGAAAATGGGCAAGGGCCAATGTACCTATTGAGAGTACCTGTGTGGTGAAAAGGTTAATGTTTTACTTGTGCAGTCCTGAGTGATGGATTTGGAATAATTTGTAAGAAAAAGTGATTAACAGATGGGAACTACAGAATAATACACTTTGGAAACGGAAACCTCTTCAGAATTTACCAAAATATTTAGCAGTTCTATACAGCATGATAATGACCAAAAAAGCTGATTATGGCCAGTAAGATCAACCAGAAGAAAAAAAATCAGTGGTGAAGTGATCTGTAAGGTGAATGTGTATGTCTGAGTGGCTCGAGTGGCCAGGGAAAGGTGGGTTGTATGCTCTATGGGTTGCCATGGAAAATAAAAACAACCCAAATGCATATGAGGGTACTATTTAATGTTGAAAGAAGTACTGTAGTCAAGGATATGAGTTTAAATGCTAGCAACTATGGATTTAGCAGGTAAGACTAACTCTGCTTGACTAATCTCCTCAATGTTACCTTCACTATATAGTTTCTCCCATAGAGCTGTACTTATAGTATTGAATCTGTCTTGACTTATATGCTGTAAAGATTTATCCAAATAAAATAGCTTTTAGGGAACTAGGTATTTCATTATGTATTTTACTAGTCTTTGTGGCAGGTGTCTTAATTAAAGAAAAGCAACAGTGCTATTATGTTGAGCCACTGTTGTTCTGAGACAATGTCATGTAATGTAATGGTTTAAAAATATTTCACTATAACAATCATCATTATGATCTTTACTTAATGGCAGGTGGACTTGATTTTATTCTTCCACTGCCTCTTTTTGGACAATTGATTTGGCCCAGTGCTAGATGATATAAAATAGTAAATTTGATGTACACGTCTACATGGAAAAAAAATATCCAATAATCTAGAGCTATGAAATGAAAACCTTTTTTGCTTTTAAAATAATTACATCATATTCAAGTAACTGCACAGAGGCCTTACTTATCTAGGCAGTTATTTGAAAGACTGATGCTGTTCCAATGTCAGTTGCGCTTTATATATATATGTATATAAAAAACCATACTGACCTTTCTTAGCAACATTCAGATTTCTTTCACTTTTATAATAAAGCTTTCTTCTATAATGATTGTTTTAAGAGTGCCATCTAGTGTCTAAAGCTTTTCAATACAAGTTGTGATTTATGAGTTAATGGGCAATTTTATTGAGTGATAGAGCAGAAAAATTATTGCATCATTGTTTTGTATTAAACTGGTGTGGAATAGTTTAACGGGAAAAATGTAATTTTTAACCAAGTATAAGGAAAACTGAAACATAATGAGAAGACATTAGTTTCAGCTATGTTACTGTTGTATTTAACTGCTTTAAAGTAGTTGTGTGTTTGAGGAGTTAATATAGCATTCTTGAAATTAATGGGTTTTTTCTTCTTACGTGTCCTCTTGACCTTCAGTTAGTATCTTGCCAGGCTCTAGATTATTTTTTAATACAGAAACCAGTATTATTTCCCTTGGCCTAAATTTTCTAACAGTTTCAGAAAGACAAATGTGTGTTAGGAAACTGACTGTTGTAGATATGTGCTCAGGAACTTGTTTTTCAATAATATATGGTTAATGTTGTGGGAGATTATTGATTTTTTTTTTTTTTTTTAAAAAAAAAAGCCTTGCTAGAAAATGTTTATAAACTAAAAAAGTGAAAGGAAGTATTTTCTTTTGATTTTGTCTGGGTTTTTTATGTCAAAAATATGCTAAAATGTAAAAAGAAGTTTACACAGATCATTTCCCTAATAGTGATTTGAAGAGATGCTGTATATATGAAACCATTACTTTCTCTCAAGAAGGCCCTGCAGTCCACTTATTCAGGCAGGATATCTTCAGTAGTGTCTTATGTTAAAATCAGTTTTAGCAGGTAGTGGTAGGATCACTGTTTCAAACCCTCTTTTTTGTCCTAAATTCTGTATTCTTTTATGAACATTGTGTACTGATTTCTTTTTCAGGAACTTCAGCTCAGGAGGAAGATGAAAGATAGTGTCGCTGAAGAACATTTATATTTGGGTTTTTCTCATCAGTACAGAGATAGTATCTTTCCTCTTCATACATCTATTTCACTGTTTTTGCTATCCTACTGTGACTGCAAATTTTTCAAAGTTTTCTTAGTGCCAACTGGTGAAAATGTGGATGATCAGCCTGGGACAAAAAAACTCCTTGGTGATCTTGAGGTCCATTTAATCTCCAGACGTCAGCTTCCAGTGGTTGTGCAGAGCTGCTGTTTACCTGCTGTTGTCGTGAAAGATGGCAAGTTCTGCCGAGCTGGGCTTTCCGTTGTCTTAAGGCATATAATACAGAAAACATATGAGGCAGATCCATCTAAAAAGGATGTTTTGGAGCTCTTAGGTTTTAAGAAGACCTGCTTAAAAGCCTGTGCTGAAGTGAGTGCATCTCCTTCTTTTAGATACATTAATAGGGTTTCTTAAAACAATTAAATACTCTGAATTAGACTCTTAATATTGATGTAAACTAAGTTCTTTTAGCAAGAAACTTAATTTGTGTAGAAAATGAAATTTCCTCAGTGGAGAAGTATCCGTATTTTGGCATAAAGATGAACAATAGTTCTTTTAAGATACTACTTTTTAGCAGCACAAAAGGAATCTTAAGATTCAAAAAAACGGGTCAGATCTTTGTTTCATGTCTAGCACTATAGCATCAATGAGTTATAAAGTACAGCTCTTCCAGTTTGAAGTAAACTAAGAAATACCTAATTTATTGTTAATTTTGATTTCAAGAGCACTTTGTCACTGCCAAGGCATGCTGCTGGCTTATGTTTAGCTTATGCTTACCAGGGTGTCCAGGGCCTTTTCAGCAGAGCTGCTACCTGGCCATGTAGTCAGTCCCTAGCCTGTGCTATTACAGAGCTTTAGTCCATCCTAGATGTGGCATGTTTTAGTGAGTTTTCAGAAGATCGTGTCAGCCCGTTCTCTAGCCTGTGTAGGCCCCTATGAATGGCAGCCCTTTCCTGGAGTTTATTGACTGCTTCTCTCAACTCGGTGTCATCCTGGATGTGAGCATATTTCATCTCTCCCTCCAGGTCATCGCTAAAGGTAATTAAATAGGATAGGCCTCAGCCTAGACCCCTAAAGAGCTCTGCTTCTAACTGACCTTCAGGTAGAGTGTCAACCATTAACCACACTACCCTTTGAGTTGGTGTTTTGGCCCGTTTATCATATAGCAGTTTACTCATCTGGCAGTTCATCCGTCTAGACTTGCCTTCCTTGCTCCTCTCAGGAGGTTGAACTCTACTGTAATTTCATGATCGCTACATCCATGGTTGCCATTGATTACTGTGCCTCCAGCCCAGTTCATCCCTTTTGGTGAGTGGAGGATCTGTGGAAGCATATCCTTTTGTTAGTCTGTCTAGCACTAGCATAAAAGAAATTATCCCTGGCATCCTCCAGAAACCTCTGGTTCTAATCTCTTCTTGGAACTGCTGGAAAACTTGATTCCATGTTTCAGATGGCTGCAAAGTGAGTAAACTGAATAAGAAAATACAAGAGTTTAAAAGTTTTAAAACCTTTAAGTACAGATAATAAGGCAAAGAGGACAAGGGTAAAAACATGAAAAAAAAAGTAATTTATTTTAAGGTGTTGTTTGGTTAGACTAAAGGTTTTTGATGTTGTATGCTACAACCCCACTAATAATATAATGCATTTCTGTAACATGAATGAACTCAAAATCTGTTTGGTGTAATATTCTGGTTTTATTACTAGCACTGGATAGAGATGACATATAGAAATTGATCACAGCTTTGCTTCTAGTGAGTTATACTGCCACCGTAATCTTATGCCAATAGTAAGGAATAAAAATATACTATACTGGATAACTGTTCATTCTGTTATATATAAGATTTAGCTTCCTAATTCTGCTATTGCAAAAGTAATAAAAAAATACCTGAGCTTCTAAGATTATCAAAGAATGCATTAAAAGCTGGAGTTCCCACCTTTGGCTGGAATTTCTTTGTTTAAAGTGTGCAAAAAGGTACCCTGGATTTTGTTTCTCTTTCTGTAGTGACATTAATTACATAAATTTGTCTGACAGGTTAGCCAGTGGACCAGACTTTGTGAGATCAGCATACCTCTGGCTGTTGAAGGATTTTTGACGGCATCTCCTGAGCACTGTCAGACTATTCCTCCTGACATTTTACAGCTTGAAAGGAAGCTTGGAGAGCCTGTCCGAGTACATAATGATGACAAAATTCGAAGGCAAAAACTTCAGCAACAGAAGGCGGGTGCAAAGGCTGCAGTGCCTGTACTTGGTAAAGAAGCAACAGAGGAAGGAAAAACAGTGGAAATGCATGAACAGCCACTCCCAAGTTTGGAACTGAGCATAGCTTTCTCCAAGCTACTTGACCAGGAAGTATCAGATGCAGTCAACAGGGAAGCCCCCCACATCAGGAAAACAAAAACCTCTGACCTTCCACTTTTGGACCATGTTTTTGCAGAAGGGCTTTACTTTACCTTGGCAGATATAGTGCTTTTGCCATGCATCCATCAGTTCTTGGTAAGACAACAAATTCTGCAAATATTAAGTAGTGCATATGTAATTTTTTTAAAAAACTAGAAAGCTGTAAAATGTGTTAATTTAAAATGTATAGTGGTGTTTTGCAATGTGAACTTAACCTGAAACAGAATTTTTGTTTCTGTTTCTGTACAAACAAAAACCAGGGATTGGTGAGATCACCAAAATTACTTCTAAATACATAGTATATCAATACATAGAAAACACTGATAGCTATTAAAATATGCTGAAATATTTTGGCACCAAGTTGCCCAGAAAATTCCTCAATGGAAATACTTAAAATGGACACTTAAAGTACATTCTAATATGCATAAAGCAAAAGTAGGTAAGCATGACCCTATTTTCTTGCTTGGATTTAGTGTACTAGATTTATGACATGACTCAATGGATATTTACTAAAATGAGACCATTTTATCTGTCAGGAGTTTTTTGAGATTTGGAATTTCAATTCCAACAGAAACTGCAAATTTTAAAAGGAAGGACAGTTGAGAATGGTATAATAATTTTAAAGTACTGTAAGGGATGTCCCCCCTGAGAAATTTAAAATGGACACTTAAAGTACATCGTAATACGTAACCTATTTAAATTTTGGTTTCTGTGTACTGAGGGGCAAGGCAAAATGAATTCCTACCAAGTTTGTTGTATTTTTACTACATGAATATTATCTGAGTTGGAATTCTTTCAAGCAAAGACTTGAAACTTTATGTAACTTTATCTCGACATGGACATATATGCCTAAAAGAAAACAAGTACCTTCTAAGAAAGTAAAAATGCCTTTTAGGGAGGCAGTGAATGGAGAGAGATTCAGGGACTATGGTGGCTTTTTAGAGGTCTAAATCTATGACTTCCCTTACACATACTAGAGCCGAAGAGGTATTTGGGTATTAATTAGGGGAAGACTTCCAAAAGCTCATTTGTTTATGCTGCTCGTATGTAATTTCTTGAGATTCTCTTCAGACTTTTTTTTTTCTCTACAAGTTCTTCTTTCTAAAATACAGTGCGCTATGACTTCCAATTTGCTTATTTCTTCTCATAATAAGTTAGTTAATCTCTGCTGCTGTTTTCTTCTAGTTCCTAGGAATGACTTCTTTGTTTGGGACAAAACGTTCCTGTGTAGCCAACCCAGCTTTAGTCTTTCTCAAGTGGGTGCTTTTTATCAAGCCCTCCCACGAAAGAAGCCAGTTTCACTGCACATCTGTAGATAAACATGGGTGTCTAGGACAGCATAATACCTACATATCAGCAAACCTTTTATTCTTCTGTACAGTTTTGTTCTCACAAAACGTAGTCTGTATTCTTCCTCAAGCAAGGACTGATCACTGTGACCCCACTCAGAAATGAGGTGTTGTGTCTAGGGAGCCAGCTTCTTGGGGATGTACTTCAGCCCCTGAAACTTCAGTAATCTGTAGCCACTAAACTGTTTTCCACAGTTTAGTGGGAAAGAAGTTCCTTGGAAAAGGTTACATTGCTAGAAGCTCTCGCAGTGAAGTTTATAACTGAAAAATTACGATTCTCCTTGCAGTCCTGTGCGATTGCTTAATTTTTTTTTTAATAGAATTTTGTGTTACCTGTATGGTCCAATAACGTACTGATAAAAAGGCCACACTTTCCTTTAGGGGACTTGAGTGTTCTATCAGATTGTGTAAGTGTTTTGGAAATGCCAAGGGTGTGGTCTATTCGAAGATGCCTTTGTCTCTCTCCTCCTTTGCAGTCAACCTAGCACGTTCCCAATACTGGACAAGCACCAATGCGCTGTTCTCAGTTGTCTTCATCCTTGTCTTTTTCCTTCGTATCAAGAGGTTTTCACAACACAATGAGGAAAAAGAGTGTGTGCTAGCAAAGTAACATGGACACTGTATATAGTGGGTATATGCAAAATTTCATTCTGAGTGTAGGACTATTTTGTGTCTTGTGATGTGTTTATCTCAAAAGGCCTCCTGGGCTGTACATGGAGGAATTTACAATCTCCAAAGGGTTTCACCAAAACAGGAAAAGTACTGACACAGGTGGCAGTCAGGGCACCACATGGAATGTGGAAAACTGGGGAATATATCTTTGCTCCCTGACATAGAATGTCATTATAGAAACACTGTCGCAAGTGGCAAAGCTGGTTTTAGAAGTTCCTGCACTCCAGGATGCAGTTTGCCAGGCTGTTGGTTGTGTTAATGCGACTGTAATTTGAATCAGTCAAATATTTATGTCTCTGTACCTTAAGATCTGTTAAAAGCTTATCTCGCCCCTCTTGTAGGGAAAGCCTCAGTCTCTTGGTTATTGAATCTTTTGGGGTGGATCTCTCACTTTGTAAAAAATTTATCTGGGCCTTAGAAGGAGATTGTGTGTATGTTAGTGGTTGGTATTTTTATAGCGCTTACCTAGTAAGTGCCAGTATCTTGCAGATTCTTTTGTACAAATAACATCTGGATTAGGAAAATATATCAAAATATGTTTTGAGCCTAATAAAGCCATGAAATTTGATTTTTATTTACTTTTTTTTTTAAAACACTACCCTCCCCTTTTCTCCCTCAACCCTTTTCTCATCTCTAGAAAGAAGTAGGGTTTAGTAGTGCAAGTGACTTGAGCTTAGCTTCAAAACCGATTTTGCAGTGGGGAAAAAAGGTGGCAAGACTATGTGAAAGCCTTGCTCGGCACAATCTGTGTACTTCTTTTATGAGGATGTATACACAGAAGAGAATTAAGGAAATGGCGACTATGTCTTTATTTCCTATGACAATAAAATTATAGAAGGAGGTTGCCTGCTACCAGTATTCCTGCAATTACTCTATGAGATTGATAGCTAAACTGCTGTCTGTTGCCAAGAAAAAGCTCTGAGTCAAGTTGGTATTTGCATTTTGACTTTGCAAGTTGTTTTGCCAAATTTGCCTTATGGTGTTTGAAAACAAATGGAATTCCTGGAGAAGATGCTGTCAGTCACATTCATAGAAACAGTCTCTAAGATCAAGATAGTTACTAACGAACATTAATACGTGACAAATGTCTAATTTATAACTTCTTTAACTAAGGCCGTCATCCTCAGTGGATTTCTATATGTTAGTAGCAATATGGGGGTCCAGAAGTAGGTTAATATGGCTACCTTTGAGTTAAGATAATGAGTTATTTTACAGAAATGGTTATTAATTCATCTCTGCTTTGTTTCTTTTGCAAATCACATAACTGGGGATTAACAGCAATTTCTGTATGGATGACACTAAACGAAAGTAGTAAACCAAAAATTATTTCCTACTATTTTATAAACTTCAGTGTATTTCAGTCTTCCATATTTTTCCAAGGCCTTTTTAAATAAGAAGAGCATAACTTTTTACAGTTGTATTTGATTTCCTCGTGCCAGGCATGGTAAGATTCTTGGATCAAATGCTTAATTGATTTCGGCAATCCAACTGAAATTGTTCTGTAGATGTACTGTGAATAGCTGAGAATGCTGTATTTATTTGCTTTTCACCCTTGAGCCCTGGTGGTCTGCAGCTTACAAATGATATATGTATAATACATTTTTGTTAGCTCTCACCAAGGATTATCCTAAAAACTGTCTTTCAGTTTAATTTTTACCTAAATCGTAAGAGCTCTGGAATAATAGAATCATTTAGGTTGGAAAAGACCTTTAAGATTTAGTCCAACTGTCAGCCTAGCACTGCCAAGTCCACTACTAAACCATGTCCCTCAGCACCACATCTACCTGTCTTTTAAATACCTCCGGGGGTGGTGGTGACTCAACCACTTCCCTGGGCAGCCTGTTCCAATGCTTGACAACCCTTTCAGTGAAGACATTTTTCCTAATATCCAGCCTAAACCTCCCTTGGCACAACTTGAGGCCATTTCCTCTTGTCCTATCGCTTGTTGCTTCAGAGAAGAGACTGACGCCCACCTCGCTACACCCGCCTTTCAGGCAGTTGTACAGAGTGAGAAGGTCTCCCCCGAGCCTCTCTTTCTCCAAGTTAAACAACCCCAGTTCCCTCAGCCGCTCCACATCAGACTTGTGCTCCAGACCCTTCACCATCTTTTTGCCCTTTTCTGGACACGCTCCAGCACCTCAATGTCTTTCCTGTAGTGAGGGGCCCAAAACTGAACACAGTATTCAAGGTGCAGCCTCATCAGTGCTGAGTACACGGGGACAGTCACTTCCCTAGTTCTGCTAGCCACGCGGTTTCTGACACGAGCCAAGATGCTATTGGCCCTCTTGGCCACCTGAGCACACTGCTGGCTCATATTCAGCCGGCTGTCAACCAGCACCCCCAGGTCCTTTCCCACAGGACAGCTTTCCAGCCACTCTTCCCTAGGCCTGTAAAGTTCCATGGGGTTGTTGTGACCCAAGTGCAGGATCCGGCAGTTAGCCTTGTTGAACCTCATAGAGTTGTCCTTGGCCCATTAATCCAGCCTGTCCATGTCCCTCTGTAGACCCTTCCTACCCTCCAGCAAATCAACACTCCCATCCAACTTGGTGTCATCTGCAAACTCACTGAGGGTGGACTTGATCCCCTCATCCAGTCATTAAACAGAACTGGCCCCAATACTGAGCCCTGAAGAACACCACTTGTAACAGACTGCCAACTGGATTTAACTCCATTTACCCCAACTCCTTGGGCCTGGCCATCCAGACAGTTTTTTACTCAGCAAATCGTATACCCATCCAAGCCATCAGCTGCCAGTTTTTCCAGGAGAATAGTGTGATGTCAAAGGATTTTCTAAAGTCTAGGTGGACAACATCCCTATCCTTTCCCTCATCCACTAAGCAGGTGACCTTGTCATAGAAGGAGATCAGGTTAGCCAAGCAATACCTGCCTTTCATAAACCCATGCTGATTGGGCCTGATCACCTGGTTGTCCTGTACGTGCCACGTGATGGCACTCAGAATGATCTGCTCCATAACCTTCCGTGGCACCAAGGTCTGTAGTTCCCCATATCCTTCTTCCGGCCCTTCTTGTAGATGGGTGTTACATTTGCCAACCTCCAGTCGTGTGGGACCTCCCCGGTTAGCCAGGACTGCTGATAAATGGTAGAAAGTGGCTTGTTGAGCACTTCCACCAGCTTTATTTGCTTTATTTTTTAATGTTGCTTTATTTCTGTTCTCTGGTGAACGATCAGTTTTCTAAGTGTTCTAAACAATTATACTTTGATTCCTACAGTTATCATCCAACTTTAATAACTTGCATCTGAAAGCTTCTTGCAGACAGTGGGTTGAAATGCTCTTGTTGATGGAAGTGTGGAGTTTAATTTTGTATTAAAATGTTATTTAACACTTATATAAGTGGACTTCTTGGATTGTGTTTAAAAAAAATCATTATAGTTGTTCTTCCACTTTGCTTTAGGATGTGAATAATAATGAAGTCTTCAGTGGGTATGTGTCTGGAAAGTATCATAAAATAAATATGAGGACACCTGACTAGTTGATTGTAATTACCAAATGTAAGATAATGAAGCTGAAGAGTTGTTTTTCATTACCTCATTCCATTTCTGTTATCTTTCTGCAGTTAGCTTTGTTACGCTTTCTATTAGTTGTAACTGTTTAAAATTAATAGAAGAATAACAAAAGCTCCATTCTTCATCTGGGAGAAACCATTGTTCACTTTTTAAAATACAATTTAGAACACTTGTTATGAAGTGTAACAGTGCCTCTTTCCAAAATACATTTCCTTAACTGAATTAATGTATTTCTGCCTGGGTTACTATTAGGATACTGAATTAGATACTAAAATTACACAGTTCCTCCTCCTTTTGCTCCTTTAGCCATTACTAATTACTTGTGATTACTGTAAGAACATTATAAACCTAGCATGCAAGAAAGCGGCTTGAAATTTTGTGTCCTCTCAAGTGTTCTTTACCAATTCCTATTTTTACACTGAGGACAATATGTGGAGGAGCACTGTTTTTGCATGGCCTTTTCCTGTAATCTGGATTTTTAATTTTCTGCCTAAAGCAGACACATATCACAGAATAGTTGAGGTTGAAATAGTTGAGGTTGGAGGGTACCTCTGGAGATCACCTTGTCTAACTCCCCTGCTCAGAGCACGGTCAGCTAGAACTGGTTGGCTAGGGTTATGTCCAGTCAGCTTTTGAGTGTCTCTAGTGGTGGAGATTTCACAGCCCCTCCTGTAAAAGGATGAACTTCACTGCTCTAAAACATTTGGGAACCTGAACAAAAATTATTTCAGTTCACTAATTGCATCCTTTTAAAAATTTGCTGGTCTTGGTGTAAAGATATGATTTGGGTGTCTTTTTTTGTAAGATGTGCGTTGTATTCTTACTTAAGAATTCTAATTTCTGTTGAAGGCTACTTCATCTCACCATCAGATATACTTAACTCAGAAAAGAAATATGCTAGTTACTATTTTTGTATAAAAATACGAAGTTAAAATGGTAAAAAGTTTGAGTAAATATATGATGAAAAAAAAAAGTTTTGGGTTCAGTGCTAGTATAAAAAAAAAAAGTCACAGATGTAGTGCAAAGACTTCAATAAAGACCAGGGACAATGTATGCCTGTGCCTGTTTTGCTGTGGCCACATAGTCAAAGGTATTTCAGGTTTGCAGTTGCTGGCAAAACGGCTGTCAGTGGATGAGTTTTTAAGGGCTGCAGGGTGCCTGTGGGAAGGAAGAGCATTCAGGTACCATAGTGTCTTGCTTAGAGTCTGGTAATCATTGAGAATTACTGTTGTGGTTTTTGGTTTGTTTATTTTATTTTTTTTGTTTGTTTGTTTTGTGTGTGATTACCAACCAAAATGATCATTCCCTTGTTAGGAAATAGCAGATAATTAAGAATATTATTTAAGTTGTGTTTTCCTGTTACTGACCGAAATTAGGATTAAAATTGGTCATGTAAACCTTTTCATTCTACTAAGCAAATGGGAATTGCAGATAAAGTCTAAGCAGCCAACTGGCACTTCCACCTGCAGGCCTGAGCTCTTAACTAGCTAGCTTTTTGCATCAGCATCGTGCTATGAGTAAGCATGCTTGGCATGGAGCCAAGCTCACTTCTGTAGTTGTTGAGTTCTTGCGGCTTGTAGGAAGAAATTTACAGTAGCAAGTAACATTTCAATTTTATTTTTCTAGGTTTCCAGTAAAAAACAAGGCAAAAATGTGGTAAATTTGCCTCTGATATCTAGTTGGTATCAAAGAGTTCAAAAAGTACCTGGAGTAAAGAAAGCTGCTGGCAAATGCAATATGGAGCTTCTCCAGCTTCCAGACTTGATGTCTACTCCAGAGGAAGAGCTACAAGACCTTTCTTCAGTTCCTGATGAATTGGAAGAGGAGAATGAAGACAGTCATTTTATAGGTGGTCCAAGGCCAACTGTGACTAAGTTAATGGTAATTTAAGCTCTTTAGTGGGTTATTTTTAATAGTAATATTCTGCTCGATTTGGAATAGGTGAAATTTATTAGAATTGCAGAAGCTAAATCTGACAGCCTCAAACAGTTTAATACATTTTGCCTGTCTTCTGTCTGATATGCATTGACTTAGAAGTGATTTTACTTTTTTTCTGTTATGGCGTTTGATCAGTTCAGGAATTGAGCAAAGATAGGACTGCTGCAAGCCGTATCAGTAATTCTGAATAACCAAAGTAACTTCTTGTTTGAACTGCAATATTGTGTTCCTCTTTTAGAGATATTTATATGAAGGATGACAAAAAAACGTTGCTTTAATGTTTGGCTTCATTATTCTATTGTTTCTGTTGGCTTTTTGCTATTTGATTAAAGCTTTGAACATCTGGGAACCTTAATGTGCTTTTTTAAAGAAAGCTCTCCATCACATTCCATAACTCTTGATATTTTTTGCATAGAGACCGACAGCATTTCCTAAAGAAAATTAAGAGGGCTTACTTGTGAAAACAAGAGAAATACATAATTTGAATCCCATATAATGTAGAGTCAGCTGCCCGTTTAGTTTCAGTTTGGCCGAAAGTGTTGCACAGTTTGATCTGATGCCATTAAATTCAGTGGGAATTTTGTTACCAACTTCAGTGGCTAAAGGATCAGGGTCTTAATTTCTGCCCCCCTTTCACATAGGAAAATGGTATTGAAGCAAAGTTTTCTCCTCATCCGTGCCCCAACTGGACCTTAGACTGGAGCAATTTACCATCTGCAGTCAGTCCTGGAGAAGGTAAGGGTTTTTATGTATGTGTGTATGTATTTAACAGTGCCACCTTCTGGTGAAGCCACTTCACTTTTTCATAGGAAAATATGTCACTTTTCAGTGTATTTCAGAGCTCTGTAAACAGGTAAGCAGTTTTAAATCTGTTTTAAAATTCAGCCTGTTTGGGACACATGGTGAGGTGACTTCCCTCAGGTCATCAACAGCTGATGACCAAACTGGGAATAAAAGCTTGACCTTGATGCCCGAACCATGTTTTTTCCCACTTTCTTGAACTTTTCTTCATATCTAGAACAGTAAATTCTGACTACATGATGTTAATATAATCAGCACAAACATTATATGTGGACTGTGTCTCCAAAAGCAGCAGCAGCTGATTTTATTCTGATGAATATGATATTCATTAGCAAAGTTTGGTAGCTACATATGAGTGAGCCTTTCTTTTGTGACAGTGTTCCCTGCCCTGTAGGGGTTGCTTGCTTTGCTGGATTGCAGGGCAGTCTGTTGCCTAGTGACCATGGTTCTCCAGAGGAAGAACTGATTTATCACAATGCTTGTTTTCATCGGTGTTGTGAATATTGAATACCTCTTCTACCACACAGTAGTTTCCTCTAAAAGGTCTTTAACATGCTGCCAGACAGTAAGAAGTTAGTGGATGGCAACTCCTTTCTACAAGGAAGAAAAAGGACTTGTGTTCTTTTGTGTAAATAAGATAACTTAGATACTGGAGTCAGTCTAGCCTCATGGGCATAGAACTTCTGATTTAAAGAATGCAGAATTACACATGCAATGTATAGATGCTCTTCAATGACCAATATGTGAAATTCCTCACAGAATATGTTAGGAATCACTGAAGAGCTATAGACACTTAAACAAAATACTCTTTTTTTTCTTTTTTTCTTTTTTTCTTTTTTTTTTTTTTTTTTTTTATCTAACTGTAATGCAAGCATGAATTCACATCTATGATATAAAAGTCAGATGAAATTTGAAGTTGGTTTCCTCTGTTTTGGGTCTGTGTGTAGTTCACAAAGCCATGACAAAATCCTCATGTGTGCCATGAGTAGATTTATAGTTTTATATAAAGTATCCATCCTTCTAACAGGAACTGTTTTCCTCTGGTTTTGTCCTGAGAGAACTCTTTGCTGGGAAGTTGTGCACCCTGCTTTCATTATTGATCCTTTCTTTCCTTTAGCATGGAAATAAAAAACCCCAGTACTTTGTCATGCTTCTTCAGACTTTAATTGGATGTTTTGGATATACTTCTGATGTTAAAATAGCTTTGTAAGCTGACTGCTGAAATGCTCAGGGAGGATTATATGTTGAATTTCTGTGACAAGTTGCAGAGTTTTGTTGGAAGTGAATAAACATTTTTGCTTATTTCCAATGCTTAGGTTTTTGGCTGTAAGTTTTAGTTCATACTTTTGTCAAGATAGCTCTTGTGTTTGAAAGAAAATTTTGAAAAAGGTGCATAACGTACAAAAACATGTAATGAATATATATTTGGAAGTTTTGTGCTGGAAGGAATCTCTTGGACTTGGTTTGACTGGGCAAAAAATCAACTCCTGCTGCTTCCTGCCTGCATGTGTGCTCGCTCTTTTTTTTCCCCCACATTTTCTGAAATAGATACTAATGACATCGATATCTGAAATTGGTTTTCAGTTCAATTTTTGGGAAGATTTGCTAGCTCAACAAGGTACCAAGAGAGATTTCACCTCCTTCCGCCTGAGATCACAGTGATGCTGATGCCATTTTCTGATTTAGGGGAACTCCAAATGGTTGTGCTTTTAGTCCAGGAGCAAGAGTCGCATGGGAGGAAAAGAAATTTCCTGATATGAGAATTGATTTTACTTTACAGTTCGATACATCTGCGTGCTTACCTCTGCTGTTCTAAGTGCTACGGTTCTGTTTCCTGATTCTTTTGCTAGTACAGCCTAATTGTTGTTATATGAATTGAATTCTCAATATTTTACTACTAAATCCTACCTGGCACACTAAGAAAATAGTCACTGGATCTGACAGGGTTTTAAACTGGATTTGAGTAATGCAATTCAAGCTTTCAAACAGATTACCCCTATAACTTGTAAATAAATTTCCTCTTACCAATATTCATGGCAGTTGAGACAAAGTAAAGGATGTTTCAGTTAAAACTGCCTTTGTTTTTTATCCACAGTAAATTTAATTTGCTGTCAAATCTTAATTTAATAGCATATATGATATACTTTCTTTGCTCTATCTCAGATTAGATGACTTGGAATTTGTGTTACATGTATGTGGAAGTTCTTGGATTGAACTGTTCAGTCTGTCTGTAAATCTAATTAGACCACCTTGCTGTCACAGCTATTTATTACAGAAGAGAATTACTGATGATTGTAGTCTTAATGTATTATTTAGATTACACATTTAAGTTAGTTAATTTTTTTTGATAGGGATTATTTACTATTGCAAACCTGAAGATTATGACATCATGATTTGCATCTCATTTGATTAGTTATATTTCTGAAGCAGAATGAGATAGTTAAACATCTGTTAGTTCTAATCCTGATGCAATTTTTAAAAGGTATTTGATTGACCCGAAACGGAGTCATGTTTACATTTTAGGTATCTTCCAGCTTTTAAAATTCCCGCCATTATGTGAATTATGACTAAAATATTTGGCTTCTAAATTTGGGTGTATCAACCTTGAGACATATGTGAATCTGTGTGAGCATCTGGACTGTATTTGAAACATTGTGAAATATCCCAAAATAGAGTATCTTAGTGCCCTCTGTAACTGTGATATTCTAGGATATTGTAGTTGTTGAATTGTTGTTACAAACTTTCACTTTTGGAAGGAATTTAATGCCAAGTATTTCAGTTATTTTAAAATGTATTGTAAATGCTGGTTTCTCTTCTAGTTTACTGTATAAAAATGTGGCTGGTACTTTAACAGTATTTTTTTCTAAGCTTGTTTTCCAAATCTATGTTTAGATCAGAAATATGTTGATGTTGTCTATTAAATACAGAAGCCAAAACCCCCCTAGCACTCTGTTGTTTCTTCCAAGTCACACACACAAACCAAGTCTGTCTGGCTAAATGCATTTCTTGATACTGAAAAATTAATTTGTGCTTGATATTGAAAAACTAATTTGTGCAAAATCCCAAAAGAAAATGTAGTATTTCTAAGTTATATTAGGGATGAATACTGGAAATCTGTGTGCCATTAAAATATTTAAGGAAATATTTATTTGCAATATTTGCAATAAATAGTTCAGTCAGCAGTAGACACAACCCAGAGGTCCTAACCAAGCTCAGTGCTTCATTGTCTTGAACTTTCCATAGAAGTAAAGGTAGATATGGTTGTAAATATGTACAGATGGTAAAAGAAGAGTGTGTCAGGTCAGAATATAAAAGTATAGGTTGTTGCGATGTGGGAGTGAAGAAAAATTAGATACTTGCATCAGCAGTACAGGGAAGTAATGACATGATACGTGTCAGCATAGAAAATGTTTTCATTTTTTCCCCGACAAGGTGGTGGCTGAAATTTTGGGAAGAGGGGCTCATTGAAATGCAAACTAAATGGAAATAGTGTGCTACTGCTGATTAAATGAGGGGTCTGGGAAAGAGGAGGCTATATTTAATTAGATTTGTGACCAATAAAGAAATGTGTGTCTTTTCTGTGGTTCCACAGTTTGTATTAGGCAGCAGTAGAAAGAATTTTTTATCCTTTTTGGAACTTCAGTCAACCCTGGAGTCTTTCCTTGTGTTCCTGGTGCTGTTTGCAAAACCTGGTTATGATTAGAGGTGCTTCCTTTAGGCTCACCCAAAGCACATGAAGGGGAGGGGGAAGGGGTGTGTATGTGGGGGTGGGGAGTGATATCCCTTGTTGCTGCTTTATTATTCTGATGATATATGCAGATGTAAGTCTTTTGTACTGTCATTTTTTCATCAAGTATTGTGTTTACTGTGAAACAAAAAGAGGAAGGAAGGTTGTGTTTTTCAATGGGAATCTTATTTTTTTTCTTTAAAACATCTTTTTATTTATTTAAGTTTTTACCCAGTTGTGAAATTCAGGAATGAGAAATAACTGACCCACAGTCTCACAAACCCTTACTTCTCCCGTAAGTTGAAATACTTGTTAAGCAGGAAGTACTTACAAGAAGAAAAGTGCTTTATTTCTGGTTTGTCATTCTCAGTTACCAGCTAGACTGACAGAGTGTGCATGTGACAGTATTTACTCACAAAGGTAGTGGTTAGTTGTGAACAAATTTATACTGTTCTTTCCAAAGTGTGAAACTGCTCTCAGAAAGAACATAGCAAGTAATAAGCTACATTCTATAGGCTTGTGAGTAATGCCCTTTTCCTCATAATAATATTTTTTCTTAAATGAAGGAATGGTAGTAGGTTAGAAAAGAGCTCCTCTGGCTGAAATATGACTTGCTGTTGGGTGAATGTGGAAAGACCAGTATAATAAAAACTAGGGAGTGCATGCACAGTAGGAGGTAGAGGATTCAATTACAGAATCTGTGAAGAGTTTGAGGTGGAGGAAGTTAGTTTAAAAAAAGTAGGCAAATAAATAAAGCTAGACCAAAATAAATGAATGCATTTTACAAGTGCAGCTTGCTCTTACCAATTAATGGAAGACATATAGCCCTTTAACTTTGTAGTTGGTCCTACTCATAGGGCCAGTTTTTCCTAAACAAGTGCACATTAATGGATTGTGTATAAATACAACTCCCAATGAAGCGTGTCAAGTATTTTATATACTTGTTATGCCTAGTAGGAAATTGGTTCCTAGTATTGAATTGATTTGGACAAGTGTTTGACTTGAGGAGGTGAAATTTTCCATGTACGAATTTTAAAAAAGCCAGTATGGAAAAAAAAAAAGGCCTTTCACATCATCTGTGTCCAGTGCGCAGGTGTAAGAAAGGGTGATAATCCATTGCAAGGCAATGCACACCTGCCGGACTGAAGTGCAGAATGACTCTGATGAGGTTTGTTTGATTTATGCTTGCTTTGTGATCAGTAGCAAGTTGATGGCCAAATTAAATGACTATATGAGACTGTCACTGAAAGGTTAGCCTGAATAAAATGATACCCTGATTGATACTTGCCCCTTCTTTGCATGCAAGTCTTCAGACTTTTGAGAAAGTTGCTAGGTTTTTAGAATGCTTAGCTTTTAAAACAAGACAAAATTTGGGAAGCTCAACATCTACTATTCAGGGATAAGGCTGTCCCTTAAATGGTTGTTGAGAAGAAATGTATTATCTTGATTTATAAGCCACAGAATAATTCATAATATACTGTAAATGGTTTTTTTTGGGGGGGGTGGGGGGTGGGGAGAGAAGCAGAATTCAGGAAATCCGTGTATATAGTATTTAAAAGCTTACCTTTATGTTGTCGTCTTTTCCTAAATAAATTATGTCAGCTGAGAATTTGATCTTCAATGCTTTTTCTTTTTTTTGAGAGGCCTGCTTTTATTAATAGGAGTATTTTAATATATACATGAATATAAATCTTAAGGTACCATATTCAGTTATTTATGCACATATAGAGTACAGAATGTTCACATTAGAAATAGAGGGCTTGTCTGAATTGCAGAAAGAATAGTGACATGAGGATGAAGCTACTTTTACTGTGCCACTTGTCTCTATGTTTGATAGTGGTGATAATTTTTTCCCTGAAGGAAATTCTACGTTTTGGGGACTGGGATATTGTTTTATTTGGCAAAAACATAAGTGACATGGTTTGAACTTAATTTCTGATGAATGGTTATCTCAAATCATTTGAGTAATGTAAGAAATTACAAGTAAATCTAGTATGTGGCTTTGAGAATTGACATTGCAGTATATATGGACGGATGAAGAATAGAAAATTGTCTTTAAATTATTTTTAAACAAACTACTTATGAATTAAGAGTATGGAAAGATGGAAATTTTCACTATCTTTATGTGTTTCACTAAAATAAAAAAAAAACTTTTCATGATATATGTCAGCAGAGGAATTATTTGTCACAATGTCTTACCCTCTTTAAAAACACATTATTGAAACCCCAAGGCAGTGAAACTTGTTTCCTTCTAGAAGTAGAATCCTTGTGTTCCACAATTGTCACATCGAGCTAATGCTCACATTTTCTTTGTTTGCAAACCAGCTTTCATTTTTAAGCTACTGTCCAGAAAGAGAAATGAATTACAGGTATTTGGCTGCACTTGTTGCATTGGAATTGTTAAAACATCTTACAAAGGCAAGAGTGTTTTCCTTCATTGGCAAAAATGAATCTGCTAAATAAAAATTCACTGGGATGTGGACCTCAGAAATGTTTTTATAGCTGGACAACCACTGGTCTTGGAGATCCCATTTATGTATATTATTCCAAAGCGATTTGGTTCGTCCTCTGGGGTCAGCTCTCAAGGACTGAGTTCATTCACTGTAAGTACTTTGCAAATACTGAGTGCTGCGTCAGTAATTTGCTACTCTGCATGCTCTCTCTCCATACCTAGTCTCCTTTCCTTCTCTGTCCATAAACACTGATTTTGTAGGACATTTTATAAGAAACTTGCATTAGGCTTTGAGAAAGTATTTGTAAATAAAGTATGTAGAGGAATTAATTTGAATAGTTTTACTTCCTCATCTGCTTTTCATGAGACATCAACTTAATTTTTTTTCTGTTTACAAATTAACAATACAATTATGGTCTGGTTTAGGAGCTGCAGTTCCTTCATCAAATGAAAAATTAGCACAATCAAAACAAGTTTCCCCGTTCATTGGGGGACTTGTTCATCGGGTTTGACTAATGTCACAGTTCAGAGTGATCTCTAGTCTTGATTTCCAGCGTGCATAATTTCTGAATGAAGGCATCAGCTAATTTGTCTACAGTTGAGATAAAACCTCTGGTCTTTCTTTGAAGACTAAATATACAAGTAGTTGTGAGGCTATTTTAAAAACTCATTTCCCTATTTACTAGGATGTTGTTTTGTAAAATGACTTCTCAGGTCCCCAAACTCTCCCCAGCTCCTCCTACCCACCTACCTTGCCCAATAACTCTTTTATCTTTCATCTGGACAGGATCTGAAATATTAATCTAGTAACAAATGCCTCTGTACTCTTGTTTCTTTAGATCAGTAACACTCTTTAAACTCATCAGTTCATACATTTTAAAGCTAGATAGACAATATGATAATCTATACCTGTCTCCTGCCTGATTCTGGCTATAAACTAAATTCGTAATTGCTTGGATCATGCAGAATGATTCATAGAATAATAATAATGTTTAAAAGATACCTGGTTGATGGAGAAGTTGTGGGTTCACAGTACAGCTTTATTTCTCCAGAATGGAGATTAAACTGTAAATTAGATATTCTGAGGTGAAAGAATAAGTTATGAAGGACAGCAGTTTTTAAAAAGACATTCCGTTAAACATACTGGGTGGACCAACAAGAACAAAGCAATATTTGCAATTTTAGTTTAGAAACATCTTCAAAACTTAAGAACCTTTAAAATAACACAAGCTAGCACAATAATAATAACCCAGAACACAGTGTTATAATTCTGTGGAATTAACCAGTGTTTTGATTAAGCACTCTTAGTGGTATACCAGACAACGATCCTGGAGGATCAGTATTAGATTCTGCTTCCAGAACTGATACTAAGTAAAAGATACTTTAATGTAGCGTGACGTCTCAACAGGGAAAATAGAGACTTCATAACTTGGCAGAAGAAAATTTTGAAAATTTTTCAGCCCTCATTTATCATATACAAAACTAGTTTTAATGAAAGGAAGGAGTAGACATCAATGAGCTATGATGTGATTCTTGATTTGACCCATGAACCATTGAAAAGCCTGGCTTCTGAAAGAGTCTATGTATTTTGGACATAGTGTTGAATTCTTGGGTTTTACCCTTATACCAAATGACTATCAGCCAGTCTCTAACTTAATGTGATTAGAGATTACGGATGTTTTAACGGTTGCTGCTTTTTTTTTTTTTTTTTTAACAACATTGAAGGAAAACAGCATTAAATTATGTCATTATCTTTTAACCGATTTAAAAGTTTATTACTTTAAGTCCATATTAAAATTGTTTTTAATTGGTAACAGAACTGACTAACATAACAACTATGGAATAAATGCTTTATTAGATGTAGAGTTATCTGATTTGAAATTGTTGTCAAGATTGATTCAATATATCCAAATTGCTTCTAGGATTATTTTGTGTAGGTAGGTCACAGTTGTTTTATGCTGTTCTTTTTATATTGGTATTACCTTTGGAATATTTTAGATTTGAGAGATGCTTTCAGAGATGAGAATACATGATGCTTAAAAATCAAAGGTGTTTTAGGGAATCTGATACTTTATTAAAATTTTTGCTAATCAAGAGATGCAAATTATGTGTTTTAGTTTAAATGTTAAAAGCAACAGTGTTTCTAAAATGAGATCCAGGCAGTCATTTATTCTATAAAACAAAGAGTTAAAAGAAACACTTTAAAGTTCTCTATTTCCCTTCCAAGCCTGTCAGAACTTTTTGAAAGACTTTGAAGATTTTTTTTGGTAATAGTTTTGTAGCCTATTTCAGTATCTCAAGTATCCTGAAGCAGGAACTCATCCTTCTTCTTCAACTGATTTTTCCATATCAGACAGCTCTTTGCCTGCAGGCCACATGGGTAATGATCCAAGGGAAACTCAACTGAAGCTGCTTCTCATTAACCTCTCCTTAATGTTATAGTTTTGCTGCACTCATTTAAATAAGTTTACACCGCATTTGTGATTGTATTGTATTTTGCAATTCAAGATCTGGGAAACCTGCTATAGCAGTGGAGCCAGGTTGCCTCATATTCTTAATAAATACTTGAGAAGTAAATAATTTTCAGTAACAAAGAGAAAGGGAAATGCTTATGGCTGGAATATAGACAATGTGGTATTTGAGGTGATAAGTGTAAGAAAATGTAAGTTTACTACTGCAATTTCACTCTTTTATGTGGCTTATCTTAAAAAGAAGATTCTTGCAAAACTTTAGATTTCATATGTGACTTCTTTGGATCTTTTGACTGTTCTGGGACTGTTCTATGCATTGCACAGTTGGCCTGAGGACAACTTTGATGCAAGTTTGAATGCAATTACTAATTTTTAGACAAAAAATTCTTTTTGTGTAGCTAGAAATAACAAATTATGTGTGCCACCACACCAGATAAGTCATCCGTGGCAATATACATTGTTCCTAATATTACTACGCTCTCTATTTTTCTTTTGAGATTGTCTTTGTTACCAAACTAAACAAGGGAAGGGAATACATTATTTTATATTTTTAAGATGCCTATTTAGAGACAGGAAGCAAAGCTATTATATGACTAAGTTAAATTAGCATATAATAATGATTTTACGGTGTTTTACTGAAGTGAATACCTTTTGAAAACATAGAAGGTTTGTATGCCTCATGAAAACAATGGATCTGCATTATGGGGGATACAAGTTCAGTACATTTATGTTTGCTCGAAGTCCGTTGCATTTTTTTAAGCGATGTTTTGATCTAAATGACATGCTTAACAACCTCTGCAATATTTAAAATCTGCAAAGACAAAACAGCAGTTGCAAGTCTGCCTTCTAGAAAATCATACTAGAAAGAAGAACACAAAGTTCTAAGAGCTGCACTTTGATTCAGTTAGGACATGTTCTCATTGGTGTTTGGCCTGTTCTGTAAGAAATTATTATGGTGAGGGTGATTGACGGACTTTCCATACAGCTGATAATCATCCTGAAAAGTGTCACTTTTGTTTTAGTGCCTTGCTTTGTGAAGTGTAAATCTTCAGAGAATTACTGAAGCCTTAGCCCTTCATATTGAATATTCCCTGTAACGGGAGTTCATTTTCTGATGAAGTTTAATCCCTAGAGGTATGGTTTTACAGTTCACAAGTCCTTGTTAATTGTGAGTTTATTAGGCTTCTGAGAGATTTGCTTTATAAAATAGAGTATATAAAGTTCAGTGGAGGCTTTTTTTAGTCCCGTTGTGGTTTGTGTTTGTTTACTGAACATATCTAAAGAATTAAAATTTAATGCGGCAATTTGCCAGTTGAAATGTTTTAGGGATTTATGATTTGGGAACTGAAGGCAATTATTAATGATTTGTTTTTGTAAATTCACAGTAGTCTTAGTTCTGACAGTTAAATTAAAGCATGTTCTTGATTAATCAAAGTGAACTCCTACAAAGTGTCTGCACTTGACAGTCACTGGCCTAAGCTGGCTATGTGTAGATAGAATTTGAGTGTGATCTGCCCTGGATAGAAAAAATAGTTTAATTCAATAGACTGTGGGGTTTTTTCCCTTTTGTCTCTAAAGTGCTCACAAATATGGAAGGACATAAAACCCCAAAACATTAGCTCATAGATGACTGCCAGATTTTTTTTTTTTTAACAGGACTGTTAAATTAATTTTCTATGTCTTCCCCAGAAAACTTTAATGAATGTTAAATAGCCTGCTAAGTAACTCTGGCCTTTGGTTCATTTAGACTACTTGGTCTTTCTTTTCCTGATGTCACTGTAGTAGAGTTTACTTGTTTCTTTGCCCCTTTCATAGTTCTATGTTCCTTGTTCATGGGATAGCAGAGCCTCTCTTAAGACATAGGTAGCATGGAGGTGCAGGTCATACTTTATGGGAGATTACTATTCAGAAAAGAAGGATTGATGATCCATTTTAGCAATTTTGGTTTGGGACAATGATTTCCAGCAAAAATCCAGGACAGATGATTAATGTGATACAAAAAGAAATCTTCTAAAAATGTCTCAAAATCATCAGCAGGGGTATTTTTTGGGAAGCCTGAGTATATAGAAATTGATGTCCTTTAATGGTCAGTAAGGTGTACTTAGGAGTGATGCTGTGGTGCGAAGTGACACTTTGTAGAGAAGACAGTGATGGCACATTTCTTGGTCTTTTTTGCCTGGAAACTACATATGAGAAGGCATTTAACTACCTTTTCTTTTTTTTTCTTTGAGTCCTGTTTATAGTGTTGCCATTTCATAATAACTCATTCCATATATGCCATCCAGTCCAAATTGCACAGATGCCAACATTCATGCACTACTGGCCCTCAGAAGGTCCTCATTGCAGCTGGATAACAAGTTGTCAAATCTGCCTGTTTCAGAACTTCAGCAAAACTATAAACAGATAATTAAATGGAGGAATGCTGGCTTTTTTGTTCACGTACCATTTATTGTCTCTTGCTTGCCTTTGAATAGGTCAAAATAGACTTTATGTCTGCCACTATGAGGAAGAACTCAATGCCTATTTCAGGAGTTTCGCTCTTTGCACTAGTAGGTGGGAACTTTCCTATAAAGTATATCTAGTGTTCAAACTTAAGAGCAAATTCATATTTATACCTTGTCCAGTTTTAAATCTCTAGGTACCCGATTTTCAGCGTGCTTTTGTAATGATGTGTCCATTTTTGGAATATGAATTCCTTTAAAAGCTTTTGAATACCATATAAAACTTGTAAAGATGCTTAAAGAAATCCTGTCCTATTTCCACGTAGGCAAGTGAAAAGATTGCTTTTACTTCATTGGGGCCAGTATTTCCCTTTTTGAAAGATTTGTTTTAACTTTTTAAATATTTTAACCAAATGTAGTAGTGTGTTCCATATGCATTGGCACGTTTGTGTTAATTATAAAGTTAGGAGGAGGGGAGCTTAATGCCTTTAATGGTTTCCAAATATTGTGAATATGCTATTGGATAAAAAGTTAAATTGTAGATGACATTAGTCTTCGTAATTTTTTTCCAGATTATACCAATATCGTAGTATTCCAGTTACTGTAGATTTTAAATTGATCTTTTGTACCAGCATCATTGCCTTTAAAAGAGAGTTACGCATTGTAACTGAGGGACAGCTGAGTTTTAAATTTATCAGCTCAGCTGTTAAGCGAGCGTGACTGATCCCTATTTCTGCTATGAAGCATAAGCAGTCCTTTCAAGCAGAGGCATCAGAAGGCCTTCGTTATCTCTGCAACAACATTTTGTTTTTTCGTGTAATGTTGGACTGTGCAGTCTGTCTTTCAAGACAAAAGTGTGAACTGGTCGAGCAAATCAGTTTTTCTTAGCTGTTCTTTTAAGCCCAGGAGGGCAGCAAAATCTGTTTGGATAAGAAACTGTACCTGGATGGATGGAGCTGTGCTCTGCAACTATGGAGTCACCCAAGAGAAAGATGTTTTTTATGTCACAGTTCTCATCTCAGTAAGCTCTAATGCCCAATTTTGGGATGACCTGTTGGAAAAAGTGATTTAAAACATTTTTGTTTTTTTCAAATTAGAGTCAATGATTTAACAGTTGCCATATTCATTGTGTTGGAGTAGGACCTAAAAGCAATAATTGCGGAGTCTGTTGTGCTAGGTGCTGTATATGCATAGGTGCTGGGTACATAGCAGAGTAATGCCTTCTGCCTTGAATGCTTTCAAGTCTAAAAGGTAACCGGGAGCAGAGAGTGATGGAGGGGGAAGTGATCAGCTCAATTTCTTCTGCTGGAGTTTTATATTGTTCGGGTTAAAGGAGAACGCTGGGAAGATACTTGTAAGAGAATGAGGAGCTCAGTGGAAATTTCTGTGAATTTTTTCCTGGCACATATATAACAACATGAGAAGAATTGTGGGAATGATTTAAAATTATTGGTTTTAATTGATCAATAAATGCTGTCGTAGTTCAAGAGCCAACATTTTGGTAGTTGAAGGATAGGTTATGGCTGGAATTCAGAGGAAAGGGAAATAACTTGTTTGATATATGATAGAAGAAAGAAGTAGGCAAATGAAAGGATGTAAACAGGTGAATTTTAAGCTACTACCCAGTATTGTAGCAGCACTCTAAGCACATGAGAATGCGTGACCCTATCATTAGAAAGGGAGGGCAGTAGTCAGAGTGTGAAAGAGCTGTCTAGCTGTGCACACGTTTGAAAATGTTCCCCAGAAACAAGTCAGAAAAGACTGTCTTTCTTAATTGAACCTCTCACAACTTCTCTTCCTGGTATAATTTTGCTTCCAAAAAAGGAAATGTAGGCACTGAGAAATTACACAAAAGTTAAGAGCAGAAGATTAACTACACATGAGAAGGAAAGCATAGTTTCTGTGGTTGGGTACAGAAAGGACTGCAGCCCAGAGAATGGCTGAAACAGAGACACACACAGGCTCATTCTCCTCTTCCTTGGTAACAAATTACTGCAAACATACCAAAAGAATTTACATGTTCTTCTCACTCAAATTTATTGACATTCACTTGTATTTTGTTCTGGGGATAGGTTCTTCCAAAAAATTTTTTGTTATTTATTTGGGAGGGAAGGAGGAGAGGATATGCTGGAAGTTGAAATATTTCATAGGTGGTTTACATTATCTTTTTTGTAATGGTCTCTGGAGAACCCATTAGATTATTTGCAGATTATTTGTGAAAAATAATTCAACCTGTGTTCTTAGTTCAGTTTCTTATTTTACTGGATTACTGAAACTCTATTTGTCTGTCTTAGTAGAAGTTATTTCTAAGGCTACTGGTTGTTTCCAGAGTTTGTGATCGCCCAGATTTTATGTCCGTTCATAGATGATCATAATAAATAAAATGGAGGTTTATTTTGTGGTTATTAAACTAGACAGTTTCCTTCAGAAATGTAGGCAAACATGTTTTGAACAATCTTATTTTGCAGTGTCAGAGTTTTGTACTTTGGGGGGGTGGGACTGCCTCATTGCAATATAAAGCGCATACCGCTGTTGAGGTACTGTCAAGTTTTGTGCAGCGTTAGTGAATTTCTGCAAGCTCTTTATTGACGTTTTATAAGGAGTTTATGAATCAAAATGTATTTCATCGAGGCAATGCAATAGACTTGTGTATATAAAACATACTTTGAAACTAATGTTTCTGCTAGAAACACAGGTGGTATGTGTATTCTGAAAGGTAAGCATTGTACAAGTGGCTGCATATACCTTCTTTTTCCATCCCCCAATCTTTATCTGTTGCAGATTTGAGGTACAGATTTTGTTTCCAATCCATAAATCATTTGTGACAAAATATGAGATAAGGAGGATTTTTTTCTGTCTGTTGAAGTTATGGTTTCCATCTGCTCTTTCGGTGTTTTTAGATTTCCATGTTAAGAACCGTGACTGTATTACTTGATTTGGATACAGTTCCACACTGGATAAGGTCAGGAGTTTCATTTTAGCTCTTCCTGGAAGTGAGTTCTTAGGCCACAGTTGTGCAATTAAAGTTCTAATCAGCAATTTAAAGGAAGACAGTGCTGCTATGTTTAAGAAAAAACCTCAAACCTTATAGTGTTTTAAAAAAAACCAACCTGGAAATAAAAAAGTAAAATTATTTTGAGTGATTCATAATCTGTTCTGAGTAGTCTGATACTTTCAAAGCTTTTAATTGCACAAAGGAAAGGCCAGGCTACTGTATGTTTAGTGTGCTAGTGAAGGTGGTATTAATTATTTTGTACTTGAAATGCATCTTCTCCAGATGGTCTGGAATAGCTTCTGAAAAGTTAATTTTTGGCGCATGTCTCATGTCGAATTTCTGGCATCTCACCATAGCAATATCAAAAGGAATTTACATCCTTTAAAAACTTTTCAAGTATCGAAGAGCAAAGGCAGCTAGGAAGTTCAGATGTTTGTAGAATTATCTTGTAAGTGTAGAAGAATTGAAGAATAACCCCAATATTAAAATCAGTCAAATCTAATCTGAAGCAATAAAATTTGTCCCTTGTTGTAGTGGAACATTAATCTAAAATTCCTGAGCTGACAGAGAGAGTTATGGCATTTCTATTTTGCTTTGTGCCAGGAGGTTACTTTAAAACTTTTGTAGATCTGTCATGGAGTTGTTGGTGTTTGTGTTGATGTTTAAAGTGCTTGTGTAAGTATTGTGAGTAGACCAGTTGAGATAGATAGTTATTCCATCAGCACACTCTACCTGGATTTTCCTAATGTGTCTGATTGGGGAAGTGGTCTTAAATGTGCTTAAATGCTTTTGAATATCCCATTTGCAGATCTTTCCTGTGTTCTTGCATTTTTAGTGTCAAGAAATAAGAAACAAAGTAACATTCCCCCCCCCCCCAAAGACTAAGATACCTCTTAGCAGTATAAACTGTTCTGAGAGCTTCCATGAAGAAATGCTGAGCTGGACAGAGTTCTTATCTTGGCTCTCAGTTGCATTGCATGTTTTCTGCTGTCTTTCCCTTGTTAGGAAGAGTGTGCTGGAAAACATAAAAATGCACTCTTAAATTTCTCTCTTTTATAGAAACATTCCTTGCTTGTCCTAGACTTTGTACCTGATATTTTGAAGGCTGCACTGAAAGTTAGCTCAGGTTGTAAATGGTTCTAGGCTGTATTTGGGATGTTCCAGACTGTGTATGGAAACTGGCTTCCTTTCCCTATCCTGGGGCATACTGGTATATGTCACGGACTTTCCTGAGCTAGCATTTCATGCTGCATCCTGTGTGGGTTCATGTGTTTCAGTGCAAGTTCAGTGGGACTTAACTGGCCAGTATCTTTAGGAAAGAACATGGTGCTGTTGCTTGCAGCATGACAGTCTTATTTTGTTCAAGAAATAAGGCAATTTGTAGATATAATACCTTGAATCATGCCTCATAGTTCCATTGTATTTTGTAATAATATTGGGTATATTTTGCTTGAAATTGTTTTTATCTATCTGTATCATTCTTATGTTTCTATATCGTCAGCAGAAGCTACATGTATATGTGTTGCCTGTTCTCAAAATGCATGTTTCAATAATGTGAATAGGGATTTAGTGTTTGTAGCTCATTTTCACTCATACAAGGAAAAGAATGTAATAAAATCTTTGTTCAGAAGTAGTAACTTGAAAACTGAACCGGGGTATGAAATATACATACGTAAGCCTGAGAAACCAGACTTGCCACTCAAGATAAATTTTGTGGACTTTAATGACAAATTTGACATGAAAATGGATAAATTTCTAATGTTTTTCATATTTTAAATTGATGGTTTGGGCTTTTTTTGACATATATTCTTTAGACCTTGTCAACTGTAATAGAATTATTGTTTTTACTTTTAACAAGCTTCATATTACTGATACAAACTTAAGTGTGAGTGAATTTTTATTAACTGCTCTTTAAAGGTTGCAGTATCTATATTCCTCCATGTTCTCTCAGTGTGTTTCTTTCTTTTTGATGAGTATATTTTAAAATCCTCTGGCTAGCTACTTTGGATTTTTTTAAAAATAGGTACACATGGTAATGTGAAGAATGGAGAATTTTTATTTTTCAAAGGCAGAACAATTTGATTGAAGGCTGTTGTTCACCAAAGATGTCTCTTCACAGGTGTTGATGTTGCTTGCTGAATGGAAGTGAATTCTTTTGATTCTGAAATCAATAAACTTTTTCTTCTTAATGTGAGAAGGAAAGCATAGCTTGTTCTGCAGTGAGAAGTTAAACTAATTCTTTTTTGTTAGTATTCTGCTGTAAAAAGTATCCTCCAGACCTTGAAAAAGGTTACTTTTTATATTCAGCAAAATGGAAAAAGGGATGAAGCAACAATACTAACACTGAAAAATGTTTGTTTAGTTACATTCATTTAATTCTGTATTCTGTTTGTTCTTGTGCTATGTGTTGTCTTGGAGGCATGACTTTTAAGTGTCCTCTGTTGAAAAGAGCACTTCAATGTACTTCTGCAGGGTAATGCTGCAGAACAATCCAGGTAAGTAAGAGAGACTACCTCAGTCCTGTCACCATGACCTTAATCATGGTTGGCTTTGGTGTGACCTCATTCACTTCCAGTTTGTGAATATTTGCTTATTCTGAGCTTTCTAATCATAGTAGGCATCTGTTGGCCTGCAGAGTTCTAAGGCCAGGGACTTTTCTGTTGTTTGTATTCCTGTAGTACTTGAGTTTCTCAACAGAAGCAATGGTGTTACTGCCAGATCTCTTTGCAGTGTAAGTCTGATCTGAATTAGACATTGGCATGCTACTGTATCTGTGACAAATTAGCAGACGATTTGGAACTTATGCCTAGATACTGCTATGCTAGCTGTAAAAGGACACCTGAAACCTGACTTGGCTTGAAAACAGTGCTATGGCTAGAGAGAATGTTATCTAAATTAAAGCTTTTCAGTACAAGCTAAATATCAAAAAAGAAGGGTGTGTGTTTGGAATTAGAAGTGTTATTTGAGCCCCCAGGGTGATATTGAATCAGTGCTTTGCAGTATGAGGAGGCTGCATTTTTGGGCTGGTAGTAGTAGCACTCAGGTGTGGTTTAATAACTTCTTTAGCTTCCACCTGATCTAGAATCCCTTCTTGTGCTTAACAGTGAATGTACCCATAATTAGAGTCCTTGTCTCAGAAGAGCTTGGTGCCTGGAGAATCTGTCCCGTGTTCTTCCTAGAAGAGTCTGATTCTGCCACTTCCTCCATATATTGAATTGTACTTTGATTTCACTTGGTTCATTTCCAGAGTTATTTTCTAAGGAAGAAAAGATAAGGATGTAGAACTCATCAGCGAGTTATGTTCTAATATCTAGTCCTTCTTCACTTCCAGTATTGAACATCTGAAAGGATGTATGACCAGTCTGTTCCTTTCACCATCTCATTACTATCAAATTTGTTTCCCACAAACTCTATGGAAACATTTTGAACCCAACTCTGGACTAACATAAATCAATGTACTGTTTTCTTACTTTTGACAATAATTTAGCAGTATGACTAGTTTTGAAATAATTTGGCTGAGATCACTGCATCTCTGATGACTGTAAATCAGTAAATTAAGAAACCCGAGGCCATACTAAGGGGTTTTATTTTTTGGTTTTGTTTTTTTGAACCAAGTCTATGTATTATGGCATCAAGTCTTCATTCTGTCTTTATGCAGGTAGTTGCACTTGTTTGCAAGACAATTACATAGATATTTCTGTACATACTCAATTATTATAACCACAGGGATATACATTTTTAACATTTCTCATTACTGACTTCTATTTTTCAAAAAAATCTTGATTGGATTTGGCCTAGCAGTAGTTAGTGATTTTTATTAGAAGAAGGAGGAAGAGGTTGCAGAACAGGAGGTAGATTAATATGTGTTTAGTCTTTTAGCATACATTGAGACCAAAAATAAAATAAAAAATCCACAAGAAAGCATTTATAATGTTCATCTTAATCTCTTTTCCTTTTGCTTTGTAGAATCAACTTGTTGAGTTTCTTCCCCTTGTTTGTTCAGCCTCTGAAATACTTTAATTGTCTGTACCTTGAAAATCTCTCGGTGTGGTTGTTCCATGGTTGTTCTTTTCCAACATCGCTCTCTTTCACAAGTTTCTTTTGGATGTGGGAACACTTTTAATTGTATTCTTTCATCATAGATGTTTATGTTGCTGCTCTTGCTGTGGTATCTAGTTTACAGCTTCTCAGCTGTTAAAATTCAGAGCTGACTTGTGACATGGGACAACAGTAATACCTACATAACAGCTGAGGCACTGGGCTTAGCTGTTGTGCCTGAAGGGGGTCCACCTGTACTCGGTGCTGGTGAGGCCGCACCTCAAATACTGTGTTCAGTTTTGGGCCCCTCACTACAAGAAAGATGTTGCCTTGCTGGAACAGGTCCAGAGGAGAGCAACAAAGCTGGTGAGGGGTCTGGAGCACAAGTCATACGAGGAGCGGCTGAGGGAACTGGGGTTGTTTAGTCTGGAGAAGAGGAGGCTGAGGGGAGACCTGATCGCCCTCTACAACTACCTGAAAGGAGGCTGTAGTGAGGTGGGGGTCGGCCTCTTCTCCCTGGTAACAGATGATAGGACGAGGGGGAATGGCTTGAAGCTGCGCCAGGGCAGGTTTAGGCTAGACATTAGGAAAAACTTCTTCACTGAGAGGGTTGTCAGGCTCTGGAATGGGCTGCCCAGGGAGGTGGTGGAGTCCTCATCCCTGGAGGTATTTAAAGACGGATAGATGAGGTGCTTAGGGACATGGTTTAGTGGTGGGATGGCAGTGCTAGGTTAACGGTTGGACTCGATGATCTTAAAGGTCTTTTCCAACCGAGGTGATTCTATGATTCTAAGAGAAATATGACATAGCCAGAACCTGAACTCTCATTCCATGTTAGTATGCTAGCCAATGACCCGTCTTTTTCTCCTCAAATAAAATTGAAACTATAGGTATGATTTGTAGCAATGTAAGAATTAATATATTTTAATCATGCTGGACTCTGAATATTGTGGGTGGGCTGGAGTGTGGAATTTAACTGTTTTTAGAATAACTTTCCCTCTCCCATTTTTTCACCTTTAAAGTTTAAGGGGAGGAGGAAGATTCAGGAAAACGTGGACAGTCCTAGCAAATTTAGTAAATGGCTTAATCTGAAATGCACAAATGCTTAATATTGGAATTTATAGATCCCTCTCTACAATAATACATAGCCTAAGAATTTAGGCCTTGCTTGTTGAAGATGCTGTGGAATCCTGATAATAATGTAAATGGTTTTCAAAATAATGAGATGGGATTTCCAGGCCTAATTTACCTGTAATCCAGAAACTTGTTACTGACCAGTGTGGTGTTACATTAAGCCAGTGGCAAGAACTTATTTTTAGTACAAAAGTGTATTCTAAAGTATTTATGACATGCTTTAAAATAGTTATGTTTATGGATCAGTGTATATGGATATGTTTCATGCATACTTATAATGGAAATATAAAACTCTAAGCAAGTACTGTGAAAAGTCTTGTAGCTAGGGGTTTTAGAGTTATGTTTTCATTTGTAACTTTAAGAATCGAGGGTTGAGAAAGACTGTTACTCTTGAACAGCTTCTGAATTTATACTTGTAGCTGACTGGCCCTTTAATTTAACCATAAAGTAGCTGTACAGCTTTTCTGTATGTGCTAATCCTGAAACTGTTTGCATTCTTTGGTGGTTTCTGGTTTCCAGCAAACTGGAAGTAAGCAAAAATAAACGTCACTATGCTTTAAGTGTAGGAAATGAAGCAAATCTGAGATTTTACATCCCAATTGTGTAACTTCAGACTGGTTGTTTCCAAGTAAGACATTTCATTTGTTAGTCATCTTAAACTTAGAGTTTTAGTTTCTCTGCCACACCACTCACCAAAAGTCTGTGAAAATAAATCTGGCACTTAGAATTGTGATAACTTTTTGTTCCATATTTTTTCTCTAGGATTGCAGAACCTCTTGTTCTTGTAATACACTGTAGGTCAGATAGTTTCAGACCTCTTTGTAAAATGTTTGTTGATGGTGCTAGTTTTTGAGGGAGATGGATGCATTTTGAACTAATTAATAAATCAAGTGAATGTTTCATGCTTTCTTAAATTAGCCACTGTTGATTCTAGTGTTTGTTTGGGGGGTTTTGGGGTTTTTTTTTAAAGTATATAAATGTAAACAGTAAAATTCTTTGTTTGAGCACTCCATTGTTAGAGTTACTGTTGCTAGACCTGCATCCTTTGTAATTCAGGTTTGTCATCCCCCAAAACATACTTCAGAGTTATGTGAAGTAACCATAGCCTGCTAGGCAGGTATCAGTTTTGAGAAATTTTGACAACAGAAATAAATTTTACTCATGTGGTTTACCTGATCTAAAATATGAAAGCCAACATAAATGGGTATATAGCCGTATTGCAAAACTGGTAGTGTCCCTATGTTCTGTAATGTATTTTTTGAGCACAATCTACTGCTGTACAAATATTGTGAAGCATTGCCATTATTTCTTCACTAGACTCTCTCATCTGTTTTTGAAAGACTGGAAGTGATTTCTTAATTAAAATGATCTGTTTCTCTTAACACCAAACCAAACCAAAACCCCCCAAAAAACACACCCCAATTCGAGCTGAGACAGAACAGTTCTTAATCCTGTGTTCTGTGCTATTCAGAAAACATCTGCCAAATGGATTACTTCCCATTTTATCTGCAGCACGTATTTGACATTCCTCTGCTTGTGCTTGTTACCGGATGCTTTGGCCCAGTTGTGATCCCACTTGATGTGTATTGGAATTATGAGTTCTCTGTAACTTATTTTGGATGATGCAAAGTAAGATGTGATGCAGAAAATAAATCATACCTTCAGTCAAGCTTTCTTGACATTTTCGACCTTAATTGCTTTGTAAACAAAGGTTAGATAGCTCTTTCTGTATTTGTATCCCCCATTTTTTCTTGTTTCATGGTTAATACATGCATTTTTACATCTCCATATGTTTTTAACTGTGGCATAAAGATTACAGCCACAGTTGATTCTTGCTTGTAGGGAGCAAGCAGAACATATGGCAGAGATTATGAATGTTAAGCTCCTATTTGAGCCATAATGTCAGAAGTTTTGTTTAAAGATTGGTTTGTGGCCATTGCAATGGCAAACAGTAGGGCTGAAAATCGCTGCAGTAACTTTCTGCAGAACATGCTGGTTGGTTGTAGATTCAGCTTCACCTGGGTTTGTGTCAAGCTCAAAACATGCAGGTCTATATGGACCTATCTGTTCATGATTTTGTTATCAGGGAGATGAGCCAGCTTTGTGCTATATTTTTTCCTCAAGGTCCTGCAAGGATAAGCTAATCTCTAATAATTAGGTAATATCGCATATCTAGTTTGAGGCATTTTATGAATGTAGAGCTTTTTTTGCATAAGTTTTTCATCATTTTAATAAATACCACAGCTTGCTTAAAAACCAGTAGTTTCTTAAGTTAATTAAAAAAATACAAGGAAACTTCTTTTTGGTTTTTGTTTTTTTAGTAAATTTAACTTTTACAGTGACTTGTAGAGCTTATTTTTCCCTACTGCAACTATGTGTGTACTTTGTTTAAATGTAGGAGTAGTCATGTTGAGGTTGTGTCAAAATTGAGCAACAAGAGCTTCAGTAGAATCACAGCTTTGATTTTGTGTTGTTTATTAAGGTGACTCAGTTAGATTTGCTACTGTGCAATATACACAAAGCCAAAGAAATAAATTTGAAGACTCTTAATTTATTTAGCGTATTCTTTCAGTTCTGTATCATGAATGTGTTGCATAGTCAAGTACTCCATACTGCATTCATTTCCCATTTAATTTAATTCATTGCGTGTCAGAGTGGGACAGAGCATAATGCTCAACTCCTTTTTTTTCAATTACTTTTCTGAAGTATTTTGAACTCAGTAAAAATTAATTAATTCATTACAAAAAAAACCCTGTAATATTCTAGTCATTAACTCAAAACAGCTTTATGGAGAAATCGAATCTGATGGAACGTGGTCTGTAGTCCGTTTATAAGATGTTTAGCGGCTGCTGCATGAGTAAAATTAGAAGCATACTTCATGTTTATATTTTTATATAAAGCTGCAATACAAGAAGAGAAATTGACTTTACAACGGCCACTGATTATCAAGGGGTGTTGGGCTCCTTTGTGCTTAAGGGGGAAATGAATTGAAAACCATCGAATACTTTATCTTCCATCCTCAGATTTTACTGACTGTAGACTATTTATGTTGCACTTTTCTGCCAACATTCACCATTACGCAGGTACATGATAGAGGTTGTGGTTACTATTACAGCTCAGGTTTTCTTGGAGTTTGTAATTAAAAATACCACTTAAAATTACTGAATACTTTTTTGTCCTGTTGTAAGAAACACTTTCCCCTGTAATTGCAATATTATTATTTTAGTATAGAGATGCTTGTTCTGGCTTCATGTCTTTTCTGTTTGGTTTACTCAAGAAGTGGTTTAATCTAAATAAAATAGTCCCAGCAAATAGCCTCAAAATAATCCCACTCTTGTACCAGAAACACCCATTTTAAGGGTTATATTTGTATAATAGTATTGATCTGACTGATGACACTTTTCACTGTAGGTTAGGCTTTGTGCTATGCTGTGTCTGTGTTACTGTCAAAACAGTTTTATGCCTTTGGCCTTGAGGAGAATTTGCTTGCAACGTCAGTAACCCTTTAGCTTGCTCTTCTTTGAATGCTTGCTTTGTGCCGGGCATCTGCAGAACTTCTGTCTCAGAAATATCACAGGAGTATGTATGGACCTTGCTCTCATAGGGGGTGCCCATGCAAAGGTGAAGGGTCCCCGTGTTTCTCAGATCCTTTCAGCTACTTCGAGGAGCTTCGATTTCCTTGTGACCTCTGTTACTGAATTCTTCCCTTCTCAATTCCCCACACAGTTACAGGTCCAGAGAATTAATTCTGCCTGTCAGTGCCTATACTGTGGGTAGAATGGGATGCAGTAGGAATCTTGCAGGTTTTTCTGCGTGGAGTTTTTGAATAGGAAAAGTTAGGAAAATAGAATAACAAAAAAGGCAAACTGTTAACCTCACTCTGAAGTGACACTGAAGTAGGTGACTGTTGCTGTCTTAGCTTCATATACATTTGCTTAAGCCCAATTTAGAATCATAGAATTGTTTAGGTTGGAAAAGACCTTTAAGATCAAGTTAAATTTGTTAAATTTGTTCATGCACATGTGTGACAGGCAAACTTTGTTCAATTATGCCAAATTATCTGTGCAGTACAGAGCTTTCAAGTATCTTACTTGGCTGCTGCTCTGGATTCTTTATTAGTCTTAGCTGTGATAGTGTGAATGTTGTTGAGCTTGAGTACACGAAGTAGTTTATATTCTCATCTTTCTAGCAGAAGTGGTGCTTGCTTTCCTTGGTTAAAATAGTAACAAGCAGTGGTATAATTACTGTTTTTCATCAATATATGATGACTGTGATGGATTGCCTGAGAAAATAAAAACTTAATAATTTTACATTATATATAAAGGAAGAAATTTTAAGGACGAAGTGATGCTAAAGTGTCTTAACTTTTGTGTGATATCCATATATTTTTTAAAAGTTAAAGAACATCAAAAAGAATATATTTTATTTTCCACTTTTATGTAGTGATTTTTGAGTGTCCTCATTTGTAAATGGTGCAAAGCATTCCTACAGTGAGTTATCAGAAATATGTATGTTTATATATATTAGAATAGATTTTATATTTAAGAACTATCAGCTGTGGCATTCCTTAGCAGAGGCACTGTGGGGGTGTTTCTTAGACAGGTACTGCTATAAAGTATATAAACTATCCATTTTTTTCATGCTAGGCATTCCCATCACAATTTATTAGATGGTGAATAGGTGTATAGCCACAGCTACTTTGTGACCTATTAGGTCAATTTCTGCATCAGCATTAAATGATGATGATATAGTAAACTTATCTGTGCGATCTCCAGTACCACAGCTCTATATCCACATGTTGATGAAGGAAAAAGAATTCCATGAGATGATTTTTGCACTAGAAGGGCAGTATGGTGCTTGAATGGGTTACCCAGGGGCCTGTGGTATTTGCATCCTTGGGAGTTTTTAAGACCCGGCTAGACCTGATCAAGTCTTGATCATAGCTCTATTTGGAACAGGTGGTTGTACCAGAATAGCTCCAGAGGTCTTATCCAAAAAACCATTGTGGTGATGATTTGTTGTGCTGTTTTCTGTGTGTGTTTTCCAGCTTTTGTCTCTTTTGCCATTATACTGGCACATAAAGTTTGCACCAGAGACTGTTTTCTACACAATGCCCTACAAATATTTGCCTGTTTAAATATCTTCATTTTATATTCTATACTACTCTTGAACGACCTCATGTTTTTACCATTTCCTTTGTTTAGTCGTGTATTTTTCATTAAGGCAGATGTTTCGATGAACCTGCCTTCTGGCAATTAGTAGGAGATATATTTTCTTCTTAGGTTTCTGAAGGCAGATGTTTCTTTAGCCTGAGTCGTCGTTTAGTTGACTGAGTTGATTAATTTCTGTTGGAAAAGAATTCAAAATTTTTCATTTCTGTTGGCTTCAGATCAACTTCTGGAGTATTTATGGAAATCCAGCAAGCTGTTTGAATGACTTCAGTCCACCCTACCCAATTTTTATGTCTCTCTCCGTCCCCTCAAAACTGCTTGTCTAATTTTCTTCAAGTATAATTAGTAATTAAAATATACTGGGGAGATGAGGGAGCAAAATGCGCTTATGTTTTCCCTTCTGCAAAGAACTCGGTGTTGACATAAAAAGCAGGAAGATACTGTACATCTCCTCCTCTAAATCAATTAATACAGAGCTTTCATGCTGGAGATAAGTTTACTTACTGTTTAGTTAGATGGTCTTAAGTATGCTGATAGTTTGTACAGTAAACAGAAGTGATGTGTAAAGTTAAGCTGGAAGTACTGCTGTTTGCCCGGCAGCCAGCTGTTCAGAGTTACTTGCTATGTGAAGGGCCAAATGAATCACATCTTTGTTTCCTAATGTTCTTTACATGTAAAACCTGGGGACTGGAGTGCAGCACTTGGCTGGTGCCCACAATTTCATTAACTTTTTCTTCCATTTGAATTTCAGACTTTGTTTCAAAGGTGGTTGAAGGGATTTATGGATTTTCCTGGCTATTTGTTTTCATAAACTATGTAAGAATAATACAAAAGCCCACCCAGCAAAAAGCTGCTTAAGACATAAGTAAAAGGAGCTTTTCATTATTAGAAGCACTGATTAGGCAACAAATTCCAATTGTATGTATTCATTGCCTTGGAAACTCAATTTTTGCCTCTGCTTTGGATTTCAGGAGGATGAGTTAACCTGTGACAATTTTTGCAAGCATGGGTACTTTTATTGTTTGTATCAGAAAGGCAAGACTCTCTCTTGCTCTTTTGTCAAAGGCATGTATGTTTGTAGTGGAGAACTGCATGCACAATTAGCTTTTCAGCAGTGTTTCTGACATGATCTTATTTTGGATTAGCCAGAATTAAAGTATTTTCTATCTTTAGGCAGCTTTCTGGATTGATATATCCAAATTGTCTCTAATTTGTATCTTATACTTGCTCTGAAAATCTTCTAGGAATGTATTTATTTGTGAATAAGTGCTGTATGGCATAAGCCGACACTTCTGTTTTATTTGAGAGGCATTTCCCCTTACGTGTAGTCCTTCACAAACACATTAAAACATGTTGAAATTTTATTACATTTTCTTTTTATAAACTTGATGTAAAACGTTATTGTCTGCAAGTTGCATGTTTCTGACCTGTTGTGAAAAATTTCTATTTATGGCGGGATTGTTTAATTTCACAATCTTTGTCATAAAGTGTGCAGTAAAATAGCATTTATTCATAATGGATGACTGTTGCTAGGAAGTATGATCCAGATGATCACACCATTATTTTTATTTATTAAAAGGAAAAAGTAGATATTTATTCTGTTAACTTAATTGGTTTGTCTTCCACTGCATTATAATTAGCTTGTGCTGATTATAGTCAATTTGTGCTTTACCTAATTTAGAAGGATTTGAATGGATGGTTTGGATTACTGACAACAGTGAAAAGGAGCAGATTGAACACAGGAGCATTCTGCAAAATGCCCTGAATCTATTAGTGTGGGTAAATAACGTATCTATTACAGCTCTAAAGGTGCCAGGGGTACCAATGGACTATCTTTATGAATACATTTGCTACGAAGCCTGATTTTTTTCGTAATAGTAAATGCCAAAATTGCTTAGCAAGTGGTCTGGTTTTACGTATTTACAGAGCTCCTCAAAGGCAAAGCTGAGAATGCTGAAATACTTGTTGGTTCTGACCCAAATTGGTTACGCAGAGCACCATAAACATATCAAAGGACTACTTGGTAACTGTACTTGGCTGTGGTATGCTAGCTGCAAAATTACACAGCTAGCGTTCAGTACCAAGAACTTAGTTATGGCTAAAGGACTGCCGTCTCAGCCACTTTTGGCTTACTAATTTTGTGTATGAGAAAGCACTGTAGGGGAAGGACTGTGGAAAGAGAAATGCTAATTGAGGATAACTTTTTTTTTTTTTTTTTAAAACCTGTCATAGGTACATCTTATAATGAAAGTTTATAATAGAATGAAATTCTGGAGGTTATAGAGACTTCAATGCTGTTCATCAGCATTTACAGTGGTAGACTGGTAACGTGGCAGAAGCAGATACTGACCTTCAACATCAGAGATACGAAGAGCGCTTATCCAAAACTGGTGACTCACTTCAAAACTTTATAGAAAACATCCTAGTGTTAGTTAGGTATTCAAAGGAATTAATCATGTTTACTGTCTAAATTGCACTTCATTTTGATCCCCTTCCCCCCCAAACTTTGCTAAGAAAATTAACCAGAAAAAAAACAAATGAAAGGAAAGCAGTTAAGTGGTCAAGCAGTTACTACTACTGAATTAAAACCTTATGATGGAGTCATGCAATTCTTAAATTTCCTATGAACTCTTCAATGTTTTTTCAGCCCTTTTAACTAACATAAACCACATGAATACCAGAGGCACTCATTTTATACAGTAAAATTGATTGAATTGAGTAAAATTTTCATAAACTCCAGATTTATACAGGATCAAGGTATAAGTGCTGTGATAATTGCAGTATAGATCAGACAAAGTAGAAATCTGTAACCTTGGCCTTTCCATGTGCAACTAGAACACCTTTTGTTTGGAAGTCGTATCCAGCCATTGTGAAATGAGGTGGTTATTTGCATAGTAAAATGTCAGTGAATTATGAATCGGTCATCAAACCCTTTGCGGTGTGGGATTTAATTTTTGTAATTGCTGAAATGCAGGATGAAGTTTCAAGGATGAAATTCCTTTTCATCAGGGTAAGTGTTTTGGAGGGTTTCCTCCAGGCATTAACCGGTGTACAGTAAACAGGCACGTTGTGTAAAGTTAAGCTGAAAGTACTGCTGTTTGTCCAGCAGCCAGCTGTTCAGTTGCTTGACAAATAAGGGCCAAATGAATCATGTCTGTCTTCTAAGCCAGTGTTTCCTGTTTCTGAATTATTAGTTCAGGCTTTCTGACTCTTACTGATAAGCAAATCAGAGACAGAAATCATCCAAATCATTAATATACCTCATATTTAAAATTTTTTTGTGTATTTAGAGGCTGTGGTGGGAATTAATGAGATGAGATACATCTTTCGGCCTTTCCTTCACCTGGTTGTGATTCACTGCTCCTTACTATACGGAGCCATTTAGCTCTTACTTTTCCTTAACAATCGGTTACAGATACTCAGCATAAGGAGCTCATGTTCCTGCATGCACTGTGAGTCGGCTGCCTCTTAACTACCAAGAGTTGGTCCCCTGGAGGCAAGATGCTGCTGAACAGCTGTGAGTGTGAATGACAGGGGCTTCAGGCCCTTGTTCTGACCTCAGCGGGGGCCCACCTCTGTTTCCTGCTGGGGAAGGAGCTCTCCTGTTTCTGCAAGAGACAGCCACTCCTAGCCCTGGGTGAGCACTGCTTCAGGGTTCCCCTTTCTCAGCAAGGCAGTAGCTGTCAGCCAGTATATTAGGCTTGTGAGAGGCAAAGAAACCATTTGATTCTTGTTTTGTTGTCAAGCAGTGACATCTTCATCTGAAGAAATTTTGCAGAAAGTGAGCAGCCCCTACCTCACAAGCCTGGATGCTGCTGAGATTTGGTATAATATTCTGCGTAGGTAAAAGACCACTCCTTTTGGGGTTAGAGACCTTTTTCCACATTTAGCACAGCAGAGGTTACTTTTCCCTTTCCTTTATTATTCCCCAAAAGTTTTATTGTCTTTTGCTTTTAAAGGTTTGTATTGGTGTGCTTTCCTCCTCACATCATACTCAAACACTTTGCTGTAAGTGATAGATGGGTTTGAACGCATAAGGAGTGGAAGGTAAAGGCAATGGGGGTGACTGCTTAGGTGTAGTGAGGTAACAGAAAAGAAAAGCAGCGACAGAGGAGGAACAGTGAGGACAGGGGATGTGAATTTAAAGGAACACTGCTGTTGTAAGTATGTTACAACTCTGCTGTACTGTGTTTGCTCTGACACCTGCTCTTTGAGTAAGACATTTAGCACTCTTACTACCTGTAACATACCCATTTGTAGAATCGTGAGATAATTCAGGTTGGAGGGGACCTCTGGCGGTCATGTAGTCCAGTAGAGTCAGTTAGGAGGTCTTGCAACTGCTCATGAGTTCTGAACACATTGACTTCTATTTACGGCATCTTGACCCTAAAGGAGTGAAGGTAAGGGAGAAAGGTAAAGGAAAAAAAGAGAGAGGTGTGGAGGAGAGGTAGTATATGAATAAATGGGAGAAAAAGAAGTGAAAGAAGGGTAAACGCAATGTAATTTTTTCTCACAGTTCTGTCATGACACAGCATTTGATATCTTCCTTGAGATGCCATGATTGTATAATATTGTCTGCTTTCATTTTGAAACAAAGTAATTCCCTAATCCTTGGGATTCTGGAAAAATAGCTTGAAAATATAAATCTCAAAGGCTTCAGAATGAAAAGAAGTATGAACAGACATCGTCAGTCTTAAATATATAGTAGCTCACAATTTCAGAACGAATCTAGCATTTTAGGAGAGGTGCTGATACACGATTTCTCTGAGGATTCCTGTTGGCAATATTACAATATGAAAAACTTGGATAAGCATGGCTCCAACAAGTACATACTAGTGTGGGTAACACTCACTAATTTGAATACATATAGAGGCTTCATAATCTAGTACAAAAAAGTTTAAAAATTATGGAGATCCTGGATTAGATGTGTAAAAATGACATTAGCTGTTTGTGTCTGGATTGCTTTTTGTTGAATATTCAGAAAATGAGTTTTGAAGGCGAGCAATTGGAAGAAAAGCCAAGAACTTTTATAAGTGGAGCATAGTTACATTCAGGGAAGCCCAGCATTAATTTTAATTTCTTTTTACTAGCATCTGTTGATCTTTATTTTTTTTAAAGGTGACTTATTCTTTTGTTGTTTAAAATCCTCTAATACAAAAAAGGAAGCAGACTGAATTCCTGCTTAGATTGTCAAAGGTCAGTTTTCATAGCTGTCTGACCTTTTTAGACTACACCAAGAGAGTGTATGTGAGATGAAGGAGTTTTTATGCCTGAAAGTGATAAAGCTATTTTGCAAAGCTTGCCTTAATAAAGAGCAGCTTGGTTAGTAAGATCAGGAGGGACTCCTATTTAAAAACAACATTGAAATGTTCTCATGGAGTTCAGTGGTCTTTCCTGTCCTTTTTTTTTTTATTGCCCTATATCGATATATTTTAAACCATACATTGTAGCATTCTCCTACTCCCTTGACTGTAGCTAAAATATCACCACATTTGATCATAAAGGCCTTTAAATAGTAGAAAATAATCCGTACTCTGAGGCTTTCTGTTCTGGCCTTATCTGTTGACTGAAAATGCATGCTATACATTCTGTTCTCCAGAAGGATAGTTTATGGCCTTTATATGTGATGTTTGGTTTTTTGGTTTGATCCTCCACCCCACCCCCAGTGAATGCTAAGGCCGCTACTTTACATGTGTGTACATTGGTAACTTCATGAATGCTGTTAGTTCTCTTAGACTTGCCTGGAACATTCAGCTGTGCAAAGTCTGGTCTTTGCAGAATGAAGACTGATATATTTTGTACTGCAAAGCCCAGAGCAACTATGCATTCTTAGCTGTAACGAGGCCCCGGGCAACAAATGTTGGCTTTTGTCAACCTGTTTGTTAGTCCCATCCTCCTCAGAGGTTATTTAAAAAATAATAAAACAACAGAACTTTCCTGAAAATTTAATTATTGTTGTGATGAACTGGAAAAGCTAAGACACAAAGTAACAATGAAAATATTCAGTGATGTGATAGGAAAAGGTAAATAGACTGTATGCCAAGACAATCCAATAGCGGTTTTCTTCATTTAATAGAGATTGCTGCTTTCAGAAATATATGAAGCTGTGGAATTGGCATATGTACCTGTTACCTCTTTTAAAAAGTGTTTACATGCCCTTTTACCAACAAGTAAAGGCATGTGGAGTGTTTCCAAACTTCATAGTTCCAGAATATGTTTTGATAAACATCCACTCAGGATTAAAAAAACCAAACCAAACCAAAAAAAACCCAAAAAAAGCCAACCAAAAAAATGCCTTCCTCTGAACTGCTTGGATAAATATGGTTGTTGATTACTTCTATTCATAAAAATGCATTCTAGGCAGCAGGATATCATTCTGTCTGCTTCAAACAGGCATGTTATAAAAACAAGTTGTTTTATAAAATGTTAATCATAAAAATAGAGGAAAATTAGGTTTTCTCCATTGCAACCTGATCTATAAAACAGTGTTTTCCCTGAATCTCTAGCTCGTACTTTTGTTCTCCAAGAGTGAATGGAAAGAGAGCTTAAAAATGAGAGGAGGTGAGGTGTAGAGCACAGTAATAAAAGCACAGTCTTCAGTTAATGTTACTGGGTTTTATTACTCACTTGCTCTGTTTTGCTTATATCTGTGATAAAGTAGAATATCTCATGATAGGATCAATGCGTTGGAAGTCTGATGCAGAAGTAAGGAAGTATTTATACAGTCAGAGCCAGATTTATTTATTTTTTTAAAAATTTGACCCAACTCAGTTACTTTGGAAATTAAATCAGTGGGAAAACTGTTTTAAGAGGAAATTGAGTTACGCCAATGCAGGAAGTCCAAGCTGAAAAGAAATGGGACACTGGCGTATTTCTAGCGTACCTATATTGTATTAACTAATGTTGAGTATCTACATTGGTTTTGCTTAAAATTTAATACTGTCATATATATATGCATATATATATATCTGATTGAACAAACGTTTTAGCCTCTCTAAACAAACATGACAATTTAAATGTAATGAAGCAGGCTCCTATTTCTCTGAGAACTATTAAATAGTGATAGACTGTCTGGAGTAGTCTATGTAGGACAGTTAGGAAGCAGGTGATTGCTCACCATAGGTGCTATTCTGCTGTACTTACATGTTCCACTGAGAATTGTTCAACGAGCAATTTTTCAATTCACCTGCAAGCTCCCTTTTGTACCTTAGGATTCTTTTAATATTATATCCACAGTTAGGGAAAAGGATCGTTAATATTGTCCGTTGGGAATATAAGTAGTAAAGCTTATCTTCTAGTCCGATTTTTGCGTAGGAATTTATTCCTCATTAAATAGAGGAAGTGATTTACATTTTGAGGGCTTCAGTCATGGCAAAGAGACCTACATGTCATGCATAAGAGAACCTACAAGAATTGTTACAAGCAGTCTTCGTAAGTACGAAACAATTCTGTTCTGTCCTAAAACGCTGGTTTGCTTTCTGGGACAGTGTCACAGTACCCAGAGGAAGCAAGGAGGAGCTGAAGCATGTGTGTACATGTAAACATGGAGTACAGCCCTAGGACATGCTTGAATAAGCAGTGAGTGAGACCTACTTCCTATGATGCAGCATAGCATCTTAGAGAAACAAGGAATTTGGGTTTCTGCACTGACAGGGCTGTTACTGCTCAAACATCCGGTACAGTTGCCATCATCTTGTGTAACTGCATCTTGAAAAGGCTTGAGCATTTAGTTTTCCCAGTAGTCCTTGGAGATCTCTGGCCCCTCTGTCTTTATATCACAACCCTATGAGATTGTCTGCAGAGCCAAAAAGCATATACTTTTCCCCATCTGCAAGCTGCCTTTTGGGTATACCTTAGGAAGAAGGTCTTGGAAAGGCAACAAGATCAGAAGAATTAAATGGGAAAAAAATTGAGGTTTGCTGTAGTTTTCTCTACAATAAATCATAATTTCCAGCATAGAGCTTTGGCTGCAGAACTATTTGATGCTTCGTGATGCTTCAAAGTAGTTCTTTTTTATTTCTGATGATTCTGTTCCCTGGCCTTCCAAAATGTAAATTAGATTCTTAGTCTTCATACGTTGCTGTAGGTAGGACAATGGCATAAATACCTCCTAAATGTAATGAAAATGCTAATTAAATACCTACTTTAAAATTCTGTGAAGCTCCTCTGAGTTAAATTTGCTTTTTGATGAGAGTGATTTAGAAAATTCACCTATTGTGCAAATTAGTTAGATTATTTTAGGGAAGTGATGTAGAGGAAAATGTAAAAACAGTGAAACTTTATTTTTTTTAATAATTTGACTGATGTTTTCTTTGTCCCTGTCAATTCCAGTAGATTATAAGAAATACTTTTATGACCAAATTCAGCAGGTTTTGCATTTCTTGAGTATTTTCAGCCTTGCTTCTCAGTCTATTTCATATCTTCATAAGCTTGTAAAATTTCATTTTAATATGTCAAATAATTTGCTTTAGCATTGGTCTGGATCGGACTTTTTTGGGTGGACTCAAATTTCTTTTTCACATTTAGGTATCCCTTTAATATTTTTCTCTAGCAAAGAAAAGAGAATTCTCAATATGAAGAAGCAAATCCCTTTTCAAAACTACTCTGTGTTAGAGGCCAGCCTTTGCATGCTGCATTCATATCGGGGATCAAAGTTTGACCCTTACACTTAATGCACTTAGTAAAGGAGAACATTCTTTGTAAATAAGAGGCAGGCTTCCAGTGGCAAACATGTTTTGGTCCAGTGTCACTGGAAGCAGCCAGACTGAATTATTTCACAAAGCCATGTAACAATAAGGGAGCTGGGCATAAGGAAAACAATTTATACTGAGCCTGACAAGTGGAAGGCCAAGATTAGTGTCATTCTACAATCTAGACTGCCATGAGGAATCAGGGACGTTTTGTGGTGTTAATTGTTTTACAGCTACTCTGGAGTAAGAGCCTGCTTTATTCCCAAAGCTGAAATCATACTCTGAAGAATGTAACTTTTTGGTTTTAAATGGATGGATTTATATCAATTAGGAGATATTAAAGTCCTGTTACAGGATGTGGTCAGACTTCTCTTTCAACAGCCACACTTCATTTTCTGGGTCCCCCACTTTGAGTTGTACCCAACTGTAAAAACCACAAACACACCATTTGCTGTAATGAATTCAATTACTGCTCAGAAAAGATAATCACTCTATTTGCCTGATCAAAGTTGCCTCCCTCCTATGTTATAAAATGGGGGTGAGGGGGAGAGGAGGATTGAGATACGCTTGCCTCTCGCATACCTTTTTGGCAAGTTTGCCTTTTAGTGTAGTATGCATTTCAGACTGCGATTCAGCTGGGTCTTTACCATGACATACTTGTAGGTGATGCTGAGACTGGCTGGCCTATCTCCTGCTACTTCTCCTCTCTCCTCTGGTGTGGTCGTGCAATAAGAGTAGGAAACAGATGTGGTGGAAAGCTAACCGTTCCCTTCTTGGTAGGGAGGAGAAGGGAGACAGGTCAGTGCAATGAAAGGGGGCAGCTGGAAGGTGGCCCCAGGCTGGAGAAGGAGAGGGCAGATCTTCAAATTTCAGCACTGGCCCACACAGATTGAATTAAAGAGCTGAAGTTGAAGAAGAATATTGTTCAAGTAATTGAGGTGACCACTGGACCATACCAAAGTTGCTGTCCTTGATAATTGTATTTATTGCAAGATTTGGTAGAGTTCTTTAGAAGAAGGTTTTATTATTTCTGACTGGTCAGAATATTTCTTTATAAATAAATGTCAGCTCAGCTGGCATCCTTCATCTGTTCGGATTCTGCTTTTTCTGGCAGTTGCATGGGAACCACTGTACAGCTGTATTAGTCTGGCAAATGCTATATTTAAAAAGAAAAAAACACCCATAATGCAAAACCACAACCACCCCCAAAACAAAGAAGCAAACAACCCACCCCTAGCCCCCAACAGGTACCAAAAATAGTGTATCAGGAGATAACATCATCAAAGAGGAGAGATGAGCTAAGAGATAAGAGAGAGAAGGAACTACCAGAAAAAGCAGCATTGGTTTGAGAAAAAAATGTGTTCAGCTTAGTATAAAATAGTAAAACTGTCTCTCTTGCCTTTTGCTTTATAGTTACTGAGCCTTTTTGCTGTACTAAGATTAAATCAGAACAGCAATAAATATTCTCTACCTGAATTTCCATGAAAAGTAAACTTGTGTTATCATTTGAATTAGTTAGCTGAGGCTTATGGAAAACCTAATAAAATGATAATTGTGCTAAAACAAAAAAAATATGCAATTCTGCTATATGGAATAGGATAGAATGCATGTATTTTGTGTTATATGTATGTTTTGGTAGCTGTGTGTTCTTTCGTACTGTGCTATGACTTCAAAGTTGAATAGGGTTAAAGTCTTAGGGATATTTGAGTTTTCCTTCTTTAATGAAACTTTAATGGCTTCACAAGTCTAACTTGCAAAATAGGAAGTATTATTTGAGGACTGAAGGCTTATATGAACTTGAACACTAACAAAAGGCTGTAGAAAAACAAAGGGCTTTTTGCCTGCTGAAAAGTTGTATTTCTTTGTGCCAAAATGTAAGACCTCAAAGTGCCACAGAGACTTCAAAGCTCTGCTTGGCAAGGGCTGAATGAACAGTGATGTTAGGTTCATGAAGTCAAATACAATATTTTTGTTGTGACCATTAATTAAAAATGAAAATAAATCTTTCTGGGACTGTGTGGCAATCTGTCAGTTAGGGTGTTATGGAGGGAGCAAAGCATTTTATGGGGGCTTTTCAGTGTATTGTAGGAAAAGGTCACGTTCTTGAAGGTTTTGCCTTGTAGGGCTAAATTTCAAGCTGTCTTCTCTCTTATTGTTGTTGAAGACAACAATTAGCATTATTTACCATCATAGGGCTTGAGGAATGCAAAGTGAGCTGTAGTGGTTTTAGATGCAGAAGTTTTAGCTGAATTTATTGCCTGTTTGCTGTAATGAAGGACTAGGGTGCCCAGTCATGCTAACATTCTCTACAGGCTATGTCATGGCTTGCTGTGTTTCCATAATTCTAGCTACCGAGCTCCAAATACAGAGGTAGAGCAGACAAAAAACCTATTGACTCGAGCTTGGTTTTGTCTTTTAAGGGAAATGTATGCTACTGATTGTCTGCACAGTAAGGGAGGATGAAGCCTGGTTTGTTGGTAACCACGAAGAGTTAATTTTTAGGGATTTTTTTAAAGGCTATAGGCTAATTTTTAAAAATTATTTCTTATTAATTTAATACTCAGGAGGCTACAGTTAACTGAGCACTAAGTAATGGATCTGTTGTTGCTGATGTAGCCTGTTATCATTTTACTTTTTTTTTTTTTTAGTGACTCTAGGATCTACTTGCTGAATTTGCACAGTATGAAAATTTGATGGTGTTTTTCAGGAGTTGTACTTAATAAATCTCAGACCTCTCAGGAAAACCTTAGGGTTAGAGAATAGGAACAGAGAAGTTGGATAAGGAAGTACGAGCATTTCTGGTGGATTTTTGTGCTGTTTGTGGCATGGCAGCTGTGGTCTGTCCGTCAGTATTGTGCAGGAAAATGGCTCAGAACATTTGTGCTGATGCCTGTTGAGAGGCAGGAACTGGAAACAAAATTGTCTGCCTGGTCCCTCTCATAATTATGAAGATTAAAGTTGAAAGTTGGATATAAGAGAGTGATACAAAAAGTTACCAGGGAAAAAAGCATTTACAACAAACTCCCATTAAATTAATTGCAGTGGTTACTTGAGCACAGGAAGCCTTGAATTCGGAAGGCTTTCCACCAAGAGAGCTTGCACTTTATACCATGAATGAGCTTTAAGTACTTTTATTATTTGTTTTCAAAGAAAGAAAGAAAATTTGTGAAGGTTGAAGTTGTTTGGGTTTTTTTTTAAGATAATACTTGTGAGAACCAACCACTGTTAAAAATGAGTTACAGTGTAAATGAAGCAACCTAAGCTTAGGAGGCAAATTTTGTTGTGTTCAAACCCATTTTGGAGAACAGAGCTGACCTTTTATCTTCACAGTGTATTTCTAACTAAGGGATTCTGTGTGCTTTGGCTGTCTTGAGGTTAAAAGGGCGAGTCCGTACTGAATTCTGTCAAACAAAACCCTGTTTTATGCTTTTATCGTGCTTTTGGAAAACCCATTTTTCTGCTTTTAGCCTAATCTGAAATTTTATCCAGTACAGATTAGGAGTTATGTCCCTGCTTGCTTCTTGCTCTTTATGTCTGTTGCTGCTGCTGTCCACTAGATCTGGACCTGCAATGTCACAAGAGTAGGCTTATACCGCAGTTACAACTGTGCCTGCAGTTTATAGAGGTGGGCTGAGCTAATTTTAAGCTGGTAGCTCGAGTTTTAGCAGCATAGGAGCGGAATAGGTTTTTGGAAGGCTCGCTTGCCCTAAACACAGAGCTGTCTTAGCAGTGTTGCTGTTGGTGTCCAAACCGGGTTGTCTAAAGCAGGCTCGGATTTACCCAGCTGAGCGGCAGTCACACCCCTTCCAGCTGTGTAATCGTTGTCAGATGTAGATACGGTGCGTGGACAGCTCCTACGGGGCTTCTAAGGAAGCTCTGTGTGTTGGGAAGTCTGGGCTTGCTTGGCTGCTCGTTTGCTTATCAGATGAAAGAATTCAAACGTGACTCAGTTTCTTGCTGCCTCCATAAAAGGGGAAGGCATCTGGTCATTTCTTTTTTGTTTTAGAGAAGCAACTATTTTATTAAGTGCTTTATCAGGTAGAACTGAAACAATTGAAACAAAACCAGTAAGATCTGTTGATTGATGAAAACAAACCCAAGTAGTAGCCTGTATTATCAAGGTAAAAGTCCCTCCCTGTTATTTGTGCCCCCCTTGCCACAACTCTGTTTCAGGTGTGGGGGATATACAGACAAATATAAATTATATTTCTTGATTTCTTGATTCACTTATTGCTCAGGTATCCTCAGTTAGATTAAAGCTATGCACAGGACAACAGCTACTTTTTAAAACTCAAACAATCCACTGTGATTGTGTGTGCGTGTATGTGCCTACATGTACACAGAGCGTATTTGTATGGGTTTTTAGGTATAGAATTTTTTAGGTATTAATATTGCAATTCCTGTCTACATAACAAATTATAGGTTTGACCTCACAAGCTGAATTTCTAGCTCAAACACCGTGGCAGCACTTGATTTTGCACATGCTGGAATGCCCACGTCTTCCACTGGCTTCAGTTAGAACTGCAGGTGTTGAGAACATTTGAACATTAGTTTATCAAATGGAAGTGTGAAAATTAGAAGCAAGCTATGGAGCAGTTCACATAGATATTTGGCACACAAGGAGTTAGGGTTTCCAGTATAGTCTTTCACAGAAGTTTTTTCCAAGGATCTACTCATGTGAGAGAGATGATTCCTTAAAATGTATTTATCATTTTACATAATGTTGTAAAGGTTTTATATCCACACTCCTTGTATACATCTTTGTTATTAGAAAGTTTAATTTTCTTCTTTATGGTAACTTTCACAAAGTGTAAAAAATGTTCAAAATGTAACAGTGGTTTTATTTTTATAAAATGTACTCTTTTGTACTTACAAAGCTGGTAAGAAGTGAGGAGGTTGTGTTCAATCTCTTAATTTCCATTAAGAAGGAGTACATGTTTAAATATGTCACCATGCAATGCAGTCACCTAGGAATATTTTTTTAAGTCATTACTCTGCTTTTTTAAATGACTGTCTATGCAATAACTGCGCAGAATGAACTCAGCCTTCTGTTGTCAGTTTTTCTCTTGTCTTTGCCCTTACAGTATAGAATGTAACGTCTTGAAAAGTGATTTTTTTTTTCCTCATTCTACCCAGAGCAATGTAGTGATCATTTTATCTGATGAGTTTGTTGAATTTGATGGGTTATTTGTAAAGTGAGATGTTATTTACAATAAAATATAATGAACTGTATAGTAAGTGCAATTGATGATGATGATGATGATAATTTAACTGCTTTTGTAGTAACCAAGAAACTTCACTGATTTGGGGGTTTTATTCTGAACTACTCCTCAGTACTGAGAAAAATGTATTTTTAATAGACAAAGTTGATGAATTTAATACAAAGCTGGAGAGTGCCCATGCTCAGATATTATGTGGTGCTCCAAGTAGGAAATGCATTCATATTTCAGAGAACATTAGGACTGTTTGGTACACCTAAACCTCCTTCATGAAAACTCACTCAAGACAGTTGTTTCAGTACCTTTTTTCTTATTATAAGGATGAGCTCATGAATATTTTTACTGTCAATACCTATGTCAAACTCTGCTTTCTGAACAAACAAAAAGATTAAATAGGTCTGTCAGCACTCTGTTAGCCCCACTGAGACAAAAGGCATCTTTACAAATATGTAGGTGAAGCAACTGTATGTTGGACTTTACTAAGCGCATTTGAAAGAAATTAATAGTTTTTCCGTTTCTGGTTGTGTTACAGATGTGATAGAAAGCCATACTTTGCTACGCAGGAGTAGTCACTTTGAGAAGTACCTCCCTGCACACAGTCATTTAAATAAACAGGGCTGCTTATTATGAAAAGTGAAAATTGACAGGAGAGAGAGTACAACTTTTAAAAACAAGATGCCCAAGTGTCCCAGCCAGCTTTTAGTCTTTGCCATAAATTTCATTTGCAGTGCTTTGCTGTTACCCATTTAAAACTGCTGATCATTGCTTAGGTATTTTCTCTGTCATCCCCAGGAAAGATGTCTAGAGACCGGGCTCTGAGGAAGCAGCAGCAATTGAATAATTTGGTAGCAGTGGTGACAAAGCTTGCTAAGCCTGGAGATGTGATTGTGGATTTTTGCAGTGGAGGGGTAATGTATATTTTGGTTTACATGATGCAATTTCTTTCAGCTTTCATGTTCGCACTTCTAGGTGGTTGCTGCTGCAAAGCAAAAGTACCAGTGCTGAAATTTTAGCTGCTTTCAAATATTCTGTCACTGGTTGGGGGATGCTTGTCATGTAATAAGTCAACAACAGGGACAATGAAAAGTGACTCAGATTTTGTTGTTTGTTTTCGTTTTCACAGGGCCATGTTGGAATTGTTCTTGCTCACATCATGCCATCATGTCAGGTAATTTCTAAGTATAAGGTACAGACAGTAGGAGCTTTTGGTCTCTGACAATCATCTTAAAAAGATGTGCATGTAGGGAGTATAAATATGAAGACACAATTGTCTCAGCAGATGCCTTAGATTTGAAACATGTACATTTTTAGCATAATCGTAAATGTATGCAGTGCTTGCCTGAGAAAACAAATGTTATAGGAAAATATAAAACATTTGCAAGCCAATTGATATTGGCAAGTATTAAACCCATGGTCGCGGGTTTTTTTCCCCAAGTAATTTAGAGGTTTTTCTCAACTAAACTGCAAGTTTTGCGCTTGTTGGTAATGTTGTACTTTGATTTCTCAGTAATATTTTGCCTTACTTTATCCTGTGTATGAAATCTAGGTGGTGCTCATAGAAAATAAGGAGTTGTCCCTGATCCGTGCTAAAGACAGAAGCGATGAACTGGGTTTAAACAACGTTTGGTTCATTCAAGCAAATTTGGACTATTTTAATGGGACTTTTAACATTGGGGTAAGTGATTATAAATTTTCCACTTCAAAACTTCAGTGTCTGATTAATTATTACTAAAACAACTAATATATCTGAGAAAAGAAAATTCTATATGTCCTTACCAACAGGTATTTTTGATGCTATGAGAAGCACCATTGTTATAGTAACCTGTATTGAATTAGTTTTGTATTTATCATTTGTTGCAAATTGGCATCACTTTTTATTACATGAGTGAAGAAAGAAGTGTCTGTTCCAATCAGAAATAGGAGTGCTGCCTGACCATGTTGAAGAAAAAATAGGGTAGTTTGTTGGTTTAATCATGTTATTTTAAAATCGGTGATATAATGGATATACTCTGGAGAAGGTTTTGACAATGGGAAGAGAAGACTACTGTTGCTCAGATTAAGCCTGAGTACAGTAAAGTGAGATCAGAAGTATAGTCAGGTGACAGTAGAAGCATTTTAAGATAAAGCGTACATCTCAAGACTACATGATGCAAAACTGAGAAGGAACTATCTTGACAGAGAGAATGTTATGCTAGTGATATACATGTCTATTCATTGTGTAAAGTATACTTGAGACCAGTTGTTCTTGGCATACCCAGCCCCCTGAGCTGGAAGACAAAGACAGGGAGCAGAATGAAGCCCCATAATCAAAGGAGAAATGGTTAGCGACACCACTGAGTCATGCGCAGGTCTATGGGACTGGAACAGATCCACCCAAGGGTGCTGAGGGAGCTAGTGGAAGTGCTCAACAAGCCACTTTCTACCATTTATTAGCAGTCCTGGCAAATAGGGGAGGTCTCAGTTGACTGGAGGTTAGCAAACATGACGCCCATCTACATGAAGGGCCAGAAGGAGGATCTGGGGAACTACAGGCCTGTCAGCCTGACCTTGCTGATGGGGAAGGTTATGGAGCAGATCATTTTGAGTGCCATCACGTGGCACGTACAGGACAACCAGGTGATCAGGCCCAGTCAGCATGGGTTTATGAAAGGCAGGTATTGCTTGGCTAACCTGATCTCCTTCTATGACAAGGTCACCTGCTTAGTGGATGAGGGAAAGGATAGGGATGTTGTCCACCTAGACTTTAGAAAATCCTTTGACACCATTTCCCACAGTATTCTCCTGGAGGAACTGGCTGCTCATGGCTTGGATGGGTGTACAGTTTGCTGGGTAAAAAACTGTCTGGATGGCCAGGCCCGGAGAGATGTGGTGAATGGAGTTAAATCCAGTTGGCAGTCTGTTACAAGTGGTGTTCTTCAGGGCTCAGTATTGGGGCCAGTTCTGTTTAATGTCTTTATCAATGATCTGGATGAGGGGATCGAGTCCACCCTCAGTGGGTTTGCAGATGACACCAAGTTGGATGGGAGTGTTGATTTGCTGGAGGGTAGGAAGGGTCTACAGAGGGACATGGACAGGCTGGATTAATGGGCCAAGGACAACTCTATGAGGTTCAACAAGGCTAACTGCCGGATCCTGCACTTGGGTCACAACAACCCCATGCAACATTACAGGCCTAGGGGAGAGTGGCTGGAAAGCTGCCCTGTGGGAAAGGACCTGGGGGTGCTGGTTGACAGCCGGCTGAATATGAGCCAGCAGTGTGCCCAGGTGGCCAAGAGGGCCAATAGCATCTTGGCTCGTGTCAGAAACCGCGTGGCTAGCAGAACTAGGGAAGTGACTGTCCCCGTGTACTCAGCACTGATGAGGCTGCACCTTGAATACTGTGTTCAGTTTTGGGCCCCTCACTACAGGAAAGACATTGAGGTGCTGGAGCGTGTCCAGAAAAGGGCAAAAAGATGGTGAAGGGTCTGGAGCACAAGTCTGATGTGGAGCGGCTGAGGGAACTGGGGTTGTTTAACTTGGAGAAAGAGAGGCTCGGGGGAGACCTTCTCACTCTGTACAACTGCCTGAAAGGCGGGTGTAGCGAGGTGGGCGTCAGTCTCTTCTCTGAAGCAACAAGCGATAGGACAAGAGGAAATGGCCTCAAGTTGTGCCAAGGGAGGTTTAGGCTGGATATTAGGAAAAATGTCTTCACTGAAAGGGTTGTCAAGCATTGGAACAGGCTGCCCAGGGAGCACAAAAAAGCGTTATATTCTCTCTTCTAAGTTTTGTCGCAAAAAACCTATTGAAGTATATGTGAGAAATATTCACTTGGAAATTCTTAATTTCCAGGCCTGTGATTTCAGTTTCTTTGACTTGATTCTGTAGTCTATTCAACAGACAAACCTGGAGCTCTCCCTTTTGGGAGACCTGCATCAATCTCTGCTTCAGAATTAGTTTGTGTCATACCATGATTCACTCTTCAGAGTGAGCTCATTAACTCAGGATTAACTTTCTTATGCAGCCATATTTAAGATAGGAACTGGTTGGTAAACTATGTAAAGTGTAGTTGTCTTTGTATCATGTAGATGTGGTGCTTCGGGACATGGTTTTGTGGGACTTGGCAGTACTAGGTTTACGGTTGGACTTGATGATCTTAAAGGTCTTTTCCAACCTAAATGATTCTATGATTATGTCATAAACACTGGTCTGACATGAAAATTACAATATAGTACCATAATACATAGTTACGTATAAAGTCTGGCAATACATTATGTCTGAAGCCATCTTCTGAGGCTTGTAAAGTTATTCATTCATTGCATGACTTCATCATTGCCAGTAAAACAATACCGTGTAAATGTGAGGGTGGACATGATGACAAGATAATCACTGGTTATAGTACTTGAAATTTAAAGAGGTATAGAAAAAAAGAACATGACAGAAATCTTCATCTCTCTGCTTTTGGTATTAATTTAAAACATGTTTATATGCATTTTAGTTACCTTGACATCAAATCTGCATTACTTGGCTATTTTCTAATCTGTTATCTGCCAGGAGTTCAAAAGCAGGTTAAGACAAATGTGTCGACTGCTTCCCTTTTGTTCCACATAAAATTTCTGCCCTTACGAATTGTAGGGGTAACAAAGATCAAGGTTCTGAAACAACCTGTTTGAATGCCAAACTTACTATTACATTGTAATATTACATGTTGTAGTACAACTGCCATAATAAATGATGGTTTATTATGTAAAACTGCCATAATAAAGGATTTCAATCTAAAAGTAAAGCTTTCCAAATATTTGCATGCAGTGTTCATTTACATGCCAGCACCCAGAGGAGTCTTTGAGATCTTAGTTGTTTTTAAATACTTACATAGTACTCCTAGTATCTTAGCTAATTTGTGAGAACAAGTTGAAAAGTTTAAGGTTTGATTGGAGGGAGTACATTTTTGAGCATGTAGAGTTCTTATCTTTTTAAGATCACTAAAGCGAACCTGAGGCTTCATGAAACATTCTTTTTCCTTCACTTTTCTGTGTGCGTGAGGCTGTCCTGGGGAGTTACAGCACTGGAGGAGTAATATAGGGCAGTGGTCTCACACTGCATTAGCTCTGTTGCTCTCTTCAGTCTCAGCAAAGCTTCTGGTTTTATCCACTGCTGGTTTAAGGTCTCTTTTCCAAATGTGCAAGCAAAGCAGAGGTCTTTGTTTTCTTCTTGGGTAGATGGGGAAGTAACTATAATTATATTCCATGATAATCTAATAGCTGTGACATTAAGAATCTATGTCTGATGTTAAACTAGGGGTTTTTTTGTTAATTTCATACAAGAAGAAAACTTTCATTGAGAAATTATTCTCTAACTAATTTTTTAATGTTCTGCTTGAGACAAGAATATTTGTTACCATCTGTATGCAGTTATAGTTCAGTTGATGATTAATAGTCTGCTCAGCTGAGCTTACATCAAGCAGTCTGCAAACAAAAAAGTCTTTGTTTTAATCTGTATCTGAGAGCAAAGTTTTTATCTTCCAATTGCTGTACCTTGAAAACCAACTTTGAACCCTGAAATCTGAGCTTTGCAGTTTTAAAACTTTTTCCTAAATTTACAGTGAACAAAAAGCAAAGAAAACAATGCAGTTTTACAAATCCACACTGCTGCATAAAATTAAAAATGTGCCTCAAAAATGTCCTTTGTTTAATGAAAGCGTGGATGAGTGTGTATGCACAAGACCTACCCTTTGAGCTACTGAATACATGAAAGAAGGCAGAGAAAGTAATGCCTCCTTTTCACCTGGCCCACTCCTATCACTGGTATCGATAGGAGACAGCTGCTTGCCTTTCTTTGCACTACGTTGAGTACAGCAAGAACTTGCCTTTCTGTAGCAGAGCATGAAGAATTTGGTTACAACTTGTGTGCTGCCCAAACACACATCAATGCTTGCAGGTAGCTGTTGTGATTGAACGGCATTCTAGTTTTAGTTTGAGCACGCATCACTAAGAAAAAGAAAGAAAAGAATAAGGAGGAAAAAAAAAAGAAGAGGAAGGCAAGTTGTATTTGATGCTTCTCCCCACCCCCTTTGTTTTCTAAACTTTTTACTCAATACCTTACAATCAAATGATCAAAATTTATGTTTAAATGTTGTCCTTTAAATGTGACCTTCAGGTTTATCTGTTATTTCTCTTACTGCTAAGTTGAAATCCAGTGTTGAAATAGTTCTTTGTATTTCTAAGTCCTTTTTGCTTGACAAATCTTTTGACTATTCATCACAGTAGCTTCTCTTTTAATATTTTCCTGGAGCTTTGTTTTTAATGGATTGGATATCACAATGCAGTGTACTTACCTTTTGAGTACTTTTGGTGAGTGGCCCTTGCTCAGTGTTAATGGTTCCCTTGTTAATGGAGTAGGCCATAAATTTTCCTCAGCTTAGATATGAAGGAGAGGAATGAAAATCTGAGGAATTAAGGACCAGGCCTTTGGCATAACAGCTTTTACTGCAAAAACTTCCTCGTATATTTGAGTAACTCAGTCAACCGAAAAATACTGCAGCAGAATCGTATGTAGAATATTGCTATAAAGAATTTGCTTGTTTCTTTGGTTTTTGTTTTTAACGCTGTAGGTGGCTCTGCATGCATGTGGTGTGGCAACAGACATGGTGATCGAACACTGCATCAAGGCACGAGCAGCTTTTGTCATCTCCCCTTGTTGTTATGGGTTCATTCAAAACACAGTGAAGTTTAAATATCCACGAAGGTAAAGTAAAGCTAACAAATAAGCTTTAAAAAATCGACTTCAATAAAGGAAGAAAATACTAAAGGAGTATAGAATTAATCATTTGAAGATGATTGCAAGTGTCTAGGTTAAACTGGTTCACAGTTACAATGCAACTGATTCTTCCTGTTTCTCTTTGCAAACCCATCCTGAAAGGGAGACAGATTGGTAATTCCTGGGTTGTTTTTTTTCTGGATTTATCTATTCATAGTTCAGAAGACTTTTATACTGTCAACATAGTAGATACAGTATGTGGGAATCTATGTAATGCGTAGACCTTTTACCTTGAAATCACAAAGTTAATAGAAAACTCATGAAAATTACTGTAAGAAGGGGAATTGACATTTTAATGTTGGAGAAAGATGTAAGTAATCAGCTTAAAGAAATGGGTCTGCTTTATACCACAGTTTACTGCTTGTGAAACTCTTTTGATTTATTCCCAAGAAGACAAACTCTCCTGTATTTCAGTTCATATTTTTAATACTTTTTCAATGGAGTGTGTAGGTATTTCGTTGTCTTCTACTCCACAATGTTGGAGGTGCTTATATATCTTAGGCCTATGAATTTTAATGCCTTTGATATAAATGAAATGTAAAAGGTAAGTATAAAGTGGCAGAAGATAAGAGGTTAACAGCTTTCTGAAGCAGAACTAGATAGGGGAAGAGGGTTGTGGGGTTTTTTTCATGAAGCTGAGCTTTGCGTTTTGGATGTCCAAGATGAATCAGATTTAATTCTGCTAGGAATTACAACATTGTCTTAGGTCTATATTTGCTAAAATAAGAAACTGAAACATGCTGTCTTAAAAGGAATCAACAAATCTAAAAAAAACTTATGCATCCATGTTAAATATTTTTCATATTTTTCTATAATATCGAAGTGTGCTGTCACAGAAGTGCATGGAGAGTATACATTTAGAATTTGTCAGTTTGAGAAACTTCATTTAACAGTGTTTTCTTAGTCAATTAGATTCTTCCAACTCTATGTGTGTCCCTTTTTGTGACACAGTAGAACAAGTAAATGTTCCTAAGGAAGAGGCAATAAAATTTTAAGCCTTCTCAAGTTAGCAGGCATATAGCTTTTCTCTGTTGACTTGTTTTAAAATTGGCTGGATACTGTTTAACTTTGACCAGTTAACGTTTTTATCACAAAGACTGGAAATGCTCACTATGTTAGAAAACTTTTGTTGCTGTAGATGCTGCAAGAGTATAAATTATGGTTCTGTGTTTGCTAAAATTTTGAATCTAACATTGTAAGCCTATGTAAAAAGTTTAGTTCATAACGTATCAACCCTAGCTCAAGCTACATTTTAGGGTTTGTTTTTTCTTTTTTCTTTATTTTATGTGATCATAAAACATGATAGCTTGCACATATCCCCATACTGCCTGTGTTCTATACTCAATTCCATTGTAGAGGCACCTTACTTTTGTGATACAAACAAAATATATGCATGTCTTAGAAGTTGTGTACATGTAATGTAAAGTATTTATGTGACAATGTGGAAGCATCAGTAAATCTGTGTTAGCAATTATAGTGATTTAAAGAGAGAATTTTTATGAACAATACTATAGAAAAAGAAAAGAAGGCAGCAAAAATGCTTTAACTTTTCTAGTGAACTGGAACTGTAATGGTTTCTGGTTTTTTTGAATGCCCTTCTGTAGGATACAGATATTGCTGTTTTGTTTAAAATGTGTTCAAGTATGTAATGATTGCTTCTATTTTCCACCTCTGTTTTTTTAGGTTTTAATTGAATTGTTCTATTTTTTTTTCAGTCATCAGTTCAAAGAAATTTTGTCGTACAAGGTATGTAAAAGGAAAGGGGCAGGGGGGGCGGGCAGAGGGTTATGTGCAGTTTCCTGCATTTCACTGGATCTTCTTATCAAATGAAATATCAGAGGTTATATTTTAATTGTAGGGAGGAGTATGTGTTATGTGAAATGTTCATTAGAAGTGCAGATGTCGTGGTGTTGCTTTCTCTCCACCATCCATTTTGTTAAGCCTTTTTTTCTTCAATAAAATTAAATAGTTTCTCCACAAAAGAACTTTTTTATCATAATGCGTAAGCAAGCCATTCCTAAGATACTTCAACATGTATTAGTTAACAGTTACAGGATACCAATTTTTTTAGGTCTTACATACAACTATTTATACTGTGGAAATGTCTGATCATTTTTTAGGTAAAATGATTGTTTTTATAGATATTATTTGCTGATAAACATTAGATTTCTCCCTCTATGTCTAGAAAATTGGACATAGAAAGAACTCATTCTCGTCAGGAAGAATTTTATACAGTATTGTTTTAAAAACATTACTCAAGATTATTCCAAAAATATTGAAATGTGTTTTGACCCTGGGGAGCAAGGGTCTGTGTGGAGATAGTCTGAGAGAAAAGTGGGAGAAAGAATCAATGAGGCATGCAGATCTGACAGAATGAAGACAACAGATAACAGGGGAGTGAAAAAGGAAAAGAGCAGAGAGGTGGACAGCAGGCAACTGGTACTGATCTGTTAAGCTTTGTCTAGCATGTTTAAACTAGTTAGTGATGAGCAACCAGAAATTTGAAGATTAGATGCACTTAATGTGGCATGGAAAGAAAATTATTCCATTGGAGAGAAGCAAGGTTATATGGAAACTTTACTAAGTTTACATCCCAAATCCTAGACAAGGGTCTTGGTGTTTACAATATAGAAAATAAATTTTGAAGGTGCAGAATAAATAATTTGTAACAGAAATATGAGAGATGGTATTTCTAATATCCAAATTGTTTTGGGACAGTTAGCGTAGCAAAGGTGCTATATGTAGCAGGAAAATGGATATTATTCTTCTTAATCCTCAAATAAGAGGGCATTAAAAAAATTAAGAAAATTTTAGCCATCTTATATAGGGAAGTTCAGTTACCTGGTAATAGACTGATCTTATCTTCATGACAGTCTGGTTTATGTACACTTTACTAATTTACATGGAAATAAAAGTCCACAGATTGACATGATAAAAGTGGCACAGTGGATTTGGACCTGCCATTATTTTTTTTCCCTTTGATTTAACACTTTTCAACATATTTTTATGTTTCTAACACATAATCATGGAGAACTCAGGTTTCAGGTCAGAAAAAGTTTATTACATATTATTAAAAGTAGACCTGTTGACAGTGCAGAGGGACATGGTGATAATTATAAAGTCAAGGATACCTAGATTAGGACAGTGTGTATAATCTCATTAAAGATCAGTGATTTTTTTTCTTAATCTGTCAATCCATGGAGGTTTAAATCACAGGGTTTATCAACACTATAAAGTTCCAGCATTTTATTATTTGTGTTGCAGAAGGGCACAGGGGCCAAGAACAATGCTAAAAAATATTGCTGCTTTTAATAATGTAAGAATCTATACAAATGGTCTAGGCTGGTTGGTGCCTTAAATAATCCTAGTTATAAATAACTTCTGTTATACAGCTAGCTATATGCGTTTTTATATTTCATATTAATAAATTGTTACAGGTTATTGGCTAGTAGCCAGAGCTGCCATGTGTTAGCCAGACGTTGGGTCACGCCCCTCCAGTTCCCATTTTAAATTCATTTCTCTTATCTTTCATTTTAGTGAGATCTAAAAAGACATCCAGAAGTCTGGCAATTCCAAAACTTTTTTGATGAGAACATTATGCTGTAATTCATTATTTTATAGCTGCAAATAATAAGGTTATGATAGCCGATTTCTGCCATGATAATATTTTGAGACTCTCTTTGTCAAGACACTCTCCCTATAGGAGAACTGGAAAGTAAAACTGTGTAACTTTGGACATACAGCTTTGAAAACATAATAGGAATTGAAGGTGTGGGTGTTCTAGTAAGCAAGTTAACTGTTTATGCACACATAAAGTTTGGGCAGTTTATAATTATCTTCATTATTCTAGAAATGCTTTTATTATTTCTGCCAGTAGGGAATGTGACAATTTTATGACTGTGTCATGCGGAAACAATGTAGTCATAATTTAGGCTCTAGTTTAACTTTCTGGATCATCTCTGTAGGCAGCCAAGGCATTAGAGTCAGTCCAGATTTTCAGGTTAAGTGGTGAGGCTTACCTTGGCTGGTGAGGGGTTCTATGCTAATGTGGATCTTCTCCCTCTTCTCTGAATCACTCTTTTTCTTCCCTAGCTGCCTATCACTGCTGCTTCTCTCCTAACAGCAGCCACATCGCCTGTGGCTCTCCTTCTCCTCCATTCTCCAGCAGTCACATCTGGGTTTAACGCTTTCAGGTCTTTTGTACTACAAAAATAGCCATATTTGAAATGAACTGACTGGGCATAATATTTAAGTCCTAACCATGTCATAACGTTCTCATTTTGCTTGCATATTTCTTATGGAGCTGTAAGCTGAAAACCTTCACGTGAATGAGCTGTACTAGGGAGCAAATATCCCTGCCTCAAGATATTGTAAATTTATTTAAATGAATAATATTTGACTATCAAGTAGCAACAATATTTTATTTTATAATATGTGGGCAAACTTTTTTTGTGGTCAGGTGTCTGTTAAATTTATTAATTGGGTGGGGTGTACTGTGGACAGAGTTACCATCTTGATTTAATATGAAGATGCGATTTCATTCAGGTTTTTGTGAAATGAAGACTTTTGGATATTTATGTCCCCCGTATCCTTACTTCAGGATACTGAAGGAAGCTGTGTGAAGTTGCTCTCTCCATCTGTTACAGAATCCAAACCTTTAAAATCATCATTTTATATCAGACCAGAATTTAAAAAAAAAAAAAAAAAGTTTTCTTTTTGATGCAAGACATGCCCTTTTTTCAGAGCTATGGCTCTGGAAGCTTTGCTTAACAGAGCACTTCTTTTTCTCCCCATGACATTATAGGAGACTTGAGAACATTGTACAGTTCTAAAATGGTTCTGATTTACTCTGTCCTGTACTTAATATTGCAGCTGTCCCAAAGAGCATGGCTGTCATCAGAGCATGAATTTCATTGCTACACCTTTGAGACTTTTTCTCTTGTCATCTGGCTAACTTGCCTTCCTTAGCTTGGCTGGTCTTTGAGAAACCATTATGCTAGCGTAGGTGGTGTTTTCTGAAGGCAAATGAGGATGGGGTTCTGCCTGCTTGTGTAGTGATCTAAGCAGGGAGTGATGTGGTGGGGCTAGCCCTCCGCTGCATCCTGGGTGAAGAAATCAATAGCAGCTGTTGTAGAAGCTTCTGCAGAATCTTTAAGTGGAACAGGGATAGTTTCAAGGTGAATTGTGCTCATTTTGGTGTAGGAAGCTTTTCTATTTGCAGCCAGGTATTTTTTGCCTTCTGGATCTTTTGGCTTGATTCTGAATGGATTTGGCGGAGCAGAGGAAGTTTGACCCGCAAGGCGATTCTTTCTGGGATTCAAAATCACTGCTTGGGAGAGATGTGCAGTGGTTCAAATCACCTATTTAAGAATTTTGTTGCTGCTCATTGATGGTGCCCCATAGTGACTGTGCTAAAAGAAGGCTGTGTTTCTTGTCAGTAATTGAAGGCAAAATTAGTCTGGAGTATGTCTTTGAAGAATGCTATCTTGTATACATTGCACCCAATGCAACTGCTACAGAGAATTTGAGAAAATTTAGCAAGAAACAAATACTCATGAATAGAAATGTGGTTGTGGTTACAAATGCTTCATTTACACACATATTTACAACCAAAGCAGTATCAAATTTAGGATCTGCATACAGATAATTTTTCTAGAAGTATAGTCTTCAACATGATAGTGGATTTGATACTTTTAAACATTTAATTAGATTTGTCTTACTTTATTTGGAAGAGAGAAATGCTACTGGACCAAATTTCTTTACTTTTTTTTTCCTAGGAGCACATGATCCTTTGCAGATTTGCAGATCAGACAGCTGTTCAGCTTCCACCTGAACGCAGGCTAATTGGTATGAATTTCTGCAGCTGTTGTGTAAACTGTCTCAATGTATTTACCTTGATACATAAAGGAAGAAGTAGTACATTTATGAACAGGGCATTAAGTTGGTGTCTTCCCATAATACTTGAGAAATCTGAGTTTCTTCACATTTCGCCTCTTGCTGTTCTGAACTATGGTATAGACACTCTTTTCTTCTTTCAGAACTATCCATATGAGATAGAGGATTTGCATTTTACTGATTTTTTGTTGCTCCACCTTTTTTTTTTCTCCCACTGTTCTCTGAAAAGAATGAGGTCTTTGTAAAGTCCTGCTATTGCCGGTTTATCTTACATTAAAAGCACAGGCTATTCATAGAAGTGATTTTCAGTGTGCACCCTTTGTCTGGTTTGTAATCGCTGGTGATAACTCTCCTAGAAGGGCAAAAATCTAATGCCAGCTGGAATCAATAAGGCTAAATTGCAGAGGTTGGCCTAGCTTTGGTACAGGCAGGCTTAAGAACAGACAAACCTGTTTGGCCCACCTCGTTATTAGGATCATCATAATTTTAGAAAAAAACCCAGGAGGTTTTCTGGGATTTTTTTTTATTATAGTAAATAATATTTATAATTTGAAGACTTTGCCAAGAACAAAGTTTGCCTTATCCCTTACCTGGGGTACCAGCCTTCCCATTGTGGGGAAACTTATGTTACAGCTACAGCAATGCATGACTCAATTTTTACCTTTTGGTAGTTAGTTCTGTTTCAGGTTTGTACTTTATTGCCATTCTGTGTAAGATCAGCTGCCCTCTGTTGGGTCATTTCCGTGCAATTAATGGCCAAAGTAAGTTGATCCCTGAAATTTCACTTTCTTGGTCAGGTGTTAATGGTTTCCGAGGAAAACAAATGCAAGAAAGTATCATTAAGATGGAATTTCATTACTCAGAAGGACAGCAAAATACATAACACTTCAAATATTTGGAATAAACAAACCCATTTCTTCATTATGTGCAGTATTCTAGTATTCTTTGGCTTACAAAAGGATATAACGTGCTCCTGTCTGGTATTAATGTTCTGATGGAAGCTATAAACTAGCTTCCAGGTCAGAAAAGACAGAAGGGGCTGGGAACTCTCAGGATGTAAATGTGCATTCTTGGCTTGCAAGAAACACTTAGAAAGTATATAAAAGCAGTAGTAGCAAATAATCAGGGTTTCTGAAAAGCTTAATTTGAAAAATTCAAAGTATTTCCTATACTCACTGCACAAAAAGAAACTAATAGAGATTCTGAGATAACAATAACAATTTTATAATAAATTTGTTGTCTCTTTTGCTATCATTACAGTATTTGAAAAAATAAAACAAAAGAGCAGTATTCAGAGTGTAGCACCCCACATTGTCTCCTGCTGCTTGCCAGGTGGAATAAAAATTGGAAAAGGACTGAAAAAACTTTTTTGAAAGATTGTAACTTTTATCTCTTCTCTGTCTCTGAAACTGCATTTTTCTTTTTTTACAAATTTAACTTTTATGTGCTTTGCTCTGACAAAAAAACCCATAAATCTTATTCATCTCCCTTCCCCTACATCATTGCTTTTCTGTGTTAAAGAATGTTCTTTTTTCTTTAAGTTCCATGTAATACTAATATGTTTCATTGAAGATTGTTCCCATTTCAGTGTTCTTTCAGCTTTGAAACTGATTTTATGGGAATCTTGTTGGGGTACTTTTTAAGTTTTGCTTGCAAATAATTGAAGATTGAATCAGATCAGTGTTATAGCCATGGTGAAATTTTTTTTTAAATTTAATTTTGTGCAATGCATGATCAGGTATTGAGAAAACTGTGTACGTTTCATTTAATGAAAATACTCCTGAACAGGTGGAGACTTTCTCTTTTCTATTGTAAATGGTGGCAAAATTACTCACTCTGCTTCTTTTTGAATATTTAAGGATTGTATTGTAAATTGTATTTTAGCAATTACCACTGAATTTATGCAGCTTCTGTGAAGGGACAACTAATTTTGTTTCATTACCTGTAAGCCCCACTTAAGTACAGCATTCTGTCTGTGACTGCCATGGCTGAAACAACACATTTGTCAGAAGAGTTATTACCAATTTCTGTAGTATCTATGAATGTAAAAATACGCATTTGAACCCAGTTCTGCTACATGAAGCGATTCCCTCTCAAATGAACAAAGTTCTCTTTCCCGTTTTCACTGGACATGTGTGTTTTATCCGCTATATGCAGCAGTGGGACCTGAATGCAAACATACTGAATGGTTTTGTGAACATGGCTACAGCGCACCTAATTTATTCTGCCTGATCACAGAACTGCTCCATGCATCTCACACAGTCTTACTGAGAGCACCCGGGGAACCAGGCCCCAAACCCAACTCCCCCTTAGTGTGTACACTTTGAATAATAATGATACTGGTGTCAGTGGCAGGAGCATGTACATGCCTTTCTGTTCAACCAACCACAGAAAGTGATTTTCTGTGAAACCACAAAGGTAGGAGATAGTACCACAAGAAGTAATTTATGGAAATCTGTCCTGGTTGGTTATATAAACTGGTAATTTTTTCCTGAAACATATAAATCCATACAAGACTCAGTTGGAAAGTTCTTTTTCAGGCCTAACCCTTACTATTTTATCTCTAAATTGTTTCCTACCCAATTACTACCCCTCTCAAATTCCAAGCTACCAACAGAACAGAGTCCAAAAGTTATAATATTGGTGAAGTCAAATTCGGGAATTTCTTTCGTAACTAAAGAATTCAGCTGAGAAGGATAAAATTCTTCTGGCCATAGGCTCACTGTGGAAAGACAGAATAGTCTGAATGCTGTGTTAAAGTGGGATGTGCACCAGCTGTTCTGAAATAAAGGGATACTGAGGGGCATGTTAGTGTCACCTACCCAAAACTTCTCCAGGCACCTATCATGCATAGCAAGGCTTGTAATGATACAGGCACTCAAGCTCTGTATATGTTCGAGGGGAGAGGCAGGCAGTTCCAGAGGGTAGTTAGGAATGCCAGACTTGTATCCTGATGGTAAACAGAATGAGTGCTCCTGTCTCTTCCCTTCATAGAATCATTTAGGTTAGAAAAGACCTTTAAGATCATTGAGTCCAACTGTTAGCCTAGCACTGCCAAGTCCACCATTAAACCATGTTCCTAGCATCACATCTACACATCTTTTAAATACCTCCAGGGATGGAGACTCAACCACTTCCCTGGGCAGTCCGTTCCAATGCTTAACAACCCTTTCACTGAAGACATTTTTCCTAATATCCAATCGAAACCTCCCCTGGCGCAACTTGAGGCCATTTCCTCTTGTCCTATCACTTGTTACTTGGGAGAAGAGACCAACACCCACCTCGCTACAAGCTCTTTTCAGGTAGTTGTTGAGAGCGAGGAGGTCTCCCCTCAGCCTCCTCTTCTCCAGACTAAACAACCCCAGTTCCCTCACTGCTCCTCATCAGACTTGTGCTCCAGACCCTTCACTGGCTTTGTTGCCCTTCTTTGGACACGCTCCAGCACCTCAATGTCCTTCTTGTAGTGAGGGACCCAAAAATGATCACAGTATTTGAGGTGCAGCCTCATGTACAGGGGCACAATCACTTCTCTAGTCGTGCTGGCCACACTCTTTCTGACACGGGCCAGGATGCTATTGGCCCTCTTGGCCACCTGGGCACACTGCTGGCTCACATTCAGCTGGCTGTCACCCAACACCCCCAGGTCCTTTTCCAGCGGGCATCTTTCCATCCACTCTTCCCCAAGCCTGTAACGTTGCATGGGGTTGTTGTGACCCAAGTGCAGGACCCAGCACTTGGCCTTGTTGAACCTCATACAGTTGTCCTTGGCCCATCGATACAGCCTGTCCTCTGTAGAGCCTTCCTACCCTCCAGCAGATCAACACTCCCACCCATCTTGGTGCCATCTCAGATCCCAAATATATTTAACTGTACAATTCTGTTCAGAACAAGAAAAGACGTAGGATCATTGGCTTTGAGACTGAAGCAGGATTGTGCCTTGTTCGTGACTTGAAACTCTTATTAGTGATAAACCATTTCAGGGAAGTGCTAAATCTTTCTGGCAAGAGGGTTTCAAATTGCTGAAAATACGATCTGACAAATCAGTTCTGTATTTCAGAACATAATAATAAATTATAATGAGTAAATATGTAAAGGCAAATGGCCCCATCATCTTGGCATGGCTGTATCACAATACAAACTTTTAAGCAGAAAAAACCCTTGAATTTATCCTTCCCATTTTTGCTGCAGTCAAATCTGAAATAAGATTAGTTTTCATTAGTAATTTAGTATTTTGTTTATAAGCAGATATATCCATATGCCTCAAATCAATTACACTGGGTTGCTGTTTGGTATTTTAGTCTTTTATTGGTATTCAATAACCAGAGATTTTTAGATGAAAGTACAGGAGGAAGACCTTTATGGTTATAAAGGGAATAGAAGTTTGGCAGTTCAGAGAGCTAAGGGGTAAACTAGGCATTTTTTTTTTCTTCCTGTGGCTTTTACGTTAATGCATGGGTTTTTCTGTAAGTTTTGAAAATACTTAAAAATAGTGCCTGTTATGTTTCTCCATATGTAAAGTTAATCCTTCTCATGCTCTTTGCTAAATGAGGATTACAAGTCACAGATGACTGTCTATTTGAAGTAAAACAGATTAAGATAGTTTTTTAAGTAGATTTGGAACTTATTTTTTAGATGGCTTACTGATGTGTTTTCTTAACACTGAATATTGAAGTGCACATTTCTGATAATGCTTCTACATTTTTAGCTTTTCCATGCTCTCCTTTGCTCTCATTTTAGGAAAGCAGTGTATGGGCCTTGTAGATCTGGATCGGGCACGGGCTGCAGAAGAACGTAACTATTCTGTCCAAGTTATATCTATGGAGCCAGAGAGTTGTTCTCCAAAGAACAATATGTTTGTGGGCATCCCTACTTAGAGTGTGAAACTTGCATTTGATTTGAAGTTGAACATAAATCTTCAGCATGTAATGACATCCAGCAGATACAAACATAGCTGGGAACTAGGCATCTTGAACCCATTGCGTTGGGAAAAGGAAGCAGTACAAAAAGTCTTAGAAAGTGAACTGCATGCAGATCATCGCAAATTTTACTTGCCATGCGTCATTAAGCAACTTTTGGTTCTCTTACTGAGAAGTTTCTGGACCTAACGACTGTGAATGGAATCATGTCCATCTGTAAAGGTTTAGAGAAAGGTTGGTCTTGTTGATAGGAAGGTGATTTCCTTTTTAGTAAAGCTGCCTTGGCTGCTTCAAAACTGCATTCAAGTTCAAAACTGCATTTGTGCTCGTATGCAGAGCAGTTATCGGCCAATAATGCAGATCACTAAAGGACCAGGAAAGATCGAATTTATGGTGTTAGTGAAGAAGGCTGTGCAACAGGTGGTGGCTTGACTTGGCCAAAGAATTCCATACTACTGTAAGAAGATTATTTTTAAAAGTTCATCAGAATACTTTAGGTATCAATCTGCTTATAGAAAAATGTATTCTAACTTACTGATCTTTTTAAAAAGACCTAAAAATTGTCTTTAAATATTACACAAGAATTCTGTAACCAGGCATTTGAAACTGTGTTTAGTTAAAGAAAGCAAACCCCTGTTTATCTCTTGACCAGATAGCAGGAGCTAGTGATGACATTAGCAAATGGATATTTCACTGCCACCTCTGCTAATTGAAGTGTATTGCTTCCCATTCTTAAGAAACTTGCTGTTGGAAGAAATTTTTGAGGACAGTTCAGTGTCTATATACATCATCTTCGTTAATTTTATTTTCAGTTTAAAATTTGAATAAAGTTGCAGTTGTGGAACCATTTGAAAGATCAACCACAGGCAGCTTACTGTAAAATGAAAATAAACGTGCTTCTGTGCTCTGATTAGTAGGCAGTTTTCTATGCTAATTTAAAATCATCTGTTGACACTAACACAAGGGAAATGAATTAATTAAAATATATCTGAAGTTTGGTCACTGGACGTATCTTCAGTGCATGTGGCAAACAGAACTACAAACAACAAAGAGGTATTGGAGGAAAAAAAAGGATCCTGAAATATTTTATTCTTCATGAAACTTTATATCTCTAAAAAATCTAAAAAGTTGGGTTTTCTTAATGTGAAGACTGAAGGAAACTGCGTGCTTATTTGGAAACACAAAGGTAAGCCAGTAGGTGTGATTTCATAACTTACATAACTTCAGTAGGTAATGATGTAGTACTTTTTCTGCAACTTTTTACAGTTGCAGGAGTAGCTGGAGGTTGAAAGAATATATAGCAAATATAAAATATATGGCAATGCCAATTGCTTCCAGGATTTTCTCTTGTACTTGCCCAAAGAACTGAGTTTTTAAGATAGCAGTGTATCAAGTCTGAACATTATCTGTATTAAATTACTTTATTTAGAACTCCAGATGCTATGTCTGGAGTGAGAAAATGTCTCTTCATTACCGTTTTGTGCTGAAGGAAGAACTCATCAGGGTGAGATACCTGATGCAAACTTTGATGCTGTTTATGGTAAGGATTTTCACAATGCTCTGCTCCAGGTAATGGGTACCAACGTGAATGTTTTAATTGTGGTGACGTTGAATATTTGGCATGGTCTGATACTATGCAATAATAAATAGCTTTCGCTAGAGCAAAAATCTGTACTGTTATGTGCTTCAAAATTTCTACAATATCTGTCTCAATAGCCTGTAAAGATTTTGGATCTACCAGAAAATGGAGAAGGAATGCATTTGGGATGTGCCACAGGGAGCATGTGTGCCACTGAATAAAAGATAAAAATGACTTTTTTAACAGGCAAACCCAGTATTTCTTGGAAACAGAGGTGGAGAAGGAGCCTTATTTGGACTGTCCAAGAGGTTATTGGATACTTAGCACAGTCAAGAAAAACAGCTAAAGTCACACAAGAATCTGAATACTTTGTTTCATTTGGGTTTTCTTCCCATTTTCTAAAGTATCTAGTTTCATGTTAATGACTTAGTTTCTCACAGGTGTTGCTTATTTGTGACTTCAGTAAATTATTTTATCTCTGCTGCTCCACATAGAAGTATGCTTCACAGGAGGAAGAGATTTATAGAAGCAAGGGAGAAAACCTGCAACCCCAGTGCTGTGTTTTATATGCTTCATGACATCCCATTTTTCTTGGATGGGCCAAACTATAGAATATCCATCACCTTGATGGCTTCAGGATAGTGAGACTTGCATCCCATTTGTAATACTGCTTTGTGACCTTGTCACTGTTGGCATCAATGGGCTCTGGTTTCTTTTCTTCTGAGGAGAACAGAATCTTCCTCACATCTAAGGATGGAGTTACCTTACTATGAATAGTAAAGCCTTGAGGTAAAATCATAGTTTGTTTATTGAAAACTGAAGAGAAGCAGATGAAAAAGAGCATAAAAAGGAGAAGATATTTTCAACAGCTGATAATAGCTAATTTACCATGGATTAAATTGCTGCTCTGTGCCATATACTTCCCTCTAGAAATGTGAGCTCAATTATATTAATTTTTAGGGGTGTTAATTTATTACATGTTCCCATATACATAAATGGTATGGAATGAATAGAGCCTAGAATTCCCTAAGCAAGGTGACTGGACATCATGGTCCTGGTAAGTGACCAACTGTTGTTGTTCTTCTAGCAGCTTGTTATGCAGGGAGCTAGCTTGATGTCCAAGATGCAAACCTAAATACTTTTTGTGTTTACTATGTGTCTGATCCCACTGCGACCAGCTGTAAGGTGAAGAAAATGTTGTCCAACATAGTAATAATTTTCCATTGTCTTGCCAGTCTTCTTTTATGTTACCCTTGAGCCAGTGATGCTGGAAAAAGTAAGTTTATGACAGGAAACAGATGACCAAACTGAACTGAGCTCCTCTGTGTGTTAAAGTTAGTTATCTGTGTGTACATGTATCTTTATTTTTGTTCTTTAATTTTTGTCGTCTTCATGTTAATTATCTGCTTCCTCAATCCAATTTCAAGAAGTGTTAGTATTGCCATATGTAGGCATGAGTAGTAATAAAGAAAGGGCATTCCTAATAGGTATATTGTGCCCCCTAATTTTCCTGTGGCTTGATCTTAACGAAAAAAAAAAAAGAGGTGTTAGTATGACTGTGCTAAACCAGTCTATTGATTTTTTTTTTTTTTAATCAAAATTACACATGTTTTCAAAATTACCCATTGATCATTCTTGCAAAGACACATATGAAATGATTAATTTGCAGGGCTGCCATAAATTTTAGACTGATGTTTTCTGTTTCTGATTTCAGCTACATGATGGATGTCATCTGAAAAGGCAATGATAATAAGCAGAAATGTCTTTTTAAACGGGTGTCTTCCTAGGTGACATGCTATGCCCGGTATTCTCATGGAAATGAACAATTAAAAAGACCTGTATGGTCAAGTATGTACAGGTATAAGTTTATGAGCTTTAAGGAATCACCAGTGAAATGGCACACAGCTGATTTTATAATGGTTTTATATAGATATTAGTTTGGATAGACACGATCAGCTGCGCTTGTTTTCTGTCAAGATTTTGGTTTAGGATTAGTAATTTACGCTTTCAATGAGGTTGTTTTTTTTTTTTTTGAAAGCGTATTGAGCTAGAAAAGTGTTACTTAACAAAAGGTAACAGAACAGCTGAAGTGTTGGTTTCAGTCCTAGTGCTTAGTTGCTTAGTTGTCAGGAGAAAGAAAAGCACAATTTTTTTCCTTTAAGCATGTTCAAGTACTACTTTCAGTGTTTTTGTCTGGGAGCATTGGCCTGTCATACTAAACTCCTGATGTACAATCTCAGTCTAAGTTTCTGTAATTTTATTGCTACTAGGTATCACATGTGTATCTGTCTACATGTCTAATGTCAAAAAATGTTACTCACATGACTCTCTAATAATATGAAGAAAACCTCAGAACTTTCCATGCTCAGACTTCTGCTTAAACTACCTGGTTATCATGGTTTCAGTTCAGTAGCTTGTCCTTGGCAAGTTTCAGCTTATTACAACTATCATTAAAAGAAATTCAGTTTCCTAGGTTAATATATATTAAGATTATATGCAAACAGTAAAACTGAAACCAAATTTATTTTCTCTTTGTTTATAGCTTTTATTTACTCAAAAATTAAAAGAGTAATTAAGTATCCTGCTCTGCGCTCTTCTCAAAGCAAATTGAAGAAAATACCTGTATTTTCAAAATTCCCCTGATAAGCCTCATATGTAGGGAAGAGTGTTTAGGATAGTTTTATAATAAATCACTTGGGTAATTTCTGAATGAAAACAGAACAATTTTGTTTTTTTCTTAAAGGTGCTACTGGAAATGTTCATTTTATGGAAAGTGAGTGATATTATTTGAGTATTCTTGTTAATGAAATAATCACTGATTCTAGAAATTAAATTATTGACAAATTCTATGCTTTTTCCCCTTCAGACTATTATTTTACATGATTGTTGCTGATCTTTCATAAGTTTGCACAGCATCAGCTGTGATGGAGCCCTTGAAACAGGTTTACTAAATGATGGTTTTACTAATATTGAATATAACTACTAATTTTAGTGCTAATCTTTTTTTTTATAAAAAAAGTTTCCAGTATCATTGAGTAATATGAACCTGTTGTGTGAATTGAAATGTACCTGTATTGTTTCAGCAGTTTTACTGTCACATTCCTGGTGATAAATTTGTTCTTCTTCCTTGAGTGAAAGATTTCCCTCAAGCTTTAAGAATTAAAGAGCACTTACTCAAGATACACCAGCATTGAAATCACAGCTTCACTGAAGATGGAAAGTTCTCGGTGATGCTGTTGGACAATAGGTTTTCATCCACTAACTTTCAAATACATGAAACATCACTTTTTAATTATTTTTGTGTATTGAACTCCATTCTATATTTAGATGCCATTGCTGTGGGTATTTGGAGTTTTAAGGGGCTTCTATTTTAAAAACATCTGAGTTAGCCTCAGATGTAATTACTAATCTTTTTGGGGGTGTTAAATTGATCTTTTGAGAGGTTGAGTGAGACTTGGCTAATAGAATCTGTAATACCCTACTGGAGTTACGACCTCCTGATGAAAAGTTTTTGAACTCTTTTGTATCTATCAGACTTGAACAATGGCAGAAATCTGCAATTCTCTTAAGTTGCTACAGTAGGCGCGCATGCAGCAGAATGGGAAATGGGTATGGAATGCAGAGCTAGAACAAAAATTAGCTGGGGTGAGCTCTTCTTCGTACTTTCCCAGAGTAGTTGGTAGTTGCCGAGCAGAGCAGACATGCAGGTGAGAGAGGTCATGGCGTATGTAAGTATCAAAGTGTAAAAATGCAGAAGTGTGGCACGTCTGCCCAATCCAATAGGAAGCACGCTTACAACAGAGATTTGATTCTTCAGCACTAAGGAGGCATTTCATCAGCAGGTTGTAAAATTCTGCACCTGTATATGGGACAACCATATGTAAGATTTATTGCAACCCAGTTTTATTGGATTTGACGTGAAAACCTTGTAAAATGTTTACACTACCCGCTGATCAAAATGCATAGATAAACCGCCTGCAGAGAAGACCCATTAGTGTTTCCCACTTAACAAATCTGAAGCTTAAAAGATGCTGCTGATGTGGTGACATCATGCTGATGTGATATCATTTGTTCTCCTTTTTAGATGTGCTGTACCTATACACTTCTCTGCCATCTATGGTTTGGTTAGTCCACAGCAAGTACATTGGAGTGTAGAGATAGTTTATTGCTGATCATATTACTGCTGATACTGCTTTTTTTTAAATTATCCCTTCTTTTCAGTGGATGTCTTTTGAGTTTGGAATCCATTCATCAACACTAGTGCCCAATATGGTATTTGTATATTGGTGAGGATTGAGTCACATTTCTTGAAGCTTAGAAAAAAAAAAATCTATTCTGCCTGCCTTCAGAATCAGAGTGCAATTAAATGAGTGGTGGAGTCAGGGTAATCTTATGGAGAGAACTAAAATAATGTCAATAATTATGTTGTTATATATGTGATCATGAAATTTGGATAAACTACCACTTGCTAGTTGCAACAGGATTAGAAATAGATATAGCATACAGAAAAAAGGCATTTGTGCTTCTTAGCTCTGTTCACTTCATATGCTGAAGTCTAATTTCAGAAACTTTTTAATATTTTTTTGGTCTTTAATCCATAAAAAACAGTAGTTCACATTAAAATTCGTATACTTTTGTCAGTCCTAAGTAATTGTCATTTTATCTTTCTATTAGTGTGCTATTATAGCTCCCATTTTTCTTGCTTTTCCCTACCCCAGTGCTAGTTTTCCAACCCAGATCGTTACTTTGGGTATGTTGGAACAGCATTCCATACATATTTTTAATTGTTAACAGCTTTTTCTGAGCGTTAAAGTGTCAATTTAAAATAACATGCCAGTGTACTTAATGTGCCCTTTATTCTAATATGTTGTTGTAATTTTTAACATTTTTATTAGTATTTGGTTGCTTTTCCTGCATTTAGTGTTGTAACATTTCATTGAACATTATAATGAGAATTTGGAGGCTTTTGGAAGGAATGTATTTTTGAATGTTTGAAGATAGAGTAAGTTACTGTACTTGGAACTGTTACCACTACAACTGTGTTGTAGCTCAAACACCTTCAATTATAGCATTATAATTCTAAGTTATATTCAAGAGAAATGCACTTGTCCAGTCATGGACACAAGAGACAAAGGAAAATCAGCTGTCTTACATGAAAGTAATGAAGAGGAAAAGGCATATCTAAGGTAAACAATGCAACAGTATATTAATCTGTGCCATGGAACAGAAAACTCAAAAGTTTGCTTTCCTTCATCTCCAGCATTGTCTCGATGCCCAGCTTTTGATGTGTTTCTCAGTTTTAGTGGTTTTTTCCTTTGGATTTCTGTAATTTTGTTCACCCGCAAACAGTAGCATGTCAAAGGCCTTGGCATGACTCCAGTTACAGCTGTAGCATTTTGGAATGATTAGGGATTGATATACCAGAACAAATGTTCCTGAAATGATACTTCAGGTATGAAAGAGGAGAGAGAATTTTTGCAGTTTCAGAGCTTGCATTGGGAGGTGATTACCTGTTTCTTAAGGAGGCTACAAAATTAGATGGAAATCATAGACCTATCAGGTTGGAGGGCTTCCAAGAGTCCTTGCTCTGTGGTTTTCCCAAGGATGGAAGTGAGGTGACCTGCATATAGTTCCCTGTGTTGTCCTCCTTGCTGTAAGACTTACCTTTCTGAAATCTTTGGGGAGTTTCCTTTCAGAGACAATCAAGAGCAGCCTCGTGATGGTGCCAGCCAGCTCTCCCAGTACTCTCAGATGTGTCCTATCTACTCCTATGGACTTGCATGAGTTAGAGAACAGTGTCTGAGTAGGGGAGACAGGTTGTGCCTATGGTATGATGAGAAATGTTAAAGATGGAGGAAATGGGTAGGTTTTCTTGCCTATGAAATAAACATGAACAGTTAACTTTTAATTTAGACATTTAAAAAAAAAAAGCCACACAGTAAGTACTCCACCTAGTATTTTCAAGACAGCTGGGGTACTTTTGGTGTCAGTAGGTGGAGAGGAGCAGTGGGGTGTAAATGTGGAGAGGGAAGGGTGAGTTGAATGGAGGATGGTTATTTGAGATACTCCAGCTGTGGAACTCACTCCCTCTAGCAATTTTGTTTCCCTACCTCCCATATGTTTGTAGAGAGGGTTTTTCATCTGGTATTTCCTGAACTGTAGACCATTTCTGGGTTATCTGTGGCTGTTTGAATTGATAGCTGCTTATGTGCTTTTTGTGACAAGCTGACCTACTGTTTGGTTACATTCAGTCTGTGTAAAAATACATATTAAATCACAAGGATAAGGTGTAGAAAATCATGTAGGTGATTTTAATAGCTTGTATACAAAGAATCCTATTATTTTGCAAAGAAAATACAAAAATGGTGGTCTGGGATAACATAACAAACTTATTGTAGAACTCTGGGTAAGCCAGTAATTTGCAAACTTAAAGGCAAGTGATCATGTTTATAACATGCATGTTTCTTTGTGGCATCTGTATTTAGTCAGTGGAATTCCCTGTGAAAACTATCACTGAGCCAGGTTTTAAATCAGGGTTTTAAATAGTTTGTTTTTTTTTTTTTTTAAAAATAAGGGTAATGGAGTTATCCATAGTTAAAATAGATTATAGGGAAAGATCATGGGGGATGAAATCACCATGTTTTAGAACTTAGGCCAAGAACTTGGACCCAGCTGCTGTTCATTAAAAACACTGTCACTCCTTTCTCAGAGGCCTCCAGGCTGGACCACTATTGGCAACCAGAAGAATCAAAGTTCTGATTCACTGTTGCAAATCCCAGGCGCCTTCATTCAATTGAGGTCTACCAGTGGCTGACTTTTTAAAATTAACTTTTATTCAATTTTATTCTTCAATTACTAAAAGGCTGTTGAACTGCACAGCTTCTGGTTATTATGTTTTTTGTTCAGCTAACATGATTTTTCATGTACTTCAGCATAAACTGTAGATTTCTTTCATGAATAGATAACCCGTTTTCATACCCCTGCTGTGTTACAGTTCCTGAGCTATAATACATATATATGTCTGTGGTTCAATATAAGCTTGGATGATGGCATAATGGGCTGGCAATAACTCCTGGTGTATTTTATTGACATTGCTTTCTTAAACAAAATCACATCAGCTATAGACTATGCATGTTGCCTAAGAGGCCGGTAGTTATAGTAGGTATGTGCAGTTTTGCACATTGCTTTTGCATGCTTTTAGCTAACTTTGTAGAAAAAGCTAATGTTTGGCACCCATGAAAGTTGTTTTTATTCATCTGGCATGTTCCTATTCAAATACCCGTTTAATGTGGTCACCAGCTATGGAAATAGTTAAACAATACTGTAAATGGACATGTTTTCTTTGTTGGGATGATCACTGACACACTGAATTCTTTTCATTAAGTAATTTGACCGCAAGCATCTCTTTACTTTGGAAAAAGAAGAGGAAAAAAGCTCTAGCAAATTGATTTTCTCTCAGTTTTCATATTTGCGGTGCTTATATAGGGGAATATAATTAGAATTTCAGGATAAATTACGCAAACTATTGGATGAAAATCAAGACTAAAATAAACATTCATCTCTTTTTTGCATTTGACCATTACACACAAACATTTGGTTATAAATAGATACCTCATCCATGTTGGAGTAACATTTCATGTTCAAAGTAGGATTCTGGAAAAGAAAATCGTTTTTAAAGTGACTTAAAGCAATTATGCAATCTGAAACCTTCAGTTAGTTTATCACAATTGGATTACTTTTCTGTAATAAATACCAAAAAGCCCTCTAAAGTAAAACGCGTTCCAGCTGAATAATTCTTACTGAGAGAATTTGCAACTCCAGTTTTTCTTAGCTCTTGATAATCTTACATTAGTAGAATATTTATATACTGTTAGTATACACAATGGATACTGCTAAGAGAATAAATACCATTGTCATATATACTGTCAACCTGATGGACATAAATCATCTAACTAATATGGTGTTAGCACTTACCTTGCTTGAAAGAAGTGGAAGCATTCAAGTTCTGAGCATAACACAGCACCATCCTCTGTCTACCGATCTTACGCAGAATTTGCTGCTGTAGGTAGAGATGACTAGAAAGTATAGTTTTAAAATTTTTCAGGATAGTCCATCTTATGCATCTGATCTTGAAGAATGCCTTTCTGAAGTCTTTCTGAAGTCTTTCTGAAGGTCATCTGTTAACCATGAAAATGTAGGCATACACATGCATAAAATTGCTATGACTTAATACTTACCTTCATCTACAGAGAGGTGTCAACACAGTGCAGAAAGCAGTAAGACAAAGTTTTTAGCTCTTGCTTCCAAGCTGGTTTTGAACAGTAACACTATTCCTGGGTGAGCAAGTCCACTAGACTCATACCGTACATGAAGCACAGCAGGTTTTCTATAAGTGCAGTCTGGCTCTCCTAATTATATGCACCTTCCATGCATTGAGAAAGAGTACCTTTCTTTCTTTACTCAGTAATTTTCTGGTTTCAACCAAGAAAAGCAGAGCTGAAGTTGGCACCCATGAGCCAAATAGGAAGAAATGACAAAAAGCAGTAAATGCCAGGAGGTGCTAGTTTAATTCTAAGCTATACTCCAGGCCCTGTGGTGCTGTCACTGTGTGAAGATTGAGGAAATCAGTCAGGCTTTGACATACAGGAGGACTCTCTAAAATTTTTATGACCTGTCTGCTTAATGAAACACGTCCCTAGTGCACACTGATGCAGTGTTCTTTGGGGGTGCCTATAATGTAGAGAGTTGCCCTACAAGTGTGCACACCTAACTTCTTATTCACATCAGCAATACTATTGACGTTGGGGAAATGATTCATAAACTAAATTAACTAAAAGTTCAGTACTACTAGGTTTGGGTTCAAATGTTTGTTGGTTTGGATCCCAAAATCATAAGCTTCTAGGAGCTGAGAACCAGAGATTAGCATCTTTAATGTCATTTACAGTACAATCAAATCTGATCCTTTAAGTGGACTTCTTTGATTGCTTCCTGATTTAATATATTTAAAATGTATTCCTTTTTCCTTATATGATCACTGTCTTTAGTTTCAGTGAAAGTAGAAACCAAGTACTATGCAAGCTTGACAGCCTAATTTTGTGATGGGCAGCTGACATTCTTTAACAGCACTCAAAGGAAAAAGGGCACCTCATTTGTCTGGATAGTTTCCCTCTGTCTTTGAGAGCTGACAGTTTGTCAGTTTAAAGGTGCAGCTTTTACACTTTAGATTATTGCAAAATATTTTAGAGTAGTTCAGGCTATCGTTCTTGAAAGAAGGTAGAGCTTTTTATAGACGCTTTCCTGTCTGTCTTTTCAACTCTAATACTTACCCTACTTGACTAAGCATTAGTTAGCAGTCATGGTTATTTATGTATTAGAACGACAAAGACAGGAATAAAATGTACTTTCTGAAATGTGATGGGAACCAACTTTGATCCCTTTGTCCTAGTTCCATCTTCTGTTTGTCCATAGACCTGTTTGTTAATTCTGTCATTAATTCTGTTACCTGTGGATTCTGCTATTTAAAGCTCTACAGGGTCCTTTAAAATTTGGACTGTTTTTCATTTGTCCTAGAACATTTTGATATGGTCTGCAAACCAGTCTTTAAAATTGTTGACAGATTTGCTCCAGTCTCTTTCTTAGGTTTCCCCTCTCCTTTCATGCTAGCCATTACAAATTGTTTTCTATTCCTGAAATGTTCTTACACCTTCTACAGAGGATCTTCATTACTGATGGAAGAAGCTTCTAGTCTGGTGCTCCCAATCCATCTCAGCCAGAACTACTGTATTTCTCTACCATATGAAAATTGCAGTTCAAGAGAATTATGGTTTATTTCAACAGTTCAGGCAGATGTCGAATTGCATTTTAAAACAGAATCCCAAATTTATTGTCTCCTCTCAAAAGATATCCATGAAAACCCATAGAAGTTTTTAGAAGTGTTATTTGGACTTAGTGGCTTTGAATATACATCTTCAAGAAGAACATAGTACAAAGTAAAATCGAATGTTACTGCATTGTTTTAGCAGAATATAGGAGAATCAGTAACTGTCTACCAAAACCTGTAGATAACCCTGAAACTGCTTCATTTCCTTTTGTACTGAGCACTTAAACCCATCTTAAATCTTTTCCATCCTCTTGTCTCTCACAATGTATTCTGAAGACGTGACTTTCATGCATGTTTTAGCCTCTCAAATCCTACCTAATGAAAACCACAAACAAGATCTGTAATGCTGAAAGGCATGAGAAGGCTCACAAGCAGCTATCTGTGCAATAATCATCATAGCAGTCATGTGCTTTATTAAACTACTACTACACTGTACTTCTATGAAATCTTTTCTGGTTTTGACTTAAAACATATGAAAACTTTATTGGTATAAATGGTTAGTTTCACAGAGGTCAGTACTGGGTCTGGTTCTGTTTAACATCTTCATTAATGATCAGGTTTGCTGATGAGTGGCTGATACGCCCAGAGGGTCATGCTGCCATCCAGAAGGACCTCCACAGGCTGGAGCAGCGGGCTGACAAGAACCTCATGCAGTTCAACAAAGGAAAGTGCAAAGCCCTGCACCCAGGGAGGAGCAACCCCATGCAATATATACTGACAGGGCCACTAAGGTGATTAAGGGACGAGAGCATCTCTCCTGTGAGGAAAGGCTGAGAGAGCTGGGACCATTTAGCCTGGAGAAAAGAAGGCTCAGGGGGAATTTCATCCATGTGAACAAATATCTGAAAGGGATATGTAAAGAAAATGGAGCCAAGCGCTTTTCAGCGGTGTCCAGTGCCAAGACAAGAGGCAATGGACACAAACAGGAGATTCCATCTGATCATCAGGAAACACTTTTTCACTGTGAGGGTGACTGAGTGCTGGCATAGGTTGCCCAGAGAGGTTGTGGAGTCTCCATCCTTGAAGCTGCCTGGACATGGACCTTGGCAAACAGCTGTAGATGACCCCACTTGAGGAGAGGGGTTGGACCAGATGACCTACAGAGATCCCTTCCAACCTCAGCCATTCTGTGATTCTGTGAAATAGCGATAGAAATGATCAGCTGTCCATACTGTTTTAACTTCTGAAAGTTCTTTCAGGGATTGCAGTTTTGGAGAGTTAAATAGAGGAGCTGGGTCAACAATATCGTAACTATATGGAAACTCTCCCTCAGAGCATCTGTAATAGGTCTTCCTGCCTACTAGTCCCTGTTGGTATCTCAGAGTGTACTAGGAATTTTCTGTATGTCAAAACAAGATGGAAATTAAATAAGGAATTAAACCAATTAGACAAGCCCCCTTTCCCCTTGAGAATAGCAATTACTTATATAAGTAGTTCTAGGTCAATTTATCAGCAACCAGAGGATCCATCTCATTACACAGCTATAGTTCAGCTCAGGCAAGCAGTTACAGCACCTGAAACCAAATGAAACAGAGGGAAAATCAGGACCCAGAGTGATTTATATATTTTGAGCTAATTTATTCCATCTTTGCCAAAATGTATGTAGCAATTCAGGTTCAATATAAAAAAGAAAAACAGTCTAAAGGATCAGGTTAAAGTAGTGTTCAATCATTTCTCTCTGGAAAGTCGTCATAATTTATAATTTATATAGGTATTCTGGATAGCATACCTGTATTAATATATGGACCTCCAACATTATTTTTTTTTCCTCTGATATTGGCAATGAGCCCAAGGCATAGGGAAAAACAAAGTTACAAAAACCATGTGACAGTCAAGGCTGGTATGTTAGGCTACTGAAAATCATTTCCTTCTGGTTCTGCATTGCCCGGTGTATTTCTTGCTGTAAGGACTGTATTTGCATGAGCAGAAACCATTGAATCCGTGCTGCACCAGATTTATTTGCTTCTTCTGTCCTAAAGACAATTCCGGTAACTTTTCGGGCTGATTTATGGCTGTTTCTTATATGTTAAAATTCTGAAGTAGCCTAAGAAGTCCTAGCTTGTAGCCTGGGGCTCAAGAAAGAGGAAACTCAAAGTCTGTAATTATCTCAGGTAATATACAAAACAGTTGGCCTGCTTGATTCAAATCAGTTACATTAGAACTGTGATCAAGAGCATGTCTTCATGGAGATCTCTTCTGTTAATGTTGCCTTTTTCTTTTGTAAAAGTTTTAGCAGAAAGCGTGAGGTTAAGTTTGGTTTTGGCTCACGTGCTTGTAGGTTTTTTGATTCTTAACAGTGTTTTTTTATAGTTATCCTCTGTATGACATACATGACTCTTCCTGATTTGTTTTTTTTATATTTTCTTCTAGTTATAGATAGTAATCTGGTGATTTGATTTTTTGATTATTTTTTTTTTTTTAAAGAATCAGTCATCAGCCTTTAATATTGTTGAATAGAAGGTTTTCATGCACTTCTTGCCCATGAAAAAGACAGTACACTGTTAATTCTGAGTGTTGCTGAGTATGTGTATTTTCTTGGCATATAACTAATATTTCTTTGCTAATTTCTACTCGGGCTAAATGCCTTGCTTGTGCCTCCGTTCTGGTCTCTTCGCTCTGACTGCTAAGTGCATGTGCACGTAGCCCATGGAGGTGATAGTTACTTAGGTGACAATGTATTAGTGTTGTATACAACGGTTTTCTTGTGTTCAAGCATCTGGTTTCCGAGGAAAGGAGGCAGCATAGGACATTGGCTGCACAGTGTAGAACTGGACATGAAGAGCTGTAGTATAATCTGCAAAATACATGCTGTAAAGCTATAGGAGTTGTATTTGACTCAGTGTATGTTTGGAATGGTAGGACGATTTACGATGTTTATGTGGAAAATGCTGTTACAGGACCATGGCTAAGTCCAGGGTCTGTAGGAGCCTTAGCCCTGTCTCTTTTTCACTGAACCTACGTGGTTTTTTGTGAGGCTTTCCCAAAGGCTGACTGAAGTAAGAGAGGTGAATAAGGAGAGCTAACTGGCTGAAACAACCTGGAGTAGATAAGCATGATGCTCATGTGTTGTTGGAGGCATTCTGTTCAGTGCTGACAATCTGATTGCATAAAATAGTTTGTCAATCATTAATTCAACAGGTTCCTAAAACTTTCTTCTCTTTCTCCCTTTTTCAGACAGCATCAGAGGCCATACGTGTGTTTTTCTGCTCACTCTATGAAGGTATTCACAGTTGTTCCACTCGCATGTGGAACTCGTCCCAGCTCCACCCTGTTGTCTGCCTGCAAGTGGGGATCAATGCAATGCAGTTTCTGGTCCTGTCTGCAAAAAAGTTTCTTAAGCCCATGTTTTCCAAGAGTTGCATCTCTTTCATTGCTGGCATCACTGAGAGATGCAGGATGCGCAAGGCTGGGATTAGTGCAGGAGGCTTAGCACCATTTTTTGAAGTTGGCTGTGCTGTCCCTCACCATTCTGCTGAAGAGGTCTTTTATATCAGTTACAGGTTTTTTCTGCATTCAGTGATTGCGTTGCAAGTGAGGCCAAGTAGACAGACTCCCTGATGAACAGGGTAATGTTAAATTTGGGGGGTTATCATTCTGATCCCCTATGCAAAATACCTTTGGTACAAAAATTGATAACACGGACAGTTAGAAATCTGTTTAAAAAACATATGTAGAAGGGAATATGACACTTTACTGGGCTTTGGAAGGTAAATTTTTGTTTATTTACAGGGGAAAATAAATTCTTTACACTGTAATGAAATGCAGGAAACTTCAACACAAAAACCACTCATAGTTTTTAAAGAAGGATCAAGTATGTGTGGAAAACTTACCGGAAAAAGCAAATTAATTTGGAAGACCTGGTGCAGAAAAAACATTTGGAAGCTTTTGAATTAGTATTTCCAAAGCACAGTGTTTATCTCTAAGGTGATCTGATACTACAGCGTCTGATAGTTTTGATGACTTTCTTACCCTTTCAGGTAGGTTTGCTAAGAGGGAGGTGGCATACCAATATTGATTTAGCTGATCAAATGGCTGGATTTTCTTATCACAGTTTTCTTATTAGGATGGGACTGACAGCGATTGCTACCTAGAATATAATGGCAATAATATTTACTCATTAAATACTACTTTTAAATATACCATATATAAAGTTGGTTGAAAAGCATTTTGCAAGAAGTATACATGTTACGTGATCAAATTCTGCATTTGTGATGCTAATGTATGCCATTAACTACAAATCAAGTGTTTTTTACAGTTGTCATAGTGTGATTTAGTGACTTAGGATAGTGTGGTATTTGTGGTTAACTTTCTTAGCCTCAATGAGGGTGAAATACTTAAAAAGGAGGAAGGATGGATTTGTGGTTTTAAGTGTGGAACTGGAAAACAGGGGTTCTGTTTCTGGTTTGATGATAGATGATTATTTGTGGGAAAATAATTTTCTGTTCCTTAATGTCTGCTTATGTAAACACGAGAGTTACAAAAAGTATTGCCTGATTCTGCTGAACAGAGGACTTAATTCATTGATATCTGTAACATGTTTTAAGACCACAAGGAGGATGTTAATATTAAAAAAGTGGACTTGAAAGAAGTCACTCATTTAATGCCTCCCTCAAAGAAAAGTTGCCTGGCAGTAGATTGCCCTGAAAGCATTATCTTTTAGTGGTGTGATTATGTCCAATTAACAGCTACCTGTAACAATGAAGATAAGTTTTAAAGTTGTTTCTGTCTGATTTCTGTCATATCTGCTGTATTCTATCATCTACTGTATCTACCAATATCTGTCAGCCTAACATGTCCACCACTGGTATCTTTTCAGCTCTTTTTTCTTAATATTGCCTATCCAGTTGATGCTGGGGAGTATTCCAGAAACCGCTTTTGTTCCATTGTTTTTTTCCCCCCTCAGGAATGTTTACAGCCACAAAGAGCGTATTAGAAACCTGTACTTAGCCCTGCAGCTGAAGTTTTAAACACTGAGACGGCTGGGCACAGTCTACCCTAAGTGAAGTAAAACTAAGTATTATTGTTCAAGAGAAACAGGTTGCACGCATACAAGAAAGGTTAATTGCAATAGAGAAAACTATACGTAATCTTCATTTCATCAGAAGTGGGTTTCCTGTTGTCTATATGCTTTTTTAGTTGATGTTACTTGTATTGCCAGTTACATATATTGCTCATGACATTGGTTCTTTAATGAAGTTTAACACTGCACTGTATTGTTTTTTTGAAAAATAAGATTACTGTACTGGGTGGTATATTGAACACATTCCTACATGTGTTATTTAACTGCACTGTGCCAGACGTCACTCTGTCACGCTTGCCATCCCAGAAGCAGCAGTTGTTGTCACCACCTTTACCCTCCCTGCAGCAGAATTAGCAAGTCTCACTCTTTAGAGCATTTCTTCACTCTCTGCCACCTTATCACCAAAATTCAGTTTCCTGTGTAGTCAGATGTGCCTTTATCACTTATGGTGTAGAATACAGCAATACCTGAAAGGAGGTTGTAGTGAGGTGGACATCAGTCTCTTCTCCCAAGTAACAAGGGATAGGAAATGGCCTCAAGTTGCACCAGGGCACGTTTAGGTTGGATATTAGGAAAAAATTTCTTCACTGAAAGTGTTGTCAAGCATTGGAATGGGCTGCCCAGGGAAGTGGTCAAGTCCCCATCCCTGGAGGTATTTAAAAGGCGGGCAGATGTGGTGCTCAGGGACATGGTTTAGTAGTGGACAGGTACGGTTGAGCTTGATGATCTTAAAGGTCTTTTCCAACCAAATGATTCTATGATTAGAATGAGACCTAGGGCTTTGTCCCCTGAGGAAATTCTAGGTAATTCAGAACCTAATGAGCTTTCTAGTGGTATGGGAAACTGTAAGTATTTTAGAGTCCTCCTCTGCTCTCAACACGGAGTGTCTGAACAAGTTTAGGGTCTTGATTTTCACAGAAGGGTCTCAACCTGCACTCAATATATCCATGAGACTGAAAGTCTGAGATGAGGATCATGGCTGATAGCATGGCTTATTTGGCACAAGGTACATAAAGATCTTTATGGGGGAATGGAGAAGAGTAAAATAAGCATGGTGGGAAGGGTCACTATGCTTGCATAAAATAAACATCTTTTCAGGGAAAATTTACCTTCCTATTTGCAACTGCTGCGTGCATTTTGACTTTTTCATACACAAGGGTACAGCATTGCTGTTCAAAATACTATGTCTTCCTCTGTGTTTCTGCTTCACTTTTACTAATGTGCAGCTAAACCCCTGACTATCATGTTGCACTCAACCAAGTGTCTTATCAGTATCTCTGCGAAAGCTTTCTTGGACACTTGTCCATGCTCCACTCTCTGCTTGGTAGCTGGCTGTGTGCTATTCATCCAAGTGCTTGCTGTGCAGCTGCCGGGACTTTTATTGCTGATGTCTTACTGAACATCAAGTCAGCCCATCCTATGGCTTCAACATTTGCCGGGCTTTCATAGTGCTTCACTAAACATAAGGCACAAAAGTGCCTCAGTTAATACTTCCAACAACTTCTCCACCTTCTGTACATTACCTTGATGCACACCCGCACAGCAGTGGCTTATGGAAGGCAACTTTATACACCTTTAACTTGTCAAGAGATTTGGTTCTTTGCCAGCTCACTCAGTAATCCTGCTAGTGTCCTGGATATGAGAAACTACCTCATTAAGGAAACTCCACTGGCATTGATAACGCATTGCCAAAATAAATGAATTAATCAATGACTGGATGTTCAGTCCTGTTGATGGGTATGGAAGTGCAATACATGATCTTTCAGTGGCTGGTTAACTGGGTTTTTTTTTCAGGCTGCTGTTCCAAAACAAATTGTAAAGGCGTCGGAAGTAACCAAGAGTAGACAATCTTAATTGGAGCAGGCACCACGTCTGACCAACACACCAGTATTAACACACATGAGTGCCAAACAGGCTGCTGAGGAAATCTTAAATACTGAGTGCAGTCTGGAGAGATGAAGTGATCTTACTGTCATTTACGAGCATACATACTTTGAGGGAGTACTGTGGGCTTTCAAGTTGCTGTGTACGTAAGCACCGCTATGCAGCGTGGCATGAAAGGAGTTGATTTTATGACACGTCCCTTTGGACATCAGAGGGAAAGTGTCAGGTTGCCCTAGGCCTTAATTCACAGTGACGTTCAAATGTCACTTTTGGCACCTCTCCTGAACTTGGCTGCGGTGTAATTTGTGGACGCTTTTTTCCTACAAGTTGGAGAGATGCAGGCAGGTGCTGTTTTCAGAAAGAAATCCCTGTGGTTATCACAAACAGGATTTCTCCCCTTTTGCCCATAAAATCTTGACAGTGAATGCATTCTGCACGCTCTGTTATCCCACATCACGCATCCAAGTGAAAAAAAGATCAATCAGTCAAGAGCTGGAAATCAGCTCTATATTTCAGCAAGAATCTAATCTGAGCCAGATGCTCTCCTGTCTTTCCTAAATGCCACTGTGCTGTTGTCTTCAGTGTTTGGCTATCAGCTTCTTGTGTGAGTGAAGGGAACCAGGTTTGGTCCTCGATGCAGTTTTTATACCTGGCATCCTCTAAGGGGGCTTGCTTGTTATCACAGCATAGGTAATGAGCACCTTGCAGAGTCATCACCTTTAGGGCTTCTACGGTTGTTTTTTGATCCGTGTCTGAAAAGTGCTGGGTTGAGGCTGTGGACGGAAAGCTTAGCATGGGGAATGTCTGGTTCTGAGAAGATGGCAAAACGAGGGGAAGGAGCATTGGAGGGGGCTTTCTGCTGCAAACTCGAGCAGAAAGTGGTAAAACCACTCTGGGGAAGGGTTTAGTTTTCGAAAGCTCACTGGCGCATTTTTTATTTTGTGCAAAAGGTAGTTACCTTTGTGTAGTGTTGCTTGAATTATCTGGGACGTGTTTTGAAGGTGGAAAATGCTCTGTACAGAACTACCAGCTCAAATCTAAGCCTAGAGTCATATTTGGCATCCAGATGCTCTCTAAACTGTTTGGCTTTGTGTTACAGTCACAACCCAGAAGATCTTTGTTTTCTGCTTCTAAGCTGCAGCCAGACCCTTGTAGGAACAGCTGATGAGGTTTAGCCTTGATTTAGGCACAAATCAAAACCAACGCTGCAACCTAGTCCAAGTCGTTGGCCCCATCTGTCTGTAATCAGAGGGATCTCAGAGCAGCTCTGACCCTAAATTGGTGACAGGCTGTTATTAGAAGTGTCCCTCAGTAAGTCCTGAGAGCTGTAGTTCAGAGAAGCAAAACAAAAACAACTGCTGGATTTCAGCCTGTTAATGCAGAGTGTTGGTAGTGGTGCTAGGGTGCTGTTACGTGCTGCGTGGGTAATGTTTAAACTTGTCACTTTTTTCTTCTGGACAAGGGCTGGGACACCTTGTGTCACACAGGCCGACATCTGACAGCTGTTAATAGGGCTGCGTGAGACAGAAAAAAACATATACACCTTGTAATTCTTTCGAAAAGCTCTATTCTGGGGGAAGCCTGGCTGGCAAAAGACGGCCAGATCTTCACGCTCTTGGCTTTAGACGCGGTCTTCGCTCACAGAGAGGGGTGGGTGGCTGTCCTACTTCCTGAACCGCAAGCTAGGGAAGCTTATAAAAGCAAAGCCCACCCTTCTTCGCCTCTCAGACTGCGGGCTTTGCCTCCCGGGACCCCCTCGGCCCTCGTCGGAAGGAGCCGGGGGCTCCTTCCCGCCAGCCCCGACGCCAGCGGTGCCGCTGCGGCTGGCACGGGCCGAGGGCCGGGCCCCGCGCCGCCAGGTGCCCCTCAGCGCGGGGAGGCGGGCGGCCCCTCCGCCGGCGCCCCTGCCGGGGCCGGGCGGCGCTGCCGCTCCCCGTGCAGCGCCTCCCCCGCCCGGCAGCGAGGCGGGCGGGCAGAGGCTGAGGGGCTGGGCCCCCCGGGGGCCAGCCGGCGTCGGCGGCAGCCGGACCTCCCGCCCCCGCCGCCCCTGCCCGCCCCGGGCCATGGAGCTCTCCCTGCGGCTGCTCCTGGCGTCCTGCCTCTCCCTTGGGGCGGCCGGGGAGTTTGACAGAAGGTAGGCGCCGGCTTCCGCGGGGCGAGCGGAGGGGGGGGGCCGGGGGCCGGGCGGGCAGGGAAGTTGGGTGTTTCCTCGGGCAGGTCGGAGCCCGAGCGGGGGGAGCGCGGGGGACCCCCGGGCCGGTGGGGGCTTCGGCGCCGGCGGCTGGAACGGCCCGCGGGCTCCTGCTGCCCCAGGCCGCCGGGGCGCGAAATGGCGGCGGGGGGCTCGTCACCGGACCCCGGGGCTACCGGCCGCCGGGGCTGCCCCCGGGGGCCGGCCGCTCCCGGGGTTCCCCGGGAGGGAGTGGCTCGGCCCCGTCCCTCCCGCCTCGGCCCGCGCAAAGCGGGTGCCCCGCATCGCTCGGCAGCCTCGGTAGGGGCTTAGGTATCGGGAAGTTCATTGCTCTGGCGGGGTTCCGCCCTGCAAGAATTGAAAACAAAGCGCTTTGCGTGCTGAAGAAATAAAATTAGTTTATTGACGCCTCGAGGCGCTTGAAACCGAATGCGGTGACGATCGCCACTCAGGTTCTAACACGAAGCGAGGTGAGGATGAACGCTTGGAGAGCGCGTGCCTCGCGGGTCGCGCCGCGCCGTGCCAGGGGCAGCGCGCGGCTGCAGGGCGCCCTGGGGGACGCGGCGTGGGTGGCGCCAGGAGCGGGCTGCCCAACGCGACGGGTCCGCCTGCCCGCCGATCAGCCCGCACCATCCCCTCTCCGAGGGTGTCTTTTTTTTCTTGAAACGCAGCGTTCGCGTTATTTCAGCTTGTCAGTGAAAAACATTAACAATTTATGTCAATACTTGGTAATTGCTTGAGGCTGTGGTATCTTTTCCTGGGAACAAGGGAAGACTACAGCTCTCCTTCTCTATTTAATTTCTGTTTAACACTTCAGGAAGCTCTTTTATTTCTCTCTCTCCCCCCCCCCCCCCTTAATGTTTCTGTGAGAAAATTTAGCCATATATTGTGAAATAAACCAATGCTGAAACTTTATGATGATGGTTTATTCCGCGTTATAAATTCTGTTTCAGACTTCTGAAATTATTCAATACCAGCCTGGGAGTGGCAGCAGTGAGCATATTGCAAAGCACATCAGTTTTGTTTAATGCATTTTTACAAACTTACCCTAATTATCTTTTCCCCTCTTTGCCTATAGTCATTTACCTTTTCTGAACTAAACACAGCGTTAATGATAGAAATATCATAGACTCGGCTTAAAGCACTTACCGTTTTCAAAAAAGAAAAGGAATTTAGATCTCCATGCACGAGAGGCTTTTGCTGGTCTTTGTCTTTTGTTTTTCTTAATCTAGAATAATTTTAGCTGCTTTCAAAATGTTTCACCGGACTTTTTTGAACTGTCTTGTTCAGGTGGCCCAGACAAATAGTCTCCTCCGCAGGATTGTGTCGGTTTGGAAGTAGAATTGACTGCTGCTGGGGCTGGGCCCGACTGTCCTGGGGACGATGCCAACGTGAGTATCGTTGCCGCTGGGGCTTCTAGTCACTTGTAGAAAAGGCTTGTACACACCTAGTCACGTCTTTCACATGTTCACACACATGCTTACAACGCAGGGCTTAGGCTTTTGCACGTGTGGTTCTGACTTACTTAGAAGGATGTTGTCAGGTTAAAATGCTGTCTATTATTAACAGTACTAAAAATGGTTGCAATCAAGTAAGGTAAACTTTAGTTAGGGCAACGAGAATTTGGGAATTCCTGTTTGGTTTCCGCTTCATTTCGTCCTCTGGTCTAATAGCCTGATGTAACACTACGCTGTGTCACGTTACAAGCACTGCAGGGCAAGGATACTTGTGTCCGAGAAAGAAATGCAAATTACTGACATTTCACTTAGAAAATTGATGGAAACGTTCCAGTTAGTATTAAGTACAAACGTTCTTTCAGTAACCCCAAATTAAGGGTATAAATCTGCCTGACAGCATCCTTTTACTGGGTCGCACGTGAAGAGAAACATCTCTGAGATTCTCACATCTATCTAGAATCTTTGATATAACTGCAGGATAACCGAGTAGATAAGTCTTCATCATTAACTTCATCTTCAACAGGTATTCAGTGGTGGCAGCTAGCACTGTGTAGAAGTTAAAATTGTTAGGAGCGTCATAGAGACCTCAGCTTGTTAGAATTATAGCCTTTGATACTGGGAACGCTCGCTCATGTGTTTAACAGTGTATACGTGAGTGATATCCCCAAGTTTTTGCCTATAAATACTGGTTCTCATTTTTTTTATTTAGATGAAAATGTCTGCAAAGTAGATCAGTTTCTTCCAAGCCATTTTTAAAGTCAAACAGGTATTAAATAATGCAAGTTGCTTAGTCTGCAAGGAAATGACTGTAGGTGGCAAATATTAGGCAAAAGATAGAAATAGCATTGGGAATGCTACTGTAGACCTCAGCAAAGGTTTTGTTCAAATCTGTAAACAGCAAGACTGGCTTCTTCCTTCCCAAGTGTGTTAAAAGGCCACGATGTTTGATAGGTATACAAGATGATTGGTAAAACAGCTATGTAAAGTACTTCTGGAACATAACATCCCTGATACAGTTTTTTGATGCAAAGTTCTTAGGTTTATATCTCTGAGGCCATACCGTGAATCATTTTGATTTTTCAGGATGGAGTTAGTAACATGTAGTCCTTTCCTTAGGATGAATGTTTATAGAGAAGGAAGGAGAACGTGAAGTAGGTTGATTGAGGCTGCTCCAGAGATGACAGAATCTCTATTCCTCTTTCATAGCGCAGTTTTATTTGAAAATAAAAAAAAAAAAAAGCAACAACAAAACCGAAAAACCCCCAAACACCAAAAGGGTCTCACTGTGGCCCTTTTCTTAGACAGGTTGTCTCCTGTGTTGTGACCATAAATTGCAGCTCATTTTTAGGTAGAAGTAAATTTCAGTTATATTTGTCATTTAATTTCTCACCATTACCGAGTCTGAAATGGGGTTGTGTTTTTATGATCTTGGGTGACAGCAATAGCATAACGTGATACTATCAAAAGATTAATAACTAGAAGTTGAAAACAAGACAAAAGCAATAATACACAGAAAGTATTTTTTATTTTTTACTCTTTAAATTTTGTCAATAAGGTCATTTGTAGTGCCAACGTTTTCAGATACCATAAATGCTCTTTTTAAAAGGCTAAAGCCAGGTGAATTCTCACCTACTTCCAATGCATTGTAGTCCAGTATTTGCAGATTTGTTCTCCCTGCACATTTCCAGGAAGTGCAGAGATGGATTTTATGTGGTCATCTCCAGTAGCTGGGACCAGACTTTTAAAATAATAGAATTTTCACTTAGATGTCTAAATGCATTTTCCCCCCTGTTTTTTTCACACACTGGGTGCTGATAATTTTTCAGTCGCTGATTCAGAAGAGTCTCAGACATTTGGGTGAAGAACTTATTAAAAACTTAGCTACTCCTTCTAGTTTTTAAATGGGAGCCAAACTCTTAGCAAAATAAAGCAAGAAAATCTGCCCCAGTTGCGGGTGTTGAAAATTCCAGTCATATTACAGAGTGGGAGATTACACTAAATGAAAGTGAATCTTTCTAGTGCTTGCAGCCAAATAGAAAATCTGTAGCCAACTCTCCACCTTGGGAATGTGGCATTCAGTATGAAGGATTAACCTGGCACAGAAGGCAGCATTCCTGGCCTCAAAGAAAACTTGAGTGTTTTACTGTATGAGGGGGTATCACTGAAAATTTTCCAAAAAAGCCAAGTACACAATTATTTCTCCTGCTTTCTCTATGGAGCAAGGCAAACCTCTGAGTCCTGTCCCCAAAATGTGTGGCAAACATACACGTCAGACTTTCTCTACTGGATGTATGTTTTCTTCGCTGTTTCTAGAAGAAATTGTATTTGCACAATGAAAACAATAGAGTCAGGCTTAAAAGTTAGTAGGGAGAGCCAATTTACAAGTGAGTCCAAAAAAGAAGCTGTAAATATTCAAGCAATGATGCTGAGCTCTTTATTAGCGAGCTTGAACTGCTTTTCTCAAACGAGTTTGAGCTATCCTTGGTATGCCTGCATGTGCTACAGCACCTTTGGACTCTTACCTGCTTACTCATGCATAGTTCACCATGTAGGCACTGATCACCTCTGAATTTATCTTCCTGACAACAAATGTGAGAGCCATGCTGGAGCCAGAGCAGAGCAAGAATATAGCCTCCAATACATGACAGGGTTGTCCCAGTTTACAGATACCTCTGGACCATGATGAGCCGCGGGCAAGTGATCGCTCACATACCTGGATACATTCTCTGCTGAGCTGCTCCACCAAACACATGTGGGCATGCTTTCTGCCCACGGCTGTTGAGAAAAAAATGTGTTAGTTTAAACCAACTGTGCGATTTAAGGTAATGGCTTGATTGTGACAGAGGTTTAAGCGTGCGTATGTCAGCTCTAACAGGGTAGGATTATGGCACAGCTGACAAGAGGTAACTCATTAAGCCCTGGTAACTCAGTGCTCCTATCTTCTATCCATAATCTGTCCATCCAGTTGCAAATGGAAACCAAACTGCGTTAATGAAATTTGCTTTTGTGAAATGTGGAGTAATTCCTTTTATGTCTCTTTGACTGACGAAGGAGTGCACAAAGGGCATAATCATGCTTACTGCTGCTTAGTAACAGAAATCAGCATAATTCAGCTGTCTTTTTCACTTATAAACATGTAGGAAGAAGCTGAAATCAGGCCCCTGCATTAATTTACACTCTTCCTTTAAAACATCCTCCGTCTCCTGTTAATAGAGTACATTAGTCAAGACTTGTACATGTAAGGAAGTGCACGTAGGTCTGATCTGCTGTAAACTTGCTTCCAAAGCCTGTCAGTGTCAGCTGTAACATCTCAGTTGGTGGAAATGTTCTCTCTTCAGTGACGTGAAATTGCCTTCCCTACTGCTCCTTCTGATTCCAGCAAATGCACTTCAAAGGTGTCCCTCCAACTGAAATAATCAAAAACTTTGAAACATGTTGGAGATTTTTTTTTTCCCCTTCCTTGCAGGTTGTGAACACCAAAGTGAGATCCATGTTTTGGCAATTACATCCATTTTGAGATTGATACAAATACAGCCGTATTTTCAAAGGGGCTGAACAAATGTCACTCAAATTAATTGGCATTTCTAAGTCCTTATAAATTGAAAATCCATTCACGCTTATTTAGTGGCCTAATCCAGATTTAGAATGGTGGATATATTCCATCACTAACCTAACTAAGTGGTCTTTCTGAAGTTTTGATCTGGTATATAAACCAGGTTTATTAGTTAAACCTGGTGTGTAGAAACACTAATTCGGAAGCAGCAGCAATGTTGTTTAAGCAACAACTCTTAGTTCATGTGAAGTAACATCATTGGTAGAGCTGATCCTGTATGCTGATGGACTCACAGCACCAGTGCTTCAAAGTTAGATGTTAAATATCCCAGTTGAAATTAGTCCAAAAATGCCGTGTTGTTGCCCAGCCTGCAGGATTTACTTGCACCTTAGTAAGTAGTAGCGGGAGTAATAGCTGTGAGTGGGACTAATCACACAAAAGCCTATGTCTGTGAAAAATGGTATGTTGATAAAGTACCTGATAAGGTGTGTGTAAAAGTAGGGCTGTTGCCTTGCATTTTTATGTGTTATCGTTGTGCACACAGCAAAACTACAACCCAGAGCAAAAGTGAGGCTAGAAAGTGTTTTCTCTGGAGTTCTCTCAGACTAGGGGGTTTTGACTTCCTGTGGCAGAGCATTTTTGGTGACAGCAGGTATCAACAGTACATTTTTAATTCATAACTCCTTTTGCATTGTAAGGGAACTGCATCTGTGGTACTGAGTGTGTTGTCCTAACCCAGAATCTATTAAATGGGTTTTAAAGCATACAGGGAGAACCAAGTCGGGGTGTGCATCATTGCACAAATCTTGCACAAATGCACTTTTCTGTGTGCCAGCAGAAAAAATTTGCCTAAGGAAGTTAATTCAACTTTTTGAGCTTGAACTCAGTTCTTTGAGCTGGATGAGAAATGTCAGCTGCAGAATAGAAAAGAGTCATGCCCCATTCCTGTATGCTAGCTACTGTAGTCTAGGAGACCTGGCGAAGCCTGTTATCTCATCCCCCTAATAAGATGTCTGTGACAGTACTCTGCAGGGATGGCTGTCTTCCTGTGTGTTTCTCAAGGAAAGGATAATCTGGGCCTTGCCGCCCAAGTGTCTTTGCTAGGTCAGAAGTAGGGCAAGCAGCAGGGAAGTCCTTGGAACCGCTGCTGACTGACCCTTGCTGATAATCCGGTGTACAGAAATCAGCTCTGAATATATACTCACATCCTGAGCTCTGGAACCTGCTTAGCCCGTCAGAAAACTAAAATACGGGATATAAGAGACGCACTCATTTCATGCAGAGACTTATGTAAGAAGTAGTGTGATGCTTTCTGTTCCTCAGTTTAAAAGTGGAAGTTCTTCCCTTCAGTTTCCAACATGCAAGGGGTTATTTGAAAAATTGTAGTTCTTCACAGATGTTTTTGCCACTAATCCATCTTGGTTCCTTGAAAGTTATTCTTAGAAGTAATGGTCTACCTGCCTTGCTTTTAGCTGGCTTACAAATATCTCTATAGTTCTTTCAGAAGCTGTAAAAATGGTTTCCACACGCGTGTGTCTTTCATGAACAAAATATACCTGCTTTGTACTTGGCTGTGTGGCTGTTTGCAATTGATTTTTGTGCTAGTTACATGAAGTCAAGGTACACTAAAGGTGTAGGCTGCCTTTTGCTTCAAAATTTCAGTTGCAGTTCAACAGCTGAGAACTGTAGAAAGAGATACTACTTTAACATAGATTTAAAAGGTTAAGGAAGATTTTTTTTTTTTCAAGAAAAGCAATATAAACCAGCTTGAATTCTCATTCTGGATTACAGTTTGGACAACTCCTTTGCTAGAGGTGATGGCAAAAATGATTCCTTTTGCTGTGTTTGCATATGTACAAAATAGAAGGTTGGACCTATGATCTGCAGCTTCTATAAACGGCTGCAGATCTGCTGTCAGATACTCCATTGGCATGAGTCTGCATGGCTGTTGGAGTCACCAGAGGGTACTCTGAGATTTTGTCTGGTGGACAGAAAGTTTGACCAACAGAAGATGCTTAACAGCAATAAAATCCCACGGAACATGCATTTTACAAGTAGTGATGTATCTTGATTGCTTCACTCATTTCATTGTTGAATTCTCCTTAAACAATAAAGTCTATAAAGTCTGTCTTGAGAAGGGGTTGTGAAGATGAGTGTGCTCTTTCAGAGCATCCATCTGTTGCAACTCCATCTGGTTATCTCCCTGTGCTGAGGTTTGAGTGTTCTACCTAGGGACCAAAACCAGAATAGGTCAGCAAAGCAGTTTCCCACCACCTTACACTAAAACAGTGGCAATTGGTTTAAAAGCCTAGGGATGGAGCGATCAAGAAGGTATACAGTAAAATAGTCTGTTAGTAAGAGTGTAAGCCAAGCCATCATTTTACACGTCCCCTTAGCATTGCATCATTAAAAAAAAGGTAATTGAAGTATGTCAGGTTAGCATTTAGATTTAGACAAACGTAGTAGAAAGCATACTCTTTCAGGAGGTTCTTAAGAGGACCTGCAAGAGAGAGAGGGGGGAGCTTGTACAAGCTGATATAGCAGATGCGGGCATAACCAAATGCTTTGCTGGAAACTGTGCATGCTGCTGCCTTCTTTACAACAGTCGTGAAGAAAACTTACACTGTCAGTGCTGCTGCCTCTGTCCTAATGAGCTTAAAGACTGTGTATCTGTACCGTGCAATCTATTTACAGAGATGCAAGGTGGTGGTGGCAGGGCGGGGGAAAAGGTGGCTGTGCTCTCATTGATGCCTAGAAGGAGATTTTGTATAACCAACGATAATGCTGATGGGAGTTTACCCATACAAATCATCGCATACATCAATGGGAGAAGAGGCCAAGAGCTGCTTAGGACTTCTGTTTCTTGCACATAACAATGCTTTCAGTGGAAATGGCAATTCTGTATAGTCCAAGATGCACAAAAATAAAACCGTGATTTTGTCAATAACGAGCCATGAAAATACTGCTTTCCAGGAGGCTGACCCACTAGCAGAAACCTCCTTAAAATCAGTAAGAGTTTTGTTACTGAATTTGTGGTTGCAAGAATACAGTCTATATTAATGCATTGTTTTGGCAATGTTTAATTAATATTGATATGCAGCATGTCTGCTTCTTATAAAATGAACAATGTTTTTGTGCATCCCTGGTACTTTTCAAAGAAAAGACATTTTATACAGAATTGCAAAACTGCTTTAATACTGCTATGCAAGAAAAAATGAGGTTTTGCTATTTTTATTCAGTTGTTTGGGTTTTTTTTTTTCAGTTTACAAGCTTTATGCTTTTAAAGCAGTTACGGCTTTACTATGTTAAAGATACAGTATCCTTTTCCACTTCCCCACTGCATCCCTCCCGCACTTCACATGTAGAATCATGTAAATCTCAACAGTAACCTGATTTGACCATTTACAACTGTAGTGTATTTGGTTTTGGAGCTTCTCTCAAAGCCCAGCAACAACTTGGGAAGCCTCCCTCTGCTGTAACAAACACTAAGGGACTTTCTGGTTAAAATTAATTTAAATCAATGTAAGTTGCAATCATAGCAAACCCTTAAGTGTTGGTCACATACTACTTAAAATACAAAGAGCTGCTGTTGCTTAAGTCCCAGTCTTTTATAATAAGGCCACGTAGCCTAACAAGCTGTGCTGCTAACATTAATTTTATTGGCAAATAAATTGATTTAAAATAAGCCCAAAACATAAATCTGTGTTTCCATCTTATTTAACTTTTGTAGCATATCTAGTTTCATATGGTAGTAAGAGCTGAAAAGGTCTCTAAGCATTAGTTTTAATTTAGGTGACATTCAAGATTTAAACATTATAAAAATGACTAGTAAATTCATATGCCAGCATGTTTATTGGTTGCAGATGTTCAGATACTTATAAATGGGTGTAATTTTAATTACTCTCAAATTAGCATCCAGATGCTAACCCTTTATGTTTGCTCTGCGGAGACGCAGCATTAAAAATATATACCTATACTTAAATGAAAGGATACTGTCTCTTTAATAAAAGCATTTATGTTCTGTTGATGGAAACATTGAACCTAAACTGAAACATGAGAATTTTTACAACCATGTACCACATGAAACATGACTAAGTGTAGCTCCTTTGTTGATTGAATAAGAATAGCATCACGTCATTATATTTAATTAGTCTTATGTATCAGAATGTGTTTGTTAAATCTCATAATGAAATACTGATGTAAGGTATTTCCATTTTTAAATGTGTACCAGAATTTTTTTTTATTTCAGAAAAGCTCTGAATGTTGAATGTGTGTAAGACTCCAGGAATGTAACAAGTTGATAAAAACCCCAGCCAAGTCCATCCTCCTTACAGGAAAAAAAAAAAAAGCTGGAATTTCTTTTTTTGGATATTTGTTTTGCAGCTTTCTACGTCTTAAGGCAGAGAATAGCCAGCCTAAGGTGCCAGCCCAAAGGTTAGCTGAACATATTTCTTGAAATAATTTTGGCAAGGTTATGACTTGGAGTTACGGCCTCTAAGTCATAAGTTTACATGAAAACTATAACACGTGACAAGAAGATGCAGATGTTCTTTTTCTGTTTTTCCTTTTTTAAAATATTTGATTTGGGGAAGATGAGGGGGGAAGGAAATGAAGAGGGCTGTTTCATCCCAGTCACCTATCTGATGAGATACTTGTTTTCTAAACTATCGCACTTTTCCCTTTTCACTCTTTCCCTTTTTTTTTATTTTAACCTCAAGCCCCAGGCAGTATTTTTTCCTTCCTGCAAACTGTTTATACTCCCAGCATCATATTTACAAGCTGTCAGACTGAGGAGGCCTGATTTGCTTTCACAGCATTGGATTGGGTGCAGTGGGAGGCTAGTTTGGGATGGCTGAAGCACTTGCTGCCCCCCATTGCTTTGCCCCCCCACTATGAGTTGTCATCCCCACACCAGGGAAACTTTACAGCCCCGGCTCTACAGCAGCATACAGCCTGATGTGTTAGAACAAAATGAAATCAACAGTAGTTTACATTGGTACCCGGGGCTGTTGTCTGGGCTGCTTAGGAATTGATATGTTGTGTTTACTTATTCCCGTGGTGGGAGTACCAGTCTTTAGAAAGGGGAGCAAAGGAATCGGCTGTTCGTCTGTCTGTGAAAGTCAGCTTTGTTACTCTGATAGGGACATAACTCAGTGGGTGTTACATTCTAATAAACAAAATAGCAATAGGGCCCAGTTTGGGTTTTGCCTCCACACAGAGAGACACTCGTGGTACCCTGCTTCTACCTGCAGGAATTCAGTAGGCACACAGAAAGATTCACGTAACAGGCATTTGAGATGATAGAACGCCATTCTTTAAGCAGTTATCATGAGCCACTTGAAATGCAAACATGAAAAGATTCACAAGGCATGAAATATTTCTTGCTTTTCTAATTTCGCATTGTGTTAGATCAAACTTTCACTGATTTTTAAAAAAAGTGCATAAGCGTTAGATTAACTTTCACTGACTTCATTAAATCCTATTGATTTCAGTGTTACCCATGCTTAAGTTATGCATGCTTTTAAGTGCTGTTCTGAATAGCAAGGCATTAATGAACCAGGGTCTGGATTTGTGTATGCAGTTTAGAAACACATTTGGCAGCAGTCACAGGCAAGCAAAGAATTCGCTGCGATGAATAGCCCACACTGGTTGCAGTTTGTCATGTTAATGTGCTGTTACCAGAATCATATGTGCAAACTGAGTAACTGATTTACCCAGGGAAATGTAGTAGTTGTGCATGAAAAATTAGGAGCCGCTTACTTAATGGAACCGTATGTTTTAGATGGAAGCTTAAGCGTGTGTTTTGACAACATTTGTTATCATGAATGTAACAACTAAGTGCAAATAATTTGTGAAAAAAATACCCAGGCATTAGATACTACCATTTTATCTGATGATGTTATCAGTCTCTAGTTACAGAAGTTGGTCAAGGACATTTATTATCTTTCAAAAAATAGAGTAAGGAATGTTTTGCATGTGAAATTATCTGAAAATTAATACCCAGTTGCCCTAGTCAGGCTTATTAAGCTCTGCAGAGATATACGTTGTGACTGCTAGTTCACTTATTTGGGAAGCAAAGTTATTTTTTTCAGAAGTAATTCAGTAAATGTGACTTATGGGTATGACATTTTTACCACCTACTGGTAACTGTGTGGTAGGTTAAACTATGCATTTGCCTGCATTTGTGTATAGCTGAACAAAAAGGAACACGTAATTCTGAAAGAGCTTCAGTGATTTGTTTTACAAATTAGCTCATGCCTTTGGGATCCTAGATCAAAATTACTGTGAATAAGACAGATTTATTTTCCTGCGTGTGTGTTTATGCAACTTCCATAAATTGCAAAGAATTGCAAAAAGTAAATAGAAATGGACAGATGTGAACTGAAGCCGGCTCTGAGGAAGAGGAGTGTAGAACTTGAGGTTGTGGTCTGTTAGCACCACAGGAAAAAGGGAGCCAGTTTCAGGTGAGGGAGGAAGCATAGAGGAAAGCTTGTTTCACCAACACGCAAGTCTTGTTATAAAGTTGGCACTGGGGGGAATGTAAGTAGCGATCTTATGATTGAAAGTCTGTGCTACATTCAGCAGTGTAAGCAGATCCCATAAAGGTCTGTGAAGCTGAATAGTATGTAATCATCTCTGGGCTGATGCACAAATTACTTTCTGGTTTTGGGCAAACTGAATTTGAAGGAGCTGGGATTTAGGGTCAGAATAAATAAGGGGCTGTGTGTTACTTGGGAAGAGAGGGCAGAAGCAAGGCCATTCAGGCAGGTGGTTGGCATAGTTTGTTTCAGATGCAGGTATTCTTATGCATATTTTTAGGCTTCAGGGTGTGAAAATAGAAGTTCAATGACAGTTTGGACATCTGCAGTCTGGCATTTTGAGGTATATTTGAGTGGAAGGATGCAGAAAGAGCAATTAAAGACTGTGAAGGCAACTTCTGTCAGTGAAACCCTCTTGTGGGCATCATGCAAGAAAGCAAATGCAAGGAATAAGAAACAACTATTAAGGAACAGAAACTAAGAGGCAGAGCAGAGAAAAAGAATGTAGGAATTATACACAGAATTATACGCAAGGCTGTTATGATTCAAGACATAGCTAGGAGTCTTGAAAAGCCAAAGAAGAGTTAAATTGGTAGAGATATGTTACTAAGAAAGCTCAGGGATTTCCATTGTTGGCCACAAACGAAGAGGAGGAGTTAGGCAGGTAGAAAGTGCAACCGTCTGGTTAGGACTCCACCAAACAGTGTTTGGTAATCATGAAATAAATCGTTAACATTAAAATTCTCTTTAAGAAGGAATAGAGGGCACAGAATGTGATAGTCACCCATGCCCTCAAAAGGTGGGCAGCTTAGCGCAGAGGAACTGGCAAAACCTGAGGGGGACTTCCAAAGCAGTTCTGAGGGAATTGTGTGCAGGGAGAAAATACAGATGAAATTTAAAACCCCCGACATTACAGACCCATAATGAATTGATTGAATATGTTTTTCATTTATTGTATTTATGCAATGATTAAAAAATAATAACTCAGAATGGTTGAGTCATGCTGAGACACCACCAGCAGCTAGTAGTGGCTGGGAAGATTGGTGGCTTCTGGCTTTTACACAAGCATAACACATGCTAACAGCACATGTATTTCACCAGAAACTCTTTTCTCCCTCTCTCCCACACTTGGAAAAAATCCCCAACCCTAAACCCAAACCACTCATTAATGTTTCAGTTCCTTGTGTTATTTTTACAGGAAGTTTAATCTGGCCTGAAGTTTAAGTGAGACTTAAAATGTGGTATTTATCATCTTATTTTGGAGGAACAGGTAGTCCTTGCCAACCTTTAAAATAGGTACTCTGTTAGGTTTTATGGCCATATAAAAAGCTTTAGGATGCCTCCTTGACTCCATTGAAGTCAGTGGCAACTGAGGCAGAGCAAGTCTTTGCATCTGGCCCAAAAAGAGAATTTTAAATGATCATATTGAAATGAATAATGGTGAGACCAGAGTTTATTTGCTGATATCTCTTGAATGAATTGGGCAACAAAATGAAATGGAAAATTTAGTTGTAGTTTATTCTATGGCCTCGATAAATATGCAGCAGTTGAGTAAAGATGAAAATAGCTGTACTTAGGATTTCTTTCCTTCTATCTCAGTCCACATTGCTACCCGATGGGAGAGACAGTTTAAATGCTTTCAGAGAGGAATTCATGGAGAAATGGTAGGTTGATACTGATTCAACAATAAATTGGCATTCTTGGTTATACTGGCACTTGTCTATACAAGTGTAATTTTAACTTTTGTTTAAAACAATTGCTATTATAAAGACTAGAAAGTTTTTGCTTCTTTTTGGCAATCTTTTCAGACTCTTTATCTTCTGGACTTCATTGCCCTAAGTGTGTAAGAGAGGACTTTCTCAGCCCAGGGTAACTCTGCTGTCTACCTTTAATTCTTGCCTGGTAGGGAAGTGAGTGTTATGTAGCAGACTGAAGTCCATGGACATGTCTTATTTCAGTCATTGCAAATGTGAGTTGATTGGAGGGAAATGATACTCTATTGGTTGTCGTGGTCGGTTGTGGGGGAATTTTTTAATTGCCAAGATGCAAAGAATATTAGCTGGGAGACTTTTTTCCCCACTACTTATGAGTCTAATTGTGTTAAAATGGATAAACTCCGTGTGTTTGTGCGTGAGCACAGCAACTGAATTGTTTAATTCTGTTCTATTCTGTTCTACCTGGAATTTTGCAAGAAAGCAAGCGGAGTGGAAAATTCAAAGAAAAACCCCAGTCGCATCAGCACGCACAGTATATGCCTAGACTCCTACCAAACAGCTGAAGTAATTGCCTGCTCCTTAAAGAAATGCTGAAAGTCAGGCTCAAGTTTATTTTTACACCTGGATCTCATAGTTGGCTGAGTTCAAATGGAACCGTTTGGGAGTCAGGGAGTGTATCTGCGGCCGCGCAGGGGCGGCTGCTTTGGAGGAGGGAGTGTTTGCAGGCTGTGGATGGCAGAGCCTGAGCCACCCCACCTCTCTGGGCCTGGTGGCTCTGGTGGAGGTCAGTGGGAAGGGCATGTGGATGTCACCAGTGGGACCCCAGCCAGGTGTGCAAACCTGGCTGAACCCCATCTGCTTCTTAAGTCCTAAGCACCATGCAAAGCCCCATTCAAGTTAATGGGAGGATATACAAATTGCTTGGTGATTCCCGATGGGAAATGCTGTGGGTTCTATCTGTGGTGTTGGCGGAGCTACGGATGTTGCTAAGCTTACTACAAAGCACTTTTCTCTTGTGTATAGAAATACTTCAGTTGCAACATTGTATTGAATTTCAGCAGCTGTATATAAATAAGATGCATAATACTGAAGTAGCCAAAGTGCACAGAATATAAGCTAATAAACAGGATTTCTTCAAGTACAGTGTTTGGCAGCAAACATTGGTTTCCAAATACCTGTTTAATGTGCAAAAATGCATTTTATGATGACTTAGACTTTATGGATAGTGGTTTGCTAATCATTAGGATACTTTCCTTGTGGTAGTAGAGATTCTTAAGCCGTATACTGCTGAGGGGCTGACATCATCTTTAACTGAGACTTTTAAAAACAGGAGAGACACCTATCTGTCAGGTGATTTAAGTGCATTTCTTCATTATGTCTTGAGACTAGGAAGTAAACTAGATCAGAAGCTACCCACCTGTATGTCATGCAGTACATAAAATACCACATAGTATGGAGCTAAGTTTGTTGTGATGTATTGGACTAGATGATCTCTTGAATGTCCTATAGATCTAATTCCTTGATTTAATAACATGGCCCTTGTTATGTTTATCATATCTGTAGACATTTGTATGTTATTTGTTTTAAACAAATACTAATACATAATTTTTATTCTAGTACCGTATCTGACCTACTTGGTTAACTGGGAGAATTAAGCAAAACATCTGATTCCTAATACAAACTTATGTGACCTGAATCAGAGGAGTGTCATGGTTTAACCTGTCTGGCAACTCAGCACCATGCAGCCACTCGCTCACTCCCCCCACAAGGGGATGGGGGAGAGAATCAGAAAAGTGAGAAAACTCGTGGGTTGAGATAAAGACAGTTTAATAGGGAAAGCAAAAGCCGCGGATACAAGCAAAGTAAAGCAAGGAATTAATTCACCACTTCCCACTGGCAGGCAGGTGCTCAGCCATCCCCAGGAAAGCAGGGCTCCATCGTGCATAATGGTTACTTGGGAAGACAAACGCCATCACTCCGAACGTCCTCCCCCTTCCTTCTTCTTCCCCCAGCTTTGTATACTGAGCATGATGTCATATGGTGGGATAGGCCTTTGGTCAGTTTGGGTCAGCTGTCCTGGCTGTGCCCCCTCCCAGCTTCTTGTGCACCTGGCAGAGCTGAGAGCTGAGAAGTCCTTGGCCAGTCTAAGCACTACCCAGCAACAACTAAAATATCAGTGTGTTATCAGCATTCTTCTGGTACTAAATCCAAAACATAGCACTGTGCCAGCTACTAGGAAGAAAATTAACTCTGTCATTACTGAATTTTACAAGGCTTTTCATCTTCAAGGGCGAAATCCTTTTTCTCTATCTGAGCTGCTGCTAATTTACAATCTATGCAATTGAGGGAGGGACCAAGACTTCAAAAAAGTCAGCTAAACGAAAGTTGTGACAGGTTCAGCTACTGAACTGTAACACTTCACACCAAGCTGATCCCACAGTGCTTTGTGTGTTTTAAACAGTAATTATTACCTAACTGTATCCCGTTCCACAATATGGATTTTCTCTAAAGTGCATTTAAAATTTCATGGAGGCTTTCAAAAACATACTCATTTCTGTTTCTCTACTGTAGTTTAGATCACATCTTTCTCTTTTTCCCCAGTGACTTCAACGTCATGAAGTTCATCTTTCATAGTCTTTGTTTTGCTGCCATCACCTCTAATTAGACTTTCGTCTATGATGTCAGGAAGATAAGAGTCTCAGTGTAAGGGTGATCTCAGTGTAAAGATGATAAGAGATGATATTTTTTTTTTTGTTTGTTTATGACCATAGTGATTAAAAAAAGCAGTATTATTTCCAAGTACAATGTTCTAGAAGTTTTTCATGTTATATCAGTTGCTCTTCAGCCAAATCTGTCCATTACCCAAGCGCATGCTTTTTGAAACATACCCTTTAGTAGTCTAAGCAGCCCATTTCCTAAAACTTTAATTGAGTGGTGTTTCTCAATCTGAATCCCATTTCTTTGTTTCTGTACAGTGTTTACTGGAAAAAAAAATATCTTGTATTAACTAGAAACATGCCTATCTGTTGCCTTTTAAGATATTCCTTAAGACAGTTTTCGGAAGGCGACTGCACCGTCATGTTAGGAAGATCCATAAAGAGCAGTGCCGTAGATTTAAACCAGCATTTTATTTAAAACAGCAATTTATGTTTGCAGGGGATATCACTGGCCATATATATAAAAAATGTTTAAACAAAAAAATGCCCTGATAATAAAGAGCAAATGCAGTCCTAAAACTGGAGCAAACTCCTTCTATGCTAACAGTTGCTTCTGTGGATGCATTTGTGGGAACTGCTGATTCTGGATGTTTTGAGTCTTATGGAAAAGATTTTAGAACATCAGAGATGTATTTGCATAGTTCTTCCACAACCAAGACTAATCTCTTGATTCTGTCGTAATTTTGTTTAATTCAACTCTGTTGAACAGCTTGGCTAGAATGCAAGCTACATATTTGAGTGCCTTCTGGCAGATTTCTGTTAAATTACATCCTTAATACATCCAGTTCTATGATACAGCCTGTTGTCAGATTAATTAATATTACAGCTGGATCTAGTTAGTTAATTTGCAAATTCCAAACGATACTGTTAGTTTAGAAAATGAACTTAAAGCGAGGGTAAAGAGTAAATCCTGATTACAGGGTATTCAAGTTATGCCGCCCTCTGATTTCTGTCTAATTTGTGTCCATCTTGCTTAAACAGTAAGCTCACCAGAATTTTGCATCTGTGTTTTTTGTCATATAATGATAAACAACATTTTAAAGCATAGTAAATGCTTTAGTTTTCCAGTCGGTTGAAACGGTATGCTTAGTATTTGAAAGACATTTCTAATAAAAAAGACTTGGAAATGCTGTTAAAAATTTCCAGCTGTAAAATGGTTTTGAGGGTTATGCAGGATTCGCTGCACTCTGAAAATATTCCTGTTAGTTAATCCTACATCAGTAGAAATACATTTGTGCATGAATTCTTTTATTTCTTCAAAAGCAATGCTTGTTTCATTATTGAAGTTTTAAAAGTTCTTTTTATGAATTTTATTCATGCTATATTGAGAGAGGTACCAAAAAATGGCTTCCTAACTATTATTTCTTGGAGTTCTGTATTTATGCTCCGTTTGGGGAATTAGAAATTACCTGGCAAATTTGACTCTGGAAGCCGAATAGACCATAACTTCACATTCTGAGACTGTATCTGTACAGCAGGTTGGGTAATAAATGCTTGAAATGTTCTGAGTAGAAGTGACTTGAATGTGTGCAGTGATAAAGCAGTACATTACAGTCAGTGTTGCTTTTGCTCTTACCCAGTCCATAGTACATACATACATAGAGAGAGCAAGAGAAGGCACAGCACCTGCTTGCTGATTTAGGTATTAAAAGGGTTTAATATCCCAGAAACAGCACAATGTAGTGTTGTACAGAAATAGACTACTAACAAGTATCTTGCTCTTCCCACATGTATTGGGGGGTGGTTATTTTTGAAAGTGCACCTGATGTTTGAACAGTAGTATTCAAAGCATATAATGATGCTGAAGGGAGGAACATAAAGGGTGCTCTTTGTTAGGTCATTGCCACTTGTTTCAAAGTAAAGTGCTGTCAGCTGTGACCGGAGTGGAAGAATAATGAGTATTCCTTTATTTGCAGCTATATGCCAGCCAGGATGCAAACATGGTGAATGTGTTGGGCCAAACAAGTGTAAGTGCCACCCAGGATACACTGGAAAAACCTGCAACCAAGGTAAGAACGTGAAGTCCAAGAAAGAGAATTTCTTCTTGAAATCACAGAAATATTGTTGATCCCTCTCCCCCCAAATGCTGTGTGCACTGCCCACGTTTATAGGGTAACGAACTCGTATGCCAGGTCTGTTACTGGTGTAGCTATTCTGATATTGGGACTGACGTCTGTAGAGAGAATGACATCTGCAGTGGGATAACACAGGGGAAAAATTGCTTTCATTCAGATGAAATCAATGAGATTAATGTAAACTATGTATTTACATCCTCTCCTGGCACTGATTCAAATTATTTAAATCCTGTAGCTAGGGTTGTTATTTCATAAAGTCGCAATTTTCAGGTTTGAATAATGAAATAATACTTGTTTAATTAAAAAAAAATTATTCATGCATTCTCCTTTTTGTGTTTTTAATCCTGAACTAGCTAGGTACCAATAAACTGTAGCGTGTGCTTCAGAGTCAGAAACATAAAGTGTTCTCTTATTGAATTATAGTTTCATTGTGGTTTTTTGCCAAAAATGATCTCCAAAACATGGAATGATATAATGACAATAGAGTATAAACCAGAACTGTAATACATGATTTATTAGATTTTGATGCCTAAGACATGTTCACATACAAAGATGTCTCCAGAAGACTGTTCTCTTTTCTCAGCCTACAGAAAAAGTTCACATTTTCTGAGAGTGCTGAGGAAGCATGGTAGAAAAAGTGTGATGTTTAGAACTATGTTATTGTTCAAAAATGTACCCTGAAGTTTGCAAACCTTCTTTTGACACATTGATTTTAGAGTGAATTATTTTATCTAAAAATAGATACATATTTATTTTCAGATTTACTAATCCTTCCCAAACTGATGTGGAAATGAATGTTTCATTTTTCAGTTTTGCTTTAATTTTTCATTTATTCTGTCATCTCTCAAATTATCCTGTCTCCTTTTCCCTTTACTCCAGGCTGACATTTTAAGGGATGGTTTGTTACAATTTTATTATTATTATACACCTGTTTTGGTCACTCTGGGACTTTTTTAGAAAACAGTGCAGTGAGCTAACAGTTGTTATATGTATATGTAACAGGTTTTATATGTACTAATTACCTTAACAATATCAACAGAATGCTGTTCAAATTGCGGGAGGCTGCAGTCTTGAACTAAACTATTCACTTTCCACTAAATGGTAAGGAAGGAAAAAATTGTGGTGATAAGTAATTAAAGGAAGCCTTTCAGGCAGTATTGATCAAATATTCTTGAACGGTATCAGTGGCAAAGTTGCCATGGCCAATGTGAATGTGGTTTCCAAGATGCCTGCTGGCTGTGGTGTCCCAAATGTACACCAGTTCAGGTCACTACAGCCTATACCTATTCTATTATATGGTGAGACCCTTGAGCTGTTCCTGGGGTCAGGGTAAGCGTTCTTGCCATGTGCCGATTCCATGTTAGGACAAGACCTGAAAGTGCGTAGTGGACGATGCAGAGTCTGCTTTTGCTGGGAGGAAATTGAAATGGCACAGGGTAAGCGCATAGGTATTGCACAGAGGTAACCTATGTTATTATACCTTCATATAGCACCTGTCCTGTTCAGTCCGTGGGCCATCTTTCTCGTTTCTGTTCTGGATAACAATTAGTAATAACAGAAAGGAGAGGTCTTTCTAGGATGTCTGAATGAATCATAGCATCATAGAATGTTTTGGGTTGGAAGGCACCCCTAGAGGTCATCTAGTCCAAACCCCCCGCAGTGAGCAGGGACACCGCTAACTCGATCAGGTTGCTCAGAGCCCCGTCCAACCTGGTCTTGAATGTTTCCAGGGATGGGGCCTCCACTACCTCTCTGGGCAACCTGTTCCAGTGTTTTACCACTCTCATTGTAAAGGATTTCTTCCTTATATCCAGTCTAAACCTACCCTGTTTTAGTTTAAAACCATTACCCTTTGTCCTGTCACAGCTGGCCCTACTGAAAAGGTTGTGCCCATCTTTCCTATAGGCCCCCTTTAGGTACTGAAAGGCCGCAATCAGATCTCCCCGCAGCCTTCTCTTCTCCAGGCTGAACAACCCCAACTCCCTCAGCCTGTCCTCATAGGAGAGGTGCTCCAGCCCTCGGATCATTTTTGTAGCCCTGCTCTGGACCCGCTCCAACAGTTCCATGTCCTTCTTGTGCTGAGGGCTCCAGAGCTGGAATGGTGCTGGACTGTAACATATACTCAGGTTCTTGGTGAATGGCGTTCTTTGAGTACAAGCACTGATAAACAGGCTTTACGTCTCATCTGTTCATGGGCCTCGTGGATCAAGCTGTATTCCAGGGACCAGTCCAAGAGAAGAACCCAGCCTCACAGCAGAACTGTTGAACCCTGACTGTGTGATGATGCCTGGATGCTTGTCCTTTTCCAGTGGCACTGCAGCTGCTCTGGCAATCTAGATCTTGCTTTAGGTCAGTCAGAAGTTAGGATTAGCTGATGATACTTTTATTATGTTGCTATCACCAGCAATTAAGTTGCAGTGACTTTGCACAAGAGCTAACCATGCGCTCTCCCCGTAGCATTCAAATCTGAGTGGCTTTAGTGTTTCTCTTCTAGCTTTTTGATTCAGGTTTACAGCTGTAACCAGTTAAGAAAAAGAACTGAGCAACTTGAAAGAAAATACCCTGTGCCAGCTCTCTCATTTATAGTGATAATAATGGAACTAAAACTTTTTTCAAAATGTGTTAATCAGAAAATTGATATCTGCTCTTCAGTAAGATCTATGTTCACAGACTAATACAAATAGTTGAAAACTTGTGATTTTTGCTAGTGGTCTAAAGCACATGCAGGTTAACTTCATGTGGCTGGGAAAGGTTGTCTTTATGGAAAGAACGTAAGGCCACTTTTCTGTAACTTCTCTAACACTTACCCTGCTTGTTCCAGGAACGTGATGCAAAGTTTGCAACTTTCTCTTTTTGTAATGCAATTCTTGTCAGCACTTGAAAGATAAATATGTGTGTGTGTGTGTGTATATATATATATGTTTTCAGTGATGAAGTAATGCATATGACAAAGATCTGGTGATTTCATTTTTATTATGCCTTCTTCCCATCCTGTGAAGAGGAGAACCTATATGTACCTGGTCAGAGCAGTGAAGCACTTCTATTCCGACCCCTGGATCATCATGCAAGAAATATAGCATCGAGGGGTGAGATGCTCCTGTATTTCAGGTGGCGTGCTCCTGCTACCTGCACGGCTTGAAACAGTAGTACCATTTCTTCCAAAGGGGTTGGAGGCTAATAGACCGATGGCTGTGATGCAAAAGCTGAACCTGCAGTGTCATTAGCATGCAGAGCAAATAACTGATTGTATTTCCTAGATGTTGTGTTGCCTGTATTCCAAAAAGGCTTGACTCTCCATCATACTCATGGTTGTAACTTGCTTTTCTTTCTTTCCTCTTCTCTTCTTTCAGGGTCTGCACTTGTTATTTGTTTCTGAGTTCTTTTGTAAGGTGAAAGTGATTGGAATTGTTTATCAGGTTAGATAAAGACAAACCTGTGATTTACATAAAGCTGGAAGTTGAAGAAAATGAGGGTTGTTAACTTCTGCATGTGGCAGCTGTTGATAAATCAGACTAAGTGATGTGAACAAAACTCTGTTAGGGTGATATAAATCTCTTGAGTTTGGTGTGGTAGTGTGATGATAGTTGCTGGAAGTGAAAGCCGATCTACTGTTTATGCTGTGGTGATAACAGTTTAATTTTTTACTTGGTTTCTGGTCCCTGGTTTTCTATTTTCAAAGCCTGAGTAAATTTGATACTGAATATTTGCCTCTGTGTTGCCTGATCCAAATTAGCTAATAGGCAGAAAAAGGCAGAAAAGGCCCGAGTGCCGGAGTCTTCTGCAGAAGCTAATTAAAGAAAAAAGTGGAGTGAGTGTATTGCATCTTCCTAGGAATAAATGCCCCATTGTTAGATGTGCGCTGAAGCCGGTCGTTATCCAAGGTCCTGTGTGGTGCCACACAGTAGCCAAAGTCGTCACATGTGGATTTGCCAGTATAGCACTCTTGTCCTTGCCTTGCATTCACATTTTCATTTCATTTCTTTGAAAATAAAGTACTTGTGCTCAGCAGCCTGCACTTATGTTACAGACCTGCTTTCCATAGTGTCCCAAACTGTCCATCTGCTTTCAGGTACAGTACTGTCTTACGGCATTTTGAAATTAAGAATGCTGGTTTTGCATTGACTGTCCAACTATAGGCAACTTGGGAGTTTAAGTAGTTGAACAATGAAATTCTCAAGTGCAGGACAGTGAGTGGACATTCTCACAAAGCAATTAAAAGGATTTATTAAACGTTCTAATAGTGTTGGGCTTTATATTTTAAATTCCAGCGTGAGCTTATAAGTGACTAAAAGAAATTATGTTTTATTAGAAAGAAAAATGATGTAAAAGTGTTATTACCCTTTGATTTTATACATTTTAGCTTTCAGTTTTTTTAGAGGAAACTTCTGCTGTTTTCTTATTTTCTCTTTTGATGCACAGACCTTTAAACTGAGATGTTGCTTGAAATACACAATTGATAAGTAACCAGCATTTGTTCAAGAGGTATGTTGCTATGGCTGATTTCTTTTGACTGCTAACATTAGCCTGAACCTGTTTGTGGAAAAAATAGACTTTACTTAAGGAACAAGAGACACACAAAGAGCATATAAATAGCAGGAATGTCTTGGCCCTTCCCAGTCCATGTGCAGTACATCCGGACTCTTCTTAGGGAAGCACGCTGTTCCAGGTTATGGGTGCGTGGTGGTGGATCAAGCGAGCTGTCAGCGTATTCATACAGGCCTTTATGTGGAACCAGCAGGACCTGCCAGTAACCATGCAATGTGCCTCCTAGGAAACTGAGTAGTGCTTGTTGTGCAGTTTCCGAGTATGTGCCCGTCTGTGCTGGTGAAAAGAAGAAAACTTGCATTTGGGGGCAAATAAGATGGACTGAGCAGTGTGCTCTAACGCACCTAACCTGTTTGCAGGCTGGCTTCTCGCTCAAGCAGCCACAGCACTGCCAGTACCTGTTTTCCTAAACAGTAGCATTCATTCTGACTCCGTAAGGTTAAAAATGGCTTTCTCTCCATAGCTTATTTCAAAGGCAAAAGTGAAAACTCATGACACATGAGGTTTAGGTTTAAGTGGAGTTGTGCTAACAGCCTGTTTCTGCTGCCTTGTGGCCTTAGCTTTCTGTTACGTCAGCCAAGGTTAAAAAATTGGAACTTTTTCAAGGCACAGGCATTTTACTTTCAGCATGTTTTTGACGATGTGAATCAAAAGCTGATGTTGACAGCGTTTGTTCACAGGCAGAAATAAAATGAAGGCAATAGAAATAATTTAGTCAAAATTCCACAAATAAAAAAAGGTGTGATGTGATATCCTAACACAGTTGATTGCATCTACTTTTAAGATCAGGTTATTCTCAGAGTATGTTACTAATAGCTGTCTATTTGTCAATATCAGAGCTTTCATTTCTGTACTAAGAATATTTTCTACCAAATGGTGGTGTAGTATTCGGAGTCCTATGGAAAGCTCCGATTATTTAAGGCTCATAATGTAATCTATACTTTATGCAAGACAGTAAACTGAGAACAGTCATAAATTCTTACTGTTTTCAACTTTGGATCTGTGGTGGTAGCTCTGGAAATAAATGCGAGGCAGTTCTTAAGGGTAAAGTCTTCAGGAGTATCTGAACTTAGGAGCTGAAGTGCAGTGGGATGTAAGCGCTAGAAGTTAACGCGGGCACTGTTAAAATCTTGCCCTGTCAGCTTAGTTTCAGCATTACCTTTTGTCATTCTGTCCCTACTTCTAGTGAAATGTTTTATACTTAGCTCTGTCATGCATTTATTTTGTAAAGTGGTGCTTTTTGTACAAAAGAGGAAGAATACAGATATTTTAGACTTGCAGAACTTTCTCTTACTTCAAAATGATTGTTGTCCACAAATCTCAAAATAGTCAATAGCGTGGGCTCTGTGGGGATACTTTTATGAATTGAAGTGAAACTCTGTTAGAGTTTTTTAATTTAACAATGACTTCTTTAACAGATGTGTTGCAAATGTAATAAAGATATTAATGCAGCTATAATGTCTGTGAGGAGCTGCCTAATTGTAGTAAGTTTTACAGAAGAAAAAAGCAGCTTTTTGTGCTGCCCAGAGAAGTTTGCCTCCTGAAATGCAAGCTTTCATCTGCTTATTTGTGAGCATTTTTATATAAAGGCTTTTTTTACACAGAGATTTTCATGACAAAGGCTTGCCGTTCCCCTCTAGCATAATCATCATCTGCTTTTCCATTTGACCTGTGCACCATACTCTTACCAATAGTCACAACTCTTAGCTGAAGATCCCACTATCACAGTAGAAGATGTGCATCTCTTCTGCAGCTGTTTCCCTCAAACCCAGCAGGTGCGCTCTTGTGATTGTGGCATTGAGGCCTGCTGGGAGAAGTGTGTTCTCCTAGCAACTCCAGAAACATTTTCAAACTCCCAAAGAGTGAGAGTTGAAAAGGAACGCTCTTTCTGCAACGCATGATCTGCAGGAAGACTGCAGAGATGGTCATCACTCCTTGTGTCCTGGTTCGGCTGGGATAGAGTTAATTTTCTTCCTAGTAGCTGGCACAGTGCTGTGTTTTGGATTTAGGATGAGAGTAATGTCAATAACACACTGATGTCTTAGTTGTTGCTAAGTAGTGCTGATACTAAGTCAAAGACTTCGCAGTGACCCATGCTCTGCCAGGTGCACAAGAAGCTGGGAGGGGGCACAGCTAGGACAGCTGAGCCCAGCTGAGCCCAACTGGCCAAAGGGCTATTCCAGACCATATGATGTCATGCGCAGCATATAAACCGGAGGGAGTTGGCCAGGGAGCAGCAGTCACTGTGCAGGGATGGGCTGAGCATCGGTCCGAGGGTGGTGAGGAAATGCATTGTGCATCACTTGCTTTGTATATTCTTTTATAATTATTTTTACTATTATTTTCTCTTCCTTTGCTGTCCTATTAAACTGTCTTTATCTCAACCCATGGGTTTTACTTCCCTCACCATCCCTTAATTCTCTCCCCCATCCCACTGGGGCAGGGAGGGTGAGCAAGCAGCCATGTGGTGCTTGGTTGCTGACCGGGGTTAAATCACAACACCTTGTTTGTCAGGCGCAGGTCCAGCCCTTATTTTGACAGCTTTTCCTCACTGAAGTCCTGCCTGCACTCAACCAGGTCTTTCTTGCCACTCTGGGAGCAAACGTTTCCCTTCAGGCTTCCTAGAAACATCTTGTTCAGCCGTCTGCAGGAAGAAAGGAAAAATTATGTCCCTTACCACGACCCTCTCACAGCAGAGGGGAGTGGGAAGTATTCTTACCTCTAAACCTGCTGCTCTTCCCAAGGCCTTGGAAAAGAAGTAAAAAAAGGTCATATCCATCAGTTAGGGGCAGGGTTGTGGGGAAGGGCAAATACCTGTCCGCACGACACTCGCTCTTCCTTGACCCCCGTGAAGATGAAAAAAAGGAGGTCAGAAGATAATAAATGTTACGATACACATAAACACTGTTAGGAGCTCTCAGGAACAGCAGTGATATAACAGGGTGCTCGTTACAGGTACTGGCAAAATCCTTGTTGCTGATTTTAGATTGCGTCAGTGACTTGTAGTCTGATACATTTTATTTTTCTCTTGATTGCTCTGCATTTTATCAGTCATAATGAAAGGGAAAACACTTCTCAATTTTAGAATGCCATTTACAAACCCTTTGGCCTGATAAATATAAGATGAAGGATGTTGCCCTCCAAAACTAAGTGATGACAATGTTGCAAGACAAATTTGAAATCCAAATACTAGAAATTTGAAGTATTCCAGGTGTAGCTGTCTAGAAGCAATGTTTCCTTTGACTTGATCTCCACAGAGAATGTAACTTTCTCTCACTCCGTTTACACCATAAACCTTGCTAAGGTTAATATTTGTAGTCTGTAACACAATGAATTACCGACTCCATTCTAGCCAGAGGTATGTTTGTCTTTCTGTTTTAATGTCTTAACACTAAGCCCTTCACATCCAGTCCATCGAAAGCATGTTTTGCCTTCTCAGCTGGCATTTTATGAAGTAGCTACTGTGTTTGTGTGCCTACCACATGGCACGAGCCCCAAGGCTTACTTTTCTGCTACGTGGGTTAGGGAGTGACACTTGATGAGAATGTGCTTAATAGCGGGAAAGCTCTTTGAAAAGTTCCTGGAAATAACAGTGAGTCTCTTACTGTAACAGACCTCTGGACGGCATTGTGCAATATTAGAGATGAGGGTTGGTAACTCAGTTGTTTAAGTACTTGCTGGCTGGATTTGTGAATAGATTTATTATTTTCAACTTTATTGTCATCTTTACTCATCAGTACACAAATAACTAAGTAACAAACTATTCTGGTTTATTCAGATAAAATTAACACGTATTCTTGGAAGAGAATTCTGAAGGAAGTCCTCACTCAATCTTTACTTCTTGTTAGAAGCCTTGTGCACTATTATGAAAATAGTAGGCTGAATATTTTCAGTTTAAGTCATGAATTCTGTATTAAATTGTAAATCTGAAGTACTAGCCTTCGTGGATAGTCCTTGACAAATATCACTGATGCCGGATACTTTTTTTTTTCCCCAGTATTTTCTAGACGGTAAGGAATAAATTTTCTCTGTGAGATTGTTTAAAGTAGGTTAGCATCAGCTTTCCTACCTTCCTCTGCGACTAATTCTGAAGCATGGTAGTGAATCACTGAATCGCTATTGGAACCACTGATAGCGATTGCAGCAGTGACATTTGCTTTCTCCCTCCTCTTCCTCCAGAGTTCTGGCTGGTCCTGGACATGGCTTCAACGTAAATAGTGGCGAGATGTGGGAAGCCTGAGCTTGTGCATTCCCTAACGAAACTTCTGTGGGCACTTAATCTAATGCTAATGCTGTCGTTTCTGAAAGGATATCTGTGAAAGGGAAGAAAATACGCCACTTGGCAGGAGGGGTGAACAGGGCTTCATGCAGTATGTTCTGGACACTTGCTACCAGCTGGACTGTGTATAAAAAGCTAATTGCCATATTTTTCCTTCTTTCTCCATGAACTTGAACTAGCAGTTTTTTCACACGTATTTTCAATCTTTTCCCACCCCCTTCCCTTGTACCCTTCATTTCAGATCTAAATGAGTGTGGACTAAAGCCGCGGCCGTGCAAACACCGGTGTATGAATACCTACGGCAGCTACAAGTGCTACTGTCTGAACGGCTACATGCTTATGCCAGATGGAACGTGCTCGAGTACGGCAAAGCTTATTGCTTTCTTTTTTCAAACTCCTCAGTATCCCTGCTTGGGTTTCCCTGGGAAACTTGTTTGAAATGAAGATGAGTCCCAACGTAGAAGATTCATTGTGCTGGAAATGAGGCAGTTGCACAAGATGAGCTGCTTTTTTCTAATGAAATTAGGCTGAACAAACCAAGAACAAATATTTTGATTTTATTAGTTTTATTACAGGTTTCCCCAGAAGCATTCTTCAGTGCTGTAAATCACTGTTAATTGGCCTTCAAGAGCAAATGCTTGCAGTTTTCATTGCAGCAAGACACCTGCAGTTCTTCTGTGTTATGTCTTTATGAATGTAAAGTCATTGAAGCTGCAGATGTTCGTTGTTTGACTGGTATAAAATTGTATTGTCATCTCTCTGGAGATCAGGTTCCTATGTGCTCCCATAAAAGGGGATATTTTGACTGTGTGGACAGAGAGAAGGGGAGAGAAATTGCCTTTAATTAGAGACGCTCCTATTTTAAAATGGCTGTACTGTCCAGGAGAGTTTATGGTACATACTGGGCTTTATGTTCCTCATGGAGGCTGCATTCCATGACAGAACTTGCTACAATTGTGGTGGAGGTTTTTTGGGGGTTGGTTTTTTTTTTTTTTCTCTCTTAGAGATGCAATTTGTGGAGAGAAAAAAAATTACTACATATGCATTTGCTCTTTAAAGCATGAACGGACACCTGTCAAATTCAAGAAGCATTTTTCCACTTCTATCATAACTATGTGGTGTCTTAATTCTCCCAAGTTTTTAATCATTTTCTGGTACTGATCAGAGTCCTTATCTAAATATGTTCAATTTTTTTTCCCTAGATGCCCTTTCTTGCTCAATGGCAAACTGTCAGTATGGCTGCGATGTACTGAAAGGGGAAGTACGCTGCCGCTGTCCTTCTCCAGGCCTGCAGCTAGGGCATGATGGAAGAACTTGCATAGGTAGGTGATCAAATGTAGATTTAATCTTTTTTCTCCAAAGTGTTTTTATCCTTACACTGAATGCAGTTCAGGAGAGCTTATCAGATCTATTTAGAATGCATCACACATGCAGTTTAAAGACGTTACTAATGAGAATTGGGATAGGCGTGTTGCTTGGGTGCTTTCAAGTGGTATATGTCAGAGATCAGTGTTTTCTTCCAGTCCTGCAAGTTTCTTTGGCTGCTTAAAACTCACATGGGCCGCTTGGCATCCAAGCCCTCAGCCCTTACCACTCCTGTTACTGGGTCATTTTAAACTATTGATAAGAGAGACTTCAAAATGCCTGCCTGCATAAAAAAAAAGGAATGAGGAGGTCAGTTCTCCCTCATACCCAACAAGGTGGTGTCCAGGCTCAGGGAGTAGAGGGATAATTTGTGCAAATCATTGAGATTATACTGGGACAAGGTGAAGGCCTGTGCACGCTCCCAGTATTAATGGGATTGAAGCTACTCTCTGTCTTCCATACTGTGAAAACTCCAGGTTAAAATAAACTCAGGAATTCAGACTGTATAAAAGTGAAATGTGTTGTTCCCATGTTTGTGAACATGGAAAAGGTGCTTATGGTTAATCAGAGTGTATTGTGCCACGCTTTACTATGGTCTGAAGAACAGTGTGATGTGTGATTTCATTAGTCATTAACTATACATCCTGAGTGGATGTGATGCTCCAGTGATTTTATTATTTATCTCCTATGCAGTGCTACAGTTCCATAACCAGTAACAGCAATTGCACTGAAAAAATGTAAGAGAATGTGGATGTCCTAATTATCCATTTGAGTATCACGGCTGTCCACAGTGGAGGTGGTTCTCCAAGTGGCTGACCCGTGCTGACCAAGAATTTGTTGGCAGAGCAAGGGACGGATTCTAGATTTCTGATGTGAGGAGCAGGCTCAGCTCCAAGTCAGAGGCTTTCTGAAGTGTATGACTGGCACGTCTATGTATGCAAAAGGATGGGTAGGCTGGGAGAAAAAACCCCACCATTGTCATGTGCTGAAGGGACTGAATTCTGATTAATCACGCCATGGACATTAAGGCAGACAGAGATCTTTGGAAGAGACTTGTGCCATGCCATAATGAGCTGAGTAATTTTAAGTACAAATTCAAGAAAGTTATACCAAGTCCAGAAATTTGCTAGAAACATACTTGCAAGATTCTCCTAGTGTGCATTTTTATATTCAGGCAAACTTCATACTTTGAAGTAAACAAAGTGCACTTTTAATGCCAAAAACCAGCACTCAAACCAGCTATATGTGAAGCACTTTCAGTTCTTCAGTGTAGTATTCAAAACCCCACTTTTTTCCCAGAAAGATGAAGAACTGTGTATTCACATTTCAGTTGGGTGTGCATCGTTCAGGTTGATCTCGTAACCTATTTTTGAAATTTTCCACCAAAATTTTGGAGCAGCCTTGTACAATACAGAGGAAGTAGTCACAGCAAGAGATGTCTGTCCTTCATGGGTCATAGCATGAATTACTCCCCTTTTTTGGTAAGAAGTGATTGTGACATGCACCCTTTTTATGTTCTGTCTCTACCAAGTTGGAGAATTAAAGAATTGGAGCTATTTGGGGCTAGGACTGTGCCTTTTCTTCACATGTGTACAAGCCCGTTGTGTTGGGGAGGTTGTCAGCTCCAGTAAAGGTGCTACAGTACGAATAGAAGTGTCGATGATGGTAGAAAATATTGAAATGTGGATTGGCTGCAGCTCATGAAATCCTTGTTCGAGGAGAATTTGAAAGACAGCTGGGAATGTAATGCTTATTTTTAGCACAGGTGGAAATTCCTCTAGGCATTATTCTATTTTTAGTTTAATCCATGCTGATCGTTCTCTTGTTAAAATGTTCCTTCCAGATAATCAGTATAGAGCCACCAAAGAATTTGGCTACAAAGGTAAATCATATAAACTAAGTAACAACGAATTCAACAAAGTATTCAGTGAAAATATGGATTAATTTGACTAATTGATTGATTAATGACTCTTGAATCAGTAAATCAATTAGTGATGCCAATTTTTTGGATTGGGATTTTCATTTAACAAAATTAGCAGTATGCACACTTAAGCTTCAGAAGGTCTGAAGTTATTTGAGGACTGAAAATAATTATTTTCACTGTAAAATAAATTCTTTCTAGTTGTTTTGGTTGTGTGTAGAAACTTGAAAGTATGACCTCGTAAACTTAAGGTTCTTACTATTTTTAAACCAGTCTCATAGATGTTTAGTGCTCGAGTTGGCAATATGGTCATTCTCACAGCAGGAGAAAAGGAAGGCTTTGTATTTCTGCTTCTCTCTTGAACGCTGACCACCACACGCATTAGGTGCTGTCTGTATCATGTGCCTTTGGAGCAGCTCCCTGGCGCTAAGTCTAGGCATGCACCTCTGAGGCAGACGAGGCTGAGATCAGAATACAAATCACCCCTTCATGCCCTGTTTTTTTTGTAGGAAGCAAGCAAAGGGAATCAGCCTTGCACCATTTGGGCCCAGGTGTGAATTGGCACGGGTCCATGGGCTTCAAAGAAGCCACAGTCCCTGCACTGTTTGAGAACTGCGGGGAAACTAATTGTAAGCACTTGCATAGCAGCTTCTAGCTAATGATCGAAAAGTGGTTTTCCCACCAGTAAAGAGCATCCACCCACCTCTTGTATTAAATTCAAGCAGGAGGCTGTTACTTTTTTTGCATTGTTTTTGTGTCAGTTTTCAACAGTGTATTGATTAGCAGTTCAATCTTCTATCTTTGGGATGTATAACAGCCTAGAAAATTAAACAATACCACTACAGTGCTCTCATCATCTAACATACTTCTTGCCTTATGGGAATTTGCAAAAACATGAATATGGACAGAGGGAAAGGCAGGACAAGTGACATTGGGTTTTAAAGAACATAATCCATGCCATGATGAGGTATATTTGGTGGCTAATCTTTTTCTTCCTGAATTGCTTTTTGAAGTTGTGGTTTAAAGATAAAAACAACAACGAAGAACCCCAACTAACTCATAGTAATCAAGAGTCTGATATTGCAGTCTTGAAATAATATTTTAATAAAGGGCAGAAAATTGTGGCTTGTAAATGAAATAACAGTAAGGAACATGGCAGAATGTATAAAGCTGTTAATAATGTACTAGAAGCCTAAAACTTTAATAATAGATTCAAAACCAAGTGGCAGATTTACAGGGAGAGTCAGGCACATGGAGGGGTGCCCAGTATTGGCCTCATTTTCTTTCTCATTGAGGCCTTTTATATGGCATTGAAGAAGTGCTCCCGGCTGAGAGTCGAGGAGAGCGGCTGCGTCGGAGCGGTCTGATGGGCCAGGAGTGTGGGAGGGAGCTCAGGAGTTCCTTGCTGTCCTCAGTAATTCTTCATGCAGAGTGGGACAGTGCCAGCAGGAGCTACTGGGACAGCCCATCTAGCCAGTAATTCATGGCTTTAGGTCACTTCCTCTGGCTGTGGGAAACACAGCTTGGAGAACTTGAAGCTACACGGGTAGCTGCCTGAACTAACCAGCAGTTTTGTGGTAATATTTTTTCTGCGCTGTGCAAGAGACTCTGGCTTCTGTCTGCCTTGTTCAGGCCTCTTTTGCAAGCAGGAGGGCATCAATCACTTGGCTCTGCTTTGCACTCTTGACACCTGCAGCTGAAGCGCTCCTATTGGGAAAAGAATTGTGTGGAGAGAAAAATCTGGCTTTCCTGACAGAGCTGCAGAGTGAAGGCTTGAACTGTCCTCTTCAGATAACCAGCAAACGTCAGGAGCGGTGTGTGTCAGAGACAGCCGCCCATGGCAGGCCTCCACCTCAGTGAAGAATTAGGGTTCAAGCACTCAGCAGGCTTCAGCTCGGTTTCCAGGGGCTACAAAATGAGTGGTAGCGCAAGCAGCTTTTGTGTGTCAGCCTGACCTCATCTGAGAGTTTCCCAGACAGTGAAAGCAATGCTGGGTGAGCATCAGCTGCTCCCTGGGCCTCTGCCTGGCGTGTTAGTCAGTGTGAAGAACAGCATCTTCTGGGAGATTTACTGAGCATCACCCCTGTCTTCCCGCTCCCCTGTCCTTGCCTGGGCGTCTCTTGCTGAAGCACTGTTTCAGGTCTTGCTGGGAGCCTCTGGCAGGGCAAATGGGAGCCGTGTATCTCAGAACCACAGGGATATTTTAAGGTCACCAAGATAACCAACCTCTCTGTGAAAGAGGGGTCAGCTACAGCGCAGGCACTGCAGGGTAAGAGATTGCAAGGAGCAGGTACTCAAAAAGCACTTGGCCTGTGGCAACTAACTGGTAGGAGACCCAGAAATACTGCACCCCGGCATTCGCTTGAACTCTCTTTGAACAAGCCCTGAGCAGATGAAGATAGGCTCAATGGGCAGGTCATGGATTGGGGACACCTGAGATTTTAAAGTCAGACCACTTCCTACTGCAGGGTGATGTACTTTGAATATGCACGTATGACCAGCACTACAGGAACAGTATTTCAGGTATGTTTCAGAAAAAAAAACTACTGGGCTAGTTTTTGTTACTCTTTCTTGTCTGTAAATCCAGGTGCTGTCTTTATAACCAGGCATGGCCTAGTGGGGCAAAAGAAAGTTATACAAATAACGCGAAATAGCTTTTCTTCAGAAAAATACCGTTACAGTTTTAAGGATGTTCTGAGGCCTTGAAGAAGCTGTCATGTGTTCTGTGGGGAATCAGAGAACATCTCCTCTCTTGTGGGGAAGGGTACCAGGACAGCAAGCATTCCAAATTCAGTAGCAATGGTCACTATGCCAGTGCATCTCTTATCATTCACAGTATTTGTAAAGGCTTCTGGCACAGGAGGCATAAAAATTTAGGCATGAGACCGAAGAGCTGAACTGAGGTGGCACAGCCAGAAGTGCTCAGGTGTTACTGCTGGCTGACCAGCTTGTAGCCCAAAGGACCTTATCAAAAATAATTTGGATATTCTTCTTTAGTTTTTCATTGTATGAAACCAGTTTAATTTGGATAGTATAGATTGTATTTTAACTGCTATTGAGAATAATACAGTTCCTTTGTTTCCACAGATATTGATGAATGCGCTACTGGGAGAGTTATCTGTCCACGATTTAGGCACTGCGTCAATACTTTTGGAAGCTACATTTGCAGATGTCATAAAGGCTTTGATCTAATGTACATCGGAGGCAAATACCAATGCCATGGTAATAACAACTTCTTTCTTATGTGCATGTAATAGAGCTGCATATTCTAAACTGTTTAAAGAGCAGTGTTTGCTTATTATGGCTGAAATGTTGAAGCAGGTTGTTTTAGGTTGCACTGCATCTGTATTTTAGGAAAGAGTGGATTATAGAAATAGACGATGAAAAAGGAAGTATATATTTGGCCCCTATTCTTGTAACTGATTCTCCTGTGGAAGCTAGTGGGAGAGCAGAGCTGATGACCCCAGAAATTCCTTTCCAAAGCCTTCATCCCCACCAGTTTCACTGTGCAGAGGCAGTTGTAGGTTTGGAGCAGCGTATGAGCTTAGGCTATGTCTGAGCTGCAACGCAGGTGTGCTCCATAGCATGCTCCAAGATCCAAGATAAGAAAATGTGGCTAGAGCAGACGCCAGCTCCTTCCAACCCAGGCTGCCCAGCTTTCCTTCCCCTGAAGACAGGTGGGGAAAAGGCAGGGGCTGGGAAATAACCTGTCTTTGTCTGGACATGAGATGAGAATGCAGCTGGTGTAAGCACTTCAACAAAGATGATCCCAGGTCCTACTGTCTTAGTTTCCCAGGGCCTCAACTGGTTACGATCCTTTCACTGAAAAAAGGATCGTGTGGAGGTAATGAGGCATTGCTTTATGTTTGTTTAAGTATTTTTTTTGAGAGAGAGAGAGAGGAATCTCTACACAGAGCACTGGAATTTGGAGATTTTTGCTTGCATCACTAGCAGCAAACATGGAAATGCCATATAAGATATCTGAAGAAGTTTCTACTTGATGTATAAGCATCTATACAGATGTGTAATAGAGGAAGCATTTTATGAAAAAAACAGTTTAATACCTGTGTGATTAAGAACATGCATATTCCTACACTCAGTTTTTCTTCTCTCATCGTGTCACCCTTAAGAAGTCATTATTAAAATTGTGATCTTCATGATCTCAACTGCAATCTATCCACAGCACATCACTGAAGCTGATGCTAAGGTATAAGCTGAACAATACCAGAGTTTACTAGAATTTTTCAAAATGAATGATATTTTCCTAACAACCATGCTACTATTCATGTTTTTTGCAGGGATAAGCAGAAACTCAAGTTACTTCAATGTAAATGACTCTTTTATGTAACTTTCTGTTGCAGATATAGATGAATGTTCCCTTGGCCACCATCAGTGTGGTAGTTTTTCACGATGTTACAATACACCTGGATCCTACAAATGCAAGTGTAAAGAAGGGTACAGAGACAATGGAACAAACTGCATACGTATGTAATGCTCCTTTTAAAAAAGGAATTCTGAAAGTAAATGTGTCCCATGTTGTAAATTTTGAGATACAGCACTATCAGGCTCAGTTTCTCTTAACTATTTTTAATACTTAATGAGAGGCCAGAGAATGTAGTCAGAGTTTTTCTGAGTCTTAGCGTGCCTGGGTAAAAATACCTTTCCCTGAGATATTTTCATAATTAGAAAGAAATTCACCTCTCCCTATTCACAGCTTCATTCTAGAGATTGCTTCAGGATGAGAACAACGTGAGTAAGCAGGGTAGGTCTGGCCAGTCAGTCCGTATTACTCATACCCTGTTGTTATGTACACTCTGCCACTGTCCCGTTTCAGCAGCTCACCCCATCCACTCCCCACTGCTCCCCAGATGTGAGCAGAGCCAAGAGGGAGGTTTTCTCTGGAAGAATTCCTTGTTGGAGAATTCCCTCCCTCACCTCTCTCTTGGGAGAAGCAGCCATCCCCCTTGGTAGACAATAGGCCACTGGAGCTCCTGGGTGTTTGACTTCCCTCAGGACTGTGCTGACATCTGCTGAATCTTTTTGAAGACCCTGTGTTCATATGTGGGTGCTGGTCTTTGGTGACTCACTGATCTCTTTTAAAGAGCAGTACCATTGCGGACTTGTTTCCTTTGGCTGTAGCTGTCATGGTAATGTGATCCGCCTCAGGTGATTTTTCACAACCTGAGTGCTTGCAATTATATGTGGACACACTTCATATGTGTTACTGGGACATAGTCTTAAGGTGAATTTTATATTTTAATATACCATAATGTAAAAACCACAGGGTATTCAGTAATAGTAATAAACAGGTGGCCAGACAGAAAAACCTTTTTACCTGCTATCATCAAACAATTCATTGTTTAACAAACAGTAGTTCTTCATTTTAGCTGTGTGTTGTACTTGAAACACTTGTACACTAAATATGTGACTAGAGTTCTTACTGGGGCTTTTAAGATCTCCAGTGAGATATAAAAGACTCATGAACAAATAGAAGATTATAAATAAAACATATATATAAAAACAGATGTTCTTGCATTTCATGTCTGCAGAAACTCCCCTTGTGAAACCACGTTAAAATTTGTTGTCCTTTCTTTATGAAATATTGGGGGAGATGGTACTGTAGGCACTGTCATTGTGGTGTAGGCGGTGCTCAGTTCACCACCACCTTTTTGTGGAGGCTGAAAACCCACCATTTACTCAGTTTCCTGGTGTTTAGCAAAAGCAAAGATCTAAATGAAGGCTATTGGCTTAGGTTCAGTCTCTGTAAAATGATTAATGCTTTACTGACAAGGAGAAAAGTTTAGAAGAAGTGGAGAGGACTGAAAGGTAACTTCCTTAAGCCAAAGGTATCTGCCTGTCCACGGCCAAAATGGATGTAACATTGGAGTCTTACTAAACTCGCCTCTGCTCCTGAGTGCAAACTTGTCCAGTTTAGAGAGCTGCTTAACATACATCTTCCTGTCCATGCTTTTTTACTTACAGTGCTTTGGTGTAAGTTTTACCACCTCTGAAAGAGCATTGATGCTTGGGAGGAGGTGGGGATGGAAGTCTCCTGGCCTTCAGTCATTCTAAATCACCTCTAAACTGCTGTAATGAGAAGTGTTGTCTAAAGGGATGTGATAATTCAGCAGTGCTGATGCTAAAGTGTGTTTCTAATTAGTGGAAACATTCAGAAGAAGAGAGATTATTTCAGCAAAGACTCTCCATGTTGTAATGAAATATATTGTTAAGTTTCTGGAGCAAGAGACTCAGATGTCCATTTTGGTCCCATTTTGATTCTCTCTGCAGTTATTCCTAATGTTATGATTGAACCACCTGGTCCATATCATATATTCAAGGGCAACAGCACCCTCCCTAAGGGAGGCAGTGGTATAACCAATAGGATTCCTGATGTTGGAGGCAGAAGGCAACCCCTCAGACCACCATATGTACCTGCTGTTGTTACAGAAAGGCCAGTGACCAGGCCAACAACTCGACCTACACCCGGGCCAACAAGTCGTCCTACACCCAGGCCAACAACTCGACCTACACCTGGGCCAACGACTCGTCTTACACCCAAGCCAACCACTAGGTATGTGCCAGTGACAACGAGGCCAGCGATGAGGCCTCCACCTCCAACACCACCTCAGCCTACAATGTTAAGACCTACACTACCACCACAAAGAACTCCTCTGATAACAACGGAAGAGCCTTCACATGTTCCCACTGAAACTACATCTTCCCAAGGAATTACAGATGACAACAGGATCCAGATAGACCCTCAGAAACCCCGAGGAGATGTGTTCAGTAAGTAATTTTACAAAACATTTTATTTATCAGAATTGTAGACGCAGAGAGGTGAAGGCATGCACTGTACTTTTTGGTTTTTATGGAACACTTTGTCAGTGACAACAAAGATGTGAAACTGGAAGTGTTCATATGGTGAAGCTGCGCAAATAGTTGATTTTGTGACCTAACAAAAATGTGGGGAGGAAGTTCTGGGTCAATTCAACCAATAATTTCAGTTTTTCTTCCTGAAATGATTTGTGAGTATATCATCATGTATAGGTGCTCAACCTAATTATGCTTCCAGGTGAAAGTTTTGGAGAACAAAATGCATTTTATTGAAAAACACTGAAGTACAACATAACTCCAAAATAGTTAACAGGTTCAAATTCAGGGAGTTGAGAGCCACTTACAGCGTATTTCCTTAGCTTTAAGAATGGTAAGAAACGGGACTGTGTCTCATTACCTAAAGACTCTGTTATGTCACCTTGTTGTATGAATTCAAATGGTCTTGGATGTTTATGACTAAGCAATGGCAGAATTGCATAAAAATAACAGAGGCTAATTTAATGGACTGCATCTATGAAAATGGATACATGAAAAGCTGAAGATAGTAAAGACTCTCAGAGCATGAACACATGCCATTTTAAGAGCTGCTGTGAAAGCCACAGCACCATTTCTACCCCAGCTTTAGTGCATACCACAGAAGATATTACTGGCACATGCAGAGCTACGCTTATCTGCCAAGAAATACTCAACACCCGATTTCATCTTTAGTTCTGCTGCTAATTTTAGAGATGGGAAGGGTGTGCTGGATCAGCCTTTCTCCTTCAGCCTGATGTACAAGAAAGCTGCTGAAGCAATGTAGTAGGAGGAAAAGTTTGCTGTCTCAGAGCAGGTGCACAAGCAATGTGGGAGTTTTTTTCTGGTTGCCTTGGCATCTGTATGGTAGCTTTTTGGGCGGTGTTCTCTTAGGTCATTACATAGTGAAATATTTTGTTCCTTGTAAAAAAACGGTTTGTTCTCTCTGTTGATATTTTATCTGTTGTAGACAGTTTGATGAGTTTAAAATGGAGACAAAAGGTGACTTAGAATTTAGGAAGATAAATCCTGGTACTACTCAGAGGAGTGTGCTTTTGTCTTTTTCAAGGTTATTTTTTAAATAATTTATATTCAGTTAAAATATAAAACCATCTTTATGTAAAATTCTAAAAAGAAATATAGTAAAGACTCCCAAAACTTAATATAATGGGAACCAATAGTTAAAAATACAGAATTCTGTGGAAATTATTTTAAGACTCTAGCATTGTGCTTACCAGGCTGTCTCGTGTTGCAAGTGTTCTCTGGAATTCTAAAGCAGAGGGGTGTTTCCAGCTATTTTAATGAAGTCATAACAATCATCAGTATAAAGCTTATTATTTACAATTAGTCTTTCTGTGTTGTCCCTAGAGGCTCGATTTTGAAGCTAATGGTTTCAATACCCAGGCTTCAGATACAGGGGTTTGGAAAGTAGGAAAGTAAAAGTGTTTAAATTTGTTTTCTGACTGTAAGCTTACATTATGGTATGTATGACAAACACAGGAAAAGTAAATTTCTGCTAAGTGTTTATCAGCTATTTAGGCCAGCTGCCACCCTTTGAGGTTTGCAATACACATACATAGGGTGAAAGGCTTCAGTGTGCAACACAGCAGGATTCCAACAGGTCAAGCACCAGCAACTGTTACTGGCTTCAGTAGGTAATACAGGGACAGGTAGCGCCTCGGATCATGTCAATAGATACGTGTCTTTAATCCTATGCTATTTCTTCTTATCCCCTGCTAAAGATATCCTTGATATACACACGTGTGTGACGTACTTGTGTGACTGAAGGCAGCCCCTCCACCTGTGCTCTGGATGGTAGGAATTTGCGTGGTGCTTGTAGTGTCATAATGAAGCTGGCATCGTCTCTTTTCTTTCTGACTTCTTTCTGTCTTCCATGACTGCTTTGAAAGTATCCTCTAGGTAGTGGTCACTGGTGTCCCCTCCCACCTTCTCTCTGTCCAGAGGCATTTATTTAGAGAGCACACAAAGGCATTTGTTTAGGATTGGAAAACTGCAGTCGGGTGCAAAACAGTTCTGTTCCAGGAGAATGTGCTACCTTGTCAGGGAAAGGTGTTACTTTACCTATTGAATCCTGTTACTGTAGGCATTTGTGGGGAGGGGGAGAAGTTACATTGCCTCGTGTGGGATGTCTAGAAATGCGGGTAGAAAATTTATAGCCGCGTATGTTACTACAGTGGGATGTGCAGGGTCACACACTCAGCTTGTCCTTGCCTGCTCCGAGACCTGCGCTTCTGAGGATAACACAGAGGTACTCAATCGTCCCCAAAGGCCATCCCACTGTTGGTTCAGCAGCACGGGAGCGTTGCTGCCAGGCGCCGGGTTCCCGGGCATTAGCTGCGCTGCAGAACTGGCTGCGTGCCTGCTCTTGGCCGGTGGCAAATGCAAGGTTAGGCGCGTTAGCTCAAACACCGTTCCCATTAGCTTACAGATGGCGTTTGCCGGCTGGGTTAAGCTTCAGGTTCCTGCTGGCGCGGTGCAGGCCAGCCCTGCCCCTGCTCGGGGCCCGGGGGAGAGCCGTGCCTGGCTCCGGTGGGCTGCAGCTGCTCTGCGTGGGGCACCCCAAGCTCAGGGCGGCAGCGCTTCCACCAAGCGTAAGCCAGGGCCTCTCGAAAAGCATTCCTCACGATGCTAACAGCCACAATGTTAAGACAAGACAGCATTTTAAACTGAAATAACTAGTAACATTTAGTGAACCTCTGGCATGCTGCTTATCTGCCACGTGGATGTGCCAACCCCCCCACCTCCAAAACCATTTGCGGATTTTTCACTTGCCTCTGTATTTCCTCAGGGAAGGGGCCTTTTCAGCTAATTCCTTCAGCTTCTTTAAAACTGTTGTTGTATAAATCTCGCCTACCTCAGACATCTTTGCGGTATTCCTGTGTTGTGAGCTAATGTCGTTTGGCTTACACTGCGCCTCTTTAGGTTCATTTCCCCATGTCATTGGCTTCTCCAGTTGAGGCAGCAAAGCAGCTCAAAAATGAATTTGCCCTGTGGTCCCCATATGCCTGCCTGAAAAGAGAAGAGAAAGCCTTGCGCTTGCCGCCTTTGTTTCCCACGGGAGAATGCAGGCAGGCATTTAGTCATCTTGTAACAGTCATTGTCTTGGAAAAGAGAGGAGGAAATTGATGTTAGATCCACTTAGATCATGAAGTATGTCTTAACTTCAGTTTTGTAGAATCTTCAGAAGAGTTATGGTGTTGTCTTCGATGGCTGCTCCCTCGTGTGTCGCCAAGGCCTGTTGTATCCCAGAGAGTCAGAAAAGATTGTGTTTTATCACACAAGGAGGGGCAAAACCCAGCACAGAGAGCACTGTAGCCAGCAAGCACTGGCAATTCTGATCTTCCAGCCCCTAGCATCTGCTGAAGGCCTCACTATTTAAAGTTATGTTTTTAAACTAGGTTGTCTTGTGATGCGTGGACTTTTTCCTTCCTTCCCCCCCCCCAGCTCTGAAGCCTTAGCCAGACTTTGGCAAAGCAGCGTGACAGTAAATGTTGCTTTGCTAAGCCACCTGAAGGGGTGGTGCTTCTGTTAGGCAACCCATGGCAAAGGCCCAGTTGGTGCGCTGGTAGATGTCTCACTGCACTAGAGCAAACCATACTGGTGGTCTAGGATGGGTCCAGATCAGGAGAGGAAATGTGCTTGGAAAAGTGTACTTGTTTTCTGCAAGCATCTCTCACATTTTAGTTTTTCATTATTTAGCCTTTTCCTGAGCTTACCCTTAGTGACTCGTTGCTCCCTGTTTTCTCCCTTGATTGTTATTTGACCTGCCCGTCCCACACGCCGAGTAAACTTGTCCTAAGCTTTCACGTCGGTAAGCTCTTGAATGTACTGCTCAGCTTGAAACCAGCTTGAGGACTGGTAAAATCGGTCTGTTCTGTGGTGACAGAGCACAAATGATAATAATGCTGATATTTAAATACCTTTGCAGTTTTTGACAGGTATTGGGTTGTTGCGTTTCTTTAGCTGCTTTACTCCTTTTCTATAAATGCCTGCAGTGGCTTTGGGGAGCTGCTTTTTCAGAGAACAAAAACCCGAGTATTTTCTAAAATGGAATTCCTACACTTAGCCGTTGAACCACTCAGTCAGATGCAGACAGTGGAATCTGGCACCAAGGATAATCTTCTCCTGATATGGATATGGGGGGAATGGCAATGAGGGAGGAGTGCAGTGATGGCTTAATATTTAACTATTTCAGGTCTGACACAAACTACAGTGAAGTGCAGAGGCATCTTTTTCCGGTTACTCAGATGGATAAAGTCTCTAATAAATAGAACGTATTTCTCAGTAAGACTGTGAAGTTCTGCTGCCATCGGGATGTGGGTGATAAGCATTAAAAGCATAAACTTAAAGACAAAGCGTAATACTAGGTATCGGTAAAGTGAGAACAAAAAGCTCATCTGTATTAAAAGATAGTTCAGCAGTTTTCCTTCTTAGCCCTTAGTGGGGCTGAAAAGATTGGAATTAGGAGATTTTTCTCATAACAGCTATTAAAAAAATTTAAAGACTGGATTAAAACTCGATTCTTTCTGCTCCCATTTCAATGACTGAAAAGTCTTTAGTGCAGTAAATTCAGTTATGTGATCCTTGAAGCTGCTGAAAAAAGCAAAGAATGTGGGGTTTGTTACTCCTTGATACAGTTCGAGTAGCACCAATTTTACAAGCATTTCATTTGTCCTCACTGTTCTGGCACCTATTAAAATGTATCTGGTTTTAAATATTTAAGCATTTAATATAGGTTAGTTCCTGTCCATACTGTGGAGCTAAATCGTAAGATCTAGGGGTCTTACAAATCACACCATCCATCTTCCAGCTAGTTTCGTCCCCAGGTCTGATAAACAAGCTTCTGTTGGTCACTTATTTTAGCTGTGTCCCCCTGAAACTCAGCTGTCACTCTGCACCTCCTGAATAGCTGCTCATGGAAAAGCAGGCAGGTGACTTTTGAGAAAATCTTCTGGGAAGATGCATAATGAGAGGTGTGATTTAGGTCAGAGTTAATGAGCCTTGTACCTGCCTGAGAAATGCAAGATTGGACTTTAGAGTGGTCGCACGCTACCGCCATCTCCCCCATCTCACGCGCACGGTGCTGTAGGGGTGGGACAGCCCCTGAAAGCCCTTCCTGGAATAATTCTCACCGCAGAATTTGGATTTGCGGAGTTTTAAGCAACATATCCTGGACACTGCAGGTATCCAGATAAAAGGGTGACGTGTACCTCTCTGTTGCCCCTTCTTTTTGGTCCAGCATATATCAAAGTCTCCCATGGAGGAAAACAGGACGTAGTCTTGTTTACGAAGTCTGACTGACCTCTGGACTACCCCTCCTTTTAGCTATTTTCTGCTGGGTCTTGCATGAGATCTCATCGCTTGTGGGGTTTTATGGAAGTGGAATTTAACAGCTTTCTATTGTAACTATTCAGTCAAAAAATCTGTGTCTCTTGTTGTTGTTACCAAATGGGAAGCTTGGTCATGATTATTGTGTGGAATGGAATTGCGTAAGAAAGCAGTGTTTGTTGTAAGGTATGTTATTAATAGTAATAACAGTTACTAATAACATGAAGCTGCACTCCACGTTTTGGTTTGGTTTTGTAACACCAGAACAGTGATTATTCTGTAATTACAAATAACCTGTCATATGTACACACCATCTTTTATACTCCCAAACTCAGCAATTAGCAAGTAAATGAAAAAAAGTCCTACTGTTTTCCCAAAGGATTAAAAAGCTGAAAAAAAAAATCAGTCTTATGCACTTATAAAATGTTCCCCCCCTCACAGTCATGCATCTGTGAAGAACTTAGCTCGTGAACTTTGAGAATATGGTACTGTTGCTGTATTGGCTCACTTGGAGCGTATAAAATTCTCCAAGAAAAAGAAGCCAAGTTTATATTTAACAAGCTTTATCAAACCATTGAGGTTAAGTGAAAAGCACACTGATAGGCTATATAAAGTACACAGAAAGGGTTTGGAAAGCTCGCAGAAAATAATTGTGCCAAATACCTTCTCCCACGATCACCACTCAACATATTAGTTGTTGTAGCAAGAAGCGGCGTATGCATGGATCGTATTTAAGAGTCCTGCATCTTTGGTTTCCTATCAAGTGCACGTTCCTCTAATTAGGTCTGAGCACTGAAGTGACTGATTTAAAGCTCTGCAACACATTCTTCTAGAAGTTCATATATAACAGTGTTTGGAGAGGACTTTAAAGTTTTGAAGAAATATTTTACTGTAGAACTTTAATTATAGGCAAATACATCAACTTCGATTTGGAGAATCCTTGCATGTGTGTGCAGATGTAACTGAGATTTGTATAAAATAACCATGCGTACAGTATGTATGTGCGCTGCGCTCGGCAGTTTTAAAGTAAATTGAAAGGAACCTGACTGGAGGCTGTAGCGAGGTGGGTATTGGTCTCTTCTCCCTGGTAACAGGCAATAGGACAAGGGGAAATGGTCTGAAGTTGCACCAGGGAAGGTTTAGGTTGGACATTAGGGAAAATTTTTTTCATGAAAAGGGTTGTTAAGCATTGGAATGGGCTGCCCAGGGAAGTGGTTGAGTCCCCATCCCTGGAGGTAGACAGGCAGACAAGGTGCTTAGGAACGAGGTTTAGTGGTGGGATGGCAGGGTTAGGTTAATGGTTGGATGATTCTATGAAATTGCTGACTTGTTCTTCATAGCATGGGAAACAAACAGCATCTTTTCCCCTTAGCACAGTCTGAGAAGAGGAAAGGCAAGGTGATGGTCCCTGGGGGTGCAGCAGAGATGTGTCTCAGGCATGGGGACTGCTGCGTTCCATGGGGAGCAGCAGCCTGCGGCGTGGTTGTAACGAGAAACTCCCCCGTGAGGGCTTATCTAAGGCAAAATTGCAGTCGGAGCGCTGTCCTGCCAGAAACAACAGCAAGTTACCTACGGGATGCTCCTCATTTAGCAGCCTTTGTAAGTAAACAGTCCTGCAAAATTTGCTGTCCCAGGTGGCTGGCCGCAGTAAGCCCACAAAACTGCATCAACAGTTTTTAACATCCTTCAGCAAACCCTTTGCAGCTGAATTGTAAGAGGTAGGTGCTGGCACGTACCGCAGTGGCAGAGGTATAGGCAGACGTAGACTGTTCACACGCGTAGCGGCTCCGCTGCTCGTGGTTGTCCATGACCGTGAGGCAGTGGGGAGCAGCCTACGAGCATGTATGCTGTGTGCTGTGACGCGTCAGAGCAGCCTCCGCCGCCGTACGCACCTCTGTGCAGGTGTGACTGTAGCCGTGCGATGTGCTCGTTCAGCTGTCCCGCCTACATAGGCGTTAGGTAGAGCTCAGGAAAGACAGCAGTGTACTCTGGGAGGGATTAAGGGCGAATGATGGTTTAAGAGTATTCCTGCTTCCTTTTTTTTTTTTTTTTTTGTGCTGCCTGAGGTAAACTGATTTTTTTTTTTTTTCCTTTATTAACTGAATATTTTTTTGCATAAATTATGCAGGGTGACTGTGTGCAGAGGTGGTGTGGACTTGTGCACATTTGTAAGGTTTCTTTCATGTTAAATCTCAAAATTCCAATCATCATGTAAGTAAAAAAACCCCCAGATTAAACAAAGCAGCAAAAATATTATTGCAAACACTGTAACCTTAAAAATTAACAGGCCTTTACTACCCCACCCAACCTAAAGTCCTTGAGGCTGTTTGAGCATTAACATCCTAGACTGTAAATAGACATAAACCAAAATCTACAAACTATTAAAAGTAAGTTAAAAAAGAGAGACATAAGGATTCAAAAAATGACTATAATACCAAGGAGTTAATTAGTTTCCTATGGACTTCAAGCTTATTTATTTTTATTATACAAAACTTCCATCCAATAATATTACTATTAGCCTATAATATTACTTCTAAAATACATTAGCATTTGGTGGACCTTTTACCAGGCTGCTTCTTTTGTCCTAATTCCAAAAAGGAGGAAGCTACTTCATTCTCGGTTTTAGTTTTCCTCTGTCTTCTGGCTTTAGAGGAGCTCTTGCAGCAGCGCTGCTTACATGTCGTCCTAGTGCAAAAGTTCCTTCTTACCTTTGATTTGATTTCCTGAAAACACCAGTCCTTTAGTTCAGTGTAGAGTTGTAAACCACCTCAATTCTTGTTCTGGCTTGCCTAAGAAGCTCATAGAGACATTAAGATACTTATTTTAGCACTGCAAATGGAAAACCTGTTGAGTTTTTAATAGGCAAGGCCCTTACAAATACCGTAGGTGTCGGAGGTGTCTGTAACATCTAAAGACGCGTCTGAAGCACATGGCTGCTGTTGTCGATTATGGGCTAGGCCTGCCTCTAACCGAGGAATTTCCATAACTGCTCTATCCGCTGCAATCTGTTTACCTCTGGTTGACAGCTGTCAGTCAGGCATGATGTCAGTGTGTTTATTTCTGGAGGCTTACACAGACTGGCACAGCGTCTGCAGAAGTGGAAGTCTTTGGAGCCACCTGACTTTGGCACAAAAAAACCCTCTTAAATTTCAGGTTGTCCTGGCTGCTGAATGTCTTTAGGGAGCTCTGATCCTTTGCAGATAGATGGATGTTCCTTCAGCTGAGTTTCAAAGGTTAGGTCGGTGGGGAGCCTCTTCCAAGTACCACTGCCTCCTGTTGGGATTCTCCTGTAAGCATCCGTGGAAGGAAAGTGGATTGGGAAGTTTTAGCGAGGGCTTTACTGTGGCTTTATTCTACTGAGAAAGTGTTCTCTTTTAAAGTGCATTTGGAGGGGAATAGTGTGCTTCAAGCTTAAAGCTTTTTTTCCTCTTTTTTTTTCCCCGGTTGAAAAAAGGAGCTTTCATTTGAAGCGCCTTTAGCAGTTTTAGAATCACCTTTTACAGTGCTCAGATAAGTGTTACAACATAAATCACAAGTCACATAGGCATAAAATTTTATGCGTCTTCATGTCAAATATAATTAAATATATTGAATTCTCCAAGAAAAGCACAATGCCCAGAGCTGCTCTGCTGTTTTTTATTAAAGAGAAGGAAGTAGGTCACTAAACTACCTTTAGCTCATTCATTGCTGAAAAACCACTTTTCCCACAGTTCCACGCCAGCCTGGAGTGAGCAATAATCTCTTTGAAATACTCGAAATTGAACGAGGGATAACGGCCGATGAATTTGAAGCGAACGATGACCCAGGTAAAGAGCGCATCTCCTGTTTGGGGCTTAGGGTTTTTTGAGATTTCTTGGGGTTTTATACATTTTTACAGGGCTCCTACATCTTATGCCCCTTGTTTAAACTATGCTTGGTAAAAAGAAAAAAACCCCACCACCCAAGGGAACCTTTATAGTTTTATTTCCTAACAGATTTAGCACAAAACCGGTGTGAATTGTTAACGATAACACCAGCTTCCTTTTTATTGTTTTAGTATTTTTGTAATTCTTTTTCTAGTGCTCCTTCTGCTGCATTTAATTTTCATATTTACTTGCTAGTGTCAGCCACAAGGGAAATTGCTGTAGTCCCAACCAAAACAATCCAAACCACTTTTTGGGGGTTTTGTTTTTTGTTTTTTTTTTTTTTACCTTCTGCTCTGTTCTGCCTAGGTGTGCTGGTACACAGCTGTAATTTTGATAGCGGACTGTGCGGATGGATCAAGGACAAAGATGACAACTTGCACTGGGAACCCGTGAGAGATGCGTCAGGTAAGCCACCCGTGTGCGATCGCATCCTGTAGCTGAAGAACCAGCTGGGCTGGAGGTTGATGACAGTTCTAGCATTAGGATGAATTTACACGGCTTCTGTTCCCTTCAGTTCCGGGATGTATTTCACGTTCACACCCCTTCTGTGTATACAAATCAAAACTGAGGATTCTCAACATGGAAGAGCAACAGAGAATTTGCACTTCTATCATAGCTGGCATCTTCGCCATAGGAATGTCTCTGAAGGAGTAGTAAATGTATTCAGTACAAGATTATCCATTTTAAAAGAATAAGACAGAACAAAAATGTGGATGAGAGAACAACTTTTACTTACGGTGAAACAAAGCTTAGTTTTCAAACCACCATGCAAACCTACTTGTTTCTATGTTGCCAGCAAAATTATAGAAAGCACCGGAACTACACTTTGTTCTGCTGCCAAATACAATGTTTTAGTTTAACCCCTTGGTTTGATTTTATTGAATTCTACTTGAAGTTACAGCAACCTGTATATAGGAGAACTGTTAACTAACTGGGAGGCAGAGAAGTTAGGTGCTCACAGGCAGGGACTCCTGCAGATGGGTACGCTTGGGTACACGCAGGATAGGAGAAGGCTGGCATCGGCGCCGGGGGCCAGGCGAAGCAGCAACCCCTGCCGCTGCAAACCTCCACTGCGGGGACTCGGTTGTATTGTGTCCCCTCTTGCCGTGACGGTACGGCACAGAGGGGCTGGCTGGCCTGCGTACCCTTCCTCCCGCAGCGCTCGCCCCACGGCACTGCGGATTAGACACACGTCTCTGGCTCCCTGTAACGATGGGATTACTTCATACCCAGAAGAGCAGCCTTTGAAGTGCACAATGCTTACATTATGTGAGGGGATGGCAGACTGCGGATGGAAAACGCGCTCTCAGGTGGCAAAACGCTATAGGTTCATTTGAGGGAGGGTGAGGGCACTGAGAGCTGTTTTCCCGATGCGCCACCTCATCATAGAAGCCTGTCCTTATGCTGCCACGCATGGGGCAGCCATTTGGCACCGCAGGGGGTGACCTGGAGCCTTTTTCAGGTTGTTTAGTTTCAGGTGAAGTGGAAGTGCCCATCTTCACTCACCGGGCAGGCCCCCTCCCCACCCACAGGTGTGCTCTAGTATTTCCTGTGCTCCTTATGACACTTAAAAAATCTCATGCATGACTGGACCAGCAGAGCTCCTTCCCCCTGCAGATGAGAAAACTGTGGCTGTCTCCTGCTTGCAGACTGGCATTTTAAAAAAGCTCACCCCTAATTCAAACATCTTATTGAAACCACGGATTTAAAAATGCTTGCTTCTGAAAAAGTCAAGTCACTCAAGGCATATTCACTGCCTGTACTCACAAATTGTTCTTAATACATAGTAAGTTCCAAAACTATGATTTTTAACTGGCTTTTTTTTTTTAGCCTTTTTTTTTTCCTGCGTTGCTTCCCAGTCAGGGACAATCCCAGCTTTTTGTTTCCTGTGTATGTTCTGCTGCTGTTGACATAACCTGTTAAAACTAGTCCCGTGAAGTCACCCACCCACTCCCCCCTGTCTGGAATACCTTGTTGCAAGGGTTTATTTTCACAGCTTGTTCCCGAGTGTTTGCTTTCACCTTTCAAAGTTCGCTATTTATTGGTTTTTCAGAATCTGCATTTTGAAAGGTGCCAGCCGAAGCCTTACAAGCTTATCTTGCATGCAGAAAATGCTCATTTGAGGGGACCTTTTCCTGCAGGGGCTTGCCCACAGCTTTGTGCTTACCTAAATCCATTTCCTATTGATTGGGTTCAGTCGCTGTAACTATCTGAAACAGATGCAGTTAACGAGGGAAGTCAGTACTTTTATAGTGCTAGAACTGTATCTACAACAAACAGGTGCAGTTACTTAAACTCTGTTAGGCTTGTTTTAGCAGTAACTGACCTTGATGCAAAACCAATGCATTAAAAAAAACCCCAAAAAACCATTTAACAGATCCGTGGAGAAATGGCTCCCACTTCGTGCCCAAAAGCAGATCTGGGGCCCCAGACAGCAGCATAATACTTTGCTTTGTTAAATCTCACTGAGACCAAAGAACTTAAAACCCTGTGTAGGAACAGTGAATTGGAGACAAGGGTGGCTTTCCTTGTAAGTGTGTGACAAGTCCTGGTACGTTGTCATTAAATCTCACAGCTTTTGAGGGAAATCCTTGTGACTTTCAAAAAGAAGCCTTCAAAAAATAGGGCTCTGGTTGCGTAGTAGCAGGGCGACAATTTAAATGAAAAATATTTTTCTATTCTGCAATTAAGTAAAGACTGTGCATGCCAACAATATTATCAACCCCAGTATTTCTACATTATCCGTTTCAACTAAGGAGCCTAAACGCCACTTTTACCTTAAGTTCATTAAGCTTCAATTTTTTGATTTAAAAAGATTTTAGAAATCTGAGCTCACTAAAAAAAAGATTATTAGGTTCGGAGTAAGATAAGAATTTTTTTTTTTATTTTTTAAAAGTGAACCTTCCTCCCTTTGTTTTAATGAAAAGTACAAAAAAAACCAGTTACAGGTGTAGGTTTTCTCCAAGCTGTGAAGTCTCACTGCAGTTTTGAGTGCCTGTGTGAAAGGGTACAGAGGACTTGGGGAAGTATATGCCCTTTTTTTTTTTAGGCTTAATGTTGCCATACCTGAGATCCTTCACTTTTCATGTTCTAGGTGTTTTTATGAAGGCACCTTTACTCCATACATGATAATAATAGGGTTTTGAGTTAACAACTTACTACTCTTAGAGAAGACTTCAGGGAGTGTATTCAAGTCAGCAGCCATTTGGAAATCGTTGCTGTTTCTAGCTTTCTGTATCTAACCCAGGTTAAGAGTTAAAATTATGGGTAAATAAAAAGGCTAGCCGTGTTTGCAAATGGATACGCTTTGAAACTTAACCTGTTAACACAGTTCCCAAATAAAAGGAAGGGGACAGAACCATAGCTTGATTACACGATAAGATTTATGCTGGCCTCTCGTTCATCTACACAATAGCAAAAACCTGCAGCTTACAAGGTGCATAAATGTACACAGTAGCTTTAATGTCACTGTGGGTTTAAAATAATGCAGTCATCATGGGGTTGTCAGAAACGAAGGAATACACAAAATTTTCATTTCCAAAAGGGGTACTATTTGCTTTGTAAAAAATAAATTAGATGGGCAAAACCTAACCTGGTACTAATGTAAACAGGAGACAGCACTGTAAATCTTACCCTGCAGGAGGCAGATGCATCAGTTCTGGTTCACGTTCCAGCAACTATATGCCTTATTTAAGACTCACTGGACCGTGTGGAGCCCTTTTTTATTCTTGGGGTTTTTTAACAGCTCTCATACATTTGGTCTTGCAACACAGCAGAACTTTTAAAAAACCCTGCCTGCTTTTTCTTTTGCAGGGGGACAGTACCTTACCATTTCTGACCCCAAAGGCAAAGAAGGAAGAGCAGCGCATCTCATCCTGCCGCTGGGTCGCACGGCTCAGGCTGGCGACTTGTGCCTGTCGTTCAGGCATAAGGTGCCAGGACTGCATTCTGGTGCCCTCCAAGTCTTTGTAAGGAAAAATGGTGCCCACGGACCAGCTGTTTGGGGAAGAAACGGCGGCCACGGCTGGAGACAGACGCACATAACTTTGCGAGGACTGGGCATCAGGAGTGTAAGTACTGATGCAGGTGCTGCCTTCGGCTTTTTCGTGTGAGAAGCTGAAGACACTTAGATGGGGTAGCACTGGACTGTTTGTCTTCCGGGTCCAATTTCAGCCTGTGTTTTACTTCTTTGATCCCCGCCACTGGAATCACGTTAAGGATAAGAGAGGAGTTGTGCATTTTGTCAATTCATTTGTTTGCAAAAAAACCCAAACCACCTACAGTAATAGACACATCGGAAACTACAGAAAGGAAGTAAGCAATGACCTAACCATGCCAATAACACAAAATGGCTTAGCGCAATCAAAAGAAGCTCTCTGAAGTGCCATGGAGAATCTTTTAATATCTGGAAAACTTAGAAACATTGGAAGATAAACTGATATATCAAAAGCTCAGCATTTTTTTTCATCCTCCGCTTAGCTTTGAAGGTAGTTTCTATTTCAGATCAGAAGAAGGGGCTTGGGTGCTTCAGGGCCTGTTTTCCTCTGACTTGCATCAGGTGGTCTAAAAAAAGCTCACACGTCATCATGCTCATGGTGGGAGCACGCTACAACACACAGAGTATATGTTTCTAAATTGATTTTAAGGCTGTAATTACTGCAGTTAATCTTCTGAAAACTTGACCTCAGCAAAAGTAACAAAGATGTCTGACCTTCTCTGAGCTGTCAGTGAATATTAGACTGCGAATGTGGAAGTTAGTAGCAGCTGAACAAAATATTTCCCCCATTCTTACCTCTTCCACCACATTTAACGCAATCCTCTGGTCTGTCTCACCTTCTAGAGCAGTTCGTTAAATAAGCGTGTATTACCAACATACCGCCTGGCAGAAAAGCAAATGAGTTTTAGAGATGGCAGACCAGGCTGGCAGTCCCGTCCCCCTTTGCACTGTCCCCTGCCTCTCCTGACCGCCTCAGCAGGTGCTGTCAGCCTGGTTTGCCAGCCATAAGCCAGGGCTGGTCCATGGACCAGAGCTGCACCTCATGGCACAGTTGAGTTTGGGATCTTTGCCAGCCAGCATGGAAAGCCGGGGCTGCTGACCTGAACCCCTGTGACGTTTGTTCCAAGGATCAGGGAATGAGAGAAAGCTCTAGGTAAGCAGGGAAGGTCTCTGCCACAGAGAAGCTTTATTTTCTAGTTAATTAAAAAACAAAAACAACTAAATGCTAGTGATTTTGGGGGGGCGGCTACTGGAAACCTGAGGAGAATATGAATGGAGACCAGAATCTTTCATCGCACTTTCTAATGCATTAGCTCTGTGTAAAGCACACCCAAAATCACTAATTTTTTTAAAAAATAATACATTTATTCAACATAGAGTTGAATAAAAAAATAATTTCTAAAATCTTATATTTCTAAAAAAAAAATTCAGTAAGTTCCACACGGTTTCTCTGACCTCCTCTGTTGCTATTCCTTATTTGAAGGTGTGCTGCAAGCAGCCAAATTATTTTTAACCACCACCATTGTGTGAGGAGCCAGCACTTCTGTAGATTACCACAAGTCTGCAGGAGCTGGGATTTGTTAAATAAAAGGTGGCTGTTTCTAGTTCCATAACTAAGGCAGCTGCAAGGTGCTTTAGCAATGGAAAGCTCCTCTATTAGACAACATTTTTCAGAATGCAGAAGCTTTTATGTGTTTGCCATGAGGGACAATGAAAACGGTGCAGAGATGATATGAACAAAGCACATGAGATTCTCTTACGTGGAAGTTCATCTTGCCTCAGCAGATGGTGCAGCTGGAGCAACTCTGTCCTGAGCTGCCGGTTCTTCACAAAGATCCTGCCAAAGTGAAGAAGGGAAGGGATCAGAAATAGAAAAAACCAGCCATAATTCTGAGCAGAATCAATAGGCTTTTGTCAGTCAGTTACGATTTGCCTGAGCTTTCTTATGCTTTTGCTTTCTTACTGTTGAGACCTCTCTCTTTCATTTTACTTTATTTTTGCACTCAAATCATTCTATTTCTCTTCCCAGGTTATTTTCAAAGGGGAGAAAGGGAGAGGAAGAACTGGGGATATTGGACTAGATGATGTGATCTTGAGGAGAGGACGCTGCTCTGAAGAGCACTAGCAAAGACAACAAACCAGCAGAGTTATCTCCTCTAGCCCTTCTCGTGCTATTCCTACCAAGCTTTGAAATGGAAGTGCACAAAAAAGAAGACAAAGTTGGAGCGTGACAACTTCTCAGTGGCCTGCTAAGTGCTATCTCACTGAAACGTCATTAAAAACATGGAGAGCACCTCCCAGGATTCAGGAACTCCACTCCCGTGCTGGTTGTTTCTACTAATCCTTATCCCTAAATCATATTCTGTACGTAATAACTTTATCCCCTGTTAAGCCTGGTGAGCACTCACACAAAGAGCACTTGTGGAAAAGGGAGTGTTAAGTACAAATAGTGGCAAAAGAAAGCTCCAGCTCAGAACATTTTGGTGATAACTAAATATTCATTATCTTCCTGTAGCACTGCTCTTTTCATCAATTAGATCTGATAGACAGCAGGACTGGTCCAGCTTCAGAGTTGCCTCAGATTAGCGGAAGCCTGGACCTGAACGCTGGCTTACTGCCACCGACCTTTGAAGAAGGGTTTGCTTCATATTAAACAGCATTTATTTTGGTGTTGCATCTGTATTAAGAAAAAGCAGTTTATAGAGAGTAGGCACTGCATCCTGTAATATTGCTGCTGCTGTGTTTTGTGTATATGTGTATGGTTATTAACATATTTATGGTTTTAATATTTACAGGCTCTAGTTGCAAGGTAATTGGCAGCTGTGCTTTCTTATTGTACAAGACCGGAGTCCAGCATCTTCTCTGACCCCGCTGGTCGTGCCAATAGATACGTTACCAAAGTCAGTTAATGGTGCTCACTGAAAAACACTGGTGCAGTTTTTCATGTTGTAATATGCTGAAGGCAAAAGACCAAACCCTTACCTGATGTAAACTGGCATCTGATAATGCTGTACAAGTTTGCATTTAGCTCAGGAGCAAGCCCTAAAGGGCTCTCAATCCTGCAAGAAACTCCTGGTTCAGTTGAAGACTGAGCAGCCTGAAGAAGGTGACTTCCATTGTGTCAGATTGAGCCTGTTGACGCTACCAGGAATGTTCCCTTCCCACCCCACAGGGTGGTACAAGCCTGTGCAAAAGCAAAAAGGGCAGCTGCGTTAACGCCGTGTGAACAGTTCAGACCGTGAAATGCCTTGAGTGATCTTTGTCACACGTCCATATTCCATCCAACCCTTCTGTACACAATAAACATTTTATTCTTTAGAACTAGGACAACTATTAATTAGCTCTAGCTGGAACTAAATATTTATCAGAACTTTGGATTTATTTTTTAGTTGTGTAGCATGCATGTGGTGTACAGTTTCCCAGGAAATTCTTCTGTTTGGTTTGGGATGTCTTAAAATGAAGAACATCATCATCATCGCTGATACCAATTCTAAATTTGACAAAGTAATTGTCATGTCTAAGAAAATGACAAAAGATTGTCAAAACGTTGTTAATGGCGCAGCCTTAAAGCCTCAAAAAATATATATAGAGAAGAAACAGGTCTCAGATCTTTTAAAGACTATGTAAGATAAATGCCAGCTTCATATCATGTTATAAAACCATCATTAAAAAAAAAATCCATGCACAAAGTCCACAGAGACAAAATTGCCAGACCATTAGAGGTCACGTTCCAAAGCCCTGTTTCTGACAAAGTACTGTTTTGAAAATATTTTTCCAGTTTGTCCCCTAGGACAAAGCACAGTATGTATAGCAGAAGTTTGCTTGACCAAGCAGATAAGTCTCCTGCAAAACTGTATTTAAAAGGAAAAAAACAACTCCTTTGTAAACATTTTAAAAATATTTTGCTTCAAATACGATCGTGGTCTTTGTCTCTTATGTTACTTTGTAATATGTCAGAAATATTTGTGAATAGTTGAAATACCTTGTCCTTATTTTAAAGTAATCAGTAAAGGCGGCTGTTACTTGCTACTAACTGGAAATCTTGTTTTCATTTCTGGATCAAAAGTCTCATTTTTATTGCAGTGAAGTGAACCAAAAGATGACAATTCAAGCAAAGAGAAGTAGCTCTCGCTACCAGATTTAAAAATAAAAGTACATTTCACTGTAATACGACAAGAGCATTGTATGTATTATTCAGAAGGAAGAATGACAGTTTTCAACCCAGCTCTTTTTAAGAACAGTTTCACAGGTAATTTAAGAGCTTCTGCAATAGAAAATGTCCATTTTACAAGAAGCAGCAGCTACTGTAGTTCCCCACACTACTGAACCTGCACAAACCGTATTGGCCTCTAACAAGATTAACACAGTTTGGCCTGGTTCATCTACAGCGGATGAGGATGGTCCGTACCATGTAGTACCACAGCTTTCCAAGATTGAGCCTCCCCGGCTAAAACAGAACTAACTCTCCCAGCTGTGCAAGGCTGAAAGAGTGTTTTGCCCCTTCACAAATGGCCCTCAGGACCCAGAACCAGAATGAATTCAGAAGTGAAGCAGAAAGAAGTCCTCGGGTGACATGAGGAGGATTGGGGGTCTCTGAATGCTATGGACGACCTTCATCCTTGCAATCAAACCAGTAACCCTGTAAAGCCTCGCTAGCAACTGATGCCCCAGCTGGCAGCGGACGTGGGGGTAGTCTTGGCTATGGCTGGAAGTCACTCACCTCCGCAGCGGCTGTGCCATCAAGCTGTACATGTCACCTTCTCTCAGTGTTTCTGAAGAGACGAGGCGAGGTCGGTCAGCGCTTCTGCTGTGATGCTCTGTCCCCAGCCGTGGCAGTGTGCTCCCCCCCTCCTCTCTGACTCCCCCTCCTTTGGCCTCTTCCAAGTGATAACCACCTGTGGTGGTGCTGATAGATGCACCTGGTCTGTGTCTGGTCCTGAAGGATGCACCCACTGGATGTGGGGGGAGACAGATAACAATGCAATAGCCAAGGGCTATTGTGGAATGTGCCCATCTAAGCACAGTGGTCAGTATGCAAATATGACTATGAGCCAATTATCTTACCCCCATCAATAGTGAGCAGCCCAAGAGCCCTTTGAGCTCTCCTGCACGGCAGCGGGCTGCACGCCAGGATCTCCCCTTGAGCAGGGACGCCTCTCAAGGTTACTCCTCGAGGTTGAGAGATTCCTTACCATGACAGATTCTCGGTAAGTCACCAACAGCATGCTAACTTGGAAATCTTAGCTAAGTGACATAAAGGATTAATTGCGCATATATAATCCTTTAGACATAAACTGTTGACCAAGTCTGGGACTAGGATTGGATCCAGCCGCACCTAGACTTCTCTCTGAGGGAGTTTAGAAAGCAAGGGGATCTTTTCTGAACCTCATGACTCAACGGGAGGGTCTCCCTGACAGTCTTGTCTGACCCTGTCCTCTGTGCAGTAAATAACAAAGTGTACCTTGCCATCGAATCTCAAACTATTGTCGCATTTACCACTGACTTTGTTAACTCACTGTTTTACACCAATAAACCACATTATTTTTGCCTCCCTCTCACTCCATCCGCGACAGCAGCTCTCGCTGCGCTTGCCCTGTCAGGCGGCTCCATGCAGCCACACGCCCCAGCCAGGGAGGGAGCTGATACTGCCATTTTCCTGTGAGCCTCAGGAAAGAGATGATAATATGGCCCGAGGTCTGCCTGTGAAGCAGATTATACCCAGGCTCCCTGCCTAGGGCTTAACAAATGGGTAACCGTGCCAAAAGAAATCCCTGCTTAAATACTTAGGCAAGCAGAAATTATTGCACTAAATTAATTAACATGAAAACATTTATCAACTGTATTGTGTAACCTCTTGCCAGCCTATAATTTAATGGTTTAAAAAAGCAAGTTAAACTTTTTTTCCCCCCAAAAAAGATTGAAAAATAAAGATTCTTCATAAATTACAAGTACCGTGACCAGTGGCAGTGTGCATTTACTGCATTTGCTGATATCAGAGTACAATGGAAGGGACCGATACAAGATTTTGTTTCCAGGTTCCATGCTCTACAGTCACCTCACCACTCATCAGAGCCACGTCACTAGTGAGGGGGCTCAATAAACCCCATTCATTCTGGAGAAAAGCTTCTCTGGGTTTCCCTCACTAAATTACCCTAGGCTTGGAGGTCAAAACATTGGTTTTAATGGAGATTACAATAAGCATCCTAACAAGCATCAGATTAGCCATAAGATGACAACCCTGAGCAGAAGAATGCTCATGGACAGCAGCCTCCATCATCCTGCTCTGTCCTCATGAAGGAAAGACGCACCAGTATCGGTTGTTCCTCCCTGCAAACGAGGGGCAGTAATTGTCTCAAAGCCTGCTAAAAGCAGAGACTGGATCAAGCTATGCATTGGGACAGTCACCTTGAAACCTGTTCATTCTGCATTTAAAGATGATAAACAGCAAGATAAACTATAGCTGGCTGTAAAATTTTAATTGTGAATGTTAGAAAGATAGAGTAATTAATTGTCAACTGAGGCCCAGTTGAATCCTATGCATTTTTTATTTTGTTTATATAGATCTATAGCTCAAACACCAAATAATCAAAGTTTTCCTGGTAGGTAGAACACTTTCTTACCTGTTGTTCCTATCCTGATGTCCCACAAGGCTTTATGACTTCAGATTTTCCACACCAATAAAATGAAGATGAGCAATGCATTGGTGTAAACCTGCACCTTTAGAAAGGGATAATAGACATCATGCTGGTAACACAGGGCATTAGTGGTTTGAAAGAACACAGAAACCTCCTCCTGCTTTCAAAGTTAATGCATTCTCAGAGCACAGCTACGGCTTCTAACTGACGCAGTGATAAGCAAGGAAATGCTTTATTTGGTGGAGAGGAAGATGCCAACAGATTGAAGAAAGATCTTCAGAGGACACAAAGACACCTTTAATGCTACAGACCAAAGCACCTGTAGAGTTCACACACGAGCTCCACGTAGGTTTTCAAGATTAAAAGTTCAATATTAATCAATCATAGAATCATAGAATCACCTCAGTTGGAAAAGACCTTTAAGATCATCGAGTCCAACCGTTAACCTAGCACTGCCATCCCACCACTAAACCATGTCCCTAAGCACCTCATCTATCCTTCTTTTAAATACCTCCAGGGATGAGGACTCTACCACCTCCCTGGGCAGCCCATTCCAGAGCCTGACAACCCTCTCGGTGAAGAAGTTTTTCCTAATGTCTAGCCTAAACCTGCCCTGGTGCAGCTTCAAGCCATTCCCCCTCGTCCTATCGTCTGTTACCAGGGAGAAGAGGCCGACCCCCACCTCACTATGGCCTCCTGTCAGGTAGTTGTAGAGGGCGATCAGGTCTCCCCTCAGCCTCCTCTTCTCCAGACTAAACAACCCCAGTTCCCTCAGCTGCTCCTCGTATGACTTGTGTTCCAGACCCCTCACCAGCTTGGTTGCTCTCCTCTGGACCTGTTCCAGCAAGGCAACATCTTTCTTGTAGTGAGGGGCCCAAAACTGAACACAGTATTCGAGGTGTGGCCTCACCAGCACCGAGTACAGGGGCACGATCACTTCCCTACTCCTGCTGGCCACACTATTCCTGATACAGGCCAGGATGCCATTGGCCTTCTTGGCCACCTGGGCACACTGCTGGATCATATTCAGGCGGCTGTCAATCAGTACCCCAAGGTCTTTTTCCACCAGGCAGCTTTCCAGCCACTCTCCCCCAAGCCTGTAGCGCTGCATGGGGTTGTTGTGACCAAAGTGCAGGACCCGGCACTTGGCCTTGTTGAACCTCATACAATTGGCCTCGGCCCATTGATCCAGCCTGTCCAGGTCCCTTTGCAGAGCCCTCCTCCCCTCCAGCAGATCAACACTCCCACCCAGTTTGGTGTCATCTGCAAATTTACTGAGGGCACACTCAATCCCCTCATCCAGGTCATTGATAAAGATATTAAACAAGACCGGCCCTAAAACTGAGCCCTGGGGGACACTGCTTGTGACCGGCCGCCAACTGGATTTAGCTCCATTCACCACGACTCTCTGGGCTCGGCCACCCAGCCAGTTTTTAACCCAGCGAAGAGTACATCCATCTAGGCCATGAACTGCCAGCTTCTCCAGGAGAATGCTATGGGAGACTGTGTCGAAGGCTTTGCTGAAGTCCAGGTAGACAACATCCACAGCCTTTCCCTCATCTACCAGGCGGGTCACCTGGTCATAGAAGGAAATCAGGTTGGTTAGGCAAGACCTGCCTTTCATGAACCCATGCTGACTGGGCCTGATCCCCTGATTGTCCTCCATGTGCCTGGTGAGCACACTCAGGATGAGCCTCTCCATAATCTTCCCCGGTACCGAGGTTAGGCTGACTGGTCTGTAGTTCCCCGGATCCTCCTTCCGGCCCTTCTTGAAGAGAGGCGTCACATTTGCCAACCTCCAGCCATCTGGGACCTCCCCTGTTCTCCAGGACTGCTGACAAGTGATAGAGAGTGGCTTGGCAAGCTCCTCTGCCAACTCCTTCAGCACTCTTGGGTGGATCCCATCCGGCCCCATAGACTTGTGGATGTCCAGGTGGCATAGCAGGTCAAAGACTGCTTCCTCCTGGATTATGGGGGGTTCATTCCACTCTCTGTCCCCATCTTCCAGCTCAGGAGGCTGGGTACCCTGGGGATAACTTGTTGGGACATTAAAGACCGAGGCAAAGAAGGCGTTAAGTATCTCAGCCTTTTCCTCGTCTTTAGTGGCAATGTTCCCCCTTGCATCCACTAGTGGATGGAGATTCTCCCTGGCTCTCTTTTTGCTGTTAACATATTTATAAAAACTCTTATTATCCCTTACAACAGTGGCCAGGTTAAATTCCAGCTGGGCTTTTGCCTTTCTAATTTCCTCTCTGCATAACCTGACAAGATCCCTGTACTCTTCTTGGGTTGCCTGCCCCTTCTTCCAGAGCTGGTAAGCTCTCCTTTTTTCCCTTAGTCACAGTAGTAGTCCTCTGTCCAGCCAGGCCGGTCGTCTTCCCCGCCGATTTGTCTTACGGCACATGGGGACAGCCTGGTCCTGTGCCTTTAAGACTTCTTCCTTGAAAAACACCCAGCCTTCCTGGACCCCTTTGCCCTTCAGGACTATCTCCCAAGGGACTCTCCCAACCAGCGTTCTGAGCAGGTCAAAGTCTGCCCTCCGGAAATCCATGGTGGCGGTCTTGCTGACCCCCTTCCTAACCTCACCAAAGATCAAAAACTCTACCATTTCATGATCACTAAGGCCTAGATGATTTCCAACCACCACCTCTCCCACCAGTCCTTCTCTGTTAGTGAACAGGAGGTCAAGCAGGGCACTTCCCCTGGTAGGCTCACTTACCAGCTGTGTCAGGAAGTTATCTTTCACACACTGCAGGAACCTTCTGGACTGTTTCCTTTCTGCTGTATTGTATTTCCAGCAGATGTCTGGGAAGTTGAAGTCCCCCACAAGAACAAGAGCTCGTGACTGAGAGACTCCTGCCAGCCGCTTGTAGAATTCTTCGTCAACGTCCTCATCCTGGTCGGGTGGTCTGTAACAGACTCCCAACAGGATATCTTTCTTGTTGGCCTTTCCCCTCATCCTCACCCATAAGCATTCTGCCTCACCACAAGTGTCAAGCTCTGTACAATCTAAACACTCCCTAACATATAGAACCACCCCGCCACCTCTCCTTCCTTGCCTGTCCCTTCTGAAGAGTTTGTAGCCATCCATCGCAGCACTCCAGTCATGGGAGGCATCCCACCACGTTTCTGTGATGGCGACTACATCATAACCATCCTGCCTTACAATGGCTTCCAGCTCCTCCCGTTTGTTGCCCATGCTGCGTGCATTAGTGTAGATGCACTTGAGCTGGGCTGACGGTTTCACCCCCAGCAATGGGGTGACACCCCCAGGCTCCTCTCTAATGAGCCTGTTTATATCCCCTCCCCCCTTCAGGCCTAGTTTAAAGCCCTCTCTACAAGCCCCGCCAGTTCATGAGCGAGGATCCTATTTCCCTTCCGAGAGAGCTGGGCACCGTCTGTTCTCGACAGGCCCGGTGCCATGAAAACCTCTCCATGGTCAAAGAAGCCCAAGCCCTTCTGATGGCACCAACCTTTGAGCCACACGTTAACCGCTCTAGCTTTCCTATTCCTTTCCGTGTTCCCTCCTGACACTAATGGGATCGAGGAGAGCACTACCTGCGCTCCTGATCCTTCAACCATTTTCCCTAGTGCCCTGAAGTCCCTTTTGATCAATTTGGGGCTTCTCTCTGGCAACTCATCGCTGCCTGCCTGTATAATCAAGAGCGGATAGTAGTCAGAGGGCCGCATTCTAGCTGCTCTGCTCTTACCACTTCTCCTTATGCAGGTGTATGACCCCTTCTAAACCCAAAACCTGTTCCATTGCTTTGAAACCAACTGTCCCCTAGCCAGTGCTCCTGCTGGTTGCTTGGTGCTGAGATATAGGCTATTTTTTCAAAAACACATGGTTTATTTTTTTGAAAACCACATGGTTTATTTTTTATTTATCTCTCTTCTTAAACTTGACAAACACCCTGGGTAACATTACTGAGATCAGGACAGCAGTTTCTTTTCACAGCAAATAATCCAGTTACTGGGTCTGAATGCTCACTGGACTGTTCATGCTAGGCTGCCTTTTTTCTCCTAAGGAATCTCTAATTTAACTCCCAAGAGCCAGATGGGATATCATGCTTATACATGCTTGATACATGTCAAAAGTAGAGATCTGTCCCTCGATTTCTTAATAACATCTCAAACAACAAAGCAAAGTGGACCTGAATTTTCTGGATAAAGACAGAAAAAATTCCCTGATCTATAGATCAGGCACTCCCCACCATTATTTTTCCTCGGGTTGCTTCTCAACAGCTGTTAAGAACCAACCAATTCTTTCTTTACTTGTAGTAATATTTAACCTCAGTCTGCAGTACATGGGCAGATTTTTGCCACTTCACTGTCTTCCTGTAATCCAGATATTTAAGGACTCCCCAAGACCCAGGAACAAGGCTCCATTGCCATCAAACCACTCTTCCAGAGGTATCTCAGACACCACATCCCCAGAGCACGAGGGCCATCTACAGCATCTCCGTACTCTACGCGCCAGGAAACATGATGTATGGCTGCATATGCCGTGTGCGTGCGTGTGTGCATGCATGCATACTGCGCCCAGTGGGCTGAGGTCAGCATTAAGTGTTTGGGCAAGGAAGCCAAGTATTTATCCATTGCACAGAGCGGACTCTCTCTGCGATACAGCCAAATCCCACCTTCCTCTGACCACAAGACACCACAGCACTTTTCCAGCCATTTTGTTAATGTTCTACTTTATGGCTTTTTACCTTCTGTTCAGGCCAGGAATGGTCCTCTTTCACGCTCTTCTCCTAGGTTTTCCCTTGTGCTTTTCAACAGCCCATGTTCCCATTTCAGACTCTCATCCAGAGTTCTTTCGATATTCATTTGGAGTTTGGCAAACGCCTGGAAAGACAAGGTGCAGCGTGTACTCAGAGGAGGATTTTACTGCATCTGCATGCAACAGCAGTGCTAAAACTGGGGATTGCCACTTGCATGGGATTTCAGGGAGACACCATCATCGCTCTGATACCACTGGTGACCCAGCAGAAGAGGGGGACCACCTCACCTCTTCTCTTGCCTTTTGCCCTTGCCCCAACCCTTTAGGTCAAAAACTCAAAGAAATGGACTTACCAGATTTTTCCCCATTGGGATGGACCAAGACAGGATTCCCCTAAAGTATGAAGCAGAGTTACTGCGGCATGCATACACTCTGGTTCAGTACCTGTGGCTTTTTACTGCACACAACAACAATAAAAAACAGCCTTTCCAAGAAATTGGGTTTAGAAACAACAGAAGTACTGGATGTCTATCTTAGCGAGAGCCCGTGTTTCTCCTCTGCGAGGAAGCTGGTAGTGTTAAGATTCTGCAGACAATGTAAAACCCCTTGGGTCTGGTGGCGTAGTCACATAATATTCCACATGGTCTAAGAAAGATTCTTCTTTCAAAATGGCCCAGTTTGTAACAATATCAACTTAACAGAAGTTAAGTCTTCATGAACTCCACAGAGGCCATGCCTGGGACAGGCCTCTGGCCCTGAGGTTATGTAGCACACAATACCTGTATCCATACTATTAAATCTATATCCATGCATCCATACTATTAAATCCCTTTCTCCCAACGGGGTGTTGATGTGCAGTCTATCTGTGGACAGCTGACCCAGAGCAAGCTGACTGCCAGCCGTGCCAGGAGCTGTTTGGAGCAGAGCTGGCTGGTGAGGGCTGACACCGTGCCAGCATTTGCTAGGAGAGCTGGAGCCCGTGGGGCTCGATGTCACTGCAGGTCCCGACTCCCCACAACGGCACCCGCAGAAACAGCCCCGAATCCACCCAGCTACAGCCCCATCTTGCAAGTCCTAATTTAAGAGACAAGAGGTGTGCCCTACATACTGTAGGCAGGGGAAGAAAGGGCCCTCTGAGGACACAGTGGTGTGACACGAACAGTGAAACACATCCCTTCCTTCAGAAATGCTCTGCCAACCCCCTGACGCGAACACACGCAGCCTGCCTCTCGGTTTGCACAACTGGCCTGCTCTTAGCGTGGCTGCTTTGCAAAAAGTACTTTGCAGACCTACGTATACAACAGAGCCAGAAAATGAGAAACCAGACATCAAAAGCCAGAGCTAGGGCAGGTGGCATCAAAGCAAGAGGAGTGGGCACGGGGAGGGAAAGGCTGCTGTCCCCCTCCACCCCATGCACTGCCTCTTTCTGCACAGACACCACCGATGCCCAGATGCAGCTGCAGGACAGCCTCACAAAAATCCCTATGAATAAAATCCCAAGGATGCTTGAATCCTCCCTCCCCCCCAAGGTCCGGTGCCTAGTAAGGGTTGTGACCAGTGTCCTCAGACAGGATCACACCTTCTCGTACCCCTGGGAAAAAACACTGACTGTGGGTATGACCCTCAGGTCCTGCAAGCTAGTGAAATCAACAGGGACAGACAGCTGTGTTTCTTGGTTGTACCTCTGAGGTGCTTTTGGTCCACGCAGCATTCTGATGTGGGTGGAGAAGGAAGAGATGCCCTTGACCCCACTCCTGCTGCGGCCCTCGAATGGCGCTTCATCAGTCTTCCCCCTTACGGCATGCTTCCCACCCACAGAGGGAGCACAACGGGAAGCCCCACGGACACTCCTGCTGGAAAAGCTAAGCTGCACAGTCCACTCCTAAAACACATTTTCCTTGGATCCTGTGTCTCAGGTTGTTATACAGCTGCTCCATGGCGGTTCTGTCAAAAAAAAAAAAAAAGGGAACCACTGCCAACTTAAAGTATGATTCTACATGGTTTTATTCCCAGATGAGCACAATCATACAAGTGTAGTGCAAGTGCCCAGAGAAGAAAGACAAGGCAGCCAAAAGCATACCCTGGTACGGGATCGGTAACAGAACAAAAGAAGCAACATCCAAATTTTAAATTAAGAAAAAAAAATGCTGGCTGACAAAAGAATAAGTCTCTTGCTTGTTATTTTGCTCCAGCAAATGTTGGAACTTACTCATTGAATCTTAATACCAATATTTTGGGATGCCATGTGCAAACAAACTTTCTCCCCTTTTTCCAGACCTTTCCATCTAGACGTAAATACTGAGAGTGGCACAGTGAAATCCACTCTCACATCCCTGGCTTCAGGTCTAGCACAAGGGCAAGAGCTCCTGATCTGGGAGCTCTCGTGATGCATGCTACCTCAGCTGGAGATGACAACACCAGAGTTCTCAGCAAAGGCCATCCTGACATCCAGCCTGATGCGAGCAGAGAACTAACCCCAAATAAGCACTGAGCAGTGCCAGTTATGCTTTTAAATAAGGAAAATAACTGCATGACTGTCCAGAAGAAGAAATTTGATTAGCAGGATTCAGAGGGGCGTCCAAGAGCGACGTTTTGACTTCCATCCCTCTAAAGTTCTGAGTTAGCTCGGGAAATGTTGTCATCTTAACTCAGTTTCTTGGACCAGCTGGAAGACAGGAGAAGTTGTGATCCCGTAGGGCTCTTCAAGGTTTCCATGCCCAGACGGGATGCTTAATGTTCTTGGATACCAAACACACATGATTTTTGTTATACTCTAGGGGATCCTTTGAGTCATTGTGCCTTGAAGTGTATAAACAGGGCTCAAAGACACTGAAACTGCTCACTAATATTAAAGCCCACAACTCCATGGTCCACAATAATTTACACAGAAACCAGGCACCTTTATTGCGTAGTTAGAGGTGTCACTAAACTGTGAGCAATTCGGTTACCCTCCTGTCATATGCCACTGGTTTTTATCCTGCTTATAAAAAAAGATATTTTAATTGGCTGAACTGCATTACTAAAGGCTGATTGCTAAAAGCGAGTGATGTTTAATTACCCACAAGGTACATGAGGAAGTTTTGTGGGGTGTTAGGAGACCTCAGCACTCTGGCAGCTCGGCTGTGCATTAGCAAGCAGCCCTGGCATCTCACACGCTCGCTGGGAAACTCGCTGTGAGCTACTCTGACAGCTTTTGTTGGAGTAATTTGTTTGCCAAATAAAGATAGGTGACTGGGGCTTGAAAAAAAATATTTCATGAATATGAAAAACAGGCAGAGAAAGTGTATGGTACATCAAGGGATGCCTTCCTCACCTTATGGCCTTTGATCCGCTTACATAGGTGGTTAGAGGGCTAGACAAAAATTGTTAGGGTTCAAATATGGCTCAGCCAGAGAGCTCCAGTCCACAGGCCTGTCACTCAGGCTCCTCATAACACCATTCCTCATCTTCTATTCAGCCATCCCCTCCCAGGACACCACTGAGTCCCAAGGATGCGTTCGGCATCGCAGCAAACACACAAACCATGACTAAGCCTCCACGGCTGCCTGGGATCGGGTGGTCCCTAACACATGCAACTCTCTTCATTCTTCTCTCTTGTCAGAGGTATGAGCTGTGCTTCTAAAGACATCGGGCAAATTCAAACTTTCATGTTCCCTGATGACAGTAAGAAGATTTTCCTTCCCTGACATGCAAAAATCTGCTTCCTTCCTAATGAGGGACCCTCACAGAGGAGACCCATTCAGTACCACCCTCCGCGCTAGCTGCTCCGACTGAAATCCCCTCCGTACTGCAAATAGGTCCTAGCGTGCAGGTAGCAAACCGCACAATAAAACCCAAATAGGGCAATATCCTGAGCTCGTGGCAAACAGATCTGAACTATGACCCTCCAAGAGGCAACTACAGGTGAAACCACAGGATACACAAATGGGGAATGCAAGCAACCCTGCAACTGCCCTCTCTAGTATGGGACTGCAAAACAACCGGACTCCATTTCTGGCCCTGGAACGCACTGACACACACTTCAACTGGTGGGTTTTCCAACGGCCGGCCTGCCTGCCTGGGACAGCCTGGGAACACAGCATCTTCAAACCACACAAGGCTGCCAGCAGTGACTACAAGGTCAGCAGCATGCAAAATAATACATACAAGGGATTTTCAAGCCTCACTATTAAAAACATTCTGGGAATGATGGCTGCGTCCCAACCCAGAGGTAGGTAGACGCCATTTACTTGAACTTGCTCACAAATCCTACTGCTACACGCTGGCCTCTTGATACACAGAGACAGCTCAGCTAGCCTAACCTGCAGTAGCAGTTGTTAAAAGCTGCAGCACAATAAAAAGCCTCCATTATCCAGCATTACTGAACGGCGGAAGGTTACAAACAAGTTTAATTTATCTGTAGCTTCCAGAAGCCCGGATCTCCGACTCGTCCCTTTTGCCACCACCACAGTCAGGCAAAGCATGATGAAAACACTTCAGATCCAGATGCCATTTGGCTTCTGTGGCATAAGATCAGGTCCTTTGTTAACAGTAAACAAAACACCTTGCTTCTGATTAAAATGAATCCTCTTAGCTGCTCAGAGAAATGCATCTGACCTCTCTCCTGAAGGAACTGCTGAACAGGGCACCTAGAAGGCCACTGTGCAGAAAGCCAAGAAAACCAAAAACATGTTACAAAAGAACTTGGGCAGCCATGAGAGAAGCAAGTAGAGACTGGCGAAATCACCATGCTCCCTGAGCTATTCGGAGGTGACTTATTGCAGTCGCTAGTTAATTTTTAACAGGCATTTCCCCTGTCCCTTGCCAAGCAGTTGGCAAACTCACTGCAGAAACTCCAGTAACAAACATCCAAGCAGCACTTCAAAGCGGATGTAGTAAATGGAGTTCTCACTCCAAGTAAGAACTGTTGTTTAAAATCCTACTTCTCCTGTACCTGAAAACAAACTCACTCTTTTGCCTACATCAAAGAACTGAAATGCAACATCCCTCCCTTCTCCACCGTTCTGCTTTGTGCTACAGCTTTTTTTCTTCCTACCTAGGTACAACATGTCACTCCCATCTCCAATGCAAAGCACACTACAAGGCTCCAAAGTCAATGAATTAATTAAAACTACAGCTACCAACATTCAAAGTCTTTTAAAAAGTGCATTTGTACCAACACTAAACCAGGGCAGCATCAGGGCAGGGCAAAGGGAGAGCTCTTGCAGCTTCACGTTTCAGCACATTACAGTTTTGCTGCAGAGCTTCCAGGCCAGCCTGCAGCGACACCAACCTGTCTCTTCAACAGACCTACCAGCAATTTTACAAGCACTATACTTGAAATACCAGCACTCTCACCTGCAAAATGCAAACCCTCCAGCCACCTCCTCTGGTTCCAGTCATTACAACCAGGCTGGTGAAGAGGTTGTGCTGCTCACAATTAGTCCCATCTGACGGCTCTAAGCCCTGGGCAGAGTGCAAGGGGGCTGCCCAGCTGCAGGCCTCCACAGCTAATGGTTGCTCCTCCACCAAGGAACCCAGTGCCAAGCCAACACCATGCTGGATGGGCCCTAGATGTGCCATTTTTCCCCAGCAGGAGCTGAGGTCTCCAGTGGGATAAACCGGCATGGGCACAGCCTGCGTTCACCCAGCTGCGCTGCCCCACGCACACACGCTGGCTCGCTGGGGTGCCTCTGCACGGCCTGATGGCAGGCAGCCACAGGCATCACAACACCCGCACGCCTTGCCACGGTGGGGCGCCTAACCCCTGGCAGGACCCAATCCTGCCGCCACTGCCTCTAGCTTCAGTTAGGGCTGGAGCCCCCGGTGTGAACAGATTCAAGTCGAGTCTCTACAAATCAAACTGGAAGAAGCCCCATTTGCCTCTGAGCCTTCATGGTTGGGCAGTCCATAAAGAACAACCACCTGAATTTATACAGCCTATCAAGCCTGCACTACCACCCCACAGTGCTGAGGAGCCTTAGCAGCCAGGATCCTGATGGGTACCCTCGGCCGACAGCAGGACAGTGGGCACTGGCATTGCTTCTAAGCATAACCAAGTCTTCAATTAAGCAGCAAGTAGCTAAGGCTGTGAATGCAGAACTGGAGTATTTCTTTATTTTGCCTGTGGTAAATACGTGTGTGTGTGTGTGTGTGTGTGTGTGTGTACTTTGGAGTTGGATATACCCACCACGGCACACCATGTGGGGGTACAGCTCCCCATCCTCTGCACAGGTTGCTTCCTCTTCCCCCCCTGCCATTTCCTCTTCTTCTTCCTCCTCCTCCTCACACAGCTCTCAAAGTTTCCCAACTGCACTTTTTCTCTTACCCTCCAGTTTGTTCCAGGACCCCAACTTTTTTCTCTCCATCTTCCAGCTCTGTGTTGCTGCTGGTCTTGAGCTTTTGATGAAAACCAGGCTGTCAAAGCCTTTATCCTCAGCTGCATACTTTTAAGTTTAGGCCCCCATCTCCCAGGAAGATTCACGTTAGGTATAAAGCACTGCACCTGGCAGCATTTGCCAGATCCTGCCCAAACAATAATAAGGTTTCTTTGCCTCAGGACCTGCTGAACCCAAAGACTGTTTTCTCTGGCACAAGAGGCCAGTTTGCTCCTTGAGATAAATATTAAGCAAACTGACTTTAGGAACTAAGAAGCTAGAACTTTTTCCTGCAGCCACAGTCACACCCCTTGTGCCTGCAACGCTGAGCTATTTTTAAAAAATTCATTCCTGTGGTATTTTCCTAATAGCCATAAAGCAGCAGGGCATTCTTTCAGACACGTTTTGCTATTATTATTCCATCTATGCCTCGTGACTATGACCTTCTAAATTCAGAAAGATTAGCCAGCTGTCAAAAGAAAAAAAAATAAAATTCTTCTCTTTGTAACCTTTCCTCTATTGCTTGTTTTCCCTGGGCAGCAGCTCAGACCTGGCAGTAAATCATCTTTTAGTGGCTGCCCTAAGACTCCATCACATCTTGGAAACGTCTGAGTCCTCGATGTTGCAACTTGGACCCTCTGCATACTAAAAAAAGAATAAAAACTTGTACCTCTTGCCAATGTTTCAACAAGCAAAAACAGTGAACCAAAACACAAGTACTGTTGCCCATCCATGTAATAACGACACTTTCTATACCTGAAAAAATAACATTAGTAACATAAAACGTCCAAGGGGCACCAACATCAGCCATTCCAACAATTATACTGTTCCCTTCATCTCAGGAGATGACAGGTAAAGTGAGTTCGTGACTTTGCTAGTAATTCTCATAAAAAAAGCGTGAAGTCCATAGCAAATTATGATACAGACCTGTATCAGCTTGGGGACCGCTTGTTAAAATAGCACTCAGTGACAGAGTAGTTATCTGTTCTCTCTCCTCTGTACTTGTTCCCTGGTTTAAAATACAGAATAACATTTTTTCTAAGACTATGTAAAGATAAACAAAGATCAAAATTAAGGCAAGTATCTCCTTCCCCTGATTTCATTGTCTGAACCCACATTAAACTCCTCAGCAAGCAAGGTCAGACCCCATCTATTTATTTCTGCTTGTCCATGGTCCGTGCCTGTGGAGAGCACTCCCAAGCAATCAACCTTTCACTGCCAGCTCCTGACCCCATTCCTTTTCTCCCATCCTTTTACATTTTCCAGCCTCCTGGCCATCTACTATCGGTGAAATCAGCTTTTTCCTGCCTGAGCCAAGAGAAGAGGCAGTGCCAACATGCCCTTATGAAGAAGAAATTGCCTCTTGCCATGTTTTCTACCTGCCAGAGCAAGTCTGCAGTCATCTGTCCTCCTTGCCCTAACCCGCTCTGTTGCTGCTGCCCTCAGCAACACTTCTAAGGCCACAAGACATGGCAAAATCTGGAGCAGCCCCTCATGGCTCTGGTTTGCATCTTGTCACACTCCCCCTGCAAATGCACCCTGAGCCAAAAGCCCCTTTCACGTCAAAACTTAACTTACTGGCACACAATGAGTCCAGGAACTGGTAATGGTGGATTTTGAAATTAAAAAAATTTCCCCTGCATGTTAAGGCTCTTTTTCCTCTACTTGATGAGTTCATCTTCAAACTCTGTCCTAGAGAGGTATTGAAAATAAAATACGGTGAGATACATGCAGGTCAGAGCTTCACCCACTGGCACAGCCCATCTGTGCCACTGCCCTCCTGGAGCTCAGCTACTGACTTTAGAGATGGCAGGACTAAGCTTAGTGCTACCACTAGGCTAGGAAAGCACATTTACATAAATTCAGCTGATAGCGAAGTTATAATAAAGGTTTTAGTTTAAATGGTGCTATGCTGGTCTTTCATCAGCTGAATTTCCAGCCCATGAATTCCAGCATCATTCATTTGCTCAGAAATAATATTTAATTCTCATGTATGTCAGAATCACAAAATTTACTATGCTTCTTCCACATCAAACTTAAGGAAAAAAAAGGTGATGGGTTGCAGAGCTGTCTAAAGCTGAACGCTAATAATTGCTGGATGAGAAAACAACAAACAAAAGGTTATCACCAACTTCTGGTTAATTTCAGTGGGCGGAAGGGAAAAAAAAAGAACAAAATACCAAGAGAAAACAGTAAGCATTTTTTCCTCCAGTTAATATTGCTTACAGTAATTCCAGTACTTTATCTACATTTCTAGACTCTCCATTTGTTCTCCTGGACACTTGAAATAAAAAATAAAACCAACTTTTGCACCCCTCTGAACAAGTGGGGCACAGTGAAGTGCAACAGATGACAAGTTGAACACGCCTCTAGCAGGCGGCCAATTCCAACACCACATCTTTATTTATATAGAAGGAACAACACATATATAGAGATGTTTTTAATATATACGTATCATGCCTATTTATGCATGCAGGTAAAACATGTAAGAAGGCTTGCTTGAGAAGTGCTGCCAAGGCTGGTCGGTGGTGGGAAGGCAGGACTGCCCAAACCCCTCCCTGGGGCTTGCCAGGGAGCGGGCGCTACCCATGAAGGAGCAACCTCCCCTAGTGCCAGTTTTTCCTCATTTCACAGATGCAAATCCTCAGCAGTTTGTCAGGTTCTGCTTGTTATAACAAAAGCCTTCAGTCTCCTGGCATTTTAAAAGGGTTCAAAGAAACATAACATGAGGTAGTCAAAAATACCACGTGGAGTGCGTACACGCACCCACCCCACTCTGAGCCACAATCACAGAAAGCAAAGTTTGTACAGCCTAACAGCTCACCCTGCATATTCCCCCTCCCCTGCAGGACTCCTCCAAAACAATATCTGCTCTGTTGCCTTGCCGAGGGTGCTCTGAAAGCCCCAGGTGACCCTCTCCTTGCAGCAGGCACACAGGCTGTACCCCCGTGTACACCCACACTGTGCCTGGCACAAAGAGGATCTGAGCAGAGCTGGGCATCTCCAGGTGGTATCCGATGTAAACAGATCCTGGAGAGCTCAGGGCTGCAGTGCTTTTCCTGACCTTCAGCCAGAATTTTTGTTTCAGTTAATTTGAAACTCCTCCTCTCAGGAGACCACCCAAAATGCCTTCGTACAGTTCAGCTTGTGTCTTAATCACCTGGCCAAACCTAAGTCCTGCAGCTTTTTTGATTTTTCTTGATTAATCAGACTTCTCGGTCGCTTTGCCATTTTTGCTGCTGCTCTCAGGATTTCTCTCACATACGGTGATCTCCTACTTCAGACAGCTGCAGAGCGCCAAGGCAGCAGGGTAACTGCGGACAGCAGCGCGTTCCCACAGCTGGCACTAATAAGAGCAGTGCAATGCTCAGAGAGGGCTCACCAGCAGAGCACAGGAGCCTGTGCTGAGCTCCCTGTTGCTATTGCTAGACTGCTTCTGAAACTGCAGTAAGGTAAGGTCTGTCTGCGCCGTCTTGCAGCGCGGTCGTGCCGTTTTATTACCCGATCCATTCCCCAGCACAGTCGGCTGCCTGCTTTGTTCATGGCACAGACAACATCCCCCTGCAGCTGCTTCTACGGCAACTTCAAATGTCAGGGGGCTTAAGTGCACCCCAAGCCCACTGCCAAGCCATTCAGTTACAGCCCGTGCTCCCCCCTTTCAGTCCACGATCAATCTATTTCCCACAGCCTGGGGGAATCAGAGGCAGGGACTGCTACAGAGAGAAGAAAACATGATCAAGAAACAAAGGACAAATAATCACATCCAGGTAATGGAGGTAAACTACCACCGACGGTATTCTGGCTTTTTGGTGGGCAAATTCCATGTCCCAAATTTCCCCTAACACTGAACAGTTACACAGTGGCATTTTATATTAAAAAACAATGTAAACTATATCATCAATCCTACTGTATAAAATACCAGAAGGTTACAGACTGTGCAGTGAGTAGCCAGGCAATGAGGCTTCCTGAATGACATTTCTGTGATATTTTGACACCGTGCCAGAGCCTGACAGCAGCCCTGGATTACTGCCTCTTAGCAATGCCTCTAGCTTGCTCTTCCTACCTCGCAATTCATCACTGTCATACAGTTAGCACCAGCACCCTCTGAATGCCAAATGCCAAGTTTTGGGTCAGGGTGTGTTTCATGCCACCTCTGTGTCGTTGCAAAAGTGATGGCACAAAGCAGCGGGAGAGGCGGCATCCAGCTCTCAGGCTAGAAAACATCTAAAGAATTGATGGAGAAAATCCTGTGCCACTGTAATAGAAAGATTGCTTTCGGAAAGTCAGTAGTGCCCAAACTATGATGCTGTAATAATTAATAAGCTTTTATACTACGCCATAATGATCCACGAGAGATTTTACACTAGATGCCGTAGAGATTTCTCTTCAGGGGAATCCCACCTCTTATGTCATTTGCTTAAACAGACAAAAACCCTGAAATGGTATTTTCACTTCTTCAGGATATTTTTCATCCTAACAGATTCCTTTCAGAGAAAGCGTTCTATAAAAAAATTACTTAACCCTTGCAATACCTCCCTGACAGTGGTGCAGTGCAATCATCCAAAAGAAACTTGCCTCTCAGATGAATTCAGCATAGCCTGCTGACAGCACTTAAGGCATTGCTCTCTTCATTCAGTATTACAGAACTGTTGGTCTCCTGAGCTAAGAGTTTTATTTCAGGTCCTGCCAAGGCTAATATGCAGGATAAATAACCATCCTCACTCATGGCCTAGTGGGAGCTCTCTTAAGCACCTCAAGTTTGCTATGTAATACCTAGGGAAACACGACAATCAACATCTTATACACTAAACTGTGTCAGACTTCAGAATGCAAGCAGGATTTCACTTCTGCTACTCTGTTCTTACCCTCCTCTGATAATGAAAAGAAGTGATCCTCTGTAAATCTGAGATACTTTGACTCACAACGCTAGAAAAAAGAAATTGGTATTTCTTGTAGGGATTGCTGTGAGCAGAGCTTTAGCTGAACAAGTGTTGCACACCAACCTCCTCCATGAAAAGTTAAGTGCCAGGAACTGGGGGGGAGAGAAAGAGAGAGAACATCACCACCACCCCTGCCCCAAAACAGAAACAGGTCCATTTTAATAATTATCTCCCTCAGAATACCTTCCCTAAGAATCATTCCCCTCCCCTTAAAATGGATATATGTTTAATAACAACACTATTGATATTTATTTTCGTTATCACTTTGCCAGTGAAACTCTGGGTCACTTTGAATAGTTAACCTTTTCTCCAAATGAACCCATAAGTTTTCATAGTTTTCATAGTGGCTGGCCTGGAATGAATATGTACCCTGATAAAGTGCAATGACATTTTGCTTAAATGTAACTACTGTACATTTTATTTGGCAAACAGGTGGAATCTCCTTCTGGAAATTGTTCATAATTCAGAAGCCTACATATTCCTCAAAATGTCTTGGCTACTCAATTAGGTTCATAATGAAAGAGAAGCCATTCATAGAAACAATCTGTTGAGCCCAGAGCAGAAAATTCATACCTGAGGACACACAACACCACATGCATGAAAAGACGACGTGAGTTTATCTTGGTTGGACTCTTATCTGCGGAGCTTGTGTCAATCTGCAGAGTTTCACTGTCAGTACAGCTACTGCTGTCTGCACTACCAAGCTAGAACAGACTAATTAAGTCTAGTTAACTCTGAATTCTGCCCCCAATGTGTCCAACAAACCTCCAGACAGTTAAGGAAAAACTTGCCCATTTTCTTTTTCAGCAACAGTACGTGCTATTGAGACTTGTCAGAGATGCTGACATCTAAATATGCTTCACGAACTTCTGAGTTTTGACTGCTTCACTGTATTTCCTGAATGCATTATGCCTGCAATATTCCCCCTCTAAATCACACAGCTCATCCATGTCAAAATAAATTTATCACCTATTAATTTCCATTCCTCTGCTCAGACAGTTATTCCACACCCAGCAGACAAGGGCAAGGCAATGGCAGCGCATCAGGCTGCTAATCTCGCATCACAGAGGAGGTTACAGCATTTCCCCCCTCTGCAGTGTGCCCACTTGGCACTCTTCTGACTGTAGGTTTCTGGCAAAATATGAACCAGATTTTTTTTTTTTTATTTCTCAGTTTTGAGAGAGCTCTTCCCTGAGTTCACGGACTTGAGCGTCTACTTTACCTTTTTCAATTTAAAGAGAGATGCAGTTTTTCTTGTTCTGCTGTAATTGAAGGCTTTTCCCCAAGAATGTTTCACAGGGAAGTTAAACCCCACATAGAAAATATTTCATAAGTGCTGAAAAGCTGTCATCTTTGATAATTCCCTTTTCAAGAGAAAACAAGAAAACAGAAAGCAAGTATGTTTTAAAGGAGAAAGACACAGTTCTTAAAGGAAACTAAATCCATGGATCTGACGGCAGTGGTACAGCTGGCTAGAACTCCACTTCTTGACTATCCACATCAAAAATAAAAAAATAAATCAAGACTTTTCTAGTGTGCAGTAACTCAATCTCTCACAGGAGAGCTCTCCATTTGATTAAAACCACTTCATCCTGTCTCTCAGCCAAATTAAACTCAGTTTTGCTTTAACTGTAATTCTGCTTTACGATGCCTCTTGTTACAATCGGAGCAGGTGTATTTTTCCACAAGAAAGCACTGGCACAGCTGCAAAGGAAATGTATTTACCATCACACTTCCACCCTAATGTCCAATTAAAGCAAAAGCTAAATAAATCAGTTGTTTGCATGTTTGGGAAATCAGGTGGTCAGCACCAGCTCCCTCCCACCCGAACATCATTTGACGCTGCTGCCCCTTGCTCGCTGAATGCTGCTCTGTCAGCATGGCACTGCAGACTCTCATTCAGAAGATGTTAATTTAATTAAGAATATTTAAAAACAGACAAAAGGCAACCAAAAAGCCTGTCAATCTTTGCATACCATTTCCTAGCTTCTATTCTTTGAATATATGAGCTCATCACAGACCTGTCACTGATAAAACATGCAAGCTATCAGGCCTCTTTACTGTACAATGCCTGTGGCACACAACAAACCTCTCCACCTCATGCATTTACTCAGCTCAGTGGCAGCATCTTCTCATCCCCAAACTACTTCAAAAGGGTGGTTGCTTTTTCTAAGTACTTCATAATTTTCTCAGATTACCAAAAAACTGTTCAACAGACTTCAGACATTCTTTTTAAAAATAGACCTATAGGATTCCTTCTGTAGCATGAGAATGAAAGAGGGTTAAAACCTTGGACACCTGGTAAACACAAGTAAAATCTTCCTCCCAGAAATCCAGGTCAGCAGGGGTTAGCCCTGTTAGATGGAAGAGCCATGCTTTGTCTACAGCTTTCAGCCCTGAGCCACGAGGGAAGGTGCCCCAGAGGGGACCACTGGTGTAGAAGACAACTGTCAGCAGTACCAGCAAACCTGCATGTGGACATCTGAGAGTTGAGAAACACTCCTCAAGCCAGACGGGCCAAACGTCACACCAGAACCAGTGACCCACAACAAATTCTAGTGTCGCTTTTGGAAGCCCCACCTCCGCGAACTCTCCAGGCTTCTGTGTACAAGCCCTTTAGGTTGCAGAGTGCCAACAGGGTCTAACCGCTCTGGTGTTAGATACACACACAGGAGCTAATGCTGTGACCGTTACAATGGCAGCTACTGGGTCTATATTTTTAAGTATTGTACCAAACAGATAAATGCTTAGTTCTGGATCCCCATACAAATCACAGGATGATTTAATTAGCAATACTCTATTTCTCCGCATGCAAACCACGATACTGGTGCAATACTGAAGTAGACAGTCCTCATAGTCTCCATTTCCTGGAAATACTGTGTACCGGTTTATCCCAGAAAAAATAATTCAATGAAGACTTTTCAAATATTGGTATTAAATACTTCAAAACTGTACTATATGCATCATTTGAACTACAGTAACATCCAGACAACCAACTGCAGCTGGACCTCACATAAGCATATAGGAAAACACGTCCATCTCCTAAATGGCATATGCTGTAAAGACTCAGACAAATCACGCACACACTGGAAAAAGAAACAAAGTTACAATAGAGTTAATCGAGCAGCTTCAACTAAGCGGCAGAGGCAGGAATAAACTTTCCGTCTCCCCAAACCAATTTTCTATCTCCACGTTCATGTTGTCTCACTGGTGGTTAAAAGAAATGGCGAGAAGCATACCATGCCCAGCTCAGCACTGCCTGAGAAATGGCATTTTCACAGCGCTCACAAACATCAGTTCATAGCACATGAGGAAACGTCAACATTGCTCTTTAATGCCCATTCTATTAAGAGTTTCATGCTCAGATAGCTCTGCCAAAATTGTGGTATCAAATCACAAACTATCATATCATCCCCTTGACTTGCACTGGAATGCACTCCCTGAAACGCATTCGAGAAACATCATAAATGCACACACCCAGAAGTTGCAAAAATAATAACCCCAGGAAACAAAAAAAGGAGGTAACAATAGCAGAATTCATTGCAGGAGCAGCAGCGTATCAAAACCGTGACAGAAAATCAAGTCCTAACAACGTCCAGAAGTCAGGTAGAACAAGCATGACTGCTACCATTGTATTAAAGAGCAGGAAACACAGACAAATCAAACACTGGGGCACACAGTCAAGTTTCTTCTACAGTTCAGTATGGAAGTTTCTGGCCAAAACAATGTTTTTTACTACCAGCTTCAGTATCTCACCTCAGTGTTCATTCAAGGGGCAGATAGATTAAAACAGTTTTCTTTTCAATTGATAACTTTTTACTCACCATGAATCCTAATAAGAGACATGGGTAATAAGACACATCCAGAAAAAAAACAGCCTGAATTGCTTCCTTTTACTTTTCTCCTTCTGGGGCCAAATCTACATTGCCTGTGTTTACCAACAGGAGACAGTGACCGCTTGTTTCTCAGCTGAAAATGCACAGATCTTCGCTGAGTGGGATTATTAGGTTTGCTCCACTGTTTCAACAGCAGACTGAGCTACTACTGTAGATGCAATAATTTTTTTGCAGCTATTCACTATCAAGCTTGCTGCATTAATGTCAGAAAATTTCCTGTGTTCAATTTTAACTGTAAAGAAATCATCAGGCCTGATCACAGGCTGAATGAGAATAACATTTATATCCTCAGAGGTGGTAAAGTGAAAGTCAGCAAGTGGCATGAAACAGAACCTGTGTTGCAGGGGCAAACTGGAGACTTGGATCCCCCAGGTTTCTAGCTAGCACCCTGCCTTTCGGCTCCAAGCTGAATGCACCACCCCTGGAAGACACCGAAGTCTTGCTCAGTAGTTCCATACAAATCCCAAAGACAGTAAGGGAAACAGCAGGATATGAAAGCTGGCTAAACCCAAAAACCCTATGCATGAAAAAACAACACAATGCTACCATCAGTGATACATCTGGTAAATAACAACTGAAATAGCCAATGGCTGCAAAAAGGGGGGCAAAGAAATTGGGAGAGAGAGTCTGCTATATTATATCAAATAAATTGCTTATTTCCCAGGATATCCATAGGTCATGAATGTGTTACGGTACACTTGTCACATCAAATGACTGTCCACAAGACCTAAGTGTGTATCTGATAATCTCTTCTTTTGCATTAAATGTTCTGCACGTCATGTTTTGAATGTCTTGCGAGCATCTGAGCTGTTGGCTCACTGAATGAAAAGTGCACCTAATTCACGCATGACTGTGCCTGAGATTTCACAAAGAAGCCAGACCTACCTGTGGGTCTCTGCAAAGCAAACACCAGCTTCAGTAAAGGCAGTAAACACATGAATAACTCTTAAACAAATAATTACACTAGTGCAATACTGGGAGAACGGATGCATTCCAGACTTGCACTCAGTTGAGAGTTTCTGGATAACAAATTTGTTCAGCAACACTTGACATTAATCCCTTTGTTCTCTGTACATATTAAGTTGCTCCCATGTTTTCTGTAGTTAACAGACTATGGGGACCTGTCTGTTACCTGAGAGTATTCTGAATACTGAAGGAAAGAGCACAATTTCTACTTTTTTTTTTAACTGTAAAAACCCTTCTGTGCTGACAGTACTTTCTGAATGCCTACACAAACATTTTATTTGACTTTGCAGGTCTCCCAGGTTTCCCATAGCCCTTCTCTCTCCTCTGAATGGGTCTGAAGTTCAAACTCTTCCAGTAATACCCGACTGTAACTCCCACCTGCACTGCCAATGTTCTCCAGCACTACTGATATCTTGAGAGGCCCACTGGGAGCCTGAAAACTCTGGATCTTTTAGATTAAGCTACAGTGAAACATTCCATTTAATTAAGCATAATTTTTTATAATTAATCTGCACAGAAAGCATTAATTTACCTTGCTATCTGAGATTTCCCCAGAGAAAAACTACAGTTCAGATGATCCCCACATCTATTATTATAAATCATCGTACCTTAATAACGCAGCCTCCAAGTACAAAGAGCTTCCCACACACTCATTCTAATCAAAACAGAAATGCTGCCATATACAGCACGCACACGAATTCCAGCCTTCAGCAAAAACAAATCCTGCCACAAGACACTCTGCAGAGCCAATCTGTCAGCACCACCGAGGCTCTCTCCATTCACAGCTCTGGTGTTTCACATGTGTCAGCAACCGAGGAATCATCAGTACGAGCCAACTCAACCACAGCCCTAGTGACTAGGCAGTCTACTTTCCCAGATTTGCCCCATTTGGAAACCTGTTCCCTAAAGTCCTGTTCATATCTATTAAAATCAAGGCTGTCTTCCACTTTTATTAAGACTGCGCAGGATTTTGCCTGGTGCACTTGGAGATGTGCAGCACAGTGTGTGCAGAGATACCTGCTTGAGCACTAGCTTTCTTAATTTGCCTTGGAGGAGGGAAGAAGTACTCCACTGTGATAGCAGCTTGGGGATTCACTGCATGCAGCATCAACAGGCCTCACCAACCCTCTCAGTCCTGCTGCTGTGATGAGAATAATTGCACCAGAGAGGGAGGACAATTCAGAAGGAAATATTTAAAATTGAAAGGAAAAAGACACCTCCAGCCTTGAGCCCATGCTGGGCACCATACATTTGTGCATTTTTAGGTCACCTCTACTCTGCAGTCAGAGCTGGACACATGCACACAAGACACAGTCACAGGCTTGCACAGTGTCACAAGCAGTGTTTCCCCAGCAGCTAATTAGTATGAACTGCGGACTGGATAGACACCTCCAGAAAGATGGGGGGTTTGGGATAAATGAACTTTGGTTTGTGCTAAAATGCTTCTTTGTTCTTGCATCCTGACCAGTAAGTCACGAGTTCTGGATAATCCTATACGATCTTCCCACAAAACAAGTCTGGTCTATCCTACAGGACACAGTGGCATAATGAAATAACTATTCCCTGTAGCAATTTGTGCTCCAAAAAAGCATAGGAATTGCTGTCAATTTGGTCAGTATTTACTCTTACAAGGTGCTGTTTGTACAGGTGAGAGCATCTTTTGGCAGGACTGTAGGACTGTGTGTGTAAGGCTCATTGCTTTTACAGAAGGGCAACAGCTTGTCATCCACAACCATGCTGCTAAGGGAGCTGTGTTAGGATATGTACAGAAATAGTCTTACACACCATTACCTGGTTCGGCTGGGACACCGGCGTACCAGAGATCACACTCTTCAGTTCCTCCAGGAAATGGAGTTCCAGCGTTGAGGGAACAATCCTGAAGAAACGCAGGTAATATGAAGTTCAGATTCTCCCTCTCTCCTTCTCCTACATGAGAGTTTCAAATTGTCCTTTGATTTCAGAGAATTTCCCATTTATAGTTAATTGTTATGTCATTATGTCTGGAAGTATCCATTTAAAAAAAAAATAGTTATCCACTTGGAATAATAGATGACGCAATGTACTATGCAGACTTTCTAAAAGCATCATCCTTGTTTTCAGGAGCATATGTGCACTTGGGAAGCGAGGAAGTGGAAGTAGGCAGGAAGAGACAAGCTGCGTTCATACATGAGGAGAAAACTGGGAGTGTGCAGGACAGGCCTGAGAAGGAACCAGGGTTAGAGGCTGAACACTTGGTGAATGATAATTCTTTTCCAAGTCTCAAGGTTCTGACTGACTGATGGACAAATCTGAGTAGAACATCTATTATACTCAATATCTCTACCTTCTGCACACTCATTTGTTTTCACTGACATGAGCTTTCCAAACTTTTAATCACCTTGATGAAATCAACATAATTTCAACTTCCTTAATACTTCACTTTTAAAAGCTTTTTTTTCTTCTAAATGTTCAAAAACGTGCTGGAATAACTGTTAGTGCCTGACAGCAATCAAGAACAACCCTACACTGGATGTACCTATGTATGAGAAATCCCATGGTTCCCATTAAAAAAAGCCACAAACCCCAGCCACTCAAATAGGTGGGAAAAAAATTTTAAAAAGAATGAGGGGGAAAAACACTTCTGAAATGCACTCGTACACGTGCACTCATAAACAAAACCTACCTACAGCATGATCCTTCAGGAATTTAATTTATAGTTTTGGAGAGTTGTATGTGACAAAAGGTTATGAGCCTCTCTTGCAGCAAGACTTTCCTGCCTCTTTTGTGAAGCTCACACTGAACTAGCTGGAGGTGGGGGAGGATGATTACTTACTGTTTTGCACTCTAGGTGGGGATTGACAGGCAGGCTTTCAACATCAGCCAAAAAGTAATCAGCAATTACAAACTGTATTGTGTGATGAAGACCATGCTGTGCACATGTGGAGTGTTCTGGCTGCACACCGTCTCCTCGCCAAGAGTTAACGAGATAATTTTTTTCCTCAGAGGCTACGCCATACTAAGTCCAAGAGTAAAGGCAGCCTTCGCACAAGCAGTACCTCCCATAGTGCAGGCCCCTGAAAGAAAACGCTACCTAATTGCAGGCTGCAATTCTGCACCTAGAGCCAAGAAAGGCTCCCCCTCTCTCTGATGGTAAATGCTCACAAGAGGGATGTGTTATTTGAATGTGAGAAGCTCCGGGATCTGTGTGTATACTCTCAAGGCTGTTTACAGCCCTTTAACACATCTTTGGTGGGTGGCCTTTCTCCATATTGTTTTTGATTGTTTCTACCCCCTCTTTCCCTCAAAGTATCATCATCATTATTATTATTATTATTATTCCAACTGCTATTCCTTAGCCCGATTAAGGCTCTCTGGCTATAGGAGGTATTTTTAATTTGGGTTTAATAAAACAAAACAACAACACAGCAAAGAACCCTCAGATCTTTGAGTGGATTCAGGCAAAGCTTAATGTTTTGATCACCACTGCTAATTGTTTCTAGCCAGATCAGAATAAAATATTTAAGGTATTTAAGCCTACGCCTAACTTAAAGCTAGGAGTCATGACGTTATCTTCAACCTGATGGTGTCTCTGATCATCTGCATAAGTATCTTGCTGAATCAGTAAAACAGTGCAGGAAAACAACCCTCATGCCTGCTAATACTTGAACTACCTTACGGTTTCTTATTAAAAAGCACTCCCTTGAAAATGAAATCTGAAACAGGGTCAGCATAGACTTTAAGGTCTACGACTGTAGTCAGCCTAAGCTTTCATGAGGAAAACAAGACACAGGTTGGTTGTTTTTTTTTTTTAAATCAACCAAATGAAATCAGTAAAGACGAAGCTCAGCAGTGAATGACCCATTTGGGCTTGTTCTATTGCACAGGCAGAATGGGTGGTCTGCAAAACAGGTTAACAATTAACACTAGAGGGATGGCTCTGCCAGCATTTCCCACTGAAACCATTTACAGACTGTATGTAAATCCTGTCCCTTATGAGGACAAATTTTCCAAGCTCAAGTCCAAATTTTTAAGTGTTTAGCAGCGAGTGTGGAGGTCAGATTTTCAGGAACTTGGGTCCCATTTAGACATTTAACAAAAGGGTTCAGATTTTTGCAAGTCCTTCGTGTAAGTAACTGAAGACTTCTGAAAATTGGCTATGTGTTAGAAGAAGCAGTTTCTGGGGCACAAAATAACCTTTAGTTAACCTGGTTCATTCCTAGTAGCACAGACAGAAGGTTGATATGTTTCTGCATGAGAGTCCAATGCTGTAATAATCCATGAAGATGTTACACATCATGAACAGGTGAGGCTTTGCAACTGGACAACACAACATTACAGCAAGTGAACAGGTGTAAGTGGAGATTACCCTAACCCTTCATGTAGTGGAACAATGGAGAAAACATGCAATTATGCCCACCAACAGGCTGGGGCAAGCATTCAGTCCTTTTCATCTGCTCCCTACATCAGTAATGACAGCCAACTATGCAAAAATTTACAGTAAGGTGAAGGCTTCCATGTACCTCAAGCAAATATAGCCTTAAGCCTATCTCAGAATAAGAGCCTGGGAAATCATTACTTTGTGATCCCTGGGACAGTCTGCTCAAGTTTTAGATGTGAATTTGCACAGAGAATAAAACACACCCTGACCTTCCTCACACCGAGTCAAAACTCCCAGTCCCTCCTGCCCAGCTTCCCATTCAAATTGGTGACCCATCCACTGCTGCACTTTCATCTAAATTGCTTGCTATGGATGACCAACTGCCCTCAAAAACTGTGTGGGATATAATGCTTAGGGGCTCCTCCAGCATAATTTTGTTCTCATAATTCATGTTCGCCTGCGCTAAAAAAACAAAATCCTGAAAACACAAAGCCAAAATCTGAGAAAATTTGCTGGGCATCTTCTTTTGTAATTTGTAACTCAGAAATATTAAATGCTTTTTTTGCTTCACCTCCAGTAGTAGTTGAAAGTCATAAAAAGAAATTAGGATCCCACGTGCTAGTGGCAAAGGGTCAGGGAGGGTACATGCTAACAGTGTTATTCGTAGGTAAGAGCTGCTTAGCAGCCTGTCATCCTGCCATTGTGGTTCTGCAGGAATCTTGCTAAGCTCCTGACTGAAGTTAACAGTAGCTCTGAAAAAGTTCATAAACTCTTACTTTTTACAGCATGTGTAACAACAGATTAAAGCTCCAGTTCCTGCATCCTGCATTTATTCTGGGTTCAGAAGTCAGTTCCTTATAAACACTTAAAACAAACAAACAAACAGTTAAAGGGCTGCAATCTAAATGCCTAATGCCTCTTCCCATTATTTTAGACTGACTTTACCTCATTTTTAGGGATTTCCCTTTGACTATGTGCATGCGTATAATATTTATCGAGAAAGAGATCAACACATGCACTGCACTACATGTACCAGCTAGAGGCTTCTCAGGGCTCTTGGCAAATTTAATCCTGTCACTTTGGAGGATGAAAAGCCTGGTTGGGGACCACTTGCCATGGAAATTGAAGGAAGGTTGGAACTGCAATGGAAAGCTGGCTTCGGAAAGGCTCCAGGAGAGCCAGGCCTGCCCTCCCTGCTTCCTCAAGGGACCAGAGGTACCCAATGCTGCTTCTAGGAAGACCCTGGGAGAAAGAGTGGTCCTGGCTTTCCAAGACTGGAAGGGGGATATGGTGAGTTTTCCTGGACAATCGCTTCTCCTTCTGCACTTTGGCAAGCCCCCTCCCTCCTTGGACACACACACATATATGCAGGTAAGGTATAAAAATGAGGACTCAGTCTACACACCTATTTGTATTTGCACAAGATCCAAAGGCAAAAAACTTTTAGGGCTCTGTAACTGATAAAATTTCCATTTGCCAAGACACTAAAATTCAATTTTGTAACACAGCATCATTTAGACTAGATATAAGGAAGAAATTCTTTACAATGAGGGTGGTAAAACACTGGAACAGGTTGCCCAGAGAGGTAGTGGAGGCCCCATCCCTGGAAACATTCAAGGACAGGTTGGATGGGGCTCTGAGCAGCCTTATCTAGTTAGTGCTGTCCCTGCTCACTGCAGGGGGGTTGGACTAGATGACCTCTAGGGGTCCCTTCCAACCCCAAACATTCTATGATTCTATGATCATAGTGACCAGTCTGTCACAGCCAGAGTATGGTATTCATTCAGCCTTAGGTACTTCAAATTCTCAACAAGTCTGCTGAGCACATGAGGTCTGTCCTACTGCAAGCTTAAGAGGATTCATCCAGATCTGGATTCACATGGAGGGGTATCACAGAGATGTCGTGGTTTAACCCAGCTGGCAACTAAGCACCACGCAGCTGCTCGCTCGCTCACTCCCCCCCCCCCCCACAGTGGGATGGGGGAGAGAATCGGGAAGGAGAAAAGGGTTAGAGCCGAGGTCTGAGATAAAGACAGTTTAATAAGAGAAAATCATAATAATAGTAATAATGAGAATGATAACAAAATATACAGAATATACAAAATGAATGATGCACAATGCAATTGCTCACCACCCACCGACCAATGCCCAGCCCGTCCCGAGCAGCGATCAGTACCCGAGCAGCGATCACTCTCCCCGCGACCGACCGACCGACCGAACCCCCCCCGAGCATGACGTTATATGGTATGGAATAGCTCTTTGGTCAGTTTGGGTTAGCTGTCCTAGCTGTGCTGTGCTCCCAGCTTGTTATGCACCTGGCCGAGCAGGAGAAGCTCAAAAAGTCCTTGAGTAGTCTGAGCACTACTTGGCAACAACATCAGTGTGTTATCAACATTCTTGTAGTACTAAATCCAAAACACAGCACTATGCTAGCTTCTGTGAAGAAAATTAACTCTATCCCAGCCGCCAAAACCAGGACAAGAGAAGAGATGAGGCAAAATGAGAAGAAGCTTGAATAAAGTGGGAAGTGAAAAAAGGCTGAGGTTCCTTTTTTCTTCTGGCATGCACCAGATAACCACCAGAAACACAGGATAACTTCAACTTCAATATAATAAATTCCTAATTACTCGCTACTGTGACTATTGATTGCACAACTTCTATGCGCAGCACACATAGTAGGGCTGCTTGATTTTTCTCACTGCTTGTTTTTTCCCCACTACTTCACCAAAAAAAAAAACCAAACCCAGACGGAGAAAAAGAAAAGGCAGCCACCTTGTCTTTGCCACAGGGGGAGGTGACAGTTCATGCTGCTGTCTCAGGATGTGATAGCCCATGAGCAGCCCCAGTCCATGAGGGACATTAGTGCTGCTGTAACGAGCAGTGAGCAAGAGGCAGGAGTTTGAAGCACGGCCCTAGGTGTCAGTTATTCTACCTTGTCAGGAAAGAGCAATTAGAGAATAACTCCCTGTTGCCTTCAACTCTCTCCTGCCACCCCCACTGGTCCTAATCCATCATCATGAAGAGTTCTCTCAGTGATTCATTATGATAGGGCTGCCTTTCGAAGGGAGGCACTGAGAGGAATTTTCCACTTCTCCCTCCCTCCCCCTCTGCACGACAGCAATCTCATTTCATTACAAGCCCAGGATCCTAATGTCAGTGGCTTCGGGCATCTGCTAATAACGAACAAGCAGTTTCCAAGAAGAGAAGACACAATGAGTGCATTAAAAAACTCTTCCAAGAAAGAAAACCCATCACATGTTTCCGATAGGGAAGGTGAGCAAAAGGTAAGGGCCTGCGAAAAGCTGAATGAAATCCTGGAGGGAGGGAGGGCAGGCAGGCCTACAAAGTACACAGTAAAAGCACTATCAGGCAGGATGAAAGAGAGCAAAGAAGCCTGGCCAAATACTGGTTTACCTATAAGAGTTTAAGAAGAAATGTCCGGCAAATATATATTTGCACATACAGTACCAAGAGGCACAAAGCATTACAAAAGGCGTGAGAATATTGGGAACAACTGAGCTCAGATATATTGCAATAACACTGGGTTCTAACTCTGCCCATTTTGTTGGTTTCTCCTTCAAAAGTAACTGCAAAACTTCTCTTTGCATGAAACAGCGGTAAGACTTACCTATGTTAGTAAAGCGCTCCAATTCATGTGTATGTGCATGTACTACGCATCTATACAAATATTGCAAAGGAGGAATTTTCATTATTCCAGTTCCTTTGAGCTCTTCTGGCTTGGTTCAGAGGATCCTCCAAAAAGAGCTGGAAGTTTTAACAGCCTTGTCAGTTTAAAGGAAGCTTTTTGATAACTATATTGCTATAGTTATAAATATATTATACATATATATAGCATATAGTTATACGCAAAATTAAACTCTTCATGTTCATTCTTCCAGATACATATTGCAAATGGAGCATCTTTCCAGACCTGGGGTAGGAGTGCCTCAGTCTCTGAAGAGCTGCCATCAGAAAGCACAGAACAGTGGTGGTTCATTGTGGTCCTACACTGAGGACATGTAATACTTGAGAGTGCCACTAAATTCCTCTCTTGAGGACATCATCCTACATCTGATGTCACCTATTTCTTTGAGGCTGGGAAACAACATTGCTTGAAAAAACAGCTTTACTTGAAATAAAGATTTAAAACTGGGAGATATCAGCTCATTCAAGTTTTGAAGGGTTTGAGAAAAATTCCATTTAGGGTAGGAACTGAACCGAGGCAAATCAAATTAATTGACATAATGGCAAGAAAGTTAACCCTTTTGTGGAAGCTGAATGTTGTGTGCTCACTAAAAGTATGTTTCTGAAACTCCAGGTTTGTACTATACTTTTAAAGTAATAATTACACAGCAGAAGATAGACAGTGCTACTCTTGTGCTCACTGGTGCCAGAATGACGCACTAAACTCCCAAACAAGATAAAAGTTCTCTCTATGGATGCAATTGGGAAAAAAAAAAAAGTACAGCTCTGACTTGTTTTGAGTTGGCTTGCTGTGAGAATGCCAAGTGAGAAAAGATTAAGGCTAAAAACCTGTCTTTCAACAGCTGTTAGAACATGTCAGGAATATCCAGAGGATGAATGTATTCAATCTGTGTAAGACACTGACAGTCTGAAACTATGAAAACTGAGTAATAGCAGGATATCACATGCTAATTTATCTAAAACAATGACTACTAGCAAAGGCTAAATATCACATGATTGACTCCATGAGATGGAGTTCCAAAATTCTGGTCTAGATTTATCTCTGTTAGCAGAAAGGATTTGTTCCTTATCAAGTCCTTTTAACAGAGATCTAAGTGGAGAAAAGGTGGATTGGATAGGAAGAGAGAGATCCATCCAAAAAGCTTTACACTTCCTAGCTTGCAGTATTTTAGTGGAGCATATAAACACGGCAGTGACACTAGACGGCCCTGCTATCTCTTCATGCAGGTCTCAGTGCCTGTATTTCCCCATTAAGAAGCTGTGAGAAAACTATTCGTGAAAAGAATTTGGCATTTTACTACTGCTGAGGCAGGCAGAGTTTTTATGCCTTAACAAGCCATAGCAGGACAAAAAAGTGCTACACAAACTGATCTGCTTCTCCTCTTCTACACATAATTTCCATGCACACAACACAAACTCACTTGGGTGAAAAATCAAAAATCAAAATACTTTCTTATTATGCTCTGACCTCTGCTTTATAAAGGGATGATATAACTTTATTTCTGGTATACTAGGGTTGTAAAGCCTGGTATTTGGTTAATTTTACAGAAGGTGTCAATCTTGATCAACATTAAAGAAAAATCTAAGTATTGTAGTCATTGAAATTGTATCATATTTTATTATGGCCTAACTGCACAAGAGTGTTTATTATACACTATTAACATGATTGTTGGATGTAGCTAACCAAAATTTATAACAAGCTTTGTAATATGAGGGCTGTGGGAATGCTCAAATTAATTCAATAACAGTACTTACTAGTGAAAGGATTGTTTACAAAATTAGTGATGGAGAGCTTCTGTTGCCATCTATCTTTGGCTTCCCAAGGAGACAGCTTGTTCCCAGGAAAAAAGTATTCAGTCTTTAGTGTCTGCATTATCCTCCTACTCACAAATTTTAAGTGGTCACAGTATCCACTGTATTTTTCTTTTCTACACCGAGTAAAATTAGGAAGCGTTATTAGCCTCATTTTAGTGAGGGGAACTAAGCCACCCTGATTATGCAAGACATATCAAAAGTTTTTAGAAAGGCAGGCAATAGTAGCCTGATAACTCAAACAACTTCTATAATCACTGGATCTCTTAAAACCCCACAACTATTCCATGTACCTGTTCCATACTCACAGGACTTTTATTCCTTTGGCCAGCTCAGCTGGCAAGAGCATCAGATGCTATGACTCTCTAAACTGATGTAATGCCAGATAACCCTAGACAGACAAAGAACAGACAATATTAAGACTGCTTCAGTTAAGAAATATTAATTAAAAGTGATCTACAACTTTTCTCTGGATTGTTCCCATTAAATATAATGATTACCACATTGATCTCTGAGTCACTCTACTGTACTCATGCTTTCACACAGATTACTGTGTGATTCATTTGGTGTCTGTGTGTTACAGAATATAGCTCCTAGAGCTCATAAGGACCTATCACTGGGGAAGTAAAATATGTGAATTGTAATAGTGCGTGCACTGGTGTCACTCTACAGTTACGCGCAAGACCACTACCAGAGGTTAATCGAAACATGGATTTACATTACGGTTAAACATATTTTGGGAAAAAGCTTTGCAAGAAATACTTAGAAATCAATTCAGTGGTAATAATACTTTACTGATCCTATTTTTTGGAGTTTCCATAAACTCTGTGTAACACTGGTTTATTAAATGCTGATATGATAAGACAGCCACACTGCAATACCAAATTATGTTCAACTGCATACTTACGGTAGTACGAGAGTAATTTGTCAACCATTTTAAACTGACAGAATACACTCTGTTGTCATAGAACACAAACTGTTGTCCAATGGGTATTTTGGTGTTACTATTTAAAAGGCACCACACCAGCAGCAAACTTCAAAACTCATAGTTACTTGAAAGGCAAATGAAACGCTATTTCTGAAACAGAATGCAGTTTCTGGCATCAGCTCTCTACTGAGGCTGGAAATCTCAAAGAACAACAGTATAGCATTATAGCTTGGGATTCAATCAAAAAGGAAAATCTGTAGTTTTGCTAATCAAATATATAAATCTGATATTAGCTCAGTCAGCACAGATCAAGTTTCACTATTTGCCCTGAAAAGAAACACTCATTTGGGAGGAATAATAATTCTTTCAAGCAATGTTTGCAAGTTGGGCCCAGGAGAAGGAATTAAAAATAGCAAGATAAGACTGATGACAGTAGTTATGTTTCTAACATAACAGTGGGAGAGGCCAGTCTGACTCATCAGCAAAGAAAAGATAACTGGAAATGGGAGATTAAAAGGCCATGCTCATTCCCACACAATTCCCAGACCTCCTAGTAACTCAATCTGAACACCGTGAAAGCTAAATAAGGATATAGCTAGTTTTTATCTTAACTGGAGTAGCTTAATAAGCTACCCAAACTCAAGATGTAAATTAAATCTCCAGAACGGATATTCTGGACAACATTCACACCCTGCAAATAGAAACAGCAAGTATGTCTCAGGCCACAAAACTAACAGGCTCTCATGGTACTTCTCTGAATAATAGCATGAGTGATGTAGCTGCTGAGGACCTCATGTGATTTTGGGGTTTTTTGTTTTGTTGAGTTATTTGTGGCGCAGCCCCGAAGTCCAGCTAAGAGATACTCCAATAAGCATTTTCCTTAGCTGGCAAAAATATCTGGGGAAGTCTAGATATTTATACCCAGGGGTCACAGAAGTAACATTGCACCACTGTATTATACCTACGCAGATTGTGTCTACAAAAAGGCATAGAGGGATGGCAACAAATCGAAGTGCAGTGGTCTGGTCAGTTAGCCTAAGCATAGATTAAAGCCTAGAAAAAGAAATAAAGAAAGGATAGCATTGAAAATTTAACTCCTTACCTATTCTGACAAATTATTTAGCCCTTCAGGATTCTAGAGATTATTCAGGAGATCAGAAAAATAAATCATCTAAGTAAAAGAATACACAACTGTCTCTGCCAGGCTGCTATGGTTACTTTTTCTACTTCAGAAATATCAGAAAGACTGTGTACGAAATACCCATGACTAGCAGTGGGGAGAACATAAACCTGAAGGGAAAACTCAGGCTAAATTTAAAAAAGTAACAAACCAGAAATACCCGAAGTGAACCAGATAAATGAAAGCTAAAGCGAAGTAAACACAACTTCCCTACTTTCTGCTACATAAGGCGAGTTGTTCCCATCCTGAACTGGGAAGGTACCATGGCTGCAGATGACCTAGACTTAGAGAAACCAGGATGACAACAGGGTGACAAGATGAGTCCAGGATGGGAGGTTCCTAGGATAAGGACAAATAGTCTTAGTCTTTGCTCAAAAAAGTGGGCCAAACAGGAAAAACGTCTACTTGTAAAAAACAAGCCAACCAACAAACAAAAAGCACGGACACAAAGCGTAATAAAAATCCCAAAGGACTATGTTTGGCCTAAAGAAAGACACTCTATAGTTTAACAACAATTGTTTCATAGTCTCCAATGACCAATAGGTCTGAGACTGCCAAAAGAGTGTTTAACTCCTTTACTCCGTTCTTTTTAGATGCCCACCTGGGTACCCTGCAGGGAAAGCCGGCTGTCCTGGCAGGAATCTATAGGTGCAGGTGGCTCAGGCAGATTCAGAATGTTTTTAAAATGGCAGGAAAAAATAGACTGGGAGAGGCTGCCTTTTCCAGTCCGAACAGTGCAAAATATTTACTTGGGACATTTTTCTGCTATCAGCAGAAGATATCAGCTTGGAAGATTAATAATTTTTTTCTCCTACTAGATCTTTATGGTATCCAGTTGCAGTCTAAAACAGAGAATGACCATGGTACAGCTGAACAAACCATGGTACTAAAAATGTACATGTTCAGAAAACCTGGCCTCCGGAAATCTTGCAAGAGCTCTACAAAACCTGACAACTGCTTGCTCCACCAAAGCAGTGCCAAAATTGGTGGGGTAACAGAGCAAATACATTTTGATGCTCTTACACTGGGAAAACACCACAAAAAATAGATAAAATTCTTTAATGAGAAATTACCACAAAATGCAAGAATTTTCCTCGTATATGGAAAAGGAGATCAGAAACTAATTTTGTGACTGAGCACTTGTCCTACGTAACTGAATTAAAATAAGTAGGCATGGTATGGTTATTTATAGGCAGTTTCAAAAATGCTGACTGAAGTGTAGGTGCAGGTACATCAGCAATTAGCAGCCATAACCAGCTGTTAGCCACAAAACTTTCCAGGTAGCTCTATTTACATGGGAAAAAATTCAACACTGTTTAGCAGTTCTTGACATTTCCTGCTTTTACACTCACAAAACTCCTCCTGGAAAATACGTGTAAACATTACTTTATAATGTAAACTTTTACTTAATGGCAGCTTTTAAGTCTTCTGTCAAAAACATGTCCATACACAAATGGAATACATAAGTTGTGAATCTTACTCAGCTAAATTGAAAGTGAGGACTAAACTGCATTATAACTGAAATCTGTAAATATTCAATGTTTAAATACTGAAAACAGTTGTATTTGTCAAAAATGATTTGTTCAAGCCATTAAATATTAGGTATTTTTCACTCAAAAGATAACTTGGCTTCTCTAAGAATGAAAATATTTATAGGAGATACAGAATACTTCCTACCATTCCTACCAAAGGAACAAGTAGCTGAGTACACATTAAATCCTATTTTCTCAAAGGCATTCTATTTGTGCTTCCAGTCCTTTTCTGAGTACCTCTATAAAGGATAAGGAAATATCAAGCTGGAATTAAATACATAACATCACCTGAACTGCTGTAATGGGTATAGCCCAATATCCACTTATGAAAGGCAAATGCTTGAAAAGGGAGAGTAAGAAACAGGGTGAAATCTTTCTCTGGTGTATTCTCCCAGCCCCTCTTAATCAACAGACCAGGAAAGCCCTGACTTGAATATTGTTTCTCAACCACTGTGGTTAATAGTCAGTCAGAGGCACAGCTCTTCCACAAAGCTGTCTAATTCTTCTTCATGAGTATTTTTTATAAACCATTGGCCTCTTCCAGTGACGAATTCCACATTTTAAGGAGGTACTTTTGGCAAAAGGGTGGGACATTCCATTTTGGTTGCCTCTTTTTCCAAATTTAAGTCATCTTATTCTGGACTGTTTTGTGTCCATTCTAATCCTGTGTATCTGTTTTTGAATTATAAAGCATCTGTGCTGTCTTCAAAATGTACCATAGGGTTAATTCTCTGATGGCATAACTTGTTTTGTTCATTTCCTTCCTAACAATCACCAAGATCCTGTGTGGCTTTCTAGCTTCTGTTAGGCATTTACAATGATGTCTTATCTGTCAACGAATTCACTGCTGAATATGGTTAAAACTGTTCTCCAGGGCCCCATGCATACCCTTTCTTTCATAGTGAATCTCTCTGACACAGAGTATCACAAGGTCTTTCTCATTCTCCATGCAGCCAGGCAAAACTTTGATCATGGTGGATGACTTTGTAGCATGAGGAAGCTTGTTATTAACCTCACTGCTCCTTTCTGTTTCCAGGACATTTGTAAGCTGAGCACCATGGGCCTCACCAGAGACTGCTGTAGAAACCTTCTGCTAACACAGGAACCTAATGATGTGTCCCTACGTTTCATTTCTGATCCCTTACTCAGTCACTCTGCCAGGTATCTTGGATTTTTTTTTGAAGTAAAAAACTTCTTGAAAGCTTCAGTATGTTATGCTGACCTTAGCCCAAAGAAATCCCATACATATATCAGCATGTTGTAATTCCACAGGTTTTGGGGGTTTTGGGCTTTTTTTTAGATAAATCACAGCTGAGATAAAGGGAGCTAAAAGGTGTGTTTCTTCCCCCATATTCTTTTCACCCTTTATACTTTTCCAATAGGGTTCTCAAAGCCACAGCTGTGGCAAGATTAAACTTCCCTGGAGACAGCACATAGTGCTAGTGACTAGCTTCTGAAGATTCAAGATAAAATCTTCTGGTCATTGCACAGGCTAGAACGAAGATTTCCTCTTTCAGCACCTTCCACAAGGTCTCACCTTTCACGGTTTCAGTTAAAAAAACCCAAACTCTCCCCAAACAACAAAACCTCAAACCCACACCAGCACTAAAAACCCCCACAACGATCATTTTGCCTGTGATTTATAAAGACTGTTCACAGCCTTTTCACTGACCCCCTCTCCCAACTGTCTCAGTTTTGGAAATCTCTTGTGACAGAAGAAAAATGAAATAAAGTTAGCTGCTGCAATGTTTTGTTTGCCAAAAAAACCTATTCATAATATAAAATCCTCAACTAAGGTGTATGATAACCGTATCTTCCAGAGCAAATCCTCATTACCCTAACAGCCAGCTTATATCATGTAAACTGCCATGTCCCAGATCTTGCTCTAATAAAGAGCACGGTGTCAAATTCACAATGCAAGCTAATATGCGACTGTAGCCAGGTGAACAAATCTTTGGTGTCATTTTGTTCATTTTACAAAATACATTTTAATCCTTGCACTTCAGTGATTATTAAGCCTCATGCCACACCATTTTTTTCTGAACTTTAAAAATGTAGACAGAGAAATCTGAAAGTTTCTTGGTCTTCTAAAATAAATTCTTCCAAATTCTCATTTAATTTCAGAGCCATACTGTCAGTCTTACATTATCACAACTGGTTTTCCTAGATTAAAGGAACTGATTTCAAGTAGCATATTTGAAGACAGATTCTTTTCTTTTCCTAGCCTTTTTTCCCCCCACATTATTTTTACAGTAATGGACCTGACTTGCTAGCAAAGTTAACCTAGGATTTTGAAGGGGAGAAATTAGGGTGGGTTGTTTTTTTTTTTTTTCCTCACATCTCCTGAAAGGTGGTACTTGTCGGTAAATTTATTTTTTTTACAATAAGAGATCCAATTCCTGTATCCGTTGGTGCTTTCAATACTTTTGGCTTCTTATTGAAAAGTAATTTCCACATCTGTAGTGCACAGTCACCTTATGCCCTTTGTGGAAGGCTGCTTTCACTCATCTACAGCACTTGCATCCAGCTTAGTTAGAAACAGGTTTTCTCTCTCGATCTGTCAGTTTTAAAGTTCACGTTTAACAAACAGTACTTAAAAAAAATTTGATACAACTAGCTGAAAGTAGAAAACTAAAGAGAACTTTGCACCTCCAATTCATACAAGAGTGATGACTCTAGAATGTTTCATATAAAAATTAAAATTGCATTGTTTCTTTTTAAGGCATAAGCTTATAAAATGGAAAATCACTATTATTTGTGGAATAACTGATCTATAGTCGTAAGACATTGAATTGTCAAAAGCCTACCTTTCTGGTAAATGTAATTGTTTCAGAAATGGTTGCCTTTGCTGTGTTTACCAAAACAGAATGTTAAATTCTCCATAGAGGAGTAGGTCTTCTCCACTTCTGCAGAATATGATACAGTTTGGATTGACTCAGCAGCAGCTCTTACAGTGACTTCCAGTCTGGGACACATCTTTATTTCCAATCCAGATGAAAAAATGCTCTCTCAAAAAGAAAGTAGGTCACAAGATACAGCAATTAATCTTTAAAATATTAGACAACACACTTTTTCACAGGATACACACAGGGTACAGTTTCAGCTTGTTACTTTCAATATTCACAGTAAAATACTTTTGAAAAATAATCTATTTAAGTGCAGCTTAGAGCCATCAAGTGACAGTTTATTTTGTTCTGCAGAAATATTTATAAGATACCAAACATCAGCTGAGTTACTCTTTTTGCATCCAGACTTGCTCAACCAGTTATGCACTACACCAATGCTGAAAGAGGTTTCTTGGAAAGCTTGAAGCTTCGCAGTTTTCATCCATTCCAACTGAAGCTCTATATCAAAGAATAAACGCAAAGTTCCTGTGCTCTAGATCTGAAGGATAAGACACTGATCATTAGGATAGCTTGTATAGTGAAGACACCATAATGCCCTGTGGGTTCAGGATATCCATGTTGTACAGTAAGACTTCCCTATTCAGACAGATTGTCCCAAATGCTTACAGTCACTCAAATTTGTGGAGAAGGAACAGTGAGGAGACCAGTTGGCTTGATCTTGTTGATTCCTCCATCTAAGATGCAGACCCTCGGGTACTTGTTTTTCACTAGATGAGCTGCAAACTGAAAACAGATATATCATTAGCATACTGCATTTTATAATCCTTAAATTGAAATAACTGTGTTAAGTGAGGCAAGTTAAACAAAAGAAAAAATTATTGGACCCTAAAGGTTCTTTCTTTGCACCAACTAGTCCAACACAGGAATCCAGGACTGTCTGTTGAAACAGCTGGGATGAATTTGGTGGTCATGAAAGCATCACACTGATAACCCTGAGCTTTATTGATCTCTGCTTAGGCAGGATTTTACCTCGTTCTAACAGGATTATTTAATCTCAGAGTAATCACTGGAACCCCTCTCAAAGCATGAAATAACAGGTATTTTTCTCTGCATTAATCTAACTCTCAGCTGTTTTCCATAGGTTCCCAAGTGTACCAAATATCACAGTTTGATGATATAGTTACCTATCAAACTTGTCCAACATGACTTGATTTCACGGACATCAGATATGAATTTGGGGCCTAGCAGCTGTACTCTCTCCCCCCCACCAATCTGCCCATAAGCAGGTTACACAGTGCAAGCGCACACACCACCCCCCAGTCCTTGAAAGCCTCTCTCCTCAATTAATTCATTCCATAAACCAAACACAGCAGTTGCCAGTTTCTGTGTAGCAACTTTATGAAAAGGTGCTATACAGGTGAAGGAACAATATTTTGTATATCAAAATAATAATAAAGATCAAAATAGCAAAAAATATCAAAATCCAAACCCAAACAATATTTTATGTATCACATGTCAAGCTTGCCTTTTAAATACTGACTGCAATACATTAAAAAGCAAGACACCAAAATGGATTAATCAGAGAGAAAGTGTAATAGTTCTACTTTATTTCCAATAGCTGTGAGAAAGACTGCCCTACCATCCCAGCCTTTGAGATTGTTGCTTTATACTTGATTGACAAATTAGCACCATTTGTGAAATCACTGAATGCTTCCAGATGGGCTATGCAAAACATTTGTAATTCCCTTTTTGACTCTTTAAAATGATTTGTGATACTATTCCAGAACTCTGTGCAAGCATGATGTTCAAATAACTAACTCTGCACAAAATTAAATTACTAACTCAAGAACAGCAGTAGGCTCTCCATCCAAACTTAGTACATGGGATTTCTTTTTACATTTACATTTGTTCTAATTACCTGTGATAGTATAACAGATATTAAGGCAGAACAAGATGTACTACATGATTACCTGACCAAGTACAAGCCCTGAAATAATCTCTTTAACAGGTAAGAGTTCATAGTAGAAAAGTTTTAAACTCCTTCTATAGCCAGAACTTTTTGTTTCACACTGAAGGTATTTTATACATGCAAGGAATTTATTTCTGTCCACTTATGTGTCAAACATAACTACTGCATTCCTTTCTCTGTGTTCAGGATGGATTTAACCAGAAAGTGAGCAACTAGTATGTAATCTGTAACCACTGAGGGCTTGTTGAGGCAGAGTAAGAGGTGTCAGTAGATCAGCCAGGACATTCTGGCTGTTACGTTTGTTTCAGGTACTTGCCTAAGGAAGACCAAAAGGAAGTTCAGTCATGTCTTTCCCCATTAGTTTGGGTCAGTCAGTACAGGATTCAAAGGATCAAATGAAAAAATCCCCAAAATCAATCAAAACAGCTAACAGTAAAGTCAGACCATATGTGGATGTGAGTTTCCATGAGAAAAGTAAATGCTTTTAGAGAGGCTCTCTCTAAAAGATGCAGAAGTGGTGTAATATGCACAGAGATATCACTACGAGAGTCCAACTACCCTCTTGCTATAATCACAGTCCATAAAGATGTGGTGTGTAGTAAAACAGAGACAAAGATTATTTCTGTCAAAAATAGCACTCAGCTGTGCATACCATGAGCTACAAAAATAGTATACATCCCTAGTGAAATACTCCCACCAGACATCTCTGCTTCACACATACATATCTGCCACCTCACAGTGCTCTCCACCTGTGACTAATGGATAGTGCTCTCTCTTGGACACTGATGCTGCTCATAGCTGGAAGAAATGAAAAATGGCAACAAGCGTTGAGATGGACAGAAAGCAGGGTATATTTGCAGAGTACAATGTTCCATGTGTCAGCAGAGAGGTTCCACTCTGTCAACTGATAATTTTACACTTCTGATAATGAACTGTAAACTCTGCTCCAAGTTTTTGGTTAGCCTAGACATAATATAACTACCATTCCACGTAATTTGAAAAGAAAATATGCAAACAAATGCTTTGTGTTTAGGGTTTGAACATTAAGGCCTGTGTCCCGTTGTATTTTAGAACTGCTTTATTAACCAAGACATGACTGGAAATAAATTTTCTTCACTGCATATGACAAGAGATTCCTCTACACCCTTATGGTAAGGAATCTCTCACTTCTCGCAGGGCCTCTGCGAAGCAAGCACTGCAGAACCTGTGGCTGTTAGCCAAATGACAGGCAGAAAGCACAAGAACAAGACAAGATGAACTGCCTTTTTTTTTTTTTTTTCTCAAGTTGTCACAGAACTGTCTGCAGTTGTCTAAACAGATGAGAAAGGCTGCAAATACAGCTCAAAATATTGCATCTGAACACCCAGCCAGGGAAAATCCAATGAGTAGGGAACGTACAACTGTTGGTACCTCACTACTGTGGGAATTAGCTGCAAGTCAGAGGCCCAGAGGCATATACATTGCCATAAGCTGAGAGCTGCCATCAAACTCCAATATCAGCCTCCAAGAGCTTTGCACATACACCTGCCTCCACACTGCAAAGAAGAAGAGAGTCGAGGTTTAACTCCTAGGGTAATAGGATTTGATCCGATTACGGACATTCCTAGTCTTACCTTCGGCCTTCCCACATTGTGTCGCTGAAAGTAGAAACAGTAAATTTTAGTAAGGAGTAGTTTTAGAGCTAGTCTCTTACTAGCATTGCAGTCTTCCTAATTAAAGCTTTGACTTTCTACAGTTCTGTTCCTCAGTACATGTTTGTGCCTTTCTCTCCCAGACAGAGGAGTCCGTCTGTCACAGACAAGAACGGGAACTTGTTCACCATGTTTCTGAAATGTTCCAACACCACCTGGTATCTTTCCCTGCCAAAATACACTGTATGAAGCTAGTATTTTCAAAACACATGGAAGTGTTATTTCTGGCATGTGCACTGATGGAGGGGCATGAGAGGAAGATCTATTTGAAATAGCTACATAGACTTCCTCCCCAATGTGACCTTAATTTATGTTCAAATATCGGTAACTTCAATCCAAGAAATTAAGCTGTGTCCAGTTCTGGGCTCCCCAGTTCAAGAAAGATGAGAAACTCCTAGAAAGAGTCCAGAGGAGAGCAACTAGGATGATAAAGGGACTCGAACATCTCCCCTATGAGGAAAGGCTGAGGGAGATGGGCTTGTTCAGCCTGAAGAAGAGAAGACTGAGAGGGGACCTCATCAATGCATACAAATATCTTAAGGGCAGAAATCATGAGGACGGAACCAGTCTCTTTGCAGTGGTGTCCAGCGACAGGACAAGGGGCAATGGATACAAACTGAAACATAAGAGGTTTCAGTTGAACATGAGGAGGAACTTCTTTACTCTGAGGGTGACAGAGCACTGGAACAGGCTGCCCAGGGGGGTTGTGGAGTCTCCTTCTCTGGAGATATTCAAAGCCCGCCTGGACGAAGTCCTGGGTAACATGCTCTAGGAGAACCTGCTTTAGCAGGAGGGTTGGACTAGATGATCTCACGAGGTCCCTTCCAACCCTTGCGATTCTGTGATTCTGTAGTTGTTTGCTAAAAAGTTGAAAAAAAATCAGTGATCCAAAAAGAGCAAAATTTCATGTATCAATAAATGCCCAAGGTGCTCTTCTGAATTAATGCCACAGACTTTCTACAACAGAAACTGCCACCTTGGACTTCACCTATGGGCTCTATTTCCTTTATAAATGCTATCATAAAGTGTCAACTATAAGTTTAATAACAGGCAACTGAATACATTATTTGTAGTCTACTAAATAACCTAATTTACAGAAGTGCTCTTAAGACAGAAGATAACATGGTGAGGAGATAAGCAAATGGGTTACATCATCCTTAGTAACCTGTAAACCACTTACACCTTAAAGAGATATTGAAACATCCCAGGGAGGTGGTCGAGTCCCCATCCCTGCAGGTATTTAAAAGACGGGTAGACGAGGTGCTCAGGGACATGGTTTAGTGGTGGGATGGCAGGGTTAGGTTAATGGTTGGACTTGATGATCTTAAAGGTCTTTCCAATCTAAATGATTCTGTGATTCTATATAAAAGTAGTGCACAGTTAAGTTTCCATTATACGGGTTGATTTTAAATAGAAATTAACCCATTATTTCTAAGGTGATTATACTTTCTCAATTTTATCAAATGCTTGTGTTGAAATTACTTCTGAGATATATGTTTCCCCATGCCACTGGTGCATTACAGTCCTCTCTAATGCTTCTGTTTTCATTTAGACAACAACACTACTTGGGGGAAATGAAGTTATGCTTATCTGAGGTAGAGGATTAAAGGGATGCCACAAGATTTTAAGCTTTTTCCTTTCTGCCTCAGGTGGCCTTTCCTCAAAATGTACTTCCCAACCCAGTTCAGTTACTGTGTTTTTACTGCCTGCATCTAGCAATTAAATTGAACTGCCTCTTGCTACTTTCACAGCAAATATTATATATGAAAGGATGAATATGTGAGCAACTTGTTCAATGACTACTATGTGATGGCTTTGGTGAAGACTTTGAAAACACTGTCCCTCTCTTAAGTAAAGCATCAATCAATTCCACATAAGACACCCTTCCTGGCGAGTATAACTGAGCCAGAAAATTGTAATTTGCATTTGAAAGCAGTCAGCTAAGACTGTTTCACGCAGATATAAGAATTTAGGCTTTCAAAGACAGACAAAAATCACAGCAAATGGGTATCAAAATTTGGGCAAATATTAAACATTTTATTTGGTATTGGTGTTGCTCTCAACACAAACAGCGTAACAGGACTGCTCCTTTAAGTACCATCAAGAACCTTAATAATCTGCACATTGGAGCACTTATCAAAATGTTTCTACTATCCTGTTCCAAGCAGTAAAACCACAGCTTTCAAGTGTGCTGAATGTATTACACCAGGCACGTCACATTTTTAGACTGTCTACAGCAAAGAGTCTAATAAACACAACAGCTTGAGCAGCATCGTTCCCAGCACCCTTCAGGCTAGCCATCAGGGTTGCTATGTACACATAATTCACTGTCACAGACATTCTTGTGACAGGTTGTAATTAAAGGGCAAGGTGGGAGGGAAGGAGTACACTGTACCAGAATACCAAAAGAGACTGCTGTGACAAATGTTACAAGGGTATAAATGTTAATATCATATTCTGAAATAATCAGAGGAAAAAGAGATACTTTAGAAGCTGCGGGAGAAATATCAACCAAATTTTGTAGTACTAATCCATTGCTGTAAGATTATTATTATTTTTTAATTTCCTTGCTACACAAACCTCTCAGGGGCTGCCATCTGTTTTGGTGTATGATTTCAGTCAAGAGTTCACCACCCTGAAAGCACACCATAGTCAAGGTGATCAGTCTAGAGCTTTTTAAACAACGCTTCCCATATGCCACAAGGCCGACTCAGCACACAAGATTATTTTTATTCAGCTACTTCTTATATTAAAGGGTTCCAGATAAATGAAATGGCACTTTAACACTAAGGGAAAGATAGGCACCTAAAGACTCCCATATCAACAAAACAACTTTGTGCAAACACATACTAAGGAAAAAGAAAAAAAAAAAAAAAAAAAAAGAAAAGCGTAGATGTTACTGCTCTAACAAGATCAAGGAAAAATTCTTTATACACAGACCTGGCCAAAACTGAGCACTTTCCATTGCATCAGTACAAAAATACAGCAGTAGCTTAAAGGACTTACATGCAAAGATTTGAAAATAAGCCTACACAAGCAGGTATTTTAGAAGCTGGTTTCAGAAAATAAATTTTCCTGAGAATGAAAGTAAGAGTAAACACTCACATTTCTGCACGTAATAAATTTTAAACACTTGCATTTTTAATTTTCTACTTAGAAATTATATATAAAAAAATACCCAGTTGAGACCAAGCACTTGAAAATGAAAACTCAACTGCAGATTTAGCTGTTGTAACACAGCTAATTTATACTGACCAAAATATATTCAGTGCACCCAATACATTTGAATGGATTGTAAAGTTAAAATGCAGAAAGCAAACCTACTCTATTTTTGATTCAACAGAAAATAAAAAAGCTGTTAGTGAACAGAAATATGTTTTTTTAAAAAAGATGCATAACAGCTGGATTGAATATTAAAAAGAAAGCATGAGTCTTGCTGAAAGATTCTACTTCCCTTCAAGTCTAAAGGTTGTCCTAGATGTTGAAAAATCTTCAAAGAAATACTTGATAGTGAAAAACTTTTCTTTGTGATTTGCAGTACTTTTTACTAACACTACTCAAACTCCTACTTTTGTCCCATTTCTTAAACTCTGGGACAAAAGTCTTTGGTCACATTCCCTCTTGAAGCAGTCAGTCAGTCTGTCCTCTTCAAAAGCTGATTCAGATCCAGTTTATCGAAAAGCAAAACAACATTGCCTCAGACAAGCACTGGCATTGCCAAATTCACCAATACCATTCTAGTTGGCAATATCCTTACATAAGTCTCCTGGACTTACAACACACATTTATTAGGTCATTACCATCTCTATTTCAGTTATCACCATTTCAGATTATCTGAACCAGAACACCAGGAAATATAAAACACTGTCTGAGAGCTGAAAAACAGCCTCAGAAAGTGATAATTCCATGTTATAATGCACCAGCCCTGAGTGATACAGATACAACCTAATCCATGCAAGCTCATCCAAGGACAAGGGTGCTCTTTCAGAGGTGAAGCCCTCAAAGACACTATAACCACAGCCGAGCCCGACATACCTGACGGAAACCCAGGAGCCTGACAGTACCACTGCAGGATTCAGATTCACCATCTCCCACCTTTTCTGTCCTTACAGATCTCCCAGGTGACTGAGAAGAGCTGAGATCCTGCTTGCCAGCATCTCTCAGAAGTCAGACATATTTTGATGGGTAAAGCTAAACACTCCACAATTCCTCATCTCAGAAACATCCAAACCTCTGTGTAGTAAGGCACACAGATGGGCCAAACAATGCCTACATCAACCAACCAACTAAAATTTCCAGTAACTGTGGCTGTTGATCTCAGTCAAGATTAAAAAAAGAGAACCTATTTCGAGTTTCAGAAATAGCCTGCTTTCCTTGACACCTACTACAGAATAGGAAAAGTAACACTCAGATTCTGCTCCTCAGCCTCCATCTCTTATTTTCCCCTTTTCCTCTTTCATACCTAGCTGGAAAGGGTGAATATTTAGGTCATCTCTGCTGTACATGAGGCATTCAGTGCAAACTAACCAAAGCCACTGACAGGGGCAGAATTATAACAGCATAACACAGCTCCTGGCTGGCAGCCCAAGCGTCTTTCTCAGGCCGTGTGAAGAGCAATGTACTGGCAACAGCAGCTGGGCTACTTTCTGTCGATGCAGGAAAAAATGCATACATGTTACAATAATAAAAATGACTAAATACAATAATACAGACTTTACAGAATAAAATAATGAAGACTTAACCATGACTTGGGTAGAGTTACAACCAGCAGGATTGTTGCTGATTAACTAAACCTTTCAATCTCTTCAAAATACAAGCCTAATCTCTTCCTCTTTAAAGGCAACAAAGAGCCGCCTGATGATTCCAGTAGGCTCTGAATCTGAATGCAGAAGGGAAGGTGATGTCTTAACAAAACATGAAAAAGAGCCATTCTGGCAATCATAAGGAGCCCCTCCATCCCTGCAAAGAGAAAATACCTTCAGTTTTCATTCCACTCGCTCAATCACTTTTCCGCAGAGAATATTTACAAGGAAGTGTAGAATTTAAAAGATGTATAGTGGAAAAACCTCAAGAAGTTTATTGCCTATTTTCTGTTTACTTTCACTCCAGAAGTTTCATTAAGCCCTTCTAACTAAATGTATCTGACTTTAGAAGCACGAATGCACCTGCCCTTCAGTATTCTATGCAACACCTAATCTTCAGATCATCCTATGAAGTTTCATGGGTATCCATTTGTGGTTTTAAGACAGGTTTATAACAAGAAACCAGCTTCAGCATGCAGGGACTTGCTTCTCTGGCAAGACCTTTTTAAAAGGCCTGAGGAAGATGACAGCAAAATCACACAAATTCAGTGGTAACTGGACACTTTAACCTATGTGTCTCAATCTTCATATAAGAAGAAATGCATTTTTGATAGTGTGCTGAGAGAAAAACATTACTTTCATATAAAATTTTTTTTTCAGGAACATGATACAAAAAGAATCTTGAACTTGACCCTGTCCCTCTTGCCTTGAAAAGGGTCAGAAAGATCTCATGGAAAATTGGGACTGCTTGTCTTTGCTTTGGAGATAATTCATATGTTTCATCTATTAGCTACTGTGATGTAATAAGACTACTTTGCTTCAGTAACTTGTAGAAATTGTCTAGACAATGTATTTATAGCAGCATAACTTATCTAGACAAAAAATAATCAATGTAACAATCAGAAGTTACAATTTAGAATTTATTTCCCTGCTATAAAGACAAATGTTTACTAAGCTTTGACTTACAGCTTATCTGTCTTTTTCCAAAGCAAGAAATAAATGAGTTGCTAATTATTAGACAGATTAAAGTGTCCTGTATACTTTGTTCTGTTACAGCATTTAACTGACAATAAAACACATGTATATTAAGCAACCACATCACACCAGTAGAAGCGTGTCACTGTCAAAATTGAGTTGCTGGAGCATGATTTAGTGTCAGGTAAAGTATTTCTCCTTTTCTAATTTCAGTCAACATTGCGGTAATACAGACAAAAAGTTGCAAACAGAAACAGATAATAGCTTAGCACCTCAAAGTTGACCGAAGGAGGGGAGATGAAGCAGCAATGTCACCCTTCCAAAAAAAGACCCAAACCAATCCCCATCCTACATATGAGTAACTATGTACAGCCTTTGTACTTGCTGTATCTCAGACTTTGCAAGTGACCCAAGTCTGGAGACATGCCATTTGCCACGCACCAAAAAAAGAAGCTACAGTTGAGCACTCATTACCTATTTAACTATTATACTCCTAACTGTAATGATCCCTTGCCCATACTGGAATTTACAAGGTACTTACCTATCAATGGCAGTGGGAAAGAGGAATTTAATTCACTTAAGAGATACTGCCACTTAACATACTTAAAAGTTAAAAATCAAAATAGAATGTTTGATTAACTCCAGCATAATGCCTTCTATGTAGATGTTTCCTGCTGTTCTGAGAGCCAAACAAGTATCTGCTCTGTTAACAAGTGCCCAGAATCCCCAAGGTGAAGAAAGGCTGGCACGAAGTAAGAACCAGCCTAAAGGAAGGAATATTCTGCAGAGAAGTGTGAGCCAAGCACCACCACACTATGCCCAGTGCAAGCTCCTCTTTACAATACATTTATGCTGCTAATAGCACATACAGTAAGGCTCTTGTACATCAGTCGATCTATTCATTAAACATTTAGGGTGAGTAAATTAAATGGCTTAACAAGCAGGATTATCCTGTTTTAATTCTGTCCTAAGGAAGTGTTCAACTAGAGCCAGAGCTATGCTACAGTCTGTGGCGCTGCTGGCTTCCTTTGCCTCCTGCTGGAACAGTGCTGGGGTGACGTTTTCAGTTTTCCCTCTCGCCTATTGAGTCCTAGACAGCATTTCATTCCAATTTAAATGTTTTATCATCTGGCACCAAATCAAATACAAAACACAGAAACAGAAAAGAAGTGTGAAAAGGGGAAAAAAGCTTTTTCAGTGTACTCAACTTTGTTTTTTAATTTTTAGTTTATTTAAATGATGCCAAGTAGGCTACTAACACGAAACACAATTGAAAGATTCAACCTTCTAATTACAAATAGCCCCATAAATAATCAGTGTTTTTTCACACTTACCAACCTCTCTGTCCTGCATAAATTTAAACCAAACATGTAACAGTGCCAATCTCCATATTTTTATTGGAGTAAATAGCAGTGAACACTTCTGAAAAATTCTCCTTTATGGTGAAAGGGACAATTTGTGTCTCATTCCTTTTCAGCTAGAAACATATAACTCTGTCTAGAAAAAAAATACTTTTTAAGCTGAACTTCTTATAACATTTCTTTGGACAGAATTGGTTTTGTTTCCATGCATTCACTTTTGCAATTTTTCAAATGATTGGATTACCTAGTAAAATTTAAAAAGTAATAGCTATTGTTCTTGTCAAGCCTCAAGCTACATAGTTCTGAATTGGTTAAGTTAATGAATAATGGCAGACAGTTCTGTGCAGCCACGCAGAGTAAAACTGAAATTAGCCTTAAAAAACGATCCACAAATGAAAGGAGCTCTATGTTTTATCAACACAGTAAAATTGAGGCTGGTTTCATCTGCACTCCAAGGGTGTGATAGAGGTAGTGAATCCCTACCAGTATTTAGGCTCCAGTATTTAATTAATCTGTGGTCAAACTGGTCAATCCAGTATTTTGTTGCTATTTAAAACTCCACACTCCTTAGTTAGACTTTCAAGAACTCTAAAAGCAAATCAAGAGGTAAAGCAGCATTTCTCTTTTATGGAAAGCTGTAATATTGACAATTCCAGGTAAACCAGGTCAACATGGTCTCAATTGCAGAAAGTCTGGGTTTAGAGGACAAGGTAGCACCCTCTCATGTGACTTAAAGTACTTGCACTTACTAAGCACAATGCAAGTTTTCTTTAGCTGCACTACAAATGAAACATTCACTTTTCATTTAATAAAACATTTAAAAAAAAATTAAGTTTGCATAAGAAGCGTCACTACATTACAGGAGAAAATTGTATCTTCTTAGCTATGGTGTAACCTACGTCCCGAACTGCAAAGTCTCTGTCCTTTCTTTCCTTCAGACACTTGTTCCAAGTTGTTTCTTTGTTGTTCTGTTTTAGACAGAATACTTAAGAGTGTTCCTTTGTTTCAGATAAAACATTTCTGACTGGTCCTGGAAAACAACTCCCAGAAAATGACTTGGTAGTATGTGGGATATAGCCCATAAAGACACTCATTAGTGAATACCAAAGCACCTTCTCTTTTCTGTTCCTGTTCCTCAGGAGATTAGTGAATCGTTAGGCTCTTACTGAGATAAATGATTCAGTGATTTAAAATGTAATTGTTGAAAGCAGCTACATAACCCACCATAAACGTGTAAAGCATCATTTAAGTCATCTCCATTTGGCTCTTAGCATTTTATGCATTTTGCATTTGTTCCTTTGAGGAGGAGAATTTATGCATTCAACATTTAGTGAGCTACTATGATTATTCAAGTTGATTGTCTTCATGTTGAAATATTTATCACAGGCTTACCCAGATCTCATGCTGAAACCTAGATACTCACTGACTGAAACTTTTTGAGATATGCAGTCTCTTTTATGCCATCTCTGTAACTATTTAAGGGACACGATACGTATCACAAATTAATTTCCTAAATGATGAAATGCAGGTTAATGAAAGGGATTTCTCAGCTACTTACAACTCTCTGTATATATGAGACTCCAACACGTGTTGTGCCAATGCTTCTGCTGTCCATCACATGAAGACCTTTTAATGATACACAGTTCTCCTTGTCAAATCAGGGTTACAGGCCATGCCCTTGGAGTAAATAGGCTTAAGAAACTCTGGTGAACTAAAGCTATACCATACTTAAGCATATGTCTTCCCCCAAAAACAGGGGGAGGGAGTGGGGAGAGAGAGAGAGAGGGACTTTCCTTCACCTGAGAGAAGAATGGCAAAAGAAATACTACTTCTTGTTATTCTGCGGGTTCACAAGCACCATTAAATATTTAGTTATTTAAAAAAAAAAAAAAAAAAAAGAGGCAAGTCTGAATATTCTCCCTGTCTAGTTAAAGGCACTGACAATAAAAGTATCATATGAAAGTTACCAGTGGGAACCATTCTCCTCTTCACTGAGCCCAACTGCATGAGTTAAATGATTCTAAAAATCTAACCAATACATTGTTTTTTATTAGTAGGAATATGAATTCTATCTTATTTCCTTTTGGCTTCATAACATACCTCTGCCCACCCTGCTTACCTTGTATGTGCTTCCTAACACCACAGAAAGTAAACACAAGTCAGTTTTGAAAACTAGATCTTACTGATGGACAGTAGAAGTGGTGATGTCACTTCCATAACATGCCAAAAATAAAGATTTTAAAGCTGAAAAGGGCAACATTAAATAATTTCATTTCCAATATCAACTTTCTCAGATGTTGATCACTTGAAGATAAGTATGTCTGTCTAGAAGCAGACATGAACAACAACAAAAAAATCACCCCAAATCCTGTCATCATACCCAAAGTTACTAATCTGAATTATCCAGACTCTAGTGTTTATTTACTACTGTCTGTATTCATACCATTGATATATTTCTAAGTATAAACATGTATTTTATAGAAATATACTTACAGAAGCTGTGTTCTTCACTGCATTTCCTACAATCACCACAACTCTTCCTTTAAAGCTCTGGAGCGTGGCAGTTGCTGGGCACTGGACGAGATCCCCTTCTGCAGTAAATGCTGATGCAAACGGGACGTTGATGCTGCCGGAAATGTGGCCACGGTTAAAGCTTAGGAAGATCAGTTAAGGACATCTGAGAAGCAGAGAAATCTGTGGTAGACGCACAGCTGTAGGATGAACCTGCTTGTCATCCTGGCTGTCGTAATTCAACAGTGCTGGTCTTTTGTGCTAATATATTCTTGACAAACCTCATTTACTATTTACTCATATGGAAAAAACAACTTTTGACACTACACAGAAAGTACAGAATGAAGAGTTGTTTCATAAAGGACATAGCACAGCACTACAGAAACTGATCTGCTAAACAAAACACTTTGTGCTAAAGAACCAATAACCACAGTATATGTGTTTTCGTGGATTGTACTTCAAATCAGCTCTAGTCTGATAACAGGAGCCAAATACCAGTAAGTAGCCGGAGCACCTCTTCCAGAGGAGTTTTATGCAAAAGGAATGAAGTACTCGCAATGAGAACCAAAACTAAATAGGAATTATTGGAAAATTTCCTTAGACCTCCTGCCAACCCCCACAAGCCCCTACGATTTTGATCCAAACCGAAATTCTATTGTACATGCACTCAGATTCCCAGATGAGCATTATGTATATTATCTGCAGTCCCACTAACAGCAAGTGTGTATTGGGTATTGAAAAGCAAACAACATATGAGCGCCAGCAAGTATGAGATATAGTTTTGTGCTTCACTTTCAAAGGATGATCATTCAATGAGATTTTATGAACAAATATTGAATTTGAAAGTCTCTTCAATAAAAAATAAGTTGGACCACTACTACCTCACTTTTTATGAATTTGAAAGTGTGCCATGACCTTGACAAACCTCTGAATTACTTTCATAGAGCGTACACACATGGCTGGAACGCTCCCCTTCCCCAACTGTAAATGAGAACAGCTTTGAAGAGATGGGAAACAGCAAAGTTCTGTAAAAATACACACAATGTCAAATATCCAGATTAGTCACTCTTTATTACTGTACTTGTAGAAAGCTAGTTTACTTTACAATTAAATCCCAGAATGCCTTTAATCCTTAACCCTTTAAATCCCAGAATATAATTTATAATTAAATCCCTTTTTAATAAAGGAGATGTTTTAAACGGAGGTAAGATTTTACTGACTTAGATTAATATTAGCATTCATTTCTCATGATTTATGTAACAGTTTCAGCTTTATGATCATCGTTGTTATACTGTGGGAAAAACATGGCTATATAAAAACATTTGAAAGAACAAAAGATGATCACGTACCATTCCTTAATGTTGCCATTTTGTTTCTATTTTGAAGGGGAAAATTATGACACTCCTCCTTCACTAATTTGTGCCAACCCCATTTCCTCAGCCCCATTTATAACCACATCGCTCATTGCTACTAACCAGGGTAAAAGTTCTGAAATTAGCGTCATTTAGACAGAAAATGCCTTTAGACAGATTTAGTTGCCCACACTTATGCCACTGACTATCCTTAACTGATCAGAGAAACTCTTTTAAAAAAGAAAAACATTGGATGTCAACTTTAGTACCAAACTAGATCAATCCAAACTGTATTCTCTGTCATTCACTTTCTCCCTAATGTTAAGTGACCCTCTTATGCATTTCAGTACTAAGACAATTAACAAGAGGCCAAGATTTTGTGCTACAGACCGAGAGACCATAGGTATGCAGCTATAACTTTCACAGCAGGAATGGAAGGCTGCCAGTATTTCTATTAAGATGCTTAATGAAATGAGCCCTAGATAAATCGCTGGCCAGACACACTGCTTTGAGCATATTACCTTTTTGCTATAAAGTCTTCTGCTACAAAGCTGTCTATTGGGGAAAAGCATTAGTAGCTCTTGGCCTCGCAACATGAGCTTCACTACAAAACAATGCCTTCGCTTTCAAGTGCGTCCTGGTATGAAATATGAAGCATGTTTGATACTCGTTGAAAGTCCTTTCATGCCTTTTTCAAATCACATTGAAAGCAAAGCGAGAGTGAAGTTTAACATGGCAGGCATAGATGATGAGGAAGACTAACAACAAAACATAAGAAATGATCACATTTTTGAAACACTTCACAGTGTTCTGTCACATTTTAAAACACATGCCACAAGCAAAATACAGACTGCCTGATCCTATTGTACAGTTTGCTGAAATTTTGTGACAAACACAAAGACTGTTTCCTTACTGCGAGAATGAACAGGACAGTGAGCACAGTATTCCTGTGGCTTCCCATGTGTATTCACAACTGCTGATAGTTTAATAGCTTTCTATACACACCATATGTTTTCTTCTACAACTGACATACAAACCAACCCACTCAAGGGGTAATTTTACTACCTATCAGGCTGCCTTTTTAATAATGGCATTCCCTAGCTCCTAATACCAGGAAGATTTAAGTCCACCCATTATTTAAAGGACAGGACATTTTAGTCTATCATAACCTCCAACCAGACTGAAACAGCAGCAGCGGTGATTACAGTGCACTGATCAAGCTATGGAGATTTTCTCTCTCCAGCATGCCTCCTCATTCAAGAAATATAAATGGAAAGTCGATTAAAATTTTGTAATGTGAAAGACAGCCTCCTAAAACCACTTACTTCATAGCAGTCAAATGATTTTAAAATAACTGAAGTTTTGAATCCAGTCTGCTGGAGTAGGATAGGATCAGTACGACAGTAGAGTAGAACCTATTATCAAGCTATTAGGAAAGCTATAGAAACATTTAATCAAGCACCTTGTCTTTGATCCTGATTATAATATAAATAAATCCATTACTATACACAGGTAATAGCCTTTCAGTGCAATGATTGTAGTCTAGGTGCTTTATATTACTTGCTCTCCTTCTGCATTCTCCTTGATGATTTCTAGGAAGTAGCTTAAATAATTAATAACAGAATGATGCATGTAGAAACAGAAACATTATTTAACTCAATAGTATCAAAGCTTTCTATGCAGTAACAATAACCTTTTATAGTTTTTAATTTTAGGGACTTCTCTTTTAAAGTGGAGTCTAAAAAGTATTATCTCTTGATAAAGAAATTATCTCGCAGAAAATAGCCTATATTTTTACTGTTTTCTGGATAAAGAGGACCACATTTTCAACAATCTCGATCCAGGAGTAAAGAAGTGTTGGAGTCCAAAAAAAAGAGTCAAATGACTCAGACACTGAATCTCTACTTAATTTGAATCCTTAACTGATGCATGAAATTAATACATGCAAGCAAAAGAAAAATTACTTTTTTTGTGTTCCTTTGACCATTCTGTTTTATCTACACAGCAGATCACATTACAGGTTCAAGTTTGGCGTACAATAAAATTATAATTCCTTGAAAATAAGTGTTAATTTAGAACAGTCCAATTATACTATTCTGTTTACTATGTAAATAATAAATTTAGCTCAACATAGTAAAAATAATATTTATTCTTCTGCTTCACCATACTTCATAAATATTGCTAAATATTTAACAGAGAAAAATGTTAGTGGCAGTGTTTTTCTGCATATACATTGCCTTTACAGTAGTATTTAAACATACTAGATAAAAAAGGACATTGAAACATATTTATTTAAATTTTGTTTAAATTTTTACTATGTATTCTAGCCCAAATGTTGACATTGATCCACCATTCACTTCACTGTCTAGAATTTACACTTTTCTAATACGCATGCAGTATGTTAGTAGCATTTGTTGGACGCTGGAAGATCTTTTCTAATGTGAAAATGTTGGGAGCCTGTAGGATCTCAATCCTTGGAGATCTTTAAGAACAAGCCAGACATACGTAAAAGGAATGATCCTCCTCTCTCAAAGTAAAAGGTGGACTAAAACTCATGATTATTTTGTTATTTTTTTATTGAGTATTGTTTGCCCACTAAGATTTATACCTTGTGACACAGCAAGCTAAGAGTACGTCTACTCCAAAAACAACTATATACATCACCTTTGCTCTTATGAAAGGAGCAATACTTAAAAAAAATGATACAAACCAATGACAAGTATATTCCCAAATATAGCATGTAACATTAAGAGTTACCTCTAATAAAATCTTGTCATTATTCCCACTTTTAGATGGACGTTGATGAAGATGTGTGTTCCTGGCAAAAGCACATATGTAAGAAGGACTCCCCCTTCCAAAACCCAAACAAACCCAGCCCCATAATAACACTACTGCAGAAAAGCAATAAAAAAATTACTCCACATGCAAATAACTACATATTTGAAAAAGAACAAATGGATAAAGCATACATAGGGTAGCAACCCTCAGAAAAACACAGCTTCAAGATACCTTTAAGACTTTTCTGATTATAAGCTAGCTAGAGGACATAAGTTAGGGCAGCTACATGGCTGCATTACCTGACAGTAGCAAGAAGGTACTCAATAGGATTTGATTTTCTACTGAGGGACTGGCAAAGCACATGAGCTATCAACTCTTCTCTATCTCCCCTTCCAACTAACTGGAAAACCTACACCCTTCCAAAATATTGGTCATATTAAATGGGGAAGGTCTGCTGACAACACCTGTCATTAAAAAAAGTAGCATTAAAGAACTTGTGCTACTGGTACGATGTGGTTTCACTAGACCCAGAGGTTAAAATGGGAAGGCAAAAATACATTTGTCCTCTTCTCTGCAAACCAGGTCTCTTCATGACAAAAAAATCTGCCTTTGGTCCTGCTACTACTTCTACCACACCCCTTTCCATTAATTACCATTCTAACATCTCACTGCCTGCAGACAATGAGGAAGTAATTGATACAAGCACTATTTGGCAAGGCTGGCACTCAGATTTGAAGGATACTCTTCACTGTTACGAATGTCCACCACCAGCAGCTTTGGCTTGCTAGACTTTGTTTTCTTTACAGGTGTTTTGGAATGACTAGGTCCTGTCAACTCACACAAATCAATCAGATCTTCTGCTGAAATTCGTGGTGACACCTCTGCCTTCAGGTCATCCAACTTGATGGAATCCCTAGACTTTAAAAGAAGAAAATTAATATTAGAGGTGATAAAATTAGAGGCACTGTGTTCTTTGAAACTTCTACTTACTTGACAGCCTCAGAGTGTAACAACCCAGTTAGACAGAAACAGATCTTTTCCTTATAACTCTGAACTAGTCCAAGTTAAACTATTTATACAGAAAAGCTCCAGAGCAGTGCCAAATGCCTATCGGCCAATTATAGCCTTATTTTCTGTTGAAGTCATTAAAAATAAAATTGTTTGACAATCTAATCTATATTAGTTTGTGATTTGTTAATGAATTATTCACTGTGGCTGAGGGGGTCACAAAACTCACATAATGTTTCTCAGCATGAGAAATTAAATAAATTGGCTAGAAAGCACTCTCTGAAAGGAAAAAAGTGAAAGGCCTCATGCTTGGAGCAGGAAAGAAGAGTACCAGTTGGAGACTTGGCACAGAAACTGCAGGGATGCCTCTGTAGGATAAAGAGCAATCTAAACACCAGATATTACCCCAGCCCAAAGACTAGGCACAAATCAGGACACCAGAAATATAAGAAATAGTCTTGTATTATAACCCAGAAAATTTGTTCCTTAGTTTTGGGGGATGGAGGAATTGGACAGGGAAACCGCAGGACAGGACAGATGACAACACAACACACACCACCACACACCTGGGTAGAACTCAAGCAACTAGTTTGATAATAAATAGTTTTTCATAAGAGAGCCTTCATTGTGAATTATCTCAGAAATATTCATAAGTTCTAGCATTTCTTCAGTTTACATTCTTAAAAGCTCATGCATATCTAAATTAAGCAAAAAAAAATTAACCCTCCTTATTTTTGTGAATAGCAGAGAATGCAGAAATCCTGTATTTTCATTAATTACTAACACATACAATTCCATGAACTGCAGCAGAAAAAATAACATATGGTCACTGTAAGACAGTTCTGAAGTGTTTGAAGCTGTGTCTTCACCTTCCTTCAGAGATTGTTTCACACTGCTGAAACTTTTAAGTGCCATCAAAACTATACTTTCACCCAAAAGAATTAGCTTGACTCAGTCAAAATAAAGAATGAGGGAAACCTCCAGGTTGTTCAAGAGGATCAGACTCAGATTCTTTACAAGTAATAGGCAAAAAGATCTGCAGCATGACCTAGGCTTTTGTCCTTGGGAACATTGGGTTTGCAAAATCTATTTGGAGATCTAAAAATTAAAGGATTACCACAGTCACTTTTCCTAGTATTACATATGCACAGATGAGACTTTTTTTCTATAATCTCTCAGCTACCCTGGTGGAACTTCCAGAACTATTATCTGCACTAAAAGGTCTTCATATCACTTCAATGAAATGTTGGAAGTGCTTATTTTTTAAAACTTGCATACACTATATAATTAAAAATACATTAGAATGCACCGTGGTGTTAGGGAGTTAATGAATCACGCTTATTTATAGTCTTCTGCAGCAAGAACTTTTTCTTCTGTTGGCGCCATTGCCTCAATCTGAAAAATCACAGGTAAATTTTAAACCAGCTTGTTTTCCTCATGCTTTAATGCAGCAGATAGAGAGTGAACAGGTTGGTTACACATGCAAAAAAACCCCAACCACCATTATGGAACTCAACTTACTCCAAGAGTTATGTACCTCAAAGACACACTTGTGGAGCTTAGCCATCTTACAACAGAATTGCTTTGTCTTATGCAACCATTGTGCTTCCATTGAGCATGAGGTCAAATAGAGGCAAAAGTTGTTTATAACTAAGTCCACAGCTGTTTCTAGTGAGTTATTCTGGCTTGTCAGGAGACAGGAACAAACAGACTAACTAGTATTTGTTACAGGGAGCATCAGCTGAAAGATCTTCAGACTGTTTTGATGTCTTATTCTTGAGGAAGAAGACCTATAGTAATGAAATAGCCAACCATTTCATCATAAAGATTTGCTTGTGCACTCACTCTGCAGTTGTTCGGAGCATGAGCACAGGCATACAGAGATGGACTACAGAAAGTGGAAAAATAATAGACTCATTCTCAAAAGTAATGTTCTATTCAGTGCATTCAAAATACAGGTCTTTCTAAGAGTATCATTGTAGCAAATTCTCTGCTTTGAAAAAATATTCCATTTCTGTCATCTTCTTTTAGATTACAGTGATCACACCGATTCAAGACACTATGTGCTTATAGCCCATGAAAAAAATTCAAGAAACAGAGTAACACACTGAAGGAAATGGAGGCATTACTAATTTGTATTAGCCCAACTGACTGTTGTTAGCTCTAGCTTTTGTTTTGGTTTCTAAACATTCTAGTTTCTCATTTAACCTGAGGACTATTCCAAGTTTAGAAAACATGCTAGAGAGAACAGAGGCATACACACATTTTCCTGAGTTATATCCCAGAAAAAAGGACTTCTTAGACAGTCCTTCTGCAGTTAGAAATACCTTCACTGTAAAGCAGTTTATCAAAAAGCACTCAAAATTACAAACAAAATCAGTAAGTGTACTTCAGGGAACCTGTTAGCCCACCAGACTCCCTTTTCCATTGTATATGATACTGTTCAAAACAGAAGAACTTAGAAATTGCTAGTCTCGGCACATGATTTCCTCCCAAGTTCAGAATAAGAGAGGTCACAATGCTTTATAGTAAGAAAATTATTTTCTGGATAACATATAATAATTCTGTATTATGTGTTTCAACAGAATGGCCAATACTCAATACTGTTTCCATAAAAATAACAGTGTGACAGAGGACACTGCCAACTCCCAGGTGCTGTCTGAAGCCACCTCGCAGTTGCATAGCTGGATTTCCCCCAGAGGAGTCCGAGGAAATCAACTGCATCACAGAGGAGGAGGAAGAACAAAGTCAAACTCTTCTGACAAACTTCAGACCTGCCAAATGAATTCAGCAGTGCATGTCTAGGGGATTCACAACAGACACAAGTCTGCAATATCCAAGAACGGTAGTAATGTAGAAAGAGTAGTGATTACATTTGGCTGAAACAGCTTAATTTGCCTGATGACTAAAACTGGCAGGCATCACTACACCCTTCTCATGTGACAGCTTCTCCCTCAAGAGAACATTTGTGGAGCAACACCGAGGAGGGAAGGGAGACAAGTCCGCTGCAAGAAGAGTTCAATCTTTGAAGTAGGGTCAGATGATTACAGGTGAACACCCAGGGAATGAAGTCAGGCATCATAAATGTGGACTATGCCAGTGAAGCTGGCTGAGGTGACCTGAATTAAGTCTTCTGGAGAAACTTATGATGGATTCTAATTACACAACCACTTCCTACTTTTATTTATACAATTCTCATCTAATTCAGCAAATGGGATGAATGCCTCAGGAAAGAATAAAAGTTTAAGGTGAAAGCATGAAGTCTACAGCAGAAAACAAAGCAGTCAAAATTCACCTATACTGATAACCCCCCCGCCCCCCCCATTTTCTCTTTATCTAAAAGTATAAAGCCACAAGAAGTGCTCCACAGATAGACACGCTCTGTCCTGTGAATAGGTTTTAATAAAGGAAAAAAAAAATGCCTGTCCTGGTTAACTGGGTTGAAAACAAGGAGAAACACGTTCAGCTGTGAATTTTACAACCATCATTGCTTTGCTTTGACCTAGTATGTCCAGATAAATGGTATATTTAGTGATACAATATCTCTATATAGGCTTTGAACAAAGCTGCAGCCTAAAGCTCCTCGACAGACTTGTGGGAAATAGAACTGCTGAATCAATTCTTCCTTTTAACAACTGTTTTATCAGATGAATTTATTTCCTTCAAATTGTAAAGTGAAATATGTGCATGCACTTATAAGATCATCTTTCCTAATCACATTTAAAAATTTGACTTTCTCTGCTGTATCTGGTAACAACTACATTTAATGTCAGACATTTTCTCACAGGAATTTTCTACTGAGCCGTCAGTCAGCACAAACTAAACACAGCTAACAACAAGCTGTCAATCCTTCTACCCGGTCCTCCTCACACCTCCTCTTCATACCACCACCCTGCTATGGATACCTATAGTTTGGCACTGGACTTGAGTTCAGACAGCTCTTGAGGCTGTCACAGCCCTTGAACACCCAAATCTTGCAGATTCTTCTGAACCTGTAACACCTTTCCTACTGTCCCCCACAACAACGTTCCAGCTATTATCTACCACCTCGATGAATACTCTCTTTGCCTCTGCCCGGCCAACTAAGAGGAGATGGATGAGATGCAGTCTGACATTTTAGACAGGAGGCTTAACATTCGTCCTGACTGCTGGCTTCAATTCCCTGTTTAGGCTTTATATGTCATTGTAGGCATTGGCTTCCAGCTGTGAAGAACCAGAAGGAAGAGCAGGAGAATGAAGGGAGAGGGCCCACTTTAAACCAAATCCTTTGAGTAAGGTTAGCTTGTCTCAGAAGTAGTTTATGGCACTGACAATCTCTTAGTAATTATTTACAAGTATCCAACAAATTGTGAACAGGCAGTAGCATCCAACTGAGATTTTGATTCCAGCTAAATTAAGTTGCAAGTTATCACATCTCAGGACAGCTGCTTGCAATATCTTGTTAAATTTGTCAGCTGCATTTTTTTTGTGTTCTAAACAATGAAGGGAGCATAAGGATTATCCCACAAGCCAATGTTAGTAATACTTACTACTCTCTGGGGGGTACAAACAGGACAGTTAAAAAGCATAGCCAGGATAACCACTGGGAAAAGCTTAAGTCCAAATAGCATATCACATATGTAAGACACTTGTTTCTTCCCTTCAATTATCCTTCTGCTGTAATCTATTTATCCTTTTCCAAGGCAGACTTGGTAGATAATTTATAAAAAAAAAAAAAAAAAACCAAACCCAAACCCTTAATCTTTCTTAAAAAAGACAAAAGATCTACTTTAAGCACAGTGCCAGAAGGTACTTAAAAGTCCAGTTACACACTTGTGTAACGCTCCAACAGTTTAGTCAATATACTCATGGGTTTAGAGGTAGTGTAAGAAATTGTATACTGACTACAGCACTGAAATTGAGAACTGTGTTCATATACAGAGATAAACTGCCTGTCATTACTTAGAAAAGGTGAGAATTATCAGAAAGATACACACACATTTTCACACAAACACACAAGTCTACATGTGCTAAGATACTGAGCTTACTACTTAAGTTGCTTCACCTGTTTCCCTGCAAAGAAAAGAGATCTATTTTAACACATCCTAACTTCAAGCATGAGTCTTGCTTTAGACTAGTTATAAGAAGCTGTTCGTCAGGGAAGACCACTTAATCAGCAAGCTGGTAATAGGAAAAAGACGAGTACTTAAGTTGAAGTCTGAGGTCTGCTTGCCTCCCAGAAGTTTCTCTGACAACACCCTAATTTCTTTACTTTCAAAGTACTTATTCTTCTCACCCCATTAATTTTCAAATAGGCCTGGGAATTGCTAAGCCATATGCATTTACTGCTCTTAATAAGAAGAAATAGGCATTAAGAATTTAATTTTTTTTTTTTTAATATTAGGAATTAAAGCTGCTTAAGCATTCTCAAATTAGAAGTCAAGCTTCAGAAAGATTAAAGCACTCCAGCACATGAGGCTGGAACAATCATGGCTCTATCTATTTTTCCATTACCCTGTAATCTCTTACAGGCATTTCATCCTTGCTATTAAGTGAAGATATAAATTTTTTTTGAGAAAATAAGCAAGTATCTTTAGTTCTGCTGAACCTGAACTCAACAGTCCCATCTGATAAACACAGGAGCTATAAAGTGACTTTTTATCCATGGAAAGGATAGCTTTATCTGAGTAGAAGCAGGGTTTCCCCCTTTTGTCTCTGAAGTTGGCAAAACTTACTGCAGCAAATTTAATACAGAAGGAAATTCAGCCTGAAAGTCAATATACTTAAAATCTGGGGTTCAAGTAAAATAATCTATTTCAAGTATCAAAGTCCTTCAAAAAGAAACATGCTTCATGGAAGATGTCACCCCGTATTTTTGGAATATAATGTTTTGTTTCTGAAATCAATATATGCATGTATATGTAGGAATAAGAGGACAAAAACATTTTAAAACCAGCTTAGAAGAGGTTTTAAAAGATTTCTGAAGAATTGACCAGAAAAAGAGACAAAAGCAGATTCACACAGCAACCACAAACAGATGCAACTCCGAATCAAGGGTCACACTAGTTTGTAGCAAAGACATTGCTGTTTGTGCTTGTTTTTACTTTAAATAACTGTAATGGAAGAAAGCTGATGTATTTTTTACAGTGAATTCCACCTACATATAATACTCAATGTCATGATGCCATCACATAAGCTTTGGGATAAATACATTTATATAGAACAGCACTATTTCGTACCAATTAAAATATAGCAGTCAGATGAAAACAACTGGTAGAAAAGAAGAGGGAAAATAAGCAAGAAGACAGGACACTTCAGAACAGTTTTGTAGGCAAAGCCAAAAGAGTAGTTTTCACAACAGGCAGAATCATTTTTCAGGAAGTATCTGAAAGCAAGACCAAGTAAGAACACTGGATTTTAGTGGCATCATCTAAAAGGATTTTAGGACTGAAACCAAGTGTGTTTGCACTTGGTAGCTTCCATGCAAATGTTTTTGGTTATGTCCTTCATAATTAAGTAGATGAAGGCAGTACTCAATCCCCTAGGAACATTGTCCTTTGCATGTTTATTTTTGTTTGTTTGTTTTTAAACAACTCCCATTGCTCCCTTGAATTCTGATGGCCTGATAAGCAAAAAGTACTTAACTCCTGTACCAGCAGAGAAAGAATATCAAATCCAGTTACTGACAGAAAGAGGCCTATATAGGCAGGGAAGTATTCTAATGATTGTAAATAAATGTCTTGACACACTCCCTAATCCTACCCTCCCCTTCTTCCCCCCTGCCATTTTTTATGATTGTTATTGTTAGCAAAGTGTCGTATAAAAAGGCTTTAATATTTTCTGATGTTCAGTCAGGACTACATATAAAGGAGGAGCAGCCAAACTTCCAGATTTTACGAATTGTTTTCTAAAATTTTTCAACACTTGAAAGCCACTGTTCTCTACACAACCTCTGTAGCAAATTCATTCTTGCACTTCAGATTCAGTCCGCCCTTGCCATCATGCTCTGCTTTTCATATTTCCAAGTCAAGACACTGATGCCTAGCTTCTCAGTGCTCCCTATCTCCCTCTGCATCCTGTTTCTTTAAGTTTGCTCCATCTAATTTTGCAAGTACATTTGCAAGCTGTACTCTTCCACCCCCTCCACCACCCTGACTCCCCCACAAAGATGCCTGCTCCAGAACCCACACCTTAAGGAGTGCACAAACAGCAACTTATAGCCAGCTGTCATTCATAAACAACCTCCAAATATCTTCATACACCATTGTAGGTAGTACGCTCGGCTTGCCAAAGTAGCTTATTATTAAGGAAACCTCTCTCTCCCCCCCTGGAATAACATAGTTGAGTGAATAAGCTGAGTCAGCAGAGCAGAAACACAAGTTATTCCCTGCATGCAGCTAGGCAGACATGCTGCAAAGTCTCATTAGTTATTGCCTCTGAAATGATAAAACAGGTTAATGCTTCTCACCACTGCAGGGAACCATTTTAAAATACAAAGCTGAGCCATAATCCAGTTGTGCCTGAAAATACCCACAAGATGCTTTAATATGAGATAAAACTTGAAGTAAAAGCAGCAGCAAGAATGATCTTGCAAGCCTTCCCTGCTTTCCACTGGTGCCTCTTTTTTTTCCTCTTTATAGATCCTCTCTCCTTGACAAGAAATTGTATTACTTTGAGAAAAAAAAATTACAGAATCTTAAGAACACAAACCATTACAGATTCCCTCATCCTCTTCAAAAACAAAACCAACAGGAATTTAATATCACATTTAATATCCATACAAACTGCAACTGGAAGAGGAATTTCCTTCACAATGTGATCACATCTGCCACTTGGTGCCAGAGACCTTGGATTTAGACAAACCATCTTTTTTCAGGATTCAACTGTAGTTGCTATTTATCCATGATTCCTGTTTTCTGAACTGGCATTAACAATGGCAGCACAGCTTTGGGACATTTTCAGTTATTTATCACCGTGAAGCCTGCCAAAGAACAAAACATACTATTAAGGCTCTACCTTAACTGGTGACTATGAAAAGGAGTGCTGAATTTGAGTAACTTGTCAAAAAGTTTGAAAGTATGATTAGCCAGACAGTTACCCTGTAAGCTGTACCTGCTTTTCACATCAATCTCTGGATTTCTATACCACTCTGCTCATTTTAGAAACCTGGGCCCAAGCTTTGGCGAGATACACAAAAGTAATCATTTTAGCATCAACAGAAACATGTATGCCCATCAATCTAAAATGTGTTCCTTTTTATTACATTTTCTCAATAGCACTGTTACACAGCACCATGCTCTAAGACATAACTTTCACAGCAGCAATATATGGCATACACAGGAGTTAGTGCCTTCTGGAATTAGAGTTGCTGTGAGGGCAGGAGGTAGCTACGTCTGCGCACCTGAGCATATTTGTGTGTGAGAGAAACTATTAAGATCCTTGAGTTTACTTCTCCTCCAAAACCTGACTTCAAAAATTTCTCCCAAACTCCATTGCCTTGTAATGCTACAAGCACACATATAAAGAAATGTAATATCAAGTGGACCATTTCTCTCTGCCGTATCTAATTGTGCTTATCAGAGGCTGAATAAAGCATTCAGCTTTTTAGATGCATGCTGGTCATAAAGCATATTTTTAGTGCACTCAGTGGGTTATTCTGAGTGTTACTTCTCTCCTAAAGTAAATTTACATACACACTGCACTGCTTTTTCATTTTCCTTTTTTTTAGATGCAGGCCACTATTTTTTTTTGATAAAATATGGACTATTTAATAAGGTATGAAATAAAACTATCACTGAGGAAACCACATCAAGTATTTATATTGGTTGCCAAAAAGACTTATTTCTACTACAGTCCTCCCTCTCAAAGAGGGCCAGAGTCAGTGCTAAAACACATGAAATCAAAGTGACAACTGTGTCTTCAGCCAGCCACCCAGCTTGCAATTCAGGACCACTACAGCCTGAAATTGTGCTCTCAGGGGAAAATTCTAAAGCATTCCTCACAAAATGTTAATTTTATATCATATTGTCAGTAACCCAATAAATAATTATCAGTGAAATTATTAAAACACTGGGGGCATGTAACTATTTCCTAACATTCTCCATGCACTGGATGTGCATTAAAAAAAGGAAGTGTTTGAAAAATAGCTTACTGCTACCGCTCTCCAGTGAGACCGAGCAAATTCCTCTTTGCTAAGATTTAGTTATAATATAAAGCTTTGCTCCAGCTGGACTTGTGGGAAGAAACATTTCCACAACACCAAGTTTTTAAGAACGGAACCGTCTGAGCTCATGTATCACAGAGATCACCCACCAATAATCAGTGAGGAAAACTGGCATCAATCCGTGCAGGTGGAAAAAGCACAGGTAAAAACCACAGTGCCACTTCGCAGAGCTGAGATTTGGATTGCCAGCTGCAGCTGAGTATTGAGTATGGCTGGGCAGATGTAACACCAGCCAGAGAGACTTTGGAAATTCTGGTTTTCCTCCATTTTTCATTTCAATATTCCAATAATTTACTTTGGCAAGGACTGACCTCAGACTATGCTACCAGTGCTACCATATGCATATCAGACAACGTCTTCTTACAGGATACGTTCCACAGGGGCTAAGATTGGGCATAGAACGGAAAAACAGAGTTGGCTCAAATCCAAACTATTTAACGGCTGTAGCAAACTTGAATGCACTGTTCTGTTGTTTACTACTTTATTATGGGCATGATCCTTTCTTTATCTTGTAAATGGCCCATTTGTCAATAACTTCCACACCCTAAAGGACGGTGACAATAGCTGCCACATTTTTTATTCTGCCATACAGTGGCTACTGCTTATCATTCTAAGCAAATTTCTTTCCCCAGTAATATGGCAAAACTGGAGGGAAAAAAAAGAGAAAAATGGAATTCTTAATATTTAATTGATCAAAGGCTATCAAACCCCAGAATCTGATTTTAATACAATCTCCAGATTAGGAAAAAAAATAAAAATAACATTCCCAACAAGATGCAGAGAGAGAGAGAACTGGCTAGATTGTTGGTTTGGTGGTGGTGTTTTTATTTTCTTTCTTTTTTTTTATAATTAATTTTACAGGTATAATTACCCCCTCCCCCCAGCACATTTGTTAACTAGCCAATTGTGGGAGGTCAAAAAGGTCAAATACACCCAGCTTTCAACTTCAAAGTGGGTATAATTGCAAAGGCTTGTGAGGAAGGACTAGATGGATGATCAGTGAATCCAGAACCTGAGCCTAAGGCTGCAGCAGAGAGTGCTCTGGCTGCTCCGACTGCCCCATTTACATTCACCGTAGACAAACATGTCTCAGGGAGACTTGGAAACCAAGTCTGTATAAAATATGTTTACAATCCTTAAATATGATCCAAGTAAGTGTCTAACAAACTATTAAAGTATCATATAAATAACAGTTAGATTATTATAAACACACTCATTTAATTCTGCCTCAACTAAGAAAAAAAACACAGCACATCTGTTCCAAGGAGTTTACATTCATTAAAATAATTGCTATTTATATTACAACTTAAAAAACAACCACAACATTCATTAGAGACTCTTAAATTAACACTTAACATCATTTATTTCCTAAGCCATATATTTCTTGTTTTATCCACTCTGGTAATTCATTTAATGCCTTATCTTCTATCAGAGTAAGTCCTAAACCATAAGAAAACACATTCACATTTTTAAAACTAAGCAGAGTAAAGAGAGTGGTAAAAAAGTCTTCCTTCAGCTAATTTAATCTGCAGAACCAAAGCATTGGTAGCAGAGGTTTGCTTACACTTCCCACTTTTTGGTTACTGGCTGCCTGGCTATGAAAAACTTTGAAAAGCTAACAAATACACAGATAATGTTCTGAAGCTTTCACCAATTCCTAGAAATACTTGCCAGAATGTGATGACCTTATGACTTGCCTACTTAAACAGTGAATTTTTTGTTCACTCACAGGAGAGCAACATAAAAAGTGTAACCAACTCATCTCAAAAATAACGAACACAACTTCTCAGTCAAGCTGTTGGCAGCTACAATCAGAATAACAGAAGTATCAAAGGCACGTGCAAAATAAATTAGAAACATTAACTCACATCTTGATCAGTTAATGCTTTGCACAACATGAACTAAAGACAAGTCTGAAGAACAACTTTCTGTTGAATAGAAGGAGGAGAGAAGAAAACAAACCCAAGTTCCCTACAAAACCAGAACACAAAACAAACCTGAAATGGGTCAAGGCAGTCAGAAGACCCTTAAGGCAGAACATATATAACAGCCATTATGAACAGCACGGACATTGCACCGTTGCACTTGGACATTTCCTAGCTTGTACACTGGAACAGAAATGTTGGTATACACTACTCATCATGCTTCTTTTAGAAAAATAGATGGACTTTACACAGTAGTTATTCAATGGGTTAATATAAACTTAGCCAATAGATTTTATATGGACAAATATATCCTAGGTGTGCACAGGAGATTAGAAGCAACCGAGTGCTGGTGTTATTTATTGCGAATAGGCCTGAATTCCCACCTGTAAAAAGTCTGTCATGCAAGCTATCCTTGATTATCTCCAAAGAAAAGTTACCATCAGGAAACTTTCCTCATACTATTTTTGATAGAAACAAATGTTTCTTATGTTTGTACTGTTTCATCAAGCCATTAAGTTGCCTTCCCACTTAGGCATTTCTCCTAGTTCACCAAAAAAGAAAAGCTGAACCAGACCAGTGTATTTAAATCAGTGCAAGGATCAATAATCATGTGGCAGACTTCTCTCCAGCTGAATGCTTTAATTCTCCAACATTCACCAGGAGCTCCCACCCTTGAAAAGAGGATGGGCGGTAGAAGACCAAGATGACGGCATAACTGTATCAGCCTTGGGATTTCTGGGAATCCGCCTGCCACACGTGAGCAGACATTCATAAAGATAAAGCAACTGCATCATTCTCTTGCTTTTATTTAGAAGCATACAGGTAGCTGGGGAGAGACATCTACCATGTCTATAACATGATAACAGGCATAGCAGAAGATTCTTACATGACAAGCGTTACTTGTATGTGTGACTCCTGGACATTCAAGAAAAACTCTTCGGGAGTTTCCAGGGGATGAAGGTAAGTTTCAGGAAGAGTAAGAAAAACAAAAAAATCAGTGTACTGGTCAAGAAAAAAAAGTTACAGACACAAATTTGAGTAGACTGCTACTAAAATTCAGTAGTCAATTTAAATGAGTTTTTCCATTCTTATTTTTGATATTTTATCTTTCCCAAAATAAACATGAAAAACCACTTAAGATGTACATTCATTCTCTCTGAAACTATTTCCTCCTTGAGATTTTATCTCAGTAGAAATATGCTTACTGGCTAAAAGAGTAAAAGATTAAGCAACACACAAGTCCAGGAGGGAAGAGAGCACCCAAGCCTATTTGTGAAGTTGCAAATAGATGCCACTAAAATGAAAACTAAGCAACACTAGTGATAAAAATATTCAAAACAGGTTTGTTTTGGTTTGGTTTTTTTACTAGCTGCTGATTTAGGGAGAAAATTGCTCACCCAGGGGCAAATAATTCTCATGTTATTATTAACCAGGCAGTGTAACATGTAGATACAAATATTTGATTAGCTAATAAAAAGCATTGAAGAAAAACTGACAAAGCTTAGAAAGAAAATACAGATACAGGAGTAGGAGACAGCTGGTGTTTAGGATTAAATACACTAAACAATGTTTCAAGAAGTCCTAAGTTACCTTCAGGAGCACGCCCACAGCTTTGTTTACAAAGGAACTGTTTCCTACCTTACCCACCCTCAAATACAGAGGCGACCCACAAATATGAAACTGGACATACAAATGCATCGCAAAGTGCTTGTCCAAATGACCAACTAAATAGGTGGGGAAAAAACAAAGTAATTTTTTAGGAGCTAGACTGGCCAGCAAGGACACAATGGTGTTTTAGAAAATCCATTAAAGGCTACTGTGCATACTAAAGATTGACCTCAGATTCCACTGCTGTAGAAAAAAAGTTTCCTTGTGGCAGCAAACACCAGTAGAGGACATGTCTGAAGAAACAGATAATTCCCGGATTGAGGTAAAGCAAACAAACAAACCAAAAACCAAACCTTTGAATGCAAATAGTGTATTTCACCAATAATTTCAAGGTTTTTTTAGCAATGTTGCCAAACCCCTGAGAAGTGTCACCTTGTAAAGACAAAAATCCAGAAGCACAGAACTGGTCACAAGTGAGAAGTAGCTCATTAGTGGCTCACGTTACACAGGATTTTTGAAGCCTGAACAGAAGGTCCTGACAGAGCCATAACATATTTGGCTTGTATAGATCTGTCTCAAAATCTGACACACAAAAATACAGCACATGAGTGCAAACACATTTGTAGACTATAACTTAACATATGAAACTGCTTCCTTGTCATTCAGGTGTTCATGAGATCAGTTTCCTCTTTGCTACAGAAAAAGCCTGAATATGATCACATATTTCTGTATAAATCACATAGCGCTGCTCCCTATGATGAGCTAAAAAATGCTACCACAGTACCCAAAAGATCCAATACATTCGAGCTACAAAAGAAGTTAAACCATCAGCCACGCTGCAGTAAACGAAAAGCACTTTGCTGTTAAGTAGAAAGTAGAAGAAATGAAAGTCAATAGAAGTTACAGTATTTATTTTTCTTCTCTATAACATACCGAAAACATTAGCTTAATTTCTTGGAAATTGTGAGATGGATGACCCTAGTTACCGGCATTATAAACAAACACAACTTCTGGTATGAAAATAAAATCACTATCGAGGAAAAAACACCCCAAAAATTTCTCAGGAAATGGAATACTACTGAAAGAAACTTTGCTTGACCCAAAATAATGGATTTTTATCTCTGCTACAAATATAAATCTCTGTTCTATTTAGCAGTTCCGTAGATGATTGCTGCTTTCTCCCACCTCCCTCCTTGCTATTTCCAAATCCCTTCACTCTTGCTTGGACATGGAAAGGCACAAGCACATCCTTAGGACAGAGGAGACTTGTCTCTTTTACTCACTTTTTGTCATAACATTAAGAAAATATAGCACATACACAAAAACATTTTCACCGTTAGTACTGTCTGGCATCAGACCAGGCTGCATAATCTCTTTCTTTGGAAGTTTTCATGACCTGAAGGAACAAAGCCCTGGGCAACCCCATCTGAATTCAGTGCTGGGCCTGTTTTCCGCAGGAATGTGTAACAGATGACTTCCTAAGGTCCTGTCTGAATTTTCTATGAATGTGCAGCCCTTACCTCCTTCGGAAAGTCTCTCTATGTATCTAGAACAGCACAGCAGTTGTATTGGCTACAATTCCTGTATACAACCAGTATTCTCCTATCATTTCATTTTTCTTCCCAACTGCTTTTCTACATCCACCTCTTATTACTCAAATCCTGTAAGCTCTTTGGAGGTTCCTTTTAGTCTGCATTTGCATGTCTACCACTTGGGAGTCCTGGATTTGTGGGTAAGGCTTCCAGAAAATACAGCAATAGAAATAAAATCAAAACTAAAGTAAAACCAAGAAAATTACTCAGGTTTAAGGACTACTTAAAAGTAAGATACACTTGAGTGACAATACACTTTAGTTTCTTAGTAGTTAGGAAAAACAGATGGAAAGACTAAAATGTAATGCAATTGACCAAATAGATATGGCAGGTCTATATATCTTCTCCCTATTATTGTAATGTACTCATGAATGAATTCTGATTATAGGAGAATATGGAAGGAAAAAAAACCAAAATAAAACTGTTTAATTTTTAAGTGACTGACTAGATTGATACTGCTGAGAGGAAGAAGAGGAATAATTTCAAATCACCGCTCTTCAAATGGTATATTTGACATGAGAAACAACCATCAGATTTTACTGGAGAGAAAAGGGAAAGGGAAAAATATTTTTGCTAAACTGAGCATCTATTTAATGCAGATATACTCTTAGCCACTAGTTATTCTTTGCCAAGACAAACACAGGCATAACTCACATACTACCTCTCAAAATAACTTAGCCATACGTTTAACCTGACACGCCAAAAAAGCAGCCAGAGTTGCCTGCATCACTTTCCAATTACTTATTTCTCACTGGCAAACTGTTCTTTTTACTGTTTTTCTCCTAAGATAAAGCCTGTTTGTAGTTCTGCAGGTGAGACACTGACATTGGTCTGTTGTGGTAACAAACACCACAGAACCAAAGGAGCAGGAGTTGGGAGAGGCAGAAATAAGGCATAAGAAATAATTTTATTGGCACGTACATCAAAGAAGCTGAAGTTCAAAGCAGCGAAGTTCAAAAAAACCAACCAAAACCCAACAACAATTAACCTTTCAGTTAATTCTCATTCACTGCATTGGACTGTTCATCAAAATTAATAATATGGCATAGGCTTTAACACTGTACACTAGCTGACAAGTAAATCAGAACATCTGATGAATGTGTCAAACCCCTGTGCTTGGAAGTGACAACATACATGCTGGTAACTGAGATTTGGTGGGTATTTTCTTCCTGCCTGTCTAAATTTTAAAGAGACAAAAACCACCTAGGACAGGAGAAACATGCAATCTGAACAATCCTCCCCCCTCCAATTCCCTGGTCACTTACTAGGTCACTTCGAGGCGCTTCCTGATAGTCTGCTGAAAAGCAGGACATTGAACTTCTTGTGCCATTGCTCTCACTGGCTTGCCGTGGAGGCTGTGCATATTGCCTGTATGTAGCACTCTTCGGGGTCCAGCGAAACAGGTTGATTGACTCACGAACACAACGCTCAATATCAATCTCTGATCAGGAATTTAAAGAAAAAACAAGAAATGCAAGCATGAAAAATCAGTAAAGCCAATTAACCTAGCTATGATGTTGCTAAATATGCACGTACCCATCTACCGAAAAAGGGTACATAGTTTTCAAAAACAGTTTCCCATTTGAAAAAACACACTTAGAATTTTTTGATGAAAACTGAGCAAAGACATTTTAAGCATTAACTTTATCCCTAGTTATGTATGGAAATCTGTTTAAGAAAGGTGGAACAGAACTTTAACCACTGCAAAGGCAGGAACATAATGGAAGTCTAGACCATTGTAAGATATCTTCATTAAATGTCTTTGCAAGTCAGACTATTGACTCCTAAATGTAAGTACATGCAGTACATCAAAAGTGTATTTCATGCAGTGTATGGACATCAGGATTTTGGGATCAACTGAGTGTCTTATTTGTCAGTTAAATACTGCTACAGGCCAGACTGAAGGCTTTCAGCTGTAAAACTTTGTGTAGCCTACCATTTTGACAAAGCCACATGTGATCTATTTGGTGAAAAACAGGAGTTCTCAGCACTAATTTGTGCTTGATCACAAACACAATAGATTTGTTTCAGAGGTTGTTTTTTGGGGCTTTTTTTGTTTGTTTTTGGTTTTTTTGTTGTTGGTGGTTTTTTTTAAATATGGTCCAAAACCCAACCAGATATTTACAGAGAAGCATTCTGGCTGAAGGAATGAAGTGCTGTGTATGACAAAATACTACTCAACTTGGGAGGAAAGCAGACACCCATCAAATGGGATGCATCCTAAAATAAGGTGTGGCCATATAAAAATTACCAAAGCATAATGAAAAACATGCAAAATAGAAAAAAACAAAAGTGAACCTATTACAAATATAATTTTTGCAACACTAAGCATCCTGCATGTATCTATCTTCTAATAAGACGTAACACAAAAACCATTTACTTTCCTATCACTAAAAAGACTGGTTAGTTTTGCATCTTGTGCCTGCAGTCTCACAACGAGAAAAAAATTACGCATTTTATGACCAACCTAGTGTAGTGCATCAAGACAAACAACGGGTATATTAGCACTTCTTGTGTCTGTCCCAAGCATCTCAGATGATTCGTTACAGCACTCACAATTTAGAAGATTGAAGCATCAGCTTCACTGAAGAAAACAGAGATACTGTAGCCAAGCTTTATCTGTGTATCTCAAACAGATTTGATGCACTGCCATCAATCATTCATTGTCATCAACAGATTTGATGCATTGCCATTGATCAGGGAGTTACACCAGAAACCTCAGTCATTACCAGGGTGGTGAGTGAAAGAAGCTGAAATTGAAGCTTGGGGCAGAATATTCCGGTTGGATGAGATTATTTACTTTGTTTAAAAACTGAATGAATGCTGTCATCTATTAATGTCCCATTCAAAAATCTCCCCTTCAAAAAGCTGTCTGTATTCAGGTAAGATACAACTCACAGCATATGCTTTAAATCCACTGAGGACAACATGTTTATGTACTATCTTGCTTCTGAAATTCTGAGAAATCTGGGACTAAAGCTGTGGCTTACCTAATTTTAATTCTAGCTCTAAAACGTTTTTGTGGATGTGAAAGTAAATCACAATTTTCTATAACCATAGCAGGTTCCCTAGCTACTTGTGATAATACTTGCCAGAAATAAATGGACAATGTGGTGTCTTGACAGTACCTAACAATTTTTCATTCTGTGATGAAAACATATTAGATTTTTAATTTTGAATATACTGTAACGGAAAGTTGTTATTTAGTATAATTCCCAAGGAAAATCCATGCAAGTGGAGAATTTTACACAATTTCTAAATTCACGTAAAGACAGCAGATGCCTTTCACTGGTTCTTATTCCTAGAGCATAGAATACACTCGGAAGCATGGTCATTACAGTTGCACTTTCTCTACATTTCTGAAGACTCATTTTATTTTTAAAAAGTTGAGAATTTCAGTTCAAGACTGTAGTAGATTTATGGCTTTTATTTTTCCTGTAAAGAGACTGGTAGAACTGTGAGTTATAGCTTGTCTCCTGAGATTCTTGGCTAAGGAAATGTTATTACTTTTGTAATAAGTGAGATGAAAGCTGAATTTAGGTAGTAAAAAAATAAATAATTTGAGCAACAATAATTAATAGCATGAGAAGCATTCTGTTGTGAGAGGGCACAATATACTACAAATATCTGAAATTGAAAACAGAACTTGTACATGGAATAGGAACACTGTGCAGTAGAAAGTTATGAAAAAGCTGAAAGCAGCAATTAAGATTGACAATTAAGTATTGAGACAGACTATCAAAATATTTTTCCTAGAAACAAGCCCTGTAATTCCAAAAGGAATCCATTTAGAAAACTGGAAAATGCAGCAATGGGTTTCACTAAAAACGATAACCAGTTCTCACACATCAGGGTGTAGGTAAAAAAATTAAGTCTGTTGTTCTGTGATTCTTGGTGGCTTGTTTTCCGATTTCTTCTAGGCAGCATATCGGGAAGACAGTGGCCATGCCTGAAAGTGAAATTCCATGGAAAAAGAGGGAATTTTAAATGGTTTGGGAGGGAGGCCATCAAAAGCCTAACATCAATTTACAGTCTGCTGGTTAACTGATATGCTTCTAAGTAATGCAAAATAAAAATATTACAAGGAGATTGTGGTTTCCTCAAATAATAAAAAAAATATATAAGAGCATAGGTACATGTATGTGTATATATGGGAACGGTCAACATTTATCACCCACAAGGGAGACAAGACTATTGGTAGTGAAAGAATTTACTTGCATTGTTTTTTAAAAAGAATTAGTTTCAGGATCCTGAAGTTTAAGACAGCACTAAAGTGGTGTAAATATTTACAGAATATTTATTAGTCGCATCGCACGAACAAGCTTCACGCTTGAGTAACCTCCAAGACCATCTTCACTCTTTGAAATTTCAGTTTAAGAAAAATCACTTCCTGTCAGTAACTAAAATGCAATGCAAACATTTGCAGCCTTGCTGGATAAGATCTTTTCTCCTCCTTTTGGCTAATAAGCAAGGGTCTGCTGTGCTACTTCAGTTCTGATTTCTTCCCATGCCCTTTCAAATACATGACAAATGAGTCAGTCTCTGGTCAAATGGCCATCTTTTGTTATCGCACCAAGACTTTGCATTCACACAGTATTAATCCTGCTTATACTCTTCCTGCTTCCAAGTAACTGTTATAAGCCAGAAAACATTAAAGCTTCCGCATTATTAAAAACATACTGTTGGTAAGTCAGAAGTGCAAATATATCAAGCCAGCGCCTAGATTCTTGAGCAGGCCTATGAACAAAAGAAGCGAGTACCTCACCAGGATGCCAGACTGCTGGTCATGTGCAAACAACTAAGGACAACATCCTTCTGAGAGCACGCTCTGCATAAATCTCAAAGCATCAGCGAGAAGTGAACAGAAACATTTAGAAAGGACAGGGAGGGCCTGCTCACTCATGTACGTGTAACATCTCTGTGTTCTCCAACGTCCCAATACCGGGGTGTTTTGTAGTTTAAAAAGCACGTGGCCCCTGTTTTTATTCATACAAATTATTTTGCTGGAAAATCTGTAACGAAAATGTGCTGACATAACATGCTGTTATTAACTGTGTTCACTAAAAAAAATTAAGTCTAACTATAAACATAATATAAATACCATAAAAGTAAGTTCTCATTTCAAAATTTAGTACGTCTTCAAGCAGTCTTATTTTCAAAAAGTGCAGAGCACCTGCATTTCAAAAAGTCAAAGTTGGTACCCAAGTACCTAGGAACTCACAAATCACAAGTTTAATTTTAAAACATTGGTTTTAGGAGTTCGGGTTCAACTGAGCTCAAGTATTTCACAGTCAGGCAGCAATCAAGCCTTACAGGAAACAATTCTATGGCACCAGCTAATTACTCCATTACTTGGCATCAAAAGACTTTTCCTGAGATTTCTAAATATGTAAATAATACAGGAATTGAAAAAGGTGGGGGTTAGGAAGTAAATAAAAAGTAATCTAACAGTAATATCCTGTTTATTCCATGGCCCTGTTCCAGCATTAAGCCTACTGAAATATTTTGCTCCTTTACAGAACTAAACTTCCTGGTTGCTCCAAGATGTTATTCATTTTGTTCTGTTCATGCTAAATTATCACTCCCTACCAAGCTGCCCCCTCTCTCTGTCAATGGCCACAACAGAAAAGGATGGCTTAGCCTGACATAGCTGCTTTTTAAGCTACGTCAATTAGTGTTTATTATTATAGATACAGGACACAAGTAGACAGCACTTGAAACAGATTTTAAAAAGAAAGCATCAGTTTAAAGGCAATATACCTGTGACAAAAGCACATAGAGTTTTTTATTTTTACAGCAAAACCGGATGTGCATACCTCGTTCACAGCAAGTGAAAGAAAGTAACAGAGAAAAACATAACACGAGTGGTAATTTCTTAATGAAAATGTACACAGACCAAGTCTTTGTGTGCAGCTAATCAATTCCAGAGCCCTTTCCTTGGGTAACAGGACACCAGTTAAGAAATTTGGCCAAAATAAACTGCTTCTACATTTTGGAAACAGCCCAGAATTATGGGCTTGATGTGACCTCTCCATCAAAAATAGTTTATTACCCTTGCCAGGCAACATCAGCTTTCACTGCATAGCCACATGAACAGGCCAGAAAACCTCCGTGCTATAAAAGCAGGGAAGCTGAACAGGTCAGTCAGTTTGATCTCATGATTCCGGCTCTCAGAAGAAGTAGTGATAAAAGGCCTTTTCTTTTCTGATGACATACAAAAAGATACACTAGGTCTAGATATTTAAAAGGACAAATGTAGGAGGAGAAGTGACATTTCTAGCCAACGTCCATGTATCTATTACTGCTAGAAGGTTTCTATAGATGAAAAGGTCAATGCAAAATTATTATTCCTATATAATTTATTTCATACATTATAGGGTATTTGTGTTACTTCATTGTTTTGTGGATAGTAATCTGCTCTTACTTACATCAGCATCTTGAGACAAAATTTCAAAGGCAGCATAAATTTCAGTCATTAATTTTGAAACTCTTCAGCTAATAAGATAGAAGCTTTTGGTCTTCTTTCTACATGGATGCAAGGTGTGCAATCTTTTAAGGGCTGCTGGGAGGACAAGTGCTGTCAATCAAGGAGCCATCATATTTTCCATGTAATACAGCAGGTGCACAGAAGTTGCACTCAGCTAGAAAAATGATTGGATGCAGAAGCAAAGGAACAAACTATAGTACTAGGTCTTCAGACAGATTGCATGTTGCACAGCTGTAATAAGGATCAATAATTTCAATGCTGCAATGACAGGCTACCTTGTCTGAGAGCACACTCTACAATTCTTTCAGTGTCTTGGAATAAAAAAATTCTCTAGACAGTTCTCCACAGTCAACATTTTTTACTATCTCTGGATGATATTGCAGTTTTCAGTGTACATGCTTGGAAAAAATTTAAATAAACAGCAGTTATGTCAAAAATTAAATAGTCCAGGCCCTTGCTTGGTGAAAGCACATCAGGCATCTGCATCAGGGTTCAGAAACACTGGGAAAAGAAGGACTTTTGGTTTTATGTAATGAAATCACATGCAGTGTCCAAAAAGCAGAAAAAGAACTTGTTGGTCTCTTGTCTTCATCTATAAAGATGTTTGAGGACTGAGAAATTTGGAGTTCTGTAGTGGAGGGTGTTATGAAGACAATAATTCAAGTAGAAATTGCGTATCTATGTGCAATACTGACACTTCTGCTGAGACCAACAGCAGGTATGTTTGCAGCCTGGGTATAAACAAGAGAAGCTGAGACAAGAGTTATGGGGAGTACAACTATTACAGTAGCTGCAGTTATGCAATCGTCTGGACGAGTTCATGCAACACTTACTGAAGTAGTGAGCAATAAAGAGAAGCAGCAGTAAACACTGTGAGTTATTCCTCGAGACATTAGACTGCATAAAGGACAAACATGATTCTTTTTCTTACCCGTGATTGTAGAATTTGCTCTGGTTCAGCAGTTTTGTGAAAAGGTTTCATAAAGAATGCCTTCCAATATGGAAATATGATGTTGTCCTGCACCGATAAAGATGAGCAGGGAAGGCACAGAATGATGAACAACTGAACGAAGAGTCAGGATTTACTGTAAGTGAACTACCAAATGCCACATGCTGTGTCTTACTGAGAAAGAAAACCGAAATAGATCACAAAGACTGTAACATTGGCTAAGCTCCGACGGGAAAGTGTGTTTTAAACAGTTTTATGAGGTGTGCCATGGTGGTTTAACAGCAGACATTTCTACAAACTAGCAAAATGTTAAAGACATCTGGTCTGGTCCTAACATCAGGATTAGGATACTGGCCAACAACAGAAGGGCACGAATTCACACTGTATAATGGAAATAGCCAGATGGAGGTGACTATGCAAAACCGGAGAGATACACAAGAATAAGGGGAAATAAAGCAGATCAGCAGAAGAATGAACATTATTTCGTAGCTAGATGATAACCATCTACAGAAGATGCATGAAAGGACAGGTTTACAAAACTGCATGGATCAGCTTAGAGAAGAAACTTGTTAGAAATACATGGAGATGAAGAACTTGTGCCACCAACACAACATCCGACAACATTTAACTTTTGAAGCAAAAACATTGGTTTGGCTTTTCTGTGTGGTATGGTTTGTTCAAGTCTTTGCTAAATGTCTGTTGAGTCAGTTTTAGAATCTCAAACACTAGTGAAACTTGCCTCCTTTATACTAAATCCGTGTTTCACAGAAGTAATATGCAAATACTGAAGCTCAGTATGCATAAGTAAAAATCATGCCATCCAAGTTTCTGGATGGTAGATGTGAGCCACTTGAGCTGTTTCCCAGACATAACAGGTAAAAAATTGTAAAAAACTCTACAAACAGAAACTCTGACCAGACCAAATGCTTATAAAACTGATCACCTCTAAAGAGACATAAGTAGAAGTTTGTACTAGCATAGCTCTCCTCTTGTTATCCTTCAGGATATTTTTAAAGAAATAATATGAACTAACTCAGAATTTCTGGTTTTGAAATAAGACAAAAATTCAAGTAACCTGGAAAAGGAGTACCTGTTGCCATGAGAAAAGGATCAGAGCCTCTGATCTGACCCATTGGTTCCTAGACCAATAATGGGAAAACTTTGGGTAAAGATTAATACAGGCAAGATCTCTAGATCTGCCTAAAGAATATCCTGAACCACATAACACCCACAAACTACCACAGAGCAAGAAACATTCAAGATTGAAATGTTATTAATTTCCCACAAATGCAGCAACTGTAAACAGGAAGGATAATAACCATCTTGCTTGTGTACCCATGCTTAAAACTCTTTTAATTTCTAAAAAAATGCTTGTCATTTGGCACTATAGCAGATAACTAATAGAGATGCAAAACTTTCCATGTTTACCATTAGTCAAGTCAATGTTAGTGTTTCACTGTGCAAAACTAGTAGCTTTAAGTATCTAACAACAGGCCAACCTTTGTCAATGTACATGTCTAAATGATGCAAAGTTTACTGCATCATCACCTGATCAGAAGTAAGGAAAAAGGTTCCCCTATTCTGTGAAAAAGCTTTCTAACACCCCCTATTTGAATTTACGCATGGAAGTATTTAAAAAGTACATTCCTAAGTATCATATTTTTAGAACAAAAAAGCAAAAAAAGACCATCTTTAAGACATTTTTAATTTTGTGCCATTTCAGGATTACATTCCCAGCAGCCAAATTTCTGGTTTATACTCTATCAGCTTACATGATTGCCAAATATGTTTTCTTAGAACTATGCTACGTTGGTGAGTAAAAAAAAAAAAAAAAGAAAAAGAAAAAAAAATTCTTTTTAAAGCTTAAGTGTATTGAAGAACCAGCAAGAGATTGTCTAGCTCCTTGCCTTGCTCTGACGCCAAATGATATGCGACTAGCCTATCCCCTATAGATGCTTGTCTAGACTTCTTAAATTTTTGCAGTGACAGAGGTTTCATCTGACACACCCCTGATAAGTACTTAGCCTATTTATCACCATTTTGAGAATACAGACAATATTCTTCACGTACAATGTGAGCTTTTCCCAGTTGGGATACCTGTCCTTCCTGAACAAGTTTTGCCCTTCAATGCGAAAAATCCAGTCCTGAAATTTACTCTGAGCTTACACTATCAACAAAGTCTTGGCTTTAGGTACAAACCCTGCTCTAGTTCTCCATGTTTAGTTTTGGTCTTTCTGTTGATTTCTATTAAAATCCACCTTGCAGTATATTAAGAACAAAGAAGTCTGGATAGACAGAATCAAGTGCCTCACACAGATTTATAAAGGCAAGAGTTTAAGTTCGTTGAATATGGGAAAGCAGACCAAAGGGAACTGACAGCTATCCCAAAGTATGAGACCACTGAGAACTCACCTAAACAGACCTTGTGTCTCAGTCTTTATTTTGGCAGAAAGATTTTTCCAGCTCTCAGCCTACACTGCCATTCCAATTCTGTTTTTAAGTAGTTACGTGCATCTCTATTAACAACACAGGATATATACACCCCCCGAATATATCTACAGTCAGAGATGTGCTGTTAATGTACATTTTAATCAAGGAATTTTAACACTGCAGTATTTGTGCAGCTAATTTTAAAATCCTCCTCAATTAACAATTAGAGAACTAAAGATCATTGGGATGACCATTTATACCTGTATAGACAAACACACACATTCAGCATACCGAATATATAGACAGATACCTTTTTAGGCACCTTGCTCTGTCAGCAACATTTTCCATAATTGTAAAAGGAAAAAATTCTAGTGCACACTCTTGCTTTCTAAGCACTAGTCTAATCTTGAACCAATTATAATCTTAATGAAACCAAAAAAAAGAGGGAAATATTTTCCCGAGACATCTTTGTAAAGAGGAAAAATAATAATTTGCCACATCTGGAAGCAAAACTCAGATAAGAGTGGTCTGAATTTTCTTTCCATGCCTGAAAATGGTAGTATGTTTGACAGTCTACCTTCATGTACTTTGATTTTATTCCAGGGTACAAAATCCTACATGACTAACAGGTGGATTATTCTATTCTCTGAAGTCTCCTTTTGCTATGAAGAGTACATACAGGTTCTATCAAGATACAGGAGGCATAAGCTGCGCCTCAGACTGATTTTAAGACATGCACTAGGAAAGTTCTGCTGAAGAACTAATTTTTCATCCTTTTTATGAAATACCATCTCTTGAGACAGGCAGTCCTTTGCTAAAGGATATATATTTGATTTTCTTCTGCCAGTGACAACTACAGACTAGCAAGAACATTAATATGAATAAAATAATGGATTTGGGTATTTTTTTCCTTAGCGTGTCACTGACCACAGCATTTCTCTTTAGTGTCAAGAAGGTAGAATCCAGAGCTAGAACTGCATTTTGTTCATGTCACTACAAGTGAAAAACGTGAATAATTAAAGAATTCACAGCTTCAGGTAAAATGACATGAATCTTACAGTTTGACACTACCAAACAGCCTTCACGAGCAGGTGTGTCCTAACAGATTGCTCTGCTTCTGTACCAAAACCAGCTCCCAACCCACAGTTGGCTGTAAGCCATTAAAAAAAAAAAAAAAAAAAAGTAGCAAAACCCAAGCAGTTACACATAGTTTCTGCTTCATAAAGCCATTATTTAGCAACAATAATCTTCAAGGATGGCATTATAAAATATGCCTCCCACTTGCATCTAAAATAGCCATCTAACATACCAGAGATGAGGAATATGTTCAGAAAAAGATGTTTCCATAAATATCAGTCAGACCTACATCTTTCAAAAAAGAAAACTAGAAACTTCTGATGTCTTTTGATATTTCCAACCCATTTTTTTTAATGTTATCCTTATACCACCATTATCACGTGCATCATGTGACAGAGAGCAAATTGCTGGTTTTCTTCACATATACTTTAATTTGAAAAGGCAGTCCAGCTTCACCAACGCCATGATAAATCACCTTGCAGTGTTATCTTCCAGGGGGGACAAGAGTTTTGAACTTGGGCAAGCTACAACAAAGGCACGTGTCAAAATTTCATAGATGAAGTTATGAAGGAAGTTTGCTTTTAAAAGAGCTATTTTGACGTCTATTCCTCAGAGCCTTAATCTAAGCAACAGGGCATTTCCAAAACTCTATGATAAAAAGTCAAACCCTAATCAAAACAGTGTATTACCTTTGCTTTTCTATTGCTCACTGGCACATGGAAGACCCCACTGTACCTCCTTCTGTCTCTACAAAGTTGGCGTTTTGATCTCAGAGTTTACATTTTTATTCTAGAAGTGGTGGAACAAAGGGAAACAAGCACCAAACACCCACAAACTTGGCGTGTGCTTGGTGGCCAACTACCATTTCTTCCTTCTAGCAAATCTTAATTAACTAAATTCTGAACCACCAGAAATTCTGGCACGATAAAAGTGTATGAATCACAGATGTGGGCAGACAATGGATTTTCAGGAAAAAAAACAACGGAAAGTCAAATAGTAGCTACATAGGGTCGGATACGTATCTGAAGTAGAGTTCTCCAATGGGCATCTAATTCTGCTGCTGTCAGCAGAAACACATAATTCAAAACTGCACCATACAAACTTAGTGTAGAATTTCCACGATTTTTTAATCTTCAGTCCATTTCTGAGCTGGATGTAATTCTTCTAAGCATTTATATGACTTTCACCATCATGGGATTCAGCATTTTGGCATGTCACTATAATGGCAAAAGTATAATTGGTTTTCCCATATTACAGAAACTCTGTTCCTTGGAGAATCATTTTTGTGGTGTGGTGATAGCTAGCTCTTTTACTGAATGTTGAATCTTAAAGCTACATGTCTGTCTCTCACAAAGTAGAATCCTCCACATTTTCCACTTTAACAGTTCTACTATAGCTCCTCATTGCAATGGATTGCTTTTCCACAGCCAGTCTCTCTGGACTTCCTATCTGAGGCCAAGGTTCTTTGGAAGCATTGACTAACCTGGAGTCAGCAAAGAGACACGTTCCTAAGGTGCACAGCATTAAAAGAACAAACCCTTATCTCACTCCAAAATTACAGAAGATGAGGTTATTCTGTGAACTAACTGACAAGGCTTATTTAAAGTATTCTTTATCTCATGTCTAGGATTGGTGTTTACCTATTCTCTAACAGCATCTGTCTCCATCTTTTGGTAGTTGTCAAGGCCATAATTAATCTCTGTATGTCAGTGATGATATTGGCATGGATCTCTAGAGGAAGATCTGTTTGCCAGGCCCTGTATTGCACCCATTCCAGGTGGGAGTGAATTGGTCTATGGGATCCATCAACTGTTTGAAAAGAGCTGTACATATCTGGATGCTTCCTTCCTGGGTCTGTTTCCTAACAAAAGATACTGGTGACTTTGTACTACTTGTACAGTGGTTAATTAACTTAGTAATCAAGTCAAGCTACAATAATCATAATTTTTGAGTTGCATAATGTACATTATCACACAAACTTACAGCAAGATGTTAAAGACCAAGCTATAAGCAAAACTGCAAGGTTTAAAGCAAAGTTACTCATACAGTTGGTCCTCAACGCATGAAAGAGCCTTCTGGGTTGTAAATTTGCTGATACATAAGGTGCAGACATATCCAAACTGGCTTAGTACAAAGCCAGTACTGGTCTGAAAGCAGTGTCCTGCCTCTGTTGTTGGTACCTCAGGAATCACATCGTAGTAGTGCCACCCATACCATCCTCACTTTCCAGCCACATTTTCCTGCTACGTGCCAGACTTAGATAAAGGAAAAATAAAGGTAAGGCATTCTGTGTTTGCTCTCTCTGCATCACCTGAATAGGACGAAATCTACTGAATCTCAAAACTACACATAAAGAATTAGCAGTAATTCCAGGGTTGGTTTTGTTTGTCTGCTTCAAATAGTACCTCCTAAATCTTCTCTGGTATTTATATTGTTTGAATAAAGTTTATACTTAATGAAGCTCCTTAAACACAAGGAAAAAAAATCTGAAAGAACAAATGAAAGAATAAAAAACCCACCCACCTTGGGGTAGTAATTTCCCAAACAATCTAATTCTATTTAAGTTTTAGCAATTGCTTATATGTCCCCTTTACACAGCCCCACGAGGAATGAACTAGGACATTTGTTGCTACAGCAAGGGAATTTTCAAGTATTCTTAATTAACAATTATTTTGTCAAATACTTCAAATATATTTCCTAATATGCTAGAATATTGTTAAAACTATATAAAAACAAATTAAAATTGCCAATACAGCTCCCCAAACCAGCAAGTATTGCCCAAATGTATTGGAATTATAGATTAAAATATGGCCAAAGTTTTGAGACAAGCATTGGAAAGGGTTTTCAGAATCAAGTAATCAATATGGCACTGTGCCCCTTCTTTTTCCTCACATCATTAACTTTTTAAAGCAATAACTGAAACCATGTTATATGCAGTGAACTGGAAATAAACCAGTGTTTTGGGTTTGGTTTTTTTTTTAAACTTGAAATATACATTTTTAGAAATAGCTACTGTAAACCCAAGGAATCTTAAAAAAGTGTTCCAGAAAGTTGCAAGATTCCAGTAAAATCACTTTATCAGCCTGGAAAGCAAGTCACTTTCACTGGCAGCCTGAGATAAGCCATTTGAGTGCAAAGAAAGCTTAAAAAACACAGGAGTTTCAGACTGTTGAGCAACAATTGATTTTAGATTGAAATTATTGCAGATGTTTTGAACAACATAATCGCTTCCTCAGGGTGACCCAGTTTCAGGTGAAGGTTGTTTATAAATTACTTTCAGAAAATTCTCAGGCATGGCACACAATTTATTTTAACCAAAATAACAGAAGTCCTGTTTGGAAAACACAGGTGACAAAAAGCATTAGGAATCAATGCTTCTTAACCAGAAACAGGACTCGGGTCAGAAAGAAAAGGCACAAGGCTATGATAAGTGTATGTCCAAAGAAGTTACTGATTACAGAAGTCTCAGCTAGACCAGTAACATTTAACTTTTAGGTCACACTAGGATTGCCCTCCATCCTTCTTTTTTTCCCCGTGGTAGTCAGTTTATGATATGCTTTAGATTGATCTCACAATATTCAGTTATTTCGCTGTTGACATCCAAAATACTGCAGACATCACCAACATTAACAGAAATAATAAATCTTTTGAGAAATTGGTGTTTCTTTTCAGAAATATCATTCTACCATTCTGCCAGAGTATCAGCAAAGTTGTCATAAACTATAATCAGCAGAAAGCATGTGCATTATAACATTACAGGTTTTAATGATTTAATTTTATTACATAAATCGACATGCATTATGAGAACTAATGTGTTCTTACACATGACCGCAGCATAAAGTACTTCAACTGTCAGTAAATCAGCTGGTTCAAGATAAATTGGGATATATAATTTGGAACCACTCAGGGGAAAAAAAAATAGGGAGAAATGACCTTAGGGAAGAAAATAAGTTAAATATTAATGAATCTATATTTAACTAAGACATACAGCTAATAGATGTGGGAGGAAGGAAGGGGGGAAGACACAATCTTTTAGTTTAGCACTCACCTTTCAGACCATCTGAAGATATCCAAGTTAAATTTAATAAGGGCATTTGAAATGACTAAGCATATAGACTGAAAATGAAAAAAACCCATACCATAAGGAATGGCCTAATCAACTTTCTTATAAGTTGAAAGATACAGTAGCAATTGCACAGTATATACTATACTGAAAGGTAGCAGAAAAGCAAAATTTTGGAATCTGGATACATGTTCAAGGGTATACAGCGAGAGACAGAATTTGTTACAATAATATTTAGAGAAATCATAGAGCTTCATCTGTGAGAACTCACTGAACTTCTGGAAGACTGATTTATGCTACTGTGAACTTAGCCTCAGCCTGCTTGCTGCCATATCCTAGACTACTGCTAACCTCTAAACTCCGCAGTTGTGGAGACTGCCACACTTAACAAGAGCTTTTAAACTAAATGCTCTTTCAATCTTGATTCTCTCACCCAGTTGTTCTGAAAAAGAATTACTTCTGCTTAAATGAATTATGTATTATTGAATTGCACACATGGTGTTTAAACAGAGCCCACTAAATCTATAATTAGCCCAGGAATTAGCCAAAAGTTAGTTATCTTGAGAAAGGCCACACAATTAAAACAGTGTCACCAAGACTTACATTATGTTAGTAAGATCCTGGATTGAAGAGAGGGAATTAATACAAGAACATAAGTATGTTCTGGGTACAGTAGCCTTCCAATTCATGTGTTATGTAAATAATAGTCCATCACAAATGGAAACATCTTTCGGTTAACAGGGCTTACTCAGTTCAAATGCATTCTACTGTCTCACTAGAAAAGTGCTCAGAAATAAGACCAAACTTCACGATTAACTGCCATTTGTTTTTGTTGGGGTTTTTTTTGGTTTTGATTTTTTTTTTTTTTTTTTTTTTAAACATGTAACACTTGCTTGTATGGGTAGGTCAACCACCTCCCACTGAACAAGACTACAGAACTTCTGCACGATGATCATGCAGCCTCCGATCTGATTTTGAGGTTCTTTTGAAAGCTGCACATTTCAAACAGAAACTGATTTAACACAGAGCAATTCCAATAGCTTCTATACTGCTTTCCCTAATCCTTTTACATTAATTGCTTCCATAGAAAAAATTTAATTATTTTTGAAAGGAAAACAGGCTAGTCCCAGCATCAAAGTGGAAAAGCACTGTTCAGAACAGCACTAATCTTTTTTTCACCGAGAAATCCCTACCAACTGGATTGTTTCTATACATGGCATGTCTACAAACAGTGGCTTATGAATTATTTAAAATAATTTAAATTCCAAAAGAAAGTACTCCAACCTTCACCTGGAAATAATAACAAGCTCCCTCAATTCTTGCTGATGACAGCAAAAAGACTTCTACTAAGTTCATCAAGCTGTAGTTAAGACCTACACACTTTGACAATGAGTTTGCCTAAATCTACCATGATTTCAAAACACATGTAAGATTTGTAGTATATATTCACATGCAAGCACATACTTTCTTCAGCAACACACTGGGGAAGACAGAGAAAGAAGGAAGAAATTTTTTTTTTCTGTACCTGGCAAGTCTGAAAAAAGGAGAATGCATTCATTGAATCCATTAGCCAGAAGACGATCCCTCAGTTGTTGAAGTATTGCAACTCCAATACAGAATGGGAAGGAGGAATTTCCAAGCAGTAACGTATCCCACAGGTGAAAAATTTTGTGCAAAGGAAAGACATCTGCATGATAAACAAGCACAATGAAAACAAGCTGTAAGCATATACATTAATAAAAACATATACACACTCGCACATGCTTAAGGATTTGCCTTTATACTTTTTTCCCTCTCCTGTCTTAGGGTTATTTCTTTCTTATTAGGGAGCAAAAAGGACTCAACCTGTTTAGAAACAGGTTTGCCTTCATATGCAATTTGATTATTCTGGAAATCATCAGTGTCTTCTTTCATTATTAAACACTTAGAAATGTGCAGGTTTTCAGATTTCAACCACACACAAAATTACACAATGTATTTTTCTTTTGGTATGGTGCATCTATGCATTAGGACATGCATGTCAGTTTTTCCACTAGTATGAAGACATTAACTCATTAACCAATAAGCTAAACTACTTAAAATTATACAAGAAAATCAGCAGAATAGACCAAAAATTGATGGAATAAAGGAAAGACAAGGAGAAAGGCCTGTTAAAAATAGCAACATTTTATATATAAAGCTGAAGGTAGCTCTCCTAAAATAAGCTATCCTTCAACTAAATAGTTCAAACATTTTATTGCCATTCATTGCCTAGGAAACCATCTCCTTGGTTTTACAAAGGTGGCAATTCTCATGAAAGTTTTAGAAGAATGGACAACTGGAAGAACCAGTGCTTTACAGTCAAGATCTTTAGAAATTGCAATCAAGAATCTCACATTAAAAACTTTGATATTTCATCAGAGAAATAATCCATCAGCTCTTTTCACCCTGCCACTTTCTTTTTTTAAATTCAAAGTCTGTCAATGTTGACAAGAAATGAAAAAAAAAACCCCAGATCTTTCAAGAAAGAAGATTTTGAAGCGTTTTCTAGATTTGCGTTATTAACGTTGTCCTCTTTCGTTAAAAGCTCACCAAATTCTAAAGCTCTTCTTTTTCCTAACATTCATGCGCAATCATCATAGTAAACTAGTGCTAGCAGAATAACAATATGACAATGTACAATAAAAAAGCTTGTTTTGTTGGCCCTCAAAAACAAAGTTGTTCTCTCTCTTACATTATCTGGGTGAGGGCAGGGGAAGGTGATGAGGTTTGGTTTTGGTTTAACTATTATTGTATCGTTTTCCAGTAGATAACAGCTTCCTTTGTGCACTCCCTAAATACTGCATGCATAAAATAAACCAGTTCAAATTTAATATAATAACTTTTTTAGAAAAATAAGAAAATGCTAATTATTGTCAAATCAGGGCAGAAGCATGTGACAGGCACTGTTGAGACTCAAATCACAACACACATCCTTGCAAATTACAAGCAACCTATTAAATGGTAGACACATCACACCAATTAGGAAAGCTTTAGCTGCAGAAGTGAGAAAAATTATGTTTAAGAAATACGCGAACATTTAATCAGAGAAAAAGGATGCATACTCACGTGTAAACATTGTAAGAAACCAAGGAATAGCATAAAGCTGCAAAAGGGGGGGGGGGGGAGAGAGCAAAAAGATGTTTTATTAAGAGCTAAAATAGTGACAATTGCCTACCACATTATAAACTGCCCAGCTTGGCATGAATGTATTTAAAATGGGAAGTAACTGCAGTAGCAGAAGCACAATCACACAACTTTTAGCACCTCAGAGAAGTTTCTTCCTCCCTCAGGTCCCCAATCTTGTTTCTTTCAAATTACTAGTTTGTGATACTGTATTGAAAAACAACAACAAAAACAACCACCACCCTCAGTAGGCTTATGTCTGCAAAAAATAAACCCAAAAGTCTTAAAGAACTCAAAAAACAGCTCTTCTAAACTGTCACAGTTCTCACCTTAGATATAAACACCACTACGCGAAAATTAGCGAAGGATGCCTGAACAAGCATAAAACAACTTGATTCAATGTTTTTTTTTGACTATGGAAACCCCCCTTGTTCTATATACATAATTAAAAATGCAAGTCACAATTTCCAACAGAAAAATTAACCATATGTACCCTTTTCTCCTATGCTGGTATTTATTAAAATGTACACTTGTCAGTGAAAGGCAGTAAGTACGGTTTAATTCTCAAAACCACAGTGTCCCTTACTAACACCTTAAGCATTTATGGTTTTCTACTGTGACCTTTAAAGGCAGACACCATCTGAAGAACCTGAGGCTGCTTCAGCACTTACACTACCACGAGACTAAGAACTTGTGCTGCTGCAGTAGCCAGAGAAAACCTTTAGTTTCTGCACACTTTCATACTCATGTCATCAAACAAAGAAAATGCAGTATGCATTAGAGGAGCTAAACATTTATGACATCTTAAGAGTTCCTCAATTTTCACTGAAGTATTTAGCATGTTGACAGCACAGAATCTATTTTCATGAAACATCAAACTACACAGAAAGTCCCCACAAATTAGGAATGCAAGAGCAAGATGGACATTGTTAAATTTTACTCAGTTGCACAGATCATGTGCTCTGTTTTCCACTTCTGAAGATTTACAGTTAGACATAAAGTTTAATATATTACTTTTTAGCTCATAAGAAGTGCAAATTAGTCCTCCTATTAAGCTTTCCCTGGAAGCAAGCAAATGAGAAGCAGAAAGCATAATTGATATTATGTTAATAAATTACTGCTTATTCCATAAACTCTTAACTGGGTTATGGCACTGATTAAAAGATGCACACATTTGCTGACAGCTCTCTAAATTTTATTCCTACATCTTCATCTGAGCATCTGATAGTATCTGAACAATACTGTCCCTAAAACTAAAAAAGCTGTGATGACCAGACTGTTTACCACTTTCAATATTCAGGAGGCTTTTATAAAGCTTGGCCTCCAACTCACCAATTGATTTTAAGGCTTCAAAACCCCAAACAAATCCATTTCTATCACCATTATATAATATAATATAAAAATTATACAAAAATAAATAATAATTATAATACATTCATGCTATTTCCCTGAGTATATCTTTGTCATGCCTTCAATAGATGGCTCTCTAGTGAATAACAATGTACCCCATTCCCTGACATGTCCCCTACAGTGGTAGTGATCAGCTAATACCTGTTTACTTGCTTGCTTTAATGCCATATCTCACTTTCCATGCAGTAGGAAAACAAGCATTCCGAATAGCGTGAGGCTCCTCTTTGCTTGGAGGTACATATGTGGACGTCATTTTAACTACATTACTTCCTTGGTATTTAAAAGGAATTATTTCCTCCTTTTCATATATTTCATTAAAATGTTTTACCAAAGCACATCCACACTTTCTCCTAATTTCACAAGCACCTCTATCTTGCATGCATCTGCATAGAAATATACAAGAAAATACATAAAATTTGAAACATCAAATAGATTATTAAAAGGTAACCATGAGGCAAAGCACTGTTTTGCTCTAAACCATTCTCACCAAACCTATCAACAGTGACATGAAAAGTAGGCCGAACTATTTAAGTAGAAGGCAACAGGCAAGTTTTTATTGAAGGAATTTTTCCCTCTGATTTTCATAAATATAATGTTCTAAGACAAGGTCTCAGTAAACCTGAAGAGGTTATGATTACTATTAATAAGCAAGCAAAGAAAAGCAACAACACTGGTGGTATTATTTCACCACGCAAGTCAAATTGAAAAACAGACAAAAAGAACTGCACTGACTTGAAGTCCTCAAATAAATAGTCTAGCAGACTCCTATAGTTAAAGGACTGCACTTCTAACTTACTGTTAGTAAATACTGCCCTCCAGCAATCACTGGCCGAACAGCACTGTGCCATACCTCCGTACCAATAAGCTGCTTGTTAAAGAGGTTTTTCAACCCTTTGCCACCGAACCCCAAAACGTAACATAACATTCATTTATAAGTGAAACCTCTTGTCCTTAGACTTGGTTTCATTCTCCATCCTCCCATTATCCCTGGCTGAAGCTTCCTCTCCAAGAGTGCTCTGCTATGAAAATTCTGCGCAGTACCTGTGCTTGGACATGCAATTCATTGTTTTTCAACGGGGTGAAGATGTTTACTTGCCCATAGTTAGATGAGCATCTTTTGAGAAAAGTGCATCTCCCATTACATATTCAAAGCTCTTGGAGATATTGGCTCAAATCTCGATGAAAGCCTTAGCTGTGAGGATTCTGTTACTGCCTGTTGTTACTGTCTGGATTCTTTTGTTATTTGACTGTTCCTCCAGAAGATGAGAGCTTTACACACTTGTGTCTACAGAAGATTGAGATTTCAAGTTGTAAAGACAATAGTTTTAAAGATATTTACACTCAGGGGATTTTGATTCTAAAGATATTTTAGAAGGAATAGCAAGGTGAAAATGAGTGTTAATACTTGTTGGTGGGGATGGTAGGGAGTATTAAAAGGCATTTGCTCTGTAAAGTCTGTAAGAATAAAGTGGCTGTCCTGTATGATCCAGGTGCACCTTATGAACACCTAAGGCAGTTACAGTGAAGCTACGCACCTGGTTACAGGATAATGAAATTGAATTATTTAAAATTGAAGGTCTGAGTTCTCAAAACATCAAAAATGCCAACATTCTTCACAAGTTGTTTGTTATGCATGTATATAACACTTAAGTTTACCAAAAACTTCTAAGAAAATAAAAAAAAACTCTAAAAAAGTTTGCCCTCCCACACCTCACAGAATTACAGAGCTGAGATCAAGGTTAAATACCTCAGCTTTAAAGATAACAAACACAACAGGAGTAATCATTATTCTTGCAATCTTTTATAGAAGAATCCTCACTTGACCACCTGTCATTCAATGCAGTGTGTTATTTTAAACTGGTAAACTGTCATGTCTTCACTATTCTAAAAATAATTTATAGATGGATAACAACCCCCCCTATGCTATAGCATGTATTTCATGTTATTTTCAGTGTTCAAGACTTTTTTTATGTTGGAGCCTTTCCTTCTCAAAGCTGAAGTTGCACCAACAGGAACTACCACAATCAATCGCAACGCGGGCAAGTGTTCTACTTCCAACAGTGAGCAGCTCATCTGCTTCAGGAGAACATGCTAAAACCCCTACAATGGACAGTTGTAAGACAGTTTGTGTGCCACGCTCACCTGCTTTCTACACACTTTAGGCAGGCGCTAGCTTAAATGACGACAGAAAGGATTCAGAAAAGGTATCGTATATTTCTTTTCTTATTGAATTGTCCAGTAACAATCCCAGATATTGAAGATCTGTTAAATAATCCAATCATTCCTTCCAAGCTTGCTAAACTAAAAGACCATTTGACATAGCTACACAGAAAGGTGGTCAAAGAATAAAAGAGTGATCCTCAGGTAAAAGGAATCCTCTTCACCCTTTGCCCTGTCCCCCCTCTGCCATGGTCATCCTCATCAAGCAGTGAACCCTGGCCTCCCACCACTCAACAAACGATTTGCCCATGAGCAGGGGGAGAGACACCTTCCCCCCCCACCCCCACCCAAGTCCCAAAACTTCAAGGCCCTGCTTGCTTTCTTAAAAGTACTTTGAAGGAGAATTTGTTTGTGTTTTTTATTAACATTTTATATTTTTGTACATATTCTTAGGAGCTCTGCCATTTTAAAGACATCTCGGATTGACCAAGAGGGGGGCTTTGGAGTGTATATCTCTGTTACCCATCTCTGACTTGACTTGTGGTGTGACCAGGCCCAAACCATTATCTCAAAGGACACAAGTAAACGCTTGTAAAAAAAAAGAAAAAAAATAAAATATTTACAATCTTATTCTGAGCATTCCAATAACTTTTTTTGTATATGTACTTTAGCTGTACCATAGATCATGGTTTGTATGAGGTGGCAAGGACAAAGACAAAAAGGTTTTTTCTTTTTTTTTCAGTCTATGAAGTTGCTGTGTTTTTTTTTTTTTTTTTTTTTTTTTGGTCTGTTTGACATCTATGTGAAATCATGTTGTCCAACAATAAACCAGAATTTTATTTTGCTGCGTTGTTCTAACAAGGCTGCCTCCCAACTGCAATTTGTTAAGAAAAATTTTTTTTTGCTCTCGAGCTTCCTGAGAAGTGGAGGGGGAGGTGCTGCCGAGCTCTTCTCCCTGATATCCAGTGCTAGGATGCATGGGAATGGTTCAAAGCTGCGCCAGGAGAAGTTCAGACTGGACATTAGGAACCATTTCTTTACCAAGAGGGTGGTCAGACATTGGAACAGGCTTCCTAGAGAGGTAGTCGATGCCCTGGAACCTGTCAGTGTTTAAGAGGCATTTGGACGATGCCCTTAACATGCTTTAACTTTTGGTCAGCTCTGAATTGGTCAGGCAGTTGGACTAGGTGATTGCTGTAGGTCCCTTCCAACTGAAATAGTCTACTCTATAAAACCCTGATCTTGCACCTTCATGTTCTGTCTTCAAAATACATATGCACGTACTTAATTAACTTCAAGTCTGTATGGTGCCTAGACAATTAATCATATACTTAAATGCTACAGAAAGGTGCAAAAATGTTTTGATTACTGGGGATGCAAAGACAATGCAGACTCAGTCCAATTTTTAATATTAGATTGTCATAGATGACTCATCTATATGCACCTACACAAACAGAATTTGAAGAATGATCACTTTCCTCACAAGATAAAAATACCAGCAAGAAGCCTTTCCCCAGATTCACCACTATGTAATTGTGTAACAGAACAGAGATAAAGCACTTCAGTCACAGGATTTTTAATTCTCAGTTAGATGAAGCCTTATTACCGACACCTCCTGCATATCACCAAAACCAGCTAAGGTATCTACCTATGACAACAGCTCCAGCACAATGATACTAAGTAACTGCAGCCAGACTTTGTCACCTCTGTTAATGGCCAGCTAACAACTCTGTCTAGCTTCTATAATTTGTAGCTGAAAGCTCTTTAGACAAATTTATGGCTATAGTTACCCTTTTAGCCATGTAGCACACTTCCTTGTTTTTCTTCAGTTCAGAATGGTCTGCTGTTGATGTCAGAACTGCTGTTGATGCCAGAATTAGTTCAGTATAATACAGAACATGTTATAAAGCATTATATAGGGTAGGGTGGGGGAGATTATAAAATTTGGGAGAGTGAGCAAAGAACTGTGAGATTCACCATATATATCCCTCTATTTACATGTAAATCACATAGCCACAGCTGTGTACTTAATCCAGGCACCACATCAGCTAACAACATTCACAACTATTCAAGCTTCAGCAGTGTTCAATATTCTGAGAGCTACGTGTCCTGAAGCAAATGGGAAGGGTGCCAGGAAAAACAATCTTTCCTGCAGCAGAGCCTGCGTTTCAATGATGAAAGATTAATCAGGGTTTACTTTGATAGGATTAGTACTCAAGCACGAAACTCTGGTTCAGATTTCATTACTACAGTGCACATCCTTCACCTTGATAGATCCTGTGCTGTCTTGTTACAGGTATAAAAATCACATCTCTTTCTAATCTAAAAGGCAGAACAACTTTTATTTATATAAAAAAGACAATTTAGGAAGGACAATCTCTCTTCAGAGGTTAGTGTTAATTTTAGAAGTAGCATTGGTATTCAGTTCAATTTTTTTTTTTTTAAAATGTATCTCTGTTTTGTAATTATTTACTGCATTACCTAATCATCTCTAGACTGTAATACTTAGAGACAAGGCTCACATTTGGCTATGTGCTGTCCAATGCCTAGCGCAACACAAAACCAAAAATATAACCAAACAGGCAATTTTAAACTATTCCATCTGACTTGCACCTTGAAAGTTTTCAGTGGAGAATTATAACTGTTTAAGCAGACACAAGGAGCTGATGAAAGATAAGCTAACACTCAAGATGGGTTGCTACACAGCTCTCACGTAGGTTAGTAGCAGAAATAGGGACCCGTAAGATGCTCAGGGAAATTACATCTCTACCTCTTAAGTGAGAACTAGTATCCTGGACAAAATACACAGAGGAATTGCTTTGGTCATCCACAGCCTTTAACAAATAAACATTGAGTGCATTTACATAATGATGCTGCAAAACAGATTATCCCTCAGGAACTTAAAAAGTTGCTGTTACCCATGCCCTTTATCCTCTCAGATATTTAGGCTTTCTACAGATGAACGCTCTCCCTTCTCCCCACCTTCCCTTCATCTTCCTCTCACCCACCCTCTTCAGATGTGGGTAATCAGCAATACATGCAGCCTTTGCAAACATCTCTGTTTGTAATGCAACACACTGGCTTTCTCTTTGCTCAATTTTAGTGCCACGGCATCTTTCAAATTTGTATCATTCATAAACAACATTATTATATTAAAAACACCACTACAAATGAAAGCATATATTTGCTTTTCCATTACAATCTTTGTAAACAGTGATAATGAGTATCTGCCAGTCCTGAGACACAGAGATTCACCCAGGAATTGTGTATAACACATCACGTTCAGAGGCTCGGCCTTGCTGCTTCAAGTTAAAGAATTTCCTAATAAGCATAAGGCTTTTCTGATAAAATAAGCTTTACACTGCTTATAGAAGAAATATATATAAATTTCTTATTTATGAAATGGATATTTCTACACCAACATCTCCTGAATTGAGTTTCCTTCTTCCATTTTGACCTTTCAGTCATCATCTGTTCTTACAACAAACTTGTGAATACCAAATTTCTAAATTTCAAATATATTATGATATAGACTGTATCAATTAAAAATGTTGTTTCTATCCTTGCCTAAATCTACTTTGCAGAAACATCAGCCATAAACTTTGATAATGCTAAGTAGGCAGAAAAAAAACTTTTAGAGAGTACTATCTGGGTTTTCTGGACTACACATGCCTGTCTAAACAAAGGAGGAAAGCTTCATTATTTACAGTGATAGCTAAAAGTGAGGGTGTAAAGAAGGCCTGGTTTTGCTTTTTCCAATACACCCCTCCCTCTCTACTACATTTTGGCTGTCTTCTCAGTTCTCATTTTCCTCATCTTTCAGACTTCTTCCAATGAAAGCATAAAACTTAGACACAAGATATGCACTTGTCCAATGTTTCCGATAGAGACCAATAAATAACTGCTAAGCATTTTCCAAGGTCTGACATATATACAAATTAACCATCAATTGCACACATTTTTTGTATTACTTGCAAATTAATGTGTCTTTTTTGTTAACCAATGGCATTTAGTTAGTTTGCAGAAATTTTGCTATTATTTATGGCCACATTAATTTTTGTCTATTAATCCACACTTAAAAAATAAAGTTATATACACCTTTTAAGATAAATCTGTACGCTCTCATAACTGGCTAGTAGTATTTTTATGGTATTTATCATGCCAACAGAACACGAAGGACTGAGGTATGTAAAACAACAATCAAAACTTTACCATCTTATCAGCACACTGAGAAAGGGCCATTAATATGCAAGTTTCACTTATGTCAAACTGAAACACTCTGGAAAGGCATCTCATCCTAGCTGCCCTCGTTTTCCTTTCCTCACCTCCTTTGAACTATACTTATAAGAATCTTTAGCACTTACATCTGGAATAAAACCAATTTCGTTAAGGTGGTTACTCAGCTCCGGGTCATGAAATGCAATCATCTGGGAAAACACTGTCAGGTATTCTGAAATGACAAGCAAATTCAGGATCATCATCAAAAATACAAGCCAACACATGCTGCTAGCTCACAACAGAGATGTAGAAAGGAACACTGTTTTTAAGCCTACAATAAAACAGCAAGTGAATACCAGTACTGTCCTTCTTGTCACCATTCTATTCAATACAGAGGAAGAAAGGTTTCATTTCTCTTGCCTAGTACTTCTCAATTTGGATTTTCAACAATGCCTCATACTTTGGTTGTGATGTATGTTCGACATGCAAAGTTAAAAGACTTTTCATAGAATCATAGAATCACTTTGGTTGGAAAAGACCTTTAAGATCTTTCAATATGAGCCACTAGATAGTGAAGCAAATTAGAACAAGACAAGGATTCTTAAGACCCAAACTGTTTTAGTGACACACAAGGTTTATACTCTTTAAATTAGATTCTGTGTGGTTTCTTTTCTACAAAGTTAAATTTTGTAATCTGGAAGTTGAGGTTTTAAGGCAATGGGGCTTTAAGGTTACCACTTCCACAATCAGTAATAACTTAATTGGTATTTTTTTGAACGGATAAGGAAAAATATTTATGTAAAAGATAAAATTATAACATCTTCAGCATGGCACATTAGGCTGATGGGTGCAATTTCATTAAGTTGTCTAAGTAATACTTGCTTTTAATTGGAAGAGAAACAGACAGCAGAACACAGACACTGACAGATTTCTTCCTCTGTTCTGCCCCTCTCCCAATTTTGTCCACACTGTCATATGCTCTGTTAGAAGGAAGATGAAGAGGCAATAACATTGCAATTTCATAACAGATGGCAATTCCTTTTCCTCCATGCTCCCAAGAAGAGAGGAATTAGGGCCCAGACAGCTAGCTTAGGGGAGGAAGAGGGACAGAGAATGCGAACCCTGCTCCCAGACCAGAACGTGCTGGCATCTCAATGCTCCACAGACTACTGTCCCCGAATATAAGCCCCCGAACACCGAGTCCACACAGCTCCACAACTTAGCTATCCAGCATTGCCACTGCTTCCTTTAAAGCCTATTGTAAGGACTAGATACCTACAACTTTCTCGCCTGGGGAGAGCAAATAACTCCTTATTACTCAGTTTGTGTTCATCTCTGAAGTGGCAAAATTAAATTCTAGTTCCACTTGTAAGAAGCACCAAAGTAGCTCTGCTGGGATAATTCCATGTATGGACACCTTTATTTAAGAATAGAAGTGGGTCTAAACATTCAGTTGTTTATAGACTCCTATCTTACTTAAATCTTTATTAACTGGGTTCCAATTAAAAAAAAAATTATTAAGTGGCAAAATTAAATTCTCTCTCAGCCAGCAAGTTAAGAATGATCACTCTGTAAAATAATTCTATTTGGACTAGAATTTTAAAAGCTGATTCTGCCTCAGGAGGACTGATAAACAATGCTCTCACTGTAAGAACACAAGGGAAACCAGCCACAGTCCTACTGCAAATTATACTTGAAAGGATGCCTAATTCCCCAAGGTAAATTGCAATAAAAATTAAGGCCTCTTGAGCCTACTTCAGAATTTCCCAAATTTTGCTTCAAGTTGCAAAGACAAAGCCACAGCACACTACACCTCTTAGGAGGTTTCTGGCATCTTAGGAGTACCAGCCTCTCCCCTCTGATACAGTACCTCCATTATGCCACAGATGCCCTGGCAGCACTCAGCTGGGGAGTTAAGTGGGTAAAAACAGACCCATGCTGAGTTTTGTGTCACCAAGGCCAGACTGCTTTGGAGCTACTCACATATCTCACGTTTTCCCAGTTTCAAGCCTAAGTTATTCTTATTCACACTCATACAAGTAAGGGAGACAACTGAATCCATGCCTTAAATTCATACCACACTACACGGAATAATTTTTAAAAAGTGCATCTCCAAGGTGCATCTTACATGAGTTTTACTTCATGAAACAGCCACTAATCACAAGTCAAATGTAGCAAACCAGTAATCCTACCCATTCCCACACATTCAGCCGTATGCTGATGAAAACAATTTCACAATTTGCTTCCCTGAAGTGCATTTATTTAAAAATGAAGATTCATGCCCATGATGGTTCTCCACAGATATACTACAGGTTGATAAATACCATCTTTGTTTGACTAGCCAGTCTCATGAAATATAATTACATGGTTAATTACAGGTCTATTGAAAACACACAAATCATCACAAAAAAGTATTGCTTAGGTCCAGCCAATTGCTGCTGGTCGGAATTTAATTATACAACTTTTTGTTTTACGTAATTGGACATTCCATACCTAAACCCTTTTAACTGCTCTTGCTCCTATTTCATGTAAGGAATTACATCTGATAAGCTTGGAAAAAACACCTGTCTTCATTGTATAGTACAAGCTCAGAAATGAGGTACATTGAACTCTGCAGTTTGAAAGATTCCTCCCATCCATCCCTACATGGAAGATACAAAGAAGCTAAGAAACTAAAATTGCAGTAGGTAAAATGACCCGTTCTTAACACTTTCTTCCAACCCAATAAACAGGGAATTACACAGAATTTTCCTTTAAAACTGTATTTACACATTCATGCTTGACATATAACCCTAGAAAAGATTAAATCAGAATACTGAAAGAATCCTAAAACATTCAGTCTCCCTGAGTCCTTGACGATGCCAGATGTTGCATAGGAACTCAGGAACATCTACAAAGTTTTGGTTCACAGAATCCTAATGACCTACATTTCTAATTTTGGCTGATACATATTTTTCTAAAGCCCCTTAGGAATAACATCAGGGAACACTAGAGAGCAGAGTATTATTTTATGGAACAATATACCCCCTTGAGAAAAGTATTTACCAAGCTATTAATCTTGAAGTCTAAAGTGGTTGTCTGCACAGGAGCATCTGATGCACTATACTTACTCTTTTCATCTTTAGACCTTTTCCACCCTTTCTTTTCCAGCAAGCACGCTTTCTTTACAGACAAAAGGATGCAAGCAAGTTCTCTTGAATAGTTTTTCCAAACTATTATTTTACATATTCAGTTCATAACACCTCTTACCCATTCTTTCATATTTAAACTGTCCTAACCACTGTGTTCTCTCCTTACGTTAGCTCTCTCCCTATTATCAAACATGTAACTGCTTTTATGTCTAATTATTCTTTTGTTGATCAGTTCTTAATTTCTTTTTGTTTTTTGAAGACAAAAAATGACAAGACACCATTTCTTACTTGAGGAGTTTCACAAGTTACATACAAAAGAATTCTTTAAAAGAAATGTAAGGACAGCAAGCCATGCTGAAACCAAGTATTCAATAAACACTCCTAATGGCTTGCAATTAAAAACATTCATTACCACCTACTTTTTCAAACTACTGATGGCTTTTCAAACAGCTTCTTTTGTTTTTTTAAAAACTGTCTGCAAGACGAATTATCTTTCCAGATAACAGACTGTGCCAATGTGGCTTTCTAGGTCTAGACAAATCCTTCTTCATATTTTCATGAAATTTAGAATTAATTTTCAAGTAGAACAGACATTTACCTCCTAGCTATTTTAATGTCTCTGAGTTACCTATATAGTTGTTGAAGACCGAACTATGGAACATTATTCCTCAAGAGTCTCCAACTCCTGTCCTGTATTGAATGACATTATCTTCTGTTCAGTACAAAATTCCCCTCAAATCCCTAACTCTCTGAATACCATAACTTCTATTTTCTGATGAGTCCCTATTTTGTACTCTTCCTCTTCATTTTCTCTCATTCTCAAAATAGCTCCTGTAACAGTGTGATTTTGATTATCTGAAGGGTGGGTCTGTATAATCTAACACTGGAAAGACTACTTCCTCATTTTACTACTTTGCATGATGAACTGACCCTGGCTATTACACAGAACATTTTGGGGTGGGTTTTTTGTGTGCAGTTGGGGTTTTTTTCCTGCCTGAATCTTTACCCACTTATTTTGTTCCTATTTTTCTTGCACAGCTTTTTAAAAATTTTTTAAAAAAAAAAAAAAAAAAGGGACTGACTTACCTTGAATAACATGAGAATTATCCTTCAGAAAGAAGTTATACAAATACTTGGGGATAAAAGCAGACATGCAGGCATATGCCAGAGCTGAAAGAGTTAGAAAAATAGGTCCAACTACAGAGGCAGAAACATAAATACACCTAAAAAAGTTCATTATTAAGCCAATAATAAACATAAATACTGAAATCAATCTATATACAAAAATCATTGTAAAACACGTAGAAAGGGCACATTCTTATTAAATAATTGTAAGAGCTCCTAAAAAAGTCTCCTCCTGTCACTGAGGATAAAAAGCTGGCTGGACCTGTTCTGCTCCCAGTTTATTTCCATACTTCTCAGTGACAAAGATGTTTGGAAAGCCATAGTGATGTTTGTATCAAAAAGTGAAGGACCCTGGATGAGCAAAACTTTAGAAGACAGTTTCAGACAACTGCATTGTTGCAGTCTTCTGGGTTTTCCCTATAGAACTTACACCCAGTTTATGCCCCATCAGTCTTGCATCACATCTCTTACTTCAGCTCAGAGACTAAAGACAATAGAATTCAGGAAAAAACCCACAGAGTGGAATATAATTAAAAATACTGTCAAAAAGATCAACAAAAACATATTTCTCAACAGCTCCTCACATACATACCAAATAGAGATTAGAGAGTAAATACTTAAGTGTTTATCTCCTTATTAATTCCTGGGAACTTGGCTAAGAGACAACCTATTGTACCACAATTCTTAGCCATGGTGCTAGACCACAGATATGAAAAAGAAATATGGGTTTGTTGTAAATTATCTAAAGACAATAAATATAATTTTAGACACTTCTAAGCAAAACATCGGATTTATCGCAAATATGACATAGGATCATGTTATAAATGAATTCCATGTTACAACTTTTCTAGCACTGAAAGCACTTTTTAAACATCTGAGCTGAATGTGACAATTAAGTTCATAATCCAGAACACAAAATTTTACATAATTGCTACTATTATATTTTGTTACAATCAAACTGTATAGGAACACGTCCAAGAGCAAGAAAAATCTGTTGAAATATTTAAATTAGTATGCACAGTAGGCATAATAGGAGTCATTGTCCTAAGAAACTAGTTTTCCCACACACAGAGCTTATATAAAGAAAGCCAGGTGCAAAAGAATAGAAGATTGGACTAGACCTATTCTGAACAAATCATATTCTAAGAAGGTAAAGGCCACATATCCAAAGTTGGTCTAATAAAACCATCATCAGCTTTTCTGAATAAAGCTAGTCTGACAGGTTAATGGTTAGGTTAACAAATACTGCATTCACATTAAACAAGGCTGTACTATAGCTTCACTGAAAAAGACAAGTATAGAGAAGCATTTCTTGCTTTTCTATAATCAAGGTTATTTGTGCTTTTTATTATATATTCATTATTGCACTTCGCAATAAATACAGGTTTTGAACCCTGCTTGAAGAGCAGTACACCACATACACTTTTCAAAAACTAACCATTTCTTCTGACCTGTGTCAATACGAGCTTTAAAATTCCTTTGTAGCTACAGCGAGCTTCCATCTATAAGCAGGTGCACACACATCAATATGTCTACAACAGATGACAGACTGTACTTCCCCTTCACCCCCAGAAGAAAAAAGTACTCACCTTCATTGTTAAAATTCAAGTACAGAAATGGTGCACAAAGGGAATCAAGACCTAAAGAAGAAGAGCCATGAAGAAATGGCATAAAGAGCTCATTCATTGTAATGCACAAGATAAATTTATTAATTTATCACAAAAATTTGCATACTTGACACTGATTATAATTCTGCAATGTCTGGCTTCACATGTAATGCTGACATTTAAATTAAAAAATTTTCCTTTAAACAAAAGTTGACAGCTTTACCTTGGAACTGAACAGTAAGCAACACAAAGTGACTGAAACTTAAGGAGAGTAATTATATCAGAAAGAGTGGCACAATTTTGCATTACAAATTAAATATAAATTATTTGGATCTAAATTTGCAATAACCCACAGATTCATTCTTCAAAAGAAACAGAAGGGAAAGCACTCAAAAAAAGCTTACATTGTGGAGAAGAAGGGGAGGTATTTTTAAGTCAGTCATAGCTTTCCAGTTAATTATCTGACCTTGCCAACTCGTCAAACTCACCTTGCCAGTATACCAAATCAGGATGGGAAACAACCCAGGCCTTCAATACACGTCTAAACTTTGCATGACCCTCTGGTGATGACAGCAGTTCATCATACTGATGGCAACGAGGAATATCAACTTCAATCTGCACCACAGCCAAGCATATAACAAAGAGAAATCAGGATAAGTGGGGTAGTACTACAGCAATCTTGCAACACCAGAGGTGGAAATCAGCCAAAAGATTGTAGGTCAGAGCACCATCATAAATACAAGCTGCTTTCTCCATCACTCTCACAACCAAAACTGAAAGGGGACATGGACTAGCAGCCCTGTCAAAGATTAGAAATAGAGATTTTTTTTTTGTCCCCCCCAGATTCATATTTTTAAAAGGATTCTAACCCCTGAGAAAGGTAGAAAGCAGATTACAATTACAGGGGTTTTTTTCTGGCCCAATTTTGGACTCATTTCAGGTGCTAATATCACTTTGCTCTAAAGGACAGAGTTCTCAGAACATTGTACCCAATTTAATGGAAAATATTTCTTCACCTAGCCGAAAGGAACAGCTGTTGCTCGTGATCTCTTTTTATGTCTGGCAAGACTTCTTGGAGAACCAAATTGCTCAAGAACCCATTTCTATGAAGCACAGCTCACCTTACAGGATCTTAGGGTACTCAGGACTTTCAAGTACGAGGTCCAACAGGCACAACAAACATTCGATAAAAACAGGACTTTTAACAATATATGAGCAATACTGTTCACTACGCTTTGCTGCTGCTACAGAAACAGTGACTGTGAAGTAAAAGAGGATTTCACTTTCCACATGTTATAAACCAAATTGAGTTAAACTACTTGTTCTTATTGGTTTTGCATGATTCTTGCTATAAGAGGACAGGGGGAACCCTTTTAGTATTATCAGCCACATCTGCTGTAAAAGGTAAATGACTGTGACTGGTGGGAAAGACCTTTGCATTACTTTAAGTGACAACATTTGATAATGCCGAAGTCTTACTTGTCTGTCTGTAGGGATCGGTGTGTCTTTATCAATGGCATCATATTTTGCTTGTATGGCACCCTAAATGTGGAGGAATACTTGAATTTAGAAAGCTTTTACTAACATAAATGCATATTACAATGTACACACTGATATACAGAAGTTAAATGTTCTTGTTAGGTGCATAAGCTAGCAACCTTTTTTCCCTGAAAAAAATTTCCCAAAGTACAGAAAATTCTGAGAGCTGAATTTTAACAAAACCATCTTTATTCTGTTATGATTCAGGACATAAAGATCTTTCTGTGAGCTCCTCAGTACGATCTTCAGTGATTTTCAGTTGTTTATGCAGAAAGCTATGTACTTGACAAAGTTTTCCATTTTCAAGTTAGGAGATGCTCCCAATTTAAATTCAGTGCTTACCTCAGCCACTGGCAAGTGGGTTTCAGCATCATCCCTGCAAAAGCACTAAATCTGTCTGCCTGTTAATTAATATTTATATTACCAATATACACTACTCTTAAGTAGCCTGCCCTTGCATGAATCCCAGACAGGCACGCAAACAAGTCCATCTTAATATTATGGGACAGGGAAACACTATCCACATTGTACAGATAGTAAGCTGATGAAGAATGAGAACTGACTCATCTCCCAAGACCCAGGGTACAACCCTGACCAGCAGTTGTTCTTTACCTTTACAGCTTTTTTTTTGGTCATATTATATAGCACTCAGCAGATCAAATCCTAAGCTAAATATCTTAAATGACCTGGGATGCATTATCTTTAAGAACCTCTTTGCCGCACTACTGCAGGTTGAAAGCAGAGTAGATGCAAAAGCTGGGTAGTCAAGCAATCTTTGTGAGGAGTCCTTATTTCTGGGACATTCCTGTCCCTTGTCCAAAAGGGTTACTTTTAATTTATTTATTCTCCAGTTTTTGTAGGACGTGTATTGATTGGTAGGTGAGAAAAATACATTTGATAAGTTCCATCCTGTTTTGCGCAACTATTGCTGACTGGAGCAGAAGGATTATAACTGCATTTGTCAAAAATATTAAAAATCAAAACAAACCCCCCTGTTAACTACCAATTTAAACAATCTAACAAAATCTGGCTGTATGGGTATTATTTTTACATCCCATAATCAAAATTAAAGGCAGTCAAATTTACATACCCCTTCTCCGAAATCAAATACTAGAGACAAGAAGGAAGTTTGTCTAAACATTGCCTTTGTTCACACAATTTCATGACTCATTTTAGTTGAAATTCCAGTAATTCTACCTGCCAGATCTTCAATTTCATTCCATCTTCCCTGTCAATCCCATTCCTATCCCATTCCCTCCCCAGTCAGTACTGGAACTTCTGCAAACGCCCTCCCATTACCCTTACCTCAACACCCAACAGGGCAGCCCAGGTTATGCCTCTCAGAAGAGGAGGGATGTCAATCCTGGCTTCTTTCCAAATTTGATTTTTCTTATATGGGTAGGCCTTCAAAGAGAAGAGATTAACAGCAAAAAACTTTACTGTGTAACTGAAACAATTCAAATCCCAGTCCTGCGATGGTCTTTCCTCCAAAGGACAAATGCTGTCAGCCTGAACAGTAAATGCAAGTTCTACAAGTAAATTTCATTCCTAACTGGAAGGCCTGGGTGAAGGACTACTGTTTGAAGTTAAAATACCCACTCCTTCTCATAAATGTATTCATGTGCTTCGGTATATACTGGATATATAAATTTACTAATCCAATTTTACTAAAAGGTTTTTTTTCATTGTATGTTTCTTTTCATACCATGTATTCAACTTTGTTTTATTAAACATTTCTAGTTTATACCTTCTTAAGCACTGCACTTGATGATGTGCATCAGCTATCTCTCATTCTTAAGCAAGAATCCATCTCTCTGCATATATGTAAATTAGGGACTGGTATTTTCCCCTCCTCAGTATAAAACTGGTGTTTCTAACATGGCACTGCTACAGTAAAGACTGATATTATTTTCAAGTATCTTACTGCTTTGAAACGCAGAAATGTTACAGGCATATTTATACCTGTAATAGCTTAGTCTGTTATGAAATAAAGGATGCAGAAGTATTTTCTTCAGTAAATAACAGGTATTAGCAGTAGCTCTACTTTCATGTACATACTTTAAGATCTCCTTCTACATTAATCACTACTGAAAAGACTTTTTTTTTTTTTTTATCTCCTTATACTTCTGTAGGATTTTCTTCCCCATTCCCCACTGTGGTCTCTTGTACCTCTGCTTCCTTTTTCAACTACTTGGTCTTTTAAAGATCCTCTAATTAACAGACCAAATCCAATTATCCTGTATCAGAAAGATTCCATACCTTCAACAGCCTGTCAAACAGGACAATTCTATTTAGCTGGTACTCTGTGTCCCTCTCCCGGATGATCAGAGGAAGACTAGCAGCTGCAGACAGCTCATTACTACTATTTGAATGAGGCAAAGTTGACTGGCTGGAAAAAGAGTTAGGATAGGAGTGAACAGCAAGAAATACAAATCATTATGAAAAAAATTAATATCCTGTGATGCACTTCTAAGTCAGAAACAAGTATAAATGGATAATTTTGAATGTTCAGCACAAACAGTTGATTTCCAGAACAGAGAAACAGGCTAGGATCCTCAGTTTGGTATCAGGGCCCCAAATCTACCAGTGCAGACTGCTTATCAGCTCTCCCTGACTTTAAGACTCAAACAAGGACATGTTAGGTTTCTTTTTGGAAGACGGTTGTGTCTAGCTGTGCTAATAACTCAAAATTCAGTCCCTAGCATATAAACTTATACACACACTTACTCATCTTCAAGCAATGGATAAAATGCTTCCCCACCAACATCTTTCAGCCTCTAAAATGAAGAATAACAATAATTCATTATTAGAATGCTGCTCAGAATCCAAATGGAAATATTTAGTGGAATATGAAAACTATTAATTAGTAATTCATTTGCCAAATTTAGTAGCTTGCCTTGAGACCTAAGCATTAGTTCAGTCCTCCCTCAGCAAAAAAACATACAGCCTTTAATGCCAAAAACTTCTGCTAATACAGGCTTTTTGAGTTGATGGAAGTTCTGCCTGAAGATAATGCTTCTCTCATTCATTCAGCCATTTCCACACAAAAAAATAGCTTATATATGCCATGGATTAATAGATCAATAGTATTACATAGTTCTTTTTCTTTTCCTCACTTTTCTACATGGACTTATCCAAGTAGGTGCAAAGCAACTGCACAACTTGGTTTTATGGTTTTAATCAGTTTAATCAGTTATGCAAATTTGAATTCCTTTTAGTGGCAGCATCTGAAAGCTGCACAGAAATACAGACACTGTCTGGAAAGGTGACAGACAAGCATGCCTGGACTTCCGCCTGAAGTTTTCAGACATCTTTGGTGCATCATTTGGGGGTTGGACTTAGATGATCTTTAAGGTCCCTTCCAACCCAAACCATTCTATGATTCTATGATCATGATTAATGTTCAATGTCATCCTCCCTGCAGTGCACTCTTTTGCAGTTCAATCCCTAACTTAAAGGCATACAGCACACAGCCTGTCCTCCTGGGATTGACAGAGCAGTTCATTCTCAGTTCATTCAGTACTGATCCTCTTTTGATTATAAGCATCATGTTCTGCTCAGTGAAAGGTGTTTGAAGAATTGCTTAAGTTCAAAAATTTATTTCAACTAACACTGAAAGGTTATCTTCCCCAAAATGAAACTTCAGTATATACTTATTTGCTGCTGTACTAACAGAAGTAGGCAACAACATCCAAAATTATGGATTAAAAAGTTTAAAAAAAAGCCTTAGAAGCTGCCCTTTTGTAGGAACAACAGTAGGAGCTGCAACGCATATTACCTTTAAAACAGCTGTTGCATACTCTTAACCTTACCCCTACCCCCAAGCCCCACCAACCAAGCACACAAAATCACAAATTTCTTTGGTCTGTTTTCACACATTTGTGTGAAATTTCTTCAGTAGAACTTTGCATTATAAGTTTACACAATATTTGCCACATTGCCCCCAAAATAAAGGCAATGGTGGCAGAGATCAAGGCTTCAGAAGTCACCTTCCTTTCTGTATTAACCTCTGCAATCACATGGAAAGGTTTTTTTATAAAGACTGTAACAGAATTGCATTTGCTACTATAAAAAGCAAGCTGCAAATAGTGTGGCATAAATTTCTAATTCTACAGCAATAAAGCTCTACATGTGCACAGACGTGACTAACTAAAACATTTCAGTGATATATTCAGTAAATCTTGAAACTGATCATTACATCAGGCAAAATTTCAAGTTATCATACATTGATTTTTCCACTGAAGACAGAAGAAAACTGCATTACTGCATTTTTGCAAAATGCTTTGAAGTGATCTTTTGAACTAGTTGTTTAATAGTTATATATACCAAAGATTAGTAATTAACTCCTGGAAACCTGGTCTCCAACTTTAAGTATAAAGCCTTTAAGGAGCTGAAACTGAATTAAGTTGATCTTTCTTTTGAATATTGTGAGCCACCTACAGACAGGAATTAAAGAACACAAGAAGACACTCAGTGTCCAATTAGTTTAGCAATCGTGGAGAATATCAGGTACTACAGAACTATTTGGGCTACACCAGAACAAAGAAGGTAACAAAGATAAGGAAACTGAGGGACAGAAGATAAAACAATTTTAATGAGCTTTTGCAGACAAAGCAATTTAGTAGCATAAATCACAATCTGACTCGGATGCCAGGAAGTGTCCTCTTAGAATCAGTAACTGTCATTTGTAGGACCAGCAGTAGGAGCTGCTGTTGCATATTCCCTTTAAACAAATGTTTCTGCAGCGAAGACATAAGAACAAGTGCACAATATCATTCTTACGTTTCGGAGCTGGCACAGGGACAAAGTCACGGTTGTGTCATCTAGGAGGGAACTTCTATCTCGTCCTTGCCCAAAGCTCTCACCATCTTCTAATAAAAAGCTTCAAAAGGGGGGGTGGAGGGGGGGAGGCGGGTGGAAATCAGGTCATTTTATAATGTAAGACTTGAGTTAGAAAAAAACCAGAAAAATTCTTACATCAATCAGTTCCCTTTTTAAAACAAAATACTAGCTCTTAGAAGTATACTGTATTGACTTTGTGTGGCATGAGAGCTACTATCAAGGGAATGTACAATCACCTTAAATTATTCAAACAGATTTTGCTCTAAAAAGGCACATTTCAGGTTTTCTGTAACTTTGGTTTGCACACAAAGGAAGAGTAATGAGATATGGGATTAATATTCCCTTTTATTCATTGACCTGACACAGACCAGGGCTGCCATTTATTGTGAAAAGCAAAAATAAAACATTATTGTCATCTGACAGCCATTTCCCAACCACGGCAAAAAACAAGCACCTTTTCTGTTGCAGTCCATCTAAGGAAACAAATGCATCCAAGAAAGAGTATACACAAATTGTCTATTTGGTGATGTTTTTAAAGCAGACATGAAATTGATTTCCAGAAATTAAGCTAACATTCTCAGTATCACTTAGAAGATGGAGTTCAATTGCATTTCTGAAACTAACACCACATCTTCAGGATAGTACGATGAAAAATGTTTTCCCTCATAATTCAAAAGCACATGCATTCACCTGTGGGTGCAAAAATAGGCAAAAATCTCACACTAATTTTGCCACCAAAATATCACTTAAAATCCAGCTCCACCTTTTTTTCCAAGATATTGTGTTTTGGCTGTACACTGACTTCATATGTTTTTTAAAACCCAGAACCAGCAAATTGATCTAGATGGACACACAATTATGCTCATTAAGATCAGATTGTAGGATTAAAGCATGAATACACTACATAAAATTGCAAGGTGTGCATCAGTAAGACTGAAGTAGTAATGACTAAAATGCTGTTGCAGAATTATGTCATAAAACTAAGCAATTTAAAAGAAAAGTAATCAGCTGATCTGCTGAAAAATTGGGTTTGACCATGCAGCACTGCTGCTCTGTGAAAGGGAATTCAAAACATGAGAATTTGCTACAGAACACATTAAATTACAATTACAAATATGCTGTTGAAGCACAGTGAGATGTTTTTACTAAAACTTAATGCTGTTGGAAAGTGTGCTAAATTTAGGGACTTCCAGTTCAGTATTTTGCACTTCACCAACATTTCTTCAAATTTCAGAAAGCAATATGAAGTGCAGGCAGATGACAGATATAAGGCATTCAAATAATGCCTTAAATTGGATAAGAGGGGAATTGACACGATTTCCTGCTGTTCAAGACCGCCATTTTCAACACTTTTTGCACATACAGGTCTTGAAACTAAAAACCAAACCAAAGTGTTCTCTCAGAATCACTGGCCTTCTCCATCCATCCTTCTTTCCCTTAAAGTGTTTCTCCTTCCTTACTTGGGAAGTGTGCAGACAGGTGGCTTTGATCGAATGATTTCCTTGTTGACAAGTTCTTTCTCCAAGTCTCCTCCAGCCAAACACCAGAGATAATAAACTTCTTCAATTGATCTTTCTGCTAGGTAATCACTATCTTCATCTATTAGGAAAAACCACATAAAAATGAGTTACAGCTTTTTAGGCAGCTTGTATTTCTTCCTACCACTCTAAACACATATTGTTGAAACAAAAAATTTATTATGCTTGAAAGTCCTTGACCTTAATGTGAAGTTAGAGGAGAAGTGATCTTCCCTTTGCAAGTGCCCTTTAGGAAGATTTAGGAAAGAGCAGATGGGCAGAAGTCAGAAAACAGCAAGTATTTCTGCAGTTTGCCTTAGCGCCAGACAATAGAACCAATCAGACAAATACATTGAAGTGTGGACTTTGCTTCCTGTGTGTCTTTAAAAAAAAAAAACACCACAAAAAAACCAAACACCAAACATCATTTTGAACACAACACAGCTCTAAGAGTAAAAATAAGAAACTAGTGATTCATACCAAGTAGTTATAACCTATCTTCCCTTCACATACCATACCCATACTAAGGTATAAAGGTATAAGTTCTTAGTCTCCAAAAATTGTGTAATGAGATTTTCTAAACATGTAGAAATTTTGGAGTTCTTCAGAAAAAGTTAATGAGGACTTAACAGTGGTAACATTTTCAGCATACTGTAGTTTTTAAACTTAGAAACGTCGTCTTTTATTCTAGAATGTGACCTCTTCCACAAGAATTTAGTTTTCCAATACTTCCAAAAAACATCTCGTGCTATGATCCAGCAGAATCCAATTACCAATTCATAACACAATTCAGTGAAAAAAAGACCTTGTACATGCACATGTCTAAATACTGAAGGCAAAAGCTGGATACTTTGATAGTTCAAAGCTGGACTTGAATACTAATGGTAACTGTTTGTTCCCTGAGTTTGAAGCACAAAATCAAGATGCCCTCCTTTGACTTGCACACATCCCTCAAAACATGGTTGCCCATTTCTCTGCCCATCAAAAAAGTTGTTACAAGAATGTAGTATTGTAACATTTAATAGTTTCTCTCCAGCAAAGTATTCAAAGCAAATACAAAAACATTTTATTTTCCTTCCCCCTCCAATGACATTTATCCCACTACCTGCTTTTACCTTTACATAATTGACTTATGTCTTCAGGAAGCGTTAAATTAGCACACCTTGGAGAAGATGAGAACAGACCAGCAGGTTTGAGGAAGGGAGGATACACTGAGGATACTTCACTGAACAAACTGTCATGCAGCAATTCCTCTGGAGTTGACCTTGAATGAAGAAAAGAGAATAAAACACTAAGAGGAAAGTGCCTCCAAAAATGTTACATTTCAGTAAGAAGTGTCCCCAGTAACAAATATTAGAAAGTTATTTTAAACTATATCGGATTTCAGAAATTTTAATAGCAAAAATGCCTACCAATTTTGTTCAATTCATGATGCATAACACACCACGCAGTTTGTTTACAACCCAAGTTCAGAACTCACTTTCATTTAATGTACATAGCAACTGTTTTATTAATTCCCCTTTAATTCCTTAAAGCAGAGATTGAAAAATGCTAATGCAAAGACTTGATTAAAGAACAAAAGCATACTTCACTTTTCAGAAGAAAATTGTGGTGGACTGACATAATGAAAATGTACTTTGAAAGAAGAGATTTGAAGAAAGCAGCCTAATTCTGTCTACAAGAGAGCTATAGTAACTACCACCAACTTCCACACATGGAATCAGCAAAGCTGTGAACTTAGAACTACAAATGCCTGAATAGTTTCCCCCCAAAATACTCAGATTCCATGTCAAGGTTTTGCACACTTGATTCTCCCCCCCCAATTCTTTTCCTTTAAACACTGAAAAGCAACAAAACCAAGAATTTCCTATAGGTAGCGCAAACTATCAGTATTTCAAAAAAAGGTTCAGCAACAGGTCTTCTAATTTCATAGTATCCCAACAGAGTTTACTAGGCACTTGGACTGAATATTTACCTCTTAGAAGGTTGGAATGTAAGACATTTCTTCAGTAGAGCTATGATATTTTCAGAAAGGTCCTGGAACATACGAAAAATATGGAGGAGGTCTGTTTATTACTGTCTTAATTCAGCAAGCCACTTAGCTCATACTTAACTTTTAACATACAGGCTATTCCTTTGAGAGCAATAAAATTTCACACCTACACTTATGAGGTTAGCTGTGTCAGATCAAAATGCTGGTGAAGTAATTCTTCTCACCACCCAACCCTGCAACTGCTTTGGGGGAAAAAATCTGAAAAAATTGCAATGTATGCAGCTTTTTATTTTTAAATTTAGATATTCCGTACCCTGCTTGAAACAATGCAGTACCTGGGAACTCCCTTCTGCTAATAGTCGGAATCCTTTTACACAGTGTCTCAAAATATACACAGCAAAATTCAGTGATTAATTCTGGGGGTGGGGAGAAGTTGAACTGCATAGACCTACACTATTAGAATGTATAAAGTAGACAAGACAGAAGACAAAATTTCTAGAGGAAAAATACTTACCTCCCAACACTTTAAAGAAAAATTATAACTTACTAAACTATCCAGAAAGCATTAACATTTATTGAGACTGACAGTAGTTTTAGGAAAGAAAATTATCAGTACTGGCTATTTGAAAGGATCTTAGATACGTAGTTTAGGCTTCAAAATTTTTCCTTGTACTGCAATACACCAAGTGTCCAGAAAACTTTAAAAAAATATATATATGTAAAATACTATACAACAATAATAAAATGTTTTGGATAAGACAGCATAGAGGAGCAAACTAGTTCCACAAACCTTAATAATATCAAGACAACCATGTTCTTCAGCCAATACAGTTACTATATCATCTACACAGCCTTTGAAAAACAAACAGAACAATAAAAAGTTAAAGACTATGAATAAAGTGATACCAATTAATCAGGATATCAGATAAAATGCCACCTCAATAAAACACACTTAACTTTGGCTTTTTATTGACATTGCCACATCACCTCAGAGTGAATTCTCAACATTAGAAATTGCAATTATTATTCTCACCTATGCAGACAGAAAATTGAAGCCTAATAAAGTTAAGCAGCACATCTAATTTAACAGTGAAAATCTTTTTGCAGGCTTAGTAAAACCAGAGTGTCAGTCTCTGCCAAATAAATTAAAACAGTCTTTCGACTTATAAAAAAAAAACCCAACCCTTGAAGAACTTAAAAATACCTGCTCTGTATAATAACAACTTACTGATAAAGCTTCAGATTGCAAATTCATGTCCTTCTCCTCCCCATATATAAGCTCCACAAGAAATCAAGTTTTAAAATCCACAAAAATAGTCCCATTTCCAAACAAAAATTCCACATCTACAGTAATGTTTTATAGTTTGTAGGTGAAGCCAAAACCAAAAGCCTGGATCCAGTAATATGGTTCTCAGCCCTCTTTTCATTTTCTTTCTTCCTACTTGGGTCCTGCTTCTCCCTGCCTGAGGTTTGGTACACAAGCACTGATAGTGCGGGGACAGTTTGCGTTAGCGTCATACAATTCCTACCTCATTTCAGAAACCTCCTGCAACTCAAAAATCAAAATGACAGCCTTTCCTAAACATGTTTTTTTTTATAGTTTGCCCCTATTCTAACATACTCATAGCTCTTCTGCAAAGTTATTTTTCCTGGCACCCACCTTTGTACCTTCCCTAGACAAGCAAACATGCTTTCAACGCCTATTTAATTCTGGAGGTGAAACCTGACAAACGTAAAGTGCCTTAGGTCTGAGCATCACAAGCTGACTAGTCTGTAAAACTCTAATTATAGGACTGCTTAGAAACTTAAAAAATTGACTTTGTGCTACTTACCTAACATAATTATAAATTTCAATCTTTCTGCTATTTCCAAACTCTGGAATAATTTTCTCCCCTAAACGAATAACAGAAACCAACAGTTGAATGCCACCACACAAAAATATTTAGATAGCATACACACACATCTATATACAAAGACAGTGAAATAAGCTTCTATACATGAATTTTAGATTTAGGAAAACTATCTGTTAGAACAGAAAACATTGTTTACCCCAACTACAGCGGAAACAGTTTCATGTCATCATAAAGAAAAAATGTATCATTTATAACGTCTCTTAGCTGGAACAAATGCAAAACAAAAAAAATATGCAAAACAAAGGCCCAAGCTGCCTTAGCAAACCTGCAGGTTTATTATTAATTCAGTAACAGGCTTTCAAAAACTGTGTTTTTTCCAACGTAGCACAAAGGTAATTAATTACTAAACATGGTAATCATCATAGTTTGTATTATCGTACAGTGCTTTTCAAAAGTCATCTGAAAATCCCTTTAAAGCTGTTTCAAAAAATATCATTATTGCATTTTTAAGAAAATGTATTTCGTCAAAAAAATAAACAATGATTTATGAACACTATGTAAATTTATGGAAGAGCAGAATATACAAAAGAAGACTATTTCCAATGTCCTGATCTAATCACTATTTAAAACAGGTTCTTGACCATGCAATTGTTTGACAATTTAGTTATCTTATATAATGAGACTAAATATCAGTGTTGAGGTATTTGCTAGATCATACCTCCCTACAGAATGTTGCTGTCTTTGAATGAAAGAAGACCAGTTTAACATATACAAATAGTAAAGCTTATGCTGTCATAATTTATTTTCAATTTCTAGAGTCAAATAAGCATTTTCCAAATAAACCCTTCATTCTTTACAGAAGCTTTTTAAACTCTGGTGATAAGGCAGATTCTCCCTTATCCTCCTCTCCATGAAAATTTACTAGTTTCTCATTCTTTCCAAGGAGAATGAGGGCATGACAGCAATGGTTATTTCATGCTTAAAAGCACAATTAAAACAACAAATTATCTAGAGAAACTTCTTGGTTCAGAAGCTATTCCTTGCTAGGAATTCAATCGTACAATTACATTATTGTGGCTTAATAGGCAGCTGCCCTTCATGGTTAATACGTAACTACTCATACCAAGCCAATACACATCCTACTACTTGAACCACCACCAATACTGTGGTAGAAGCACTAAAATATTCAGATATTTGGACTCTGGTGATGGGCAGTGCCTTTAACCCCATACTCAAGAGCAATCAAGTTGATGTAACTATTCCCCAAGAATCACAATCGAGAGAATTATCCTCTTACATACCATGCAAAGCTCAAATAATATTATACCAAGAGACCACAGATCTGATTTAGGGCCAGAAGGCAGAGGCTTCTCACACTGAGTATGATCACTTGGTTTGACTATTCCCTGTGCAATTACTTCAGGTGCCAGATATGATGGGTACCTAGAAAGATGCAGCAACATTAAGTAATATCCTGTCTGTCCAAAAAACCTACCTTTTAGTTACAGTAATCAAAACAATTTTGCATTCTGAGAAACTAGAATTCACAGCAATGCAGATTGTTCTATTTTATTCAGTCAAAATCTACACATTGCAGCAAAGTTTCACTCCAATTGCAAAGTACACAGTGCCTACTACATAAAAGGTCAAATCTTAATCACTAGAGCTCTGTCTTTTTGTGAGAGGAAATAACAGCAGCTTTCAAAATAGTATGTCTACATATCTCAAAGAAAAAGCATATTCAGTTTCAGCACTAGTACATTAAATAAATGTATCCCAGACAGGGGGTGGTGGCAGTATTCGCCTCCACTGAGAGTGTTCCCATCAAATAACTTCTGAATTTGTAAAAAAGTAACAGAACATGTTGAGGACATTCTACCTGCTGCTAGGCGATTCTAAAATAACATTACAGCTTTTTCTGTCAACAATTAATTATAATACTTAAAAAAAAAAATCTGAAATCCCCTTTTGAAGGGAAACATCATTACTTCTTTTGGGCATGGCTCAGTATTTCAACTGTAAACAACATGACACCTCAAAAAACCAAAAAGAGGAAAGGAAACACTTTGGCTAGACAGTAAGATCACCTGAAAATAAATCACAAAACAATAAAGAAACAAGAGGTCTACAGAAGCATGCAACAGCGAAGCACTGGTTGTGCTTTTTCCCAAATTTGAAATTAGACTGTACCTCCAGAATCCAAGTCACAGGGAGCTACTAGCATTTGAAGGCAAATCTAGGCAACAAGGACTGACATCACATAGTTATAGTAACATGCTTGCATGGCACCCTTTCTCTGTCCTTCATTAATTTCACCTAGTCAGATGATAAACTCTTCAGTGACATTATCAGAAGACATTATCAGTAAGGGTTGTATGCGACAGATAGGAATTAAAACAGCAACCTATAACCTGTGCATACAACACATTTTTGAAGATGATTCCTCAGAACAAATATATTACCTGAAAAAATGCATCCCTGATATATTTGTATTGTGTAGCTACATCCTTACCCTATAGGAAAATCAACATCAACACCTTGAGCAGTCATATGGTAGAGTCCAAATTTAGCCAACTTCACATGTCCCTGAAAAGGAAAAAATAAATGATTGAGAGCAGCAGAATTCGACATTGGAAGAATCTATATTTAAATAAAAAAGAAGAAGAAAAATAAGTCATTTCAAGTTGCATTAGCTGTCAGAAGACAACAGATACCTATAAAAATTCATTCTCTTACATTTCTGTCTCATCTATTACACAGAACTCCACTGCAAGTTAATAAGGTTCTTATTTCTAATGCTTTTATGTTCCAAGAGCATTAAGTAATCACCTTGTTCGGAACACACAAGAAAATCAGAACTTTTAAAGTTACAGTACATTGTAAGTAAATTAAAAGGGCTTAAATACTCTATTGAACATTTTTCCTGTTTGAAAACGGTTCAAAATCTTGTTTGAATCCTAGAACTCCCTAAGTATCACCAGTATTCCCTCACCTTTTCCATTTGCTCAGCCTTGCTCCTCCAGTCCTTCCCATCAACTCATCACTATCTTGCTCTCCTTAACCGTATCAACACATATTTCAAACAAACAAGTTTTCCAGGTGCTTGCTTTTATTCTGTGGAGTTAGAAAGCTAACACCAAAGCAACAAAAAATAGGCATAGGAGTTGAAGTATTGTTTTAGCTGGATTTTGAATTATACTCGGCCAGCCTGCAGATGGTGCAACAGTGAAGGCTACATCAGCAAGTGATTCCAAGTGCAGGGGAAAAGTTTAGAAGTTTATGGTCTCACGGCCCCCTTTTGTTCTTTTATTGATTTTAGGAGTATCTTAAAATCCTAAAGTATTTTTGCTTGTTAGAGCATTATTATGATTTTCATTTATTTACAAGTATATAAAAGATAGTGTTCCTTTCTTCCTTCTTCCTCTTTTCTTTTTGCCTTCCAAGGGGAGGATCTAGCTAGTGTATCTAAATTGAGTAAGAAGGGGAACGAGAGAGGTGTTATGCAGACAGGCTAAGCTCTTTAGCTGTCAGTTGAGATGAAGCAATTTCTCCGAGTACCACAGCAGCTATTAATTTCTCTCAGCTTTTATGAGCAGAACCTGTATTCCACCCTGCCAACTCAATAGTCTGTGAAAACAGAACTGAAAGACACTGGAATTAATTTAACATGAGCAAAGAAATATGTTGATATCTTAAAAGTCAGGTATCAGATCACCATGAAACAGAGGAAATATTATTAACAGCTAATTAGCCAGAAGAAATATTTTCCTATTCAAGCAGCTAGGAAGGTCTTGTTACTAATCACAATGATAACAAGTAGACTTGGATTACCATCTTAAGAAGAAAAGGTGAAAAAAGTGGTTTGGCATAGAAGAAAATGGGAAAAGAGAAAAATAAAATCTGAAATACATTTGAAATTTAGGAAATGGGGAAATCTGTAGTTTAAAACACACAAACAAAACCAACACCTTTCCAGATACGCAATTTCTTCCCCATCAGGAGGACTATGACTGCCCAGTCTCCACATATGACATAGCATGCTACTTGTTGGCAGCAAGAAGAAAAAGCCAAACAAAACCATAGATTTATTCCTGCAGCTGTACCTTTCGATCCAAAAGAATATTGCAAGGGGAGAGTGCTCGGTGGACCATTCCATGTTTGTTCATATATTGCAAACCTTGCAAAACCTCATATGCAATGCATAAGATCCTTGAAGAACTGAAAAAAAACCAAACCATGTTATATTGAAGTTTCCCTTTTTAATTTGTAAATATGTAGAGTGTTCCACAGCTATTCCAAACACGAGACACATTTACAATTCCAGAACAGTTTAAGGGATCAACACTGAATATGGTAGGATACATTCAGTGCTATACACAACTCCTATATATCCCACAACTAGGTTTCTTCACCCTGAACTGGTCCTTAAAAACATCAGAAAACGGTGACAAAGTTTAAAATATTCTCTGTGATAGAAACTATGACATATACCTCAACGTATTGGGGAAAAAAAATCCCATCCCTCCTTTATTTTTATTTGTTCTTCCTAAGTCTGTTATTGATGTTCATAGAAAAGTTCAACTGAACATAAATTTTTGAAACTCATATGTCGACACTGGAGCTTATCTAGAAGATAGTGTAGAGGCACAGCTAGATCACACCTATAGTCTTTGGTCATCTCAACATCTAAAAAAGAAACAAAAAAAAAGGGCAGAAAACTTCGTTTTCAGCACATTTTGTCTTATAACCTTGAAAGCATCAACATTGCAGTCTCTGGAAAGAAAAGATGAAGTTTACCAACCAAACCATTTTGACATAGCTATATATTTTGACAAAAGTTATTATCTACTATTAGAACTGACAGAAACAGTTTCTGTGAACAAGTGAACAGGAATTTGTAGAGACCACTAGTATTAGGCTTCCAAAGCGTACCCAAAATAAGAATGGAAGGCACAGATCTAATGTCACCCAGAGAGATTCCCTTTACTTTTTACCCTCCTTGTTTCCTGCACACTCCCCCTCACAGCACTTTTCAGGTCCCTTTGGCAACACTGTCTCTGAAGACACTGGTTTACAAAATGTCCAGAAAACAAAGCATAGCTACTTATAAAGGCCTAACTTTGCATCCCCATTGTTTTTTAATTTCATTGTTAAAGAATAATATACAATAGCATTCTGGACAAGGCTCAGGGCTCACCATCTTCCCTTGCTTATTAGTAATTTGCACAACAGCAAAATGAGAAGGAGCATTACAGACCAGTGAGAGTGACAAGCCAGGTAGCAGATTAAACAGCAAAGTTAATTTCTTTATTAAAGCTTTACTAGCTGCTATTCATACCTGACAGAATGCCAAAATTTTGTCAGAAGAGTAAACAGCTAGATTTTAAAAAAAATGCTACACTTGCAACAAATTCTGAGACCAGGGCAACACAGAAATACTGAAGAGAGCTGTTGTAATAATCATAGAATGTTTTGGGTTGGAAGGGACCTTTAGAGGTCATCTAGTCCAACCCCCCTGCAGTAAGCAGGGCCACCACTAACTAGATCAGGTTGCTCAGAGCCCCGTCCAACCTGGCCTTGAATGTTCCCAGGGATGGAGCCTCCACTACCTCCCTGGGCAACCCATTCCAGTGTTTCACCACCCTCATTGTAAAGAATTTCTTCCTTATATCCAGTCTAAACCTACCCTGTTTTAGTTTAAAATCATTACCCCTTATCCTATCAAAGCTGTCCTTACTAAAAAGATTGTCCCCATCTTTCCTATAAGCTCCTTTTAAGTACTGAAAGGCCACAACAAGGTCTCTCCACAGCCTTCTCTTCTCCAGGCTGAACACAATAGTTCAAGGCTACCACTAAGTCACCTTACATGGAGCTATTCTCTGACTCTAATCTTTTTCCTAGAAGGACAGCTCTGTACTACTTCACACTAGTTGTGAATATACACTTTTAGGTTAAAATTTAAGCACAAAGGGAATCTACTCTAACAGATGTCCACACTGCTGTAAGATATATCTTAGATCATAGCATTTGGAAGTGATTCACAAGGTCTTAGCAATTCAACCAGAACCACATGGCTAATAACCACAAAAACAAAACAAAACCCCACAACTATCTTGCTCCTCCTTCACTGGCACTTTTTCTTCCCCATCCCTCCCACCCCCAAGTTATACAATACACCACAGCATCAGACACCACTAGCTATATAGTGTTTCCTCATTCTTGGGTAAAGATAGAACTGTGGTAAAAAATTTACCTCACAGGCCTTCAGCTTCCCTGTATAGTTTTTTGCCTGCAACACAAATATTAATGATAATGGTTGCAGACAGAATCCTCTTTCTTGCTTTTTGCACAGCTTTGCAAAACAAGACATGAAAAACAAATGGTGGAGAATTCATGTTTCCAGTAAGGAAACAATTGCATGTGAACAGTTAGCACATCATGAGGTAGTTCAGCCTAAGAAGGGTTTCTTTGTATTAAAACCCAAAAGTAAACATAAAGTGCAATTTTGCTGCGCCTGAGGAGCGCGGTGTGCTCTGGTGGCACTAGGGGGCCTCAGCCACCCATTTATTCTCCATGTTCTCTTGCAATGCATAAAAACAGAACCCGAACAAATGTCTGAAAATACTGCTTTTGGATTCTTTGCTCTTTAAGATAAATCTTCCACGGCGTTACAACGACACATGAATGATAAATATTTTTCATTGCACATAATTCTCAGTGTTCTTACGCTCTTGATGCTACCCTGCTGGGCAGAAGCATTCAGTCAAGTACCTCACCCTCAGGCTGAAGTACATACATCACCGCCCCAGGAGCAAGGGAACGCTGTATAACAAGCTCTTCATAGTGCTGTTGCACATTATCTAGTTATTAGGTAAAACACACTGTGGTTATTACCTGTGAGATTTGCATTTAATTGCAAAGGGCCCGACAACACCACTCATCGCTGTTATCGAGCGCAAGAGAGATCTCTGCTTTAAACTCCCCAAGGCCAAATTCAACAGCAGCCCCTTGCCTCACTGGAGATGGCTACCAAGGCTATCCCTTCACTTCAGTGGGACTCAGCTGTCTCCCAGTTTCTACAGCCCCTGTCAACACTATGAGTGTTGCAATGGAGTTCTCCAAGTGTTGCAATGGAGTTCTCCAAGTGTTGCAATGGAGTTCTCCAAGTGCAGCAGGTGTACTCATGAAGCTGCTTACAGGCTTCAGGTTAAGTTGACCTTTAAAAAACCCCCCATAAATAGAAAAAGAAAACACAGCCCTAAGTGAGGAGGACATTTACAATACCCAATGTTGTGGTGAGGCCTGAGCAGATTCGGAAACTTTTTCCCCAATTATCTGGAAGCCTGTTTCTCAATAGACTAGCTAGTGTCAAACTATGATAGAGAAGTGGTCTAGCCACTGGGGCTCTTGAACTGCAGAAGGTTCAACACCCTCCTTAAACAGGAGGTGTGGGGGGAAAAACAGCAGCAAAAGCACTAGAAATGACACAGGAGAAAAGGCAGCAAAATGGAGGAATGGCAGGTTCGACACCAACCATCCTACACCACTTACCTAACGACAGCCGTAACAACAGTTGTGTGGCATGAAATACCCTGTTCATCTCAGCAGCTGATGATCACGGTTGTGACTAAACTCTTTTGAAGCACATAATTCCACTGCTCAAGGCAGTTACACTAGCAGGCAGTAAGTAAAAGCATGAAAGTGAGAGACACACTTCGACAACTGTCAGATCTGAAGTGGCACTAGTTGTCTTCAGCTTCCTAGTCTCCTAATAAGATTTGTTTTAAGGTTCTTCTCCTCTCCACCAACAGGACAAAGAGAGAAGCAACAGGAGTTTCCCTGCAAAAGGAACACTCCACAGATGGAACAAAAGGCATGATCTCTCTACAAGTACCAGCACATTTTCAAGAAGGCTTCACTTCAATCCTCAGTCTGGATACCAACGGGTCTACTCAGCTGTAGCCTACTCAGCTAGACTTTTGGAAAGGGGTTCTCTTCAAGTGAAAGGATTGCACACTGATGTAAAATCAAACTGCTTGGATTTAATCATTGCCTGCTTTTTTCCCCGGTTTGGAGCAGAAGAAATGTATCCATGAAAAGGGGCCATTTTGTGTTCCTTCATTCTATAAATGAAGAATTAAATGAATATAAGGATTAAAACCAATACCAGGTTTAGGTCTATAACTTGAATGTATAGAACCATAGCAAAGGAAGCACAAACGATAACTGAATTCCTCCCTCAGAAATTCATCTTGTAAGTATGGGGGGAAAGAAAAAAAAAAATGTCTGCAAGTTGATATGAGCAAGTTCAGCCAACAGTACAAACCCAGCATGGTTAAGAGAGGCATGTGCATGGCATTTGTGGGTGGAGAAAGAAGGGAAGACGACTTAAAAACCCACAAAAATGAGGATTGTTTTATTACCTCCAGAATTTGTCAGACCAAAAGCTATACCAGACAAATGACTAATTTCCACACTGTAATAGTACACAGGTGGCTGCATTGTGCCTTCACAAAAAACATTAACTTTTCCACTTAGCAGTCAGCCTGATCTCCAGCCTGTTGAATTCTTACTGTTAAGGACACAAAGCTGTTTTCTGGAAGTTTACTTCAGGAATAATGAACCTAACCTGTCAGGAAACAGATGTTTTAGCAGAGTTTCAATCTCCTGTGGTACTGCAAACCCACTGATGAAATAATCTGATTGCTTAGGACACTTTTGTCACTTTTCAGATTCAGAGATTGGGGGAAAAAAAAAAAAAAATTATTCTTAGTGCACCCACTACAATCTTCTGACTGAAAACAGCTTCTGGGCCACGATGAAAGGGAACAGTTGTACCAGAAAAAAAATGGCATACTGAGAGTCTTACCTTTCTTCAAAAGGATCAGATATTAACAGAGAGAGGGGAAAAGAGGAATTTATCAGGAACCAAGTAAAGATAATAAGCCCCTAAAATAATTAGTGAAAGGGAGAGCTAAGTGAGCATACTCACCAGTAGTAACAGAGCAGTACCTGAGAATAAACATCTAGAGAGAACTGCCCAAGCCATAGGTCAACATAAGATCAAACAAAAAAGGTTAGAAATACATTTAGAAATTAGAAAGTTTATGACAGAAAGGTGGGATTCTGAATTCTTGCAAAAAAAACCAAACCTCAAACCAACAATATTACCTATGTATTATTCAGTTTGAATATTTATTTATTAACTTATAATTTGTGATTATTAAGGGGAATGATAATGCAGCTGCTTGTAGATGGAGGAAGCTGGATGCCAAGATAGAATGCTCTAGAACACAAAACTTTCTGCAACTGATTATTTCCATTTTAGGTAAAATTCCTGGTCTTCAAACCCTAGGAATGGTCACACTAGTTCACACCAAAAACTATTTCAGACCACTATCCTATTTCCAAAAGATGACAGGCAGATGCCTAGGAGAGAGGGAATACAGAGCAAGCATATATGAAACATCCAAGTGTTTCCTGATATTCTCCTGGCTTCCAACCTCTTTTAATTCAAGCTTGCTCCTGGTTGTTTTGTGGTTTTTTGTTTGTTTTGGTTTTGTTTTTTTAAAAAGCCTCCTGAGCATCATGTCTGACAATGTCAGAATGTAACGTAATCTCTGCAAGCCTTAACAGCTCTCATAACAGGATACCTATTATTCCAAGTCTTTCATCCTTTTTTTTTTTTTCACAAAATATTGCCCGTGATTTAATGTGGAAATTCACAGCCACCGAGTATTCTGTTGGTAAGCTCTCCTTGCTGTCTTTTTTATCATGAGGTTCTCTTTATGGTGCTCTGTTGCTCTAACTTCCAGCAAGCAAATTTTAAATTTCAGCTTCAAGCAAAGAAAACAATTGCTTAACTCCAGAGTAGGAAAAGTGATTTTGGAAAAATGCATTTGACAGCCAGCAGCAGTAGTCCCTACATATACCACAGATTGCCAAAGGGAAAATAAAAACTACTTGATGCATGACATCTTGAATACTTAAGAACAAGAGGATTGTAGATCATACATTGGAAACTGGAGATGGGTGGGGTCAGGAAACTTGACCTATTGAACTGTTGGAATAAAAGAATTCCAACATGAGAAAAGAAATAATGAAGAGATAAAATTTCAGTGTTCATGTCAGAGTCATGGAAGTTACAGGTTCACACAAGTTTCTTTTCCTCCAGTTTAAAGGAAAATTAATGACAATCTGCACATGAATTCACTGTATTCATCATCTTTAACAGAAGTGCATTCATGGCCTTAACTGGAAATACATCTTCATCACAATAAAATAGTTTAACATGAAAGAGTAATCAGGTATCTAAAAAGGTCTTCCTGCCTGCTTACTGTATCCAGTCCTACCTTCTCCTAGACAAAGCAATCTCCCCTTCTGATGACTTTGACCCAGGCAGCTGTAGCTATTACGACATAGTTAATCAGTACCCATAGATGTACCTGGAGGGTAGTACAGAAGCAAAGATAACTACGGCTGGAGGAAAAGTGGAGGCAGCAGCAAAATCTTGGGGAGAAGAGAAATATTTCTGGTTGCTACAAATGCATTTGTGGTATTTTTAACTGATTATGGCCATGCATAAATTTCACTTCCTTTCATGCCATTTTAACAGCCAACATGGAGTACCTAATCCATTTTGTAGAAGAAAGCTGTCCCTGGAACATACTGACAGTGTAATCAACACTTAATATACTATTTAGAGTATTTCATCTATTCCCTCACTACAAGAAGGATATTGAGGCCCTGGAGCATGTCCAGAGAAGGGCAAGGAAGCTGGTGAAGGGTCTGGAGCACAAGTCTTATGGGGAGTGGCTGAGGGAACTGGGGTTGTTTAGCCTGGAGAAGGGGAGGCTGAGGGGAGACCTTATCGCCCTCTACAACTACCTGAAAAGAGGTTGTAACAAGGTGGGTGTTGGGCTCTTCTCTCAAGTAACAAGTGATAGGATGAGATGGCCTCAAATTACACCAGAGGAGGTTTAGATTAGATATTAGGAAATTTTTTTCACTGAAAGGGTTGTTAAGCATTGGAACGGGCTGCCCAGGGAAGTAGTCGAATCCCCATCCCTGGAGTTATTTAAAAGACGGGTAGATGAGGTGCTTAGAGATATGGTTTAGTAGTGGACAGGTACGTTGGGCTCGATGACCTTAAAGGTCTTTTCCAACCAAATGATTCTATGATCTAGTGAAATGAACAGAGGCTCCACTGGAATTTGAAACAACACAGGACTGGCACCAGAAAGCAAGCCTCATCATCTACTTAACTATAGAGCGCCCTGTAATTTTTGTACCTACTGGAGACGTGTATGTGGATTAGTGTTAAGTCATGCCTCTTCAATGCAGTGGCAACTCAAGGCAAGAGGAAATTGATAACAAAACCTGGAACTAGAACCATTTTGACTTCCCTCAGGAAGGCAGAGCAAGACCAAACAGGATAAGATTATTCTGAAGATACCAAGTTCTCTTTCCTCAGACTTAGAACTCATAGATACATATACAGAAATGCATGCTTAAGGATGTCCTTTATCAAGTCTGTGCATCTTGTTCTAACATTATATTATTGCTGTAAACAAGTAAACTCTAGAGGAAGAAAACCTCAGCAACCAGGAGTCTTAAGAAGCTTATGGCACAGATACACAGGAGCAAAAACATGGGTTTCCTTTCCAAAGATGAGTGTCAGACAGGGTCTGCCCTGAGGAAGCACAACCAGAGCAACACAAACCAGCAATGTCATCATCAATCACTACCCCAGAACTTGCAAAACTAACAAGCATTTGGAATTCAGGAAGGAGATTCATCACAAAAAATTGTGTCTGTTCAAAGTGGAACGGAACCAGGTTGTGAACAGATGTAATGTTTCTGAACTCATAAAAGTGACAATATTTCAATACAAGCACAACTATAAAACAAAGAAAATTACATTTGCAGTTAGTTCCATTACCGCCAGCAATGCCGATTGACTGGTTAGGAGTGGTGTGGCCAAGTGGTTACAGCAAAGTATAAAGTTTGGGTATAATCCCAGCTGAGACAATCACTATACTGACCTCAAGAAAGCCATCTGACCTCCTTATGCCTCAATCAACCAGCTGGGAAACTGGATAAAAAGCAGGACTGGGTTGAAAAACAGATGTGCAGATAAATTGGGTCTTCCTGGGTAAATAAATTACCAAATACCCTATACAGAACATAAAGAGTTTGATGCAGGTGGGAATGGTTTATTTAGCACTTTATTATGTGTTTGATTAAAAAATGGCACTAGGGACCAAGATTGTAAACACTGCCAATTTATTTGGAAATGCATTCACATTATCAGAATGAAATGAACTGGAAGGGAATGCAACAAGCAGAGAATACAAGACAAAAAAAAAAAAAAAAAAAGAATTTTATAGACAGAGTCCTCAGGAAGTCTCTAACTCATGCACAGAGGTATTTCACACAGGATATCTTCAACAAGTTCATATTGCTCATAGGAGGAAACTCGAAGTCCTTTCATTCCTTTTTTAAAGTTCTAAGCTGCAAGTATGTCTTTAAAAGCAACATGAATTATGTTACGTTTTTATGAAGGTCTCAACTTGTATGATAAAAAGTCCATAAAACAATGGATGAAGGTGCAGATAAAGAACAACTTCATATATAGAGCAGACTGCACACAAAGATTTTGAATCGGTGATTTTTTAGATAATTATCACTCTGAATGATTTAAGTGTATCTGCTCCTCATAAAGCAAAAATTTTAAAACATCGCACCTTGAATTCCTTTAAGACATCCGGCATTCATCCTGTATATTGGGAGAGCAAATGCACAAAGTCCTTTTCAAAAGTCAGCACACCTTATAAAGCACCACCTTAACGAAACCTCTAGTGCCATTTGGCTCAATGCACAGAAGGGGAAAGATGCATCCACATTCCCACTTTTTGATCTTGCCACTGATGAACTTCCAATAAGTCATTTTTTGCATCTAAGCCTCAGCTGGCTCATATGTAAAAGGTATAACAATACTTTTCATTGGACCAAAAAAGTGCAATGAAATAAAATTTCAGTCACCACATGTAAAGATTAGGTAAAGTAGTCCTCATTTAAAACCAAATCACAGACTCTACATTCTTATCACAGACTGTACATTCTGAGATAAATAACACAAGAGAACTAGCTGCACAGGTGACAATAAGAGAAAAAGAGTCAATGGGATGAAAACCAAGACAATTACCTCAAAATATCCAATAACGAACTTCAGTTCAATAGCATTATATACATGTATCATACGTCACATTGCCAACATTTAATTAAAGGAAACAAAACATCTCATTCTCCTCTCCTTCTCCAGAAAGAGTAAACTGGTAAAATGTAGGAGAATTAAGATCAATTGAAGTCAGATCCCCAAAACCCTTTATTTTGTTTTCTTTTGGACTTCATCTGAACAAAATATATGCAATCTTAAAAGGCCACACATTTTGTGATCAACAATCCTGGCAAGGTCTATCACAATCTGAGAGACTCAGGAAACCAATCAGATGACATATAAAAAGCAAATAAGGGAATTAACTGCAGCTAGGATACTCGTCCTTTACAATAAAAGGCACCACATCAAATCTTCTGCTGCTTGGGAATGTCTTGTTAAGTTAGCTCCAAACCAGGCACCAAACCCCATGCTTTAGGAAAGGACTATCATTCCTTTGTATGTGAATGCACCAGCATCTAAATGTCTAGGTACAGGGTATATTAAGTTTCAGCTCGCTAAAGTATAGAGGCCTTGACATTTGTCTATTAAACATTCACTATGCAGTAAATGGTACAAGTCGCAGTATTACCAGAGTCTTAAACCATGCAATCATTGAAGAAAAAGTAACTTCCAAAGATGCATGACAAATGGTCACAATCACAATAGGCAGCACCTATTTCCTTACCTTCCTTGTTAAAGTGAAAGATGAACCTGAAAAACAATTGTTGTTTGCATGCTGAAATACCAGCTGGCAACTACACACCAGTGTCTGGCTTGGACCCTATGCTTTTGTAGACACCCAAGTTCATAAGGAGTCTAAAGTGACTTTTGTAGCAGGCAAACTTTGCTTGCTTCCTAAATCCTGCCCTATCACAATTCTTACATACTAACAATCTTTTCAGACTTAAACCTAATATACATGTTTAAATAGAAAATAGATGACAAAAAATAATAGACCTAGCAAAGGTCATGTCTAAATTGCCTCACTTCGGAGAGTTAAGGGTAAAATAAAATCATAGGTTGGGATTTTTCACCATAACCCTTGTTATGACAGCAAACCAAACAGCTTCATACCATGGGAAACCATTAGAAAAGGTGGATGCCTGATTCAGAATGACTAATAATAAATAATTTTAAAAAGGAAGCCACCAGATCCACACCTTCACAAGGCTGACTTCAAAAAAATATAGTTCTACTGCTACAAGGAGAGGGTGGGAAGGATTACAAAAGCTCATGGTTACAGCCATATAGGCAAGATTTTTCTCTCAAGGATAAAGAAAATATTCTGAAGTGATCAAACTGTACTAACCTGGCATTCTAAAAAAAAAAAAACAAAACCACAACACAAAATGATAGTTACAATACAGTGGCAAGAGTAGGCAACGCTGACCTTGCAGTGAAAAATTACAGAAAAAGAGTATGAATGCATGAAAATGCATTTCAAAGTCCATGTGATCCCTGTAACTCACTAGTGACAGTACATCCTTTCAGCAGATATGGCAGTGTAAAAGGTGGTTACAGACTTGGGAAAGTGGGTGTCAAACATCAAAGCAAGGTGCTCCACAAAACATTTTCATTATCCCTCACTGCAGCATTGCACTACTGCGAAATTTTGCTGATGCACAACTTGACAAATTCAGGATTTTTGTAATGTAGAAAAGTTAAAGAAATTGAGGAAATCTATTTCCGTTTCCTACAAAAAAAATCTCTGAGGAACATAAACAGCAAAGATGACAACCAAGAAGTATTCTTCTTGCTTTGATACCACTTTTACACCAGAAAAGTTAAGATTCAGTTAACAAGTTAGCAACTTCCATACAACCAGAAGGCTGTGGAGATCTGGAATACTTTCATACCTGAGAAACACAGTTATGTTAAGGGTCAAATCATTGCAAACCCCTTCAAACCAATGATCAAAAGGGGAAGTTTTCCTTCATCTGCATGCTTCACACTTGCTGTGAAGACATTGTTTCCAATGGCTGAAGTTGGCACGTGAGACTATCAAATCCAGGTATCAGTCAATACACTCTCTACACAAATATCCTATTTTGAGCTGGAGATCTCTACCCAATATTCATTTAACAGAACATAATTTGGCCTATTACTCTTTTCTACCACTACAGATGCTTTGAAACTAAGATAAAATGATGACTTCAATGAAACTAAATTTACAGAACCTTATTCTTCCACTTTTTTCCCCCCTCAAAAACATATTAATGATTTAAGAAAAAATTATATTTTAAATAAGCTTACATTATATATTGGCAATTACATAGTGTAATGTAAGCTTTTTTTTTAAAGTATAATTTTTAAGTGTAAGTGTTGACTTAATGTCAATTATGACAACACTATGTTGACCTCATGCATGTTTAAAGTGCTCTTTCAAGGGGAAGAACATAATAAAATCATTTTTTTATAGTCACCACAATCATTCACCATAAAGATTTCAAGCCAGATGATTTCTACTCTCCCTATTTATAGTCAGATTATCTTTAATGATTGCTGAATCCACATAAAAATAGTGTTTAATACCCAGGCATTAATTTCTAATGGAACCAACAGAGTTATCAAAAATTATAGTAATTAACCAAAACTGCCCATCCTGTGTTGTTAGTCCACCAATGAATACCCAAAAGTTACTCAAAGCTTTCAATACTACATTTAAAATAGGCACTACCATGTGCTTGTTCAGCAGCATTTCTGTAAAGTCAGCAAGTCTCAGTACTATTTGCATTAGTCACTCAAAATTACTGCTTTTCAAAGGTTTGCTGACAGCATACTGCTGATTAATTTCATCACTGCTTTTCTGCCTCCTCCCATTAAGAAGAGAGGTAATATTGCACAGAGTTTGCTAGTATGGTCTTTGCCAGGAAAAAAGGGAAGTGGGGAGGGTGGGAGGATATTACCAGAACTGCCTTACTGTGCTACAGTTAACTTAGTGCAGCTTCGTTCCATACACCAAGGCCAGAAGGAAAACATTTTCTTAATCAAAGGCACAGCCATGTACATAAGCATAGCATCAGTGGGCCACCTCAGATCATATGTTTGAAGCACTGTCTTAATAAAACAAATGTTCATATGCTTGTGGTACATTATTTTCAGATACTAAGGTAGCATCTTTTCACCCTGACCTGCTATACCATTCAGGCTTAGCTCAACAGGATGACAGCATATTCTTCTTCTGCCACCGCTGTCTTTATCCAGACAGAACTCAAGCCTCATAAACTAGAAGCTGTAACTGAATACCCACTTTATAAAGATAACTGTGGTTTTACTAGGGCTGAGGATTTTCTGCAACAAACACCAGTATCACAGCAAGATTTCTTCAGAAACAAACACCAAGACAGCAACATTTTTAAGTTTTCATTCTGATGGGGAGTGGGTCATAATCTACACTTGCTCTTAGGAACAACTCTGTGACCATGTCATTACAAGACTAAAGGTCTTGTCAGACTTTCAGCTGTGAGCAGAGGGATTATTTTGAGGTATCATCACTAAGAGGAAGCTTTCTAGAAAGTTTTTGCTTGGAGTGACATTATTCACAAGAAGAAAAACTTAAAGATACTTTATTTCGAAACAATGCTTTTGGTTCAGTATTTCAGCAGGGACTTTCATTCCTATATTATATAGTTCTTGATCTAAAGCAATTGTATGCATTGAAATAAATTAATTGAGGAATATCCACAGAATTTCAAGTCTGCTTTAAGCATTCTCTATAAAAAAAAAAAATCCATTTTTTAGCTTAAGCCAATTTGTTTGCATATAAGCTTCTCTGCTAATAAGAACATGCATATGCACAGCATACACAGAGGACTGTAACAGTGGTTTTACAGTGCTAAACATTTTTCCCCCATAAAGAAAAGCAAAACCACTGTTTTATTAATTTTGTAAATACCACACCAGCAAAACAGCTGAAGTTGGCTTATACCAGTTGTTTATCAACTTTGATAAAATTACAAGAGCAGAAGAAAAATGAGATTTCAGAAATCCCTACAAAACAAAACCAAGAGAAGGTTGTCTGCTCAGGACTGGATAGAAAATTTGCACAGAAAGGCACCAAATGGCTAGGCATGGCCTAAGTATAGGAAAGAAACATGTCTCCAACACTCATCTCATTTTTCATTGTCATCATATTAAGTCTGTGGATCTCTGAAGATCAAAGTGTCTGAAGAGTTAAAATAAAAAATAGAAAAACCCCAAACCAATGCCTAGATTTCCTTTAGTGTGTTTTAAACCTGAATTACTACTTCTGAGAACTACAAAATATTATTGATAGGAGTCAGGAAAGAATTCATATGTCTGCCTTTATATTTTATCATAAACCTGTGCAAATGTCAGTTATGTCTGGAAGCCAAACATAAATTAATCACAGAGCAAGCAGGTAGTGCACAATTGAGTTTTCCTTATCTTTGAACCTCTCCCAGCTCGGACAGATGTGCCACTCTTCACTACGCTGGAAGAGAACAGAACAGATGAGCTCCTGGAAACCCAGCTTTTATACTCGGGCACTCAAAGCAATGGGCTCCTAACTATTAAAATAGTGCCTGAATTCAAAGATCATCTATTAACAATTACTGTGTAATGTGGTTAAGAAAGAAAACGTTAGTAACAATGGGATTCTCAATGCCATGTCTTCTGCTCCTGAATAAATCCAACATTTTTTCCCTTTGTTTGGGGATTAAAAAGAAGTCCAGTGCACTAAAAGCTAAAGGAATTCTCAAAACACTCAGATGATGAAAAAACTGAGTGCTCCTCTTCTTCAAAGACCTAAAAGCTGAAGAACTGAGCTCCCTCTAAGAATTTAGCCTGAGCAGAACAGTCGTCTTGCACACATAATTTAGTGCAAGCAGCAACCAAGGAATAATCTAAGAGGTTAAAGATGATCTTGTGACTATGACACAAGAATCCTCAGGTGAGAAGAAGTCCGCATTGAAAGTAGGTGTTACCATTCTGTTAAAAAAAAACCCAAACACACACAAAAAAGTTTTCTATGGTAGCAAATAGTCAAGAAAATAACACAAGAACAAGTGTTCAGAATTTTAAGAACTTGCATGAGGGCTATAAATGTTATGCCATCTCACTATAGCTGCTCAGAACACAAGTGAGCAACCTCACAGGTACTATATTTAAAACTAAAGAACGTGTAGAGATTACTGAGGACATAAAGGGAAAAATAATTATTTTTCCCCCCCAAGAAGTACACACACATACTAATTCACACAAGAACCAACTATCCTCATCTACTTTAAGCAATCTAGAAACACAGAGTAAAGCAAGACCTATGGCCCACAACTTCTAGCTTCCCTTGTTTCACTCTGCACTGAAAGCAAGTATTCAGTCTTTGAAAATTAATGGACAGCTGCTAATGGGCATTTGACCCAGAGCAGACTGAAGCTATACGGAATCAGCACCCCTAAAAGACGTATAGCACACTTTGCTTTACACATCTGTTCCTACCAGATGACATTACTTGCTAATAAAGAGACAGTACGAGAAAGGTCCATTTTCTATGTACATGCCATCCCAGGCTTTTTTACCTCATTTTGTCCTGTGGTAACCTATGCTCCTGGTTTCCACAAAGACACTCTAGCACTGCGGGCCAAGGGGAGTACAGCCAGCCTACAGGCCATCCCTACAACCGAGCCAGGTACCAACCTCAGCCAGCATTTCCTGTATGACCCCCTACCCGCAGCACGAGTAGGGCACAAGCAGGGGCAAAAGTCTGAGCTGCAGCTGTCCACAGCTTCTTCCACCGCAGACAGGGAGCGTACCTGGTTAGCCTGTCAGGGTGGAGGACTCTTGCCCTACTTCGACTGAGGGCCAGGTATTGAGAAGACATTTTAAGATCACAGGGGTGCTTTCTCCCATTTAAGGTTCCAATGGACAACTGCATATTTTACTTTATTTTTAAGGAAGACCTACATCTATGGCATGAGAATAACATTCTGCTTAATGTTAGCCATGCCAACTTTCTCCTTCCCACTGCAACAGAAGTGATGGTTCCCTAACTTCACAAGGAGACAGATTCTCATTCTTTCTGTGCCCCAGGTGGATCAGAAAAACCTCATTAAGAATCTGACCAATGAAAATTTTTAAAAGAAAAGCTGAAAATGAAGTGCAGTTATTAATGCAGTTAACATTATTGCAGCTGTGTGGCAGTATGAACTGAACTGACAGCCCTAGAAATCATGACTAGCTAATAATAAATAATGCTGTCCTTGCAGCCAGGTAGGATTGATTTTTTGTTATTCATTTTTGTAGTTCTGTGAAGCACTGCCAGCTAAAATAAAAAAAAGAAAAAAAGAAAAAAAAAAGGGAGCAGGGTAAGCCTGTTGGCTACTTCTTGATAGCATAGCTGCAGATCTAACACACTAGATGATTAGGTTTTTAAAAAATAAATTACATTTTAAAAAGAAAAAGGAAAGTAATTTCAAAGAAACAAATATAACCGCTAACTCTAGTAAGTTCAGGTATTAATAGGGATGATAACTGAGCATGCTTTCTTTTTTATGAGTTACTGGATAGTTAAGAAAAGCACCTAGAACTTCATAAAACCGCACTAAAGCAGTCTCTCTAATTTCTCAGGCTTTGAGAGAAAGACTGCACTTTAGGTGTCTCTGCATGAGAGGATTAAGCACTAGCACCAAGTCACATTCCTAATTAACCCCCTGGCCTCCCCCTGCCTCCCCCATTTTATATGGGTGCAACAGAATTTTTAAAGCTATGAAGAAAAATGGCAACAGCACACAGCTCTTCTCCTAAGCCAGGCATTTCCTGTAAATCAGTGACTTTGCAACAGTGTTCTTTTAACAAACAATTTGGCTACACCATACTTAAAAAAAAATAATCTAAATATAAGGTTAAAATCCATACCTTTTTTACATCTCAGTAGTTAGCTCAAAAAATCTGGATCTCTATATCAATGGTACAGATGCTACTCAAAAGTGAAAGAGAACAGAAAGATCCAAGAGAAGAACAGTCTGCAAATGCAGGTGATCAAAGGGACTTTGCAACTAGGCCAATAAGCAATAGTGCTGTTAGGAATTTCATAGCTAACAACTAAGATTCCAAAAGGCATTAGAAGTGCATCACTTTGATCTATATCCCAGTATGCGTCATCACAACAGGCAGGAAACACCTATCTAGAGAGGTAACAATAAACTTAAGTGTAGCCAAAGCAGATGCCTGTGACTAGAAATTAGAAATGTATTAATCAGCATATAATTTAATATTAAATTTACTTGAAAGTGATATGAGAAATGTGATCACCAAAGGGGGCAGAGATGGATATAGTGGCACGTAGGAGAAATCCACTGAACAAAAGTTGCGAGACAAAAGAACAAGAGAAGCATACCAGACTGTAAATATGCAGGACATACTCCCAAATACACAGGAAGGATGACAGGCAAAACATAAACCAAAACCAGCAGTACTGGGAATACAGGAGACCATCCCTTGCAGGGGCTGAAGAGTGGCAATAACAAAAATATCAGGCATTAGATCATAGTTCAAGAAAGGTCAGTCCACACCAGTTCTTACTTCACTCAAAGAGCTCTCATGCCCTATTACCTTGACTTCCAAGAACCACCAAGGGCCACAGCTACCACTGTTAACTGTACAGCATCAGCTTCATGGTATTGTATACTCCCATCTAATTTACAATACATGTTAAAGATCAACAGTTTTGTGTACACAGTGGTGATTTATAACATGCATGAGTTAACCTTTAGCAAGATATCTGCTGTTAATGAATGGAATTCACAGTTTTAAACCTTAAAACTAGCCTAATCTGCCAGCTTTCTAAACATTCCTGTCACAGCAGTCTCCAATTCCCTGGTACCTATCTGGCTATAATATAAATATAAAGAGCATGTGCAAGTGCATATATTCAGTCCCAATACAAGTTCTTTCTGTCTGCCTGTGTATCTGTCCATCTTAAGGTCCTGTTCACTAAGGAGGCAAGCAATTAAATTTACTCAGCGCTGTGCTTAGGATATGGTACCCACAGAATTGCAAGGCAGGGAAAAAGGGGCTATACAAAGTTTTCCATAACATTATGTTCTGTAAATCCTGTCAAGTCTGGCACAACACTGATGTAGGGACGGTATGGCACTAATGCAGCTTCTAGGCAGGAAAGCAGCTAGCTTGGAATGAAGGTACAAGTCTGGCTCTATTTGAACTGTAAAACGAAGGAGCTTGAACTCAAGGACAGAACATCCATATGTACAGAGAAATGATCTCAGACAACAAATGACGTTAGAGATGTTTGCAAGCATATCAACACATCTAAATAAACCAGCTGTCTGATCCCTGATTAGTGACAATGCTCCCCTGAAGACATTGCTCAGTAAATTCCAAATGCAAGAACTTGCACTTTAAAAATATAATCTCTTTCTAGAAGTCTGCACTGTATAGCAAGTTTAACAAGTGTTAGCTCTTCCTTTTCTTTCTTCCTAAAAGCAGGATGAAGTGTCAAACACTGTATTAAGTTAGAATAACCATATACTAACCACATCTTGTTCTGGCAAGTCTACAGGCAATTTTTATTCTAAACACAACTATCATAAATCAACATTAAGATTAATAATGTGGCTTAAATCCAGTAAGATTCGCACAGTACAAATTTGACATCTGGGTTTTCAGCCATTAGCTCATTAGTAGTAGTTTGCTCATTTACGCAGAATGGAATTTTAACACTGATCCTTACACAGTTCCTTGCAGAAATCTCTCTGCAGGATTAAGCCACCCTTCCATTGAGGATGGTGTTTGGTCTGTTTGAGAGAAACTTAACATGCTCTTTCACTAGATACTGAAGACTCAAAACTCTCTGCTACTTTTGTTCTCAATTAACTCATCTTCAGCTCAAGATCTTTAATACTGCTTTTAGCACGAAATCCAAGTGTGTATAAGCAACTACAGAAGCAGCACAGCAGAGCAAAAGATTGAAATACAATTACATGCTTTTTCCACATCTACAGACTTTATGTTGCATACAGCCATCATATCTACTTGTTAATAGCAAGAAGCAGAGACTATCATAATCTCAAGAGTAGGATTCTTCTATTTTATTTTTTCCTGGAAGAGACAAAGATAAGAAACAAGTGTGAACTCACCGTTATGTTTCACATGTAAGGGAGACATGGACACGTGTTCTGGGATGGTTTTGTGCTGCCATCAAACACTGCAGCCAACTATACAAGCAAAGAATTTGGTTCTGTACCTAAAAAGGTCACTCAGACATCAAGAGCAACAATGTTCACCTTGACTACCTCATGAAAGCTATACCCCTTTTCCATTTCCAAACAATCATTTTCTCATTGTGAGGCAAAAGGCAGTCACAGGAGACAACCTATGCTAAAAGGAATGCTACAGGAAGATTTGCAGTCAGACTACAAATTACTTACAGAAGTAAAAAAAATACTCCTCAATGAAGAAAAGCATCATTGGACAATATATAAACAAGTCTGGCCTAATGGCTGATCTTTCATCATAGCTTTGGAAGTAAAGCATTGGCATGAAACTAAAGGAAAACTGCAGACACTAAATGCCCAAAATATAGACTCTCAATACATACTTAGGAAAAAAATAATTGTAAGTTTGTTTATTAATGCTACTTCATTTTACTACTTCATCATTTATTCTTGATAAATGCAGCCTCATTACGGCATATGGATTTCTCATGTGAAATTCCAACACAGACTTGATTCAAAGCAGAATACACTCAGCCCTTGAAGTTCTGCTCATATGCAGCTCTTCAAGTCAAATCATGTAAAACCTTCAGCCTTTTGATGACTTGCACCTGTCTTACAATATTTTTGAAGAATCCCTGGCTACTCAGAAATTACTCCCCTCCCTCCACCCCCCCACACCCTTCCCGTCTAATAACCTCTTCAGTAATGTAGTTTCACTTCAAGTTTGCCAAAAACACATTAACAGCAAGGATGGCATAAAGAAATCTAATTCAATCAATGAGCAGACAACTGTTTAATATAGCCAAATAAAATGTACTCATCCGAATCAGTCGGATCATGTTTTCTCCAAACTAGTAAACAGCTGCAGACACAGTCTGCTTCCCATCAAATGCTCCGTGTATAACAACCTATACCTTGTATCTCTGATGGTTCACTAGTAATTTTTCAAAACCATGACTTTCAAAACATATGACAACTATATTTTATTAAAGAAAGGAATAGGCTTAGACTGCCCAAGCCTCAAACTGAAGACCAATCCAGAAACTATTGTAGGTGCCAAAAGTCTGCTGAATGTCAGTATTTGCTGGCATTTTTATTATTATGAATACAAGTGCAGACCAACTTCTTCAAAGAAGAAACACACTTCAAGCGTGACGGAAAAGGAAAAGCTCACAATTCCTATTATAACAGCACAGGAGCAGAGAAAATTACTCCTTTAACACTGTCTGGAAAAGGTATCCCAAAGGAGTAGTTATAAATCTGTTTAAAAGATGGAGAACCTTAAAAATAAACTCACATCTTACATTCTGGTCTGTGGTATCAACAGTGCTAGAATATTTAGCAACTTCGAAAATCTAGTAAAGTTTGATTGCCACAAACATGAAAAATACCCTTAGTGAGACTGATGAAGTACAAAACTTCTACTCGCTGTAATTTTTTGTGACTTAATTTCAATTCTTTCACACGAAAAAAATCCTCACATGCACAAGGTGACACAGAGGAAGCCAGCCAGACTGAGACACATTTTCAAATCTCTGAACAGCAGTAAACTATTATAAGCTTAAATCAGGTATTTACTATTTTTGCTTGACTATGTACATAAATTCTTAGCCTTTTAAAAATTTAACTGACTCCTGAACATACTTCAGAGAGCTGATTTTGCACTAATGTGACTGTTATAAACTAAAACTAAGTGCATGCTTTCTTTGACTCGGCGTAACAACAAACAGGACAACAAATCGGGAATAAACAAACAGGAAGCAATGACCCAGACTACAATTTCTCACAGACTGGTCTAGTAAAAAACAAGGGACATCAATGCCTAAAACTCTTATACTATCCTACCCTAAAACTCTTATCTATGATTGCAGCCTGAGTTCCCTGTGCCACACAGTTCCAAAAGAGCTCCCCTGCTATCACCGTGATGCCCTGCGGAAGCATAGCAAAGAAAATTGGAATTAATGTCACTTTTTGAAGCATTAATTGTAGTTATGATGTCCACATTGCATAGCATGTCCACACATCCCTGAATAAAACACAGAAAACGCTGAAGAGCTGTATTAAATTCCTTTTCTGCATCTGGTTACCTATGGCAAGAATTGCAAAGAGCCGTCTCATTTCATCCATTTGAGAGTTCTTGAAATTTACCCAACAGAGTTCTAACAGCAGCACACACTCCTTCTAAGATCCCAAATATGCATCGCTAGAAACAGAAGATAATTTGGCCATAAATTACCAAACACTTACTTGCATTACACTTTGAAAGTGAAGTTGAGCATGTTAACTTTGAGGACAATGACTAACCATCTTTGTAATGCCTGGAGACTGCTGTCACAGTACTGTTAGGCAATGAATGAATTCTTGAGTATATCACAAATCCAAGTTCTAGAAAATTTTTGGTGGTATGCTCAGTAAAATGACATTACTGCACTGTGACAGCAGCTAAGGTAAATGTTAGACCTCTAACTTCCAGTATTCGGCCCCTGCGTGCAACTGATTCATTAGAATTAGAAAACTTGGGGAAACTCTGAGATTAATTAACAAAGAACTCCATTACATTTATTTTTTTTAATATAATTCATATATTAAGGAATGTATGCTACACTTGATGCATGATTTCAGGAAAGATTAACTGCGAATAACTACCAAACAGCTGTATGGCCTGTTTTCCAGTATGTACGGAAAGATAGACAGTCCTTAATGTAATGTCTTGAATTTCAGCACTAACATAATAGAAGGCTTCCTGCTGATTTTACATCAGCTTGTGGTACAGGTGCAAAGGACTTAAGTTACTGGCAAGCATAAGGAAAATTAATCTAGAAACCAGAAGAGCAGCTTCTCACATTCCATAAACAGTTTATAAAATTAATTGCAATAGCATACACATCAACTCCGGATGTGTAACCAGCTATGCTATCATGGACCAATACAATCAGAATACATAGAAAAAGCCAAATACTTCCCTCCAAAGGTAACTGATATAGACAGATCACATAACCAATAACTGGGAATCGGTCCATCCAAGTTATTTCTGGTAATTTATGGGTCTCACATACGAACGAAAAAAATGTCTGTTTTCATTAAAAAAATAGAAGTAGAGGGAAAATGTCAGTCTTGCAAGAAATTTCATTTGAAGTGAACGTAGTTTATCTTTTAGCTACTACTGCAAAAGCTGTAATTTACAGCAGATGAATCATTAATGTCTCTTAGAGCTATGAACATACATACAGGCTGTATTTTAGCCCTATACCTCAGGTGTTAGAACTTCCTGAAGAAATCCCAATCAGATCGTTAAAAGAAAGATCAGATAGTAGAATAACGTATTTCAGTAAAACTCTCTCAAGCCAAGAGAAAAAAATAAAGCCAGGGTTTATGCATCTACTCTCAAAAGAGCCACAGCCCAAATAGCTAAGGTAACCGTCACAAACTAAGTAACTTCTCTCAGCATGTCAAAACCCCCAACCTGTATACCTTAGCAAACGGTCTAAAAAGGTCTCAAAGATCTTTCTGGATGCCACAAAAACACATGCTACTATAGAGAGGCATAATGCATGAGCATACAGACCACAACTGTTATTTGCAAAAGTTTTGTTTATAGAATTATGATAGAGAAATATATTTTTTTCTCCTCAGAAAAGGGCATCTTGCCCCTTGCAATTCTAAGGCTGCAGGATCAAATTGCAACAGAAGTTGTCAGAGAATCTACATAAGTAGACTGTATCAAGCAATTCAAAGCAAATTAAAATAGCTACATGCATGCTTTTTCAAAAACAGTCAAGAGGCAGCAGACAATCGGGCTGCTTCTCATCTGACACCAAGATACACATGTTCAAAGAACACTGTGAGAACTGAATGAAAAAGGAAGAGAGCTTCTGATCCTTTAACTATTTCTGGAACTTTGCACAATGGGAACCGGATGCAAAACTGTGTGAAGGGCTGTAACATGTATCACACATGAAAAGCCCTTCACACCTAAATACCATTCTATCTTAAGAAAAGATGGAAGCCATATTTGCCTAACATTCCTCAAGCTACAGTCTTCTGCCACACATACTGTCATACAAGCTTAAGGTCACAAAAAGCTAACAGACAGGCACAGGGCATTTTGCACGTAGATTTATCTCTGCCAGACAACATTGTTAGCATCCTATTTAAGGGTTACAAGGCTCAAAAGGCTACAGAACCAGTATTATTCCCTTTATACAAATCTAATTTGGGATCAGTCGCAGGAAGTCTACCTGGATAGTATCTTATCAAACACAGCCCACCTGAGAGACCTAATGTTAACCAGGAAGACACAAAAAATTGTCGATTATTTTACTGACTCTATGCTTGCATCAGTATCAAGAGGGATAAAATCTAATGCTTGCTAATAAGCTTTTCAGAAACTAGAATGAAGAGACTTTGGATTTCTCTAAATGTGTTTTATATTTATTTATTTGTGTGTTCTGGAAATAACCAGTTATCCTACAATGCCTTGCCAACCCAAATGGAAATAACGTTTCTCTGCTTCCACTCTTCACATTTTCCATGTTACATATTCTTTAGCACAAGAGAAGACTTCATGCGCCAAAGATAGTGATAGACTTTAAGATTACAGTTTAACACTTTCAGCACAAGTCTGTTGGGGATTTCACTTGTTTGTTTGCTTCTTTAAAGATACAACTCGACTATTCTATACATCTTAATATGAAAGTGAATATTCTTGAGACCCAGCCTTTGGACTCGGTTTCGATCAAAGCCTCACTGAAGTGACTGTATTAACCCAAATTCAAACCACTTATTAGCACCCTGGCCTATGTATCTGACATCCTATCCCCTTTCTAGTTAATAAATTAATAAATTTCTGCATAGAAAAAAACCACACCAAATTCTGTCCTTTATAGCAAAAGTTGTATTTCATCATCTGGCAGACATCCAGTCTTCAAATTAATTCTTAGGAAGATATTTATCCTGTCATAGGTATGATTTTATTTTTATAAAGAACACTCCAAACTACTATTACAAGACAGACAGAATGTTATGAGTTACAAAGTATTTCAGTTGTAAGCAAGTTCCCCATAACTCTCCTAGCTTTTAGAATTGTACAGAAATAAGTACTCCCTCTTTCATGCGTGTTTTTCTGACAAACAATGTCTTTAGGTTAAAGTTTAACACAGTGAAATTTATATAAAGCAGTAAAAGTTAAAAAGAAGTCTGGGACTTTGCCACAGCGTAGAGAACCATTACTGAATGTAGTTTGTCTCAACATTGCCATTGTACCACCGTTTTCCGCAACTCAGAAGATCCTGCCCTTACAGTCTGCCGACAAACAACACCATGCGCCTGCGCAAGGCCCAAGGCGCGAGAAAGGTAGAAGGGATCCGAAGGAGACAGCACGTATGGCACGAACTGCACGTACGCCAGTGTGACCTGCGGATGAGCAAGGGACCCCAACCCCTATAAAACAAGTGTGTGCACTCCAGTAAGGGGGCTCCTTCCAGTCTTCATCCCTTCCCTTCAGACCTTTTGGAACCCACCTCGACGAAGCCAGCATCGCATGGACTGAACCTGGAGTAGCAGACGGGCGCACTGGAGCATCAACTACGCCACAGATGGAGGTGCCGGAATATCGCTGGACCCGGGGCAGTGGTAGCTAGTCCTCTCTCTCTCTCTCATTCACCCCGTCCTCCCTGACAAAAACCTGCTCCCTTCCTAGCGTCCCCCTTTCCCCCCCCCCCCCCTTTTTTCCCCTCAGTTCTTCCCCTTTGCCTTTCCCCATTCACCTCCTCTGTTACCTCCTCACATAGTTCCCTCCTCCTGCCACGTCGAAAATAAAGTTGAAAGGTTGTACAACATTTGACCGGATTTGGTGTCTTAATCTCATCCTTGGGATCATATCAAAACCTCCCCGACATTGTATCGGTACACACAGATAATGTGAAATCATGGTGAGTGGATTTGAGTTTAGCTTGACGCCTTACCTGACTGGCTTGCTTTCTCGTAGTAAATCTTCCAGACTCTTTTCACAGTGTTCAGCCGCCACAACCAGTCTCTCTAACCAGGGGGGGGGGAGGGGGGAGGAAAAAAAAGGTTTAAGAGGACTAGAACACAAATGAGACAATGGGAGTACAGACTTCTCAGACTACCTATAGGGCAGATGTTAAAGTATTTTGACATATATTGTATGGAAAATTACACATAATTTAATATGTTCAAGATGTACAACTTCTGTATATCACCACCATTTTAATTTATGAGATACAGTAGATTATCTTTCCTGTTTTCTCATGCAAAGCACTGTCAATCCATCCATCAAGTGACTTTCTAATAAATGTTGAACCCCTCTGCCAATGTCAGTCAGACTTGACTTAATAGAGGTCTCAAAGAAGATAAGCACCTAGAAATTCACAGAAATCTGTGGCTGGGTTGATGACAGAGACGCTCAAAGTAACACCAGCGTTGAGAAAGGGACTCAGAGTGAGAACAGGAGCTTCAGTCCTGATGGGCCAACTAGCACGTTACTAGCTCTAGTACCTCTTGCCCAACAAATAGCTATAGGACTTGTAGGGGCTGGCTCTGAATACAGAGGAAAAGAGAAAACAATTGTTGCACTGAAGACAGCAATTATAAAGTAGGAGAAGACAATGGTGTAAGATGTTACATGGGGGTGTGAGATAACTCCTAAAGAAGCTAGGCTTTGTTACTTCCAGTACTCTTAGAACCGCTATTAGTGAATGTTCAGATTCAAAACCAAGTCAAACTGAACTATTTCAAACATACTTTTGTAAGACGACTGTTACAGTAAGATAAAGCTGGAAAATACTTTGAGGAACACAAGTCATCACATAAAAGCTGGAATGCTTGTTACTCGACTCTTTGTTTCTCCTTTTTGAAATCAAAGGACCGCTTAAGCTTTCTTTGAAAGAAAAGAAATCTGGGATTGCCTTCTGCAATGCTAGCAAAGATTTACAAGTAGTTTAATTTTACCAAAGAAAAAAAAACAACTCCATTTTAAATGTTTTTCTATTACTTCTATATTCTGCTTCTGAGGGTCTTTTTGGGGGGAATGCATACATCTAATTATTTTTTTTTTCTTTGCATTGTTTTCCTAGTCTGTCTTCCTATTTCTCCATTAGGGTAGAAACTGTCATTTGCAATAAAAATACCATTAAGTCACCATGCATAGGATTGACAAGTGACAAATTCCGTCAGTATCAGAATGATAAAATTTGCCACCAAATTTGCCAGAACAGTCTCATGACTTCACGGTTAGACATTTTATTTGCTATTCTTCAAGTTACTTAAATCATCAAAAGATATTTTCTCTTTCATATTTATACACACCCATAAACCTTCATGTCATTGACTCTCCAATGTCAAGAAGGTCACATTTTCCTATTTAACCTTATCTTTTATTTACTCAGTGTTATGTTAGCTAATGTTTCTTAAACTTTCATCCCAAATAGTATTGTAAAGAAAATCCCAGTTTCCAATTCAAGAGGTACTAGTGAAAACAAGATGAAAATGAATAAACTTTCTAGATCTTCTGGACTGCAGAGAGCAAATGAAAACACACAAAGAACCCCCTGCCCCATTGAATACGTCAGTGTTCGGAGTTGGCAACAGTTTCTAACTACCTGAAAGATCCTATCATACTGCATTCTAAAGGGGAAAAAATTACTTGCTCTACTTTATGAGACATTGTAGCTAATCAAACAAATACATACAATGCACTTTTATATGGGAACATTGTTGATTTAGAAGTTAAAGGTGGCAACCTCTTAAATTGTCACAGGTGTTGTAGCCTTGTTGTGGAAATTAAGTGCTGTACTCCTGCTGAGCTTGCAACAGAATAAGATCATCTGGAGCAAAAAAACTCAACTGAAACCTTATTTGAGCTAACAATAAGCGTAATAACAGTCACAAAAAACAAAAATCTGTACTAGAATAAAGTAATTGTTAGTAGGAGAGGTCCTAAAGAGCTAGAATAAAAAAACAATAATAAGGGAAGCTTGCAGCCAAGACACAAGAGACAAAAAGAACAGCTGCAAATCAGGTACAAGGAACCTAACCATCATGTGAAAATGTTCTCGGGATGAGAACATGAGCGTAGGAGATCAGTATCAAAACCACATGTATTTCAATGTCCCACACAAAACCACAGCACAGCAACCGCATACAAGAATTTTACAGTGAGGTATAAAAAGAAGAAAGTTCTTAGCTTTTATCAGTTAGCATAACATATAACAAAAGAGAACAGACAACTAGCCTCTGCCTTGACACTGTAGAGAAGAAACAAAAGCACCAGTACTGCCAGTCACAGCAAAGGCATACAGTCATTTTGAGACTGAAACCCAGCCACTTTCTGGTGGTATAAAGGCAATATTCTGCTCAGTCACCTTCAGATACATTGTCACAAAAATAAAACTGTAAGCATACATAAAATTTCCTTTTTAAATGGATACTCACCATGTTTACCTCTGGTAATGTCAATGTACTGGCAAAGCCTGGGATGGGTGATTGTTTTAAGGATTTGAAATCTCCCCAAAATTTTGATGGAGTTAGGTGTCAGAGGAAGACCATTACTTCCACAAACATCATGTGGCAGAGCTGAAGCGAAGAAGGTGGAGGCACCCATCTCAGTGTCTTTTAAAGGAAACATCTTTTTTTGCACAGTCTTAAGCCCTTCGGAGCAACTAGTGTTTCTTAAAAAGAGAACACAGAGTAAAAGTTTATCTGCAAAAGATACAGAGTCTTGTGACTCACCTTACTAGTTGTTTACTAAATAATGCAATTACAATTTTTTTTTTCACTCTGTTATGGGGGAATGGGACATTTTTGCATAATGAACACAATAATAATAATACAGTGCTGCTGCATTATAAACAATACATTTAAAGATGAAAATATAGTGACAGTTTTAAACACAGATTTAAGACTCAAGTAAAACTATTTTTAGGAGCAGATAAATGCTTTAATACAAGCAATCTTCCAATGACTACTTTAATATGGTAGACTATTTATTTAAAAAACCAGTAAAGGCTCCAAACAAAAAAACACTTCTAAAATACCTGCTTGTATCAGCAGGCCACAAGTCGAGATTACCACAGCTTTAGTGATAATCCAGCATCTATATGCTATAGCATTCCTAATATTTAAAGCTATGAGGAAACAGTCTTCTGTCCTACCACCATTTCTTTCCCTACCCATAGGTAAACTGCTAGCTCACACAGACTCAGTAACAAATTAATGAATTAATCTACAGTAAGTATTCCTGTGGGAGAGTCAACTAAAATAAATTAGCTTGCAATTTAGTTCCAGGAGCACTTAGTTTCATGACCATTTTTCTCACCAGCAGGAACAAGCTCTCTCTCCATTTCAATTCAGCGCAAGCTAAACATTTTGTCTGCACTTTTCTATAATCAACCATTATGCCATTCAAGAATATGAAAATCTAAAACATGCACAAGTAACAGACAACTCTACAGTCAGCTAGGCCTCACATAAAACTGCCTGACATCTTTTTACTAGCAAACTAAGAATTTAGTCTGAGGCGACAAGTACCAAAATCCAAAAACTGAATCAAGCTTCTATTCAGCTCATTTCTGGATTACCCAGATAGTGACTCAAGACACTACAGTCATTAGGCAGTATTATCCCTCTGTATGTGTTAACTTCCATAGCACATACATACTTGTGTATCAGGATACATACACACAGATATAAAAAGGCCAAGCTTATACACTCTTAAGTGAGCTCTGGTCTGGAAGTTGTGATGGTGAAGTAGGTAGCACTTCCACACAACATGGGACAAGAAGCCATAGAACAAAAAAACCTTCATTAACGAACCTATGCAGAATACTATCATCCAGCTCACTTCAACTCCAGAGACACTATGGTACAGGGTCGGGAGGCATCTGTGTATACAATCAACAGAAATAGTCCACCAATGTGGAAAGCACATCCAACTCTCTTGTCAGCTACACAATAGTAATTATAAATTCTGAAGATTAGAAATAGATATGCAGTTGCTCCAGGAAAAGAGGATGAAGAACTCTCAGGATTTGAAGCCCACAAGAGAAAAGTTGAAGTATAAACCCAACATAGTCCTTTCAAATCATATGTGATAACTTTTTATCATCTTACTGGCTCCATGAAACAAAACCCAAGTAGAACAAGCTTATACAGAGCACTAACAAAGCTAAGTGCTACTTTTTAATTATTCTTTCAGCCATCATTGACCTGCTGCTTTCAGGAAAAGCTATTCTCTCATGAGAAAGTCACACAGAAGAAACAGAGCATTTAATAATTTAGTGTCTCAAAAATATTTTTTCTCTAAGGGAATAACCTTGTTCGCAGCACAAAATTCCCAGGAAAAAAGCCTCCTAAGTTTCTTTTGTGAATCTTAATTGAGAGAGTGACCCCATAACAGGTTGCACAGAGATCCTTATATACCAAACATATTTATTAAGTCTATACAAATGAAAATTATGGAATGTACCTTTAACTAATACAGTCCAATTTAAGATACAAAGCAAATATAAGACTGCTTATTTGAGGGGGGGGGGGGGGGGGTTCCCCTTGAAGAAACCGAGACATGAGATATGTACATTTGATTTCTAATATACATCATAATATTAAATATGAATGCATAGCATTAAGGAATCAAACTTTAAGTTAGGAAATAAATCTGCAGGTTAAAAAAATTTTAAAAAAAAAAAATAAAGATACAACACTTTCAGATCTTATGAATATTTAATATTTTTGGAAGTGATTTATTTTAGGATGCCAACAATGCAATTTACAGTTAAAATATTCCATTGGAAAGATATAAATTGGACTAAGTGGAAGCACAAAGATTTATTGGCAAGCAGCAAGTTCCAGTTGGAAAGCTCTAACAGTGTATTTATAACAAGACCCACATTCCTGTAAAAACATCATGTCTGCCAAACGAACTACCTGGCTTCAGAAAGAAAATATATATTAAACATGAAGAAAATAAAATCTTGATTTAGAAAATGAATTATAATCTTGCTTGGCACAACAGTCCTCTAGCAATTTCTCTAAAATAAATAAAAAAGTTAGTATGACCAGAATTGAGGGGAGGGAGAGTAAAATTATGCCAAACAGTGAGATGCATTATGTCTCTAAGAAGTTAAATATATAATATACAATATATTTACTCAGGTAAGAAATGTTTTCATTTTACTGCACAAAAAATCTATATATAATACTTCTCTAATACATTGTATCTGCATTCAGCCGACATTTAGAAAGGAATTTTAATAAAAAGAATTGTTCAATTTCATCAATTCAGTAACCATTCTAAGACATTAAATTCTTCTTGTACTCTAGATCACTTGACCTATAAGGATGAATTAGACCACCTGCAATGCTTTCAATGAGACAACAGCAGATTTATCACTCATTTCCTTTGGTTAGGAAGCACACAGACAAAAAGGAAGACACGAGAAAAGAAAACAATCTTTCCTGTCAGCCACCTAAAGGAATCAATAAAGAATTTTAAAAGATATGCATTCAAACAAGTTATCTTATTATAGAGTGAATTCTCTGGAATCCACTAAAGCAATGAAGAAAATTTTCTCCAATGATGGAAAAGAGCTAGTTCTCAATAGCTGCCTTCACAATTAAATTCAGTCCTTAACTCTCAACTTCTGTAAATTCCAGTGGCCGACTTGAAAAATAAACCAAGTAACCCCAAAACTAAAAACTCAATCTTTCCACCACCTTTAAAAAGGGCCACACATTACAGCTTAAGTGAAAAGGGGTTTTTTTTAAGCTAAATTATTTCAGTCTAGTCATTACTCCAGTAACTTAATAACATTTCTAAATTCAAACAGAAGTATTATACATAGTTTAAAAAGTCATCTGAAAAAAGATCACATATAACTGCTTTTTAAATTGGGGGGAGGGCTTGGTTTTTTTTGTTTTTTAAATCCACACCATAGTCTGGCAGAACTATAATCACAGGGAGAACTACACATCCTCCTTCCTTCAAGGCAGACAATTATACTCCTCAAACTCACCTTTTCTATATAGAAAAGACACATATTGCATTCATTTCATGATTTGGAGGAATGAATTGTAACCTGCAGAACTTCCCTATTACTTTGAAATAAAAAGAGGAAGAGAAAGAGAAATGTTTGTTATTTTAAACTGACAACGGCAAATTCAAGTTTGGGACTAAATTCTGGAAATCCAATTCTGATAATCTAAAACAGCAAGGAAGGAAGAGGAAGTGAAGACTTGTCTTATTTGTGTCATCTAAAATTACTGAATCGTCGTTTCCACAGCACCGTTTAATTCCATATATGAGAGATAGCCTATCACATCTGCAAAACAGGTCTGGCATAAAGATTAGAAGTCCAGAAGTGGCCTGTTTTGCATCCCACCTCTGAATGACCTTCCCTAGCCCACTACCTCCATCCAAGTCCCCCTTAGAAACCTTTACAGTACACAAAAACACTAACCAACATTCTCAGCAAAATCCACTGCAAACAGAAGACCTGTACAAATTCCTATTTAATACTCAGATTAGCACTGTTTTCATAATCTTTCACTTGAAAGGTTTTCCATGAGTAACACTGTTTATATAAAATACAAAAGTAGCCCCATATCTACTGAGCAACTTATTTGCTCCTCAGAATACCTACTGCTCTCAGAGAACAAGTATTTTTTCTTCAGAATTTAGCATTTTCTTGCCATCGTTTACAACTTTTTCACTGCAGCAGTGCTAAGGTAATTGAGTCAATGGACACTAAGAACTTTGCCCTTAAACAAAAATAATCAAAACACATCAATTTGACTCTCAGAAGCAAATACTGTACAAACAGATCAATCTGAATGAATCCATTCTGTGAAACACATCTATGGTTTCTAAAGCGTCTACATGCAGAAATAAAAACAACTAGCCATGTGCCAATACCTGTTAGTAATTTGAAACAGCTAGTTATTTAAATGACTCCTCCTGAGTACCCAGGTGTAAATGTCCCTTGCCTAATTAAGGCAGCTCTTCAGGATTAAGACATAATTATAATCAGTAATGCTACTGAATTATTTTTAAAGCAATTGAGGACAATTTCAGGAGAGCAGGTGGCCTGAACATCCTATTCTTACACTGTTTTTCATTAAATCACAGTATTGTCAACAAAGTAGGCTATTCCTTAAGAAGAAATTCTTTCACAAAATATCTTTTCTTCTGCTCTTAAGTCTCAAGACATTCCTGTTGCAACTATAGTAATTACTAGTTTGATAAAATAACTGAAATAAAAAAATGCAATTTTAGCTACAGTGTTGCCACTTCACAATAAAAAAAAAACCATTTGATTTGCCTCCCACTGTCTCCCATTACTCAGCTATTCTGAAAGTTTATTAAAATGCATAACAGATATTGAAGAAGAGCTGAATTCAGATTCCTATAGAAGGGAACACAGAAAATAAGTAAGAGTTTATTAGGACAATCACAGTAATGAGATGGGACACATTCACTTCATAATAGTAATAGAAGATATTAACTTAGCTTACTTTTTGCAGGGCGTGGGGGACTGTGGATTAAATTTAGTTCACCTCACAAATTCTTTTTTCATCTGCAGTGTAAACATCTATTACAAACACCACTTATACTACAGAGATTTCGTAAGATTGCTTACAAATCGAAATGTAAGCAGTATGGTGTTTAACCAAATGTTTTCCCCTGTGGCACAACATCAAAACATCCTCTTCTACAAATTTTTCTAACTTGTCTAACATTCATTGAAGTCAGAAGTATTCTACCTATAAAAAAAAATAACTACCGAGTCATGGGCAGATAATTACAGACCATACACATATTAGGCAACCTTAAGGAAAATAATATTTTTTAAGATTGTTATTCTGTCCAAACTAATAAATTCAGTGCAGAAAAGAAACACTTTGCTTCAGATTCCACCTACACCAATTCAGCGATAAATAAGTGTACCAAAACTTTCATTTACTTGAGATAAACAGGAAATGCAAACCAAATTTCGACAAGGCTCCAATGTCATTATTTTGTCTTCAACGAATACACAAATTTGGGGGGGGGGGGGGGCAGGGAAGAGAGAGACAGGTATTGTGGTGGTTTTGGCACAGGTAACTGACAAATACTTGAAGAGTTATTTCATGAAAACGCTAAATAGGAATTCCTTTCCCTACTCCTGTAGGGATATCAATGCATCATTTCACTGAAGTGAAGGATAACCCATCAGCAAAGATTAAAAAAACCGCTCTGTCTCAGTAGTATTTGGAGAATTTTGTCACATACACATGAAAGCCTGTGTATTCTACATAGCTATTTGCATAAGAAGAGTTACTGGCATCGTTTGTAGCATTTACAGAATCACAGAATCGCAAGGGTTGGAAGGGACCTCGGGAGATCATCCAGTCCAACCCCCCTGCTAAAGCAGGTTCTCCTAGAGCATGTTACCCAGGACTTCATCCAGGCGGGCTTTGAATATCTCCAGAGAAGGAGACTCCACAACCCCCCTGGGCAGCCTGTTCCAGTGCTCTGTCACCCTCAGAGTAAAGAAGTTCCTCCTCATGTTCAACTGAAACCTCTTATGTTTCAGTTTGTATCATTGCCCCTTGTCCTGTCGCTGGACACCACTGCAAAGAGTCTGGCTCCATCCTCATGACTTCCACCCTTAAGATATTTGTATGTGTTAATGAAGTCCCCTCTCAGTCTTCTCTTCTTCGGGCTGAATGTTACTACATAGATTAAGCTGTTGCTGCTTTGAAAGCCAGGCTTAAGAGCTAATGAGATGCACATCTCAAGTTTCGCATCTTCTGCTAGAACAAGTTGCTGGTGGGAAAAAGTAAGAACACTTGGACAGCATAAAGAAAACATATAACCTAATTTTGATGGAGCAGGATAGACTTTTAGTCACATCTCTCTACTTTATAAACCTGTTATTTTTTTTTACTTGTTTATCAGTGTCTTTTAGTTACAGCCTGGCTGCCTGTTCTGCTATGTCAGCATCCCCATGCACAGAAAGACGGGTTGGTTACCATTTGATTTATACGTTATACACAGCTGTTGAGGAATTAAACCTAGTAAAAGAGAAGTCTGTTTTAACCGGTTTGCTCAATGACTGCTAGAAGCGCTGGTAGCCCCGGGCAACCCTGGTAACCTCCAAGGCCCTGCAAGCAGGCCAGCCGGAGACCTCCCCCCCCCGCCCTGAGGCGCTACACCCAGCTCGGCGCTCGCAGCCCAAAACCGAGCCCAAAAAGGCGCGAACCGGCACCGCCTTTCAAACCAGCCCCGCACACCTCACGGCGCCGCGGGGGAGCCCCCGCCCCACCCGCCGGGCCGGCCGCTCCCTCAGTCCCTCCGTTACCCAGTGCCCACCGGCGGGGGCTCCCTCGGCGGGGGCCTCCGGCCCGAGCGCGGCCCGGCGGAGGAAGGGGAGGACCAGGGCAGGGGGTACCTGCGCGAGCCACCACCCCCAAGCGCAACGCCAACGCCCTCCCCCACCTTCGCCGCGCCGTGGCGTCACTCCATCCCGCCGCTCGCCGGAAGGACCCCGCTATAGAGGCGCCTAGCGAAATGCCTGAGCTTTCTTTTTGTTTGGGCTTTTTTTTTTTTTTTAAAAAAAAAAAGAGTTTATCACACTTCCCCGCCCCGTGTGTGTGCGCTCTGGCAGTATTCTGAGAAAGACGTGCTGAGCGCCTTGGCCGTAAGAACAACAGTGGCTGCGGGTAGCGAGGCTTTCCTCGGTGCCTTCTCAGAAGCCTCAGGCGCTGGCTTGGGCAGCTCGGAGGAGCGGGTCCTTTTTCCCTCAGCAGAGGAAGGCGTGCGGCGGCTCGGTTCATGTGAGTGCCCCTCGGCGGGCTCCCGGGGGCTCGCCCGACCCTTAACGTGGGGGGCGGCTTTGTCCCCTCTGTCTTCTCTCAGCGAGCTCGTGGGCGGCTTAGTTTGCTCGCCTCCGCCGCTGGGGGTGGGGGGCTGCGTCATGGCGGTCTGATGCCCCGGGGCTCCCCCGCGGGCCGGGCCCGGCTGGGCTCTCTGGGGCGGGCAGGCAGGAGCCCGGCAGGGCCCTGTGAGGTTTGCTTCGAGCCACTGGCGCGGCGGGGGGGAGGGGCGGGGCGCGGCTGGAGTGGGGGTTTCTCGCGGGCTGTGTGCTGCAGTGGTGGTCGTAGGGAGGCCGCTGCTGTCCCTCTGAGGGCATTTCCTCTGCAGCGGAGGGGCAGGATGAGCGTCTCGAATTAAGGAAAACGTCGCTGTGTTGTTTAATTTATATAAGGGATTTAATCTCGGTGTTTAACATGCGCTGTAGCTGTAGGGTGGTGTTGCAAGTACATATACCGCACTTCGCGGGGAGGAAACGTGCAGCCGAAGTGGTTCTGAAATCGGTTGTATTCCTTTATTCTGCCTATCGACTGAAATGACAGTTTCGAAGTGAGGTAGTGGTGGTCTGTTGAAGAAAATGCTGTAATAGCCTGGAAAGTACTGGCACGGAGTATCTGCTGTGCTTTGCATAGGAACAGCTGTTACTAATAGAAAAGTAGATGTTTTCTCTGTTTTGGTAAATGGTATTATTGTTTATTATGCTTTTGCGTAGGCTTCAGTGAGAGAAGAACAGAGTATAATTAAGCATTTGGCCCATCCTCAGTAGAGATACTTGAAAGATTTAACGCGTAGCACATATTCTGTACAAGGATGCGGGGATTGGATAACAGGAATGAGTTTATGATTTGTTGCTTCTTAGGTTACATTATGAGCCCACAGCTAACCAGCGTACAGCAATGTTACCGAAGTACTGTATACCTTGAGCTAATCAGTAAGTGGGTTTGTGCTGGGTTTAGCAGCTGGCAAAATGAAGAAAATACTACTACAAAAAAAGTTATCCTTGCATTTCCTGCTCTTTCTGTTTCTTTAGCTCAGGTATTTATTATTTTTAATGCAGTCTTTGTTTTTCACAAATAGTTTTGTAATTCAGGATACATGAAATCTGTAGTAGGGTGAGGCAGTAGTGATTAAATATAGCATCCCATTTTTGTATGCCCTTATTGTTCACTTACTATATTATTCTCTAGTTACGTTTAAATAATAACAGGTTATTTGGCAGATCTGTTGGAAAGTAAGCCCAAAATCTGTAAAAACCAAAGTCCTAAAACTGGATTTTTAATACTGGATATTATTAAGAGGGACAAGGCCTTAGAAATGAGTAACAGATAGAACAAATCTTTTAAAATAGTCAGTAAAGTGGGGGGGTTGGGGTTTGGGTTTTTTTGTTTTGGGGTTTTTTTTTAGGCAGCCTCAAGGATCTTTGCTTGTCAACACAGCTTCATAATATATATCATCATAATGTATTCTGCCTACCCCGTTGCAAATGAACAATATATTCTTGTTATGGAGATTATGACTTTAACTAATTTTAAGAAATATATTGGTGAGTTGCTTTGATGTTTTAGCAGCACTGAATCCTGAAGGTGCAAGATATTGAAGGCAGAGTCATTTAAGTCAAAATGATTCTTAAAATGATCTTCAGCAAATTTGGGCTCTAGAATGTCTTTTCCACTTGTAATTATGAATTTTGTGTATATTTTCTATATATTGCTGTAGGTGTATTTGTTTCTTTTACACCTTTAAATGTAAATAGAGAAGGAAACAACTTCTCATTCCCCGAACTGAAAGGAGCAGCAAGTCTGGAGAGAATGGTATCAAATAAAAAGGGATATTTGCAGAAAAAAAGGACATTGTACAAATCTGAAAATAGTCCATCAGATTGGAAATAATAGGGCTCTTGAGTTATCTAGAGCCTTTAAGACTTGATGCTTCTAACAATGAAGCATATGTGAGTGGGAAAACAATCTGAAAAATAAAGTTTAATCAGAAAGGTGAGATGAAGTTGCTTTGACATCATTATAACTCTAATTTAGCATGAATTTAACAATGGCAGGCTAACTTAGGGCCTCTTTATTGAAGGAAGGCCAAACAGCCCATGGATATTTCTTTATTCTTTTGCTTTAGGAGGTGTTCTCTGTAATGGCTTTTCTCCTAAATATATTTGGCTGAAGTCTGTTTAATATGTTATTTTTATTTCAATTATATATGTTATCCAAGGCGACTAGCAATTAAGTTAATTGTATGCCATGGTGGGGTGAAGCAAGCAACCCCCTAGGACATCTTATGCTTTTGCAAAATCCTTTAAGCCAAGTCATGAAAATCAGTCAAGGCATCCTAGTCTACTTGAGTTTTTGACTTTATACTGATCTGCAAGTTTCACAATATTATATTTTCCTGAAAAGAGAACTATAAAATGTCATGTGAGTAGTGCTTCATCATGAATGGCGTATTGGTGGCAGACCTCCCTTTTCCTGCTCTCGTTCTTTCTAAAGTTGCCTGCCTTCTATCCTTGGTAGAATCACATTTTTGAAGAACAGTGTCCTAATTTAGAGTATGTTGAAATATATATATTTAACTGTAATGTTTATCACTGAAATTTCATGCTATATGCTTGACACACTGAATTCCTAATTTGTGACACATCATCAGAATAATTTGATTAGTGTTTCCAAATTCTCTCTTTACTTTTGTTTATTTTTCTTCCATATGCTCCAGAGAGACCTGTATGGTTGTGACTTTGGGGGCTGGGTAGTGTTGTTTCTCAAATTAGGACTAAAGTAGAAAGTAAAAACTTTAGTTTTATATTAGTCTGTAACATAGTGAGATATAGTACAATTATTTCAGTTGGCATGAAGCTTTAAAAATAGTTTCTGGAAATACTGTAAAAATGCCTCAAAATACTTCTATGCTTTTATTATACAGCACGTTTTATACTCTAGAACTCTGCTAGTTTGTATTATAAGCCAGTAAGAGGTAACATAAGGTAATAATCAGCTGTAGTGATTTGTGTGTTTTCTTTCTGAATCAACAGACCATGTCTAAAATTGCTGCTCTGTGTAAATTTACTAATTAGCAGTAGAATCAAATTAGAAAACTATCAATTTGTCAGTTCCACACACCCCACCCCACCCCCCAGTGTTAAAGTAGAATAAATAATTTTATGGATGCCATGTTATTCTGTTCATTTCTGAAAAAGCCTTAAGGAGCAGCAGAGATAGCTTGTATGTTCTGGAGGACAAGAACTCAAATAATGGCATCAGAATGAAGAGTGGATCTTGAATTGGGAAGAGATGCAAAACAGGAGATAAGTTTTATCCAAGACCTGTCTAGACCAAGGCTGAAAAGAAAAATTGAGGTCTTGGGTGCCTACAAATCCCACCTACTTTACAAGTTCCCATAAGCATATCTATATACTAAAAATAACATAAAGCAGTTGCTATAAGAAGGATTGATCAAATGTACAGGAAGACAAATCTGGTATCTACCACAATATTTTTGAACTTTTCTGATTATGATTTGATTGCTGTATGCCACAGCTGCCATGTGAATGTATTAATTCACATTTGTCTCTTCTTAGGAAGTGTTTTCTAAAACCTAAAGATTGTCAAATGCTAGACAACACAGATAAAGCTGAGGGGTCAGCATAGAGGGCAGCTTCTAGGAACATCAGATGTGAGCAAGGTAAATAGTAGCTCTGTTTCTTGTAATTATATGAATTACATGATGTCAGTCCAGCAGAGATCCCTAGAAACCCCTGTTTATTCTTATTCTAAACAGTTACCTGTATGGTTCTTATTACTGTCACCAAGAAACATTACCCTTGTTAGATTTCCTGTCATACTGAGGGTAAGGGGGAAATAGATGTTTAGTTTTCATTTCCATGGTTACATTAGTATTAAACAGTAGGGGAAAAAAAAAAGTCATTTCCATGGTTACATTAGTATTAAACAATAGGGGGGGAAAAAAAAAGTCTCTGATGGCTTTTTTTCCCTGCCCTGGTGTGGTGGAAGCCATCCTTACTCATAATTTAATATGGTTTCAAAAAGATTTCGATACTTCTCAAATCAGACTTCTGAATAAAACTGCTTTAATTGTGTTGATTTTTTATATATATATATTTTGGTATGTTTGTTTTTGTCCTTGGGAAAAGTGCTTTCCTTTGAAAAAAATTCTTTAAGCAAAAACTGAAAAATGATCTACTGACAGCTTGGTGACCACAGATCAGTAAGTCATTAGTTAAAGCTTTCCCAATTTTCTTTTCTTTTGGAGAACAAGAAAATGTAGTACTGTCTGTGTTATGATGTTAGAGGTTAATTTCTGCAGGGTGAGTGTAAAATAAGTATGTTGGTGTTTTACTTCACAGCTGGGTTATTTATGCTGCTTTCACAGTTATCAAATCTTTGATGCATATGTTCTCCCCAATAGTCACACTTGAATATGTGGAAATACCAGAATTAGAAGGGTAGGTTTTACAACGTATTTTCTAAAGTTAAATAAAATGCAAGGATATAAAAGAAGGGAATATTATTGGTTTTGTAACACTGGATGTAATGAAAAGACCTTGGCAGAAGACGAGCAAGAGATCTCAAGTTCATTCTCATCTATTATATCTTAATCGCTTCTGACAGATGTTTTCCTAACCTGTTTTTGAAACCTTCCAGTGATGGATATTCCACAACCTCCACAGGCAGCCTGTTCAGTCCTTTACTTTTACTTGAAAGTTTTCCAAGTGTCTAACTTAAATCTTCCTTGCTTTTTCCTGTCTGCAGTAGACCTGGTGAACAGTTTAGTCCCATTCTCATACCAGCTTCCTTTGCATTTGAAGAACAAGACCAAGTCTCCCATCTACCTTCTCTTCTATAGACTAAACAACTACACTTCTTTCAAGCTTTTGATCTACTTTGAAGTGTCTTTAAAAAGTTGAGAGACAGGAAAGGAGAACCTGAACAAAAGCCAGATTCTGTGGCAGTTGTGGGGGGTCTTAAGTATGCATGAGTGCAATGTGAATATTGCTTGGGAAGCCTCTTGAGCAGCTGAGACAGTTTGCCTATAATAAAATGTGGCTAGTCAGGCCTTTCCTGACTTGCCTCTCCTTTATTTCCTTCTGTCTCCCTCACACTTCTTTTCTAGAGAAATTACAAGTTCGAGCTGATCTTTTCTTTTTTTTTTTTTTTTTTTTTTTTTTTTTTTCTTTAAACTGGAGGGAGAGGCATGGCAAGGGAATAGATTCCCAGGTGAGAAGTTGTTCTTCTCTATAGTGTTTGCGGGTATGGTGGTACGTTAATTGATTAATTTATTAGTTGCCTTTATGCTTTCTGAGCCATAAAGTCTTCTGATGGTGAAGTCTGTATGAAACATTTTGCAAGCAGGTATTTCCCTCCTGAAAGTGTAGTCCTTGTGGTTCCAGTCAGTTGAATAGATCTGATAGGCAGAACAAGGGAAAGCACTTTTTCAGCATAATAAAAATGTGCTGGTTTGCTTGGGGAGCATAATGCCTCCAAATGTTTTGAGATTGTAACCATATTCATTTGAGTATTCCTAAACTGTCCAACACAAAAAGAAATTAGTTTAATTTATAGGATTTTTTTTTCTAAATCCTTGTTTTTGTCTTCCTCCTCACCCACCCCCCAAGAAACCATCTTAAAAATGGCATGCCTTTGAGGACTGGCAGATGGTGGCTGTTTCAGATCTTAGTGTTCTCTTACTTTCTTACTGAGAGTTTGTAAAATAGTTTGCAATCTCAGTTTTCAATATCATATTTTAAATAACCCTCTGGTTCAAATGGAAAAAGAGGAGGAGCAATTCAATTGCTAGTTTGGTCCTTTGTATGCTATTTATTTTGCTATGGTAGTTAATCTGCTCCAATAATTCTAATGCTGCTGCTTAAGGGCTAACATTGAGCTGCATTAACCAGTAGTATGTGACCACCAGAGAATTTGTTTCTGGGTCGTTGTGTATATTCTTTCCCTTGAACGTCCTTGGCTCTGTTCGTCTTCTGTTACTCAACAAATTTTGTCTCCTACCATGAGATCGGGACGGGAATGGAGGGATAAAAGTAACTAGAAAATTAAGTCAGCATCTGAATAGTCTTATCTTTGAAGTCTTGGAGCAGAAAGACTTCCAGTTCACTTGCTCATTTGTGGTTTGTTTTGCTTCTTTCTGTTTTGTCAGGGTATGGTCAGTTGGTTAGTGGCCTTCTGGTAAGGGTAGGTCACCCATTCTGTCCATAGAAGCTGAGGAGGTGATGTTTGTCCAAAAAACCTTTTATTGTCCTGTCTGTACAGTCTGAACACTATTAATAAAGGCATGAATGACTTTTAAAGGGATAAGTGAGGGAATCATCTGCCCACTGAGTTGAAAGATAAGGTTTCTTTTAAGCTACATTTGCGACCTAGAGATATGATAGTCTGAAATTGATCTATTTTGATGATTATATGCATTAGTGGGGGTCTGTAACAGCAGCTGTTATATTGTGAACATTTGTTGACACTTGCTGTTTCTAAAGAAAATGGCTTTGATACCTTACTGAAATGGGAATTAGATAAATTCCTCTTTGCTGTGTACAGTTTTCAGAAGTCAAATTCCAAAGAAAGAGATACCTTCTGCTGAACCAGCTTTTACAATTTTTGTTACACTCCACAACTTTGTATACAATTCTTATGCCACTTTTATATAAATTAACAGCCTAGAAACTGTCCCTTCAAAAACTGTAGCGAGGGAAGCTTAAACTTCATATTAGAAAGCAATATATAATGTATTTAACGATCATCGGTTAAACACAATTCATGTAGAAGAACCGAATCTTCTTTCCTCAGAACGTTGGAAAAAACCTGACAGAGATTCTATGCTGGATTAGAGGAAAATTGAATTCCTGTCATAACAGCTTCCCTGGTGTGTTGTCTCATATCCTAATTATCTGAAAGCAGACAGATTCCAAGATGCTTTTTACATTTGAAAGCGGCTGGCAATGCATAAAACACAATCAAAAGTTGCCTCAAGTTAGCAAATCTCTTCTTGAGATCATTTGGTACAATCTTTTGGCATAAAACTACCCATTATAGAAGACTTTGATTTCCATTTCCTTCTCATCAGGAGCTTTCCCAATGCAACTTCAACTGAGCATGAATTAATAGTTTAAAGATTAGTCTCTGACTTCAGGACCCTCACTCGGAAACGATCCACGGCTATTGGATCTGGTTTCTACCCCAGAGTGTTTCTCAATTACAGTTTAATATACAGCTTTGTAGTGGCATCGTGTTTCGGACTCAGAAGATAAGTGAGCAGATCCCTTCAGCAGCTCTGTTGGCCGGGGCAGCTAGGGACTGCTCTTCCCACAGGAGTGCACAGGCTTGCGTGTGGCATGCCAGAGGCACTGCATTTGGCTTGGTGGCAGCTGCTGTGGAGCGAAGGCCCTAAGTTCACGTTCGTGCCTGTCCGACTGTAAGGTTTGAAACCTTCTGCCTGAAGTGACCTAGTAATTGGTAACAGTCACACACTAAGGAAGTCACCGGTGCCAGCTAGGATATGACACTGAATTGTACACTGGGGAAATTAATCTTTTCTTAGGGGTTGAATTACCCTGTAACGTCACAGTGGATAAGTAATTTAACATCCGTATGACCACCTATGATGTGCTAGTGATAAGAACTAGGTACAGGGGGTTTTTCCCTTTTACATGTAACATAATTAAATCTTACTGTTAATGGAATGTTAAATTAACAGAGGGAAGAACGTGGCAGGGCACTGTTCTGTAACAGCTAGAGTTTTGCAAGGGATGCTTAAAGGTAATCCAAAAACCTCTTGATGTTTAACTCTAGTTTAGAATATAGAAAACAACTTGGGCCAAAAATAACGCCCTCTTTGGTTTGGGAAGATAATTTCTGTGTGTCAGCTACAATAGCTACAAGAGTCAAAAGTGTCTTTTGTTTGCAAGGGGTTTGCATTTGATTAATAACTCTTGGCAAACTGATTTGATTTTCAAAATGTGAAATAAGCATGTAAAATCTGAGTGGTGGTTCTCTGTTAATAAGAATTAAATAATTCTCATTTTAAAAAGAAAACAATGTGTTAAATATAAGCAGCGTTTGCTGTACTGGAAAAAGTGCTACTTTTTTTGTATACAAAGGACATCTGTAAAAAATTCTTTTGTTTCAAATCAGTAGAAGATCTGAAATGGCTACGTAATAATATAACACTTTGGTGGTTGTTCATGTCTCTGCTGAAGGAAAGCTGATGTTTTGATTTAAGTTAGCCTTTGAATTGTTACTTTGTTCACTTTATTTAGAAATATTGACAGGTAGTTGCTGTACAGTCTTTCTTCAGAAGTTGGTTTGTTTGTTTTCCCACTGAGAAGAGCGAAGTCTTCATCTACAGAAATGTAAATCTACTGAAAACTTTTTTCTTCAGTAGTTCCTTTCTTTTATCTCCAAAAGGGAAAAAAAATATTCTGTATATTTCTACCACACAAGTTAAAATCGTTGATCCAAACAAAAGTTAGTTACAATACTTAATAGTTATATCTGGAGATTTTTCTAAGTAGGCAAGATGCTTGCTAGGAATTGTAAGTCACTTCGCTCTGTATGTGATGAAAGGAAAGACCTGTGTTTAGAGGCTGATGCCAGGAATATGCAGTGGTAGACTCTACTGGTACATGGTTTTGAAGTGACATGTAACTGCTGCTGGCTGCCGAGGATTAGCTGTTGTTTAGACAGCCCACTTTAGATTTAAAAGTTCATTTAGGCTTTTCACTCCACAGCTGAATAAATATTTTTCTCTGCACAGGGTAAATTAGTATCTTTATAGAAGATTTTCATTAAAATGTCGTTCTCCTGTATTATGTGAGTAAATTCAACAATTATTTGTGTGATGAATGAAACTGGGTCCTTGAATGTGCATCGAAGGGTTTTGCCTATGTAAGTAAGATACTGCAACTGCAGGCTCAAAGTTCATCGAGGACTGCTTTTCCCCTTAAAGTTTTCTTTGACAGCTTTGTTGCTCCCCAGTAAGAGATGTTTGCTATTATTCTTGCATTGATTACACACAGACACATGCACACACAAACACGCACATTTTCAGGTTTAATTTTCTTCAGCTTTTATTTGGCCCACATAAAAGAATACCTAAAGTTTCTGCCTCAGTAAATACCAGCAATTGTTAATGCGGTTGTAGTTAGAGAACACTGATTCTTTTGCTGTACATCTGCATGATGTCTGCTGAATGCTTTTGTGAATAAATAATGGTTATTTTTAAAGTTAGCACTTGCTTTAACCGGATGGTTAAATCCTGTTTTTCCTTTAGCTGTGCTACAAGATACTACTTTTACATGTAGAAAATGCGATATTAATGTAAAAGTAATAAATTTCAAGATTTTTTTTTTACGACAGTTGAACTATAAGCTAATTAGTGGTCAGGTTTCAGACATTAGGGGTATTGTGAATTAAAATTGAAACGGGGGATCAATGTTCCTGTGAACTACCTACCATTATTTTGCAGACTATTGCTGACATAAAATACATTGCTTAATGGTTATTCTTATTTCCAAACTCTTCAAGTTTCTTTAAAATGTCTTTTTAGCATCTAGGGTTTTTGACAAGGGTTATTATCCTTATTGCTCTGACAGACCCAAAAGAAAAGGATTGGATTTTGAGAGGTACTTTTTAAATGTATTTTTGTTCTCAAGTGAGACCTGTCTTAGGGAGAGGGGATAAACATTTCTTTCTTCTTTACCTTTTTTTTAAACTGCTGTGCCTGTTCTTAATTAAGGAGGTAGAGTGAATGCTCACTTTCTTAGGGTAAAGTTTCAAAAACCAATAAAATACTTAAGAAACAGTGTTCTACTTGGTATCAACAGGTAGATTTCAGTGCAGTTATGATTGTTCTTCTGCTATCTGATTTATGGGTAGTTTACTCTGGAGTTATAACAGTAATCTAAAGCTTTCACTCCCCAGTAAAATCCTGGAGGGTGAACCACAGTACAGATTCTTCAAGTTCCTGTGGCATATGCTGACCTTGCAGACTTGTCCAGATGCAGCTGAGTCCACTTATATTTCTGAATTTATAGGCATATGTGTGTGTCTGTAATTGTAAAGTCCATCACCTGTCAAGGAAGTTTTATGAGGATACTTTGAGGCTTGAGTAGGAGCTACCTTTTTTATATATATATATATATATATATATATATATATATATATATATATATTTATATTTTTTTTTTTTTTTTTTTTTTCAGTGATAGCCACTGGATACACTGTGTTCAGAAAATCAAGCTTCTATAAATTAAAAAACTAAATAAACCAAAAACCTGTCAATTTTTTATGTAAGCTTTCCGTTAAAAGAATTGGACATATTTGGGGTTTGGAAATAAGTGCTTAAGGTCAAAGAAACAAAGTAGCATGTTGTGGGTGTTGTGTCTTTCCCATCATGGGATTTATGTGAGAATTCCATCTGCACGTGGTGATCGTTTACCATAAGATTCTGATAGTACTATTAAAATACTAATGTGGCGGGATCCAAAAGATATCCACTGCTGAAAAAAATACATAAGGCTGTCCAACTGTTTTGGCATATGAGCTGCTACTTAAATTTCAGACTGCGCTATAAAGCACAACCAGATGAATCTCTATTGAACTTCCAGGGGACCTGGCAGATGTAGTGGGTGTGTAACCTGCTGAGGCTTAAGTCAAACAGTGCAAAGACGTTGCTTTCCTTGAGCTGTTTTGTGAGCCATCCATGTCTATTGAATTACTGGGCAGTCTTCTCAGATTAATAAATTAGGTTACATATAACTTTGTAGACAGTCTTTGTTACTGAAAATTTTCAGTAGCTCCAAAGGCAAAAATTTTGCTACAAACCACATACAAATTGCTTGACTTTTGTCTTAACCTGGACAGAACTCCTTGTAGTCATGTCTCTGCTTTGTTTAGTCCTTGGGGTGTGTGCTCAGAGGTGGGAAAGAGTACAAAGTTAACTCATAATTGGACTGAGGCAAGCATTGATAGAAATTTCTCCCTGAATACAAATTTAGCACAAGCTTATAGCCAGGATGTGAATGAAATTGCAAGTACTCTTTAACTTACCTTAACCTTTTGAATGTTGCAGCTGTAGTGTGTTAAGATATGATGCAGTTAATTAATATGTTGTGGCATCTACTGAATCTTGAAATGCAAACTTGAACAAAATACTAACATAATTTTTACTTCTGACTATTCAGTGTCTAATGATCTCTACCATACAGATCCAAGGAATTCATTTTAATTCAAATTAAGCCTGTCATAATACTCTTAAAGTAAATTTTATGCTTCTACCTTTATTTGTGCTAACATATGTCTGTCTTACTACTTCATTCATTGCTTCTCATAGATTTGATTTTTGCCTGTCTCATTGATGCTGTGACTAGCTTGTGACTTTGGTACATTGTTCCCTTTCAAGACAGACTTGTCTTCATGTTTAAAAATAATCTTTACCGAGTAACTTCTGTTGCCTCAAAATTGGTACCAGTGCATGGGCCTTTTTTTGTGCAATGTTCCATCACATTAAAAAAAAAAAAAAATCTCTTTCATGCTGCAGTGTTTTTCAATATGAAAAAGTTTGGTTGTGTGTGTTTTTACTATTTACAGCACTTTAAAATAGGGAGGGGTAGGCTCTTAGGACTACTAAAAGACCTGTCTGCAGCTGGGATTGAGCCTGATTTATCTGGCAGCCAGAAGGCTTGGGCTGTAGTCTCCAGAGCTAGCAAATCATTCCTTAGGGCTGGCATTGCTTCTTGGATGGGCTGTGTTAGACATGTTCGTTGTTTGGAAATCTGCAAAGCAATTATTCTGACTCTCTCGGTGCAAAAGATGTGAGTTAAAATAACATATGGCAGAAATGTACAACTTTGCCTAATAATTTGCTGCTTGGCAAATTGCTTTCAATACTGACTACACAGGAGTTTATAGTTTATGAACACTTTAAAATTGTATTTAAGTCCTCAAAAAAAAAAAAAGTAATCAGCCTGTTCAACTGTTTAAAGCCCCAGTTATAGCAGTCACTTGTTTGGGGAGAAGGAGGAAGATAGAATTCTTATGTCTTTTTGCAATTACAAGTCTGCAAAACTGTATCGCTATACTTTACAATACCCTCTTACGTTTTAGGCTGTAATTCCATTTTGTTTATATTAAAAAGAGCATTCTTTATTTGGCAAAGTACAAGGTTAATATTTAAATTTCATTTGGTCTTTTATGGTGCCACACGTCTAGTACCTGGTAAGAGATCACTGATCTGGTACTGAGAGTCAAAAATGAGCTTCCATTGATGATTTATTTGATAGTAATGTCTAGATTTTGAGGTTGTACACTGCAATTTATCAGTACTGCTGAAAATTTGACAAAAATACACTGGTGTTTGGTTTTTTTTTTAATTTGTACTATCGTTGCTAGCTGTTGCTTTTCAAATGTTTGCCATTGTTCTGCCAAAAATATTTTGGTGGGTCTCCTTTGCAGTATGTGGGGAAAGACCTAGGTGAGCATCTGCATCTTGATCATTTACACATATTTGCTTAGGGCCTTAAACCATATCTTTCGTTGTGTAAACTTACTTTGACAATGTGAGATTCAGGAAACTTACGTTCTTCCCTCACAGAGCTAACGATATACTTAATTCTGAAAGATAGATGAGCCCATAGTTAAATCTTAACTGATATGTACCTGCCTTTTCAGTGTGGGTGAAATATTTAAGTGTAATGGGATGCACTATGTCTTTTTCCTCTTCTGTAACAAGGAAGCTAGGGCTTTGATTGTGATTAAGTAGTCTCAAGCAATGCGAAAGTTGTATCTAATATCTAAGATACTTCTCTTTTCTTTCTCAGCATTACATTGATGCATACTGATAACTTAGCCTATTTATATATGGGTTTAAAAGGCACATTTTTTGAAACCTGTTTCTGAACAGCTTCGTGTTATACTTCATGTTCAAATTGAGAATTTATATTTTTCCACAGATAAAACTGGAACACCTGTGTTTCCAATAAGTAAATCTGATTCTTCTCTGTCTTTTGAAGCCTAGAAACATTTAATCTGTTAGCATTGCATTTCCTGAGGAGGAACATTTGGGTGTAAAAGCCATGATTGCATTTCACAATGCGTAACAGGTATAAAACCAGTGAAACACCCAACCTCTTGTGGTAGTGATAGTGCATGAAACTTACTGAATATAGCTGATTTCCAAAATGTCCAGGCGAAAGAGTTGTATCACTGCAAATTTATAACTAAATGTTATAGAATATTGTCTCCCTAATGATGAATTGAGAGCTGCTGATGATCTTCTGTGCTTTAATTAAAGTAGGGCGATGAAGTCAAAACTAAAATTTGATCCCAAGACTAAGAAGTCATAGCTCTCCTCAGTTGTTTTTTTTTTTTTTAATAGTTTAAATTTTCATAGTTTTGAAAACAAAACCTTAAGTCTTTCTACCAAAAATGTGACATCGGGTATTTTAAATCTTAGCCAAAGATATTTACAGCATCAGGTCTAGATTACTTTATCAGAAGTTAGGAGAAACCTGTAAAAGAGAACTGATTTTTAAAGCATGAATCCCTGTTCTCTGAGACAGAAGAAGTTGGGACAAGTTACAGCAATTTCTTAGTTGCACTGATACTTTGGTTTAGCAAAAGATAACATAGTTCCACACTCTTTTTTTTTTCCTTCTGTTTTGATCTGCTCACTACTGTTCCTTACTTTGCAGAATGAAAAGGTGTGATGTGAGATTCTTAAACCTGATTCACTGTGTCCTGACAGTTCATAGAATTGCAAGGCATAGGAAAGCATAATCTGGCAAACAGCTGGCATGTTCTGTTATATTTATGGGGTTTTGTAAGATTATCTGCCAGAAATGACCATACTCAAAAAAGATGCTCAGATAGAAGTCTTTGAACACACTTCTTGCAGAAACAAAGTGATTGTTGATACTTTCTGTCTTTTACAGAAAGTAGAATACTTTGCTATAAAGTTGGACACGGTAAAGCGTCTTGAGACATCTCACAGAAGAAGGGGAGGAGTTTAATTTGAAAGCTGCTTGAGATTTAAGACCAAAAGGTTAGGAAAAGGAATTGCCATTAAATATTTTTCTGTAGTTTAAATTAACAAACTTTGTTTAGCATTGGAGAAATTACCTTTATGTTGTTGATAACTTTTAGGATAAGGCTGACCCCACTGGTTCTGCTTCATAATGACAAACTTTTAATTTGAGCAGAGCATCTCAATTGAAAAGCAAACATGTCTTTTTCAGTTTTCTCCAGTAGCAGCTCCTTGCCTTATCATAGGTCTTGTTTGGTGGCTAGTCATAAACATCGCATTCTCTGTAAGGCATATGTTTATACTGTCTCAGCCGTCTTGTGACTTCCATGTACTCTTTGTTAAAGATTGGTAGAATTGGCTTTGCTGTGGAAATACTTGATTCGTCCATAGCTAGCACAAAGCGAAGAGCAATGATGGGTCAGAGCAAAGCAGCTGTGCAATGAAGAATGCTGCCTAGATGTGGTGAGCTGTGAAAGTTTACCCTCTTATTGTGGAGGAGTTAATGTAGATGTGGGAGAGGAAGAGAGGAGAAGCAGGCTGTTGTTGTGATTTTGTTACAGTTTACATAATTTGAGACAAAATTTGGCAACTTTCTGTCTCAACACATGCCCAGGGTGACCAACTGAACCGCACATGACATTTGGTTGTGTTGCGTTAAGGCCCATAGGAAAGAATGAGAAAAAGAAATAAGATGCTTGTCACCTAAGAAAGCATGAATTGAAAACGCTGAAATAAAGGTGCATCATCATGGATGTACTCGATGCATACCTGGGGAACATGTTGATCTGTAGGCAGTGAGCCTTACTAAGCAGCCTGCAGGTTAGATCTTAGTAGTCTTACTTTGTGTGTTGACATAAACAAAGCATCACAAGAAAAAGCTGAGAACTTCGAAGTACTGAGCTTTTTTAAATCTCCAGCTGGAAAAAGGAATGCTTAGAACTAATTATTTTAGGGTTTGGGAATCAGTTGTCTTCCAATTTCTGGTTTTTTTGTTAAATGATTGCTTTTCCAATAGTGAAGAGTAATTGGTTCCATGTTCAGACTATGGATAGATTCCAAAAACAATCTTTAGAGTTTAAGTTTTAAATCTTGTCAATAATTTTATGGGAGAGTTTGGCTTTTTCTTGCTTTTAAAAAGAGAGAATATTCATATTGAAGAGTAAGCTACAACAAGGCTTATGTTTTTAGCATATTGGTGTGTTCACTTTTTGATCTGGATATATTCTAAGGTCTAGTCCAACGTTGATAAACCAATATTTGTAAAACGTAGAAATTTGGGGGTAATTTGTACTACATTGAGAAGTCTTGATTTATTATAGAGAGTTTGCCACTTTGGGGACTCTTCCACATAACGTGTTCTTGGGAAGCAAAGTAGAATAATGCCTTTTTTTTCCTGTGAGGGTACTGCAGCTACTTAGAAGACTGCAGGAGGCAGTGCTTTCTGTTTTGTTTTGGGTTTTTTTTCCTAAAAAAAGGCAACTCTTTTAATCAGTAATTAAAATTTGATGAGATGAGAAATTAAACAGCTTTTATGTGTTGATATGTAACTATTCATTAATAACTGCAATAACTTTCATTTGAAGATCAAGTTCTGTTAGAGTGGAGCAAGTGGGTTTGGAGCAGTTCTGAATGTCTTGCAGGTAACAAAGTAGTCCTCAGAGGTCTGGGATTGAACAGTTTTCCTTAGCTGATCAACCAAGCAACTTCAGGAGGTTACCCTTTTCAGAAGGTCTGAATATAGCTACTCCTTACTTGTTTGACAGAACTGTGTTTTGTTTGAAGGGAAAGCAGCTCGTTAGGCACAGTTGTATGAAGTGACTTTACTTTCAGTTGGCCTCTGGAATGTTTTTTGCAAACCAGGTCAGAATGTATCCCTAATAAGATATGATTATGGTTTTTAAGCTATATTATTCCTGGTTTTCTTTCCTATTTTTAGTTTGTGTATCACCAATAGGAGTTGGTTGGTTGAAGTTTGGGTTGGGTTTTTTTTGTGTGTGTGTGGCATGGGGGGGTGTCAGGGTAATAGCAAAGGAAATAGTGGGAAGATTAAAAAAAAAATTCAAAAAAATCATTGACTGTAACTTTTGATTGTTGTGGTGCTAATGTTTTTAACATGTTTTGTGTTTTATAAAGGGTGGATCTTAACTTTTTTTTTTTCTTATGTGCCCTTTTTAGATACGGTTTTATCACTCTTCTGTATAGGTTCCTGGGCCTGTGCAGCAGGTCATTTCAGTTTGTTGGCTCTTTATATTAGTATCGGAAATACCTATTCCTTTGTGTTATTGTTATAGTATTAGGTTTACAGAAATTTATTTGACAAGTGGGAAAACGTCTACCCATTGTAATCATGTAACTTCATTTCCAGATCTTCAGTTCATTAGCCAACTTGGCTAAAACCTATAAAATGTACCAATTCTATTCACTTTGAAGTTTTAGTAGCATTTCTGTTGTTGTTGGCAAAGTTTCCACTGTTAGTATTGTGTTCCCCTGAGAGAATATGTAGCTTGCAAGAAATCTTACTGGTATGCATACAGTAATACCCCAGGTTTTGTATTATGCCGTGTTGTGCCATAATAGTTTTATGTCTATTTCCATTTGACATCTAAATCAGTAACTTATTGGAATCACTGTTCTCCTTTTTAAACCCCTCCATTTTCAGACTGCACATGAAACCAAAATGGTTTTCTTATTAGCAGAGAATAATTTGAATATTAAAAGTCACTTCAGTTGTCCTGGAGAGATGATTTTACTGCTCTTTTCTCCATGAGAGTTTCTTTATTTTAAAAGAAAAATCTGTTGTGCATGAGTGGAAGGTGTGATGGCAGTCATACTCTTGCATCTTTAAGCAAAGCAGTGTGTGTAAAGCAGACTTCAATTGTATTAAATTGCAAAGAATGAAAGATGTTCGTTCATTCATTACTTTGAGAACTTTTAATTACACTATTTCCAATTCATTGTCTTTTGTCTCTCTTTTTTTTTTTCTTTTTTTTTTTTTTTTTCCTTTTTTTCCCCCCCTTTTTTTCTTTTTCCTTTTTTTTCCATTTCTTTTCCCTTTTTTCCTTTTTTTCCTTTTTTTTTTTCCTTTTTTTTTTTTTTTTCCTCCCTTTTTTTCCTTTTTTTCCCCCCTTTTTTTTTTTTTTCCTTTCCTTTTTTTTTTTTTTTCCTTTTTTTTTTTTTTTTTTTTTTTTTTTTTTCCTTTTTTTTTTTTTTTTTTTTTTTTTTTTTTTTTTTTTTTTTTTTTTTTTTTTTTTTTTTTTTTTTTTTTTTTTTTTTTATCCTTTTTTTTTTTTTTTTTTTTTTTTTTTTTTTTTTTTTCCTTTTTTTCTTTTCCTTTTTTTCCTTTTTTTTTTTTTTTTTTCCTTTTTTTTTCTTCTTTATTCCCTTTTTTTTTTTTTTTTTTTTCCTTTTTTTTTTCCTTTTTTTTTCCTTTTTTAATCCTTCTTTTTTTTCCTTCTTGTTTTTCCCTCCTTTTTTCTCCCTCCCTTTTTTTCCCCCCTTTTTTTCCCCCCTTTTTTCCCCCCTTTTTTTCCCCCTTTTTTCCCCCCTTTTTCCCCCTTTTTTTCCCCCTTTTTTTCCCCCGTTTTTTCCCCCCTTTTTTCCCCCCTTTTTCCCCCCTTTTTTTCCCCCCTTTTTTCCGCCTAGAGATTTTTCCCCCCTTATATTATCCAAACCCAATCATGGAGTTTGTACAAAAAAAAAATGAATTTTAGACACACACACGACACAAATTGAATGGGACAAATAACACACGATGGAGAGAAAAAGGGGGTATAACGCAATACACACTCAAAAATAGCTGGAGCTGGAAAAAGTGGTGGTGTTCGCTGTCCTAAATAACATTTTGTATCGGGAAAACATGCTGGTTTCGTACAGCGAACATGTATGCTTTATAATAGAGCAAGTGGTTGGGTGGTGGCGGGCGGGGGGGGCGGGGCGGGGGGGGGAAGGTGGATAAGGAAACATGGTGTGAGTCTAAACATAATCATTTTTGGTACGCTTGTTTTAGTTTGTCTTAAGAAAGGTGTGGTCGGGGGGGGCAACACACAAAAAAATACAACAAGGGGGGAAAAAGGTGGGAGAAAACGGGGTGGGAACAAAACACACAGGTCGGTGCAACAAAAATAATATATGCCGCTTAGCGCGACAAAACATTACACTAGAGGTACTAGCGGGGGCTACACACACAAATACAAGTCGATGAAAGGACGGTGTGCTAAAAGCAGTGAGGAGTATAGCGCTGAGAAAATACAAATAAGTAGAGGTGGATAGTAGGACATAAAAGCTTGGCTCGGAAAACATAAACCATTATAAGGCGCGGGCTGTGAGATCGTCGAAAGAGACAAACATTCACACACAAAAAGCTAGTCGCATGAGAGGATGAAAACAGAGGGGTGAAAAGGGGAGGTGGGGTAAGCTCGCGGGATATGAGGCGGAAAAAGTGGTCAGTAATAAAAACCGTCTGAGCTGTGCCAGACAACAACAAAAACACAAACAAGGTGTGCGGGTGGCGACAAATAAAAAGTTAGGCGTGGCGAGGAAAAAGGGAGGAGGTTGTCTGAAAAACAAGAAGACGAATGAGAGTTAGACAAAATATGACACAACAAAATGCTGAGCGATTGGAATAGAGAGGTGTAAAAACATATCAAATCTCTGGGGGAAAAAGGGGGGGGGAAAAAGGGGGGAAAAAGGGGGGGAAAAAAGGGGGGAATAAAGGGGGAGGAAAAATGGTGGGAAAAAGGGGGGGAAAAAGGGGGGGAAAAATGGGGGAAAAAGTGGGGAAAAAGGGGGGGGTAAAAAGGGGGGGAAAAAAAGGGGGGGGAAAAAAGGGGGGAAAAGTGGGGGGGGGAAAAAAGGTGGGGGGAAAAAGGGGGGGGGAAAAAGGGGGGGGGAAAGAAGGGGGGGGAAAAAGGGGGGGGGGAAAAAGGGGGGAAAAAGGGGGGGAAAAAGGGGGGGAAAAAGTGGTGGGAAAAAGGTGGTGGAAAAATTTTGGAAAAAGGGTGTGGGTAAAAATTGGGTGGAAAAAGGGGTGGGAAAAAAGTGGGGAAAAAGGGGTGGAAAAAGGGGGTGGAAAAGGGGGGAAAAAAGGGGGTAAAAAGGGGGTAAAAAGGGGGTAAAAAGGGGTGAACAAGTGGGGTAAAAAGTGGGTGAAATAAGGGGATGAAAAAGGGTTGGGAAAAATGTGTGGGAAAAATGGTGTGGGAAATAAAATTTTGGAAAAATTGGTTGAATAATTGTGGGAAAAAGGGGGGGTGTAAAAGGGTTGAAATAAGGGGTGTTAAAAATTTGGGAAAAGTGGTTGAAAAAAGTGTGTTGTAAAAAGGGGGTGTAAAAGGGGAAAAAAGGGGTGTAAATAAAGGTGTGTTAAAAAATGGGGTGGAAAAGTGTGGGAGAAAAGAGAAGGTTTTAAAAAATTTGTGTGAAAAAAGTTGGGGAAAAAACTGTGGTAAAAAGGTTGGAAAAAAATTGTGGTAAAAACGTTGTTGAAAAAAGGTGGTGAAAAAAGGGGTTTGGGGTTAAAAAATTGGGTAAAAAATGTTGGGAAAAAATGTGTGTAAAAAAGGGTTAAAAAAGGGTGTAAAAACTTGTTGAAAAAAAGTTTTAAAAAATTTTTTTTAAAAGTGGTGTAAAAAAGGTGTTGAAATAAAAAGGTGTGGTGTAAAAATTTTTTAAAAATGTGTTGGAGATAAAAGGGTGTGGTAAAAATGGTGTGAAATGGGGTAAAAAAATGTGTTGAAAAAATTTGTGTTTAAAAAATTTTTGTAAAAAATTTTTTTGAAAAAACATTGGGGTTAAAAAAAATTGTTTTAAAAAAAATGGTTTTAAAAAAATGTGGTTGAAAAAAAGTTGGTTAAAAAAAAAAATGTGGGGAAAAAAAAGGTGGTAAAAAAAAAATTGGGTGAAAAAAAATGTTTAAAAAAAATGGGTGTTAAAAAAATTTGTTTTAAAAAAATTTGTTTGTTAAAAAACAATTTGGTTAAAAAAAATTGTGTGTAAGTACAAAAAAATTTGTTTGTAACAAAAATTTTTCCTTAAGTTATATAGCTGTGGAGAGTTGAGTTCTTTGTAATAAAAGGTCAGATATCAAACGGAAGTTGATACTGAGAGTGCAGCAAAGGTGGTATGTTGGCACTGCCATGAGCGTGTTGTATCTGTTCATCTTGCTTAGGGACATGGTTTAGTGGTGGGATGGCAGTGCTAGGTTAACGGTTGGACTCGATGATCTTAAAGGTCTTTTCCAACCTAGACGATTCTAGGATTCTATGATCTTTCAGTTATTTCTAAACCTGTTTTGTCTTCAGCATGGCTTTTGTTGCAAATTGCAACAGAAAATATTCATACGTTAAAACAGATTTAGGTCATGGTGTCAGAATAGTCTTGCAATAAAATGGGAAGTTTTCTGCCAATTTGATATGAGAAGAGGCATTTTTGGGCTCTGATAAAGTTAAGGAGCAAATGCATGCATCTGGATTGCCATTTTCTCACCAGTTCTTCCTTTTGTTGCAGTTGATGGGCAAATCACAGGAATTACATCACCCTTGCTTGTGAAGATCTGCAAGGCGTCTTTTCTTCCCACCTATACTCAGTTTTCTTTCCTGATTTACAGAAGAGGCGGCTGTTAGTACAGATTCTTTCTTCATCTAGATACCAAGTGGGAGGGTCTGCTGCAGAGACGAGTGACTGTAACTGTATTTCATTGTTCTGTTGCATTTGAGCTTTAATGGTTTGACACAAATGTTGCAGAGAAGGAAGTAGACCAAATTTGGTAGCTTTCAAAAAGTAAGGGCTGTACGCAAGGCATAGCTAGTTTCTGGAAGATTAGAGGAATCCAGTAAAAGGAGTTGAATATCCTAAAAGAAGGTTAGACAGCATTTATTTGTGCTCTTGCCTTTACTGGTCTTTTGTGTTTCCTGCTTCTTTAATTTGTTACCTGGGTGCCTGGCCTTCTATACCAGTGGAAACAAACTTAAGACAATTGCAGTCAGTGCTAAAATAACACAGAAGGTGTAAACCTGCAATAAAAGTTGTATTAATCCGAGATGAGTAAGAATACTGATGGATTCTGCTTAAAAGTAAAAAACATTAAATTCTTGACGTATGCACAACCACAATGTATGAAGTATTCTGAATAAATTTATTAGAAAAGTTTGGAAATTTTTGTGGGTTGTTTATGTTTTCTTAGTCTCAGTAAAATTCTGTGTATGCTTAATAAATTTTTCAGCTAAAAAAACAGGATGTGGGGTTCTTCTGTCCAACCTTTTCCCTTTTATTTCCCTTTTCCCCCCGATTTATTCAAACCTTTCTTTCTCAGAAGGTGAAATTTTTTGTTTCTTGAAGGAAGAACATGTTTTCTGCAGCTGGGAAGAAAAGCAGCTTTTCTTCCAAAATACTTGAAAGCAGCTGTCAAACATCAGATTCCATTTAATGTTGCTTTTTGTTTGGGCTTTGTGTTAGGAGGTGGGAGCCCAGCTTGTTCACTCAGCAAATTTTCTTATTCAGCAACTGATTTTAGAACTGCTTCATGTGGTAAGAAATGGTAGTTTTATTACATTAAGAAGTCGTTAATTTTAGACTGTCTATTGCTTGTCTAGGTTTTTAGCCCGTTTCTTGGTAAAGATGGCAGCCAACAATGCAGTACTGAACAGACTGGAGCAGAAGGGTGCAGAGGCTGATCAAGTTATTGAATACCTCAAGCAACAAGTTGCTCTGCTCAAGGAGAAAGCTAGTAAGGAATTATCTATCTTATGATAAACTTGTTAACCAGATGGTTAACATTAAATGCTCATAGGAAAAAATGAGAACATGGACAACTTCATTGGTGCTGTCAGCCTTTCAAGTGTGTTTCAAGTTCTCCAAGATAAAGCTTGTAATGGTAGCACCGCTTCACTGTCTTGTGGTTTGTGGGGGTTTTTTGAAGCTGCTTATTCTGAAATAGAAAAAGCATGAATGAGGAAGGATTAATGACACAAACAGATGACGGAAATTTGATGGGACACGATTCTATTTGGGGGGAGCAAGAGAGTCAGGAAGAGCATGCATTTGCCTGAATGTGTTACTGCTTTTTCACCACTATGGGATTCTTTCAAGACTATCATACCTTCAACTTTGATATTTTGTACATACTGGTATCAGTGAATTAAGGTGCTCTGTATTACAAACATGTTCAAGCTTTTTCTAACAGGTTTCTTGGAATTTTTTCTTGTGAGTCTGTTTAGGGGACTGAGAAGCTAGTATATTGAGAGGCAACTCAAGTATATAAGTACTGTAAAAAATGGCTATTTCAACAAAAAAAGGATTCAAAAATATTTCTGATTATATACTCCTTGAAAGTTTCCACTTTTTTAGTGTTTGGCTTACCATGTTTCACTTTTCTTTAAAAACAAAACCTCTGTTTGCCAAACGCTAATTATTGAAACCTGCCATTTTTAATATCGTGTCAACTCTAGTCTTGCAGGCATCTCTCCGAGAAGAGAAGAAACTCCGTGTGGAGAATGCTAAACTGAAGAAAGAAATTGAAGGGCTGAAACAGGAGCTGATTCAGGCAGAAATTCGAAATGGAGGTGGGGAAAAATGTTCTATCCTCATACGACATAGATCTAGTTAGTTTTGATCATATTTTGTGTATCTTATTACTTCTTGATTTTTCTTTTTGTATGTGACTCTATGGCATTTCTTAGAAATTCTGGGTTTTCCTAGGTTCCCTGCCTATGACGTTACTTAATTCCAACATTTTAGTAAGCTACAAGCCTAACAGGTACATATGCCAAATCTTAATCAGACATGGAACTGGTTTTTTATATGTTTTTGTACTGTGCCTTTCATAGTAAGCCCTCAATTTGGCTGATGACAATGAGTCCTTATAATACCTTAGAAACTGGTGACAATGAGTCCTTATAATACCTTAGAAACTGGTGAATGTCTAACACTTTTTGATACTCTGACTAATTAATCTAGTGTGACATGAAAATCAAGCCATAGTTCAACATGCAGATGGTCAGTGACTTACTAGAAAATCTATCATGATGTAAAATTAGAAACAATGTGTTTTGAATTTTTGATTCCATGCTTTAGTACGACCAGCTTTTCATTGCACCATTGTTTCTTCTTTGCACTCCTCTGTGTAGCTGTTCAGCTTCCACCATCGTTATATAATTCATATCAAAAAAGAAAAGAGAAAAAACAAAAGTGAAGTGTTTTGGATCCAGTGTGTCATCTTTACAATTATTTCCAAAGAAAGTCCCTTCTGCCCTCAACAGCTATTACTATTTTTACCCATGCTGTCAGTATTCTAAATTGGGTGAGATAGTATCCAGTGTACCTGGATGGTAGCATTAAACCGCACTGAATGTTTTACTGGTAAAACAACACATTTGGTCTTCAAAAAGCCTAGCATTTTATAAATGCAGACAATTCTTTTTCTCCTTTGGGCACAAATAAAGCACTTTCATATACTAAACCGAACCATTAGTTTATATTTCTCCATTGTCTGTTAGTCTGCAGCAATTCTTGACAGGTATAGGATATTTCACAGAGTCTCTGTTCAGCTTGAGAGAGAAGTCTCAAAGTATATTATTTTTTCCAAGATGGGAAAGGACTAGGAAATTGGTATTTGGCTTGACATGCATCTATCTTTATTTAGCTAGTTTATCTAAAAGGTCATAGGACTAAATTCAGATCTTTTCTTTTGAAGTAAATTAGTGTATGTTAGCTTTGATAGTATTAAGTAGTTGAGCACAGGAATTTGATGGACACAGAACATCAAAAATGTCACTTGAGATATTTTGTTGAAAATCTGAGAAACAAAAAGTCTTTCCACAACTAGCAAGCAAACCAGAAAGCAAGTGGTTATTGGTACAACAAATCTCAGATTGAAAGTATTTTAAAAAATTGTTTTTAAGAACATAATTTGTGCAAAACACTTCAGTGTTGAAGAGGGCAGGTATCAACAAACACAGTGCAGTTCTTCAGAAAAGTGAATAAATGTGTCAAGCGTAAAAAGAAGCATGTATGTAGAACGGGGAACTGTGTAACAGTGACACTAGAAGGATTTGTCAAACAGTAATTAATCATAGAACAACCCAGGTTGAAAGGGACCTTGAAAGATCATCTGGTCTAAGCTTCCTTGGGAAAGGGAGCCTAGATGACATTGTCTAGTGCACTGATGGTGCTTACCCCATACAATGATTTGGTAAAAAGCCTTAATGAGATTCTTGAGAAGAGCAGAATGTAGAAGGGAGGTGATTTTTACGCTTTCACCTGGTAAGATTGATAGTGAGATAATGTCCAGAATTCTGTGTCAGCAGTTTAAAAAGAAATATGAAGGTAACATGGAGGATTTAGGGAAGGGAAGTGAAGAATCCACAGATCATTTTAAGGCTGCAGGTAGTTTCTTAGAATGTGATTATTCAGGCTCAGTTTCTCTAGTTAACTAGAAAAAAAGAGTTAAGGAATGATCTGACTACAATATAAAAATGATTTTATGTGTAGCAAATTACAGATTAGTCTCCAGTATGACAAGAGCTAGTAGCTAGAAACTGAAACTAGACAAACACTAAGGAGAAATAAGGAGGTAGTAGCAAAGAGAACTAAATTTTGAAATAAAATACTAAAAAAGGTGGTGTTTTCTTATATGTTTTTCTAGTGTTTAGCATTTATGTTGTTTGGTACCCCTTCTAACGTTTGTGGTTTTGAATTTAGTGAAACAGATTGCAGTTCCTTCTGGTACAACCGTTTCTACAGCTTCGTTTTCAGATGATGTTCCACAGCCTACAGCAGTCGCATCATCTACTGGTTCCAAAGATCAAATTAAAGGTGAAGATGAAGAAAAGAAAAAGAAGGAAAAAGTAGAAAAAAAAGGTACTTTGGTTTTCTTAGCTGTGGTAGATATTTAAGGCGTTTAATTTATGCAAGTGCTTTTATATAATTTTGGGCAATTAGATTACAATTAGCTTAATAAAACTAGTCATGTACACAATAATTGAAGAGAAACTGAAAAAATACCGTCAAAATAGTTAAATACACAAGGTCATTTCGAAGACCTCCGTTCTTCTCTTCATGACATTTCTCTACAATAGTCTGGAGCCAAAAAATCAGCTTCTAGCATCCTTCCAGCTTCTTTCACTTTAGAGAAATGAAGTCTGTCATGAAATAAGGAAAAGAGAACAGCAAAACATATCTGTACACAGCATATATGCAGATGCACAGAAAATATCCATTTCAGTGCCACAGTTTAAGGACAGAACTGCACTCCTCTGGCCAGTGTTGGAGTCAGCCCAGAATCAATATCCAGAGAAACCTTACAGATGAAGTTTGCAAGAAGTGGAGCTAAGAATGGGAATGACAGAAAACGAGGGGATTTGAGATACCCCATAATTTTGTCGATTTCAAAAGTGAAAACTAAATTTTACATACTGGTTACTTCAATTGTTAAATTCTGTACCTATGATAGATGTTGAACTGCACAGAAATAGACTGTTCAGGTCTTCTATTTAATGTTCATGCTATATTTCACCTTTTTCCAAATGCAGTGACTGGAAGGAAAAAGTCAAGTAGATTGCTTTCTGAATTTAAGCTACTTATCCAAGATGAGGGGAAATACAATACAAGAAAGTTTTATTTTTCCTTATCAACTGAATACTTGCTCTGTAGCTGCTGAATACTTGAAGAAGACAGTTAATTGCCTGATATGACATGTGGCTTCTGCTTTTACGTTTACAGTTCTATGGAATATTGATGTGTCAAAGGCTGCAGTCAGTATACCAAAAAATATAAGCCTTTGTACAGCTCGCCAGAAGAATCAGAGATACAGTGCCCTGTCAGCATAATATCCAAACTCTGAAAAGCTGTAGAAATCAATTCATAGCAAATCAGTAATAATTTACAAAAGAGAATGGTTGTAAAATGAGTTTAAGTTACAAGATAGACACCTGTACTTTTGTGCAAGTGTAACAGTTGTATCTTTTTTTCTGTTGAGAGAGTTAGTTAAACAGAAGTCAATACAGACAGCTAAAAGAAAAACATACCTTTCTCCTACATGTCCTCCCTGATGCCAAAACCAGTTTATGCTATCTGCCTATGTCCTTTAGCCAGTACTTCCTCTTACCCACACAATTTCACCAGTGCTGACATGGGTATATCTTACCAATTCTGATGGAACTTCACTGCCTGTAAGAATTTTCCGGGGGGGGGAAGCAGCATACTTAGAAGATTTAGCACCCTTCCTTTAGCATTATGTTATGCTACTATCACTTGCAAGGTATTTTGCTGAGTACTTGGTAATTTTACAATTGGATTAATAAAACCCAGTCAGAAACACTAGAATGTATGAACTGAAATATTTTTGAAGAGCTGTTGCTTATGTTAAAAAAAATACTGCTTTTTTATTACTGAATGTATTATTTAATTTCAGCCCTGTACTACAGCAATGGTAAATTAGTCAAATTGCGTGCTATGTCTGCTTTTCCTTTTTTGCTCCCTAAAGAAGGGAGTTTAGTTTACAGTCATACATAAGCTATCTTGGATGAAAAACAGAATATGCTTATTTTAAGTAAGCACTTCTCGGACATTTTTTAATTCCTCAGAGATTATAGTTGTTAAACAAATCTTGAGTGTCTTTAAAACGGGGCAGTCTTATATGCAAACTGAATGTAACTTGCTCATCTTGAAAAGAATATCTAAATAAGCAGCTGTGTATGGGGAGTGTTGCTTCACTGCTGTTTTATACTATACAGCATGTATGGGTGACAATAAACCCTTGTCACATGTTAGCTACACTTAAAGTTCAGGATGATTTCACTTTACAAACAATAAAACGCCTCTGTCCTAAGGTGGTAATTATTAGTAGTAACAATCTAAATTGGGGAGTGTATGATGATACTCCACTGGAAACTAGAAATAGAGGTGCTACCTCTTTACTCTTTGTGTTTTACACTGGATTTACACTTAATTCTGAGATTGTAGCTCGCTTTTCCCTTGCAATAGTAATATATATATACGTTATCTATGCTTTTTTTTTTAATGTTTATTTCATGAATTAAACTTTCTTTAATAGGTGAAAAGAAGGAGAAGAAACAGCAGCCAGCTGCAGGAAGTAGTGATGCAAAACCTGTAGATGTTTCATGTCTGGATCTTCGTGTTGGCTGTATTATTACTGCTGAAAAGCATCCGGATGCAGACACTCTGTATGTTGAAGAAGTGGATGTTGGTGAAGCAAGCCCAAGGACTGTTGTCAGTGGTTTAGTGAAACATGTTCCTCTGGATCAGGTATTGACAAAATTATTTACTGATAGCTTTTCCTTTCCTAAAGTATCTTAAGACCTTCATTTGTTTATAGGATGTGTTTTCATTCTGCTAAAAGATTTCTACAGTCATGAAAATAAAAATAAAATGCAAATGGAATGCCTAACAACATTTGCCAGAAAATGGTGAAGTGCCCTTACTCCAAATTGGTTCTTTTCTGTTTGCAGCGCTTCTACCCTGGGATCCTATTCTGACTCCTCTGTGATGCCATTGGTACACAGTGGACTCCTAAACCAAACGGATGTGACTCTCCCTTTAGGTTTCCTCGTATGTAGTAGAGAACGCAGAATACCTTTTTTTGCTGTCATCTGAACTTTTGAAACCTTTGCCTTCCATCTCTCTTTATAGCCTGCTGAAGTGTTTGGCATGGAGTAAAGCAAAGAGCATGTAAATTTAACTTAGCTGGTAGTGAGTGGCTTAAACAACAGTGGAACGCAAAATGCGTATTTTTACTTCCTTGTCTGGAATATAGTCTGCCTCTAGGCTTTTTTAGTTGATACACTTCTGTGTTTGACATGCGTGGTTTATTGTATGTCTTGGGAACAACCTGAAACTTCAAGATTACATTTGCCTTTAATAACAACTCTTCTAGAGGGTTACTGGAAGGGAGGAATTGACTCAAGGCTGCTTCTAAATTCAAATGCAAACTTGGCAATTAAAGCTATGTTGTATAGAGTAACTGCAAAACTGGTCGTGAAGGAATTGATCTTAGTGTGAAAAGGCTACATTTACTGAAATGCCTTGTCAATCCCTATTCATGCCCTGTCCCCATGGCAAGACTGCATTTGCAGGAAGCAATTAAAATTGTGATTGGTGTTTTTATGATACAGAAAGTTATTGAACTGGAAAAAAAGACTGAACTCAATAACTGTTGTGCACTGATCACCTGATACGTGTCCAGTTACTGGATTTGCTGTGGGCAAAAATGCAGATCACTCATTTTTAGTCGTCTGCTCTCAAGAAAGTGTGTAGAAAAAACATCTTAGAAGCCTTTCTATGTATGATTGCAGTGTTTGTGGTGATTTAGCAGTGTTTGAGGCTCTAGAATTTGTATCATCTGATTTTACTTTTGGTTAGGAAGGATGATGTGCATCACAGAATCACAGAATCGCAAGGGTTGGAAGGGACCTCATGAGATTATCTAGTCCAACCCTTTCCTGCTAAAGCAGGTTCTCCTAGAGCATGTTACCCAGGACTTCATCCAGGCGGGCCTTGAATATCTCCAGAGAAGGAGACTCCACAACCCCCCTGGGCAGCCTGTCCCAGTGCTCTGTCACCCTCAGAGTAAAGAAGTTCCTCCTCATGTTCAACTGAAACCTCTTATGTTTCAGTTTGTATCCATTGCCCCTTGTCCTGTCGCTGGACACCACTGCAAAGAGACTGGTTCCATCCTCGTGATTTCTGCCCTTAAGATATTTGTGTGTGTTAATGAGGTCTCCTCTCAGTCTTCTCTTCTTCAGGCTGAACAAGCCCAACTCCCTCAGCCTTTCCTCATAGGGGAGATGTTCGAGTCCCTTTATCGTCCTAGTTGCTCTCTTCTGGACTCTTTCTAGGAGTTCCTCATCTTTCTTGAACTGGGGAGCCCAGAACTGGACACAGTACTCCAGGTGGGGTCTCACCAGGGCAGAGTAGAGGGGGAGGAGAACCTCCCTTGACCTGCAGGCCACACTCCTCTTAATGCACCCCAGGATGCCATTGGCCTTCTTGGCAACAAGGGCACACTGCTGGCTCATGGTGAGCTTGTCGTCCACCAGGACTCCCAGGTCCCTCTCGGCGGAGCTGCTTTCCAGCAGGTCAGTCCCCAGCCTGTACTGGTGCATGGGGTTCGACCTCCCCAGGTGCAGCACTCAGCACTTGCCCTTGTTGAATTTCATCAGGTTCCTCTCTGCCCAACTCTCCAGCCTGTCCAGGTCCCGCTGAAAGGCAGCGCAGCCCTCTGGCGTATCAGCCACTCCTCCCAGTTTTGTGTCATCAGCAAACTTGCTGATGGTACACTCTGTCCCCTCGTCCAGGTCATTGATGAACAAGTTGAAGACTGGGCCGAGTACTGAGCCCTGGGGAACTCTGCTAGCTACCGACCTCCAACTTGACTCTGCCACGCTGATCAGAACCCTCTGAGCCCTGTCGTTCAGCCAGTTCCCAATCCACCTCACTGTCTACTCATCCAACCCATACTTCTTGAGCTTCCCTATGAGGATGTTATGGCAGACGGTATCAAAAGCCTTGCTGAAGTCAAAGCAGACAACATCCACCGCTTTCCCCTCGTCTACCCAGCTGGTCATGCCATCATAGAACGCTATCAGGTTGGTCAGGCGTGATTTCCCCTTAGTGAATCCGTGCTGGGTACTCCTGATGATCTTCTTTTCATCTGCTTGCTTGGAGAGGACACCCAGAATGAGTTGTTCCATCACCTTTCCAGGGACAGAGGTGAGACTAACTGGCCTGTAGTTCCCTGGGTCCTCCTTCTTGCCCTTTTTGAAGACTGGAGTGACATTGGCTATCTTCCAGTCCTCAGGCACCTCTCTTGTTCTCCACAACCTTTCATAGATGATGGAAAGTGGCTCAGCAATGTCGCTGCCAGTTCCTTCAGCACTCACGGGTGCATTCCATCGGGGCCCATGGACTTGTGGGTGTCCAGCTTCATTAAAAGATCCCTAACCTGATCCACATAGACAGAGGGAAAGTCATCCTTTCTCCAAGCTTGCTCGCTTACCTGCCAGGACTGGGGAGCCTGAGGGTCAGCCTTGGCAGTGAAGACTGAAGCAAAGAAGGCATTCAGTAGCTCCGCCTTCTCTGTATCTTCTGTCACCAGGGCACCCATTTCATTAAGCAGTGGTCCCACATTACCCCTGGTCTTCCGTTTGCTTCTGATATACTTGAAGAAGCCCTTCTTGTTATCCTTGATGTCCTTTGCCAAACTGAGTTCCAGGTGAACCTTGGCCTTTCTAGTTGCTTCCCTACATGCTCTGGCAGCATTCCTGTATGCCTCTCAAGTGGCCTGACCCTCTTTCCACATTCCATGGAGCTTACTCTTTTCTTTGAGTTAACGTTTCAGTATGCAGTGCAAGTTATTTATGGGTGTGAAAACTTCTTGCATGCCCACTTTATATGTGGTACATCATGGTTTTGTGCACCACTGACGGTGGTGAAGCCAAGTCAGAAGTTGCACCCTCAAGTGTTGTGTATAGATAGATACATGTGTCACCAGTAACAGGGATATACGGTTCTGAAGCTTAAGGTGGACCATGCCAATGCTGAGCTCTTTCAGCACCAGCTAGGGACAACTGGAGAACACTCTGAAATGTCAGCAGGAAGTGACAGCTTTTCTGCCACTGTATTTGGCTTTTTGAAGTGGATCTCTGTGTGCTCCTAGCATCAATACTTGTCTCAGGCAGTCATTCTGGAAATTCAGACAATTCTCAAGTGCTGCTTTTATTACCTCCTGAATTCCCCTTTAACCTAGGAGATCCTCATGTCAGTGATCAGAAGTGAAAGACAAGAATGCAGGGCATGTATCTTAAACTTAGCAAGAAGAAGTGAGGCCGCCATCAGCCTCCAGAAACGCTATCCTTCAACCATTCTTTGTGAGAGGATGCGTTATAGCTGTATCTCTTATGAACTATATAGACTCGTTTTTATAGCAGAAACTTTTTCATTCTACTTAGATGGCTTCATCTTTTTTTAGATCATTGTTTAAGGGTTAGTGTTGTCCGCCCAGGAACTAGCAAATGGTACTGGAATTCATATTTCTTATTCTTAGATAGAATAGTGATTATATTCTGTATACATACTCTCGATCTTCTGATTTTCTTTGTCTAGTCTGCAGGGAGAACATGTTTCTATAAATCATAAAGAACAGCGACTACCGCATGACTGTAAACTTCCTGACACATTCTGTGTAATACAGGACACCTTTCTTAAAGCAAACCATTTTTTTCCTCTGCTTTTGTAGCATTACACCTTGAGGGTATATTAAATGCTACTGTGTTTCTTTTCAGACATGAAACAATTATCTATGTAACCAAGCTTGTGACTTGTAAGTTATGTTTGCTGGCAGACTTACGATCCAGACAAGCATGTAATAAATTGAGGAGGGCTTTTTGTTGCTGTTGGCACTGCAACTCGTGTTGGTTTTAACTCGTACTCACTAGCCATTGCAGTCTGTCACCGTATCTGATTTTGAGATATAGAGGGATAGTTAGTTGATAATTGGTTATATAGGTAACTTCAAGGATTACCTAAGAAAAAGAGCAGTTAAACATTTGTGTTTCAAGGATAAGGTCTTGATTTTTCTGTATGGTAAACTTCAGGATTAACTTTTCTGTGTTTTAGTTTCTTTGCTTAATTTCTTCCACCTCATCCCCCCCCCTCCCCTGGCTGCTTCTACCAGCATTTGGGAAAATGCATTGTTTTATTCTGAATGTGAAGTTGCTGTGTGTCCAACCACAGAAACTGCAACAACTGAAACTAAATCAGTTTCTCACTAGTTGGGTTGTCAGTTTTGAAGTTCCTGGATTTCTGAAACAGAAGACTGGCTCTTTGGAAGGCCAGTAAAGTTTGTTACTGTTTCAAGGAGATAACATTTGAATTTCCTTTGCTTATTCTCAGCTCATTTGTGTATCAAACACCTCCTGAGATGCCAAAGCCTTATCTATTCCCTATAGACCTGGACTTGCTTCTGTTTGTGTCCTTTTAAGTGTAGAGATTTGTGCTATTTTTAATCAGAATTTGCTTTACTGGGTAATAACACGTATCCAGAAGGAAACATACCCTTACTGTCTATCTGTGTCACCTTCAGCTGCTTTTCAGTAACACCCTGTATTTCTGATAGAACTTTTCATGTGTTGGGAACAGGAGTCAGGCTTCTTCACCTCCCCCTTTTTTTTTTTTTTTTTTTTTAATTTTATTTCTGCCCAATCTTATCTTTCTGTCAGGAACCCCCCCGATTTATATTTACAGTTACTTTTGAAAAACTAGATGTGTTACTTTTTTTCCTCTAATTTATGGGATTACAAAGAGTAGCCATCAGTAGAATTAGTGGATCTGATTCTTTGTAGCTGATATATTTCAGGGTTTTATTTATCATTTACTGTAAAAAGATCTCATAAGAGCAATGCAGCTAGAATGATACCCCAACATTGAGTTCCTTGATGCTTCATAAACAATTTGGGGACACACACACACACACGACTAAGTAGGCATGAATACAGAGGGGTTTACTATTGTAATTGAAGCCATGTTTTCTGGAAACTTTAGAGTAAGTCCCTTCTATAAAAATTAGCACAACCAGTTTAAAAAAAAAAACAAACAAACAAAAAACCACACACAAAACCAAAACCCACAACTAAAAACTTCTGCATTGTTGGGAAGCATTTATTTAGGTCTAGTTTCTTTTTCCCTCTATACTTGGGGAACTGTCATTTATCTGAAGAGAGTTTAAAAGTTGAGCCATTTGTAATAAAAAGGAAAAAAAAAAACCAACCTTGAAATGGCAGTGTTCTGGTTTTGGCTGACCATCTTGGGGTGGGCTTTTCTTTTTGGTTTATAAAAATATTTATTTAACCTTGTGGGTTTTCTTACCATTTATTTGTGAAATCAATGCACATATCTTAGTATTGGAGCAGTTTTTCAAAGGTGTTTGAAGATACTTCCTAGTAAAAGTGATGGGATGATGTGTATGTTTGAAATGTTGATAAATACTTCTTAATTTTGTCATAGTAAGCAATTTATACAGAAATCTCATGCAATATATGTAAACATTTGGCCGACTGTGATTGGGGAGAAAGGAATGATATGATGCTAGTTTAGTTTTCTTTCCTGTTAGTTTGATGAAGATGATGATCTGCATTTCTGTACTAAGGCAGTCTGGTTTTGTCAATTGTATAATCTGTAATAAAAAAACCAATGCTCTGAAATCTAGAAATTTCTCCAGATTGTCAAATCTAAAGTTGAGTACCAAATGCAGAAATCTTATTTCTTTTGTTCTGTATATCTATTTACTAATTGTTATTCAGTGCTAGATAATGCCTACAACTTGCATTATAGATCTGCCAACATCTTACAGCCATTTCTTATGTTTTGGGTGATTTATATCCATAGCTATAACTTAAGAAATGCTCAGTCAGTGGGCTCCCTTGAAACTTATGCAAGATCAACTTTTCATTTTGACTGCTTCATTTTGGAGATTTATATCTTGCTTTTTAAAGTGTTCTACTTGGAAAATATGCAGTATTCAGAGTATTTGATCGTATGAGTTTTATTAAGTATTAATCCTGTAGTTTTGTTTAAAATTTATATTGTAATGTACAAAGCCTGAAATCTAGAAATGTGCACATATATATATGTGCATTAGGAGTATGGGAATTAAGGCTTCCTCACTTTCTGTCTGTCTCTTAAGAATGTTCTGGGTTTAATTTTTATTTAGTTTGAAAGTGTGGTTTGTGTTCTAGGCTAAATTGTGGCAGTTTCCCCTAACAAAGTATGTTTCCCCTGGTTTACTATTATAATTTTTGTTAAAATAAAACAACGAAGGAAGAAACAGGGTTTTACAGTTTTGCTCTAACAAATTGCAGTGCACAGTATAGATAGCCATTTTCAGTGGTTTAAAAAAAAAATCAAAGCTTTTAGGTTAAATAAGATAAAATTTAAGATTCAAGTGAGCTAATCATGTAAAACATGTTTATGCTTCCAGTACACAGTCTGAAATTTTTATCTGTGAGCTAGTCTAATTTGTAGAGTGGGGTTTTTTTTGTTGTTGTTCTTATTAAATGGAAATTGCTTGGTTAATAGTGCTGTACTGAAAGTGAACTGAAGTGGTGATCTAGAATGAGTAAAGGTGGAATGTGGGTGAAACGCATCACCTGGTTTTTGGATTTCTGAATTGGACATTTTGTATTTCCATAAGTGTGTCACAATTCATTTACTCCATTATTCACTGGCCGACTCCTTAAGTGATTTAAATGTTATTTGTTACTGGTGTGCAGGCATTAAAATAGTGCTTCTGTTGCTGTATGCTTCTCTCATCCATGTTAAGGTCTCTTCAGTGTAACTCTTTTGTTATAATGAAATAATTAGAGTGTCCCAAAGCATGTGGCATTTATGTACTCACATCTGTCTGTTTTCTCCCCCCAAGATGCAGAATCGGATGGCAATACTACTCTGTAACTTGAAGCCTGCAAAGATGAGAGGAGTAGTATCTCAAGCAATGGTGATGTGTGCCAGCTCCCCAGAAAAAGTGGAAATTCTGGCTCCCCCACCTGGGGCAGTACCTGGGGATAGAATCACTTTCGCAGGTTTTCCTGGTAAGTGGGTATTTGGGAAATTGGAGGAAATAGATATGTCAGGTGCTCTTCCCCCTAATGAAAGTGTCAGAACTTTTTGGGCTTTGCTGGGTTGTGGTGGGTTTTTGGGGGAGTTGGGGTTTTTTTGGTGGTGGGTTTTGGTTTGGGGTTTTTTTTTTTTTTTTTTTGAGGGAGGGATGGAGAGGATTGGAGGGGGTAGAAATCTCCTATTAATGAGAACAACTTATAACATTCAAAATGCCATGGGTTTGGGGGCTTTTTGTTTGTCTGGGAGGAAATTACTTTTTGGATCTCCAAAGACAGACATGGGACTTCTTCCCACTTAATTATATCAATAAATCCATATTTTTTTCAGAATATAAATAAGAAAATAATAAAATTTAAACTTTCTCAAAAGGTGATTTTCATCCATTTTCCCACTTCCTTTAACTCCCACTCACCTACAAAAATGATTTCTGACCATTCATACTGGGAACTCAAATAAGCATCACAGATGTAGCGTGTTGGTGAATGCTTGCTTCCCTCCTACCAAAATGCCAGTTCGTTATTCTCACAAGCTGAAAGGGATACGGTCAGATTCAGCTTCTCCTGTTGCTGTCTTTGTTAGCACTGTTATTTTGTTATTTCTATCATGGTTTTAAGGTTTTTTTCATCAGGAGGTGCTGGTCCACTATGATTCCAGTAAGAAAGGCACTTAAACTCTGTAAAGTATCATTTAAAATGCTATTTATTAGAGCTGTCACTGAAAAGACAGAAGAGTATAAATAATCTTGCATTGCACGGATGATGGGAACCCTGAGATGGTACAGCATCAAACAGGCTCCTGATCCACGTGCAGCATGCTGTGCACACCTTAGCCATAGAAGATTCCCCTCTTTTGGCGATTTGATTTATTGTTGTATTTTCTTACTCGTTTCGACTGTCAAACAGAAAGGAAGTTCACATGAGAACTTGATGCTGCAGTGTTCCATAAAGGTGAGGATATGCAGGTGGCTCAGTTGCTGGTACCACGTGGGAGCTGCCTGCAGACTCCTTTGTTACAGTCAGATGGCTAGGTTTATCCTGTGCCCCAGGAATTTGTGCAGCACAGGACGAGCCCGGACCTACTCAGGTCGACTGTTGTGTGGATCACTGAGTACTCGATGAACAGTGGTCTTCTGTTCAGGATCGCTGTATCTTAAGAAAAAGTGGTCTAACTCCCAGTATTTCCTATATCAGGGGGAGTTGTATGTGTGTGCATTTATCAACAAAGTATTTGTCTTCAGGATGAATTTGATGCTCATATATTGGCTATCACATGTGAGAAAATGGTGTAGCTTTCAATGCTCTACATAGAAACTAACCTTTTAAAGCTATTGCACCTCTGACAATTTCTAGCTGTACAGCAGTGTTTTTATTTATGAACCTCTTGGCAAGCTCTATGCTTAAGCATACTTACATGATATACCTTTCATAAGTATATAGGTGTACATATATAGGTATTTTTATACTTCTCATGATTGAAACTGTGATGGTTTAAATGGTTGGCATATGATAATGGAAGCAGTGGTCTGTCTAGGTGTCTTTGAAACAGGAGGAAGGTCAGCTTTCTGTCTTTTAATGCTCTGACTGAAAATATTTTAAAATAATACTGTGCTTAAGAAGGAAATCAGTCTTGCAGAATTTTTTCTAATTTTTAGTTTTCTGTATTAAAAATATGCCAAGCTTGCTAGCTGAGATGCAGAATTGGTAAGCTGTACTGAAATCTGAAAGGCTTCAGGAATTGCATTGACTAAAGGAAAACTCACAACTTTTGGTAGTTATCATGTATCTGTGAGTAAAGATAGATGGAATGTTGGATGTGTGAATTCCATTACATGCAAGGATACACTCATACTGCTTTCTGTTGCTGTGGAAAAGGATGTGTAAGAGAGAGCATCAAGCTGTAGAGTAAACCCTTCTAGTGCATTAGCCCTGCAAAATGACGTAGAAGTCAGCCTGGGCATGTGGCTTTTTTGGGGGGTGGAGGGTCTTTTTTGTTTGTTTCTGTGTAAGACACAACCTTACTCCAAACTTGTATCTCCAGTAACTTCATATACCTGGCATTCGAAAATAAGGTGAGAGCTGGTAGTAGTGCTGTGTAAGCCAGCATATCTTTTCTTGCACATGACTAATGAGGTCAATTTTATCAAATTAATTAAACTATTTAATGCTGTGGTCACAGCTGCAAACAGCCTTTCCTAAGGCAAATCAGTTGTAGAAACATTTGGTTTAAAATTATTCCCACGTGTTAAGGTATACAGATACTCTGACATTTTGATTCCTAAAAGACATAGAATAAGCTAAAGGTGGTGTAAAAGTTTTACTAGTTCTAAAGTTGACCCTGCAGCCTGTGATACAAGGTATTGTACACTTTATATCAGTTCCCTTCTGACAGAGAGCCAAAGACATGGAGCTCTGTTAAGTGCCAAATGAAGGGTTTTACAACCCCTTTGAAAAGCGTATACATCAAAGGCTATAGATTGTAGTCTGAAATATGGCAACTGTCTCCTAATTTTTCATAAAAATAGGTAGGTAGGAGATTGAAGCTAATAATTGACTTTGAAAATATACCTAATGCTTAATAGTGTAGTGATGTATCTCCTATTTACATAAAACTTACTCTAAAGAATTTTAAGACTTGTGATTTTATTATCTTGAAGTGAGAAAAAAGCACTGATGGGTAGAGACTTACAAAACCATTCTGACATCTGCTTCTGTAACTTAATTTGCTGTGGAGTTGTCTTGCATATTGCCTTTGTAAGCTAAGCTATTAGTACAGTTCATTGATAGGTTTTGGTTTGCTTTAGTGTTTGTTTTTCTTTTTTTAAGATTTCTTTTAGATAGAGACTAAGATTGTTGCCACTTACCTTCTTGTCCAAGTGATTAAAAACTTTTGGTGGGTTTGGTTCCCCCCTTTCCCCCCCCACCTGATTCCTTTTTCTGGTTTGGGTTGTGGGGTTTTTTTTTTTTCCTTTTTCTCCTTTTGAAACAGCTGGCTGGTTTGTTGGTTTGGGGTTTGGGTTTTTTTTTTTCTTCCTTTTATTCCTGGGCTGGGGGGGGGCGGGGGGGGAGACAGGACAGATAGAAACTCCCTGGGAGACTGGAAAACTGTTTCGCAATTTTTAGGGGGGTTGTATGACTGTATCTTCTACTCACCTTTTTTGTGTTAAAATCTCATGTGCTTGAAATCTCTAGCTGCTGTCTCCTCAAAGGCAATCTGGCACATCACTGATACTGTCATCAGGAGGATAAAATCCCTGCTATGTCAGATGTCATTTAATTTCAGTGCTTAATTGTAGCCAGTTATATTCTGATCAGTTTGTTGTTTGTTTGTTTTTTAATGAGTAATTTTAAAGCATAAAGATGCAGTTTGAGTCCTTGAAATTAAAATAGAAAGGACAGCTGGGTCTTATTTTAGTTTGAAGTATGAAAGCCTGTGAAGCAACAGAAGCAACAGTAAAGCAACTCTAAAACATACACAGCTGTCTGTCAAGCAGCATGGAATCAAGTTATTTTTAAGCCTACTCTCTCCACCATACAAAATATTCATGAGTTTCTTGCTAATTTTCCATAGTCATTTTAGTCAAAGTAAACAAATAGTGTCTTGATTCAAACCAGTTGAACTTTTTTCTGCAGAAACTAGAGAGATTTCCTAGAACCATCTTGAGTGTCATAGAGGAGTGATTTGATAAAGAATGCTGTTGTCTGGAGGAGTGTTCTTTTTTGTTTGTTTATTTAATGTTATTGCCCTTAGGGGAAATTTAGCACCACTTTATCCTCCAATACGTGAATTTTCAAGATCTGTTGGGCGGTTTTTGTACTAAGAACTTTATACAATTTCTGTCTGCCTTCAGTGGAAAAGGTCCAATACATAAGCCATAGAAAAATCCTTCCATGTCATGTCTGTAAATACTATACCCTCCTATACAGTAATTGCCATAAGACAGCAATAATTCTTGGAGTTTTCACAGCTAACTGTGGATCTTTCTAATAGCAGTATAATGGATGCTTTTAGAAAATTCTTCAATGCAAAAATGCCACAGGAACCACAAATCTGTTATTTAAATTATATAATTAAATAATCATTCTGGTCTAAGAATCCTTGGCAATTTAGTTGATAACTATCTCTTAAAAAGTAGTGCTAGAACTGGAGTGCAGTGGGTAGTCTATATTTAACAGGTTTATTTTAATCAAAGCTGTGGCATATGGATGCTTTCCTTCAGTTGCATAGTTGTAACCCACAGTGGGCTAAGTGGTGCTAAACGTCACCGCATTTTTTTTGCCCCTTGTTATGCTTACATATATTCTTTCAGTAGTTACTGACCTGTTATGAAGTGGACCAGTTTCTTGCTTATTACAAGAATTTATTTTGTAATATTTAAACTGCTAGACCGAATGACATGTTTAACAAAATTTGGGACCTCTTTTTTGGTTCTTTTTATGTAAAGAGTCATCAGTTCATTAAACCATTACAAGTTTAATTTTATTTTATTTATAGCAACCCTTCTAAAGAATATTTTCTGGGAAGAAGGAATGCAATGAGAAGTCACAAGAAAATGCACAGCCTAAAGCTCTGGTAGTATTTAAAATTGATGCCTATGCTAATCTAATATGAGCTCACCACAGATCCCAAGGGAGCTTGATGGAGGATTCCAAAGAAACTTATTAGCATCCAAAGCATGTTTTTTATAATAAAAGTCAGGTTTTTTTCTTACTGAAAAAATTCCCATGCTTTTTATATTTGAGGAGGGGGAAGGAAATGCACAATGGATCATCTAACAATCTGTTTAATGATTTTATTAGTTCATATGCATTCACTTTGGTCTAAATCCAAGTCTGTCTTTGTTCATGAACTTGAGCACTGAGCAGGATTTTTATTTTTGTGAAAATGCACAATTAGCTCTAAATGTTTAATTTATTAATGCTATTACTGATTTTTCTTTTACATATTATGTGCACTGTGGTTGTGAAATAACTCGACTGCATTATTGAGTCTTTCTCTGGCAAGGCTAGCCTGCTTGACAGAGAAATCTGGCCTGGTCTGCTTCTCTTACACAGTTACAGATATAGAAGCTAGACCTGTCTGCAGGCAGAAGTAACTTACTTTTGCAAGCATTGAGAATGTAGGTAGATTGAATCACTGAAAACATTTAAAGGAGAAAAACAATCAGGCAGGCTGGAATGAGAGTAGTTCATTTAACCACCTGTTGGTCCGCAGTCAGGAATACACCAAGCAGTAATGAATATCAATCAGCTACTAGAAACACGTATATTAAAATCCCTGTAGCCTTAATAGTTTCTCTTCCTGAACCTTTGAGGATACTGAGTAGTGGAAAATGAGAGTACTTGACATTCTGCTCATGTGGAGAGCTCCTCATTTTCCCTTAGGAACTCCTGGCTTCTCTGAGAGGATCTCAGGGAGGATCTGTTTACTAGGATGTGTTTTTTTGATTCTTGCTTGTTCTGGAACTTAGGACTTGAATAGTTTGGCCAAATGGTGCCCATATGGCACTGCAAGCAAGTAAAAATACATATAGTGTATCAACAATAAATAGCATGGGATCCCTTTCAGCATTTAATTGTGCTTGAATTATATTTAAAGCAAGTCTTGTGTTTTGTTTTTTTTTTGTCCTGCCTGTGTTACACACGAGGTCAAGAGCACCCAGCAGCATTATGATTAAAAACTTTTTAAATTAAATATCTTTTTTTCTTTAAGAGAATCTGCATTGTATTAGAATTAAGAGATTAAATTTACTTGACCTTTGAACAGAATATAATTCTGCAGTGAATTGGTTTTCTTGCTTTATCTAGATTATGTCAGCAGGCAGCAGTTTATTCAGCATAAATCTTTACAGCAAGAGAATTTATTTAGCTTAGTTGTTTTTTTCCTATACTTTTCATTTCATGCCTGTTGAAAAATAGGAAAAATATGACTCTGAAATACTTCACTATTCTATGTAGTTTGTTAACAGTATTTCAAAACATTAGTAGAAGAAACCTGCATTTTGTCATCATTAGAGTTCCTTAAATAGTTGCATATGCTAATGTAGTTAGACTGTCAATATCTCTAGGGGGTAGGTAGCTTATCGTGGTATACACGTAGAAACAGGAAGCTGAGACTCGTAGAGACTGAGGCCATAATTGCTGAAATACAAGCTGATCTCTAATGCTTCTGTTATTTAAGGCACCAGAGCGTGTCGTCAAATAATACCAAAAGTAGTGAACCGTAGTGAAACTTGGGCTAAAATTATGTCAGTATCCTAATTTTGGATTATTCTTGGCTAAGTTCAGTATTTCTCAACTTTAAGGGCACCTGCTAAATTCACTTAGTATTAATTGCTTATAAAAATTCATTAATACATAAACTTAAGATGGTGACGAACCTGTGCCTTGGTGAGTAGTGTATTTCTGTGGTCCACATCTACTTAATTCTTGGGAATCCTTTTGGTGTCTATTAAATTCTGTAAACCGACAACTAGCAATGGTTTGATTTCTTCTTTTTGATAGTATTTGTGGTCTGTTACTTACAACCTTTTTTCCCCTGAAAGATCAGCATTTTGAGAGAGGCTCTGGAGACATTTCCTAGACAATCCCTAATTCCGATTAAATTTTTCATTTTGAGAATTGCAGGTAACGCTATTTTCCCTTAAAAGTGTGTACAATGTTGCTATGTGGGGTCTCACAGATGTCTACATACATAAAACTCTTGCTCTGCCTTCTGTGTTCTTTGCTATTGGGTTATTCTTTGTTTTGAAACAGGAGATCCTGAGAAGGAACTTAATCCCAAGAAGAAGATTTGGGAGCAAATCCAACCTGATCTTTATACCAATGACCAGTGTATTGCTACATACAAAGGAGTTCCGTTTGAAGTGAAAGGGAAAGGAGTCTGCAGGGCGGAGACCATGGTGAACAGCGGAATTAAATAAATAAATTGTTATAGAAACTTTTTCAGATGTTGAAATGGAAAGTAATGCAAGCACAATAAAAACCATGAATATATAACCCTTCTCAAATGCATGTCTAATATCTTCTTTGTTTGACTCCTTTTCCAGAGGTACTCAATGCGTTACACCTCCAATGATTTCACAATTCACTCATTCACCATGATTACTGTCCTTGAGGTTAAGTGTTGTCAACAGTCATTAACCACTGAGTGCTCAAGACTTAATTGCCAAGGCTTGTGCATGGTAATACTACAAGCAGACAAGCATATATTCTGGACAGCTAAAAGATTTAGAGGATCTGTGGAGCAAGAGCATCTTGATAAGGAAAAATTTCTGCCATGTTCCTTGTGTGCTAACTGCTCTTCAAGAGGTGCAATTCTAGCAGTTGGTCAGTGAAGACCACAATCCTCTTCATTCTTCTAGTCACCTTTTAATAGTTTTTCTCCTCTTCTTTCAAGCAGTTTTCAGATCTATTATAAACCTCTGCAGCTTTGTTCTTGGCTGCGTTGTCTCAGTAGTCTGCAGACAATTGTAAGGGGAAGATTAAACTATGGCCCTTTATGCCCTAAGATATACAAATGGACATACCTTCATGTCCCACAGTTAAGCTGTTAAAATGTCAATAAGGTCAAAGCTGTCACTTTGCTAAAATAGTTCTTTATCTAATCCACCTAGATACTTACTTCCAAATGATACTCCTTCTTAATACTAGCAAATCGATTGCCAGAGCTAGTCACCTACTACCAAAAAAAAATCCATTTCCAGTGCCCAAACAGGTAAAATAAAATAAATCCATTTTCTTTGTTTTCATGTATTTTTATGCAATGATATTTTATACAAAAGTTGCTTTGGATTTAAGCAAATAGCTTCTTCAGTTTTTACAGCTAGAATTATTCAATAATAATGCCGTACAAGTAGTTGTGGTTGCTGTGGTAATAGCCTCAAATTACTTCTTTTAATTCCTGCCTTTTAATAAGCTGAAAATAACTATTTTAGGTTACTTTACAATAAACCTTTTAAGTAACTGTTTAGAGATACTTCAGATATTTTGGCATATAATATTTAATTACCTGGTCGCTGTGCCACTGAAACAGTAAGCGCTTTTTTAACCACTGAAATAAAAAACTTAGCCACTCTGAATTTTGCATGCTTTGAACTTCATCCAGTAAACTGGTAGAGAAAACAAAATGACAATGATATAAAATTAAAAGGAACGGGCGGAAAAGAAGAGATGAACAGTTTTCTTTTTCGAATGAGTTTTGTATGTGCCTGTAAAACTCTGTTAATTTTTCATGCATCTGAGAATAAGCAATAGTAATTAGTTCTTCTATGTGTGCCAAATAGGGTTAAGCACGTGGGAACAACTTTATCTACCTTGTAAACTACGTATCCAGTAATGTCATATTAAGTAAAATTCTTGAAGTTCAAAATCTCAGTTTAACTAATCCTGAATCAAGGTAAGGGAGAACTTTTACAGTAGATAAATCTTAGCTTTTAACACTGGAAAGCCCTTTACAAACTTTGGAATTCAGAGGGACTTCAGAAAGCTTGAAGACTTGAGCAAAGAGGCTCCCTTACAGTTTGAACTCACGTGCAATTTTTTTTCTTTTTTTTTTTTTTCTTCCAGATCTGTGTTCTGTATGAGCTGCAGTATACAGCCTGGTGTAGTGTAAAATTTCATTTGTGACTACATACATATTAAGAACGTGATTTAGAGCACTAGCTTGTTCTGATTTTGTGGTTGAAGCAAAGATTCTGGGTGTAGTAGTGCAAGGTACTCTGTGAAAGGCAAGTAGTTTGGTGATCTGAAGAGATCTTTCCAACTCTGTGTTCAAAGTTACTTGGTATGGATGTGGAATTTTCCAGCTGATGGCTTCTACTCTTTTATTTCTATTAGATGTTAACCTAACATAGAAAATAGACAAATGAGCACCTGAAAGCTAATTTTATTCCTTGCTGTGTTTAAGTAGAAGCGCTTGATAATTATTTTGTCTTATAAAATTCAAGAGCTTTCTTAAGACAATAGCTCTTTCCTCTTTAATTATGCCCTTCTGGTTGTCTAGGAAAATGTATTTATGCTGTACTGAGCTCAAAAGTGACAACAGGGTACTTGAGGCACTGTGCAAGTATGCTTCCTCACTGAATCCAGCCTCCTCTGCCTTGTCTGCATGAGTAAGTAGAACTGCAGTGAAATCCTTCCATGTGGGACCCAGAAGTTCCTGTAATGAAAAACAAATCTTAAATAGTTATCTTTTCTTGTTCCTTTTCCCCACTCCCACCTCATATACTTATGCATTAACAGACTAGTTATGTGTTCTTTTCCTGGCAGTAATCCAGTTCGTGCTGAGTTACTGAAATTTCTGGAGGTTTTCTCCTTCCAAGACACTGACATCCACTTTCAGTGGAAATACGTGGTCGCGCAGTACTAGCAGTTCTCTGTTCTCCTAGTACAGATGTTTAAAGAATTTCTACAGTTAAAAAATCTATGTAAATAAGGAAAAAATGGTTGTTTAGCTATGTCACAGATTATAAAAAAAAGTAAAATAAAAGTAGTTTACATCAGTAGTTTCCACATATCCATATTTCTACACTTTGAAATTATTTTTTAAAAACACCTTGTGTTGAAAAAATAAATTATGAATTTCTATGTAACATCAATTGCAATTTCAGCTGTATCCCATAAAACTGAACTATTCTTAGCAATTCCAGAAAAACACAGATCAAATGCATCAACCTAAGGGATGGGCCAGAGAGTTTGTCTTTAACTGATGTGGTTCATCTGGTGGAGAGGAAGGGAGAAAACAAGCTGCTCTTTTGTGAATGAGTACAAAAAAAATTTTAATATGAATAAGAGATTGGGCTTTCATTTACAGATGTAAATGGAATTACAACTTTAGTGTAATCTTGCTAACTCGCATGTGTGACAAGAAGCCTACTTTGGTAATAAAGCCCCCTTTGCAGTGATCTTAATTCTGTAACCTAAATACCAAGGTATGTAAAATTACTTTAAAGGATATCTTTCTACTCCCAAGATAGTGATTAATCTGTTTTAGACACTAGGGATGAAAAAAAAAAAGAAATTAAACCCTTGCTAAATTTTGGCATAAGTTGTCTGAGGAAGTGTTGGGTTAACAGTTGGGGAGAGAGAGGGTGGTGCCTTGATTTGCTGAGGCCTCAAAGTCAATGCTAATGTTAGTTCTGAAATCAACATCTGCCACTCTCAGTTCATTAGGCTATTGTTCTATAATATTAAAAAATCCAGAGAGATTTAAGTGCCAGTAGTATCCTACTGATATACAATCCCTAATTTGCATAGGATTATTGTAAAAACTACCGATGGCTAAAGGTAGTCTTCACAATAAAGTCTTCTTGGAGTGGCATACTGAAGTGTACCCATTACTGTGCATATTCCCGGCACCCAGGCAGCTGTCCTGCCCCTTTTGTTTGTGGCTGATGAAACCGCAGCATCTGGTCTTTTAAGGGGAAAATATCTAAAAAGCCAACCATTATATAAGCTGAGAGCCGGTTTTAATGATGAAACAGAAGTAAGTGTTGCTTCCTCATTATTTTTAAACAGGCTTTATTTCCTTTCCAGTAGGGGTTTTAAAGCTCTGTTTAAAGAGAAAAGGCATGGTGGCATCTTTTTTGCTTTTAATGCTCACATGGACTTGATCCAAAACAGTCTCAAACTAGAAGCACAATGATTTTTCATTTGCGTAGAAATATTTTGAGTAAATAGTGCTTTCTCTTAAATACCATGAAGTATAGAGAGATGGAGAACTGTACAAGGAAAAACATAACACTGAAAAGAAATGTATGTAAACTGACAGTGAGTAAGTGTTGAAATTAGAACCAACTCTTAAACTACTGGAAAAGTGAAGAATAACCTACCCATAGTGACTTGTCAGAACAGGAGAGCAAATCAAACACATTTGGAAAGCTATGTTTCTCTCTATATATGTTGGTATATTTTTATCTACATATGCATTATATATTTAGATAATCAGTTACAGCAGGTAATAAGAGTTGATCGACCAGGAAGTTCCTTTCAGTCCTAAAGGTTTTTAGGAAGTTTGTTAGTGTAAGACAGATGCAAAGTGTAACGTGCAGACTTTGGCAATAACTGAAACCCTTTGTTTCTTCATAAGTCATACAAACCTGACTTATCTGATCAGATAGATAAACTGAGCCATATCAGTTTGCTGGCGTCTTCCCCCTTCCCCTCCCCCCCCCCCCAAGGGATGTATGCATGGTAAGGAGAAATTTCCAACTGAGAGGAAAGCCATTCCTTCTCAGTGTCTCTCCCACATATCTTACCTACTTGCAAAAAAAAAAAATAAAATATTTCCCCAGGAGATACAAAATATCTGCTTCAAGTCAGTTATGCTAGAAATTTTCTTTAGACAGAGTAAATTTATGGTAACTTTCTAGTATTTTCTCTTGAACAGATGCAGCAGTAGTGGCAGTGCAGGACAGAGCTCAGCATCCTTGTCTCAGGTCAGTCAGATTTCCTGTGTGATCCTGGACCTGTCCCTCTCTGCTTTGGTCCTGTACAGAGTGCAGTAGAGTGAGGTAACCTGACTTATACTTGCTTTGAATTGCATTTCTCTTCAACAAGCTAGATCTGTTATGATTAAGCATTACCTGTAACTTCTGAGAGAAAAGCTTACTTTGATAGGTAAATTTGGTTCCTAAATTCCTTTGTCCTGAGCCCATGTACAAAAGAGAGCAGTTCTTGCCTGCCTCTCCTGAGGTTTAGGGTGCTAAGTGTAGGTATGGTGGTGGAGTTCTGAATGGTGTTTTTCAACTGCTGGACTGGGAAGTGTTGCAGTTTTCAGCTGCACTTCTCTAGTTCACTTTTGCAGTCAGCTCTTCCATAGCTATTGTCACCTGAAGACAAAAGAGTTGCTGTTAGGGCAGAGACTTCTATTTATTTATTTTTGTTTGTTACCTGGATGAACTGAATCACGTGATCGCTTTCATCCAGACACAGAGGCGAGTCAGCCCGCAGGACCAAGAGAGCTAGATGCAGGCCTTCCTCCCCGAAGTGGTGAGCCAGGGCTGACCTCACCGCATCTCTCACCTGCTCTTTGCTCAGACTGCTGTGAGGGTAGCTTGGAGTGTCAAGCACTCGAAGACGCAGAGCCAGCTCACAGCCGTTTCTTCGTATAACCCCCGAAATGCGGCAGCTGTGTCCAAGGCTGCAGCATGTAGTCACAGAGCTCGGGGAGTGGTGACTCTCAAAGTCCGAGCTGCCCAGCAGGCTGTTGCCAGCAGCGCTTTTGCCAGTCTGAGTTCTTCCAAGGACAACGAGGTTGATGGTCATCTCATTGCTGTCTGCCATTGTCTCCCCTGTTATCCACAAACCTGTCACTAAGTGATGAACAAATAACATGAGTCGTTTCAGATAACTTAAAATCCAGCAAGAATTGCAAAATGCAATGGGTTTTCAGTGTCCTTCCCTGCCTGAAATGTTTTTAAGGAGTGTGTGGTGTACTTTCAGTACAGCACATATACCTCTGTCTGATCCAAGGATGGATTTTTGTTGTCCTTCCCACTCTGCTGTTACTTATTTCTACATAACAAGACCCCATGGAAGGTTCCACAGGTACAAGAGCAACCTAACAGGCTGCGCTCCTACACTGGTAGAAACTGAAGAGCTGGGAAAGAGTCAGATGTGAGAAGACTTTTAGGAACAAGTAAAGCAGATAAAGCTAAGGGGAGGCAACAGAGAAGGGAGGGAAGGGAGGAATTGGGAAACAACTGTGGAAAACAGCATTGACATGCAGGAAGAGTAGGTTGTGAAAAGGAGAAAAAATAGGGGTTGAAGAAGAGAATGGGGACAAATATGTGCTGCAGTTATTAAGTGACCATGTTTCGGGAAGTAAATCTTCACTTGTTTTTAGGGGGAAAAAAATGGATAGTCTGGGAGAAGAGACTTTTAAAGGAGCACTTTTTTACAGCAGAGAACGTCTTTCATCAGCTACCACTAAAGTTGAAATAGACAGTAATCCAGAAGGGCTTTCTGATACAGATAAATATAAGTAGTATGTCTTAATGAAAAAAAAAAAGAAGAGCTGAAATAGCCAATTCTGCATGTTCTATCCCCATATGAAAATGAGATTCTGGAATACAGTACAAACTGTTAGATGTATGGCACAGTTAGTGGAAAAGCAAAGCATAGACTGGTGAATGGAGAGGGGAGATGGGCAAGTATAATTTCCAGTTATTATAATTGTTCATAAATAAGCCCTCTCATTCTCTTTGTACTGTTCTGTAATCCAGTATCTGAAGCGGTTTTGGTGCACATTAAACATCTAACAGGAATACTGGCTGATTAAATAAATGTAGAGGTGTTTCAGATGGAAAACTATACTGTCAAATAAGCAGTTGATTTTAAGTTATCAGTGACACCTCAACTTCAGAAACTTTTTTTTTTAAAGATACTATGTTTAGGTACTCAGAGAGATTGTGGATAATTTTAGAATGGGCTTTCCTGTGATTTATTTAGATTCTTGCATGTGCAGTTCATGCTTTCTCCCTCTTATTAAATCCATGCCCAAATCAATCTTTTGAAATAACTCCAGTACAAAGCCAAACATTCAAGAGCTATTAACATGCTAATTCTGTTACAGGCAGCATTGAATACTGTACATGATAATCTTACTGAATTCATGGAGAGGTTTTTGTGGATTTTTCCTCTTTTTCTTTTAAGAATACTTTTTAAAAGACATTGTATGAAATGGTTGTCATCAGTTATTTAACAGTTGAGATGTGCATTGTATTCTTTTTCTGTAGCATAATAATATGGTGGACGTGCATTTGTGCATTCCTTTTAAATCATAATCAAGGATTTGTGTTTTTTTTTTTTCCTGTAAGCAGTCTACACTTAAATACTTAGATTAATTCATATTATGCTACTTACCTTATTTTCCTTTAAATTCCTCTTTCAGACTTCATTCATAAACCACATGTGCTGTGTAAAAAGAAGTTCATATGTGAACTTTGAAACTAACAGCAGCAATGTACCACGCTGAGACTGTTACGTAGAGGTTAATCTGGTTAATCTATTACTGATAGATCCTCATTCGATTGCATACGTCTGGTTGTTAATTGTCTGTTGAATTTTTGCAACTTAGCTGCAGATACAGTTTTTGCAATCACTTCAGTGATTGTGTGAAGTTGATCTTTTTGAAAGTTACTTGAGTTCTACCAGCAGTTAAATGTGAGAGTGTTAATGGAGGTACTGGGACTCCTCTCTGTTGCATGTTCTTGAATGTGTGTTCATATACGCATGTGAAGAGCACATGCACTTTCTCTTATTATTATTGCAATGAATTAACAATTGCAGTACTTTCAAGGCACAATATAAACCATATGCAAATGTAAAGCTATAGCAAATATAGCAATTAAAACCAGGGATAAAAAGATTGTCCAGAAAGGACCCTTCCCTTGCTTTTTAGGTAGTTTCCCACAAGCGGGAAAGTAACTGATTTGAACTCTTATGCCTTAGTGGAAAATAAAGACAAATCTGTGCTTTAATGACCAGGTTCTAGGAATAGAACAAAAGAGTGGAGTGAGCCCTGCTTGTCTGTTCACAAGGAAAGTTTTAGATAAGCCACCTCTCTGACTGTAAATCCCCGGTGGGTGGAGGCAAGGATATTAAGGTACACATCATTACAGTGAGGACAAGAATCTGGTATGTAGGCTGTCTGTTGTGGGAGGAAAAGAGGAAGGTGCTTTCCAGAGCCCAGTCCTGCTCGGGACATTATCATTCAAAATGTAGCTCTGTGTGGGAGCCTGTAAGTATTGGTTTACTGCAGTACCAGGGCTCTTCCTGCCTGCCACAGTGGCTTCAGTTCCTCTAGAAGCCTGTCGTCTCCCGCTGTGGTGCCACAAGCACAGCCAGTGCTTTGGCAGAAGGTTGGAGCTAATGGTGCCTTCACAGCCTCCTTGCGTAAATTCACATAATTCATCATGAATGAGTTCATCGTTTGTGTTACTTGGCTGTAGATGGCTGTGCAATAATTTTGTTGCTGTATGTTTTTAAGAGCACATAGACAAGTTAGTTGCTTTCAGATAGCTCCCTGCTCTTGAGTCTGCCTATTCTGGCAAGAGGTGAAACGTTAAATCTTTTCCTGTATTGTATGCATAGCCGAGGCAACTACTGATAGTTTCTACCACGTAAAGCCTTGCAGCTCAATTCTGTGCACAGCCTTTGTCTCTCAAGGCATATTTATATACAAAGTGTATAGCAAGGTTCCTTCATTTGCCAGTGGATACAAACTCAAGGAAGACAGAGTGGGGGGCGACTCTCGTGTAAAGCAAAAGGGGTAGGTCAGTCTCATAAAACTATGGATATTGTGAACATAAGATCCAGATGCTTCCTTGAATTTGCCTAAAAGTCTTGACTTTGGTTAAATTGTCACTGTCTAGTTCTGTACTTTTCATCAGACTATCCCTATGCTCAGTAATGCCTGTCATGACATCTGAGGGAGTCTATGTCCTAGCAGTCACATCCAACTGAGCCAGTAGCTTGCCAAGGAGATTTAAGCTGTGCATGGACAAGGATTTGGACTACTAAGAAAGGCTAAAATCCCAGAAGCAGAGGAGTGTTGTATGCAAAATACAGCTTGCCCAGCTGGATGCAGAATTGGGCTTTTATGCTGGCAAGATGGCTGTAAAATTTAGAGTAGTGTAAGTGAGGCACTACTTAAATGATACCTAAACCTTGGCTAAGCAAACTTCCCCACAAAAAAAGGTATTTCTTTCCAGTTATTATTATCAATGTAATACAGTCCAAGTTGGGACACATCTGGAAGATCTTACAAGAGCACAGGCAGAGGGTTTTAAGATGTTGTCTTCCTAGGAGGATATGACAGGGGAAAAATCCAACTGATTTATCTGACACTTGTTTAGGCTTCTCAAAGTACGTGGAAAGAGTCCTCCCCAAGGTGGCAGCATCAGCCTGCTCCACAGGTACGGTAAAACTCATCTGGGGTCCCTTTGCTCTGGAGTCCTATGCTGAAATAAAATACTGGGTCACAAGTGAGCTAAAGCATTACAATAATTCCATGAGTCTTCAAGCATCTCCTGAAATAGGAAATGTAAAAAGAGTTTTGTCTCTCCTTTGTCACAAGAAACATTTTTTACTTTATATATAAAAATGCAGGCAGCACAGCACCTTAATGGATTTGAACAGCAGCAATGGAAAGGTAGCAGTTAAGAAACTTGGAAGTGTTGTTAACTGTCCCTTATATGATTCTTTTTCTAATCAAGACCTTTGTTTTCACTAGCTTTTAAGTTGAGTTGGTGACATTTATTACAGGGCTTTGGATAAGAGATCCTAAAATCTACTGTCAGAGTATGAATTTGCAAAGAACAAGTACAGAGTACAACAAAATTGCCTTGGATGCTTTTTAGCACTGCTCACTGCCAGTGGGTAAGCTATTTTTGTTTGTTTGTTTTCTTTGTGTTTATATAACTTTATTTTTGAAATGGCAAAGAGAAATCCAAAACTGAGCCTATTACAGATTGACAGCCCAGAAAGGCTTCCTGTAACTGATAAAGGAAGCCTTGCACTGCTCCCATAGAAATACCAATCAAGTCTAGTGAGGAATTATCAAGAATCTAAGGTGTATTGGGTTTCTGTGGCAAGGTCTTGGTAGTGGGGGGGCTACAGGGGTGGCTTCTGTGGGAAGCTGCTAGAAGTATTCCCTGTGTCCGCTGCTGGCCAAGGCCAAGCCAATCAGCAACAGTGGAAGCGCCTCTGTGATAACATATTTAAGAAAGGAAAAAAAAAACCTGTCTGTGGCTCAGTAGCTGGAGAGAGAAGAGAAGTGAGAGGATGCAAGAGAAAACAGCCCTGCAGACACCAAGGTCAGTGAAGAAGGAGGGGGAGGAGGTGCTCCAGGCGCCGGAGCAGAGATTCCCCTGCAGCCCGTGGTGAAGACCATGGTGAAGCAGGCTGTCCCCCTGCAGCCCATGGAGGTCCACGGTGGAGCAGATCTCCACCTGTAGCCCGGGGCCCCGGGCGGGTGGATGCCGAAGGGAGGAGGCTGGACCCCGTGGGAAGCCTGCACCAGATCAGGTTCCTGGCAAGCCATTGCCATGGGGGGAGGAGCCCATGCCGAAGCAGGTTTTCAGGTAGAACTTGTGACCCCGCAGGGGACCCAACGCTGGAGCAGTCTGCTCCTGAGGGACTGCACCCCATGGAAATTATTGGCCCATGCTGGAGCAGTTTGTGAAGAACTGTAGCCCATGGGAAGGACTCACGTTGGAGAAGTTCGTGGAGGACTGTCTCCCGTGAGTGGGACCCCACGCATGAGCAGAGGAAGAGTCCTCTCCCTAGGAAGAAGCAGCGGCAGAGACAACGTGTGATGAACAGACCTCAACCCCCATTCCCATCCCCCTGTGCTGCTGGGGGGGAGTAGGTAGAGAAGCTGGGAGTGAAGTTGAGCCCAGAAAGAAGGGAGGGGTGGGGGGAAAGGTTTTTAAGATCTAGCAGTTTTTCTCCTCTCCTTCTCTGATTTTGATTGATAATAAATTAATTATTTCTTTCAAGTGAAGTGTGTTTTGCCCATGATGGTAACTGATAAAATGATCTCTCCCTGTCTTTATCTCGACCCACGAGCCCTTTTGATTTACTTTTTCTCTCCTCTGTCTGGTTAGAGGGGAGTGATAGGGCGGCTTTGGTGGGCCCCTGGTGTCCAGCCAGGGTTAAACCACAACATAAGGAAGTAAGGCCCCTAATCTAGGTGAAAGTAAGTAGCATTTGGGTATCCAGCTTCTTTAGTTGTCTTTGAAAAAACAAGGCTAATATAATCTGCAAGTAACCGTTGGATTTGTATATGTCTATGGAGTTAACTAGAGTTGCAATGCATCTTAGTCACATTACTGTGTCAGCTGCTGTTCTGTTGTAATTCTGATGATCACCCAGTTGGTTTGCACGCACCATAAACAAGCTCTCCATGATGCTTGTTAGGGTATACCAAGCAGGCTAGATCTTGTAAACTGAAATAGCATCTCTTACCATGTGTCATCTTTCAGTTCCCACGCCTTCCCATCCCTTACAGCTTCTTTCCTGATGTGGGCTCTCATTTTAGCCCAAGTTGATGCCATAATAAGTAATTTAAGATGTGCTTTGATGAATTTCTCTTACTTAGAGAAAACCAAGTGAGGCCATTTTATGGATTGCCACACACGGAGGCAGGCTCTTAGCCTTCCCAAACAACATGAGAAATCCAGGAAGGTATGTAGTCAGTGTGGTTTCAGTTCTGTCAGATGTGTAATTCTAAATAACACCAGGCACGTCACTGCTGAGAGAGAGATAGGACAGATCTAGTGATTCTCTGTTCCTTTTGGACTGCGTTCACAACAAAAACTTTTGTGCTGATCCTGAAGGCACACATGCATAAAATACACTCATGTTTCCTCAAAACAGATTATTGTTTTTTTCCTTTTCTTAATCCAATCCTTAGTATCCTTGGTATTTTTGAACAAAAGTAAGCAATTATCAGCAATCTACAAAATCGTGTTTCTCTTTGCAGTATAGGTGGCTGTATAGGTTATGTGCTTCTCCATTGGCATTGCTAAGGGGAAAGGAGGTGGGTATAGCTGCAGACTAATGCTGCAATTGCACCAGTTTTCAGACAATGTCTGTTTGCGCAATTGTGGAACCAGCTCCTCAGGTTCCCCCTGTACTGCTTACAGCAGATTATGGGTTCAGGGCAAATACTGCTGGCAGAAAGGCAGATCAAGGACCCACCTTATGTTTAAAAGGAGATTGAGCAGAACTATCAGCACAGTGAGACCATCAGCCAGTCTTTTTTTTTTTTTTTTTTTTTAATCCATTCTCCCACTGAATGACCACGATCCAAAAGATATCCTTTTCCTTCACCCTCTGCAAATAATAGACAACTTCAAAGTAGAGACCAGTATCTTTGACATGCTGATCTCTAAGTCTCTGCTATGGAAATATTGTGTCTTTTCAGTTGGCCGGAATGATGTTCTTCCAAGCATTCTGCTTCTCAGTGCACTGAGAAGAGAGCCCTGGAACGAGCCATGGGAGCACAGTCTCTTCTTGTTTCCTGTTAGCATGGTTTGGCGTGACATGGCTTTTCAAAATGCTGGGGAACGCATTGTAAAATAGGGCATGTCATGCTTACTGTTAAAGGCTGCCCATTTCTTACTTCTCTCACTAATCCTCACCACCTCCAATTTAACTAATAATTTTCCCCATGGCACCATATAATTTTTTTTTAATATGCAAGGAATGTTTTTCATATACCATATTGTGCTATACTGTCTCTTGAGCGTATTAGTTAGAGATATTTAAACTGTCTTGTTTTTACCCATGTTGGCAGGATATGTTTTCTTTAGTATAAAGGTTGGACATATAAGTCACTAGTGCACAGGTTTGGCCATAGGACTGTGCCGCAAGGCTGACGCGTTTGTGTCTGTTCACTGTTGATTTCAAAGGCATATATTTGGGAAAGAAACAATAATCAGAAAGTATGGAAATACAGGCTTAAGGAAGAATCCTTTTTCCTTTACACATACTTAGCTGGATGAACTCTCTGACTGGCCCCGTACATCATCTGTTGTGACAATATGAGTCAGGGTACCAAACTCATCTTCTTATGATTAGCCTCAGAATTCATCCACGTGTGTAAAAACAGTTTGCCCCTGGGGCAAAAGTCCTGTGAATGGAGAACATATCTGGAAGCTCGGGAAACCCAGATCTGGCTGCTATTTCTGTAACACTCATTCCCTTATTCTGAGAAGCTGCACAATTTCTTAGTTTCCTCATCTAAATAGTATGGGGAGTACTCACCTCTTTTGAAGAACTGTAATGGGATTGATTTAGCTGAAGGGAACAGATTTCTGTAGGGCAATAATAGCATTGATTGCATTAAAAAAAAAAGTTTTTATATTGTAAAAAGCTCCATAGGGACCCAAATTACTTAAGACATACTTTCCAAAAATATTCCCATGATGCCTGGAATGGGTATAACTATTGTAACACTAATAACTGCAGAAGTTACACTGATACACAGGGTTGGACGGGTCACTGCTACTTTTAGGCACTCTAATCCTTAAGAGATGTTTCATAGACTGTCAGGAATACAGAGCATATAAAGTTTCAACTCAAGGATGTGTAAAAATTACACCCTTCTACTCAATAACATGGATATCCATATGTATTCAGGGTAGATTTAGTACTCGGTTCCTTCATTTTCTTGTTTTCCAGGTTTTGCAGGGTGTTTGTATTTCTATGGATACAACACTTTGAAGACTTCTCCTAAAATAACCAATAACAAACAACTTGATTTTTTTTTTTATATTTAATGCTGATTATGAATCTCTCCTGTCTTCTGTTTGTATACCTACACTTCAGAGGCAATATGCTCAGTTGCAAAGAGTGTTCCTTAAAAATACAAGTTTAAGAAACTGGAATACTAATTAGAAACACTACACTTTCTTGGTTTTGATAATCATGATAGCTTGTGGACATCAAGCCTGAACAGATGCTTTTTATATTTTAAAACTTTTCACACAAGCTGAATCCAAGGACATCTTCCAGTGTATTTCATGATGTCAAGCCATTGAACATGTAATGTCAGAATTATGGTGTAAAAGTTGTCTTGCAAGCCAGTGTGGCTTGCTTTGGCAATGCAATTGTTTAGAAAAGTGGAATTGCTGTAGATGGTTTATTAAAAGTCTGACTAGCATGTATAAGGAAAGAGTGCACTGTGTATGGTTACAAAGCTGTTGTGTGGTTTGGGACTGTGAGCCCCAGACTCTGTAATTAGCCCCAATGCTTGTAACTTTCTAATATCGTCACAAAATACTGTCAAGTTGGACCTTTTTAAATCAGTGTCCTTTCTGCATGAGGGGACAAACGGGGCAAACATCCCCACCTGCCTTTCACAGTGGAAAGTGTCGTGGTTTAACCCGGCTGGCAACTAAGCACCACGCAGCCACTCGCTCACTCCCCCCCCTCCCTCAGTGGGATGGGGGAGAGAATTGGGAAGGGGAAAAAAGGTTAGAGCCGAGGTCTGAGATAAAGACAGTTTAATAAGAGAAAATAATAATAATAGTAATAATGAGAATGATAACAAAATATACAGAATATACAAAATGAATGATGCACAATGCAATTGCTCACCACCCGCCGACCGATGCCCAGCCCGTCCCGAGCAGCGATCAGTACCCGAGCAGCGATCACTCCCCCTGCGACTGACCGACCAACTAAACCCCCCCGAGCATGACGTTATATGGTATGGAATAGCTCTTTGGACAGTTTGGGTCCTAGCTGTGCTGTACTCCCAGCTTGTTATGCACCTGGCCGAGCAGGAGAAGCTCAAAAAGTCCTTGAGCAGTCTGAGCACTGCTTGGCAACAACTAAAAACATCAGCGTGTTATCAACATTCTTCTAGTACTAAATCCAAAGCACAGCACTATGCTAGCTTCTGTGAAGAAAATTAACTCTATCCCAGCCGAAACCAGGACAAAAGGATTTAAGAAATCTGAATGCTTCCTCTCCTCAGTGCTGCTGCTGTGTGTTGTAGCATCTGTAATGTGCTGCGTTCAGGTATGTGGTACTTTTATAAATTGTAGAATGTGTCTAGGGTCTTCCAGGGCTTGAAGTGTGATAGACTATTACCTTTTTCACTATCTGGAAATCTGCCTGTTGTTGATGTGAAATACAGAGCTGCATCACTGCTTGCTCTCCTGAAATTAAAGTTTTGTAGGTATAGACAAGAAAAATAAAAGTGTGCAAACACTGCAGACCAGAGGCCCAGTCCCAGTGAGCACTGACATCACTAGGAGCAATGGAAGTCACACTTGAGCTTCAGATATAGCAGAGTGCTGAGAAGTTGCAGGTTGATAGGATTTTTCCCTGGATTCCTCCATATATTGCTATGTCACTGCTTGGCAGACTTCATCATCTGCACACAATGGAAGCCTTCTGCTGAGTATCTTTGGATAAAATGGCCTTACAGGTCTCACATTCCACATGACATGCAGAAAATGTGAATGCGGTTCCTTCTGATGTCATATACCTTACCCAATTAAGTCACCAAAATTTAAAGGCTGGAAATTTTAAGGGTATTAATGATACATGAAGAAGCAAGTAGGAACCAGAAGAAGTTTTTCGGAAGTAAGTTGACATTGTTTGGGTTTGGGTTTTTTTTTTTTTCTTTGAGGTCTGCAAACCAGTTTGCCACTACAAATTCAGTGAATATACTCTGCTCCTTCAGGTCCTCAAAATCTTGATGAGACCTCCTCCCTCCACCTGCCTCCCTCCCCACCTAAGTTTTGCTTGTTTCCTTCTCCATGTGACTGTCTTTCCAGCCAGGAGGAGCTGGGCACAATTTCCATCCATTTGATTCCTTAGTTGACAGCAGCCTCTGTGCCCCAAAGGAAGTTTTTTTGGGGTTTCTTTTTTTTTTTTCCCCCCCTCCTCTATTGGACATACGGCATCCTGGAAAAACTTGTTTCTTGGCAGCGTTTCCAATTCTGATGCAAGCCTGGGTTCCCTGTATGGAGGGGGATAACTGGGGTCAGAAGGGAAGGCTGATGATTATGTGACCTCACTAACCCACTATCAAGTTCATGGACAACATAAAGTAAGTTAAAGTGTTGTCTCCCCTTCGTGTAGTCAACTATGTGTTTTATCCAAATAGTTAAGTCCCTGACGTATTTTACAGTACAGTGCACTAAACCATGAGACGAGTTTAAAACGTGGTATCATGCTATGAAAAACTTTTGTGGGAGAGATGAGAGTATTGTATCTGTAATGCAGTGCAAATGCAATGCTGCTGGTGGAAATTCAGCTGTAAGTTATTGCCATGCAATGCTCAGTAGGCCCTTTCACAGAACAGAGGTGTACAGGGGACAGCTGTATAGCAGAGACCAAAAGGGGACTCTCAGTAAGTTAACGAAGTTTTCTGTCTCCCAATTGAGTGAACCAGCAGATATAATTCAGTGATTTGAGTGAAGCTTAGTTTTGAATTGGAAAAAAATATATTTAGGTAGTGAGTTTATGTTTTCACATTAGCTTCCCTATAGCTCTAACAGGGCTTGACCATTGTCATCAGCTAAGATTTTACAAAACCTTCTTTTAGAGTCTGTACAAAATTATTGATGGCCCATGAAGAACAAACGAGTACTAATGTTTTCAGTCTACACCCACAACTCTTTCTTTAGAAATGGTATTTGTCTCAAATGAGAGAACGGATTTGTTTAAAAAAAAAAAAAAAAGGATGGAAACTATAATGCGGGAACAAAAACTTTCAGCTGTCAGCATTTCTGTAGCCTCACAAGACCCAATTTTCATGTGTTAATTTATATTCTTGGTGTAAAGAGAAAACATGTTTTTGTTTTTCCTATTTCAGATTTGAATAACTAGATGATTATATATAAATTTACTGCATTTGTGCAGAAGATGTGCTGGTTTTAACATCTGTCAGAGAGCTGCATCTTAAATTCCTTCCCATGATCATTTTTTGGATGTTATTTTCTGGCAAGTTTGGGAGTTTTGGGGACAGTTTTGAGAATTCTTATTCCAGCAAAAGGATAAATCCATCCTGATTCAATAAAATACGCTCTCTTTTGCACATGTACAATTAGGATTCAGTGGTTAAATTATCGGTTACCTTAGAAAAAACAAACTAGTGACAAAATTCAACAGTTAGTTGAGTTTTGGTGTTTTCTGAGGGGGCTCTGAAGGCATGTATTGAAGCCCTATGAAACGTATGCTAAATAGGCTGCTATAGAGAGACAGCCATAAACGGATGAGAAATCTTCCTTTTAATTAGAAGTCTGTGCGTAGTGATTTGGTACGTCTTTGATATCATCACTTAAGCTGTTCGGATATAAAATACATTGTCTTCTGGTAGTATGAGAGTTCAACTGGAGGCTGGGGGAGTGTGATCAACACTTCAGTCATTCTGTAAGTGCTCTAAGCACAGTGGTTTTGCCGTATTTTCTCTATCCTTCAAACACCTAACTTCACTGTAGGAATAAATAAAACAGACACTTTCTCAAAAATGGTAAGAAGTAACTTCTTAAAGCTGCAATTCTTAACCTATCATTAGCACCAGAGCTCCGCAAGCAGAACATGGGGCTGACAGACTTTGCAAATGGATGTGTGGGGAAAGGCAGCCATCTACCACAGCATGCGGAGAAAGCATGAGAAATCATGATATCGAAGGAGTTACACAAAAAAGTGTCTGCCTTACTTGATGGGAGATTCAGTGGATGTATGAAGTATGCACTACATGGTACTGACTAGTGCTGCGTTGTTCAATATTAGTCCACAAAATTTGGCATGCTGTCTCCTTCCCCATGATAATCACTGTTGGGGAAGACTCAGTTTGTGGACCCTGGCAGCTGAAAAGAGAAGAGGAGTTATGCAGATGACTTCACACTGTTTAGAATTTCGGCATTTGGGGAATATTATGGAATTGCTAACAAATTAATCTTTTTTAATTGTAGTGGCGTGTATGCATTTCCTGTCCTACGCTTATTCATAGCACACCAAAAGAATCACAGATTTTTTTTTGCCTTTGAATACAAACAGAATGAAGAAAGATTATTTTCTAGACATCAGAGAGAATGAAGTCAAAATGACCAATTCAAACACTGAAAACTTAACAGATATCTAAATATTGGCCTATTTTACACCTTTTAATGATAAAAACCCCAGCTAGTAAAGACAACAAAGACAGGGGAAAAGAAAGAGAAGAGGCGATTTGCCTGAAGTTTGTGTTTAATCACAGACAAAAAGTTGGTAGAAAATTTGTAATTTGGACTCTAATGTTAAAATAGTCTTTTTGGACCTTAGTACAAGAATGATGTGGTAATTCAGACTGTAATTTGAATAAGACATATTGGGTACTTAAGTCTGCCCTTGCACATGAGTGACTTATATTTAATGTTTCACTTTTCAGATTTCTTAGATCTGAGCATACCTAAGCTTACTGAAACACAAATTTAGACATTGGAGTCTCTTAGCTGCAGCTATGTCAACAGTGAAACACAGCAAACTAACAGTTTAGAATAAGAAGTTAAATATATCAGAGGGAACTGGAGGATTGTACAGGCAGAGGGTAATTTCTTACATAGAATATCATCAAGGAATATCAGCTATGTGTTGGCAAAAATGTCATACAAGCATGCTTTTGCTATTCATTCTTTCCCAATGCTGGGTTTACACTGTATAAAACAAAAAAACACCACCACCACCCCCCTCCCCCCAAAAAAAGGGAAAAAAAATCCTGCCCAAACTGAAAGGGAAGAGTGCAAACACGTCATCCTTTTATATGAGGGAGTGCTGCATATCTGCAGGCCCAGCGGAAAGGGACAAAGTGTTGCTCTAATGAGGAAGAGGCTCTACAAAGTAGGGCACAAGCTGTGAACTGAAAGACGTCATTAGACTGGGTGATGAAGGAGAAGGACCCTGGTTTGTTCATTGGTTTATTGGTTGGAGGATACCTGATTCTAAAGAATAAGTCAGTGTGAGGAAATGGATTTGGTGAAACAAATAGTAAGATCGTACAGGTTATTGGGGTTTGGTTTTTTTGTTTGGTTGGTTTTTTTAAGCCTTAGAAAACCTGTGTGTCTATTTGCATCTGATACCAGGAATGTAAATTCAGAACTTCAGACTATCTGCAAGATTAGGAAGAGGTATTGCACAGCTGTTGGTGGGTCTCTCTGAAAATTAACATTGGTCCTGGGGCAAAAAGCAGCTGGATTTTCTGAGGCATACAAGAAGAGCATCACAGAGGGATGCTACAAGTAGTCTGCTCCTTTGTTGTCTTGCCCCCTAAATAACATCTCTAATTTTCAGAAGTGCTCAGCATTTAATAATTCTCATTTGAGTCAGTAGGAAGGGAAAAACGTTGCAGTTTTGGATTAGAATTATGAATTTACGTGCTTGAGCATGGGTGTAACAAACTAACTTTTTGTCTCATTTTAAAAAAAAAAAAAAGTAAGTCCCATGTCTCTATTCGAAGCTGGTCCCAGATAACCATGCAAGGGTGGTCTCTGGGCTTTGGAACCTGGCTGCCGCTCCAGCAAATCCTGCATCGTTACTGTTGGAAGGGTTTCCAGAAGTGTGTTTCAAAGGGGAGACTTGCTTTGAGTGAAAGGCCCTGTTTACAGGAACCTCAATCCAACTTCCACTGGCATAGGTGGGAAGTTTAGCACTAAATTTGTCAGCTTCTATTCCAAATTTTACAGGTTTTGTCCTCTGGTGCATTCAGTTTTTCTTTTCTTTGGCAAGGTCCCATGCATAAAGAGCATCCACTGGCTACCAAACTGTGCCTCTGTCCAGCCCTTTCCTGCATTTGTCAGTCTCTTTTGAGTTCACCTTGAACTTTGTAGACTCTCTAGACTGCAGCTTTTCAGATTCACCAACGGAAAAGAGTGTAGAATGAGTTTCAAACCTAAAATTGTGACTGTGGCAGTAGCTGAAGAATACTGAACAGGCTTTAATGCATGGCGATTTGAACAAGAGCAGGATGGAAGACTTGTGTGTAAGCACGGTTAAGCTTATCAAGAAAAAAGCAACGTTGCTCTCGCATTGAGCTAGTAGAAGATGACAACAGTAAAATGTTACTAAGATTAGTTTGATTTCCATGCATAAAAGTAACTCATGACTCTTGCAAATACAGCAGATCAAATTCCTTTTTGCTGTACCCCAGAATAACTATGTTGGGTTCATTTGCTGTAAGTAGAACAGTGCTCTTTTGGTTGGGTATGCTTATAAATCATTTGAGTAATGCTGGTTAAAACTGAAATAACATTGATGTAAGCGAGACCTTTCACTTCAAATTGAGATGGCAAAATATGTTCAGCCTCTTGAGAGGAAATGACAATGAGCTATGGCATACTAAAGGAAAGCTGAGCATTGTAACTCTTGGGATCACGTTGAGAAACTCTTTGTAAGGCCATGGCCTCCCACTTCATATTTTCAAGTGTCCAAACTGACTTTAATTCTGTTCAAAAGGAGGACACTCAGACTTTTGTTTTTCCTGCAAGGTTCCATTTTCATTTCTCTCACTTTCACAAAGAACGTTACCTCAGAAACATTAAATGGGAAACATGTGCTTCAGGGCTAATGGTACTGCTGCTTTGTAAGGTCAGCTCCAAAGTCTCAACATAAAGGCTTTGTTAATCTAAAGTGAAATAAAAGCAGCTGCCATAAAGCACGTGATATATAAACTCTCATTTAAAGTTGTATTATATTCCTCTTATTATTTTTAATAGTCTGAATTGAGATAAAAATATTTCTTGAAAGGATAAAAAGCAGCAATTTTCTAAACTTCTCAAGAAAGGGGAGACAAATATTTTGTCACTGATAAAATGCACTATGTTTAAATGCCTTTTTTTACCCCCTGGTACTCATTTCTCTTAGGTCATATATTCTGTTTACTGAAGAACAAGGAGTGTTGGTATTCTAACTGAGAATAACAAATAAGATAGATAAACTTCACAGCTTTTTCAAGCTGATGAAAAAGTATTTTTCCTCTTTCTATTAAGTTTTCATTCCATCACTCCCAGTCAGGGATTTAATTCTGGTTGGTGGTCCCAAGGAAAGGAATTCTCCCTTGTTCCTACTGAGAGTTGCAGTCAACATTAAGCAAAATCAAGTATTGCTGTTCACGTTGTAAGACCTCTGTGTGTTGATGAATACTGGTGTTTCTCTCACTGCAAATTTAAGTTACTTCTGTCTTCTGCTGACCCCTCCAATCCCTACCTCATATCGCATTAAGACTAATGCAATTTATGCGGTTGAGTTACTCCTTGCTACAAAAGATCATTCAGTCTTTGTTGGAACAACTTTAGATGCTGCACCTTGAGGCCCAAAGGAAATGGTTCCACATCCCAGAAGCTTCATGTTGGATATGCAATGGGGAAAGGCTCTGGCCTTGCTGGGTTTCTTGATAGACAGTTCCAGCTATGAAATCCATGGATTCTCACCTGCCAGGACAGGGTGTCAGCAGTTGATAGATATGAGCGGTTATCCTGATGGTTTTCATTTTGGGATTGTATCTATACAGCTTTTAAGATGCGCGATGTTTTAGTTATGCATAGTTATGAAAAGGAAAGTTGACACTTTTTAAAAAAACATGGGTCACTGTGCGTGTCTTCTCTCTAAAGATTCTTTTGCAAAGGTGTGTATTGAAAGCAGAATGCTTGACATAACTTGGAGGCCAAACTACTTAATCAGGAAACTAAAAACTTCGTGACAAAGGTAAACTGTGAAGCTGAAAACTAAAACTGTGTGCCAGTGTTGGGTATGAACTTTTTCTGAGACTATGATGATCATTTGGCTATATCAAATTACATTATGGAAAAGTGTACAAATGTGTGAGCAGTTTATAAGATGTTGGTTTGGAGATATGTCTCAGTAAGAAAAGAAATAACTGAAGAAATATTAAACTGACTGCCTTGCTGGTCCTCATCAAAGCTATTACACTGGCAGTCAGAAAACTTGGAATATCCATAGGGATTTTTTTTTTAAATATATATACATTTCTCATATGTATTATGGATGTTTATTATTCTCATCTCGGTTGTTTTCTTCCCAGTGCACAATGGATAATCTAGTTGTGATATAGCTATATAGTCTTTGATAGCTTAGTCGGCAATAAAAACTAGTGGCAGTTTTGGCACTCTACAGAGAAAAATAAGAATAAAAATGGTATTAGTAGAAAACTAAAATAACAGTTCTATGATTTGTAAGCAGCACAGTGCTATTCCCCTCAGCTTCAGCTGTCTTTCCATTTTTCTAACTTCAAAATTAATTTCTGGATTTATCTTATTTGATATCTGTTAAATGTATTTCATATTTTCCCTCCCCACTCTCAGCAAATCTTTCTACATTCATTGTAGATCTTTTTAACTGGGTGTAATTTTATGACAGTATAAAAAGCCTTTGTTTTCAATGTACAACTATAGCTATTCTTTATAGAGCCTTAATCTATTTCATAACATACATCTTGAGATACTTGTTTTGGTGAACTTTAGCTGGAATATCCTCAAATCTATTTATAACTCTTTTGGATATCTTTCTTTTGTTTTTCTCATTTCTTTTTTTGGGAAATCACAGTTTCTCTTTTTACAGTTCTTCAAGAAATCAGAAACCTTATTAAAAACTGTCAAAATGGAAAAAACATGTTCTCTGAAGCCAGCATATCTGTCTAAGTGTTTTTATGGTCCATTCTTCCTTTTACACAAGATCAAAGCATCAAGGGACAAGAAAATAGGGTGAGAAAAGTCAATTCAAACTTGCAGAAATCATGCTCAGGCCAAATATTTATCCAGTGATTCATCAAAAATGTTGCAAAATGTAGTACTGTATTTTTAATGATTGCAGGTTTCACTGCCAGTTCTTGTAGGACATCCTGTTCTGGTGCAGTGTTGTTTTTTTTTTTTAAAGCCAAGTAAATACATTAAGTTGAACCATAATTCAGGGACAACTGGAAGCCACTAATTGGGTGGACATAGCTCATTATGAAGTGGTGGTTTTTAAAAGAATGTAGATACTTATATTGGTGGTGGCAGAAGACTGGCATTTAATTTGATGGTAGAGAAATTTCTTGTAATTGAACAAGTTCCTGTTTCTGCTCCAAGAATAAAAGGATTCTCAAGAGTGAGGCAAGTTCGAAAAAGAAGTGGTACAGGCATGACAACAGTCATCTCTCACGTTTCAGTTCTGCTGAAATAAAAGGTGAAAATTCAGAATTTGAAACCATGAGATGGTGAGTAACAGATTACTTACTAAAGGGCACTTATGTAGTTTATAGGGATCCTTGACGTGTGGGACAAAAGGATACACAGGAGAAGCAGACAGACTCTATTGGCAAATTAGGCATCAGCTGAGCAAGACGTAGTGATAGAAAACAGTGGAGAGAATGAGGTAAAGCAGAAAGGTGTGAGGCAATATCAAAGAAGTTGAAGGACAAAATAATTGTGAATGCTAGTCAAGGTCTGTGTGATAATTTATCAAGTACAATTGAAAGATGTCTGCATGATATCTACCTGCTGAACTTTAACATGTACAAATCACTAGTAGAGAAGGGTTTGTTCCAACATTTTTTTTCCTATCAGGAATTGCTGTATTCTAGCCATTGCCCTTGTTCCCTCTGTAGGTGGCTATATTTCAGATATAGACCTGTTCCTTTTAAATAAGGAGTCACACTACAAGAAGACCTCAGTCTATGAGGAAGAAGAGGGGCCTTGAGTGGCTTCAGCTCCTGAGGCACTTTCCTGACTGCCCTTCCACAGTGCTCAGCATAAAAATTAAGCCAGTCCAAACACCACTGGTTTTCAGCCTAACCACAGGTACTTTCCACCATGTTTCCTACTACATCACGTATGAAAACCTTATTTTTTAAAAAAAAGTAGAAACAGCAGAATGCACATGCAGCCATATAACCTGTATATTAATTAATGAGATAAGCACATAGATAGAAGAAAAGTAGATGCTAAGAGGTAACTTCAGAAACTCAGCTTTTTGTTTGAAGGAGCAGAACTGATGCTGAAGATAAGTTTTGCTAATAAAGTATAGGATGCCTGCTATTCAAACTGCATATCATGTGTCTGTATCCACAGCTCACTCTACAATTTATTTTGAAACCGATCCATGACCTTTTTTCATATGGTAGTCTTAAAAGTGAGAATACATAGTTCAGTGCAATGGACCATAGTGTACAACCACATATAACCACAAAGGTTATATACTAATGGAGGTATAAAATAGAGAAGAAACTTGGAATGAAATGCATGGGAAAACTTTGGCTCTCACACTACATGGAAAAAAACAAGCAGAATTGTCTCTTGTGAAACATGAAGTAAATTATGTAACTGAAATTTTAAACATACAAGTTTCTTGGCTTTTCCTCCTTCCAGGATTACTGAGGTAATGAAGATGGGATTCTACTTGTACTTTTCAAAATGCTATTAATGGCATTCTGGATTGCCAGTGGAAATATCTCTGCTGACTCCTGACAGCCTGTGTTCATTGCTTTTGGAGCTGTAATACACTGACTGTTCCCAGTCATCTTAAAGATGCCCCTTCTCGGTCACTTCAGGAGACAAATTCCAGTGAAGAAGCCATAAGCAAGGAGAAGTGCCCAGCCTCTCTAGCATGCCAAGAACTGCAGAGAAATGGGCACATGCTGCTCAATGGCACTCAGCCCCTTCTCCAGTGCTGCTGCTTTGGCAGTGTTTCCACATTCATTGTAGAGCAGCAATGAGTATTACAGCTAAAGTGGTATCTTCACCCTGTTGTTAAAAGCATTAATGCCAACAAAACTTGCATCTTCAGGAAATGTCAAATTCTTACTTTACCATATTTTTCCACATCAGAAAACATGGAAAAGTATAAGGAAAGTGGCTCAGACTAAGTTGGATAGGAGTTAGAGTGCAGGAAGAAGAGGGCTAATTAGCTTTGCTCTCTTGAGCTAAAGACCAAACAGTGGAGAGTCAATAGAAAAGAAGACTTGACAGAGAAGGGAATCTGATTCCCAGAAGGAAAAGTATAGCTTTCTTACAGGTTTTTTCTTAAGATCACGCACCAAGAGTATTCAAGGAAGGGTTGGAGAGTTTTAGAGCTCGGGGAGGAAAGCTTTCCTCTCTACTTTTAAATGAATGTTTTTGTTAATACTCTTGCAAATAAAACAGTGGAAGGAAAATAATGTGGTTTGTTTTGAGACTTGCACAAGGCATTTATTACAGCTGTAAAGCATTGTTGATATGATGCTGTTATCTTTTTGAACCAGCAAAAATGTGGCTGAGTGGTGATTTAGGCTTTGATTCCTACCACCTGTGCTACACAGGTGATGGCATCCAAACAGGGGTGCACCTGTGAGCTGCTGGCATGCCAGGGGAAGGCTTTGCTGCCTTATTTGAGGAATGTGTGTGGGTGAGCACCAGTCTGCTCTGTGTGGGATTTTTTTTCTCTCTAAAGAAGCACAGTAGTTGTTGATTTAGTTAGTTGTTTTAATTTTCTTACACTGCAAAACTAAAGGAGAAGCTGACCTCTGATGAGCTGCTGCCTCTGGTTTTCTGCATTGCGTAACAGAGGTGAGTGACTGGCTGCTGAAGCGAAGTGAGTGTTGAGGTGTGGGAATTGATTATTAAGGTACAGAAAGAAAGAGTTTTCCAAATGTAGGCTGAGGAACAAGAGGAGGTAGATTGGGATAGTGAGAAGTGGTGGCGCTTGATAGGTTAAGCAGAGGATATGTGGATGAAACCCTGTTCCCTGTTTATAGGCGCACAAAAGGATCTGTGCAGCTCTGTACCCCCATAGCTATCTCTGTATTTCCTGGTACTTGTTGTCTGTGGAGGAGGTATTTGTCCCTATTTATCTTAATATGTCTGCACCCTCTTGCCCCTCTGTTGATTGAGTTGGGATTTAGAGGGTTTGCTGCCCTTTTCACGAGTGTTTGAGGCTCTGAATCTGGCTAGCAAAACTAGTTCTCATCTATGCTTGGGAGCATTTCAATGAAGCCATTTCTGTGCGTGTCTAAGAAATTAATGCACTCTCTGATTGCTACCAAATATCTTCAGTCTCTGAAGATTTGTCCTAACTTGTGAGCTTTCTGGGGAAGCAGTTGTCAATTTGGTTTTCAGCTGGGCTGCTATAGAGAGATGCATGTCATTTGGGTCTGGATCCAATGTATATGTGGCCAGCTCTCTGGGGGAAAGCTGGAGGAGAGGAAAGGCACAAAAACCAGAGAGTTTGATGCTTTCTGGAAAGGCTGGTCTATCTGAGAGCCTGGCTGCCATAACATTGAACTGAGACCTGGCAGGGAGACAGGTTTAGATTTGCATGAGGAATAGTGATTTATTTCTCGAGCTCTACAGCTCTCTGAGGAAAGTTGTATGTGCTGTTCAGCTTTAAGTTGTACATGCATTTTGGTATGTAGATTTGCAGATAACCTTCCCAATGTAGTTAAATGCCTCGCCTTGAGTCTTAGTAACGCAGAGATGTACCCTGGAGGTACTGAGTGGAGAGAGCTTTGTGATCACAAGGATATGCAGCTCTGCAGTGTGTTTTGTATCTGCTGATGTGTAGGGAAGAGAAAGCTGGTGATGCTGTGGCCGAGTTGCTTAGAGGAAAGTAGTTGATGTCTGCCACTGTAGTTCTTCTTGGTCTCAGTCCATCAGGGGCACCTGGGCAGATGGAGATGATGGAGCTTAAAACCAGAAAGGAACTTGTACAGGTGTGTGTGGAGGTTAGTGCTTTTCAAAGAGTTCCTCCTTGTCTGTTCATGCAGATCTTAAAATGCCACGTATGAATGAGAAATGGTTAAAGTACTGTATTTTTAACTCCTATATTCAGTTTATTTTGAATTTGTGCAAATAGGTCATCCCCATGAGTAGTTTTATTTTGTTGCACCTTCTCACGAGGAAGAAAGAATTTCACCAAGTTGAAAAGAAAGCTTATATGGAAAACTTTGGGTTGTAGTGAATTGGGCCGAGTATTGAAACAGTCTTTGTTCCGGGTGAAACTGCACCAGCTTGAAGACCAGTGCCTGATGCTGGTGTAAGGCCCATGTGCTCGTGGTTAGAATACGGAGGTGAAGTGTGGTTCTGCTGCCTCAGTGGATCAGGCTAATTACAGGAGGCAGAGAATCAGCTGGTATCAGTTAGCCGTCAAGAGGTCCCCCTCCAGCTGGCTTGCTGCCTGGCACACGCCTGTGCAGTAACGCGAGGCAGGCAAGGCTTATGAGCACGTTGGGATACAATTAGACACAGAACCAAGCAGGCAACGCAGAAGATGAAACAGGGAGTTTTAGAGGTAGGCGTAGAGTAAATTACTAAAGCATTTCTCTTTTCCATGTGTTTAATTTGAGGTCTGACTTCATAATAAGTGATCCCATGTGGTGCTTCCTTAAAGTAATACTTACCTATTGTAATCCTTTAAACATTCTGAGATGCCTGAAGTATGAAGTCATTTTAATCTATTACCTGGAATGTACTAATCGCACTCAACAAATTTTTGAACTGCTATTAAATAGTTGAGTGTCATTTTCCCTCCCCATTCCGCTCCCCCCACCCTGCCTGGGTGGAGATATTGCTGTTTCTGCAGTAACCCTGGCGTAGATATAGCTGTATCACATATAACCGAGTTGGTGGTGAATGGTGGTTGAAAAGAATGTTTTAGCTGAATGTGTATGTTTGGACGATATAAATCAATGGTCTGATATAATGAGTAACTTTCTCTGCCGTTCAGCTGGTAGTTTTTAGAGAAGGCATTACTATGGGGGGGATGAGGGGGAACATTTCCTTTTTTCCTTTTTTTTTCTTTTTTTTCCTTTTCCTTCCATCAGATGTATGATAAACATAGTGACCGTTGCTTTTTACCAGACAACTCATATAGCCCTGGCTTGACTCTCGATAAATGTCTTGAAATCTCACTGGGTTGATTGTACTCATTTTGGTGATGTGAAACAAAAGAAACAATGTTCTGTGCTTGTAGGCCTCTTTGCAAGGAATAGCATTGAGAATCTGAGGAATGCAAGAGTTTTCCAATAAAAACATTGTAGTAATTGCATTAAATGAGTGAATCATACATGTAATCTTTCAAATATGCTGGCATGGATTTTGTTAAGACTGACTGACTTGGCTAGTGTGATAGGTGCTTTTCTTTAGCAACTTACCTAATGAAAATACAGAGATCTTGTCTGATCTCAAAGCAAGGTAGGTGCAAGTGAGGCTTTGTCTTGGACATGAAACCTCCTGGGACACAATAGTTTGCAGAAGCAGATGCTTTTTATTTTGGGAGATGCTACACTGCTAGAAGTGGTCTCTGTAAATGTCACCAGATTGCCAGGATCATGATGGTGGTAATAAAAATCGGTCAGGTTGGAAGGGACTTTAGGGGGCTGGCCAACACTGAATTAGGAGCCAATCTCAAGTTCCTTAATTAAGGAAGCATAATAATTTCCTTAGAAGACTGGCAATGCTCTGGTTGGTACAGTTGTATCTGCTGTTAGCCTTCATTGTTGCCAGGCTGCATGGGTCACTAATGTTTAACCTCCTGTCCACCAGGACCCTGGAGTCTTTGCAGTGGAGCTGCTAGCCACTCTGCTAATTCCCACTCCAGGCCCTGCACAGCTCTTTCCTTGTAAGAGGAGAACTAGGTTGCTTGAGACAAAATTCCTGCACCTATTCACCCAGCAGAACTGTGATGTGTGTTAATAGTCTGTTTTCCTTCTTTCTATTATAATTGGCTGTGTAAGGTTGCTTCTGCATCCTGGTTAAAAAGTTGCCATGTTCCACCACCAAAAGGATAGCTTTTTAGGTCAGAAGCTATGGCTGTATAGTCTAGACCTGTGGAAGCACAAAGAAAATTCAGATAGTCTTGGGGAATGGTTTGAAGCTTTCTAAATGAAGGACACGAGCAAAGTGCAAGACCCAGTTTGCTGGTGTCTCCAATGCTACTTTCAGTAGTAAAGTTTTTTTCACAGAAGTTTTCCATGTACCGATCTTGATCAGGAGTAACCCTGCTAAAGTAATATCACACAGTGAGGTGTTTGGACTTATTTAGAAGCTTTTTACCTTGCCATTTGGTTTTATGTTTCTGTTCTACTCTACTTTTCCTAAGACTCATTGTTATGGGATTCTCTGTACCTTGCCTCATACAATTCAAGTTTTCATTTGAATACAGCATGACTCACCTAAACTGTTCCTGAAAGGAGACATGCTTGTACTGAGTGGTAAATAAGAACTTGATTAACATAAATACAAACCTAGGCTCAGAACACAGATTAATAGTGAAATACTAGTTATTCTATATGATAATAGACAGAGAGAATACTATACTATATACTACAAACTATTCTGTGTGTATAGAATACAGTACTATATATTATGAACTTTACACTTTGTGTTGCTTCAGGGTACAGTATGTGATCCCCACCCAGTGAAGCGGAAATGCTGTTAAAACCCAGACATTCATTTCTTTGTTCACTATATGTGTCCATTGATTGTGGAAATTAATTGTGTTTTCTTTCTGCACTTAGTTTCTAAATCATACAAATGCTATTTTCTGTTCCAGTCTCTCTCAGGAATATTTTTAGTGCAAATTCTACTATATATTGCTTGATTAGCTCTTGATGCTGAAGGACAGAATTGTCCAGTGCTATGAAATTAATGGAACGTGGGACTTGAATAACTTTCTTGGACAAGTTTCTAGAAATTAATTTAATTTTCATCTGTTTTTTCAAGCAACAAGTGAGCAGTGATAATAAAGATGGCAGTACTGATCTAGGAGAAAAAATGTGAGGAAAAAATGAGACACTACAGCCCCCGCTAATCAAAAAGTCATTAAATATTTGAATTCTGTTGATCAGAATCAAGCCAAACTTCTTTAATATATATTTCTGGCCTAACATCATACATCCATGAGATCCCTATGAATATTCATGTATGTGTTGTAGGAAATTCAACCTCAAGAACAAGGAGACTTCCTGGCTTTTACTTTTTGTGTGTGGCTGCAGAGAAAGATTTCATAAAGTCCACAGATCACTTGCAGTATGGCTTCAGGAATGTGTGATGGAGCAAAAACTTGTTTTTTGGTCACAGGGTTGTTGGGCAATTTGTCTCTTCTGGAGACCTTTTTCATCCTCTTGGAACCCCATCAGGGTCTTTTGGAAGTGTGTGAAAGAATCTTTTTAATTAATGGTCATATTTAACATGTCTTTCCATTGCTTTATGTACCAGTTAGGGCTGATATCAATGACTGTTGGATCTTTGCCCTGTATTCTCCTTGTTTACTTCATGCCATCTAAATTCAGTCCTTAAAAACTTGCCTTAAAAACATGTGCCAAGATACAGATAGTCCTGCTTCCTTCTTCTCCATCAACCCACTTTGCTGGTAGCGCAGCCCTCCTCTTGTGCTGGGACCCCTGGTGCCTTATGCAACTGCTGGTGGTATCCCCTGCCGCTTGGGTATATTCTGCATTCTTCACTTTGATTTTTAGACTGTGATTGCAAACAAGTAGTCTTACAATTGAGGTTGGTTCTTTGCAGGAACCTTCTGCCTGTGAATTAGCACTTGATTGCATTCAGTTTCTTTGAAATGATTAAGTTGCAAAAATGCATTCTTTTCTCTTGGGCACTTCCATCTTTTTGTAGTGTTGAGGACAGCTTATGAGCTTTAGTCCTCAGTTTGTGCCACTGAAGCAGTGTCTCCTTCATTTTTTTTAACTGGTTTCAGGGTAATCCCACCTGATATTTAAAAAAAAAACAACAACCTTCTCTCTGGCAATAGACATGATATATATGTAAAACTGACACCCTCAAGGTCTTTTTCAATTGAAAAGTAAAAAGCATGACAAAATTGGCTTATTGCAAGGCTTCAGAGAAGATGCAGATACGATAAAATCATAGACCCTGTAATTTCCTGGTTCTCAAGTATTTATTTAAGTGTATTTATCGAAGGTAATTCTTGACTGCCAGTTGTGTCTGCATATGGATCTAGTACTAACTTCCAAAACTGTTCTTCCTCTCTTCTTTTCCCCTCCAACCTGAAGCTTTTCTTTAGATGCTTTTGACTTTGAGACACATCAAATGATGCTACTGCTGGGACTTGTGGAAGAAGGGATGGTTTAGCTCATTGGTTAAACACATATCAATAGAAGGTGATTTTGCTTGTATTGGAGGCTTTTTCATAGTAAAATCAAAAATCTATTCTGATTCTTCATGAATAAGACAGCTATACAGATACTTCATGGTTAGGATACAAGCTGAAGGGTACCTTTATCAGTAGAGAACGTATTCCTTCTGAATCTCCACAAAGAATGTGCTGCTAGATTATAGGTGTGGCTGCCTTTGTCCCTTCCAAAGTAAATATTTTCACGTTGCAACACACTGAACAGGTATTGTTTATTGACATTGTTTATAAATTGGTATTAGGGTGACTTACAGCCTTCTTAAAATGGTAGAGAATGTATTTTTTCTTGTACCTTTTATGGTGCTAAGTGTTTTGTATGGCAGGGTAGTTGCTGGAAATGGTTTCTGCTGTTACTAGCTTAGGTATACAGTAACAGAGTAGCTCAAATCAGGGATAGTTGTCTGTGAGCTGTCAGTTGATGCTTAGTTCATGCAAGTACTTATTCACACTTGCTTGGTTCATGCAGTTCCCTGCTCCATTAATAGTTCAAAGAACTCCAGTGGCTTTCTAAATTGGCTTAAAGAATGCTGGAAAAACATGTCAAAATCTGATGTTAACTGGATTGCCTTTGTTCTCCATTTGACATTGTTTTACATTGTTTTAAAGTTGTGTAGCTATCTAAATAGATAGGTTGGTGTTTAAAGAGGGGGGGAAAAATGGGAAAAGTTAGCATGACTATAATATTCAGAAAAGCTGGAGTTTAAACACTTGTCCCAACTCTGCAAAGACTATTCTGCATTCCAGTGGACTGTACAATAGCATTTTCCTTATGTTCTTCTGCCTTTCAGCGTTAACAAATGCTATTAGATTTTTTCATTTCTAAATATATGCAGGAGAACTCATATGAAATCTGTCTAGTTATTAAAAAAAGTTGGTGGGAGAGGAGAAAAGAGTAAAGAAACCAAACCACCCCCATGCTCTTCTGAAATGCCCATACCTTTGTACTGCGTAGTTAAAACAGGATGTTGGCTTTATATAGGAAATTAGGAAAGCAATCGATGCATAATACGATAAATTGCTTTAGGACATGTTGAGGAATGGTCAAGGTACAATGTTACTCTTGGAAAGAAAGCAAAAGAGAACCAATGCTGTGAGTTGCTGAATAAGGGAGAGCTGGGATTGCTGTAAATTCTGGATTCACTAAAGAGCAGGGGCCCATATAGCCGGGAAGTGGAGCAGGGCTGTGACAGCCTCCTGAGTGTGAAGTGAGACTGAGCGTTAAGGAGCTGATACTGCCATGAACAAGAGGCATAGGAAGGGGACTGTGATTTGCAGCTGGTTAGACTGGCTCCAGAGCCCTTTGGGTTTTGATATGTGGTAGATTAATATTTTTGAAGAGAATATTGTCCAGTTGTTTTGACCACCTGAAAGGATAGTGACAAGAATCTTCCAGTTAAGTGGATTGTAGAGGCCAACAGTGAATCTTGAAGAGAGCTTGGTGTTGGCCATAATGCGTGAGGGTATCTTGGAGCTGTGCACAGAGCCCTTGCAGCACTTCTGACTGTTCTTTGGGGAATGGGAAGACAGAGAAGGCAAGGTAATACTGAGGAAAATGAAATGTTAACTGTGCTTGCATTTTTGTCTTGATGATTTCTTGGAAAGTCCTGTCAGACAAAAATGCATCAGCGGAAGTGCTAGCCTGTCTGAATGGGAGTGTGGGTAATGGTTCCATCAACTTCATCTCTTTATAAAGACCACAAATTACTTTTGTTTAATAGTAATTTAGATGGGGGAAAAAGAAAAATCCCCAAACCCATACACAGTTCTTCCTTGTGTACTTTATTTGTGGAAACATTAAACCAAGCAAACCCCACCCCAGCACCTTACATGTATCCAGTTCCTGAAAGCAGAGATCCTTAAAAATTTAATATAATTGCAAGAAAAGGAGGCTTCTCATTCTTAAATTTGAGGATCAATTAGGTCCATGAAAGTTTGGCTGCTGTTGCACTCTAAGTCACTGAATTTTAATATAAAATGAGCCTTTAAACTATGCCAGAAGCAGTATAAAATTGTCTTACCAGCATGGCTGGTAACCTGAAATATCTTAAGTAACTGCATATATATTTTTAAAGCAATGGAGAAGTGTTGTGAGAGTATGTTCTTAGTATGGATACATTGGGCTGTCTGCCAATGCCTTCTGGGGGAAACTTATCTGTAAACTTTTTCTGGAAACTCTGGTGTACACTGGTTTCATAATGAACACAATTAATTACATTTTTTATCAGAGTCAAAAATGCTCTTCAGTTTCATTTTAACTGTTCTATTAATTTACATATAATGTGTCCTGGCCACAGGTGTGCTTTCTTGATGGATTTGTGTGTTTATAGAATAGATCCACTCTGTTAGAAAGAAGAGAAATGGAACAGGTTTTGAAGTGTCCAAGCTGCTATTGAGTAGCTACTAGAAGAAAAGGATAGCAGCCTGTGAGGGGGAATTACTGTAGAAATAGAGACCACAAACAATGCTATTTCAGCAAACTGATCAAGTAGGAGCACATAGATGAACTCTACTATAAATACCCGATCTCTGGGACCTGTCATCTTCCTCTGATGCTAAGACAAGCTGAGTAGTTAGGAAAATCAATGCAATTTATAATGCAGTTGAAAGCAATTTGATGTCAGCTTAACTATCAAAAAGTTATCATCATTGTTGGGGATAATATTTTTCCTTTATGCTGATAACAAGAGAGGTTTAAAAATCAATACCGCATTTAAATAGTGGTAGGTGGACAGCTGTAACCACAGCTCTTACTTGGGCTGTTGAGTGGTATGACCTATGACCACTTTAGCAGTGTATGACCTGTAAGTGAAAAAAGTTGTAGTAAGGAACCTAAATGTTGAGGTGTGACCAGTTCTGAAAATGACTCTTAACTGTATTGGCATATGCACTCATATTGGAGTTTCACAAGAAATACATGTCACAAGGAATGTTAATCAAGGCAGATGTAGCCACTTGGAGTTTCATCTGAGTTTAAAAAAAAATACCCAACCAACCAAAACCACCACAAAAACTGCAATTAAATTTCCAAAAACATGAAATATATCATATTAATTGGGAGAAGAAAAAGCAAGATGCCAGCTGATTCCAAAAAGACTGTCACAAAGACTTGAGGTTTAGCGACTATACTGGGTGTTTGTAGCAATGCCTTTGAGGTTCACCCACTAACAGTACTTCTGAAAAGTGTCTTTAGAAAGTCTGCATCTTATTCTTTTGATGGGTTACCAGAATCTCAGGCTCGTGCCTGAATTCAGTGCAACATAAACTGCAGCTAAGGCGGTGAAGGAGAAAATGAGATGAGAATGCCTGAAGAAACTTTGAATGTCCTTGCTTTGATGTATTTCACAATCTTAGCATGACTTCATAGCTGGCAATATGCAATATATACGAACTCAGAAAGACAACACAGCATGACAGCCTGAAACAGAAGTATGTATTATATATCAAGAGAAAAGTGAACTAAAGATGTTGGGAGTAACTGCAAAGTTCAAGCAAAGCTGTACAAAAGTGCTGATTGTGGCTCCATAGTTAAAAGTTGACTTGTTTTTTTTATTTCTGAAGAAGGCATTAAGTCCCTGGGATATCTTGAAAGAATTAGAGTGCTTTTACTCTCAGATTATAGCAAAGAGTAAACAAAGATTATGTTGCTTTTCTGCATGGTGTGCGTACCTGCCTGGGTGTTCTTGTGCCTTCTGAAATGGCGTGTTTTATGTGTTGTCAGACCTGGGAGATTTATTGCTTTCATGTTTGAACCTCTGTATGCAACTTGTAATTGGTCCTAAGACTGACTGGGGATCTTGCTAGATAAATGTGCTATGAACAGAGATTTTTAGACACCCTAAATATTACATGGAGAAAAGTAGCCAGACGTAATGTATCTTGTGCGAAAAAGTGAAAATTGCCATGAAATGAATGTTAAACAAGTGGTTTACCACTACTTCAAGAGCTTCCTTCAGGCATAGGTTGCTGTGATGGGTGCCTCAACCAGATTTTGCTACTGAAGTTAAACATCAGTGGGTAGTAGTAGTGAACTTTGAATTTATTACATAGCCACCTAATCTCAGGATGACTGTGGATACTTGTGCATTGGAGACCGTTTGCTGTTACTGGTAAACCTGGGGTAGTCATGAAAGGTGCTTAGAAAAATTTCTTTGTCATTGCCATTCAGGGGAAGTACGGACAAAGGCATCACTGTTTCTGCCCCTGAGTTCAGCAGATCTTTGAGTGTTCAAGGCTTCTAAAAATCATCTGGTTTAGTAGCAATCCTGGCACCTCATGGAGATTTTGCTTTTCATCTGTACTTATTTCCAATTGCTTCAGTGGCAAAGATGTTGGTGTTTTAACCACTTTTTAAAAAATGCTTGCAAACACTAGAGAACTGACATTCCTAAGATGGCAAGAAGCAGCTTCTCGACTGTCTATCAGTAGCAATTGTTACAAAATCTGCTTGCTCACTTTTGTGCAAGAGGATAAATTCTGGGAACCATTTTGGAAGCAGAATTAGAAGGCAGGCAGCAATCTGACTAGCAGAATTCTTATTTGGCATATAAGGTGGGTGACTGTTTTGTCCTTTCTGCTTTCACATCAAGCTGACCAGTAGAAAAGACAACTTTACTTGGCAATGTTAGAAACTGGATCTGGGATTCCTCTAGCTGCTTTTTCACTTTCCTACGTGTGTGTGTGCGCTCAAATGGGTGTTTGCAACCTAACCACCAAGTCAAGTGCAACCTTTTAATGGTAGAGGAGAAGTAGGTCTGTCCTGATGGCTTAAGTGGATGGTTCCGTTATACTGAAAGACAAAGGACCAAGAGGTCTGCTAGTTTTACTTTACAGAATATAGTTCTGTTTCACCTGTAGATGATTTGGTTTCAGGAGGGAATGCGTGGTCCTGAAACAAGTGACTGGCACAAGGTATGAGATGGGATCTCATAGGCAGGTCTGCTATTGCACTCTAGAGCTGGATTAAGATGCTGCTTGTTACCTCTTACAGTAGTACTTGGTTTGATTTCCAGCTTCTCAGCCAAGTAGCTGTTATCAGAAGCATTCATGACTAAGGTAAAAGAATGAAGGATTTTGCCAAACAAATAGTGAAAAATGAAAGACTATCCCTGTTCATTGTTGTTCCAGATGAAGGTTATATTAAAGACATGTTTAGGTAAAGCAAACTTTAGCTTTGGTATTTTATTTTAATTTAAAGTGTATTTGCATTTATAGTACAGCTTTTTAAATTAGCTGGTCACACACTATATTCATTGTATAAGAAACAGCATATGATAATTTGAGATAAGTATATATAACCTCTTGACTGTAGCTTCCAGTCCACTTACTTCAAGGTACTCTAATTCATGATGATCCAGTATGTGGCACCGATACTGGGGGAGATACTGAGAGGTGCAATGATGAGCAAAGACCTTTCTCTCTGAGTTAAGTAGTCTTATCCATTTTATGCATGGTTCTCAATGTATAGCAATGGTAGGGTAGAATAGTGTTAAGGTAAAAATGTAGTCAGTTGTACGAAGGCTGAAGCCTAATACATGAATGTGGGCAGACACAGAGGAGGCTAGGCCTCTGCCAAAGAGGAATTTCTCCTTTTCTCAGAGGAAGGAGGTCTTGTTCCCTGAAATGTAGGTGTTCTGCTTATTTGAAAATCATCAGGAATGCACTAAACTCATAGTTTAAGACTACTGACTTGCCAGTTGAAAATCCAGCTTTGTGCACTGTGGCAAATGCAAGAAGTGAGCTCTGTTTTGGTGAATAGTAGCTGTACTATTCCAACAAAATATTGGAGCACAGCTCCCTCTTACTTGCTTCCAAAACCCATCATAACTAATTCTTCACCTGCACAAAATCCTCAAGCTCTATTAGGTTTAGTGAATTGTGTATGAGGAGCAAACAGTGCTGAGGTGGTTTTTCTTGGAGGAGGTGAGGCAATTCTTTGGTGTTACAAGCTTTTATTCCTCTTTTCCCAGTTTACTTTGTCAAGCAGGCAAGCTTGGCATCTATGGGGAGTGCAGAATTTCTTTTCTTTGCATCTCACAAGTTTATTGAAGAAAAAAAAAAAGTTTGTGGTTATGTGTAACAAGACAACTTGTCATGCAAAGCAGCCCTTGCTGGAACTGAGTGAGGTATGTCTTCCTCCTTTCTCCTTTTGTCCATACTTCTAAAGGACTTAAAATACAGTTGTTTTTATAATAGAGACTGCTGGGTAACTAACATCTGAGAACAAAGTGAAGGGTTTAATGGATCTGACATGGACTTGTACATCTAAAACTGGGTCCAGCATACTATACTGGGTCAGTATAGAATCTCTGGATTCATTCCTTGTCTTGATAGTGTTCATTCTTGCAACTAATTTCTCATTAATTACCATAAATTCCTTCCTAAAACTTTAAGGTAAACTAAAATAATACTAAACGATGGAGGCCAATTTGTTGTTCTTGTAACATTTTGCATGTGGAATACTACTTTGGGATTTCTAACCTGGCTCAACATCCTTTGACAAACAAAATGCAGTCTTGATAAATAAGCAGCAAATCAAAACACTTCCATTTGAACTTCCTCTGTTAACTCATTGACATGAATATAAAATATTTCACTGACCCACTCAATGTGAGCAAATGGAATGTGCTCAAATGAGAGGAAATAATTTTGGAGAAGAGTCCACGAGGAACTCATAAGAAAGCGTTGTATTATCTGACATGCAGATATGTAAATGATGCAATATGATGACTGTAAAATAATGACAGATTAATGAAACAGACAGTTGTGTTATGAATTAATCAAATATCAGGATACAGTCTAGAGCGGTGGGGAAGATGGTTTGCATGCATGTACTTGGAGAGCTGTGCCAAATGTAGCTTACAAACATCTCTATGGAGAGCAAAGGGCTGAGCTGATCTCGGCGCGCCCCGATGGCTCCATTGTAGGTGATGTGTGTCAGATCTGGAGAGGTCGTTGAGCGGACAGTCTTGGTGCGAGGTGGTATACTTCTTTCAAAGCACTACTGGCTGTGAAGGGCTTGCTGGTGGGGAGGGTGTGCAGTGATGTATCTACCAGAGAAGGCGGTGATGTGAAAAGTCAGTTTGGAAAGAGTGGTGTTTGAACCTCTCTGGAAAGTTTGCTGTAAAACTCTGAGTTAAAATACTCTCCAAATTTGCATCCCTCTATTGCTATTAGGTTCCCAGCCGTCACCATAGCCAGACCATTTTGTGTACCGGAAATGTCTTGTATCATTTCACATATGGCTGTTTAGTATATATGCCCTCGATTTGTACCATGCTGCTGCTGAAACAGCCTTGGGCTGTTGTGGTTTTTCTTTTTTTTTTTCCTTGACATCCCCCTCCCGCCATGCTTATGCTGTCTGATGTCTTAATCCTGTGCTATTTCTTTATCAAAATGTAAAACCTCTCGTGGCAGAAAACATGCTGAAAATTTGAATGGGGCATTGTCTCTCCCCACATGCAGTATTTGGCAGCCTCAGAGCGACTGTAATCACAGCTGCTTTCAAACCTGCTTGCTGTCAGAGGATCTCCCACAGGCCCTGTGAAAGCCAACATTGAGACTAGAGCAGGAGCAATAAACTTCTGTCTTCCATGGTTATAGACATCCCAAAGCCTACTCAAAGGTGTGCTTAAACTGTAGCCAAAATCATCACTTTTCAGTTGGAGTTACAGAGGTGGAAAAAAACCTTTCCCTTGATATTGTTAATGGATCAGTGTTGAAGAAATCTACAGTGTAGTGATTTACTTACTTGGTTTAGCATCTTTCTTCAAATTTCTTATGCTGGGGAAATATTGATTACAGCTAAGACCTTTTTTCAGTGTGTTCTGTAGTTGAACTTTTTGGGAGACCACAGATTTCTGTCTGTACGTGTTGGGCCCCCTATTCCCATCCTCTTGCAAAATTATCAGTCCTGTCACCCTGTTGTAATTTCACCCCACAGGAATGTCATGATCAGAACCATGGATAAGTAGGAATCTTGCAACACATTGAAAGTATAAACCAAACCAGTTACTCTTTCTGAAAAACTTGTGAAGTTCAGTCTGGGTCTTGAGAAACCCATGCAAAAGTTCTCTTTTTTTTTATGGGGCTAGTTTTAAAGTTGTTTTCTTTAAATAAATAAAAAAAAAAACCTAATGAAAAGGGATCTCTTTATAAGTGGTTTAATCCCACTGCTAGGGAGGATGTAGTCCAGATGACAGTCTCGGGGGATAGGAAGGACTTTTGCCAATATTCCTATGTTGCTGAAAGATTCACCAGGCAGTCTTCCTAGCTGGGAGAAAATGTATTACTACATCGCTGTTAGTTTTACCTCCATCATCCACCTTCAATAGCACTTTCTTAAATCTTTTGAGAAACAAAAAGGCAGCAAAGGTTCGAGTGAAGACTTTAAAAAGAATTCCTCATTAGTTTTAAAAGGTAGCTATGTAAACTTTTGGTAAAGCAGTTAACTGAAACTTGACATTATGCATCTTATTTTTCATTTAGTAATGCAATGATGTAGTGCTATAGTATTGCTGTTTTACCAAAACGTATCTTTAGCAAGAATTCCAAAAGTTTTGATTTGAGGCAATAAATGTTGTTCAAACTTAACATCTAATAATAAAGATGTTGAATAGCTGAACTCATCCCTTCATTTGGTGTTACTCTTTTTTTTTTTTTTTTTTTTTAAAAAAAAAAAAACAAAACACAACAACCCAAATATTTGTCTCGGCTTTTATATGTTTGGCTTTATTTGTTCTACATATTATTCTAGAGGGTGGGGTGGGGGGAACCTTGTGGCTTCAAAAAATTATACCAGATGTTGCATCTTTCAAAAATCCACATTTTTATGAATCCCTTTTGTGGTTACATGAGTTGTTTAAAATGTGATTAGTGTCATACCTACTGATCATAAATCACAGTTTCCTCATCAAACATTTCTTTGCTTGCATTTTATTTATTCATCATTTGGTATTGCCAAATTTTAATAACATTGTGAAAATTTACCCCACTGAAGCTTTGTTCATGTAAACTTCTTTGAAACATAGACTTTAGACTATTTGTGTAAAATGTGGATTAATACATAGCTTAGTCTTATTGCTTCCCAAGTCCTTTGCTTCAGAACATCTTCATGGTTTAAAAAACCAACCAACCAAAAAAACTTCTGATGTCATTCAGTTAAAAGGGAATAATTTCTTTTTGCTCCCTGATGGGGTGCACAGCTGAAAGGATTCTCCTGTGCTAGCTGCCTGCTGATGTAACAGCTGACATGCCTACAGTCATAACAGCAGAGTCTGATCCAGCATCTCTTTCCAAAAAGAACCGGTTTTTCTAGATGTTCTCTGTGGATACTCTGCTTTAAATCATTGGATTTTATTTCATTCATCTTCATTGCCATGTGTATTTACTTTCTCATGTTATGTACCATTCTTTCCTGCAAGCTAATCTGTTGGTTAGCAATTCATAAAAGTAGCATTCAAATGAATGAATGCTCATGATCTGGTCCTCTGTGAATTCAGAGGTAAGATTAGCACAGATGCATACATCAAGCCCATCTCTCTACAGCTAGGCATTATATGAAGTATAATAAACAAAAATACAGCTTTTTAAGTTCCTCTCAGCAGAGATTGGATAGAGAGACTGGAAGAGCACAGGCAAATATCTGGTTTCATTCTGGCATTAACTTGCAACAGCTCATGGACTATATTAGGAACCCTCTTTGTATTGTTGGGGCTGAGTTTCAAATAGTTCTGCAAAGTAATGAGTGCTCTTGGCAGACAGAAAAATTCCCCCAAATTAGAAGTGAAATTAGATGAGTGCAAGTAGCGTTACAACAATAAGGTTAATCAGGTAAGGCAATAATTTGTGGGAAAGGATCATTAAAATGTCAGTGCTAGAGATGTTCCTGGACTGCGCGTCGTGTAGACGATGCTTCGCTGCAAAGGAAGGAATGGCAAAGTCTGTTCTTCCTCAGTAACCGTAACACAAAGCACTGCTTCTTTTGTGCTTGTACATTCTTTTTCATTTAGCAGCAGCAAACTTATTGGTGAAGATCAGAAAACTCTTTAAATAACCACTTCCTGGTATGTCCTTGGGTTGCTGATAGCTCAAAGGAGAAACTTATTTTAAGGGTGAGTATTCTGTTCTTGATCACGGCTTGTGTGGGACTGTTTGTGGCTGATTAGTATGTATAAAGTGTAAGTAAAAATCTTAATGATTTGTGTATGTACAAAACTATGACCAAATGCCGTTTTCTGCTGTCAAAAGCCATCACAAAGAAGCGCTTAGAAATGGTCACCTGACTTAGAAATAGGCCTTGGATCTCTTTAGTCTGATATTCTGTCTTCATCTGTGACTAATACTGGACTGAGAAGGAGATGCATAAAATTACATTAATGTTACAGTAGGACAGTTTCCAATTCCTGTAATAACTGTAAGTCCTTTTCTCAAACCCTATTCTAAATATATAATGTTTTTTTAAGGTATTTGACACCGGTATTTGGCACAAGGCTGTGTCACCATTTTGCAAGGAGGAATTAAACCAGGAACAAAACTTCATAGGTTAAAAACAGGGGGAATTGAACGTGTAAGTGAGGAAATGCTGGCGGTGCTTCACTTGAAGTGTCACAGCACTGAGTTGATAACTTTATCAGCTTTCACCTATGGTTTTTCACCTCTGCATGACAACTGAGGAAGAACTGTACCTGTAGCATCCATAGCCACCCCAGAATGTGTCTGGTTATGTTTGCACAGTTTCTTCCTTTATGAAATTATCCCTCTGCAGTGCTAAATGTACATCTAAGCTGCAGGTCTTTGGAGTGCCTTCAAACTACCATGCCACAGTGGTGGTTGGCTGATTTTAAGTCCACTTGGGGTAGAATGAGGAATGGTACCATCCCTCCTCTCTCCTTTGCATGAAGGAGGAGTCCAGGCACATGGGTCAGGCTTGAGGCATTTAAAGTATGTCCAGATTTAGCCTAAGTCAGGAAAAAAAAAAAATCAATATTCTTTCAATGAAATGGTATTTGTGTCATTAATAACTAATAAAAAAAGTAGTAAGCCAGTTGCATTGAACTGCTAGCAATTCAGAAAATAAATGCTGGTTTCCAACCAGCTTTTCTGTTGCCAGCTTGTTAGCATCTCTGACTACTATTGCACATCAATGTTGGGACCTTCAAAATAGCCAGAAAAATTAGTTCTTTCTTGCATGTTTGTCTGGTAGCAGGGGAAGATTAGAAAGGGCCATGTCCTTTTAAAGAAAAATCTGTTGGCTACAGAGGCTCCAACAGTCCATCTGGCAGTGAAGCATGGAGAGAGTACAATAAAATTAGGGAGTCCTAAAATAACAGATAAAGTTGAAGATAAGAATATTTTCTAAGTTGTAGGTCTTCAGCTTCTTGTTTATTCATTTTGTGCTTCAACTGTAAAACTGGAATATGGTAGTGATAGGGATTTATATTCTCTGATAATGTGAGCTGCAGTTAAAACCTCACAAGAGTTGAAGGATGGATAAAGGAAAACCAAGCAAACCGTGAGCTCATTTGTTTTCATAACACAGTGGGTCACTGTAGTACCCTGAATAGGACAGAGAACAAGAAAATGAAAAACCAGGACTACCTTCAGCAGACTGAGGGTGGGAAGGGTAGAAAGCTACAGGTAAAATTGCATTTGATTGTTTTATACTAAATTTTGTACGTTGGCCAGAATCCCTGATACAAATTCTTCACACTGGAAAAATATTTCTCAGGGGAATCGATCTTATTACTTTTTTTTTCCATTTTGATGAAAAAAAAAAGTAATGATATGAAGTGGAAAATGTCAAGTAAAATTAATATAAATATTGGCCTCATGTAACACAATAGAAAACACATTTCACTGTGTGGTGGTGGTATTCACTAAAGACCTTAAATACAGGTGTGCTAAACTGTCAGGACATTTTTATACAACTGATTGGTTTTCCTTTGCTAGAAAATGCTGCAGTCCCTAGGGCTTGTTCTCCCCTCAGACCATGACCTAGAGAAGTTTTTTTAAACACTTGCTGCGCAAGGCCCACCACACCATTCCTTTTCATACCTATACAAGGTCTCAAATTTTTTCTATCAGTGTAGTGTGGCCCTATTACTGCAGTGCCTAAGCATCTCACCTGGACCATTTCCTCTTTCTCAAAGGCAATAGGACGAAAGTAAGGGACAGACACCATGGAGCTGGTGTGACAACTGCAATCTAAACATAGATACAGTTTGCTTTCACTGCATGCCTACAGCAAGTCCTTTCTGTGTGTGTCTTATGCCCAACATATGGAAGCAGAGCAGGAACCGGAGCACCATTTGGAGTGGGTAATGGAAGACTGCAGCTGGAGTCTGCTGTCCAGGCTCCCTGAGGATGTCCTTGGGGACCACACTAGAAGAAGAAGTAGTTGTTCATTAATGGTAAGACTGAGATGCTATTGTTGTACTCCAAAACAGAGAGAGTCTCTTATTTCAATAACTGGAAGGTAGAAAGCAGACATGCTGATGGGCTTAGATGCTTCCAAGTTAAGCAACTACTCTTTGAAAATTTGATGCTAAATTTGTTACCAAGTTTGATTTTTAGATTTTTGGAATCCTTTTGGTAATGTAATCCAAGATACACTGGAAACCCTTGTGAGAGCAAGAAATCAAACCCATATTTGCAAGTCTTGGCCAGTTTCCTAACTGCTAGAATGTCCTCCCTCTTGGAGTCTATTTTTCTGAAACAGCGCACTCCTGATTATGTGCTGTTTGGATGACAGCTTGAGAAATCTGTAAGAGGACTGAAGGGTGGCCTACTTGCATCTTAATTTTTTTCTGCATTCTTAGTGAAGATGTTCCAGTTGAGTAGTTGTTGTTAAGTTAATCACACATTGTCTAAAAGGTCTTTGTACCACAAATAGCTCTCTTTCAAAGTAGAAATCAAACCACCCTTTAAGTAGAAGATCTTCATAATAAAAAAAGTTGTGACTGATATGTCCAGCACTGCTACTTAGTTACTGCTCTTTATATGTATTTTCCATTGTTTTGAAGAGCCACATTCTGTCAGGTCACCTTCAATTCTTGCTTAAGAATCTTTTGGGCTTTCAGTCTGATGGATACTGATCTTCTTCCTTTAAATGTAAACTTAATCACATCTATACACATGCATATTAATTGTGGTCTATGTTGAAGATGGATTTTTAAGAATTAAAAATAGCATTGTGGCCACAGAATTTGATCCTTTCAGGGTTAGAAGAATATGGAGTGCCTGTCAGCAACATTCTCTGAGGTATTGTTGTTTTGAGGTCCATGCATTTGTTCATAAACAAAGATGTCTTTGCATATTTATTTATGTCTGTAGACTTTGATTGTCTCCCACTGGTGAGAGTAGCTGGCTTACCTTCAATACACAACAAGCAGTCAATTTAAATACAATTCAAATTTGCTTGTTTCTCTTGGCTAATGAGTAGCAAGTGATTTGCCAGCCCTAATTATGCGTTAATGTGTTTCAAAGAGGCACAGAGAATAAATGCCATTAAATTCTACAGTGGCTTAAAGCAGTTTGGTGTAACTGTGTTTAAACAAAGCAAAATGCAGCCTCTCTTTGTTACAGTGCAGTCAGTGGTGGCAGCTGAGGGTTTTTCTGTATGACAAAAAGCAGACAAACTAAATGTCAGATTAGAACTGTCCTGCAAAAACCCAAAGAACTACTTTATTTGGTAAATTTTATTTTTTTTTTTACAAACTCTTGTCTTCAGAAATGCATACGTCAGTGCTCTGGTGGCATGTGACGTTCAAGGTTGTACAGTGAACTGAGGGGGCTGTATAGAAAGTAGAATCAAAAACTGAGGTTCTTTGTTGTGCATATGTTCAAGCTGAGTACCACAAAGTAAGTGGGCAAAGATGAGCGTAGGTCTTTTTGGTTGGTTGTTTTTTTGGTTTGTTGGAGTGTTTTGGGTTTTTTTTAATGCACTGATGCAAAATTGCACCAACTGACAATCCCATCACCTGCAACTTGGTTACATGGCATGTGAAAAATAGCCTGTGTAAGTATAGTAAATCCTTTCAGAGGGTACAGCTGGCTTGAAATGAGCTGCAAGAGAGGATTGTTGTATGGGCTGTTGCATACAAAAATCTCTTTTCCTCTTTTTATCTCTACTTTTATTGAAAACATATTATAAGCACTGAGTTTGAGCTTTCCTTGAAAGCTTTAAAAACCCCTTATGTTCATATAGAGCAATTTATGTTTTCCTTATGTAGCTCCTTGTGCCAGAGGAATTTATAAAGTGCTTTTAGCAACTTAAAAGCCCACAAAGTGTAGGATAATCCCTCCCTGTCTTTAACTCAGTCCAGTATCCCTTCATCAGTTCTCCTAGTGGGATGGCTCCTTATTGTGGTAATATGTCTTCTCCACTGTGGATATGTTCAGGCTTGTAGATATGTTGAGGCTTGCTCTGACAAATGTATCTTATTTTTTGCCTTACTCTTTCCTCTAGAAGGCTGAAATCATAAGAATTTGTGGGATCTTTTTGAGGCTTACCTGGTAGTACCAATGTGATAAAGCCATTTGGGTGTACGCACCTGTATGTGAAGTCTCCTCACTTCTCTCTCATTTTTGTCATACCAGTTTAGACGCTTTTCAAACGCGTGATCTGCTGACATGTACAGCACAGAAGTACCAAGTGTACTGTGCTTCTTGAACTAAGAGCAGAGACTCCATCACCCCCATCTTCTACAGGTGATTTTTGCTGCTGGTTCACATATCATTTTGGTTTACCATTTGGTTCTCTGTCCTACTCTATTGTTCAACTATCTCTACTATCAACTACTGTTGTTCAGCTATCTCTAGAAAGCCTCATAATTGCCTTTTTCAATGCTGTAGTGCAAATGGCCAGAAAACAGGCTAATGATAGGGTAGAGCCATACCTGAAGCTCCATCTCCATCAACTTAAAAAGAAACTAAGGCAGAATACAGAAAGTATTTAGGAACCTCATTTAAAACACCTAAAAGAGATTTGGGGAAATCCTATTGCCAATCTTGTAGGCGTTTCTCTTGTCCTCTTGTTTCTGTCCAAGTTTCACAGACTGAAACTAAAGCAGGTAAGTTAAAATCCTGGTCCAGCAAACCATGTAGTACTACTAAGTGCTTCTCTGGATTGGGATGTGAACCCATAACTCCACTGAAAGTTTGGTACTTAACCACTTTTTGAGGATCACAATGTGAGTGACCTGCCTGAAGAGGGTGGTGCTATAGCACCAGGATCAGAAATTGGGAGATTCTTGTTCACCCTTGTCTATCAACAGCAAGTGAGGGGAAAGATGTTATCATTTAAACTGAATGGTGGTGGTGGATTTTTCACTCCATATGGAAAACCTGTTTCATGCTTTGTCTTGCCTTGTATTCCAGACAATGGCTGAGGAAAGACTTCAGAGTGGAAAATACAGGAAAATTGGACTCCGATACTGATCTGAACTGGAACAGTCAGGAAATACCATATTCTAAGCTTAGTGGGCGCCGACAATTTTTTTTTTTTGAGACCCTTAGTCCTTAATATGACTCATATTAAAAAAATATCCTGTTAAATTCATCAGCTGTTCCCCACATGGTCTTAAAACACTTTCCAAAAAGGTATCTATGAATGTAACTTTTTTTTTTGTTTGAACAGATTATTTAGTGTTTTCTTACTTTTACATGTCTCAAAGTTGGATGTTTATCTGGAAAGGAAAAAAAATCTTTAATACCAGGTGGTATTCCCAGGTTTCAATAACATTTCTTGATTTGAAACTTTATTCAGTGGTGTAAAATAGAAGGATATTTACTAGTGTCTGTTTTAATGAATGGAATGTTTTCCTTTTTGAACTTTAAACGTAAGTCATAATGTTACACTTTGGACAAATTAACTTTCTGTGATTATTTGGAAGTAGTGTGTTTTCCTTTTGTCATGTTCAACACTGAGGTAAAAAATCCAGTTTCTGAAAGTAAAATCTAGTTTTATTTTAATAAAGGTTTACTTTTTTCTGGCTCAGAATATCTTTAAACAACAGACACATTTCAATGGTGTTGTCTCTGGTTTACAAAGAAAGTACTGAGTCATGGCCAAACAAGTTATGTGACTGCTTTTCTTACAGCTGTCAGAGGCTAAATTAGGAATGAAGCACAGATCTCCCAACTCTTGTGGGTGTCACTACACCACCTTACTACTGTCATCTATAGCATCTTCTCTAGTACCTTCCTTTTCACTGAGCAGGGACATTAGCCTCTACCTGCTATTCTGTTTGGGTGGTCTTTTTACATATGGCAGAGAGATAAACAATGTGAAAGTTTAGCTGGTTCAAGGAACTATATTATATTACAATGCTTGGTTAGTTTAACTTTGGCACATGATTGAATACAAGGGGTAATTATATTCTGGAGTTATTGAATATATGAACAGCTTGGAAAGAACAATCTTCAGGGAGGTGGAGGGCTCAGTTTGATTATAGAGCTGCCTTATTTATGCCTTATGGGACTACATTGTTTGCTGGCTTCTCTCTGTTTCAAGGTGCAAAAGAAATAAAATACTGACATAACGATTTGAGTTTGATTAGCTGAACACCAGTAAGAGTATTTTTTTGAACAATGGATTTGATGAGGAGAGTTTAGCCACATCCACAGCAGAAGGTGGCGCGGTCTTGCTGTTCCACACTGTGCAGCTTCCTCATGAGCATGTGTAAGAAGAGTGAAAGACTGAATGCTAGTTTTATACTGAAAAACCAAATAAGCGTTCATTCTGGGTGTATTGCCTGCCACCCTAGGTTGGCTTACCGTTTCAGTTCCTACTGTCTACTTATGACAACAGTTTGCTGTAGGTCTTAGCTATATGGCCCTTGATCCATTACTAGGAATTCATGAGCAGTATTTAACCCATCAAAGATATTTGAAAATTAATGGGTATCTAAATCATTTAGGCAGCTCTGAGGTCCCCATTCTTAACGTTTCTGCACTATTCATTATCTTAGTTGTGATAAGATGCTGTAGTGATGCATGCCTGAGGGCCTGCATATCCACCATTACTTGTTTCATTGTGCCCTACGTAAGGTATGTTGCTCTGTTTCTGGAACTGTGTTTAATATGTGGTAATGTTCACTCCACTTTCCCAAGTTCTCTGAGGTAATGCTATAAAACAACACGTTGTCCCCTAAGAGGCCAAGGCAGATGACTGTTAGAGGGACATCTGAACCACATGATCTGTCATGCAGTGAACATCTGTTTCAAGATTCCCAGCATGCTGGGAATGATTAATGAGTGTTTTTAAATGTATTTCACTTTATAAGTACTTGACTGGCACTAAATGGCCGTAGTCTTTTGCTTAAAAGATCTCACAGCACTTACTCCTGAGCTTTGAAATATTTACCTTGTTTTTTTCAGTCTCTCTTCTAACAGCATAGTAATTGAATATATAAATACATAGCATACAGCATTGTTTTCCCCTTTGGGGCTTCTGAATGCAAACTTTCTGCTGATGTATAAGCTTGCAGGGAAACATTAAGTATGGAAGGTGACTTTCCAAAAAGGTCTGATATTATTGAGATTCAGGAGAAAAAGATTTGATCATTGTTTGTCCAAGGAGCCAGGTTCCTGAGAAAACGGAGAGGTTTCCTGACGTGCTTATAGATAAATAAGGAAATTCCCAGCACCTGAGCAAGTCAACAGTGTATTCAATGCTCTTGACATGAGTAAGTGTCTCATTGAGGATTGGTTTGCATGGTGCTGCTGTGCAATCTGAAGGGCCACAAATGATGGCAGTGAGATGGCAGGAAGACGTGGATAAATGTTGTTAATTTTTCTTTTTGGGTACTAGCTAGAACCTCTGTGGCTAACTCTGGAATAGCACCCATCCTCATCACAAAAGTTGTTGGACAGCAGCCACAAGTAGTATTCTCTGTCCAGGAAGAGCTGCTCTCAAGGGGTGGGAGTCTGTGAGATGGCTTTGAGGAAGAGGAGGGGAACAGGGCCATGGGGAAGGGAGAAAAATCAGCTACTTTATTATTCTCGCAGCACTGCATAAGATCCACCTGGTTTTGTGTGACATGCCTGTTTTGTAGACATCAGTGAAACCTGGGAATGCAGAATGGAAAAAGTACAGGAGACTGTTCAGCAGCTCACTGAAACCATTTGCAGCTTAACTGGCAGGCAGACAAGGCGTTTAAGATCATTGATCACTCTCACCAGCTGGATGTTCAGACAATAGCTTTTCTCCTATTTTTCTGAGGGGGAAAAGCTTTAGTTCTGCATTGACTGTAATTTGGCTATGTAAGAGGTTAATCTGTCTGGTCCAGTTCATAACTCTTCTGCAGATTTTTTAATTTTAGGAGAAAGAATAAGCTCTTAAATACTTTCAGGGATGGAATCCATGTTCTTGCCTTTTGCAGACCCAATTTTGCTGTAACACTAGTGTGTGTGTTTAAGTGGCCTTAGGCTGCTTAAAATGGGGACATGTGAGGCCAGTTGGTATGGCCCCTTGCGTTCTTCCAGTTGCTGAGAATTAGTCACGTGAGACTAGGCAGTAGATGGACCCCTTTCCTAAATCCAAGGGCCAAGTTCTGTCACTGACACAGTGAGGATAACCCCTTTCCTCCCAGGTGATTCTTTGTTCTTTACACAGTGGATCCTTTTCCACTGCAAGAGGCCTTTCTGTGCTGCATGAATAGCATCGAGGCTGAGCCATCAAAATCAGCTTAAAGCCCTTAAGCCCAAGATGTCACATCTGCTTTACTGAAATTACAACAGGAAAACAATATGATTTAAAAAAAAACCACCAAAAAATCATTTCAAAATAAACACTCTTAAAAACTTAGTGGAAAAACATCTGCAGTTTTCGGACCATTACAGCAGTTTGTCAGGAAGGTCATGCAGAATTTTTGCATTTTTTTCTTTGAATTTATTATTGCTGCCTTCTATTTCTAAATAGCATCATTTCCCACTAAGAAATATTTAATTTATGCTGATGTCAGCAATGCCATGTGGCTGTTAGGCAAAACTGCACTTACCTGGAAAAACGGAGGCACCAGCAATGCTAAGCAGGCTCACCTGAGTGCTGACACAAGAGCTTTCATGCTGTTAAATGTTAGCATGGTCACTGGCAGGAACTTGGTCCTGCAGACTTTCTAAAATACTTTTTCTTTATTAACTGTTTGCCAGCTCTGCAGATGTGATTGAATGGCTAATAATGCCGCTGTTGTAACAGAAGTGTTTGCTGTCTCCTCCTTTCATAGATACACAAAGGGAAAGATTTGGGAAATCCAGGGTTCACAGAGAAGCCTAAAACAGAATAGTAAAAGCATACATTGCTCTTTAGTAGATTCTTGCATACATTCAAAATATACTTTCTTTGTCATTAGTGCTTGAATATAAGTGATGTTACTGCAGGAGTTGAGTCAGTTGTTAAGAGACAGCGTTGTAGTGACTGGCTTAAATCAAGTCTTTAAACTTCTGGCGCAACTGAATGCGACCCTGCCCCTGATTAACGTTAAGCAAACCCGTCTCTTTAGTTGTGAAGCCCTGAAGTACTTGCTGTACTTCTTATGAAAACACAAAACTTGTCTGCTTTCCGGTACCCAATGTCACATACAGCTTTCTATAGCTGACAGAAGGCAGATGCTGTTGTTCTTAGACTACAAAACTAAACAAGCATTGATTGCAGTGTGAAGGATCAGTGTAAGTTTTGCTTAGGGCTGGGTTATGAGAGTGCTCTTTGGGATTAACTCAAGGCTCTTCCTCAGACTTCACATGGCAAGTGAGAGGCCTGTAACACATCTAGTAGGATGTGCTTTAGTTATTTTACAGCTGCGAAAAAAGAGCTGAACCATCAAACAAGTCTGATGCAAGTGTTTTGTTCTATTACCCTGTAATCAGCCTACACCCACTGATGCAAAGCTCTGAATAACTCTGTGTGTGCAGAACTCATTCAACCAGGCATCTGAGAAGTCCCCTTAAATTCAAGAGTGAGTGGGCTTATTAGGTATGCCCAGAGCTATTCAGGTAACGCAAATGCATTCTGCAAATAGTTTGCAGTAGTCAACTTCCACACCAAGTTATGTAAATTAATGGGAAAAGATGATAGCTCAGTCTTGATACAGCTGCATAGGCACAAAGACTTGTCTCAGATACTTGTTATATGGCCAAATTCAAGCAATTTCTACCAGCTATTTCTTGGTTGAGATGCTGAATTTCTCTGGGTGGGTGGGTAGTCTGTGTTCTGCTCTTTAAAACAGCTATTTAAAATTAATTTAGATTAATATCTATTTAAAAGAGGTGTGTGCACATGTACACGCATAGATATTTCTTTGGTGGACAGGGAGTGTTTATTCATTGACCTCTTTTCAGGAATATGCTGTAACAATTTTCCCCTCTGATTTTATACACCTAAACCTATTGTTAAGCTGAGATAAGGTGGGAAACCTGTGATCCACATTCAAAATGGTCAATTATAAATGTTTCCAGCCACGCTTAATGCATGAACTCTTGTCTCCTTTTAGCTTTGATTAGCACACAAAGTTGCCCTTTGCTGTATGTTGAAGCAGATGGCTCGTGCCACCTATGAACGCAGCCCCAGTGGGCTAAGGATGGAGAGGCTGCACCACTGAGCATAGGATGTGAAAGAATTACCGGTACCTCTTGGTGCTAATGGGAAGCTCAGGGGCATTTCACCTGAGCTGACAAACAGCCTTTATATAGGGACAGCCTGTCCACTGAGAGCCTGGGCAGGACGTGCTGGGTTTGGCATACCAGCAGCGGTCTCCAGAGGGGTCCATCTCCACCTCTAGCACCACTAATTTTTGAGGCAAGAGAGCGAGATGATGCTATGTGTGCGTATACTTGTGAGAAAGTTGTGTATAAGCTGGTTGTGGATGATCCATGTATGGGAGCAGAATATGAACTGGCTTGTTTGAAGAGTCAGGCAGGAAGGCTGGGAACCCAGTTTTGTTCCTGCTGAAGCTGGGAGAAAGTAGCCATTGAGAGAGAGTTGAAAGGGGAAACAGGGAGCAAGAGGAAATGAGAATGGAGACATACTCAAAAGCACTTACTCATATCATATGTGTATGTTGGATTCTTGAAAACATTGCTGCCACTTAGTTGAACTGGTGTTTACTGGTTTACAGTGGAACATCTAAGCGTCCGTGCCTTGGATACCAAACCCATCGCTGCGGTGTGCATAACTGTGTAAGCCAGCTAACGTTGCTGCTATGACTACAAAGAGCTAATGCCAAGCTAATGAACTCAAGGATGCGTGTGCTAAGTTATGAATGCAACCAGTTTCTTTCCCAAAATAGGCTAGAACTTGCACTGAGTTGGTCTAGTTGTAAGGAAATTCTAACACGTTTACAAAAATCTTTTTGTTTTGATGCTGATAATCACACCCCTGCTAAAGCAAGGACAATATTATTTCTGTATGGATGAAATTTAACAGTAAATCAGAATATGTAAATGAGATGTGGTTGAACTAATCTACAGCCAAGTCTTCTTGTTTAGCTAACAGGCTTTTTCCTCATACCAAAAATGCCCTATTCAGTCTCCCCAGATCTATTCCCATGCTCTTTTTCCGTATTTTATATCCAGAGTTTGGATGATGTAGAAATTGGGAATGGGCTTCTGCCAAATTCTCTTCCTTTCTTTCTCTTTTTCATCTTTTTCTTGTTCTCTCTCCTGGACTGGTAGTGCAATCCACAGTCAGCAGTAGCTTGTAATGTTTTCTCTTTCTGTGGTTTGAAATTTGCCATTGAAGGGGATGTTCTGGAAAAAAGAGGCAAAGAACAACCTGAAAAGAGTACTTAAGCAGAGTGTGTGCTCATGGGGGTAGCAGATGTAGCAAGCTACAGTGCAGGTGACCTTTGCATCTAGTGATCTATCTGAAGTTGGAATACTCCACAAGTCAAAACTGGTGGAATTTCCCACCTGCTGTCTGTGAGTTATTCCAAATGGAATGCAAATTCATATAAGATCGCAGTTGTTCAGATTTTTTTTCACACAGTTATTCTATATCCTTCATACTACAGGTGAAGCTAAGCTATCTGAGAGTATCTACTCAAAGTGAACAGATTCTTGAATTTGAAAAAAAAAGAAAATGTACTGAAAACTAATACAGCTACTCAATGTTTCCACAATTTGGCTTCTTCAAATAAATACACAGAACATTAAAAAAAATTTAAGTTCTAATTTATAGTATGGGGAGAATTTACCAGGAATAGCATTGGAAGATTAGTCTTGAGTAACAAAACTGTCTGAGATTCCACATTATGTCTTGGGAAAATTATTTTCCTGTACTCTGGGTGTAGGGAAATGGTAATATCTTAAGGTGCTCTTGTGGGAACTGTGAATCTTTAATTACATTCTCTATTCAAGGCTTAATAGTTGGATCTAGCTTGCAGTAGGTGCTCGGAAAAATGTCAGTGGGTCCTGTTGAACTGGTGAGTTGTTCTTGAGATAGAGGTTATTGAAACCATAAATAACGTACTAGCAATAAACTCTACCGTTAGGGAGTTGTGATTGTCTGGTTGGGTTTCAGTGCATGAACAGGTCAGCAGAAACAACTTCAAATCCTTTCTTGCCTTACGAATCTTGTCGTTTGTCTCTGGCTGTAGTTTCCACATCTGCACTTCTGCAACATGTTGTGCCAAGTCCTGTGCACTCTGCTCATATGAGTCATCGCATTGACCTCAGCTGGATGGCTCCTGTGAGTAAAATGAACACAACTTGGTCCCCTGCCAGGGTAAAAACTAATAGCTAGTCACTGTATCTGGACTTCAGTTTCCTTGATATTTCAAGGTACCTTATTCCAGCTCCAAACGTGGAGTATCTGAAACCCATGTATGTTGTTACTTGAAAGCCAACAGCCAGGCAGTCCTGAGGACTGTTGCGCCACCATGGTTATGGTTATCCCAGAAAATGTTCCATGTTACACAAAGGCCAAAGATTCCATGACTTCTTATTGTGGGCTCTCTTTCAAAATATGTTTTTTATTTCAAGAAGACTATGTTTCCTAAGAAAGCTTTTAGAGACACGTTTGTTTGTGTTGGTCAAATGAAAGTCACGTGGCACACCTCCCTTTCTGCTGTGGCGAGCCACACAGTGTTTGACATAATCCCACTATCTTGTGTGAAAAAAACAAAACAAAAAACCCCAACCAACCAGCTGAATATCAGATGTGCCTGGCTTGCATGTCAGTGAAACAGAAGGCATGTTACACAAGTCACCACGCTTTGCAAGCTCTATTTTTATTTTGCAACAACCCTCCCTTCAACTTTTTCCACTCTCTTTTCTAGGCATAGGGTGAATCCAGGGTTTTTCCTGAGGTAACTGTATGAAAAGAAGATGCAGGCACCAGGAAAGACACCTGAGTACTTTAACTTTTTGTGTGGCTTTCCATATTCCTGGGATTAGGTGTACTGACTGCTTAGCTGATTTTATACTCTAGGTGTATATGAATGTGATTTCTGTAAGGGGTGGTTCAACTGTTCAGTTGTCTCCAATACAGGAAAGTCAAAACTCAAGTGAAATGCCACCGCTCCAAATAAGTATTTGAAAACCCAACATATTTATTTGCCTTTAAAGATAAGTATGAGACTTAATCAAAGTTATCCGCTACCTCTAAAAATATAGAATTTGAAAACCTTCACATTAGCACACGTAATGACTTGGTAGGGCTATCCAGCTTTGCTTCACCTCTTCCTTTTTACCAGCGAGAGAACTTGGCACCGAGAAAGTAAGATCCTTTTTGTGTGCATGCAAATATGTATATAGCTGGTATAGGCATCTAGTAAGCGCATCTGATAAGCTAATGAAGAAACTTGATGAGACAAGATGAATTGTGATATGCTATACAACTGGGTAATTGCTGAGCTGATGCCATGTTTATAATCTTGGTCTGTTACTGCCTGTTTTGTTTTATTTTTTTCATGTGCATATTTAACTTAGCTAATTCTCCATAAGTTAGACATTCAGGCATCCCATTCATGGCTGGCTGAAGAGAAGTTCTGAGAGCAGCCAAATGGCACTGACATGAAAATAAGTGTTGGGTTAGTAAAACTGACTAGTGAATGTGAAACAAGAGTATCCTAAAACAATGTCTAGTCCAAATAACTGAAATGTAGAGTGAGAGGGGCTTTTCATGAGAAACATGTGTCAGGCAAATGAAGCATAAGGTCGGAGAAGTCGTCCACGTATGCGGAGGACACTGATGCGTGTGCTGAAGGGGCAGAGAATGGCTGGAGCCCCCACCATCTGAATTGCTCCACTGGTGGCTATATTGGAGGAATGGCAGGAGAGGGACGAGGCCTGTCTGTGGCCCCACTGCCCAAAGTGTACTTTCTCAGAAGGGGTTGTATGACCTGGTCAGGTAGGAGTGACAGTTGTAGATGTAGCTGTTTTGATTGCCCCAGAAATCTGCATCTTCCTCCTCGTTATTTCAAAACAATTTGCACCATATTTCAAGCTCTGTGTGCCTACAGGTGAGCCCATACAGTCTTGGGACATTGCACAATATTTATTCCAGTGCAGAATTTGTCCAGTGGGATTTATTTCTAAAATACCTATTTCAGACTTTTAAGATATTACTGCCTTGTTTCCAATGGAAACAATGGCTGAAGCCAGCAGGTAAAAGTGCTTGGCAAATTGTCGTACAGGGGAAAACTGCATTTGTTTCATTCAGTGCAATGACGACTTGCAGTTAGCAAAGAAAAAAAAAAAAAAAAAAGCTGTGCCATCCCGCTGCTGTGGGAGCTTCAGAAAAATCAGATGCTGACAGAGAAACAAGAGAAGGACAGAGGAGCCAGATCATGGGAACACTCGAGATTCTGGTTCTGAATCAAGTCTGGTTTGTTTCCTTATTCATACCATCCCTGAAACTTGCAAGTTTTCATGAGAACAAAGAAATTAAGTCAACTTAAATACAGCTGGTTATCCCTCTAGGTACCACTGGATACATTTCAGTGCAATTTATTACTAAAAAGTGAAGGATGTTTTGTTTGATAGAAAACAGACAAAAAGAGGGAATTAACATCATAAGTGAAAGAAACGTGCTTCCTTTTAGCCATGGTACTGAGCTACTGCACTCTGGACGTGACTGTTGCAGCTCATGAAGTTCCCTGTCCTGAGCATGCCCTGGGCGAAGAGCGCAGAAAACCACTGCTTCACAAATGCCGCTTCTGGTGTGCAAAGAGCTGGAATTAGGCTATTTTGTGCTGTCTTGGAGTGAGCTGTCCTACAACTGACCACCTGAGCCTGGAGTTTTGGTGGGAACTGCTGCCTCCCTGACAGAGGATGGGGTATGAAGAGTAGCCAGGTGACTAGTGCTGTTTAAATGTGTTTTGTCATCATGTTATGCCTGCTTAAGCCAGAAATCTTAGCTGGTTATGTAAAGCAATTTGAAATCGCTTTTCTTGATGGTGTTGTTGCTTTCCTGACCTCTAATCAATCTGTGCAGGCCGCAGTAATTTTACTAGTTAGTGCCAGTACAGTACGCAGTTTTCTTCTTCCACGAGAAGCAGGTGCTGGTGCCCTTACGAAGACCCTGTCATTAGCATATAACTGAGCAGCCATGGGCTTGTGCTTTCAGGACTGGGTTTTGGTTTTTTTTTTTCCTTTCTCCACCTATCTCCACCATCGCCGCTCCCCACCCCTTTTGTATTGCTCCTTCAGCAGGGTTGGAGGGAGATGGCACTGTACTGTTTGTGCAAAACTAAGCTATAGGCTGCTTTGGTCTGTTGAGCTCCAGAGAGGTAGAAGTGAGCTGATATAGACTAGCTGTAATATTTGAAGTACGGTACCGAGCAGAAAGTTCATTTAAAATATGTGAATGGGTCACTTAGTCACAAAGCCAGGACATCTTCTAGTGGTCTTGTGGCACTAATGCAGTGCTTGTGCAGTTACTAAACAGACGAAACAAGGTGCACTCGCAAGAAAAGTTACCCAAATAAGAGGAGCTTTACTGTTTTTCAAACTGAAAAGCTGCACTGTTGCAGAAATCAAGTGAAAGGTTGTTTTATAGTTGGAAATGTATCCAGAGCTGGCTGACCCGGTGGCTCCAGGAAGTCAGAGCTGCTGGTCCAGTCTGGTTAATTCTGGAATTTCTTTTCTTTTTTTTCTTTCTTTTTTTTTCCTCCCCCTCCCCCTGCACACTTCATCAATTTCTAATATGAAAACCAAACCATTTCCTTATTTTCATCATTTAATTTGGAACTGGATGGGACTACTCTCTGTGTCCTCAGAATAATGGGGGCACAAAGCTCATTTATCAAAGCTCTGCAATGAACAAAGCCACAGCAGAGCAGCATAGGCATAATTAACAAGGAAAAAATGGAGCTTGTGGCTTGATGTTGATGGATACAGAATGTGCCACAAAGGAAACAAGGCTTTGAGAATGCTTTGAACACAAAACCAGTCTCACGGGATCAACAATCCCATGCCAGAGTGTAAATTCAGGATACGATGGATAAGCTCCACCTATCATGATGACCAAGAATCATACTGCTGCAGTGGTGGAGGGTGTGGGTACTTCATGCACATATTTTGGGGTGGTTTGGAAAGGGAGGAGCCAGCTTACTTGCTTATTTTCCCTAGGAATGCTCCAGCTGGACTGAGCATTTTTTGCTATTGCTAGTTTTATAATGGCAGAAGTGTGTGCTGCAAAGGGATTTGTCCATAGTGAAACGGCATGTATTTGTCTGAGCTGTCATCAGCTTCTCTGCGCAGAAGAACCCAAAGACAAGGCAGATGTGGCTAGACAGGCTCTGTTTGCATATACGATCACAAACCTACTGTAGCTTGTCATGCAACTGAGCTCAGTGTTATGGGCAGGACATCCATCTCCTGACCCCAACACTCCTTAGGAAAAGGGAAACTAAAATCAAATTCTATTTGACGGCTTCTATCAAAAACTCTCCATGAAGGATCCAGGGAAACAAGCTTTTTAAAATGTGTGTCTTTTCCCTGGAAAATGTTTCTTTTACCATATTCACGTTTTTGTTTTCCTGTTGACTTAGAAGTCTTTAATACTCAACTCCTGCAAAAATGTCTTGCATATTCCTAACTCTGCAGTCGAGCGTTAGGCTAACCAGTAACAGTTTCAGCACATACAGTGGAAATTATCTTGGACAAGAACAAACAAATATTCCTTCATGAATAGTAGGATGGAAACATGAACATGCAGAACAGAGCTAAAGAGCAGGTTGCTGGTCCTGCTCAGTGGCAGTCCTAGAAAAATCAGAGGGGGTTACCATAAAACCCTCTGAGACTCCTGTATTTTTAAGATTGGTGGCAAGCAACAAAAAGGAAAGGAAATGGATCTCAGTGCTGCATCTATATGAAATACAGCTGAATGGGTTAAATATAGGGCTGTTTCTTAAATGTTGTGAAAGATGAGGGATTCAATTACATTACACTGCCTTATTATTGGTGTCTTATTTTATATGGATAACCTGCTTTGGTCAAATCAACACAACAAACATGATTTAATGAACGTGTTCTCATTAGAGTACAAGCTGGTTGAGGGTTGAAGGTTATGTATAGAAAATCAGAAGTGATTGCGTTACTGTTGCTTCATGAGTTACTATCACTCAGCAGATTTTTTTTTCATTGACTGTGTACTTATTCCTTGGCTAGTGTGAAAACAAACCAATATTAATTATTGGATTAATATTCATAGTATATTGGGCCAACATGTTTAATTCTGCAAGTTCAGTGAACTAAAAATTTGCAACTTAAAGCGCTAACATGGTACATGATAGACCTATTCCTGCTTCTGAATGCTCATGAAACAGGCTAAATTTTCAAGACAGATTACTGGTCATCTGGAAGATAATTTGTTCATAGCATTGGGGGGAAAAAAAATCAACTTCTTTAAATATCCCAAGAATTAAAATGTTTGTGTTACATTTGTTGGTTTTATGTACGTTTACATATTACATGTGTGGTAGAATTCATCTGTGTTAATACCAAATTTGAATTCTGATTAAATCATTGAAAGGGGCCTATGCAGGGCTTGCTAATTCATTCAAGTCCAGGAATTTTCATGGTGGCCTTAATGATGTAACTGTGCTGTCTTCCTGCTTTTTTTCTTAAATGCCTTTAGGCTTTTCATCTACTGTAAATATTTGTGAAATATAAGCTTGGTTTTAGAAGTACCTATTCTCGGCTAGCTTGCAATTGCAAATCTGACAGTCTGTTTTCTTTTGCCATGTCCCTTCTTTTCCAATTCCCACCAACAATTTCTTAAAAATTTCATAATGATTTTCCTAGTGTTTGTTTATGGTTTTTGAGAATCAATGCAAACCATATGTTTCAGTGAGGTTATGTGACAGTATTCTCTTCCTTTGTACAAAACCACACAATTTTCAATTTCAGCACCTTTCCACAATTAATGTTTTGCTTAAGTCTGCATTCCCCCTGCCCCCATATTCTAGTGGTTCTGTTATGAGAAATATTTGCAATATCAAGTCGGGAAGAGGCGGGGGGGGGGGAGAAAAAATAGAAGATACTGTCTGCTAGTCACAACTATGGTGCAAGCCATGAAATGCGAACTCTTTCATTTTTTGTTTGCATGCCTCTGACCTGGGAAGATGACTGCCTCCAGAGGAAGGAGATAATTTAATTTCCATTCATGTCAACTTTCATTTCTCTGCAAAGAGGTAGCAGATATGTTTCAGATTCTGTGGGATCACGTATTTTGCTTTGGTGATATAGCATATCTCTGCCATGGGACTTGGGTTAGACCACCAGGTTTCCTTTGCCTCAGACCCTTGGGTGGGCGTGAAACCAGACTGTGTACATTTGAAAAAAAAAAATAAAAAATCTTACCCAGTAAACTGTCCAGTTACTGACTTAGTTTTTACTTTGATCCTTTCATGAATAAAACAGTATAGCGAAAGACCTCAGGAAGAGTAAGGACTAGAGGAAAGGTGAGCAGGGTAGAAAAGGAATCACCTGGGAATCACAGATTGGGTTTTCTATTTTATAGTCCATGTGCAAATGGAAGGGCCAAAAATTCCTTATCTTGAAGGCTGGTGTTCAATAACTGGAAGCTATTCAGAAGTGTTGTATACTCAAGATGATCCTGAAGGAAACGTTAGCTGAAATTCCTTAGGGAAATTATGATAATTTCACTACTATTTAGAGTTTAAAAAAACCCAAAATCATTAGTTCCTGGAATGGGTACATCTTGCCTAATTTAAAATACTGCAGTCTTCTCAGATGAATTGTTAGATTCTTAGAATGGATTTTAGTCTTTTTCTTAATGTTCATAGCTCCCTCTTCAATAATTTGAAACTGTGCCATTGGGTCTCTTCCCTCACTTTAATTTTATTTTTTTCCTAAGTAGGAGCAGCTCTGAATTGAGTTTATGGACTTGAAGCCCCTCCTCAATAACAAATGTGTCATTTTCTGCAGGAGTTACGTGACTTACAGGTTGTCCTAGCTCTAAAACATGTAAATAAATTGTATATCTAGAAACGCTGCTGTCTCTTCTCAATGAAAGCACTGTTCCTCATCATGCGAGTCACATTTACTTAACTACTGTGTGCTCCTATACATGTCACTGCAACCAAACGGTTCCAAGTACACGGGGAAAACACCCTGCACTTTGGTCAATAAACGAGGTAGTTGTATTTGTGCTAAAGCCCTCACTCCAACCACCAAATTTCTGTTGGGGAGAGGAGGAGGAACTCAGAAATAAAACCAACCCCAAACATCAGTTCTATATGTCCTCCCTGCTTCCCTGACAAGTCTTGCATCCACATGGGAATTAGCATGCCTTTAGGTGAGAAGGCTGTGTTGTTTGTGGACATCCAGTTGGTGCTGTACCTACTGCCTTGCAGGTGAGGCTGTAACAGTGGAGACGGGCTTGACATGTGTAAAATTCATAAGATTTCAGATGTGGCCATGTGTTTATCACATTGCAATTGAGCTCAGGGTGGAGATAGAAGTGAAGATGTATCCATGGTCTTCCAGAATAGCTCGGAAATGTCTGGTTTGCATTTTCTTCCAACTTAAAACCTCCTATTGGCTCACATGAAATATGGGCAGTTTTTGACTCTAAAGACAGTTGTCACAAGGTGATAAGCAGTACCTGAATATCAAAGCTGGCAGACGTGACAGCCCTTTTCTGCATAGCTTTTTGTCTTTAAGCATTCGGTGGACTGTCCTTCTTTGGAAATAAATGGGTTTCTTTTCTCTTGTAGTAGGTTTTTTTTTTTTTTTTTTTTTTTTTTTTAGTTATTGAAATAAAAGAATAATCTACTTGGTCTTTAATACATAAATCCCTGGTAATTATTTACTCTCTTCCTTTCATGAGGCACATTAGGTGCTTGAATCAGTAAAGTATAGGCACTGTTGGCACATGTTAATGCAGAAGAAAATTCTCTCTAGCAAAGGAGGGCCTCCTGACTGTAATCTACAGTTATCTTTGGGCCAGTAGGACTCTAATGTTCTGGAGTAGTGGAGCACTAGTGAGCGTATTTGTTGCCATAGCATGTATCGGATCCTAGAAAATAATGATCCGAGCCATTTGGAACAACAGCCAAACTGTAGTTGTGGAAATAAATGCAACTGCTTCATTGTCTCAGCTTTCTGTGGCTTCTAACTCTCGAAGGGGCTTTTATTCTTACAGAATGTAAGGTGACCAAATTGTCATCATCAGTTTGCAGCTTTATCCTAGGTGCAGGCTTCAGCCTTCCTCAGTGTGATCTAATTTAAAGTAACCTTAATCCTGTATTCACAGAAGGAAATGGTGGTGTACCAGCGGGTTTTTTTTGGTTGGTTATTTTTCTTTTTACACGCCTCTAATTTCCTGGGAGTGTCTTGCGTGGTAAATTTCTTAATAGAATTCAGAAAATATGAATAAAATATCTTATTAAAATGCCTATATAGGCAGACCTATAGCTGCCCCCGGGCTTAATGCAAACATACAGATGTATTAGCTATCAGCCAGGAAGCAATAACTTGCTACGTTTGGAATGCACAAGTATGCTGAGATCAGGTGTTCAAAGTGTTGGCTGTTGTGTACCACTCAAACTTCTGGCTGTATCTGAACAAACTTGTTCTGTGGGATCATGTTTTTGAAGGCTTACTAGTAACTGTAGGACTGGGACTTCTTGTCCATATTCACACTGAAGCTTGTGCTGTAAATCATTGTGGGCGTAGCACTGTTCTGTTATTCAGGACAAAGGAGGATTTTATCAGAAAACTCTTCTTTGTACTGGGAAGAAGCTTCTCTCAAGGCTCTTGTAATTTGTCCTAGCTTTTTTGGCTTTTGGTTTGACTTAATGACTTTTACTCCAGCAATGGTAAGCCAGTATCGCTCAGCATTTCTCCTCTACAGGCAGAGGACCCATAAAAGGCAACTTAAGTTTTCTTTGTGGAACATACAGTCAGGTCATGAAATCCTGTGGGTTTGTTTTTAGAGTTGCCACATAGAGTGATAGGGGTACAAATAAGCCTATAGTCCCTTGGCCTATAGTCCCTCAGAAGGGAAATAACTGATATATAAATTAATTAGGGCTGAGATTACTGAAATTGGTTTAGTGATGTTTCTTTGATTATATAATGGTGTAATGAAAAAACCAGATGTTTTAGTAGTGCAGACAAACATAGAAAGAGTATATGAGAGTGGAATTTTGCTTTTGTTAATATAATTACTGTGTATTTACTGAAGTTAGGTTTGATCTGTTTTGATACTATGGTAATCACGAACAGGAACTGAAATTGTCTTATAATAATTTTTTTGCTAAATATAAAGCTGTTAGGCCAATAGTTATTTGGGCAAAAATGTACTCTATTGAAAACAGACAATGAGATGCTAGATACTGTGTTAGATTTGATAGTACGCAATGTCTGGTTTCACTGTTTCAGGTTGTTAAACACTAGATAGGTACTTTCTATGTCTAGGAAACAAACATGGTTGTTTTTTAAAAAGTAAATATCCTTTCATGATTATTATACAAAGAAAAGCATGGAAGCCATAGCAAGAAGAGGTTGAGATAAAATGATCTAGCCTTGCAAAAGTATTAGACGTGGGACCTTTCTGTTGGTCATTTGATCACCTTACCTTAAAATTATTGAAGTCCTAGACCCATTGCAAAAAGGTGGGAATTCCCTTTTTCCCTTCTCCCCCACTCCTGCCAAAAAAGAACGTCTTGCTGAAATACCACTCACAGCAGGAGGTCAGAAGTACTCTGTGTGTGTAAATCCTTCATATTCATCTATGTATTGGGAAATGCAAGGCTGGAGCATAAAATTTTTTTAGTTCTGGCCAAGCACGCACAACACCATTGAAGATTACATATTCAGGTGTGGAATCTGCAATAAAGGGGGAAACAAATGCACAAGTAAAACCACATGAGACCAGGCTGTCTGTGCTCCAAGGCTGGCAGACATATAACTGCATCAACCAAGCAAGGTGCCTTTTAAGTAGTGGGCTGCCATCCAGTTAAAGACGTAACCCTGTTCTACATCAATAGAAATGCCATTCTTTTATGGGATAGAAAATTGTAAGACAATTCCCAAGTTAATGACAGAAATGCATCATAGCTGAGAAATGGCACATTCAAAAAAAAAAAAAAGTTATTTGATTCAACTCACGTGCACAACATCAGGCCTTTTGTCAGCTCAGCTGGTAGGAAGGTGTTTTGGTTTTGGTGTTGTTAAAATACCAAAGAATTTCTTGCAATGACTACCATAGACTCATGGATTGGGCACATTACAAGCAAATAACTTGGGTGGCTCTACTTGCTAGTTTAGTTAGGTGGAGGAAATGGTACGTGCTCTGGAGGAGTTGTTAAGGGGTAATGCAAGTCCCCCACTAGGGTGGAGTGGAAGGACTGCAGAACTGGATGGGCTCCTGTGAGCAGAGTTCATGGTCATCCTGCTGGCTCAGCAGAAATGTTGTTGGTGAGTGGTACCCTAGACAGCCTTGGTTCTGCCCAAGTATTCATTCTCCCATCTTTGTTTAACCATACTATTTTAATTCCCTGGCAAAAGATCCATTTAGAAGCTTTTACTTATAATCCACATATCTGATTTGTTTAAAATAAATATTCTTTCCTCTCTTTTACCTCTAAAAGAAAACTATTCAGCCACAACTCATTAGTGTGAGCATACAGCATGACAGTGAATTAATTTTGTAGATGTGTGAGTGTCTCTCTACAGCATTAACTGCACAGTAATAAAGCAAATGTGTTGTGAAGCTAACTAAAGGGGGATTTCTTAAATAGACCAGAGTTTTCTCATACAAGAAAAAAAAAAAAGCAAATATCGGTGATCTGTCCTAGTCTGGTGAGGAACTTTCTGAGCAGTGTGAAGAAAGATCTCACTATGACCATAAAGGGTCATGTCTTATATCAAAGGCATTGTATTTCCTCTTGTGAATTACTCTCCAGATCTAGCAATGTTTCTTGCTGACTGCCCCTTTCATTCCTGCTTGACAACGATTGAAGGACTGCAGCTTAACTCTGCAAAGGGGGAATTACCCACCTTGAGCACAGTACATTTAAATCATGTACTTCATGTGCCTTCTCCCTTCCAGTAGTTTTAGGTTGGTTTATATTTTGAGGTGTGTTTTGAGAAGGCACAAAGATAAATTTCAAGTATCTAGAGAAACTACTGCAAGCAAGCATACATTTGAATGGAAGGTCCTTGAAGGTGATACTTATTTCTATATTATTATAGCTTTATAGTTCTTAGTAAAATGGATGGTGATGTAGAATAGCTAATGTTCAGTCTACTGCTGTGATTGTCAAGCATAGAGGTGGAAAATGGGGCGAATAGTAGTGATGTCAATAAATGTTTTCTTAATTAAGAAATGAGGAATTAGGCTATGGGACTTTGATAAGTGTCCTCTTTAATGCTAGTATTGTGTTCACCTATGATTTAATTACATGACTTTTAAATAGCAAAAAAAAGGCATTCATTCTCAAGACAAGTGGTGAAATTGGTGAGCACGGACATTCAGAGGATGGGTATGTGCACACCTTGGTTATGCTGTTCTCTGGAAACAGGAGGGCAGGAAAGGAAACAGCTATGCAATGGATCCTGGGCAAACTGGGTAACCACCTCAAACAAGACTGTCTTCCTTTTTAATGGGAAACATTGCTTGCGCTGTTTTGTACTGTCACTATAAACACAGGAGTCTGCCGAATGATTTTGTCCATACCTGTTTAAAGTTATGAGACATTGGGAGAGGGGGTGTTTGGGGGTTTGGGTTGGGGTTTTTTGTTGGTGTGTGTGTTTTTTTTTTTTTTAAGGTTCTAAGTTGACTTTTGCTCCAGAGGAATTGTGTCTGAGGCTTTAAATTATTGGAAAATATTGCGTCTTTCCAGTCTACTCATTGAACAGGGCAGATGTGATTCTTGCCTGTTTTTTGTCCATTAGGAAATAAGGCTCTTGAGACTGGGTTGCTGTGAAGTGGGGATTTTAGGCATAGAGAGCAAGAGCTATGTACATTTTACATACTAGTATGTTAGCTCTTATATCGTCTCTGTGGTTTCCATGAGCAGGGATTTGATAATATCCTGAAGCCTTCTTTCATCATTGTAGAATGGTATTTTTGGTTTCCTCTATGCTTGCAAAATAAGCTTTCCCAGTTATGTTTTTATAGTTAACCTTATCAGCAGCAAGGCACACACAAAACCTGATTTTTAGAACCTATAACTTGAGTGTTGCAGCTGTTACAGGGTGTGCTGGCCACTCTTTCAAGTACAAAAGCCATAGCTGGGAAGTTATTTGTGGGATGCAGTCGAATATATAGACCATAACCACCTGTAGCATAGCGTGTGGCTAATTGCTCAGAGAAAGAAGTTACAAACCATCATACGTAATAAAAGTCACACGTTGCCACAATTCAGACCTCTTTTTTTGTCTCTGTTTAGCCATCAAGATGATAAGAAATACTTGGTTTGGGTCATCCAGTTAAGGTGGAGGGGAGTTGAGAGCATTATGGCAAGCTTTCTGTTTTCAGTAGGGAAGAAAAATGAAGTAAAGCAGGTGAGTAATGTGGTGTGTGTGCCACCACAGAGAGGTCTTTGTTGATAAAAGATAGCCAATAACAAGTTTCTGAAAAATTTAGTGGAACTGACTTTAAAAAAAGATTCATTGGGCATGCTATGATTTCTTCTCAATGTCACAAGCATGGTTTGTTCATTACTCTCAAATGATGTCAAGACTATGCAGAAGGGGCACTCGCTTTTCCCCTGTCCCTCCTGCAGCTGTCTAGATGGAGTCAAAACCCAAATGGCTCGAGCTTAATGTTAACTTGAAATTTAAAGAAAGATTATGTTGTCTGGAAACTCCTGTAGAGTCCTACAGTCCTCAGAGCTAGGAACAGGGTAGCTGTTTTCCACTGACTGCTTCATTTTAATTCCCAAGCTAAGCCTGGAACCAAATAACCAGTTGAAGCTGTTTTTTATGTCTAACACCTGATATGTATGTCATGCTTTTTCCTCAAGGGTAATGACTGCTGCTTATTTACTGCTTAGGAGTGGATAATTAATTAACAGGGGTGAGAATGTGCACGCTTGACTGGACACTCAAAAATCACATAGGTGATTCCTGGGATTGAATAACATTTTTTTTGTGTGTGTGTCATAAAAGTCTTGAACTGGAAAAGTTCTATTGTTAAAAGTATGTGCAAAAAGTTTTATGCATATGCTGTAATTTATTTTTATTACAAATAATGCTTCTCTTACTCTCTTAAGAAGGATATTGAATCTCTACCAGTAAGTAAAATAGAATAAAATCTTTACCATGTTTGTTGGTGGCACTTTATTGCATAGTACTGGTGTTTTTTCACAAGCTGTCTTGGTAACTAGTTTGGGTACAAGGAGGTAGGTACATAAATACATTTTAAGTGACTCTTGTTTAACTCTTGTAAGAAGATCTTGGTGAAGCATGTGACTATTTGTCCAAGTGAACAGGACCATCAGTTTGCAAGGTGATGTTTCCTTTGTACTTAGAAGAGGTTAAAGATGGCTATATTTAAAATGTATGTACTAGAGCATTTGTTGTTTACCAGCAGAATTGTCATCTTAATTTATAAGTAAAATACATTATGACTGAACAACTTTTTACTTTATTTGGTAGAGTGTTTTGGTGATGCTTACTTGAAAGCCACAGTATAGAAAATCAATGGAAGGTCTTTCTGTAGGGACAAAGTTCCTTATCCTGAACATAGGTACAAGCTACTGATAATTGCTAATTAATATCTGAAACTCAGGAAGTCATGAGTCTGTGGCTGAAGACTAGAGTTCCACCACAATGCTGTGAATGTTGCTTTTAGTTAATTAAGCATAGTAAAATGTTGGTTTTAAACCTCATTGTTCTTGCATGATCATGTTTCATTGTTACACTCTCCAAACATTCTCTAGAGAGCTATATACTGAGAACTCGTCTGTGACACTTCTCTGGCTGTGTGTTTCCAAACAAGCTGCTTGAGCATGCATAAAAAAGCCAGGGCGAGCTCGCAGGGCAGTAGGTCAAGCACCGTCAGTCATGGACTTCTGATGCGAGAGTGCTCTCTGGATTTGGTGGTTCACGTGTCGGGTTCCAAAAGGATCCATTGCAGATGTTGCAATGGTGTTTATGACATAATATTTCTTCCCAATGCAGTCAGATCACTGAAAGTGGCCATCAGTAAGTGTATGTGTGGGGAACGCTTGCATGTGTGATTTCATGAGGGAGGCAAGTCAACCATCACATGCTGGAGGAACTTGGCCAAGTAATATACATAAAACTGGACTATGTCTCAGTGTTATCCCAAGAGGACTTGCATGCAGATGTTAGTGGGGCATTTGCAAAATGAAATCCCATCGAAGAGAACTAAATCAAAGCTGGACTGCTGAGACGTGAAGCTCAAGTTCTTTGTGGCACGGTTTCCTCAAGCAGTTTTTATAAACACTTCCTAAACGTTTTATGAGCTATGAAAACAGTTGGGGAAACTGTGGAGCCACAGAAAGGTCACATGCTAAGTACGTTGCTGGAAAATGTTCAGTAAGGTTTGAGAACCAGCAATTCACTGAAAATGTTATGGACCTCTGACAAACCTCTCTGCACTGCCTTCTGCTCAACTACTTTTATTAAGACTTATCTATTGGTTACTGGTTTCTTAAAGAAAATGCTCCTCTCACTAGACACTTATCTTAACTTAATGTTCTTTTAATTTGACACCATAAATTGTCCTAAATGAGAAGGTGAAAATTGATAGGTTTCTGCCTGTGCCAGTGTATGGTCTAGATTATGGAAGTATGGTTTATTAATAAATAAATAAAATTCTTTTTAAAAGTGCTATTTTCTGTGTTTGATTTATGTTTCCAATTTCCGTAAATGCCAACAGCTTATATTGTGGTCTCCCACTCTTTAAGTTACTGGAGTTTCTGCTGACTTCCTTTGGGTTGCCTATTCTTTGATGTGACTGTACAGAATTTATTCAGTGTGCCAGAGCTGCCTCTGTGCTCAACTTTTGCTAGTTTTCTCTGCTGAACAGGTGTCTTCTAGGCATCTTGCTGATGGCCTGCCCATGTCAGACAGGTCCATTTCATTGGACTGTGAACAAAGCTTGGAGGCTTTCAGCTTGCTCTCTTTCTGCAGTCTTGCCTGTACAGGGAAGCATGGCAAACCAAGCCAGCTCACCCAAAGTATAAACTGAATTCAATGTTATTTTGCATGGAACATTTTCTTTTAATAGAGAATAAGCTAAAAGCATCCAAAGCTGAGTACTGAACTGAGACAACAGACAATGTGCTCATCTGCCCTGTTTTCTTGAAGATAAGGCTTTGAAATAGTTCTAAGTAAACGAAATGATAAATCATCAGATGTTGCCAGTTTCAGGAGCAGCGGCTGTTAATTGTACTTTTGGAATGCTTTATATTCATGAACAAAGTTTATATCATGAAGCTTGTGCGGTTAGCCATCACTTTCTCCTCTAGTTTTTGGCCTTACTGCAGAAGCAGTGATGTTAGCTGTGGCCTTTCTTCACCTATAAAAGAGGACGAAAGCTGGAGGAGGGTGAGTAACTCTCTTTTGGAGTGATGTCAGGGGAGATTTAATCATCTTCAGATCCCCACATAGCTTGGTGACTGCAATATCAGCCTGTTAGTAATTAGGACAACCCCACTTGCCATGCAGGGATAGCTTTGGAGTGCCTGCTCTCCACCCCTGAGGAGAGCCAGTGTGGGGCCTGACTGATGCAGTTATTCTCCTGGAACTTTCTCTGAAGTTCAGATCACAATAAAAGAAATATTTGGGAAGGGGAAGGAAGAGCCCACCCCTCTAACATCTCTCTGAGGCAAAAATGCTGTCAAAGAACTATGTGCAGCTATCCAGGAAGTCATATATTTTGGACAACTTCGTCTCAATATTAAGCTCAAACAATACTGGAATTTTCAGTAAGCGACTTCTGAAAGAGCCACGTCATCCTGAGAAGAAAGGTGACTATACAACAGACAAACTGGGTAGAGAGACTCAATTCCTTTTAATGCATAAAATCTATCTTTTTTCTGTGATTATTCTCAAACGTGCATATGTGTGAGAAAGAAGGGGTATTTGGTCAATATAATCATAGTTGTCTTGTTCCCTGTGTGCTTCCTTTGTTCGTTTTCCAGTTACTGTAGTCCTCAAGACTTTCACTCACTCAATAAGCAGCAGTTGCCGCATACTGAAACAAAAGCAAGCATATTTATGATATCCCTCTGACTTTCTCCAAGATGTTCAGGCTTTGCCTCAACTCTTGCCTGTTGGAGACACTCATAAATTAAAGGAAATAAGATGCTCAGTGCAACCTCGCTGAGTGGTTGGAAATCTCTAGGTGAATGCATGTGGAACTGAGGCATTGGGAAACAAATTTTTGAAGCTGTGGCTGTTGAACTGAAATTGAACGTTGAAGATGGGCGCTCATGCTTAACTCTGATATCAGTGTTCAGTATCTCAGTAGCATCAATCCATTACAAATCATTCCTTTGGGGCCATTAGGCACCACCGATACAAACTTTTAAGAGCCTATGCTTCAGCAAAAGTCAATGAGAACAAAGATGCTCAATCCACGTTTTCAGTGTGATTAATAGCTATTGATGCAAATACATGTTAACAGGATTTACAGAGGTCTGTAACGCTCCCCAAGGAGGGTTATGTACCTAATTATTTCTGAAATCAGTGGGAGATTATGTATCCGGGGCCTTTAATGCTTTTTGAGGATCTGACAAGATCCCTTCCTGTATCTATGGGTATCTTAGTGTCTTTGAAAGTTTTTGAATCAAGTTCTTAAAACTGTAAGGAGTGTTTATAGGAGCTCTCACGAATATTTATGGGCTATATCTCCTAACACACCCACAGGAAGCTTACAGTTTGAATGTGTTAGCACTGCTTTTGCAAATATGAGGGGAATGAAGAAAATGAGTAAATCCTGTAGTGTCAGAAACCACCCCTGGCAAGTCTTACTCTTCTCTAGGGTTGAATAAAATTAAAGTCATGCACAAGTCTGTGCATATCTATAAACAGCTTGGCTACTTGGATCCCACTGCAGAGGGAGAGGCAGGAAGCTGACAAACACGCGAATGATTTAGTGAGGATGGAGTTGCTCACTTTTATAGAGACGGTAAAGGGGAAGATGAAAACTACTGCTTGAATGCTTTTTCTCAAATTTAACCTAAATTGAGGCTTGAATGAGCTCCCATTGACGTCAGTGAGTGCTTTGTCATTGGCTTCCCTGGGAGCAGGGTATGTCTCCTGTTTACGTGATGCGTGGAGGTTTTTTCTCTTAGCTGTTTATAAGGTTTCTTTGTGGTCCTTACCATAGCAGTCTGAGCATCTCCATCAATGTGACTGGAGTGACTCCTGTGCTGTGCCTGTGAGTCAGATGTGGTGGTCTGCCACTTCAGAGGATGCAAAGTGAGGCACAGAAGGTTTGTGATGCTGTCTCCAGTAGATTGCACAGAAGGAGTCTGGCTGGCTCCACTTGCCTCTTTCCAGATTGAAATTGGCAGACTACTGTAGTTATCCTCAGTAGAATTTAAATGTGAAAGCTGAACTTGGAGGTGAGAAGCCCTGAATATTTTCTGCGGTAAACTCTGGACTGTTTGCTTCATTGCTTAACTGGTGACTTCATTGCTTAAGGAACTCAAAGCTCCTACTCACTCCAGCAGAACCAAGATTTCTCCCTAAGGATTTAATTCAAAACCCATTGAAAGAGATTTTTGGTCTGTTCAATTAAATGTGGGTCCAGAAACCTCAGTTCATTCATCAATTGGTTATGCTGTTTGTGCTAAGGCTAACATTTGCTTCAGCTCTATTCTAGCATATATTAAATTGAGAAGTACTCTGTACTTTGACCTTTCCTTGAGGCATCTAATTAAGGTAACTGAGACCTAGTGGCTTGGATAGGGGAGTGAGAGTTGGAAGACCTGGGCTTCGGTTTTAGGGTTTGCTGCTTGTTTTAGACCTATAGAGAAGTTAACTTCAGTTTGTTTTCTCTCCTGTAAACATTGTACGGTAAACCTTAGCCTTATTGCACTGTGTTGTTTTGATGGCATTTCCTTTCTCCCTGATCGTTTATTTTTGTTGTGATCTCCTCAGTAGCAAAGGGCACTGGTCTCTTTTCAAGTTCAAATCCTTATAAAGCATTTAGCAAGGCTTGAAGGCCTAATCTCAACTCCCAGAAGATGTTTCATTGCTAATGGTTGTTGAATTGTGCATTTGTGGGGAGATTAAGACCACAGAAGAGGGGAATAGTTTTAGGTGCTCTGCAGAGTTCCAAATCTTGAGAGACTGAGCCATAGCATGAGTATTTCAGCATTTCCTGGTTTCCATATAGTGAACAATAACACAAGGGGCAGTCTTTTTTGTGATTTGTTTATACTTCAACTTCTGGGGGAAAACAGTAATCCACAGACACTTAAAAACAGACGGAAAAGATGAACAAACTACTTTGATGTTTGGGGGTTTTGGAGAATGAAGTGGGAGATACCTTGTATTTCGTTTGGTCACTAGATGAAGAGACTTTATCCTGCTTGCTCGTTTTGGCTGAAGGGTCTATGATTTTCTTACTTGTTTATTATTTTTAACATCTTGGAAAGCTCTGTGACTAGACTTAGTACTTATTCAATGTATGCTTGAATAGAGTGCATACATGACAATGCTTTACAGCTCCTTTGTGTATATCTTGATGTGAAACATTTATGACCTTTATTTACAGCTCCTTGTTATTTGGTGTTCCAGACTTGTAATTCAATTTATCTGAGTCTGAATCATAAAGTACTACTCGCCACTGTTCAGTTCTTGCCCAGTTTTTTTTTTTTTTTGCCAGGAATCGTCATTGCTGAATGGTCTTTGCCAAACCCTGGTAGCTGCAGAGAAGCTGCTTAGGTCAGTTGACGGGTTCTCTGGTATGACTGTGTGTATGGGTTTTGTTGTTTTGTTTGTTTTGCCTGGGAACTAAAAATATTTAAAATTGATACACCCAATATTCTTAGCTAGCTAATTTTTTTTTTTCGATAAGAAATGGGTGCAGAATGGAGGCCTTACAAATTCATTTCCCTTTTATATGGGCTTTGAATGCTTTACGGTCCACATGGGATAGTAAAAAGTGTTAAGAAATTAGGATACTAAAGAGTATTAAGACAAAATACCCAGTTGCTTTCCAGCTTTTCCATGAAGGAAATATTCTGGCTCTCCATCTGAATGTGGGAATTTCAGCTACTATAGGCTATCAAGAATGCCAATGCTTACATGTTTGTTTTAAAAAAAAAAAAAAAAAAAAAAAAAAAAAAATTCAGTGCAATTGTAATTTATAAATTACTTTGAAGTATCAAGCAACAGACACCCCTGCCTCTCCCAATACAGTTATTGATTTTACCAGGGAATTCTTGGTTGATTCCTTTAGGTAATTTTTTATTTTTAATCAGAGAGCAGCCTTACCTATCCTAATCTTGACTTTTTTAACATGTTGGCCAATTAATCTCTTAATTGAAAAAAGACATTACACAGAATCTGTTTTTTAGATTATATGCACATAACTTACAACATATGCTGAATTCATAACAGTTACAAGTGAACACTTTCAATTCTTAAAAGCATTTGACACTTAAATTAACAGTTTCTCCAATATAATCCTGCTTTGCCCACAGTATTAGATGTTTTGCTTACAAAATACATGCTCTGTTTAACACGGAGATACCATCTGTGTTCTAATCTAGGTATAGTGACTTTTAGAATAAGGAATTAGTTTATTAACGTGGACTTTAATTACTCAAAAGAAAAAAAAATAGACATTTGTCCACATTCCTGAAGAGAAGGGGTTTTCTCCATGTTCTGATACTGATCTCCTATTTACTGAAAGATGAAATAATTCCATCAAAATAAGTAGAAATGCCTAAGTGTAAACTTGGTGCAAGACTCAAACTGGACCTTAGCTGTTAAAATCCAAATGCTTCATCCAAAATCAGAAGAAACTTTTTACAAGTCATTTATTTAATTCATGTATGGTGAGGCCATGTTCAAGTGCCTTCTTTTTTTTGAAGCAAAAACTGTTTCAGCTGAGCTGAAGCACACTTTTTTTGGTCTTTATTCCCAAAATAAACACCAAAAGATGATGAAATATAGCCTTAAATAAGTTTTCCTCAAGCCTGATAAAACAGTGAACACTCACTATCAAAATCCCATGTGAACTGAAATGTTGTCATTGCCATCTATAGCCGAGATCTTCACAAGGAACAGGAGAGAGGGAATTCCCCAGCACAAGGTGGCTGGTTCCTGAAAAATGATTTGGAAAGATGAGCAGTCAGACAAAATGATGAAAACTTGCAAAGACACTGGGTACAGATGTTCATGGTGCAGGTTATATATCGTTTGTAGCTCTTGTTGCCTACCTTTGAGACTGTTAGTGAGAGCTGATCTCCTGAAAGCTATATCTATCACTACAAACGCTCAAGGGTAAATCTCGCTATAACTAGGAAGGAAATTCTGCAGATGAATGTTTTGGCTGAATGCCTTATGAAGAAGGCATTAGCTGAAATATTAGTCTATAGAACTTCCTTTCTTCAGCTGTGTTCAACCTGTTAAAGTCCCTGTTCAGAAACCCACGATTTGCTGAAATCGGATCTGGAGACCTGGTAGTCCTATCTGACTTGGAGCAGGGAAAGCTTTAAAGACCTGAGGAAAATGGAGGATCATGCTGACTTGCTTAAGAAAAATTAGTTTTCCACAATGAAGGGCAAACTTGGATTACTTAAAGGAAGCCAGAAGCATTAACAGAAAGAGGTGTTTTAAAAATGTACTGCAAAAGTAACAACTGAAGACTGACCCAGCCATAAGACGGAACCTAGGAAAAATGGTCGAAGTTACTATTTATGTGCTTACTTGCTAACTTTGATGCATTTGACTTTGTGGACAGTTAATGCAAAAACTCAGAAAACAAAATGTTACAAAATTTCCAAGAAAATGCTTTGACATTGTATACTTTTTTTTTTTCCTTTTTTTTTATTTTCCCCCTGAGACGCCAGTTTACTAAATAATGTGTGAATAGAATACTAGTGACTCTGGGGACTATTCCTCGCTCCCAGCTCTGACAGTGTGCATCATCACTGTTCTTATGATACAGTTGGGTTTCTGAAAGGTCAGATAAAGAAATTAGAGGAATAAATGTTTGCTGGTTAGGTTCAGAGGTTAACTTGCAAGATCATACCATTTCCTTAACCATAGGAGAAATTATTAGTATGGAATGTTTTTCAAAGGAGCCTCCCCTTCTTTGTGTCTTTAACAACACATATCTCTCAGCACCTCCTGTATGGTATTTAGTGCAAGCCTTCTCCCCATTCTCTCTTAATAGCGTACCTTTAAATTCAGTGAATACCAAGCTAATTATTTTACTGCACCCATGGCCCACTCAATCTGAAGGATAAAGGGCAAAGGGAAAGCAGGGAAAAAAAAGACCCAACAGAAAAAAATAATGAAAATCCTACCAGGACTGTGGTTATAAGAATGCTTGCAAAGGTCTTAATAACTGCACTGACATAAAGCATTCTCTCTGCACTCGCTGCAGGTGCAGCGTTCCTGCTCCCCGGAGAAGCCTGACTTTAAGTCTTTTCTCCTTGAGTCTTTCCACTCAAGTGAGAGGTGGGAGGCACAGATTGAAAGTGTTTTCCCCTAAGATTCCCCCCAAAGGTACCAAAAATGTTATGTCTTCAGGTTTGTCAGATGTTTTCCTTGGGCTCTTCCTTAGCAAGTTTACCGTAAGGTAGGACACCTGTTATTACGTAGAATAGCAATATATCAGAAGGTGCACTAAGTGTAATGGAAAGAGGAAGGAAATGAAGGAAGATTTGATCTGTCATCCTGGATAACTGATGGAGCAGTCAGTTGATTTCCCTCTCTAGAAACAGGGCTTTCTGTAGGAGAGGGACCATTTGTCCCTATAAACTCTGACCTTCTAAACTTCCTGTACTATGTGATCTTCACCCAACCTTGGCAATCACCTGAGGATCTCCTCTTTTATTTTCTTTTCTTCTCCCTTTAGTACCAGAAAGTAACAGAAGTCGTCTTATTGTAGGAAAGGAGGTGGGCATGGAAGAACTTGTAAACAGGAGTAACATATCTTACAAGAATTCAGAGTTCTTATGATGACTTATTAATGACTGGGTTTTTTTCCCCCCGATCATTCCTTGTATACCACAACAGTACCCCCTTTGTGAGAGATTTTTCCAGTGAATCTTCATGCCTTTTTTTCCCTTAATGATGCTACAGAACTGCAAAAAACCTTTGTCTTGTTTTAGTAAGACTTCCTGCTCTGTTTGCAGAGGCTTACCTGAAACCGCGTGAGAAATGAATGGAGAAAGGCAAGTTAGGCCAGAAGATTTCCTTTAACCTTTGGTCACTGCAGACATGAGAAGAGAAAAAGACGCTTAATGATTAATCCAGTAAATCACCAGTTTTACACTGGACATTTTCCATCTATACAAAAGTTCTGATGTTTGGTGATGAGATTAGATCACTGGGAATTCTGCCATGGGGAATTTATCTCTCATTTCTGTAAGCTAGCCATTAGCTGCTGCCTTCAAGGAATACACTTCATAGCAGTCATTTCCATTTGTTCTGGTTTTTTTATCAGTAGAATATAGATCATTTCACTGTCCACTTGCATGTTTAATCCCTCTCAGTTTTATCAAGCTTCAGACCCCTTTTTAATATGCTATTGGTTAACCTCTGTTTTGAAAGGAGAATGTCCTGAGTTCTTGTGCTTTGTATCCTGAATAACCTGCCTATGAATATAGTCCTCAATACCAAGATGACTACCATCCTGAATGTCTCCTTAATCTGTCCATAAATATGGTAGTGGCAAACTCTTGCGGAGAAGGGCATTCAGGAAGAATGAGACATAATGGACAACATTTTTGGAAGTTACCTGTGTGATTTCATAGGCCCTAACTTGTTTTGCATGGCTTGTGTATTTTTAAGAAAAATTCCTTGGATGCAACATACTGTACTGGTTTCCTGTACGGTGTGTATCAGTGTCTCCAGTAGAATATGACTGTGCCATTAAAAACCAGTCAGGAGGATCATTCAGCTGTAGGAAACCCTGTAGTGGTTATGAACCCATTAGTTGTGGTTTTCCTCCCTTGTGGAAGTAGAGCCCAGAGAATAAGAAAGGCATTTTCTTCCCCCCCGGCCCAGCTGATGCTAATGCTCTGTTGCCATTGCCAGCTATCATAAACTACAGAAAGGGGTTTAGCCTTGAAGTACAACTTCATGCTCCTTCAGCAGCAACCTTTCTCTTGACAGGTTACTTCATGGTCTTGCAGGCTTGAATGTATTGCAATCTGTTCTGTGGTATCTAGACTTGGAAAACAAAGTGATTTTAGGTTAGGTCTCTGAGGTATTTGTATACTAATTCTTAAAGATTACTGGAAAATAGATGCGAACAATTATAAAAGTACTTGAGGCAGAGTTGGTAGGAGCTCCAAACAGACAATGGTTACGTTAAATTGCAGCTGGGATGGATTTCTCACAAGTGTGGAAATATCAGATGAGGATAATCTTTCACTGGACTATTAATCATTTGCTTGCTTTCCTGTGTCATAAACTGCAACACCTCATTTGTTTCAACTCACTTAACTTATCCTTGCCAGGATACATGTACTCTCTGTATCTGCTACCCGATACGCATTAGATAGCGTTAGGACTTCTTTTGAAAGGTGACAACAAGTGGACAGGTGAAAAGTTAAATAGTTAATGAGCGCTGATGTCCCTGGAAAACAGGGTCGTGAGCACAGCTCACCGTAAGTTTTATCCAGTAAAAGCTGTGCATGGCCTTCTGAGCTACTTACATCCCCGGAGGCTGCAGATGCAGGTTCCCCAGCCAGACGCACGGCGCAATGAGGTTCGGCGGCCGCACAACCAAGCCTCCCCCATTGCTCACCCTGGCTCTGCTGCCTGACTTAGAGCTGCCTGAATTTGTGCTAGCTTTCCCTTTCACAGCTTCAGGCTGACAGGGAGTGAGTGGTTTTAAAACACTGCCAACCTAGTAATCTGTTTTTCTTCTTTGCTTTCAGCCTTTTTTTTTTTTTTTTTTCCCCCTGGTATAACAATAGCTCTACACAGCAGATGCTCAGAAAGTATATCATGCTGACATTTCAGTGGGTCTCTTCCAGGGCTCCTACATCTCTACAACAAGCTGAAGACAAGGGTGTCAGGGCTACGGGATGCCATGACAGAGGCTCCAGGTCTTGTCAACCATCCAAGCATGGGTGCAGCACCACCAGTTTCTAAGCCATTAGAGCCCTGCACTCAAGTCCATGCTGCTAAGTAGTTGGCACTGCTGCTAGCTAGATGAAGTTATTGCAGTGGCAAATTCTATAATCATCCTTCTGTTTGTCTGCCTATGGAGTGGAAAATAATATTCAAGAGAGACACAGCATGCTATCCCGTGGTTATGACATTACTTCCTTCCTACCAGTGCCATTTCGTTTCCAAATCTGAGATCCATCTTCAAGTCTCAGCAAATCCATAAAATATCTGTAAAAGTTTTTTAGCATAGACAATAAGAGAAAGCAGCCAAAAAGATTATCTTCCCATGCTGAAGCAGACATTTTGAATAAATGGATGCCAGAATAGCCTAGTTATTTCCAAAAGCAAGTTACAAGGGAAAAAAAAAAACAACCAAAAAACAATTCGGGTGTTTGGAAAGTGGAGTAAAATTCATGGTTTATGTCCAATTAACCTAGTTTGTTTTGTTTTTTTTTTTCTGTGTACCTAGATAAAATTTTCTTTTCAAAGGAAAGTAAGGAGGAAGTCACTTCTTTAATACTGCGTGTGATTTTTATTGACAACATATTCCTACATTATATGGTCTTTTCTTGCATGACTGACAACCTTGTAAACTATATGTACCTTGACTTCTTCAGGCTTTTCATTCTTAAAGTAAATGTCAGTGCTTTATATTTATGTCCTTTTATGCCAATGATATAACTTGTATAACATTCCATGTATTTGGAAACATGTTGTGCTTCAACTTCTGCCTTAAAGGTGACATTGCTTGCACTTTTGGAGCAGAATAAAAGTTTACAGTAGGTTTGTATGTGTGATGTCTTGAGGCACAGGGCTGGAGCACAGTCTCTTCTGGATGTCTTGAAGAAGGATGTAATTTAGAGTGAGGCAAGTTAGTCTGTTAAAAATAAAAGCCCAAAAGTACATATTAAACTTTATTCTTGCCCCAGCGAGCTCTTGGCACTCTAGCAAGCGATTCGTGTCTCTGGCTGCTGGAGCCCGTCTGCCACTGCTGCCAGGTCCACACCCTGTGTTGTGTCTCGGCCACTTCTTACCTGTCGCACATGCACACCACCAGCAGCTCAGCCCAGCTCCTGATAGAAAGCCTGTGGTGTTGGTTGTGTCGTTGCTTGCCTGGCTCGTTATACTTGCTCACAGCAATTAATGTGGGCACCTTGTGCTCTGACCGCTGTTGGTTCAGCCTCTTTGTTGCTGTAAAAATGAAGAGGAAAAGCAGCCAATAACCCTGTTCTTGAGCCAGGCACCGGCAGATGTTTCTGGGTGATTTCTTTGCTCTTCTTTGGCCAGTGGGGACCTCCAAGGCTGTGTCCTCCTGTTTACTGTGTGCACGTGCCAGAACAGTGGAGATCTGGGCAGCTGTGTGTTTACGTCGGGAAGTGTTTGACCACAAACACTTGAGCCCTCGGAAAGGCTGTTGGGAGCGCTGTGCTTTCAGACTCCCCTGCCAGCACAGTCTTCATATCTGATACTGCTGGATAAACTTGATCAAGGGATAGGGAACTATAGGCTAAAGAACTGCCTATTGTGCATCCCCAAAAAGTTCAAAAAGAGGGTTGTCCCCTTTCACCCCTTTGCCCCCTCAACAGGGTCTGAAATAAGGCACCTGCTTAGCAAGGCAAATTTAAAGTGACATCTTATTTTTCATTTTTACTGTTGACATGTGGAAGTTTCATTCCAAAGCTTAAAAACACGTAATTCTGAAGTCACATAGGTATCCTTTCCAAAAATATCTCTTATGGACATTAATACTTCTGCCCGCACTTTTGGAGTCTCAGGACACTTCTGTTATTTATTAATTAATGTTGTACTGGGATGTGATGCTTCTTGTGTATCTCCCTGGCTTTCCCTCCTCCCAAAGTTCGTGTAAATCTTGATGTTTTATAACTGGGGAGAATTAAATCTGCTATTGAAATGGGCTTCCATCCATCCCTAGGAGTGCCATAAAATTTTAATGTCTTTGTTATTTAGTGTGCTGTATAAGTCAGGAATAGTTTTCTGTTTTTCCCAACACCGGACAATTTCTTTAGCTCTGTAGGATCCCCACTCCCTACAGTGTTCCCATCTCCCCTAAATAAACTGTTGCTGTCTTGTGGCTACAAAGCTATTCTTCTGGAGACAGACAGTTTCACAAAGTACACAGTGTGTGTGGTTAATATTCACAGCACATACTTCATTCATAATTTATCATTAACTTATTCATTTTAATTTCTTCCCAGCAGGGTCTGTAACACACCAGTGTTATCCAGTTTCTTTCCTCTACAGCTCTGGCCATCTGGAACAGCCTTGCCGCACGTCTTCACCTCAGCTACACTTTCTCATTTCTTAAAACATGTAAATAAAAATTATCAGATATAGTCCTGGAATAAGATACCCAATAAAAATGGCTTACTTTTCAGAGTGAAGGCACTCCTGAAGTTATCACTGAAATCCATAAACTTGCCACAATGGCCAATGATCAGTGAAGAAGCAGGCTGCCTATCTTGTGGCCTTGGAGCTTTTAAGCCCTAAAGAGGGCTTAGCTTGATGCTCCTCTGTGTTTAATGTTTCCTTTAGCGTGCTAGTGAGCGCTGAAACGTGTCACCTGCTTGTCCATATTTAAAATGCACTGGAGCACTCTGGCAACATGTGAGCTGGATTTCCTTCAGCTGCAACTAAACCAAAAAATACACTCCAACCTGCTAGTGGTTGCTAGTGCTGGCAGTCAGAAGTAAAAGCCCCTGAATGCCCAACAGTGGGGGATATCTCATCTTCATCACCAGCCACTTCACTGCATGGATACATTTCTGCTGTGCTGCACTAATTGCTTATATACACTTGGTCTATATTGTTATTCCTACTAGTTCCCACCTCATTAAGACCTTTCAATGTTGCTTTGAATATTGAAGAAAACTTGGAGAAAAAGATTTAACACAACACCCCCCACCCATCTCCCCCCTGCCGCTCATCTGGCTGAAATAATTAATGTTGGTACCAACAGTGTGTTTAGCTTTAAAGCACTATAATCTTTGCCTGACTTCAGAGCGCGTTTGTTCAGCGCACCTTTCCTGATTTTTCTTTCAACAGGACAAAATAGAGGGCACTTGATTTCTCCTCACCTAGTAAAATAACTGATCTGATGACAGTGTCTTTAAAGCCTTAAACCTATTTTCCTGCAGAAGCATTAGTCCTCACTTCTGGCAGTAGACCTAGAAGAAAAAAAGAGGTATCGGAAACATGTTACAAAGGTGAAGCTTATTTTGGCTTTGGCATAGCAGTCTGACAAGGTGCTGTACTTCTTCACCATCTGTAAAGCGTATCTGGTTATGTAATTGTGTTTTGCTGAAGAGAGTCTTGCTCTACACTGTTTGATGATTAAATTTGGTTCCTCAAGATCTTCTGAGCTCCACATGCATAAGTCCTACTGGGAACTGATGCCACCACACCTGTGCTAGTTCAACACACACCAAAGGCTGCTTTTCCTGCACAGCTCGCCCGGCTTGGGTTTCCTCCCAGCCCTCATGTTGCGTAGATGTGCTCCAGGTCTTTCCTCCCAGGTTTACAGAACAAAAGGTTTTTGCAGTCATCATGTTGTTGAAAGTCCTGTAGTGGGACCTGAAGAGGCACAGCCACGGTGCTTCCTCAAGATGAAATAAAAACTTGTCTGGACATGTTTGGGAATGCTATTATGATATTGGCCAGGAGATTTCATTCTCGAACTTCTGAAATATACCCTGGACTCTCCTTCAGTGGCTGGTAACAGTATTCATAAGTTGTACGTAACTACATTTTGTTTCCTCTTGCTGGCTATAATTTTGTCAGTATAGAATCTCTATTTTAGGGCTGGGTTTTGCACATGTGGAACTTCATTGGATGATGACACATCTGGGGCACACTTTGCAATGTTTTGGGTTTTTTTTTTTTGTAAAATTGGAGGCAAAAATAGGGGTTTCTATAAATGGGAAAAGGAGGCTTTCATTCTCCTAGCTAATTGGAAGTAGGAAAAGAGGACTTTAATGAAAACTTTGGCATGACTGTTTTTTGAAGCTTGTTATTTAAGTATTAAGGCACTTAAGGATAAAATATGGTGTTGCAAAGGTAAACAAAACTTCAGGGAGTCTATTTGCAAAGGATATTTCAGCCAACATAGGCATAGTAATGCTGCAGGGATGCCTAGTAATTATGGACTGTGGAGCAGCCAGTATTTTACAAGCACCTTCAATGCAAGTTTCATTTCAAATTGTTCTCAATCTAATTGAACAAGTGAAGGAGGTTGTCCCAGGGAGTGACCATGCACTGCGGTGTGAAGACACTCAAATGATCTCATTTACTTAATGCAGTTTAGCTGGAACAGGACCAGAGTACCTAGGGAGGAAGAGAATGAGAACAGAGTTATGGAAACCTGGGGAGGACGCTGCATTGGGAAGAAGAACAATCAAATGGTGTTGATGGTACACAAATAGGGGAGAAAATGGATGGCCTACAAATGCCAAGTTGTAGCCAGAGGGGGTCCTCAGAGACTACTAAGAGCAGTTGGGACAGCATAAGGAAGAGCTACACTGGAATCGCTCTTCTCAAATTTCAGCCTGCTAGTAATGACGGTGTGTTAGGTTAGTCTGCAGAGGAAAGCTTGACCCTCTGCAAGTGGGATCAGGACTGGTTTTTAAGAGGGAGGGCTGTGGATGCAGCTGGAAGAGGAAGTGCGATGGTTACCGGCTGCTCATCACATCCTTCCTCCCAGAGGTTTTCATCCTCTCACAGCTGCCAGCTGAGTTGGTTGTGTGGATGACCCCACACCTGGTTAAGCAAAAAGGATCTAGGCTAGGTTAATCAGTTTAAATTGTATGGCTTTGGTAACCTGTCTCATGTTGATTGAAAGTAGCTGGAGAATGCTCCTACAGGCTGATCAGTGGGAGGATAACTTCAGCAGCAGGCTGTAGGAGACAGTAACCTCTTCAGGTGCAGTGCTGCTAAAAAAACCTCAAGCAACTAAATGAATCAACAGCTGCATGGATGTTTATAGACAAAGCAAAGGAGATAAGTAAGGAGTTACTAGGGTAGGCAGGAGAGGTAAAGAACCGTTTGGGGTGGGGTAAGAAAAGAGTCATTAGAGGAGGAAAACGGAGGTTGAAAGCGGGGAAAATAACCCCATGTTGTATCAGTGTGGGGTTTTGATGTGTCCTCTGCAGGGGAAGCTCCTGAGCCTGAGAGAAACAGGATGTTCTTGTGACTTATTGTAGACACACACGTACTTTCTTTTTTAAACTTGATATGTTAACATTGTCTATATTAACATAACAACTGAAAACACTTAGAGACTTATTTGGAAATGCAATAAGATTTAGCTCCTGTCATCATCTGAAAACTCAAATTTCAGGTCAGCTTCTCAGTGTTTGACTGTGGTTAGAAGTTACATTACTGTCTACCTGCTTCCTTTGCTAGTTGTGGGAAGCTGTTTCTCATTCTTAGCCTGTCTGTAAAGCCACTCCCTGTTCTAAAAAGGCGTGTAGTGTCACCAGTCACCTATCTAGTTGTAGCTGCTCAAAAGTTAATTACCTCTTGAATATAATGAGCCAAAAGAAAGGGGAACCAGCACTGCTTTGCTCCGTACGCACCCCTTGGTGCGTTTGAATCATTACAGTGCATCACAGGGGAGGTGAGTAGAGAACTGAATGCACCTTTTCTCTAAAGCTAAGGATCTTTTGCAAAGTTTTAATCAATTTCTGCTCTGTATTTTCCCCTCCAAACACCTTATGCAGTAATGGAACCTATTGTATTTATTCAAATTGGACATTTTTACAGGAAAAGCTATTAGAAGGAAGGATTCAAACTCAGTCCAATTTACCATTTATCCAGAGGCTTAACCAAAACTATTATTACATGAAAGAATGGAGGAAATTAAGAACAGGGCCTTCAGAATACCAAATGCCAGTACAATTTTTTTTCTTAATTTTCTTTCTGTCTAATTAACTCTGTCAGGAATTTGAAAACAATTAGACACTGAAAAGGAAAAAGAGTAAAATAGTCTTACCTAACTCCTCTGTGCATGTTAAATACTTCCATGCTGCATTGCAGACGTCTTCTAGACTGAAAAAAAAAGGTGGCTAACATGAACTCTAGTGGTGCTTCTGGAAAAATCCTGTCCTCAGTTACTGAAAAGCGTCATGAGAACCTCCTAGATAATAATACAGAAGGCTTCAAAGGTTAACAAATGATCTGGTTTAGATGATACTACTCAGAAGAATATGACCTTAAAAAAGAGATATTTGTTTGGATGATATTTTCCAAAGGTAAAAATGGCGAGAAATGTCTTTAAGAAACCTAGGATATTCTCTTTTATAAGATGAATCAAGAGTAAATTAAATTAAAATTAAAAAAAAAAACTTAAGCAGATAACCTCTTTGTGTTAGGTTTGGTTACTAATAACCTGGTTAACTTGGTAGTGCTGTTGTGATTTTCCTCCAGCCCCCATGCCATTTTTTGCAGTCTGTGTCTCATACAATTTCAACATCTGCACCTATTTTGATCATAGCATAAAGATTGTGGACTTAATCTAATTTAATGAAAATTGTAGGGGACTTCTGCATGGATAATAATGAGAGCTGGTAGAAAAAAAGACTGTATGTTATCCAAGAGTCAAAACCATGCAGTCTGTTTGAATGCCTCTGCTTTTAAGCTTGATGAATTATGTGAAAAATCTAATTTCCAGCAAGATTTTAATTACTTAATGAATATGTGCCTCTTTGTATGAAGCTCCATCTGGATATTGAAACACAGAAGAGTCTGGAACCTGCTAGCACAGTCATGACTGCGAAGTTAGGAGGCAGTGAGTTTAAATTTGCATGTAACCCTGTGCTTATTTCCTTACTGCAAGAGCAACTGAGCATTTCCAGCAAGACATACATGTCCCTCTTCTAAATAAGCCACAGTGACATCTGATGTGACAGAATGCTTCCTATAGCAAGCCTTTTCTGCTACTGTTTTCTGGAGCGCTTGTGTGGGGTTCTGGTATGTGGCCTTTGGAGCAAAAGGAAATGTCAAAAGTATCAATGTTCACCCATCAATAGAACTTCTCTTTCCCTCTCTGTGTTAACTAAGCATCTCGAGTACACTTGACACAAATATGACAAATTTTTTGCTGCTTAGAAGCTCTTGTTCTTTTGCCTTTGCCTCTTAACTTGGAGTAATATTACTTTTCTATTTTGGCTGGGTTCAGCCTGCTGTTCCTAGACATAGTGGGTTTCAGGTTTCCTGTGAAGAATTCTAGGAAAATAGGAAAGACTACAAATTGCCTCAGTTGGCAACATAACAAGAGAAAGTGTAATGTGATGGTAAGTCTTACCGCAGTGCCGCTGTGTGTTGAGGGCTGTCATTTTTGTCTCGCTGGATGTCTCTTTCTACATGTGTGCTTTTCTTGCATCAGGAAAGACTGTAAGACTTCCTTATAAAGGGCAATGAGTTTTTTAGGCTCATTTCTACAAACTTTTATTTTTAAGTTACAGACCGAGAACATGCCCTGCATAGATGAGGCACTGCAAAACAAAACTGAGACCTGCGTCACCACAAGGGTCACCGTGTGGACCCAGTCTCTGTGCTGGATTAGCTGCAAAGCTGACCCCCGTACTTTTTTCTCTGTTGTAACAGGAGTCTTAATTTTTATTCTTAATGAGTTTGGTGGCATCCTGGTGGTGATCTGCCTCATGGCATGCCAGACTTGTGCATTTTGCTTAAGGCTTTCATAACTTAGAAGGAAGGCATTCATTCTATTCTCTGAAGATTTTTACAGCCTAAGTGGGAAAGACAAAGAGGTAAAGGGAGGCATAGGAGATACAACTCAAAAGCAGATTGATCGGATGTTGACAATCACGGCAGCACCACAATTGTTCGCTTTTATTTTTCAGTTATTAAGTTTTTTACATTTTGTGTGTTAGGGTAAGGATTAGAGCAGAAAAGAAGAGCCAGGAATTTGGGAGAGATGAAGTACTCAGTTCTAATCGTTTATTCTTTAGTTGAGGCCTGCTGAGAAAGTCTCTCCAGCTAATTAAATAGCTAATGAGAAATGTTGCTCCTGGGTCTCCACTTTGAAACAAATAAGAAATTGGCCATTTGCATATGTTGGACTTGTAAATTTATTTCAGGCTAGTGATTACAGCAAGGCTATAGATCTTCACAACAACGCTGCTTATACTTGCTTTGGGTGCACTCAATTTGACTGTAGTCAGGACTGGAGTTCTGAAAAAACCTCTGCCAAGAATGGATTCACAGTGATGTACTTAGTAGTAGAACATATTCTTTGAAAAAACAAGTCAAATCCAAACCCAAAAAATGTCCAGCTCAGGGTGCAGAGACATGCAGTGTTTAAATGCATTACCTCAAAATTATTGTCTACAGCTACACACCCTCCATAAATTCAGAACTAGAACTTGGTAGCAGATCAAAGGATGGAGATTAAACATCTTATAAACCTTCTAAACAGAATATCTTAATGTAATATGGCCTTTGACAGTAACCAGTTTTCTTTCTGTTTTGGTAGAATCTTTGTTTTGGCTTAGCAAGTAAGTATTTAAAACAGTATTTCTCCATCTTGTTCCTTTCTGACAAATGCAGTGTAAGTACGTTATTTACATGAGAATGTTCTGCTTGCTTAGCAGAATAAATGTGATTCTGAGTTAACATTGCTGTCTAGGTGTCAACAATTTTTATCTAAGTGTGAATAATAAAAAAAAAGATTCCAACAATTCTTAATTGGTTGGTAACATGTACATTTTCCTTTAATGCCCTTTTTATTGCTGCTTTAGTGATTGGTTTATAATTTTTATTAATACAAAATATCAAACCGAGAGCAGTGCTTCCTCACTGCTGGGTCATTGCTGGGTCTTTGCTGACTCAAAAGCAGACCCTCCTTACAGATTTTCCCATTCTTCCCCCTTCCCTGTGTGTTGTTTGGGGGTTGCCCTTTTTAAATTTCAACTAAAGGTATTAGTAGCCCATGTTGATCTATTTATTTTAAAAATAAGGAGAAATGGTAAAAATAAACAAGCATATAGGCACAAGAGCTAAGAAAGTCTGCTATGGACCCATAATGCTTCTCAGCTGATGAACTTGGTCATTGCTGTCCTTTAACTGTTAAACTGTGCTTTATGGAAAGAAAAAAGCTTGTCATCTTGAAGTATTTGTGTATCCGCATAATATGTGAACGATTGAAGCATATTGCTGATTTTACAATGTACCTCCAATGTCCGTTTCAAAACTGACACAAAAATCTTTGCTCTTATGGCTAGTATCCAAAGAAAAAGTCCAGTAACTTTTATCCCCAAACTGTCTCTATTTTCATGTTCTATAATGCTGCAGATTAAGATGATTTAAGATTCCTCGGAAAAGGTTTTAATTGTTGTGGCTTCTACAATAATATTTATTGCATGCATTCCTAGATTTAACTCTTAAAAGCTTTTAGAAACTTGCCAAATCACCTTGGGAAAATAAAAGCTTTCTAACCATCTAACTACACCAGTGACAACTGCAAGCTAGGGGTCAAAGAATAGAGGCACACCCGGGATCAATTATTGATGCCTGAATTTGATTTTAATCATCTTTGTATGTGAGTGTAGACTAATTTCTTTGTCCTCTGTACAGATGTTTTCATTGGCTGCTAAACAACACTGTTTTGATTTATGAAAGGCCATAACAAATTGTTGCAAAGAGGTTGCAAGATGTTTCTGCAGCTAATTGAATCAAAAATTGTTTTCCTTTCTCAAGGTATAGCTGGGAAAGGTGTGCCGCAACATTTTGTCTTTAAAAAGTATATGAATATACTGTGCCCAGTAGTGTGCGCTGTGAAAATCTTCCTACTTCTCACTTAGCATACGTGATTCAGATGGCTTAACTACGTACAAGATGTTATGTAGATTGCTGTGTGAGCTCCATAAAGGGATACAAAGGGATAAAGCGGAACTCACAACAGCCAAAAGTCTTCTTGAGTGGCTATGTGTAAAACCACGTTCAACAGACTTCATTTTACTAAGTTTCATCACCACTATTTTTAAAAACCAGACCAAGTACAATTAGTGTATGGGGTTTTTTCCTTCAAATTCACTCACACAGGTATTTCTCAAGAATAGGCGTTGTGTGTGTTCCAACCTGTAGGGAGGAAGATGTGTTTTCTGTAAAATTCTCATCATTAGCAAAATTTGTTTTCCTTCCAGTTCTGCATGATGGATTACTCTTGCATATTTTGTATCTTCTTTCTTTAAAGACTGTCCATTGCCATCAATACCTTTACTCAGTAAAAACAAACCAGGAGAACCCAGGAGAGCAAACAGCGTGATTGATATTTGCTGTTTTTTTCAGAGCTGACAGGGGTGGCTAATGAAGTACTATAAAGTTATTCTCACTAGCTCAGAGTTTCACTTTCACTTAGTCCCCATACATAGAAAAAGAATATGGATGGGGGTCTAATAAATTTGCACAGATATTTTTACAGTGGTCTGAAATCATCACAGTCTGATTGCAGAGGGCCCTAGTCAAAATCTGAAATATAGAAACCAATCCTGATCTACATATCAGTATGTAAATTACTAACTCCCCCCCCCCCCTTTTTTTTTTCCTGTTAGAAAGCACTCAGCAGCTCCTACTAAATTATTTGTCATGTAGGTTGTTGGTTTCCTTTAAAAATATCTGCTGGCTCAGGTAAATTAGGAATGAGCTGTTGAATGCATACTGAAGTTCTTCGCTGTATTTGCTATTTTAAAATATTTCCTCAAGATCTCTCATAAAGGAGTATAGAAATGATTTCAAATTTTTCTCTAGCAATTTTCTAAATAATATTTTGTTTATTTTCCTCAACAGGCAGAGTTCAGGGCTTTACCTTGCATTAAAGTTGTAGCATAAAGCATTGACGTGATACTGTATTTTTGAAAAATAGAGAAGTTGGGCCAAGTATAGGGATGAAGGACAGAAACCTCCTCAATCTGAATTCACCAACTGGAAAATAAACTGTGTCTGAGCAGCTCTGATGGAGAAACAATCCTTAAAAATGGAAAATAGTCTTTGTTCTTTTATTACATTTAGTTTACAAGATGAACAAGAACCAACAGGGCAAATAGCGACTCTTAAGCGATTCCATTTGCTTTATATTTATAGTTCTACAAAAAACACAAATCGCTTCCTTTGGGAGGATTTATATAGCCTCTTACCATCCCTAGAACAGCTATATCATACAGGATCTTACCCTTTCTTGGCAAATTTTGCTGTGCCTTAGTCCAACAATAAAACAAAGGGTAAAAGCAAAATGAGTGATTTCTAGAGAATTTGATTCTGCAATTAATAAAGTCTTATTCTAAAAAAACCTCTCCAAAGTTTAGAACTCCCAGTCTGAAATCAGAACTAAAACTCGTGTTAGATATCGATTTCCACTGAAGTTAGGTTTTATTGTTTCTGGGGATTATAGATCCATATTTTCTGTTTTTTCAACAAACTTACTTATGGATTCAGCTTCTTTACTCTTTCTGCCAATCATATAACTGCAGAAATTCCACTGTTTTGAGACTTTTTAATTGGGAGCGCCTGATGGGTGGTATAAAATCTTGGCAAAATGGCAAACCTCCTTTGACTTACTGAGCAGAGTCTCAGTTTGAGGTGCTAGGTCTGGCCAGATTCTCTTGCTGAAATAACTTTGCAGGTGCTGTGCGGGATGACTGCCCACCCTGTTTGAGGGAGGCTGGAGGATGGAAAATCTAATAATGATGTTCAGCCCCAAGCAAAGCAAAGGTGGTGCAAAAAAAAGCCATGGATAGGGGATGAGGCTGACCGCTCCCTTTCAGGCTGTGACATTTGTTCAGATGCTTAGCCTTGAGGAATTCATGGGGCCTTTTCTGTTCTATCTTGACTGTGTTGGAAACAGCATTATTTCTTTACCATCGCTCACAGTCAAAGCGGCCAGGAGAGCAGTGGTTTCTTAGGTGTGGATCTTGTTACTGTGATCAATGTGTACGATACCTTAAGACAAGATAACTCCGTATAGAACATAACCATAAACCTCTCCAAATATGAGTTGATAGTAGTACAGTTTATGAACACCATATGTTAATAGTGCTCTGTGGTGCATGTCATCTGCCTGGGGTTTGGGTGCTGTTTGAGTTGGTGCTTTGTAGTGATTTGAAATCTGTCGGGTTTGAAATATCACCCTTTCTGAGGCTATAAAGCTGCAAAAAAGTTGGTGTCAACAGTTTTACTCCTCTAAGTATCATGTTCTTTGTACTGTTGCTATTAAACTACTCTGACTCTTCAAAAACACTCTTGCCCCTTCTCCAAGGAAGAATTAATCTGAATTTGATGAACCAGTGAGCATATTACTGTTAGGAAATTTTTGCATCCCAGTTACAGAATAGTTTCCTTGAATTCCCACTTATTTTTCCCACTCAAGATTTTGTTATAGGCAAAAAGGACATGCTTATATGCACATCAAAGAATTTATCATTAGTATAATTAAAATCTTCATTGTCTAATCAAAGGATTTTTATTATTCCAGTTACAATAATACTGACACTGATACTTCAAAGTAAATACAGCTAAAATGATGCATACAGACATTTTCTAGTATCTACCCCTTTTCTCTAATGTTACAGTTAACCTTCCACTGGCACTTGGGGTCTGAAGGTCGATGTTTTCAATCTTGGCAGAAGGGGAAGTTTCTGATCAGTTTTCTGCATCCTGAGTCCATCCTTGGGAGAAGTCTTTCTCCTGACTTTAGGATCCACTTGTGGGAATTTTTATGTTTGTTAACATGGTCTGCACCTATCTCATTCTTCACTGGTCTGTAATCCCATATTACATTTGAATTTACCATATACGGTAGTTTTGACATGTGTTTGAGACTTGTTCTTTTCTTTCTTGGTTATTCCTACAGCTGGTTTTGCCCAAGGACTCTTCCCTCTCCTGGCTAGTCACTGACCACTGGTTGCCAGTAACTTATAGCCCTGGGACCTTCAGGATCATCCTGTGTCCACACTGACAAGGCTGCGCTGCTGTCCTATGCCATCCAAGTTGCTTTTTGGTTTAGGATCCCATGTAGTGCTTGTTATTGCCATCTGTTACCTAAAAGTAAGCCTCACAGGATACAGTTATACAAAGCTAAGCTAAAGGTAAAGTAAAGTAGGAAATAGTCACCTAAAAGTTGTTAGGTAATTGCTCTTATAACTAAACAAGCCCAAACACAGCTCCAGGCTGATGTCCTGAGACCTCCACTGGTAGCATAATGCAAAACCAAGGATAATGCTTGGCTGTTACCAGCAATGGCAATACTGTATTTACTGGGCAATGGTGCTACAATAGAGAGTTGGCAAATGGCAGAAGCCATGGTGTTTGGGTTTACTGAGAGGAAAAGATGGGGTGGGTGAGGAAGGAGAAGTATGAGGCTGATTTGACATGTGAAAGGTGAGCATGATATGAGGAAAGAAATAAGGCATTGACTTCAGTTTGCTTTGGTATATCTTCAAATGTGGAAGTGTAATGATGTAAATGAGGGTCATCTTAGTGTGGAAGCTTTTCTGGTATGACCTCAGTTTTAGAAATCAGGGTGTTTGATATATCTCAGTTACAGAAGTACAGCTACAGAACTGTGGGCTAGCAGGATATAGACCAGATACTAAAGAACAGCCAATTCCAGAAGTTTTTAAAGACTGTCTTCACCACGCCTTGCTGCCACCCGGTGCTTCTTGGAATGCCTCCCCTTTGTGTTTTCTGTAGGAGACAATAGCAGGTCTGCGTTCTGCTGAGACTTCCCCCATTTGGGTGGGGAGAGTGATCCCCATGGGTCCTGTCCAACCATTACACCAAAAAGCATGCTTTGCTCAAGTGAAATGCTTTAACCAAAGTAATTGCCAAAGGGACAAGTGAGACTTTCAAAAGCACTACAGGTCTGTATGACTTCTGAGCATTATTGCTCTTTATCTATTTTTTTCCATTTTATTATATTTTGAACAAAATACTGATTCCATTGAAAACTTGACTAATATTTGTGGCAAATTGAAATACTTCTCCTTGAAGTAGCTTGTCCACTATCTCTCTTAGGGGGAAAAATCTGAAAACTGACCATATTGGTTAGGGAAATCTCTTCAGCAATGTTTCCACTGGTTTAATCAGACTGGTTTCAGCTTCAGGCAGAATGTGGTTAGCCTGAAGTTATTGCAGCTGCTGTTTGAGAACAGCAATAGGAAAGGATTGTCAGTAGTTTGAAGACCAGCTTGGTATTTGGGAGACCAGGCTAAAACTCCCTATTCTGCCACAGACTTCCAAAGTGCCTCAGTTCCCTGTATATAAAATGTGAGCAACAGTACAACCAAGGTTTTGTGAGGAAAAATAAAACTATTAAATATTATGAAAATTTAGGTGGGAAAAGAAACCATAAAACATATTTGATTGGAAAAATCTTTCCTTTTATTTTCTGGGAAAAACCATCCCAACTTTTTATGAACTTAGCACTCCTTTTTGTTATCTTTTTTCTTCTTCCCCTCAAGGAGTTATTACGTCACTAGAGTTATAACCAAACTTGGACCCACTATGAAGAACCTAGTAGGACAGTAGAGTTAAAAAAAATTTAAGAAATCCAGGACCTGGAATTCATTGGCACTAAATTATAATCCTTTCAAGAAATACTTTGAGAAACATGGGAACTGATGAGACTGTTCTTTAATGAAGAAAATCAAAGATGATGAGTTCTATAGGCAGTACTGAGCTGGTTGTCAGTAATTAGCTTCAGATGAGATTGTTGTCTTTAATGTTTCTTGACTGTTCTTGGATGAGTTGGAACACACGATGAAAGTGTAATTACAGCCTTTGATATTTTGGTGGCTGTCTCAGTGCTTTCTGGAAGTAGTCCAACAGGTTGTTTGGCCAAGTGGTTTGTGGGGTAGCCAGTTGCCTATACAAATAAAGGAAGAAAGAGAAAACGGTTTAATTGTTCACGCAGTACAAGATCTCACATACATTTTATGATGTGGTATTTTAAATGCATCTAAGGAAAAGTCAATCTAATGAAAGAACAAATGCTTTTTGTCTTTTATGTGGATTGTGTTACTTGTATGCTTATTGTATTTTTTAAAGATCAGGCTTTTAAATGCTAATTTTTAAACCAATAAGCTCAGTGTGTCTGGGGTGAGGAAAATGAACACTAAAGAATGCAGTCTGTGAAAGTGGATTGTGATAGGATGTATGTTGTTTTTGTGCTGGTGTAAGTACTGCTACTCTGGGACTACACCAGTGCATTGCAAACGTGAATCAGGGCTTCAGTGGTTTAATAACAATTATATGTCGTTTCAATCTGAATGTTTACAGTTTAGTAAAGCTGTAAGCAGTTTTAAAACAGGATCTTGAATTTAGAGGTGCTTATAATTTCAGATTTCTCTGTCAGATTCACATTTAATAAGACTTCAAGTAGGATATAAAGTGGAAAGTGTGGACTAGGTCCAGTAAGTTGTAGAAAGAGAAAAAAATCTTTTGGCAACTGGGAAAGATAGTGGCAGATATGAAACAGAAGTAGCCTTATACCCACTGTGATCAGGTGGAAAGGAGCAAGGATTATTCTCCCAGATCTTCTTCTACAGAAGCTCTATCGAGGCAGGGAAGAGGTAAGAAATCTCTCCTCTGGGTGAGCTACCTTAGAACAGCATCAAAATACCTGGGAGGTAGATGGACCCACTGAAACACTGAGTCAGCAACGTACCATCTTGTTGTGAAGGGCAACTTCAGTTCTTTGGGGGCCAGCAGATGGAGATCTGGAGAAAACCCCCCAAAGTTATAGTTCAGGTATAGTAGGAGTGAACTGCAAACTCACCAGATGCCAGCATGTTTGAACCAGCATTCTGGAGACCTTTGCCTGCAATAGGTTTTCCTTTTGCTTTGCTGAATGTCTGTGGAGATGAGAGTGAAGGCTGTCTGCTGCAAACTGTTTTCAGGGCTGTCGTGAGTACGCTTCTTGTAATACCTAGCATAGACAGGCAAGCATGTCTTGCATGTTGATCTCTCCTTGCCTTCTCTGATAGCTGCACCTTGTACCTCTTCTCACTTGTACTGAAAGAATAGTTAAATGCTGAAGTAACTTGTTTAATCAGGGTCATGTAATGAGAATGTCTGCTCCTTGTTACAATAAGCAGATTAATCTTTGTGATAAATCACTTGACAATAAGAGTTAGGGTTGCTTTTCTGAGTTACACCTGTTTAAAACTGTTGTCCCATAATACTTGAAGTCTAGGTCAATATGTTCTGGAATATTTCAGAATGATATTTTACAACATAAAATTTAGACAATTTGTCTTTGTCAATTTAAATGAAATTGGATGATCTTATGGGAATCAGTCATAAGCCTTAATTTCATCTGTGATTAACTGGATTTTATTTTTTTTTTCATAGTACCTTTTGGTAATTGGCACGCCTGAGCTGCTTGGAACAGCAGATATCTTCCTGCAGCGACTTCCACTTCCATCTTACAATTTAGGGAAAAGTGACCATCTGTTATGCATCTATGGCTTTAGTCTAATGAATTATCTATGTATTCAAACCACAACTGGTTAATTAAAGTTACCAGCTTTAGTTAAGATAAATTAAAGCTAAAACTCCACTCCCTGCCCTTAGATGAAAATCCGTGGCCTTCTCCTTCTGTTCCTCCCCCTCTGTACTCTACCTCTTTCTTTTTTGTGTAAGTTTTGAACACAGTATTTTAGAAAATTTGTGCACAGTAAGTGCATAGATCTGATATGAATTATCTTTGGGTTTAGCTTCCTTATATATTTCAAATTATTGTTATCTCACATGGATCCCAGATCTGAAGCTTTTTATTCATGGGTGACAATGATAAATGTCAGGTGAGAATCCAGGTGAGATGCAGAGCAAAGAAGTAGTGAGAACAATATACAAGTCAATTTTGCCTGTAGATACTGTATCACTGAAACGTATGTCAAATATCACTTATGTAGGTAGAAATTTTCAAAGCTCTAAAAAACCTCTGAGATGTCATTTTCAAGCACTACATTTCAATCAGCATGGGGAGTGAGGTGAAAAATGAAAATGAACTTGCTAGTTGTAACATTTTTGTAAGCGTTTCAGTGAATGAAAATAGGAACCCCTTTTGCTACTGTTTTTCTGAGTATGCTTGTTGGATCTTTTGTTAAGATTGTGTAATTAAGGATAAATGTGTGCAATTGTATTTTTATTTGCTCATAATGTTACTCTTGTGCATGATAAGAGGATGACATGAAACTAGTTGGTTAAATGCACAAGTGAGTTTACCAATGAACAAAAGGCCTCAAAACTCAAATTAGTAATGAACTCAAAGAGATGATGCAATTTAAAAGACAAGGCCTTAACAGAATGCTTACAGTATATACAATAATTAGACGACTAGCAAAAAGAAAATTTTACAGTAGGTGCAATCACTAACATTGAATTTGTCTTTGTATGGGAGTGGGGGTCTAATAAATGACGAACTCTGTTTTCTCTTAGCCATGTATATGGTGGTGTCTATGCTGGATGCCTTTCGTTTTTCTTGCCTCTTGGACTGGAAAATGATAAATAATGCACCCTCTGGTATGAATTTATATTTGCGTGTATTTGGCATAACACAGGAATCTTAGAAATGAGTGAACATTTCTCTCACATCTGGAACATGTCTAAATTATCACCAATAATATCCCCACCATGGCTGAACAAGACAGTAAGGCACTGTGTCAAATTGAGTCCAATTGCTTCTGTTGTTAAATGAACAACCACCAAAAAACTGAAGTTGTTACTTTTCCTAAAGTCCTATTTAAAAACAAAGCAACCAAATTTGGAATAATGGGTAGTTTATAGCTATGAGTTGGCTTGATTTTAAATTGGTTTCAAGAGATCCTTATCCCCTGTGCTTACGCCCATACATAATAGATTATGCATTCTGTGATAACAGCAGCGTTTATACTCTGGCGATGTTCTGCTAAAATGTGCCTGAGACCTTCTGGCTCTGCTTAGCTGAAGTCATTCAGTCCATGGACTTGCTTAGCATCTGAAAAATATTCCCCTCTCAAGATGCGCAGAACCATGCCTAGCATTTCTCCTACCCTGCAAGCAGGTGGCCAGCACATTGGTGCAAAATGTCCAGCCACACTGCTGTCTTCAATTAGGATCCATTCAAAGTTGACTCATCTGTTACTATGGGGCTCTTGTCAACCTGGCTGCTTTCAACCCATAAGTGTTAATGTGTATTTACCGCAGCGCAGTTGTCAATCATTCACACCAACACCCTCATGGCAAGGATTTGCTCCACAGGGTTAGCAGTGCTGCTGTGGGGATGGGACTGCCTCATCCAACCTGCAAAACTGAGAGCCACAGTTTTGTTTTGTGCATCTGTGCCTTTTATTTTCCATGGACTGAATAACAATTTACCACCCAAAGAGATGAAGCGGTATATCCCATGCCTGTTGTGTTTGGATACCAGCACAAAGCTGAGATGGTCTGTGGTGAAGTCTTGTGGTTTAGGAAATTGTACTGCCTATTTTATTTTTCCAGCAGGGTAAATCAAATAAATAAATAGAAAATAAGTGATTTTTTTTTTCTAAATTTCATTTTCCATAACCAAGGTTGTACTCCAAGTAATTTATGAGTGTGCCTTAATACTGTGCCCTCCAACCCACCCTCTGTGTGGTTTGCTGCTCTGTCCCATTTTTAAGGAGCAGAGAAGTGGGGGCTGGTTGATCTTGCAGACTTCAGACCATTCTCTGGAAGCCTTTTTACTACAGCTAGCACCCCCTCTTTCTTGTGTAGATTCATCACAGCTGTTTGTGGCACAGCATCAGCCACTGCTCTCAGACCCTGTAGTTGAAAGCATGCCCTTCTGCAGCCCAAAGGCAAATTAGTCCATCAACCTAGTTCTTAAGGGATTGTGCCTTTTGATTACTGGGCTCCTGCCACAGAGGTGATTTAATATCTTTTGAGTCTATGTGGACCAGGGTTGATGGAAGGTCATATCCCAGCTCAGTGAGAAACATGCAAGTTTTCACTTTGTTTTTTTCCCAGTTTAGGCTCTGGTGACACTGATGCAATCCTCACCTTTTATTTTCCTTTCCTGTTCCCCACTCTGGCTCTTGTAGCTTTTTCTAGACTACAGATATGGATGGTGTGGGAATAATGGGCAAGTGTGCATGTGAATGCACACACACATTTTGTGTCTTATAAACTTCGTATTACCTATGTGAAGTACTCCTGCCCAAATGCATAGCATTAAATCAAAACAGGCTGTGAGAGGGGAACAACAGGAAATGAAAGAGCAGCTAAGATAAGTTATTCAGCTGCATCAACTGGTTTAATAAAAATGTCGCTGGTACCTCTCTCCGTATATGCTTTGCATTAGCTCATCACAGCTAGAACAATGTGGTGACTACAAAGCACATTGGGAGGTGGATTTGGGGGGAGACGGTTGCACAGTGGAGGAAACGTTACCTGAGCAAGCACCCCAACCTACTGAACCAGTCAGAAACACCGTGGCCCATGGTTGCCTGCCATGCCTTTATGCCCAGGTGTCGTTTTTACTTCTGTGCAAGCGCTCATTATGGAGGAGGCATTTACTACAGGCAAGGTTAAGGGGCCTGTGTGCCATCACTGTGTGCTCTGTGCTGCCGCAGGGGTTGCTGAGAGTGCAGGCATTGGCCTCTTGATGCAGCGGGGTCATTCATCTGGAAAAGTCCACCAGCAGTGTTTCTCCTGGCTTCGAGGGTTTGTCTATAGCCCTGGTTTTGTTTCTATGACACCTTTCCTTTACTGGCCGCATGAGAAATAGCATTCAGATCTTTTTTTGTCTTGTTAGATCACTTGCACACACAGCACACAGAGAAAATATTGACTTCTCATTGTTTTACTTGATTGGTATCTGCCATGGTTATGTCCCTGTAGGTCTAAGTCTCTCAAAGATATAGAGGGTGTGACTCCTCATTCAATAGCCAAGCCATTTTCAAAACCAGAATTTTTAGTGATTTATACTTAGGGCAGGGCACGCACTTCAAATATACTTTCACAGGAACATTAAACTTTCATAAGCCTCTGCATTTTCTGCTGCAAACATAAAATGCATTTCTTCAACTGGCTTTGTCTTCTGCATTGTGTGTAAGGGTGGGAAAACCCAAATACTGCTAACACAAAACATACCCTGCACATTCACTTGTTCCCCTGGCAGCAAGATGAGAGAGGGAATGAACTGCACATGACTGGTATTAGTCACACTGATTACTACGTCCTACTGGAAGGTATATTGCTCTGAAGAGGCCATTACAGGGAATTACACCCACGCAGAGCAGGGCTGCTCATCCCAAAATGTAAGGAACTTTCTCTGCCCAGTCTAAGAGAAACTGTAGTAGAACTAAACTAGTAACAACAGAGTATTTAGGACTAATGGACAAAAATAAAAAGTTTGGAAGTCTTACTAGGTGCTAATTCTGGGCTTCCCTTAGTTACCTTCTCTACCTCTTCTGTTCTCCTTTCAGTAGATGTATTGGGTCGGGTGGTTAACCCATCACAGTAGAGCACCTCTTTTTCTTTCTACAGCCTCTTCGTTGCTTATTCTTTTCTTTAGTTTGAGCCTCTGTTTGGGTCTGCTTCATCCCAATGCAAATTATTATTGTTTAACTGCCCTCTCTGGTTTTCTGCAGAGCGCTGTTTTCTGTCCAGAGCCATTTTTACTCTGTTAAATGTTAAATGCCTTGCACAGTGGGGTCCTCTCTAGTGGTGGGGCTCCAGGGCTCAGTGGTAATGAAAAGAATAAAGGCATGATACTTCATCATCATTTGCTTTTATGTTGTTGTCAGTAATAGGGCAGTGTAATGAGCAAAAAAGTAGACCAACTGCCATGTTTTGATACTTTGAGCCTGGTTTGTAACAATTATCTGGCAGAAGAGCTTTATTAATGCAGGTTATGTGGAAACCACTTGGCTGACATATAATCAGACCCGAAGAAGCCAACCTAATGGCACCCAGATGCTCCACAAAATCATTGGGTGATCTGAGTATGATTATACAATCATTTCTTCCATCTTAACTAGCCTGTGACTGAATATATTCCTTGGTGATCTTCCTTACTGCATGGCTATGTAAAAATTCTTGGAGCTGCAAAAGCTTTTTCCCTCGGTGTTGGAATAAATCGTGCACAAGCATGGCATTCTCCTGCTGTAGAAGAGGTTGCCAGGCTGGATTATTTGTTGTGGTAGGATTGGCCTGCCACAGCTCAGTGCTGTGAAACCAGCTCTTTGCGTTGCTAGAACCAGGTGAGTTAAGAGAGGTTTATAGCTGCCTTGTGCTCCCACAGTGCTGTAAATTAGGCATCGTGAATTAATATAGTCATTAATCTAACCCCAAAATTTAGAAGTGACCATAAAAGCAATTTTGTTACGTGTGGGGCTTGGTTTATTTTATTGGTGAGACATAACCATGTTGATGTTTGTTCTCACCTGACAGGTTATAGTACAATGAGCACCTGTAGTAGTGTAAGCTTGGTATTCTTAGACAGTTAAATCAAAAACCTGAACTCAGTTCTGAGCCGGTGAAACAAAAGGTGAATTGATTTTAATTACAGGGCTTTTCAGTTTAATTTAAGTGTCACCACTCAGCCTTTATTTGCTATCCTCTAGGATGTATTTAGATTTTTAAACAACTAATCTAGAATTGTTAATTAGTCAGAGATCTAAATTTAATTTGAGTTTACTTCTAGTATTTAAAAATCTCTTAATCTCTGTGATGCTGCAATCTGGAATGATTTTATTTTAAAGTTCATTTATATGCATCTTCTGGGTTAAAACAAACTTTGTTCTAGATAACTATGAAAACGTATGAACGTGTTAATTACTTGAAATTGTGCATGCGTTAGCCATGTATTTCCATCATTCTGCACTGGTAACCCCCAATTATTTCATTTAGAAATATGTATATTGTTGGTCCCCATTGATTCACTAAATCTTTATTCTCATGAGTGCTTTATGTTTTGTCAGTGTTTCTATTGAAACTGTTTACTTTATCATTTGGGTAAAGGCTCAAAAATAATTTGTTGTAGTTGTTGTTCCATTTTGAAAATAAGGGGAAAAAAAACCACTGTTTGGTCAGATACCTTATAGAAAACCAGTATATACTATTGCATTGCTTCTGCATCTGTTTTGGGTATCTGAACCTGCTACTAACTGAGCAGATTATTGTGTGACAAAGGACTGCAAAATCAAATTCCATGTATTTGGGCTAGATAGACATAGTAAGAATAAAACACAATGAACATAGACATGAAAGAGGGTAAAAAAAAGAAAAAAAGTTTGCATTTTCTTAGGGCTTGACAGGATAAAATTTCCTGAGCCTAAAAAGTGGAAGGATAGAAAAGCAATAAAAGTAGGGCTAATTTTTGGGTTCGTCCCTACCCATGCTAGCTGGATGTGAAAAGGACTGACAGAACATGAGGAGATGCCTGAAGATGCACAGTTTTCTTCTCAGCAGGAACACTACCACTTTCTTACCTGGACTATGACTACATAGGGTTTTTTTATCATGAGGATGGTGAGACACTGGAACAGGTTGCCCAGAAAAGTTGTGGATGCCCCATCATTGGAAGTGTTCAAGGTTAGGTTGGATGAGGCTTTGAGCAACCTGACCTAGTGAAAGATGTCCCTGCCTATGGGACATTTGTTGTCTCCATAAATAGGAGGACACAGGTAAATACGAGGTACAAGGCAACAGGTTCTTCAGGAGCCTGCTCTGCAGAGGGTTTGTGAAAGTGCATCTTTTGCCTGCCTTTTTTTGGCAAGCCTTTCTTAGCACTCAGCACCTGCAGGTGATGTGAATAGATGAGGTCCTCACTGTGCTCACAAAGGATGTGGGCTAGCTGTTTTGGCTGGGTGAGGCTGTGTGCCTGCAGCAGGAACTGGAGGAGAGGTGTTCGTGTGGGAGTGGGAGGAACTTAAGCTGGGAGAGGATTGTTTGCACCTCTTTCTGCCTATGCCAGCAGGGTCCTGAAAAGCTTTTCTCCCCTGCTAGTGCACTAGCATTAATAACTAAGTGCTTGCAGAGAAAAATTGAAGTCCCTTTAAACCTTTTCCTCTCTTTTTTTTTTTTTTTTTGGTAATCAGCTGAATAAGCCATCCTTTTTTTAACATCCTAACCCTCTGTTCTCGTATTTGTTCTGGTATTTCTGGTTTAAATAAATATTTTATGAGCTTGGCTGACCGTTAAGTGCAAGTGGTCTTCCAAAAGAGGCCTTGCTAGTGTCTTGTACCCAGACACAAATGTTTGTCCCTGCTGGAAATTCCTCAGGGTACATCCAGGGTTAGGTGGCATAAATGTGTGAGAGTTGCCCTGTGTTTGGAAAATGTAGCCAGATCATTCTGTCCTCTGCCATTTCCATCTGTGGAGCTGTTAGTAGAAATCTAGTAATCCTGCTCCTGAGTTTTGGCTTTTTTGCATCATTTTTTTTGGTATCATGTCTATCCTTAAGATCGCTGATTATTTTTCCTATAGGATACTCCAGCCCTCCACTGCACTGATGCTACTGGCAGACTCGCTAGCAAATTATTCCTGTTTGTGAAATGCCAGTAAATTAAAATAATTGGCTCCAAGACTGAATTTTTGTGTAGTTGCACTCCTTGCACTTGTGTAGTAACCTCCTTCTAGCTTCATAGTTTCAATACTTCCCCAATTAGCAGTCATGTCCGCTGTCTCTTTTACAGTCCTGGTGCTAATCTCCACTTTTACAAGCTGAATTAATAACTTCCCCTATGGCACCATATCAAATGCTTCAGTGGATTAGATTCTCTTTGTTTCTTTTGTCTAGAAAAGGAATTACCTTATCAGATAAGATAAAGTATCCTAGCTGTCTGAAACATGTTTATGAGCTTGGCTGAGGAGCCAAAGGGACGGTGCTACCATCTGTGGGATTATGACTTACTGATTTTGGAGAGTTCTGCTGATTTTTGGATAAGAACTGTGCTCAGACAGAACACTGTGCATCTTTGTTGTTGATATTGCCTAAACATTACCCGTAATCTGCTTTTATTATATTGTTAAATTTTACCCTTACTAACATTGGTTAACCACTTGAGTTCATGTTCATGGAGTTTTGTCTACTCCATATCAAACTTGGATATCCAGTGGCAATATGATAGCAACTACTGCATAAGCGGAGAAAAATATGCAAAATGTTTAGAACTAGAGTTTCCTTTAGTTTACTGTGCAGTAGGAAAAAATCTCTATTATTTTTATTATTATTATTACTTGTACTATAAAATAACTACTAAACCCCACTTGGCTCCATTCTCTTAGCTTAGTTTCTATGATACTCTTTCTAAAAATAAGGTCTCCATCATAGCTTTTGCATAATCTGGTCTAGTCATCATACCCCACAATTTACTGCTGAAGTGTTTATTAAAGGGGCACAGTAGTTATTTGTCCTATGGCTGCACAGTCTTTTAACAGGGAACTTTAACAGGGAATATCAGTCTGTTAAGTCTCAGTAGAGGAGGCCAACTTCTACTGAATAATTAAAAGAAAATATTTCCACTGTGTATCTGGGATTCTTTAGTAGTTGCCTGCAGTTATCAGCTTGGCAGTAACCAAGTACCATACTGCATATCCTTTGAAAAACAAGTGTTTATTCATAAAGGTCTGAAGAGAGTTGCATCAGTGTAATGCATGCAAATAAAGGAAATACTGCAAGTATATTTATTCTTTCTTCCAGGGATTGATAAAACAAAAAACCAGAAAACATCCTATCACACTTCAAATGAGCAAAATAAGAGTTCCTGTAAATAAATGACCACCAGGCAAATTACCTTTTATAGCAATAAAACCATAAATTGAAGTCACCTTTGCCACTATAAACAATTTTCAGTGACAAATATAACTATGCTTTTGCTTATCAATGCCAGCGTGATACTGCTAATCTTCAAGACTCTGTGATGATTTTTCTGAAGAAGAGTGGAGCCAGTTTTTACATTGGTGAAAATTAGTCTGGATAAATAAGATTTCAGTGATCATCTCTTATTTTTTTTTTCATTTACGATGAAGTGATATAGTGTTGTCCAAGCTGCCAAATCCCTTTTCAAAAGACTGTCAGATTTTAAAAAAACTTTCCAATTCTTTTTGAGTAACGTTCTCATTTTCATGGGAAAACACTAATGGTTTGTGCAGAGAACTAAAATTGGATGCAATAGGATTATTCTTGAAAATACAGCACTAAACTTTCTGTGTGCAACAGCTTCAGCAATGGGAGCATTGAAAGCTCCTTGTGCAAATGTTAAGTGTGAAACCCTACTTGGCTTTTGCAGAAGGTTCCCCCTACATCCACCTCCTGAGATTCAGAAGCTGACATCTGTTTTGGTTCCTTGACTGAGCATTTGGTTGAGATATAATCAGTAAAGAATATCATTCTTTATCATTTATACCTGGTGGTAGTTTTCTGAATACAAAAGCACATGCACTTGTCCTTGTGACTAAATGCTAAAATAGTTAAATATTGAACCGCAGAGAATCATTACACATGAACAGATGTAATACTTAGAGGTAGACCTGCATATTTGAGGCTGGAAGGTATCTTCCTGTGCGTATGTGTACGTGTGTTTGTTATGGGGAGGCAAATCGTACTTCTCTGGACAGGTTCCTTACCAGATGTTTCTTACTACATCAGATGATTGAGGAACCAAAGTACATCTGGCTATTAAAATATCTTTATATGGTTACATGATTTATTTGGAAAGCATGGTTGAAACTAGTAACTGACTATGTGAATAGCTCTTACCAGTATCCAGATAGATGTACCAAGCTTTGGAACTTAAATTAGACAACAGTGCTGTTCTGTGCTTACTTACAAGGCGTGTTTGTTTATTTTTAAGATTATTACATTCAGGCAGCCTTATATTTACTTTATGCTATTTTGGTATTTTTGCTGAGAGTCAAGAGACTTAAATAAACCCCGAGTCTCTATGGATTATAGTTATGTACTGTTTTATACATACTGGAAAGCCATAAGCCTTCAGGCTGAGATAACTGCGTAATAAACATATATTTTATGAAATAATACCTTTAACACATGTTGCTTAAAAAAAAAAAAAAGGAGGGGGAAGACAGTTCATCTCTGTCTGCCACAACAGACTTCTATCAAAAATAAATTTAGAAGAGCTCCAGTTGTTCTCCCAGTTCTGGAAAAGAGATGATTTTACTTGAGGTTTCCATAAGGTAGCAAGGAGCACTTTTGAACGTGTTCAGTGAGCCTAATGATACTGTGAGATCCAAGATCTAGCAAGCCGGCACTCAAAGGGGAAAGAGGAGGCATCACTGGGAACATGGAAAGGACGCTTTGCATTTGAGACTTTTGCGTTTTGCTGTCTGGTTGCCGCTGGTAATGCCACATCAGGTATTACTGCGTCTGGTGTTTGCAAGGATGTAATGTAATTCAATATTCTGGTACAATTATTGGGCAAGTATTTGATCAATAGATAATGCTCGTTAACAGAGTGGCTGAAAAAGATGGTTCAGTGTTCTTTTCCCTCTGAAATACCACTTCAGGTGCCAGCTCTGGACTTGCAGGTGTTTAACTTCCTCAGCTTTTGTTAGAAAGCAAAGTGCCGTGTCATTGTCACCTCCTCTGGGCAATTTCGGTTTCCTTTCTGATATCTGGATACTATCAACAAAATATCCTATAGTGACAGAGTAATTATACATGGCATATAACAACTTGCATGGCTTCGTATATAACAGCATTGTTACAGGTACAAGGGTGTTATTTTGCCTTGTTCTAGTAAAGGATTAAACAAAAATGTTGACTTTCATGTTATTGGTCATCTTTGCTAAAATTCATCAAAATAAATAGCTAAAGTTTGTTTTTCAGAGCTTAGTTTCTCATACAGATTCAGGTAAAACTCAGTGTAGCTTTGCAAATAGAGATTTTCCTTTAAAGTACTATTTTATAAACGTGATGTCTTGCAACTTCTTTTCTAGACGCTGGCTTAAATAATGAAGGAAAAACCCCACCTCTTTCTGACCTTCTTTGCTTTTGATATTATAATTAGCCTTTGGCATTAATATTCACGTATATTGTTTCCTGTCCTTCTCTTTTATTTTGATATGTTTTTAAGAAATTCTAAGTTTTGAAGCAGATTTCCTGTCCTGCAGATCTTTTCCTGAAAGAAAGGTGAAATTTTACTCTTCTGAATCAAAATTTCCTTCAGCTCACATATTGTGGCCTCCAATACAGTCAGTCCAGCGCTATAAAAAGTAATACAAACTGTCAAAAAAAAAAAAGAGAAGTTTATCATTTTATTGCCTAAAGACAAAATAAAATACAAAGCTGAGCACATTTAATTTTTTAGACTTTTCTGAAATAATGCCCAATTCACAAGTGGTAAAATGTACTTTGGCTGTCTCATGCTCTCCTTCTCCTCTGTGGATTGAGTTTCTTGGTCATGCTATGATATTCATGAAAAATTACGGCCTCTCTTCTTGGTGAGGAGAACAGATGTATCATGAGAGATGCAGCCCAGCCTGGAGAGGAGTGTGGTTGGCAACTTCCACAAGGCACAGTTACATATATATTAACAAAAGCTAACATTTTACCAATATAGATTTGCTTCTAGGTTTTCATTTGTTATGCTTTCTAGTGATCTATCAGTATTTTCCCATGGAAAGCTGATAGTTTTTGCAGAAATGTGTCCATTTCTTGGAAAAACAAACTTCCATCAGTGAGCATTTCAAGGCTGAATGAATGTTTTTCCATTGGAAATGTTGGTCTTTAGAAGTGATTCACCAAAGTAGATAGCTACATTTTATGCTGGCTGGAACTTCTGAACACAGGTAGTCCCAATGAAAGCATAAGAACTATGAATATTCATACAGATCCATCTTGATCTGTAGCTGACACAGCCCTCTCCAACTAACGGAACATTACATCTGATACAAGATTTTCTGAATTTTTTTTAAGTGACTTTTCATGGGTTGGGTTTTTTTTTTTGGTTGGTTTATCTGTATATACAATTCTTCTGTTAGTTTGGGTTAGCAATCAAGATGCTCGTTTAACAAAAACAGAACATGAGATTCATACAAAACCTCTGGCCAGATGGTATTGAGAAATCCAGACTTGTACACATTGCCCTTGCATCTCTGTGGCTTTTTGGCAAGGTGATTTCAGAGTGGAAAACACTTTAGGCTGAAATCTAGGCTTTATAATCATCCAAAGAGGCACTTTCATTTATATGAGGAAAATAAACACCACAATCTGTTAGTTTCTACTTGTTTCTTTATACTTTCCTGTTACTCTTTAAGCGATCTTTACTGAAACGTTTTTACCTCAGCATTGTCATGTTATCTTGATTCCTGGCATAGCAGCTCTGTACGATCACACTCTAGAGCTTCATGCATGAGCATAACTGAAAACCACATTTTCCCAGGATATCGTTACTACAGAAATCCCATTCCATCCTCATTTACTGAGGAGCATCTTGCACTTGACTTTTTTTTTTCCCTTAACGATGTAGCAATGTTACCAGTTTTGATTTGGTTTCTTTCATGAGAGGGGAAAGAAAGAAGGACTAGCTGGCCTGATGCAAATATCTGTGCAGGAAAGCAGCAAAAAAGTCACTCTCCAAATTTGTGTAGCTATGTGTATCCCAACTCCCCTGATGTTTGAATATATTTACGCATGCATACTGAGTATTTGGCTTTTTTTTTTTGCACAGGAGCAAGCATCTGCTGCTAGTGCCAACACTTTATCTTATAAAGTTATTTCAACTATGCTGATGAAGAGCAACTTGATTGCCAGTGTAATTAACTGCTGGCATAATACATCCCTAAGCTCATTAACCTTGTTTGGAAAACATTTTATGTAGACCAGGTTTCAGATGTGTAAATATTTTGTAGTTGTGTTTAAAGCACAGAAAAAATACAGTCTTACGGGTTGAGATGTATTCAAGTGCTGTAAAAATGTAAAGTATGAATGAGTGCTAGGTAGCTTTATAAAGTGTTGGAAATATTTTTAAAAGTACAAATTCTGTGAAGCTGGTTTAGTTCCTCTTATGGTATTTATGTCCATGTGGGGTAGCTACGTACTCGAATACTTGTGTTTTGATTGGGCTGAAAAAGTGACAGGCCCGGACAGACTGATGGTGGGACAGGGAGGAAGTGTTTCCACTTCAGCCCTGCACTGATGGCTTTGCCAGGAAGGCCTGGATGATGACCCCACCGGTACCCTATTAGAAAGGACCCCAGCTTTCGGCATCCAAGGACCGCTTTTGCCGGTGCAGCATTGTCTTCCCTGCCCTGAGTTTTCATCTCTCATGACCGGAGAAACTTCACACCGCACACAGGCGTGGGCTCAGTTTAAACAGCCCATTCATTTCACATTGTAATAACCTGCTCGTGCCCTTGACGTTTCCAGCGAATAGAGAATTGGGACATTATCAGTGACTAGTGAGGATGAAAGGAAATACTTCACCTCAGCTGTGGAAGCACCAGCATCTGTTATATTTTAGCTGTTATCTTTGGCCGGGGACCTATAACTGATCTCACAGCTGAGACAGGAACCATATGCATAAAGAAACTTATTTTAACCCTCTCCTCGCCTGTCACTCATGGGTGCATGCCGCATGTGTTAATGTGAGAGCTATTAACACCCCCTCATCAGGAAATGCCACCTAATAGGCAAAGGGTTAATGACTAAATACAATATTTCTGGTGATGATGAAGGAAGAGATGCTTTCTTCATGTGAACTCGCAGCAGCAGAATGACCAGAAAACCTTATCCAAATTAGTCAGGTATCTGACATACGCTAATATGTAGCTATACCTGCTTCTTTCCAGCTCTGTCTGGTTTCACCCAATGTTTCATCTTCTCTGAGCACATTTATGTGTACCAGTAACATCCAATGAATTGACTTATTTAAGGGAAATCTGGGTGAAAGGCAATTTGTTAGTTTTAATGCTACATTGGTGGTTTAGCAGGTGGCTGATGCATTTAGAGCTGATAAACTGGCAATCAAAGTGTTTTAAAAATAAGAAAATCCAGTTTTCCAGAAGCCACAAAATTATTATTAGCAACGTGCTGATGTCACTAATAATTTCTGAATGCTGTGTCAAATGGGCTGTGGAATTAAAAATGAAAGCAAAAATCAAAACAGTTCAGTTAGAGAGACCCAGGTGAATGTTTTACGGTTCTGTATGATTTTGTACTCCCGTTCCGTTTATCATTTCCCACACCTTATAAGCAAACAAACAAAATCTACTTGCCTTAAAATCACCTTGGAATTGTCAGTCAGCTTTAACTTCTTAATATGTAGCTGAAGCTAACAACCAGCTGTACTATAAGAGCTCCTAAGAATTGACTTGAGAGAAAGAGGAATGGGCAATTAATACCTGAAAGCTCTTTACAAGGCAAATCTAATTACCATTGATGGGGTTTTCTTTTTTCTGTTGTAGTTTAAGACCAGCGTTGCATGCTGTCTTGAGGTGATTCTGTACAAGTCTGTCTTAAATGGTCAGGGAAAAAATAAAAACAAAAGCCTAAGGCAAGCCAAAGTAAATATTAATTTTGAAACTATGAACTGATATCTACAATGAAGTAACTTCTTTGGCAAACACCTGCAGTTTTGCTTATAGTGTTCATGCTTATAGTGAATAGGGAAAGAAAGGATTTTTTGATAATTGGGATGAGAAACAGTGATATGAAACACACTGTAAAGAGGTTTCATGTGCAGTGAATTAAAAAAGTAAACTTGTTATATTTCCAGTATTATAATCGACCCATTCTTTGGCTTGACTGTGTAATCTCTATTTGTACAAATGCCAGATTAGATACCTTATTTTTGAATGTTTGTAGCCCTTTGCTAGCTCTCACAGCTTCAAGAAAAACTTGCAATGCCAATGAAAAAAGTTGTTTCATTTGGAGGGTAGTACCAAGCTTTCCCAATATAATTGTTCCTTTATGTGGCTCTAGAAAATGTCATTAAAATCTCAAATATTGTACAGCCTGTGAAACTAGTGCTATTAGCCTATGTATTAGCCTATGCATTGCACTATTTTTTTTAAGTTAAAGCTTAAGGCAAAATGTGCTTTCCAGGTGTGTCCTGAGTAAAGTAATAGAACACCCTATGTGACATGCTAAATTGCTTTTTCATGATCAAGATTCATCACTGGTTCCTAGCATTTAGGAAATAAATTAGGCAGTTTCAAATGGTACAAAAGAATTCTGCCCCTGACATTCCTAGTGTGATGTTAACAGTAGCAGGGAGATGTGCCTGCCTTTCAGATAGGCTGTTCGTAGCCAGTTCCTGCTCACAAGGCAATAACCACAAGGGAAAATGATTTCAGTATCAGCCATATATGAAATTTAGTGTGTGAAAGAAAACTTCATTTCTTCAGATCCTACAGGTATTGACGATTCAAAAGAAAGATGCAGAATCTGAAGAAAAAAAACCCATAAACCATGCCAATAGCCTAAATAGCCAGTTTCCTGCTCCTCTTTTTCATTTTGCACAGGTAAAGAGGAAATAACCTGTTCTGCTTTCTGTTGCCTAATGCTTCCCATTAGAAGATCTTTTTAAGTAGAGATTATTTGCTAAACTTAAGACTTCTGAGTTGAAGTTCCCAGGCTTTTCCTCATTTCTTGCCTTGCTCAAGAAAAAAAAAAATAAAAAAAAAATCAGGAAAATTAATTTAGTTGTTCCAGAACTTAATTCAAGCTTTTCAAGATTGAATTTTTTCAAGGTCGAATTAAGGTAAAACACATGATTTGCTTTTGTTAAAATGACTGATTCAGCTGCTGACCGAGCTGCTGAGGAGGGTGATCTTTGGTGAAGCTACTGGACGTAAAAAATGAAAGCACAACTAGCAAACATTTTCTCTGCTGACACCCAGGCAGTCTGGCAGAGAAGATGGAAACTGCTGTACTGAAGCCCAGACAAGTCGGGGGGCAGACAGAACCTCTGGATAGTAAGAGTGTTCTCTCTATTCCTCCTAATGATTATTTTTAAATGGCAGGAAATTTTACTGTGCATTTGTAATTCAGCAAGGGAAAGGGGCTGCTGTGTAGAGGTATCAGCGTGACAACATGTTATTGCAAACCTTTGCTAACCGTGCCATTTTAAATGACATTTATAAATGGATCTAATGTAATTAAAAAGATACTCTGAGATATTGAGCAAAAAGTCTCAGGTTGAATTGTAAAAGGTCCCTAATACCCTTTGACATCAATGACAGTTATGTATTTACAATTTCTTCCAACTCACAATTGTGTCCCACCCTGATTAGTCCTAAAATTATGTCAAAGGAACAGACGATGATCTAATTTCAGCTTATATTAAAACTAAATAAATAGCATAACTACTATTTTCAGATAAGTTTCTTCCCTTTGTTCACTGTGCCAGTATATAGCCAAGCTAAGCCTTAGGATTAGAGCAAGTGATCCATGACACTAATTAACAGATTTATAAATCATTCTGTATGATCAAGCCATTCATAATTTTTCTGTCATATATGGGAAGGCGCGTGCAGTTGCCAGAAATGTATTACAAGTGTAATGAAAACAAATAGTCCAAAATGCTGAGAAATCAAAGTGTTATAACTTCAGTTATGGATCCAAAAAAGTAATTATTTGCATGGTTCCTATACCCCACAACACCTGAAAATTAGGTAATGTTTAACATATGTCAGACTGTAGGCCCAAACCCAAAGTCAATTGTTGAAGTCTTTGCCCTGGAGGAAAACCATAAATCAGACAGGATATTAGAAACGGCAACTGAGTAACGCTGCTCAAGGATCAGGCCAGGCAGAGGTGCTTCTAGCTGGTAAACTTGGTGAAGTGCATGCAAGTTGTTCAAAAGCGCGCTGTAAAGGTGGCTCCACCACTCATGGTATAGCTGTCCTGGTGCGTATGTGCACTTGTGTACAGAAAAACAAGCAGGCTTTAGAGCAAGGTTTGGGTTTCTTTAAAAAAAAAAAAAATTAACTTCAAATAATCTCTTGCTGAAATTCAGCCTATTGAGTTGGAAACAGTTCTCCAGGGGTAAGTTCATTAAAGGGCTGAAAAATTTATACTGTTTCAGTGGGAATTTTTGCAGTTGTTCTCTGTGATTCTCACTTTGAAGCTAGTAATTGTCGATGTTGGAAATGTTAGGTTGCTTTTGAGGAGAAGATTGAAAGAGAAAACTTTACTCAGCACTCATTAGACCACATCTGGAGTACTGTGTCCTGCTTTGGGGCTTCAGGACGAGAAAGATGTTAATAGACTAGAGTGAGTTCAGCTGAGGGCCACCAGGATGATGGCAGCACTGGGGCAGGTGCTCTTGGAGTGGCAGTAGAGGGACCTGGGCTTCTTCAGCCTGGAGAATAGGCAGCCCTGGAGGGACCCCATAGCAGCCGGTACAGGGAAGCTACTGAGGAAATGCTACCAGCCTCCGTGGTGGCAGGAGGAGGAGAGACAGTGGGCATAAATTTCCCATTTGATACAGAAAAATGTTTTTTACTCGCCATGTGGTTTCCATCCTTGGCAGAGACAAGGCTGGAGAAAGCCTTGGAAAATGTTGTGTGAATTCAGACTTGGGACTGCTTTGTTTTGGTGGATGATGTCCCAGAGTCCTTTCCAGCCTGAAAGGCTCTCTGATCCTAAGTGAGGAGAGCAGAAGAGAGCAAGTAAGGGGTGAACAAAAAGACTAGTAAAACTTATGTACCTCGCTAAAACCAAATAGCTTGATCTGTTTATTTTACTTAGTAACCAAAAGTAGAGTGACATAATTGATTCTGACCATGACAATCCCCAGGCTACCACAAAAATTGTAGCTCTACAAAGTTTTGCAGTATGTAATGTCATAATGCCTTGCACTTGTGCAGAACTCCTACCCAGTGATTTCTAACCCTGTACAAACTTGACTAACGAAGACTCAGTGCAATCCTTTGAGGCAAAGGATCTATTGCTGCTAATTTCATTTCTGCAGATGCAGCTTGCAGAAAGTTATCTTGACTGAAGTTGTGTTGGGTTTGACTGTAAGTTTTTGTGGGGTCAGGGGAACTGGAACAGATCAGGTGTACTGAGAGCACAAAACGATGATCAGCTCTCCACTGAGCAGGTGTGGAATATATTTCTTTTTCTGCCTATCCTGGAGCAGCTGATACATTGACATTGAACCCTGCTTTACTGCTTGGTGAATGGGTAGTGGATGCAAAGTGTGGGTGTCTCAGCTTCCTGCCTGCTGTCCTTGCAATTGGAAATAAGAGGTATAACCTCAGCTTATTTTCCACTGATGCTTGACACAGCCTGCCCAGTGCTGCATAGAAGAGAAGAAATTAAGTCCCCTTAAGTGCAGTTTAGTCTACAGAAAGTTAACACCAGAACACATTTCCTAGATGTGGACTTTTGCTCTAAAAACAGCTTGTGCATTACCCAGGCAACAACTTTTTTCCTTGCCTTAATACAGTTTTGCCATTATTCATACATAGTCTCTATCAACACTTTCTGTATAACAAAGGAATCTACTTCAGGTTTTATAATCTCATAATCCATTTAGTTGTTTTGTGTCTATCAGATTGCCGTAGCATCTCTTTACATCATGACAGATTCTTTAACCACTTTGGGAAACCTTTTGGTTGCCTAGAACTGAGACCAGCATACCCACCTCCATGAAAAAAAGAATAGTGTTGTGGAAAAAAAGGGTAAAATACTTATGAAATATCTTCTGGTTACCTATAGAAAGTCTTTAGGTACTTTATTAATATTTGCCTGATAAGCACAACAATTTGAAACTCATCTTGCTTGGCTTTCTGGTTAGGCTTAAAGGAAAAGTCAAGGAAAGAGATATTCCTGCTTTATCTCCTGCAAAAGCAATGGGTGCATGATCACAGGTTTTCCTCTTCTGGCAGGCTCTTCTGGCATAGGCCCCTATGCAATCTACCAAAATTAAAAGCAGCACAACCCAAGCAGGTGTTCCCACCATTCACAGATACAGATCCCTGCAGACAACCATGTGAGTTCACCTAAGAGAGCATTGAGGTTTGGGTTTGGTTTTGGTTTAGTTTTAGCCTTTTAGCAAGTCTGACTTTATTAGGGGAGGTATCATTAGATGAGCTAATAAGGTTGGAAGAAACAGTTCTCCTGGGTGCACAGCCTGTTCTCAGAGGTTGATGATAGAGGTCAAGGTTAAAGCAGAAAAGTGACTGACTGAAGAGCAGTGCTTTTTTGATCCTGATTTAAAATGCACAGAAGGCAATACCAGCCCTGGCATTTGCTTGAGTTAAGGGCGTAATGCTATTTGCCTCTCCTCTTGCCCCAAACAGGAGAAAACATGGGCCATGTTTTGGCTTTAGCTCTTATGGACAGAATTGCTAATATGATTTCAGAGTTTGGGTGATTCTGAACTCGTTAAAATTACCTTGTGCTCAAATTTCATCTTTGTCAACCATTAAATTAAAATTATCTTGGTGCTTGGCCTGGAAATGACTTAAAGATGAACACAGAAACCATTGGCTTTATTATCTGAAAAATAAGACTGACTTTAAATGTGTAGCTGTGTAGATACAGAGTGAATATAGCTCCATTTTCTGCTGCTCCTTCTTCTGGCTCATTGCAGGCAGATTGCTGCTTCCGAGGCCGGATCAACTCTAAGTAGGCAGCGCATAGAGCTGAAATTCACTGTTCCGCACCTCAAGTTAGTGTCCTAACCACCAGCCTATTATATCCCCTTCATGCTGGAATATAAAACCTCAAATGAGCAATGTCTATTTGGCTGTGACTAAATGAAATTTAATTAGAAATTATTCCAGCTGGCATGACTCATTGAACGATAATGCTGTGTGACCAAATTGTGAAATTATTAAACGCTTGCTGTGTCCCTAAACTGACAATGGAAAGGTGAATAATATCTGTTAGTTGCTCTTTGATTTCCCCAGTCCGCTAAAAATTTCCCCATTCCCTAAAAATTGCTAAGTGGTTTGGGCAAGTTTTTTCTTAGGTTTGCAACTACCTTTTTAGAACGTAACATGTGTGCTTGTTTATTGTCTGAGTTATTTTTGTAGTCCTCCTTGGGTAGGGAAGGAAATAAAGCATTTCATATACTTTTAAAATTTCATTTGTTTTATAGATATGTTGTGATTTGCCTCAACTTACTTTTTTTTTTTTTTTTTTAGAAGGGTGTAATCCACTGAAGTCAATGTAACAGCCCTCAAGTCTTATAAAATAGTCTTAAGCCCGGGTGAAACCAGACTGGTGGTTTCTGCGGGTGGGCTGGCTGGAGCCTGAGCTGGTGCAACGGGGGCAGAAGTCTTTGGGGCTGCCCCAGCTGAGAGCTGTAGCGGTATTCCCATCTTGTCTTTTCCTTCCTCTTGCTTGCCTGATGATTACGCTTAGCCTCAGGCCCTTGAGAAAAACCCTCATTCTCAGCACAAGATCATGGCGCGGTACTCTCGCAAGGAGCATTACCATCTGGTGTCAGCAATTCCTGTTGTCCCAAGTCTTGGAGCAATTCATATTTTCCGGACACATGGGTGGCAGGATTTTCTGTGGCTGATTTCTTTTGTCTCTTTAAATGCTCATTCTTCATTGCGAGCCTCATGGGCAGCGGGCTCTCCAGCCAAAGCATGTAAACATGGAGGGGGACTTTTCCACTAGTAAGCTTTTTACAATAGATGTCTATTATTCAAAATAAGGAAGGCAGTTTTATAAGGCCTGCGAGTGCACATTTCCCAGTCTGCTGCTTCTTAAATTACCAGGAATGCAAAAATAACCAATAGTTTGACCTCTTAAATCACAAATTGGATAGGCTTACTATTAAAGGACATTGTAAATGTGTTTCCCATTATTTAGTTCATTTGGTGTGTTCAGCAGTCAGCTTTTGGATGTTTGGTTTTTGGTTTTTTTTTTAATTCTTTACAGAAATCATTTGATAACTTTCTTTCCTGGAGTTTGATTAGGTCCTCTGGACCTACAATAAGGGAAACTGAAGACTTTATAATGAAGGTTGGGTGGAGTTATAATATTCTTGCTATAAAAACTAATGGGTGCATGTTATAAAGTATGGGTATAATGAATATAGTGACCTTCATAAATAAGATCTCTCCATCTTTTATGACTGGAGACAAAGATTATACTAGAGAACGGTCCCAAACTGAGACATGCTGTATACAGTTTACCAGAGATTGCTTTTCTGTCTAGGAAGGAAGTAATTTTCTGGAAAATTTCTGTAGAGGGTAGGGTCTGTAAATATTCTGCATGTTGATCTGATCTTGGTCCCATTTAAATCGATGATAACATTGTGCACTCTTTGTGGAAGTCCTGACTGAGCAATGTAAGCATGTAACTTTTTTATTGCATCCTTAAAAGTTCTTATTTGTCATCTTTATATCTCTTCTCATTTTTTTATTCATTAAGTTTTATCTTTTAGTAGATCTTCATAACTAGTGATTAGCTTTTTAAGAAGCAGAGGTACATTCATTGTGGACGTGTTAGTATAGAAGTAATGGAAGTGAGGGCAATGCTCTGGTTTTACAAAGCATTTGTAAAAAGCTTTTTATAAGAGTGTTTACAATTTTTTTTCTGTCTGACACTGGGCTTGTTTGGAAATATTTCAATTATTTTTATCTTTTAAATCTTTTTCTACTTTTATTTAGAATTTTCCCATCCGCAACTGTAATAAATTGCAAATGGAACAGGAAGGAGTTTTACTGGAATGAGAAAGTTTCAAATATGTTATTAAAATAAAATTCCTGTAATTCATTTCAGATTAATTAGGCTCTATATAAGGAGAGAAAATGTGTGTCCTCTAAGTCATATCTGTATTTGGGGTATAAGTCAAGAGAAATTAAGTGGCTGCGTATCATTCAAACAGTGGTAGGCTTGGTCCTCTGCACACTGCCTGTAGGTAGATTGTGATCCCATTTGGACTGTAATCAGCTAGGCTCTGCTTCTGTGGAAGATTGAGTAGTTGCCTTTGGTTAGTTAGACATGTGCTAAAGCTTTTGCAAAGTTAGAGCCTGCTGTCATACTTGTCTGTCTTGCATTTCTGTGTTGGTTGAGAGCCTAAGTATGAGGTTTCTGATGGACAAGGACAGTTGCCTTCCCTACCATTGCACCTCTCATGGAGAGGAGATGCAGTCAGCGGCTCTTCTGTGGCTGACAGGCTTGAAAGGAAATAGGTGGCTTCATCATAGCCATGACTATGTTTTAAAAATATTTAACTCATATAGCTTAATTGCTACCCAGTTGGCTAGAAAGGCATCAGTGCAAAAGGCGACCTTCTGTCAGCCAACCGGGCTTTGAAAGTCCATTGCAAGTGTATGCAAAATTAAGTCCTGATCTCAAAGGATGAGAAGATTTTACCTTTATTTTTCATCTGGGGGGCATATAAAGTGGCCTGCTGTCAGGCAGAGGAAATTAAAGAGGGATGAGACAGACAACTGGAAGTGCAGGTGGTTTTACTGCTCTTGTGATGAAACTGTCTTCTGCCTTTGATTCCTTTAAGGGGAGCATGCAGTACAGCAAACCCCTACTTTATTTCAGTGCATGCGAAGGTAAAATGTGTTTCATTAAAATGAGCTTCTAAATGTGTTTCATTAAAATAACATTTTGAAAAATACTTAGATGATGACGACTAGATTCTCAAAGATAGTTTAAAGAAATGTGCATAGCATTCTGTGAACAGATAAAATGTCATCTGTAATTCTTTGGATATATTGCCTGTAATATGCACTGTCATCTTCTGTTTAAAGTCTTATCAGTAAAGCATATAGAATAAAATTGTTATCAGTAACAGAACATGGTTCTAAAATGGCTTTGTCTGTTGAATGAAAGGCAGGACCAGAAATAGATAGTATTTAACTGTGCAGCTGCTTTTAATGGAGATATGCAAGCAAAACTCACATAATGAATGTTCCTAACATTTTGTTGGCCTGTTTCTAACATTTTTAAAGTGAACATATTTATAGAAGTTGTAGAGCAGGTAAACCTAAAGGTTCAGGATTCCACTTTAAGTGGTTCCATAAGTTGAAAGGCAACTGATATTTCATGGAGTAGACAATTTCCATATAATCAGTCTGTGAGCAATTCCATCTAAGATATTGGATAGAGGAGGCAAATCTCTGAGATGCATTGAGGAAAGAAGCAGTTTATGTACCTATACAACACAGATAAAGGTGTTTCATTGTCACAGCCTTTTCTCTGGGTTTTCTTTATGTGTTTTTAGTCAAGTAATTAGAATTTTCTATTTAGTAGTAATTTGTTTGGCCCATACACCCTAGTTACTCAGGGTGTTCCCATTCCTTGAAGTACAGCAAAATGCAGAACAAAAAGACAGTCTGTGACCCTAAGAATTTATCATCTTTGCACACGATGAGGCAAAACGTATGTCCACAGTAGAGGAGAGTAATAAAGGAATATTTGTCTACAGGACAGCAAGTGGTCTCAGCATGCAAGCAACTTAGCCCCTGTCAGATTATTTTGGAAGGGCCATCCGTAAAAGAGGGATATGAGCCTTGTGATATGCATATACTGAAATCCCGTGTAAATACCAAGGTTTCAGTGCAGCCTGGCTATTCAGGCAATAAATCTTACCGGATCACCTTTTCTCCCTGTATTAGCTCAGACAATGAGTGGAACTAGAATTTGCTGGCAGCTGCTGAGGATGAGATCTGTTGAAACTAACGACACACGGTTAATTAATGCCAGGTCTGTGCATTGATTCAAATTCATCACACAAGCCCGAAGGTGTATTTATATTCAGATGTATTTATTGTTTTGAAACTATTTTCTCTGGATAGGATCATTGCCTCTGTGAGCTTGTGACGTACCTGTCTGTACCCGTTTATACCACATTCCAAGGAAGAAAGGAAGTTATGCATCAGGGTCCTCACCAGGCTGTTTTCCACACTGAAGGAAAATGGTAAGCAGTAGAAAACCAAAAGCAGATATGTTGTTAAAACAAAATCAGGTTTCTTTAGGGTATTGACTAAATACCTACAGACATGTTTCTTTTAAAAAAAAAAAAGCACTGGGGCAAATGTTGCAAAAAGAAGATGTAAGGGGGTAGGAGAAGGGCCAGGGCTGGAATTTACAGTGGGAAACCCTAAATAAAGGCATTAGGAATTAGGTTATTGCAGCATCTAAAAGAATAACAAATGGAAATGAGTTTTTAGGGTCACAACGGGTAAGTGCACTTCAAAGCATGGCACTGATTACATGAAAAGAGTAAAACAGGCAGGCTAAGGTTTATCTGGTGAAGTAGTGGATTTCTGTTTCAGCCTGAGGAGATAATTTCTGATAATATTGCTGGTGACCTGTGAAGCTTCTCCATCAGTGGAAATGACAAGAAGGGGGTGAATTATCTATAGCATCACCTGCCTTTGCTTTCGGTAACAGATGCTAATACATAGCAACTTGGTGGATAGAGGGAGGTGTAACTCACACTTTTGCCTCCCAAAGTGATTCCAGCCAAATGTCTGTCATTATCAATACAGCTGTCATGGTGATCCTTGTGGGTAAGAGCTAATGGTGGGTGTTCGTTTACTTTATGGAACTTGTGGGGGTTTTATTGCTATGTTTTTTTAAAAAGAAACTACTCAACAATTCCCTTTATAGCCAAGCAGCACATTAGTGCATAGAGTAATAGTGCAATCAAATCCTTCTATGAGGCAGAGGAAAGCAATGCTTCTTTTTTTCTCGGAATTTAGCAGCATCCAGTAATCACAGTGATATATGCTAGGTTCATATATTCTCCCAGGGAGAGAAGGCAAGGGAATAATAACAGATGCTAGGCTGGGTATCGGTCTCTTGTGATAATAAAAACAACATTGAAGGTTTCAAGTGGGGAAGGCCTAAACGCAGAAAGTGTTGGAAGATCTGGTTGAAGATTAGTCTTAAACCTCACGTGGGAGAAAGGGAGGTGAACTCTTTTCCATAAATCATCCGGATACTTAATTTGATATCAAACATGAACCTTAACATGTGTCATATAATCTGGTTTAATACACATGGGTCTTATTAAAATAGTGTGAGCCAAGGACTGTGCTGATTTACACAAGTTTGAGCTAGTCCTTTGCAAGGCAGAAAACGCACCTTAATTTAGAGTGTTTTCATTTAGAAATACAACTTAGTATGTTTTTAGCAGTTGTAGTGGTTTTACTCATTAAGGGGCTGATCCAGTGCCTGTTGGTGTCTGGAAAGATTCCTGTTGCTTCACAAAGGGAGATTCATCCCCTGAGACACTGGTGGTTATCTGAGGCATCGTGGTTAGGCGGAGAGAGAAGCACTGCTGGAGCAACTGTGACCCTGAGTCCAAAACTGGGTCTGCTTCGGACCGGGGTATAAAGCTGGATGCTCTCTTTTTTTCTTTTTTTCTGCTTCTTCAGGACAGCGTTAGTCACCACTGAAAGTACACTCAAAAGATGCCATTAATTACAGTGTGCTTAAACAGGCTGACAGAAAATGCGCGACAAAAGCATGTAAAGGAAGGCAGGCTGATTTCTTGAAAGAAAAGTCAGCAGCAAAGTATGATTTGACCCATCAGCTAACAGGCAAGCCTTAAAAGGGCAAGCAGAGTAACTAAATCAGAGTATGCGAAGAAAGCCCGTTTTTATCTAACTGAATTTATATTGGTTTCACTGCAGTAATTTTGGTATCTTTATCCATGATTTACATGGTGTGAGTTAGGTCACGCTCTAGTCCATTGTGAGGTGTGGTGTTTGGGGTTTTTTTCCAGTTAAATAGTTCAAAAGTATATTTGGGAAGCTAAACAAATAAATGTGCAAGCAGATGTGAGAAACTTCTGAGATTGAGTGAGAGAGGAGGATTCAATCTGCAAAATATTCTGAAGCACAAAATGCATGTAAAATATTTGTGAAGATATATCAGTTCCTAACATAAATGAAGTGAAATCAAGGAATACAGGAACGGCGGGAATCCTTGCAGGAAGAGAATTGCTAGTTGCGGTTGAATTTAGGAATTTTCAAGCTGCTCCGCTCCAGTCAAAGGACTGAAATAAACTTTTTTATACTCTGACATTTTACAGAATTCCTACAGGAATGCTCATTTAAACAAACAAAAAAAAAGATGATGATTCTGGCACGCTAGAAACATCTTAATCTGACCTGTGAGAAAAGATTCCTGAAGAAAGCTGGAAATGACAAAGATCTTAATTTAAATGCAGGAAAATTCTGAACTTCTGTGGCCAAGGCATGGGGAACTCAACACTTTTAAAAACCATTTCTGTGTTAAAAGTATGGATGATTTATTGCCATTGTTAGACATAAGGAAACTTTAATCTTCTGGGATACCAGATCAGTATTTCTGATTAATCAAAACAAATACATCAAAATAAGGTTTTATCTGTACAATATACTCGATCAACAGTATCTTTGCCCTGTTTGAAGCTTCATTTTTTGTTTTGCTTCTTCCATCTTCAAAGTATTTCAATCCTTCATACAAATTTTTTGTGGCACTGAGCGCGCTCTGTTTCCCAAGTGTTAATCATAGCCAATAATTTATCTTGTGACGGGCTACGATCCAACACTTAACTGAAGGAAGGAGAACAGTTGTGTTGAAGTTAGCTCCAACTGAATCAGGCTCAAGGTGTTGCAAAACTGAAGCTTCAGCAAATGCTTCACAGTGGCTTTGAATTGGGAGAAAAATGGGAGCTATGTGCCGATATCTTTCCTTGGGCAGAACAGTTTTCTTTACTCCACGAAAAGTGACTTTAACGGGACTTTCCATAAAGCGAGGTGTTCACATTAGGGTTATAATGGTATCTCATAAATTTGATCAAAACTTACACACAAAACAAAGGGTGGTTGTTTTTTTTCAGAGTCATAACCAAGACTTCAATTGTTCCACAAAAAGGTTTGGAACTGCTTTAATCACATAACTTCTTATTGCAGGGAGTTTCATGAACATCATTTGCAGGACTTGTGGGTTAATAACTTAGTGTGGTTCAAAAAGGCCTGAATGGCAGCATTTGGGTACAGCTAATTTTTAATAGTTTCTTCTGTTGAAGTATTTTCACTGAAATGGCAACAAAAATAAGTATTGCACTTAGCTGGAAGGTCACTGCCTCAAATAGCTGATTAAACAACCAGTATTTTCCACTGAAGTGACTGGAGATGAGCATGTCAGAACATGACCGTGGTCTATTAGGGCACATTGATTTTAGAAACTTAATTTCTTTTGAGTTAGTAAAAAATAGGAGGAATTACAAGTTCTCCTAAGTAGGAGAGAATATTCATATAGTTGATTGACCTTTGAAGCAACACTGATGATTTAAAACAAATATAGGATGCGTAGTTTCCTCAGTTGAAGGAGAAATATGGCAGGTGACTTTTTTCCTTAGCTCTACGGCTCTTTCATTCAACACAGTGTGCTGCCTGCTCTCTTTTTCTGTCTTCATTCTTCATACCCTGTCAAAAAGATGTGTGATCTCATTCTCTAATTCATTCTCAAACACTCTATTCAACATTACCATATGTAACTCCCCCCCAAATGAGTTTACTTGAGTGGCTTTGCAGGTACCTTTTTGGAGAGGTGGGACATGTGCCTGCATTTTTGCTTTAGAGACTTAAATTTTCTGAAAACGCTTAATGCTTTTCCTTCTCTCAAAGCAAAGCAATCATTACGCACAGCAAGGTCAATGGAATAACTGGTGGAAGAACATAAAACACAAAATTTTCTACAAAATAAAGTGAAAAGTAGATTGAGAAGTTATAAAATATTTCATACTTACATAGAAGTTCATTCTTTTTAATAGAGGATTTTTAGTATGCATTATTTCCAATACTTCTAATTTGACTTATGAGAGGTGGTTTTGGTTTTCGGAAGGGTGTTAAGACTCTTTTAGTAGTTATTGTCCTTATTATATGAAGCTCAGCAACTGATGAAATCTTGTGCAGTGAAAATTATATATGAATATGGAATTATACGATAGCTAATATCTGTAATTAAGGCTCAGTATTTGTTTTTGCTTCCATCCTGCAGTTAAATGTAAAATTAAAAAATATGATGCTGAAGCTATTTTATTTTATGATGGCTGTTAGAGAACCACAAAACTTGCAAATTTCATTTCATGGTATGAGAAAAATCAACGGCAGTGATAGCCTGTTTGCAAAATATCTGTTCAGACACTGGCTTTGCATTCTTTTTTCATGCTGATTGTGTACCCAGGTAATTCTATTTTTTTTTGTGTGTGTGTGAGTGTAAACATCTGGAGAAACAGATCTACTGAATAATATTTCGACTGCTCTAGACCTGCTTTCATTGGTGACAAAGTTTAGTTTATCCAGATGATTAATTGCACAGAAATAGAAAAAGAATAAATATGATAGATCAAGGGAGAAAAAACATCTGTATAATAAAAGTACTAGTTGATCTTATTTGAGCTGACTATTGTGGTTATTGTTACAGAATACCTTGCACAGGAGTTTGATTTGTATAGAAATTATGTATTTTCCTAATTGTACAAATGGGCAATTAAATTCTAAAAATATACCTCGCTCTTTTTATTTTGAATGGAGTAATTATGTACTTAATTACAGCTTAATGTAATGTCCATGCTTAGTTGCACTAAACTCACATACTTCAGTTGACTATAATTTTGAGCAGTCAGAAATATTGCTTAAAAATCCTTTATTTCAGTATCACACTGAAAACATGAACTGTAGGAAAAGTTTTTGACTAGTTTACATATGTCGTTTCTGTAAGCTCATTACGTTACGACTGTTACTTACCGCTCTAAACATGCTGTTATGAAACTTGACAAAAATAGGAGAAAACAAACAATCCAGCCTTTAAAGGTGCTCATCGTCATGAGTGTAAAGATTTTCTGTTTATAAAGCCACACAATTACCATTTTGTATTTATTTCACAACAATGCTGATTCAAATGTAAACTTTCAGACCTTGCAATCCTTAGGCAAAATCTTATCAGTTAAGAAATCTTTGGCTACAAAATACATTAAATACAAACACAAAATGTAGGATTATTTTTGTAGAGATTTTTATTGCTTGCTTTTTTGAGTCAATATGCATAGGTTTGTATTCTCAGGCATCTGTAAATGAACATCTTCTTTACTGCACATTTTCCATGGATATATTAGAACTGTTCATATAGTTTTGGGTTTTATGGGTAAAAACTGCTACAAACACACGCACTCATACAAAGAGAATAATGCATGATTTTTGGGGAATCATACTGTAGAAGCCATTCAAATAATGTAGGTCCTTTTGGAAAAATATTCAGGTAAAAAATTTACTAAAGATTAAAGAAAGTTACTCTGGAAATGCAAGTTACAGCAAAGGGGTGCAGAGGAATTGCTACTTGTGGATTTTTTTCTTAATTTGTATTCACAGTGTTGAAATATTTTTTAAGCATAAAATCTAGGTAACTCCAATTTTATAGTGGAGTAGTAATCTCATTGAAAATTTTTTTAATAGTGTTTATTCCTAATGCTGAAATTAAGGCTTCTGAATATTGACTTAGTAAAATCCTGCATATGGCATTTTAACTGAGATAATACATGCTAAATACTAATCTAAATAATTTGGTTTATTTCATTTTTTTTTTTACATAATCAAAATTTTCCCCCATAATTATACTCTTGAACAGTTCTCTTATTGTACATGCTTATATGTTTGCTAGTTAGAGACATTTAGATTTGTTACTTACACTCTACATGTTTTTTCTGAATTGTTCGTCTAAACTATGCTAGATGCAGTTTTATATTTTCAACGGGGCAAGCCATGGCATATGTATATCATCGGTTTGGTGATGTTAACAGTTATTTTGTTGGGTTCAAAATTCTTCAGCATGAAGACTGTTAGAAAATGTTAGATTAATGCACAGTTTTGGTGTGAATGTGAGTGGCTAAAGTATCGCATAACTCCACTGCACGCTTTTAAGAAGTCTCTTTTCGCACTCCAGCAACAATTTTATTCCTGTTTCTAATCCTAAAGTGAACCTCTGTTGATGACTCATCACTGATGGAATTTTTAGTTTGCTTAAAATTATCATGTTGGGGGAATATTGTCAATTTACATGAGCTTAAATTTTGACCTGTGGTTTATGTCCCAGTATTACTGCTTTTGCTTGAGGCGTACAGTTGAGGACTAGAAAGGCCTCAGCTGGGGTTGAAAAACATTCCTATGCTAATTTGGAAAAATAGCTTGTCCACCTTTCTGCTGCTCTTATTTAACCTGCAAAAATGTGATTGATAGCACTTACCTAGCTCAAACTTTTTTTCGAATAGCACTGTATTAGAACATTAATTAAAAAAATGCAGCATTTAATCCATTTGGCCTCTAGATGTAGCCTCAGATAGCAGCTCTGCAGGCAGGATGTTGTTATGAAGCCTTCCTTTATGTACATGATGTTGAAGCACAAATGAAGCCTTGCATAATCATCCACTGGCATATAGAGAGAGCTCACATCATAGCACAGAGCACTAAAATTATCTCTAAACTTGGTAGGGCAGTAAAAAATATTTTTCCTTTAGTCACTTCTGCATTGGAGGCGTTTGCAAATTTGGAACAAAATGCTTCTTTAGGATTTGATCCAAACAGATAACAGATTGTAATGTTGCTTAAAAAACCCAAAACCATTTATAACACAGTTGCCAAGTTTGAGAAAGAGCCCAGTTAAACCTATTTAAGTCCTCTCTCATATATCATTAGAGATTTCCCATTCAAAATCTCTCCATTAATGTTATTTATGGACCATTCAAAGTAATATTATTTTATGTTTGGGGGAAATAAAACTTTGGGGATTAAATATTTTACTTGTCAGTGTTCATTCCAGTAAATGTATTTTTCCCTAGCTAAATCCTAGAGTTCTTAAGATAATAGCTTGCACTTGTAAATACTCGTATCTGTGACCCTGATCTCTCTTTTCTCATCAAAAATGAAATAATTATATTTCACAAACAGGTCAGCCAGCCAACCTTTCCTACATTGTCCCACCAGTTCTATTTTGGTTTTGCTGTAACCTGAAGCTGACATTTTATAGTAAAAGCAAGAACACAACTATGAAGGATTGAGTCCTGCCAGCAAGATGCTGGCTATGACTTTATGAAAGCAGAGATAAATTTGGTCCAGTTACATGCCACTCACTCTTGATCAAATCCTGTTGGAGCACAGGTTCACCCATGGAACATAATTTCTCCTGGTCTTCACAGATTTGAGAGTAACAGTGGCTGACCCAACTCCAAGAGTCATCATCCAGCTCGGTGCTTTTGTAGGGAAAATCAGTTCTTCCAGCTCCAGCCCTTTTAGTTACTGGCACCTCTGTGAAGGACTGAGTGACAGTTTTGGTTGTGTTTTTTTCATTCATGATGTATAATCATTTTGTATTTCTGTCAGAGACATCCTGAACAGAAATATGGGTGCTTGTGGTATGTGGGACCTTTGTGTATCTGAGGTATGTAAGAGTTATTGCATATGCATATGCATGACACAGCCTTTGTACATGAAAATCATCCCTGCAAGGTGGTTCTAAGGAGTCCAACAAATCCAGCCTGGAACTGAGTCTACTGCACGCTGTGTGGGGTTGATTTTGGTGTATTGAGGAAGCTTCGCATACCTGGTCTATGCTGCAGTGCTGGAGTGTTGCAGGTTACCTGTGCATGGGCCACGGTGCTGGTCTGTACATTGAGCAGCAGTGATTTCTTTAAGGCTGATTCTGACAGCCCAAGACCCAGTCAATCACCAATGTGCCTCCAGTTTCAAGCTTAATTTTTTGTCCATTCTGTAGTACTACACATTTTTCAAATAACAAGCAATGAATGGGTCAGAAAAGCATTTCCAAGCTACATGCGTAAGCAGAGGAAGTCAACAGTTTCTGGCTGATACCCACAATTAATCATGCAATGCAAAGAACCCATGTTCAAAACCCAACAAATTGCAAGTTACTTCGCTGACGTGAAGTAGATCTGTAACAGCGTACAGTGCAGGAACAGCGAAATATAAATTCTAGATTGATTTTATATTATGCAGGTTACTGGGAGGAAAAAAACCCGTACTTGAGCTGGATAAGGATCTTTCATCTGTTATGTTACTATATATAAGACTTTTTTTTTTCCTTTGCATACTGTTAATGTATTTTGCATCATGACATAATACATTTGTGTTGCTGTGGAAACACAATAATGTTATTTTCGTTGTCCTAGGAAACAAAGAAACAACACCTGATAGCAGCTGTCAAACCAGTTTGGATGGATGATTGTTTTCTCTTCTGTCCAACAAAATCTTCCATTCCCTACCGTACCTGAAATAGCAGAGGTTCTTGTGATTATTATCATTATCTTTAAGTATCCATTTGCACAAAATGGGACAGGCACTCCACGCATGAAAATATTCAGTCTCTGCGGTAAGGGCTGCTCAGTCTATGGCACTAGTCCAGCAAGTCACTTTTGCCCTTGCTTAACATCAAACCTGTGAGAAGTCCCACTGAAATCAATGGGACTGCTCATGTGCTTAAAGTTAACTACATGCGTAAGTGCTTTGCTGGACTGATGCCGAACTGAAAGTAAATGACCAGCCCATGGTTCAGAATGAGCCTTTGAGAACTTGAGAAAGTTTGTGGCTATTAATTTTGGTTTTAAAATGAGAGCTCTCTGTGAGTTTCCATGTTTCCAGCAACGTGAAGGAAAGTTTTATCATTTGGGGGGAAAAAAAGAGTTAGAGAGTGAAGTTGGGGGGCAGTTGTACACGGGGGAACTGGATGCTTTGTACCATGGGAACATGTGTGTGTTTGTCAGGTTGTTGCAGTTGTTTTCTGGGTGTTTCAGCAAATGTCCAACTTTGGTCTCTTCTGCCGCTCTTCTGTGAAAAGAATCCTATGGCTGAGAAATTGTTTTATAAAGAAACTTAGATTAATTTTATAATACTGCACGCAAATGTCAAATGTGTAAATACAACTTCTCAGTAAAATCAGGCTCATGCTCTGTTACATACAGTTAGAAAAAAATTTCTTAGACCATATATTTGCATCTTATACACTCTTGCTCATATGTCCATATATACTTACTAATGTTCATTCTCTTATGACCATATTTGAATGCCTGTGGCAAAAACAAAAGCCAAGCATTTCAGCATGTAAGAATATCTTTAGTCTATATTTATATATCAACCAAAGTTCCTGGAAGAAAAAGTTGATAGTTCAAGCATGAGTCCAGTATAATGATAAATTTTGACTCCCTATAGATTGCTTAGTGCTGAAAGAAAAAATACCCTGGAATCCTGCTGGCCTTTTTCCCAAAGGGCCTGACCCCAGTTACTCCCAGTTACTGGCTCTGTATAGTACTGTCAGTAAGAATAACTGCTCTTCATTCTGTGCAAAGCTTTGCAATTTACCCAAAATACAGTGTATGTGTGTGAGAGAGAGAAGCAGGCAGGGAGGGAGAGGGAGCAAAGCGGAGCGGCTGGACCTGTACTTCAAGAAATGTTTTTTTTTCTTTCTGAAGTCACTTCTTCCCTAATTATCGTTCTAGCATTCCTTTCTCCACAACCATTATTATTTCTTGCTCACTCTGAGATGAGCCATGTGTGAAACAGAAGATGGACTATGCAGTAGCCCAAGTGTAATTCTTGGAAAAAAGGTTAAGTGTCTCTGAGAAGAAATAGTTTTCATTAGCAATGTTGTTTGGTGGGGCCTTCATTCAGGTAAACAGGCTGATAGGGAAGAAAGGAGAAAACAGAAAAAGAGGTTAATAAAACCTGTTATTCTTACATGCTTTATCTGGTGGAGGAAGGACATAGTTGTCTAATTCTTCAGAGATGGCTTGGGTGTGGTGGACATTTCTGGCTTCGTTCTCGGTGGACACAGCGTTGGGTGTCAATAGCACGCAGAGCAGCACATCTGCATTTTCTGGCCTGGGATAGTTTATTTCATGACTACATCCGTTTGGGGGGAGTAAAGAGAGAGTGAATCTGCTCCTTAGAGGAGGAAATCCAATGAAACGTTTGTGCCAGGGTTGTTCTGTACTCAGCGCACAAAATATGTAACACTCGAACCGTAAAATTGAGAGCTGACTGCAGTTCTTTTCCATATTAAATTCATTTATGTAGGTTTTTTCAATAATATGTTTTAATTTTATGGTGTGAGAGTGAGAAAGTAATCCTCAGAGGAAAAGCAAAAGCATTTAGTAAAACATGAGGATCCATGAGATGCTCTGCTACCTCTGTGGCTGTGCAAAGGGCGTTCCAAGGACACGGCAGAGGGGCGGCTGTGCCTCGGTGCCGGTGCTTCCTGCAGAGTGGGGGCACCTGCGAGGGGATGATTCAGACCACCTGAATTAAGGGCTTAGTTTCTCCCCAAGACTTTCAGGAGCTCAGCTTCCTAATGTAAGCACTTGGTTTAGATGCTTTGTAGGAAGCATGGATTCCTCTGATATTTTCCAAGCTGAAGGTTTGTGTCTGAAACTGGTGGATCTACACGTGTCATAAATCAGCATAGCTCAGTATCAGGTTTGACTCTGGATGACATTTCCTAGTGTGGACTGAGCAGTTTACCACCAAGGCTAAATTTATTGTTGGGCTTATGATGCATAGACCTAAGTGGAAATCCTGACAGCACTGAAGCTAAGGGCAAAATTATTTGGCTTCAGTCTATGCTTCAGTTACACAGAGATTAATTTAATCTCCTGTTAACTTCAAGGGGCTTGGGGGCACACATCCCTGGAGAGTATTTATTCATTCTTCTCTGCTGACCTTCCTCGGTAACTTCTTTTTGATTTGTTTTCTCTCTTTCATAGTTTAACATCTCTACTGTGCCATCCCATAGAATTCCTAGCATTTTCAATCTGTCAAGCACCAAGGAGGTGTCTCTGTGTCATTCAAACATCTCCTTGAAACAACTTTCTTCTGTGCAAAACTTTGTCAGTAGAACTGTCTTAATCTCTGGTGTTATGCTTCTATCTCTTTGGGTTTTTTGCATATTTATCTAGTGAGTAAGGTGTGACAGTAATTTAGATTTTAGTGTCTTGAATCATGTCTTTATCTTGCATCTTGGTGAAGTACTAGATATAGTTACATTTATCTACTTCTTTTATTTATTTTTTCTTTGATTTTCCATAAAAGTGACCCCCAGAGTTGAATCATTATGAAAATGAACACATAGTCTATAAAGAAATAGTATCCTAAGAAAGGATTGATTCCCATTGCAATCAAAGGAAATCTTTAGTGTGGTGTATGGATACAAATCAAGATCCAAAGATTTTTATGATCTGTAACCTTTACAATAGTCATAGATGGTGTCAAAAATACTGTTTGATACGGTAGGGCCTAATCCTATGTCTGACAGCTCTCTTTCTGCATTGTGTTCTTTTTTTAGACACTCGGTTGGGAAAAAAATATTGACCAACCAAAACAAACTGAAGAACAAAGACCCAAAAAGCATAAGAAGGAAGAAAAAATTTAGTCCCTAATAATGAGGTGAGATTAAAATACATAGGTGATGATGGAAGGATGATATGCCTATAGCCTACAGATTTTGAGGTGATGTAGTGCAGAAAAGTGTGAACAAGAACAAGAAAGCAAAGCTAAAAAAGGAAGCATATTGAGTAAAGTGCCTTACAGGAAAATTAATTGATTCTGTTGTAGAAAAGGGTAAAAGCACCCTGCCCTATTTAAATGTATACTGAAGAAACTATAGAAACAGGTGAGGGATTAGCTGAATTACAAAACTCAACACAAAAATGTAATTGTCCTTACAGGTGTTGCCTATTTCTTTGAATAAGCACTAATGTAATACTGTCTTTTTTTCCAGTGTCAGTGCTTCAAGTTAGTTTTTGTGCAACATAAGCTACTGGTTAGTCTTGTTATTGCAGTGCATCAATAAGATTTCCTTTCTTCCTTGATAAATTTGTTTTAGCAAACTGATTCTCCAAAGATTATTAAAAATGAGGAAATTGTTAACAACTGTGGAATTACCATTTGATTACTTCATACAATTTCCATTTATGTATAAAGTTTTCTTCTCTTATTCTCAGTACTTCTTGAAATAACATAACTGTCCCAACAGAACAATGTGTGTTCCTTTCAGTGGTCAATACTACTGTTGTAATCTTTTCAACCAAACACTGTGTAAGGTAGCGCATAAAATTTCTGCCCATTTATTTCAAAGCCATTTAGTACAAACACTCTCTGGCTGTTCTCATCTGAAAAAACTCCCACTTACTTCAGTAGGGTTAGCACTTCATCCCCTATAACATTTTGCTTTTGTTTTTCTTTTCAAATGGATGACAAAGATTATAACATTGAAAAAAATGCTTATGCATAAAGCTGAAAAAAAAAAAGTATTTTTTTAATGGATATAACAAAACATGATCCATAATTTTGACATGCTGCTCAGGTTTAGGTCAGAGAAGTTTGGTGCTCTTACTCAGTATAGATTATTGTACATCTATACCATACTTAAGTACATGCTGGTATTTTCTTTGGCTTCATGGAAAGGTTGTGCTTCCTTCGTAGGTATGTATTCGTCCCTGAAGTAGTGAAAATGAACATGTGCCTCTTGGGTAACTCACTTTAACCAAATTATTATGGTAGTGCCTTGAAAGGTTTTTCTCATCCTGTTTCTTTCCACATTGCCAAATAGTGCATCCAGTAGGAGTGGACTTGTAGAACAAAATGGTGCTGAGCACCTGATGGCCACATTTTAGGATGTGCAGAGTTATTTTGGATAAGCTCTAATTTGCTCCTATAGACTGACTGCCCGTTAGCTGTTGGAGTGCATCTGCCACCTTAGTTTCCTCCAAAAGGAGTCCAGGCTGTTCTCAAATGGGAACTGAAGCACAGGTAAGTGCTTCAAAAGCCCACTCCTGAGCCAGACCATGTAATGTATGTGTGTATGAAGACTGTGCAGACACGCCCCTTTTTGCTTTAGAGAAGTACTTTCTGGTAGGATTTCTTTACTTCTCTCTTGTCTGTTTTTTCTCATAAAATTACTGTCATCTTACTCTCCCCTCATAGTTTTCTCTTTGCGCTGCGATACCTTCTCTTTCCTCGTTCTGCATAATTCCTTCACTGGTCTTTCCTCAGCCCATTTGGGTTAGAGCCTTATCCTTTATCGTAAAGCAGAAAAGAAGTCATTTGTTTCTAACATATGATAGAAGTTACGTGATCTGTCACATTATTTTTGATCGTGCAAACAAATATTCCTAGTCTGTAAATTGGTCTTCTCAATTATGTTTATTAGAAAAGAATCTGTTTCCATTTTCACATATTCATTGATTTTTTTTTTTTTTATGATGAAGATCGCAATTAACATGTACCAGAACTTGATTAGGTGTACAGATGAAATACAACTAATTTACATGCACCTAAGTCTCACTGGCACTGGTTGAGGACTAGGTTTTGTTACGATAAAGAAGGTGGATGGGTTTGCTAGGTAAACAGATATGAATACAAGAGAGCCTAAAACTTTGTTGGATGTTTATTAAAATTTAGGTAGTTTGAATAGTCTGTAGTTTAACACAGTTTATTAAGCTGTAGTATTTTTTATGAAATTTATATAGTCTAAATGTGAGCACGATACAGCGCAAAAAGCAGATCTGCAATAAAATTTAATGGTGCTAAGCAAAGGGACAAGTTAAAATGAAGGAAAACATGATTTGCACATATGAAAGTGAAGTCGTATGATCAGTGATCAAGAATATGAAGGACACCTTAGGAAACTGCTGCTGCTGAAAGAAAATTTAAGCAAACCAATAGACCCCAGTGTCTCATGCCTGAGACAGATGGGAGAGCTGCAAGTCATCTTCAAGTTTTCTCTGGCTGTCTCTGTCTTCTACAAGCTCTTGTTGTCTTCTGTCCTTCCTACAAATTGGGAGTTAGTGTACGAAGTATTATCTCAGTCAAGGGAGAAGCAACCTGAGATTATCTAAAATGAAGAAGAGGGTAGTCTGAATGAATTAACAGTGATGAGCTGAAGGCATGGTACTTGCAGATGAGTTTAACAGATGTGTATTTATAGCAATGCAGCTAGAGGCACAGTCACCTGGGGATCTAGAGGGGTTTTACTCCTAGAAGTTTGCACTGACAATAGGTTGGTCTGGATCACATATTTGTCTTGCAGGTAATACAGACTGTCACTGGTAACTCATTAGAGTGCCAATGACCAGGCTTGCTAATTGGAGAGAAAGTTCAGAATATGGTGAAATGCGTGAAGGCACAGGTCTGCTGCCCTCCCATCTCAGGGTACCCATCTTCATGCTTTGTGATACCTTGTTGTGCTCCACCTAATAGCCAGGAAGCAGCCATTAGCTTATCATTATAATTAAAATGAATATGCAATGAGAATAAACAATACACTGTGGGACTCATTATTTGTCTTCCAGATGCAGGGGGTGAAGAAAATATGGGAGTTACTGTTTACCTTGCAATACTCGTATTCTGATGGCCACAGTCCAGGCCCTGACTAATGGTTTTGAAATGTTGAGGACAGAAGTTAAACAGGCATCTAGATCCTGGACCCCACTAGGGAACCCCTGATAAGCACGTGGAGGGCGAAAAGCAAGGGAAGCGCTGAAACTTGAAACCTGGCCAAGAGCATAAAGCCCCCAGGGCTTGTGGCTATTGCAGGTAATAACAAAGGGACGGTGTCCATAGGAGGGTTAAAGAGACAGTTTGTGGAAGGGCAAGTCAAGCAACCAGAAGACTGAGGAGGCAGATGGAGGGGTCTGGCATGAGAGTGTTGCTGCACGTTTCAGTCATGGCTTGGGGAAGGCATGGTGACTGGATCTGCACTGAGACTTGCCGATACAGGCGCCTCGGTCATTGCTGCAGAGGACCATGCAGAGGAATGATGGTCGGTGCAAACAGAAGCCCTGAAAAGCCATAAATGCCTGTTCAAAAAGCTAATGGGTAAGAGCATTACAAAACCTGGCAAACATTGCTGGGAGTTTGTTTTATAGCTTTACTGAAGGAAGTTTCCCAAGTTTCCAGAATGCTGTGCTCTTCTCATACTGTCTAATCTTTCATTATGCATCTTTCTGTTTTTAACTTATAAACTGAACGTAAACCAGAGATTTCTCCAACCATCTGGCAAACTCTAGTGACTTTGGGGCAAAAACTCTGTAGCATTCTAGTGATCTTTGACTTTACCCTACATATCTTAAGAAGTAGGTTATTTTTCAGTAGAAGTATATGCCAATAAATATATCCCTGGCACAGCTGAGATGATCTGAGGTGTTGCTATAATTACATTACAAAGATAATCCGGATCTTGGTGTAATTATTCAGTTTAGAAAACACCATTGAGCAACAGCATGCGGGAGTTTGGGACAAGTGGAAGTCTGCATTGTATTTTTTGGATTTGTAAGAAAACAAGTATTGTAGCTGTACTATCTGAGTAGTTAGGAGAAATTCAAAGAGAAAAGGTAGTAAACATCAGAATCTTATTAGGCCATGAGTGAAGAATTATAGCCTGTGCTAGGAGTATAAACAGCTCTCCCATTTAAGTCAAATGACTAACAGCATGAATTTTCTACATGGTGAGACCATGATACTTTCTGTCAGAGTTCAGCTTGAGAAAATAATCTCATCACTGCCAGAAGTCCTTGGAGAGGAAGTTTCCTTGCTTTTCTTCTTGCAAAGGTTTTATTGTGTTATTTATGAGACCAACCAAAGCCAGGCATGGTTTGCTGGACACTGTACAAATGGTAGGGTAAAAGACAATCTCCCTGCCTTGAAGAGGTAGTATATAAACAGACAAAATGGGAAGGGAAGGGAGAGGGGTAGTACATAGCTACCAATGTTGTGATGATAAATGACATGTTAATTCTCCCTTTTTGGCAGGGGAATATTATTCAGGGATTAGAAAGACAAGGAAAAAGGGAGATTTGTGGGAAACAATAGGGGAGGAGAGGAAGACAAGAAGGGCAGCTGTGGAGCGCGGCAGAGGTGAAGGGACTGAGGTGAGAGTGGAACACACTTGGATCAAGCAGCCAGTTGTCAAGGGCAGTTTAAGTCCAGTTAGAATCAAGAAAATATTTTTGGTATCAGCAGTCCCTGCTTAGCTTTTTCTACAGCTACTCTGCTGGCTTCAGTGTCTGGTTGTTGCCTCCTTGCAGTTTCTTTCGCAAAGCTTGCATGGCTCGAGTCAGAGGGGATCACCTCTGTGGGACACACATTGCCCTTGGGAGTGCGTTGTCCAAGCCCCTGCCGTGGCACACTGCGGGGCGGGGAACAGGCTGCAGCACCTGGGACTGCCACCCTCTCCTGTCCTCCAGGATGTACCTCAAGAAGTTATTCTCACAGCTTGAGTGAGAAAGCTGGAGGCTTTTAAGTGTACGGAAAATATCTTGCACTTAAGTAAAAAGCGTGGTGTGGCATGCAGGATTTAGAAGTGTTACAAAAGTAAATGAACTCTTTTTATATCCACTGTATTATAAGCTTATTGATATTCAAATTGCAATTCTGAAAGTATGTCTGCTAATGATATGACAGGTTCAGGTGTTGCAAACAGCAGTGTAACAGTTACGGCAGCTGTAAGAAGAATTTATTTAATGAAAATTGCTGAAAAGTTCAACTCGAAAGCCAGGAAAATTGCTAAAAAGTCAGTGTCTATGAAAATATCACTTGATTTGTCCTGATTAGACATCTCAGTTATAATGACAAATGAAAAGTACCCCCCATTTCAGAACTGGCAGCTTAGGGCTTCTAAACACATATTCCTAAATTAAGTGTTTTGTCTCTGCTAAGCACTTATAATATAGAAAAGGATAGTGGGAAGTTTGTTTATTTTCCTAGAATTGTAAATTCAGTTAAATCATTATAGCCGTTTTAACGTGATCTCATTCAGAGGCAAGAAGATTAGTTCAACTTATTGCATACACAGGAAAACAATGCAATCGAAATCTAGCCCTTGACTTTTGGCATATAAGGTTAAATTCATTTAAATGATTACGAATTTTTATTAAGTTAAAAATATGGATATTAGATTGTTGGATCTGTATTTTTAGATTCTGGCTAAGAAGATGCCTTGCTTGAGAACAGCTGAGTAGCATAAAGACCTTTCTTCATCTTGTGCATTTTCTAGTACAGTCCCAAACCTTTTTTTATATTTTATGTTAAAGTGGTTGTCTTTCCCTTCACTCCTGTCACCAATCAAAACCAATGCCAAAATATGGTTTCAAAATTTGTGTCACTAAATTCAGATTTTTGAAATTTGTCCATGATTTTCCTAGCTTAGATGCATTTGAAAAGCAATGGAAAGGGCTCTCAGGGACAAAACTAATACAAGTAGAACTATACTTTTTTGTTAGATATATGACATCAGTGTTTGAAAATTTCCAAAACCAGTTGGAAATTGTTTAAATTATATAGAAGCATGGTGATTAAGACTTTTTTTTTTTTTTTGTGGGAAATGGGCTTGTTAACAGAAGCAAATAAAAAAGGGAAAGTGGTTTTTAGATTTTTCAGTGGAGTGATATAAACAGTCACATGATGGTACAGCTGATTAAAAAAAAAACAAACCAAAAAGTTAATTCTGAAATGATATTTTTATCTGGAGAACTGCATGAATTACCTTAGGATTTGAAATGAACTGTAGATTTTGTCCCTCTGTATATCTCTGGTGCTTCTAGGATTGTTTTGAAGACGGTGAAGGTAATAGACATAGAGCTTTGCTGCAAAGATTAAGGGGTGCTTCCAGATAAATTCTGTTATGAGTCATTGACCTCACATTCCTCTGATACATAGACTTCTGCTAAGTGTCCTTAAAAAGGAAAGGTTTTGTGAACTCAGGAATAGGTAAAGGATAATATGTAAAAGCTCAGTCTCCTGTTACTGCCCAGGCATAGCTGGGTCCAGTGTTTGTCCCAGAGCTCCAGACTCAGTCAGTAAATACCAGCAAACAAAAGCTGGTGGGCAGATGCAGTCTGATTTCCTAGAAAATACCTGAAAGGCCCTTCCACCCCAGCATCGACCTTACCAGTTCACGGGTCTAAACACCCCCTTCCCTTTCCACTGCAAAATCAACCCAACAGCAGGGAAAAAACTGTCCTGGGGCAAAGCAACTTTCCAAAAACTAAAAATGAAGCCATTTCAAGGAAAAAGATCCAAGAAACTTACCCTGAGCAGAAATCTTGTCCCTTCAGGGGAAGGAGTTGATGTGATAGTTTGGTGGGACTTCTCTGGTTTTAATGGTTTCGTATTGGCTAGTAAAGGAAATACTGATAGCATTAGGAAGAAGGGAGAGAAGGAGGAGGGAAGTCCTTCTGCTTAGGAAAAAAAAAAAAGCATGACAGTCACATACAAAAGATGTTTCCATGTCCAACTTGCCTTTTTGAAAGCCGGCATCATTTTATGGTCAAAATCTATATAGTGTTCACTTAGTTTATGGCTGGCAAGTATTCGTTTCCTTTAGATCTCATTATATTTCACATAATGTAATGAGTTCCTGTATTACAAAGCTTATTTTGATTTATTTCCTTTTCCTGAGTTGGTAGATGAATGGCTCTTAATAATCATGCAAATCAGCCTGGCATGCAGGGCATCGAATAGGTGTCATGGCGTTGATCAACAGGGTTCAATGTGCCAGAGTCCGTGGGTTTGTGCAGAATCACACCAGTTTGGGTCTGTCAGTGCCAGAGTTGTCCCTTTGTCTGAGCAGGGAGACACACGTCCGTAACTGCTTCTAAATGGGGCAGGTGCTTGCTCTTCTGCTCCTAGGAGAAATGAACAGCTCTGCTGGACTGCACCACTCAGCTAATCCATCATGTCTCCTCGAGGGCTGCTTTGCATTGGCTATGAATGAAATCACTCCACCTTTCCATGTGGGATGCACCATGCTCCTAGGGGCCTGGTCATGGTTTTTTTATAAAACCACAGGTGCACACAGCCTCTTCCTTTCCAAAGGAGACCCCTCCTCATGGGCCATGCGGTGGCCAGGCTGTGTCACCTTGCTCAGCGTGGTGCAGCTCGAGCTGATGTCTATGGCCCAACTCATGTGGCCACGCCAGTGTGTGAGCAGTTCCTCAGAGAGGCACCTGTCAGGAGGAAAGAAGGAATGCTCCTCTCCAGCTTATTTCCACCTCGGGCCTCATTACAACAAAACAAGGATTGCCAGTTGGACCAAAGTTGAGCCGAGCTGGGAACTCTGCTTCTCCGGGAATAGGTCCAAGACCACCAACCATGTGTGCAGAGTATTTTACCATCACATCATCAGGACAAGCTGGAGTCCCCTTGGTCATGGCTGGACTTGGACCAGGGTGCTTCAGGTGAAAGGTCATGGGTTTTAAAATTGGCTTGACAAAGTGCCCTGTTCTTCCCCCCTTCCAAATTAATGGTCCTGTCTAGACCCTTCTCACAATCAACTCCTCCACCTCCTTAGCTGGCCAAAGCCTGCACCTGTCCTCACTCCCCCTAGCAGGCTGTTTTTAATTCACAGCCCCGAAGTCTCCCTTCCTTGCATTTTCCAGGCAATAGATAAAAAAACAAGATTGACAAATGAGTTTAGCATATGACTGTCATGCATCATTTATTTAAAAAAAAAAAAAGACTAACTGGAAGGTCCATCTACTGCTTGTTTGCTTTGCCCATCTGGGAAATGGAATTTAAATTACCACATCGCTTTAGGAGCAGTTTGTAATCCAAGTATAGCGAAGTCATACATTTTTCATGGGATGGGAACAGCAGATAATAAGAGTTCTGCGGTTAGCATGATATCAAGTATGATGGCAGGATATGCTTTAAAGTATTGTTGTCATAGATGGAAATGTACAGCCACAGAAACAGCAGATATGCCTTCCTGGGAGAAGACACTGAAGCACTGCCATCAGCTTGCTTGCATTTGCAGGGTGCGTATCTTCCCAGATACCCACAGCTTGATTCACATTCTCATGGAAAAGATGGAATAACTTCCCAGAGCCTGTAACAGGCTCGCTTTTATGCAGAGTATGATGTTTTTCACTCTTGGTTTAGTACAGTATTTTTCTAGCCTCTTTTTGATTTGCGAACTCTAATATTTTTCCAACTTACGGACAACAGGCATGCTTTCTAGCTTAAGCTCTCTGAACATGGGGGTTTCGTGGACCACAAGTTGAAAACTGTTGTAGCATGAGGCAGGATGATGCTGTGTTTTTGTTTTGCTTTAGGGATTGTTAACAGAATAATCCCATCTGCTATTTGTGTTTCTGATTATATATGGTAGTAAAAATAGTAAAGATAATAGACCTTTAGCTGTGAACTAGGATGCTCTTGTGCTAAGTGTTGTATGAATACAGAACAAAAAGTCAGGCCCAGCACCCAAGAGTTTAGACTTCAAGTACAGAGAGATGGCTGCAGACTGGGAGGGAATAAGTAAAACAAAATAGGGCCATACTGGTGGTTCAGCTGCTGTCAAAGACGCTTGTGGGTGTCCTGGTGGTTTACAGGGAGTCCCTTCCAGAAACAAAGGGTTAATGAGAGTGAAACCTCTGGTTGAAAATTTAACGAGCAGTCAGTGAGGGGGGCATCACCAAACAGGGTGCCAGAGCCAGAGGGAGGGACAAGTGCTCAGGAGGGCATGAGAGGTGTCCCTTGGGGCACAAGGCATCTCTGTACTCTTAGAGGTATGAAGAACAGAGAACAAGAACCAGATGCAGTGAGAGGCAGTGTGTGAAGCGTTGATTAGAGGGGTACATAAACTGCACTGTGCTAGGATTAGCTATGAGAAGCATAAATTATGGATAGTGATAGGTCTTCAGATATTGATCTTAGGCAGTATTTGACCTACTCTTCTCTTCCTGCTGTTCATATGCTGCTTAAACCCCTCCCTTCTGTGCTCCAAGGGTACAATTCAACTTCTCTGTCCTTACCCATCTGAAAGCTATGGGTCTGGTATGAACCTGGCGTCAAAGCTCTGCCCTTACTCAGTGGAGGAACAGAGGCAAGCAGTGGACAGTCATCTACAGGAGCAGGCTCCAACGTGGGGCGGATGAATTATTTTCTCAGCATCTCTTGTCTGTATGACTAATTTTGTCATGACACCTAACCTTCAGACAGTTAAAATTAGCTGGAAGGAATCTTGTACCAGGTCTCCTCTTTGACTAAACCCCTTATTAAGTACCTATACATTTTTTTCAGCATTAAAAATAATAACTTTTAAAATGTAGTTAACTTCAAGTTCCCAGGGATACTCAAAACTACTGTTTCTAGAGATAATTTATTTTCTTACCCTCGTACAGAACAGAAAAAGGAAAGTGACACTCTGTTTCTCATTGCCAATGTCACCCTCCTAAGAACTGGAAACTGTTTCTGTGACGGGAGCTTAGAGGGGGAGGGCTGGAGTCTACACCTCTTGCTATGACCTGAGGAAATTTTCTAAATATCAAGGTTGCAGTATTTTTTTTTTTTTTTTTTTTGCAAAAAAAGATGCAGGACTGATAATGAATACTTTATTAGTATACAATACATTTTTATCTAGAGCTGACTAAACATAAAAACACATGATCAAAAATGTTTTCTACCCCCAAATGGAAGCAGTGAAAGAAAATAATAAAAAACCCTTTTCCACAGGATTTCCTCTAGCTCTGATGAGCTTTAAACTACAGCCTTTATTTGAGTGTCTCTACAGGTACAAATTTAAATGTCAACAAAGTTGATATGAGCATTTAACCACTGATCACTTTAGCAGTTATCGTGCTTGTACCAAAATGCCAGACAGTCTCACCAATTTCCCTAGATGCAAAAGCCTCAAATGTCCCCACTACAGCCATCAAAAACCTCCTGCTACGTCTCTTAGGCTATTCAATAATGCTAACACATGCTTTCAGCAAAAAGAACCTTGATACAAAGGCTGATAAGGAGATTGAAATGTGAATGGCTTTCAGTGTAGAAGTAGCTTGGTAAGAAGAAGTTGGTAGGTACTAGATGTCTCATCCAGCAGGAAAAAAAAAAAATCCAAATAAAAACAGATGGCGGTAAGCCAGATGTATTTAAATATGGACCCTCCTCTCCTGGTGATTTCAAATTGAGATGACGTTGAGGGAAATACTATTTGACATCATGTGCAAGTTGTGCTTTAGGAAATTGTTCACGACTGGGTTTAAAAGGGCTAAGTGGGTAAAATACAGTAGCTTACTATGCACAGGAGTATTATGATGACCTGCTGTTTCTGTCTGATGTGAAGAACTTCAAATTCTTGCACAGGTTATCTTCTCTCAACCTATCGCTACTTTATAGCACTTCATCATCATCTTCACAGTAATTTTCTTTCTAAATTAGTCAATAAACCCTTGACCCCTGAACCTTATTCTCTTCTGTGAATCTTTTCCTGCAACTGTTTTCCATTCCTGCGATGTTGTTACTGCTGATCTCTGAAGTCTTTTCAGTTCTGCATTGAGTGTTTTCTGGGTTTGCTTTTTTTTTTCAGGGAAGGTGACCTGTGCCACACGGTGACACAAGGAGATGAGATAACGTTAGTGAAGGGCTGCACCTCAGTAGGACTTTCTGCCTCTTGGATCATTGGTAAATCAGCCTCTATATACTCAAAGTGTTTATGTTTCAGAGACGTATGTTAAGAAATACTTAGATTGTACTGAAAGAAACAGGAATTTTAACATTTATTTCAAGCTGTTGTGAAGTTCATTTCACATTTCCTTGGTAGTTTGTCTACTCGATTTGTTAGTGCTCAGTAGATATTAGAAACAACTGTTCAGTTCTGCTTTCTTCTACATTGCATGCAATTACTTTGATTTAAATTCTGCAATTTGGCAGTTAGAAGTGGAATATTTCTGAAAGAGTCTGCAGATTCTAGCAGCCTGTTTTTTTTTTAAAGGCAGAAATGTGAATAAATAACCAAAAATAAAATTATATTTGAACTCTTGGATGAAAACTAATTTCCTGTGTTGTTTCTAGGACTTGTAAAATTCCTCTGATAAAACAGCTTAGGAGCTCATTAAATACATGTTTGGTCACGTACAAATGAACCTCTTTGTTCAGATGGGGAAGACAACACTAGGGAAGTTGATGCATATTAAAGGTAAGATGCAACTTAAGTAATTCCATCTTTAGTTAAAATGTTTGCATGCAAAGCAAGATTTCTTCATATAAATGTCTTCTCATTCACTTATTCAGAGAGTCTCTGTCACCAATGGTGATGACAACTGTCAATACATAAATTATATGGCCAGATTTGTGGCACCATTGCCTGCTTGTAACCAATTATTTTCAATAAGTAATTATCACAATGCACCCCGGGTGAAATCCTATTGCTGTAAATGCTGAAAGGTATACAGCAGTGCAATGTGTACCCTGTAGCAATATTACAGTCATGGTGTCAGTCAAGCATTCAGGTGAGTTGTACTAAAGCGCTTAGGCATTTTTAGTTTGAATCATTAAGATAGTCCCCTGTACAATACACAATGAGTGCTAAATGGTTGCACTGTGTTGTGGGTGACTTTTAATTTTTCTACTAAAGTTTAATGCTGAAGATTTCTTCATTTGATTTCTTCTGCTTTTTGAAGATGTACTTATTCTGTGCATTGCACAACATGGTATGCAATTATAATTATATAGCCATACATTTCTACAAGAGCTTTTAGTAGGTGAATCTCAAAATGTTTGCAAGTTGGTTCTTGAATAAACATAAAGAATTCTGGATTCTGCTTCAAAGCTTTTGAATATGTTTTGAGCTGAAATCTCAATAAAAACAAGCTCTGCAATAGGAATTATTATTGTAAGATTCTATTTGTTGTCAGGCTGGAGATACTGTGAGAATTGTATTTTGGCATTTCTACATCTGACTGTGCCAGAACTAAAAATCCGGAGGTGCAGAGAAATTAAAATTAATCTGATAAATTCATAGGTTTTGATACATTTTGAGGTCTCACTGGATGCCGTGGTAGCAGAGGGAAGGCCTCTTGCTTCACAGTTATTTGCAGTCATCCTAATGAATTTCAAATGGATGTTGTTTATGACTTGCAGACTGTTCCTCCCATAAACATTGATCTCCATACAGGTTAGGAGGAAGCTCCAGGACAAAGAGCACTAGCTTTCAAGTAATTAAGAAGTTTTAATAACTTAATCCTGTAGTTCTCCAAATTTGACACAATATTGCCAGCGCGCTGCCTGGGGAACGGCAGTATCACTTAACTCAGTAGAAGAGTTAAATGTTATTTGAAACAGAAGAGTTAACTGTTCTTTGAGAGCACATGCATAAGGATTTTCTTTTATCATCCGTTGTTCTAAAGCAGCATTGCTACAATATCCATAACCGCTCAGGTAGTGAGGCAGACATTGCCCAAATAATTTTGAAGTGGATTTTTTTAAACCTTTGGGGCGGTCATTGGATTCATTAATGTGATGCATTCCAAAATTCCTGGAAAATTTCTTCCAGAGCCATGCCATTCATGACTTTGTATGTATCTATACACCTTGATGGCTCCATTAAAAATTACTGTCATTAAGGAAAGAAATTATATCTGTGAGCTCTACACTTACAGTTGTACTGAAATATTGAATGTTTGATTAATAGTTGATTTTTTAAAAAAGTTTGCAAGCCTATTGAGTAAATATTGATGAATATTCTCAGAAATAAAGAATAACTTATAGGGAAAACAGTGGTATACATGCCATAGCAGCCACACAGGTATACATTTCTGATTTGTTGACTACGCTTTCACCAACTTTGATAATAGTAGTGGAGAATTAGAGCATGAGTTTTGCCAAGGACTCAAAGACTAAGATTTGTGTCAGAAAATCTTCTTGTGTTAATTATATATTTTTCCTCCTCTTTTTCTGAACAGTTTTTTCCTAAAAAGAAGAAGAAAAGAAAAGAAGAAAAAAAAAAAAACTTGCGCTTCTTAAAATGTTAATTTCCTCTAAAAATTATTTCCCCTGCTTCAGGAAGTTGGCATGCAGCAAACTGCTTCTAAATCAAGCTGCAAGCCGGTACTGTAAAAAACAAAGATTTTATTGGTACCAGACATTTGTAAATATGTAATTGACACTCATGCTATAACAATAAGCCATTCCAAAAAAAACAGGGAGCTGCCAGAATAAACAAGTTTGCAATGAGCTCCATCCAATGCTGTATATCCATTAGGGTCAGTCCCATCAGTGGTGGTCAAAATAATAGCTCTGGGCCCAGCTGGAGTTCTGCAATGCAGCAGCCATCTACTGCTTTTGTCTCTTCCTTCCTTCTCCACGGTCTTCTAGTGGGATGCCTAGGCACAGGCAGGCTGCGAGCTACAGCAATGTTGTCTGAACAACACGCCTGAGGGTTGGTGACAAATCTGAAGCCTCTGAAATTGCTGGGATTTGGATACACATAGGACCAAGGTGAGAGGCATGCTGCTGCCAGAGGCACGTGCTCAACACTTCAGCTTTTGAGGGACCAGAATCACTCAATCAGGCCTCTCTCCTTTGGGTCAGTGCTGTGGGGACGTGGCTCAGGAACACCCAGAGCATGTTTGCTCTTCCTACATTCTTAGTAATTGGGTGGGATATGATGAACGTTCATGGGTTTTGCAATAGCATCTAATGAAATTTTGAGGTAGATTCCCCCCTCTCCCCATCAGTTCAAGCTTCTGGCTGGCGCTCTCCAGTCCACCCACACCATCACCACCATTTTCTGTGCTTTCTCCTTACCTCCTGCATTGCTGCCTTCAGCAGATTTGTATAAAGCTGGCAGAGGAGTAAGGTACGAAGGGGCTGCGGCAGACATTTGCCAGATTACAGCAACTGCCAACAGTCTTACAACGTCAAGGGCAAAACATAAGGTAAGAATGTGTGTAGGGTCTGTGTTGAACTATAACCACTCATTGGTAGTGGTGTGCATGTTAAAAACTGTATTAGGTGGTAAGGCACTTGAGCAGAAAGTTTCTGTTCATCTCGGTGAGACATTATGAGGGAGCACAAGACTCTAACGCTCTTCCTTCACTCCTGTCTAACACAGCTGGTGAGCTAGGTAAGAAAACCATAACTTTATTATTAGTGTGATTTCAAAAACAAAATTAATGCTGGCTTTGTGGGGAGTAAAACTGTGCCTAGTGAAAAAAAATAAACCCTGCATTCCTTTGTCAGGGTGCAGGTTGTTTGGGGATGGCAGTTGTGCGGTGTTTTCTCCTCACCGTGGGCAGCTATTTTCAGAACACTCAACTGAAAATCCAGAGTGCTAGTTTTTTTGTTTGTGGGTTGTGTTTTTTTTTTTTTGTAAATGCGGTCTTATTGTCTACATAATTCTCTTAGCAATGAAGTTTTTGAATGTTAGAGGATAAATTTCAAGACTCTTAAAGCCTTGGCTTAGTGTATCTGCTATATGAGTTTCTGCTGGCTTTGGCCTACAGGATATCTTTTTAAAATGGCTTTCCTTTGAAGGAAAAGAAACTGGAAGGGATGAATAATACAAACTTACTTATTTTCTTTAATAGCATGTAACTTTCCTTTTGGGGGTGATGGTGCAGGGCTCAAGTGAAAGCAGAGAGGGCTGGTGGGCTTGTGACAAGGAACAGTATAGGAATGTCTCTTCTTAGCCTCTGCCCAAGACAATTTGTGGTGTTTGGTGGGGGTTTTTTGCTGGTTTTGAGGCAATGAGCAGAAAAATCAGAATACGCAGAAGATGGCTTGAATTCTGGTGAATTGTGTTTTACGTGTCAGGTGCTTGGATGTATGTTGCTGAAAGTGTTGTTATACAAGTGCATAAATCTATTTTAATTGCTTTCATTAAAAAAATGTTTAAATTCATAAATACTATAGGTCGCAAACAACATAAGCCAAAGCAGCTAGTACAGTAATAGTTACACACACACATTTATACTGTAAATCAAATATATGATGTTAAAGATTAGAAAACCATTATTTTTAGGAAAGTTAATAAGTATTTCCGAAGAGCTGTTGCATTGCCGAGGCTATTCTAGGCTAAGAGGAAGAGTATTTGAATTGTTCAGCAATAATCTCTTCAATGCGTGTGTCATGACAGCAGATTTCTGAAATGTTACTGAGCCAAAGTCACTCTTCATTCCCTCGATGAGTGACACAGTGAGTGAGAGTAATTATCTCCAAATTTAGCTGTTCTTTTATTCTCAAACTGATGTATATTTCCCAAAAATATTAACTGAATGGCTTCTAAACAATCAAACTTCAGTCTTGCAAAACTGCTTGCATGCTATTCAGTTCAGCTATGTTGCTCAGTATTTGTGGTGTGCAATGAAACTGCCTGTGCCTATTGTTTTTTTTTCTCACATTAAATCTGTGAAGGCTTTGGCAGGCTCAAACTCTGTTGAAGTCACTGGGCTCTGAGGATGCTCACATTTTTTATTATGCTGTTGTCTGTTAAAAGCGTTAGAATTTTCAAAGGCCTACCCATCAAATCTTGCAAGTTATAGTAGCAAAACCTTTTCATTTTGTACAAACACTAGTGCGACTTGGAGACCATTCCATTCTCCAAATGTACATCTGTTTGAGCAAAGGGTTACCAGAAACAAGTAAGAAGGCTATTGAGACTGTTGCTCAATAACCACAGCCATTATTTTGCAATATTTATTGAGCTCTGCAGGGGTTTTCCTGGGATCAGAACTTGCTTGGGTTTAACAGTAATATTTTAAGTTGTGTCATACAAATTGTTTCATGTTATTAGAGCTGAATGCCATTCTCTGCCATTTCAGCGTTGCTAGTAATAGATCATGCAGAAACAACTTTGCATGCTGTAACCTATAGCAAAATGCCGTGTAATTTGAACACCAGCTTTACCTGCCATGAGTCCCTCTACCAGAGCATCATGATCTACACTACTACCATCACCACAGCTACCAGATGTATTGCTATCTAGGGAATGTGTCTGTGCAGCTTTCCTATTTAACCTGCTTGATTGAACTTTATGCATTCAGGTGCATTATTTTCAAAGCTTATTCTTGGATGTTTAGGTGTAAACTGTCCTAAGAGAAGCATATAGATATAGATAGTTGCCACTTACTTACTTACACCAGTTTTGAAGAAATGACACATAGGGCTTTTAAGATGACCTTCATGTGTTTTACCAAAACTCAGCCTACGTAGTACTTTGAGACACAAGTACAATCAGATACCTTTTCTTGTACAGCTAAAATATAGGGTGTTTTTTTTTCAATAGATTTGCATATCTTTCCAGAAAGAACTACTCTTCTTAAGCAGCAGGTAAGGAAAAGAATTATGGGTAAAATATTTGGGGAGGTATGGGAAAGGACATTTAATATATTTAATCTTATTATACATTTTTCTACATTAAAGTCAACAGGCTGCAAATATATTCTGCTACAAAGCTTTGTGTAAGAAATATCTCTATAAGAAAATACATCTCATTAAACATTTCCTGTAAATAAATTATCCCAAATAACTATGTTTTGCAAGAGGAAAAGGCGGGTGGTAGGCCAATGATAAGAAGAGCTAAAAATTGCTGAGAGCCCATTTCTGTAAACCCCCCCTGCTCATGCTGGGTACCATTTTCTTTAATATGTAGTCACAATGAGAGCAATAGAGTTCCTCTGCTGAGTATGTGCTGTGTCAGTGTAAATAACACTTGCAAAATTGGTTCCTGTACTTTTTTAATATCTTGAAATTATGTTATTCGTGAGCCTTATTCCTGTTTCAGTCACCCTGAAAAAAATCTGAGATAAGCAGAGTTGCAATGATAGGACTGCAAGATAAAACTCTGACTGAGACTATTGGAAAACAGATGACCCTGTCTCTGAGCAGTCCCTCTAGGTCAATAAAAACTAAAATCCAGTAGGGAAAGAGGCATGTGAAATACTCTTCTTATTTAGACCCTTTGAAAGTTAAAGGCAATGTAGCTGAGGTCTGTGTTCTAACAGGAAGTCTGAGTCAGGTGGTGTAGCTAAGCTACAGCTTTAAAACCACTGGTGGAGATGTGTCAGTGGAAAAAGGCATCTTAGGTATGGGTGACATGGGTCTTCAAAGTTAAACTACATACGGGTGTACCCGCATTGTTCAGAAGTGATTAAACAGAAAAGTCCTTTGTATTACAAAACATGAAAATGGGTAATTATAACTGGGTAATTACAACTTACTTAGCAGTAGGTCAATTACAGAATCGGACTTTAAAGAAATTTCAGTCTCTTTACCAATGTCTATACAAAGGAATACTTGCAAACAAGTAAAACGAAAAAAGTTTGAAAAGACCTGGAATACAAGTCAAGGGATAGAGGCTGTCCTTTTTTTAAACAGTACATAAACGATGTAGAGTTGTCAGCTGTTTCCACAGTCCCTGTACTTCCATCGTTCCTGGCAGAACAGTCCAGACGGAGAGGTCATCAAGTTCAGGCTGAATGCACGCTGGAGGCTGGTATGCTGTGACATCGCATGATGTTTAACAAAAGTCATTTGCGGATACACCGTCGTCTTTTATCCTTTTCTGCAGGAGAGGAGGTGCTCGGAAGAGCCAAGTCCTTCTTCTTTGCTGCCTCTGAGAAAGAAATCCATTGTACTTCTGCAGAGTGCCATCAGTAGCCCGTTGCTACTAACAGAATTTAAAAATTTGAGTTTGTAGCAGTATGCGTTAAATGCCTCAACAAACGTCTACATCATCTGGTCAAACAGCAACAGTGACGCAGCTTGGTAGCTCTGCGTGTTAGGCACTTCAACACTGCTATTTCTTTTGGAAATGTCTATAACATAAGTATGCTTAGGCAAAGAAAGTATATTTAGGACTAATGAGCAGCTGCCTGTATATAATTCTGGATTCAGCATGTGCATATTTGCTCCATCTGTTCAACCCAATGTATGCTAGCAGTAAACTGAGGCAAATACAAGCAATTAAGAGCCATACTATGACATTGAACTACATAAAGCATTTCACTTTTACCTATGTATAGGAAACAAAACCCTGTTTAAATGCCTCCTCTTAGAGAAACTGCTGCTCTCTTGAAATTGTGAGATGGCGAGTTTTCACCTCTTTCATGAGGGCCTGCAAAACATAGCACTCTTGTCCTGCAGGAGTGCTTTCTTTGCTGACCTGTCAGCCCTGAATGACAAGGGCATGTGGACATTCACAGTAACTTTATTTCCATTTCTCACACCTGCAATGTGACCAATAACGTGTTGACAGACGAGTCTTCCTGGCATGCACTGCTTCCTATAGGAGTACAAGGTATACAATTTATTTAGCAGTCGTTACCATGCTAGAAACCCTCTGTAGCCCTAACACTGAACCCCTGAAACATCACGGGACAACACAGCAAGGTAAGTGACATTAATTTCCACTGTACTTGTTTGCCTACTAGCATTTCCCACAAACTGCAGGTTATTTACAGAAGAGCTGCACAGTAGGAGAACTGCGGCTGCACTTGTGTTTACCACCAGCTCAAAAAGAGATGCCTTTGGTGTGACTTCTAATCCTACCCTAAGTTTTACTTTAGCCATTCCGCTTTCATTTGCAGTCCTCATTTCCCACCATGCCATAATGCATTAAATACATAAAGCCACAGTCACTTAATACTGTCTTCCCAATCCTCATTCAGATTTTCTGACACACGTGAAGTCTTGATTTAGAAGAGGATGTTGCATCTTTCCATACTTTGCAAGACAGCCCCTTGGCACAGTCACATCGTTGGAAAATCTCCAGTCCGTGGGACCCTTTCTTGCGCTGCTTGGTGCACACCTCCCCCTGATGCAACACAGGCTTGCAAATTTTGGTCCAGAAATGGCGAGCACAGCAGTGTCCCTCAATACAGTCTGATGACCGTAGGCAGGGATCACCTTCATGTCCTAAAAAGAGCAAACAAACTTTTTTACCTCATGTGAAAAAGCGAAAGTACAGATTCAGTGCAGACTGATGCAAATGAAGCTCAGAAAAAGGAGAGATGATATTTCCATCTGTGGTGAATTGAGGGATGTAAACGCAAGGGAAGATATGAATTAGGGAAGTTCAAGGGGGTAATTAATGAGACCTGCCATAAGACTTAGTAAGGAGAAATTCAGCTACAGGATTGTAAGCAGAATTACAAGTGCTTAATTACATGACTGTTACAAGAGGAGAATGTGTGCAATTTTGCACAGCTGAAAAATGGACTGTCATCCCACCTCTGATACAGAGAAGAAGGCATATGCTATTTCAATCACAGGAACCGTTGGTTGATGTTAGATCACTTTTTGAGTCATGCTGTGAATTCTCACGATAGACATTCACTCCCTGTGGAATTACTGCCTATTTCTGTGTCTTAACAGCAATAACATGATTCATAACAGGAAGGAACAAAGCAGTGGCGTGCAAATGGGATCTTTACCTTTTATGTGTGACAGCTTGGAGCGTGGCCTCCCTAGGTGTTGCCATCCCAAATCCTTGCTGGCGTAATGACCGTTCTTCTTGTTGCGTGGCCCTTCTAGAGCAGGGATGTGAGGTGTAAGGATGCTTTCTGTTACTGGTATGCAAATACCTGCAAAGAAAAAACAGTCAGTCAAAGATTTGAAGAGGAAAAGCAGCTGAGACACACACACAGATCAGGATCAGGACCGTGAAAGTGCTGGGGCTTGGCCTCAGTGATGCTCAGCTCTAATCCCACCTCTGTCCCTGATCGCCTGCACCTAACATCACCACAGCTCTGCTTCACTGTCAGGCGGTCTCGCTGTCAACTCTGACCTTATGGTCTGAGCAGCTGGAGACTGCCTCATAGACAACTCTCTCCAGAGGAGAGTATGGGAATGCAAACACTACGGTTATAACCCTGCTCGAGGAGAGTTGATCAAGGATACATTGTCTCTTTTGCTTTCTTAAAAATATGGATTCTGTGTAATCTTCCTGTGAATCAAATCGCATTGAATGTAGCGCTGTGATTTCAGTCAGCTGCAGCATCATTTCTGGGCTTTCCCCACCACAAAATGGGAAAAAAATCTGGTAGTACACAAGCCTTAAACATAGAAATACTCTTCAAGAAAATGGAGTGGAATGAAGTAGAAAATGAAATTTTCTTGGTTTAGAAAAAGCAGCACAGCCACCCAGAAAAAAATGAGTGTTGCTAGGAACACTAAGAGAAATAGATGCTGTCAAAGTGTTGATTTATGGAGCAAAAAAACCAAGAAATGAGTGACGTACCATTGTTGCAGCGGTTCCCAGGGCAGCACATGCCGTCTCTGTGGCAACGCTTCTTTTTCCTCCGGCACATCATGCATGCAGACGTTGCTTGATGAGGACTGTGGCAGTATCGCCCAACTTCACATTCCTTATCATTGGTACAAGGATAGGCCTGGTGAGTAAAAGAAAGGTTTACAGTGAAGCACTGCTTTGTACAGGGTGTGTGCGCAGCCCATTTGGGGGGAAAAAAAAAAAAAAAAAAAGGAAAAAACAACACACCACCAAAACCCCCAAGCAAAGAAACCAACGGTTGAGCTACCATTCACTGGGGCCAGGAGATGCAGGTAGGGATGCTTCACTGCAGCCACACAGCGATCTGGAAGCTCACGCCTGCTTAAAGAATCAGGGAGATACAACCAGCTACCCGATGCTTTCATCTTTTCTTGCCTCAAACATATGTCGGCACAAAAGAACTCTCATTTTTGTGGGTTCAGGCTTCCGATTCACAGACAAGAGCTTAAAACTCCACAGTGAAGAATAAACAGAGCCATTAAACTCCCCTCGGTCGGTAAAAAGTCCTGAAACACAGCCTGGCATAGGTAACATTTTAATTTAAACGCCGAGGAGGCATTTTCCTTCGATAGTTGTCAAACTCACTGATGGATAAAAAGTTCACTGCTCCTACAGTGAACACCTATACCACATTGTAGATAATTGTACAAAGCTCCTTTGCAATTGCACCATTCCCCACTGGCCCACACCACTTGAACTCCTTGGAGGGGAACAAACATCGCTGGTCAGCATTTCACTTTGATAACCTTTACTTCACTGATGGGCTTAGCATACACCTTAAAGTTGCCACCTGCTAAACAACACCCTGTGGTATGCAGCATGGAATGTATTATAGAGCACAAACTGCCTTGCGCATGTAATTCCCTGCAAGCAGAGACACACGCATACAATTCTCCTATATTCATCAAAACAAGCATTATCTTACAGGAATACTGACTTTTACAAAAAAAAGGGTGTGAAAGCACTGTATTCTCCCATAGAGAGAAAGAAAAGTTTATTCCTACAAGAGGAAAGGACATGGTGCTTTAAGGAGACACAACACCACACACTGCCACATTCCAGGATCCTTTCTGCTGACTCCCACACAGCTACAATTCTGCTCTCTGTCTGCATCTAATTTTACTGCCTATTAAATTAATCATAGATTTTTTTTTCATTCCTCAAAATTATACTTGAGGAATTTGTTTAAAAAGATGTGAATAAATCTTGTGCACTTTCTGGAAAATTATATTTACACTTCCTCAACTAATTTTCCGCAGCATTTTAAATAAAGTATTGCTTTTACTGTTTTCAAGATGACTCTTGCAATTAATTATTCACCACAAACAAAAAGCTCAACTGACTGATTTTCAATGTAGGCTGATTACTTTTCTAATAATATTTTAAATCAAGGCTTGGTTATATGGTTCTCAGAAAAGAAAACCCTGGAGGCTGTTGAGAATTTGCTCTGCAAATTGTTCTTTTAGCTGGAGAACTTGTTTCTCTTTGTGCCATTCTGTTGAGAATTGCAGAAGAAACAAGAGGTCTGCTAATAAAACCAAGCAAGTTTCTCTAGTGCCATTAGTGGGAGGGGGAACCATGCCATTTCCCATGCGATTTCAGTAGTTGTTTTCTTTGTGAAAATTTACTTTACAGTACCAAAAGCGCTGGCTGGATGTTTCCCAAATGCTGCTGCCCCATTACTTCTGCCCTCCGAATAGGTGTCTCTAAAGAACGATTCCAGCGTGCAGCTGTTTGGAGTAACCTGACATATGTGTGAGTCTTCTCCCTTAAGAATAAGCGTTTCCTCTTGAGTTCGAGAGGATGAACATCAAAGAAGGCCAGATATTTTAGACAGGAGTGGCAACAAGAGACAAAAGCAAGTACTCACCTGTGTGATACTTTTAAGGCATAGGTGGATTCTACCTATTCTAGCAAAGCAGAACTAAAGTGCTCTCCCCTCAATCTCGTCACTCCTCTCCCTCATTTTTCCAGCAAGAAATCATTAACACTGACTCACAATTTGTGATATAGATACTATAAAAGTAATACTTCCCTGACTTAAATGAGATCTTACTAAACTAAGGATCTTACAATGCAGAAAAGTAATTTTATATAGACCTGTGCATGGTTATACTGAGTTTGGAAAACACTAACGCTGCTAGCTGGGGGAAATGCAAATAAAAACCAGATGAACTAGCTAAAACCTGGAGATGAAGGCATTTTAGACCCTTGTCTGTCATCAAGACCTTCATAACCGCATCTTTTTTCCAATATGGCCATGTGGTATACACCTGCAACTTGTCAGCAAGAAGCCTACTTGCAGTTTTCTTTTGGTTCCTCAAATGGCTTTTAAAAAAAGAGTTCCCTGATCCTGAATGGTGCTAATGAATGCTCTCACATACCATATCTAGCGTCTGTTTTACTTTTGGCTTTTAGGCTGAGTGACACGTAAAAGATATTTTAAGATACGCATCTAATTGCCAACTCTCAGCTCTGTCTTTAAGAATAGTAAAAGTGAAAAAAAGACAATTTTGACATTAAAAATTGCCAAGGAAAGTGATGTAACTCAGCCATTATTTCCACTCTAGCCACTACCTTTTAAAAAAAAATAAGCCAAAATATTCACCTACCTAAGGCAAATGACTGCAGCACATCAAAAACCAGTTTTGTGTTACATGTAGCTCAGACAACAACTAGCAAGTCCATTCAAAACCCCAAAAGACCAGCTGCCAGCCAGCTCTATGGAAAACCCTCTTGCAAATGCCTGATGCCATCAACTGCCTTGATCTTTCTTCCAAAACCACCACCCATTTGATATCCTAGCTATCAATCACAGGGAGCTTGGAACAAAAATGCCTACATAGCCTTGTATCTGTCTCCTAGTTACTAGACATTCATTGAATTAACTCCTGCTCCCAGCAATTTCTATCACTGCGCAGCATTGGGTGTTAAAACACAAAAGTAAAACAAAATAATAGAGTGTGTACATATCCTTGGCTAACGGGGGGAAAACACGCTCATAATTGTCCCATTGTTGGCAGTAGCTGAGCCAATTTATGTATAAATATGTATGTATTTTTAAATATAAAGGATAAAAAAAACATATGTGTAAAAATGTATATGCTAACAATTGTCTATGCATGAGTCAAGGTTTTAAAAAATCTCTTACACCACAGCGCCTGAAACACAGTCTTTACGTTTAGAGAATTGCAGAGAACATTTCCTATATACAACACAAAGACATAAATCAGTCCCAGATGGAGAGAGAAAAAGCAAGCTGTAAACCAGCTCTACTTCCCCAGCAATGATAACTAATTCTACAAGGCACATCATCCCTTCACATTCTTCAGCTATACATATCATTTTCTGGTCGTAAATCTCTATCCACTAAACACAGCTTTGATATTATGGGAAACCAGATGAAACAGAGATAAAATATGTAGCACTCCCTGAAGCTGCATTTAAACAATCTTATTTAATTTTTTTAGCCCAGATTACAGGCCATCAAGTCACCCGTAGCATGACATAAACTAGATTTGCCTGTGATAATGAGTTGCGTTTTCAGAATGTGTTGTCTGATTAAGCGCGTTGCTTGCTGTTTTTTGCCTCAGTCCTTCCACTTACTTTTGTATCCTTGCATGAAAGATACTGTTGAATGTGTGTCCAAAAATGTACAGCAAAGATGTTGGAGGTTTCAGGCTAGACATTCAAATGGGTGCTGCTCATGCTGTGCTAGGATGTCCCCTGCATCAGTCCACCAAGACTAACTTTTGCCAGCCAAGTCATAGCAATGTGTAGATGTTAAACTTTCTTTTTGAGAGAGAAAATATGAATCTCCATTCCTGCCCTTCCTGAATTTATATTCAAAATGCCAAGAGTGCGGGATAGAAATACTTAAGGAAAATGACGCAGATGATAGAGGAGAAAAGTTGGGGGGTTTTAGAGTTGAAGAAGTCCTTCCAGGACTACTGAGGCTCTTCCTTTTGTATTAACTTCACGGTGAGGTTGAGGAAGGGACTGACTATCTAAATTTTGAGACTAAATGGATCATACCATTCCCTTGATTTGAGGAGTGTGCAGGAGTGTCTTCCCCTTTGGCAGAGGAGATCTAACTTAGCAATTTTTATTGCTGTAATGAGGTTTTCTTGATATTTTTGCTGGAGTCATTTACTATCCCACATATTTAATGTGGTCATCCTGAACCACAGAGTTTCACCGCAAGCTGGAGCAATGCTAAGTCATGGGACTGTTGTGCTATGGAGTCAGTCAGCCCAAGCCTCTCTGTCTGGCACTATAAAACGTAATGGAGGAGCACTCCAGGAGGAGAGTAAGACAGACACTGTAATGTGCTGAAGGGTGTGTGAGCAGACTGATGGCAGACGCATTTTATTGATCTTTGGGAGATAAGGGTTTGAATTTCAGAATGGCCTCCAGCAAATATTTGAAGACAATATGCCGTGGCCAGTGTCTTAGTCACCAGGCTCTCATTTTCATATTATGATGTCTCATTTGTTTTTATGCTGAAACTATGCCATGCTGTAGTAGCTAACTATGTCAGAGGAAGGCATTTTTACCTAGGCTGTGTCATCATTTACCCAGCGCAAGCAGTCCTGGACGCTGCTGGATTCAGACCCACCTTCAGCGCTGAGAGGAGCCATGCCTAAATAACTGATTTGGTGGAACAGATACCAGTAGTGGCTCCCCCCAAAGCAGTTAACTTTCTTTTTTAAACACATCATAAAGTCCAAGTGCAGGATTGGTCCTGGCAGGAGATTGTGGCTACTACCACTCCCAGCAGAAGAAACAGCATGAAGGTTATTCATTATCCTTTTACTGTGGATGCTGAGCAGCAATCAAGAAGACAACTAAGGTATTATGTACTACATAAATTACAATATCACTGTGGTTACTGTACTGGACATTCGGCCAGCTTCTGTCTCATACAATCATCCCATGGTGGTACTAGGGACTGAGTTGAAGAACAGGAGAAAAGCCACAGCCAGTTGTACAGCCAGAAAGTAAGAGCACAGTAGAGCTACGAGGTCAGTCCTTCATCACTCTCTCACCTGGCAAAGAGGCAGTAGCTACTGCAAAGGTGAGACAAGTGGCTCAAGAAAATGGACACATACATTATCCCAGGAATGATCTTGCTTCCTAGGTACCAGTGTGTTAGAAATAAAACTTAGGCTACTATCACAATCTTGTACATACAGAATCCCTAGTTATTTGTACCCTATGCAAATACCTGTGCCACTAGGTTATGCTATCACATTCAGCAGAAATGTATTTTTCTGCGTCAAAAGAATTCTCTTCTATACCACACCTATATAATCTTTTATATTCACACCATGCCTGCAAGACAGCTTACCACAAATGAGTTGGTACTGCAAATCAGTCTATTACTCACTTGTTACTTGAGGAAAAAAGGTAATTTTCTCTATTTCAATTAATTATACTTTTTTTAAATTTTAAAATGGTGACTGTAAAGGAGGTGGAAGCTGACCTCTCGACAGCTGGTGTGCTAACTACGTGATCAAAACTGGCCTGAACTATAAGCAGGAGGACAGAGTTTCTACCCTCCACATAAGAGATGAACAATAGAACTTGTTTGCCCTTTGGTCTCAGGACTGCGCATATTGCTTAATATTCCACAGCCATCAGGCATGATGAAGCAACCAACTGGCTCAATCATGGTGAGAGCCTCTCCTTCCCATCCCGCTTTGGACAGGACAGAACTATCTTTCAGAGCAAGGACTTGGTCCCCATAGAGCAAACATATGAAATAGCCACAGGGGTGCCAGGTCTGCTTTTGCTTTTCTTTCTCTCTGAAGAATTAGTTAATCCAAAGTAAAAGCATGCCAATAAATTAGGAAATGAAAACATATGCTTTAACCAAATAGTCTGCTGTCAAGACTAATTACAAAGAATGCAAGTCATTGTTTGGCTCCTTGGTTGGGCCTGATTCTGAGTTGGGATCTCAAATTTGTTTTGGCTTTTAGCAGGTCACAACTGGTGGGAGAGTTAAATGCAACATGTGGCCTGTAGAGCTAGAGGAATACATCACACGTGGGCTTTGTCCCACTTGTCTCTTTGAGGACAGAATAAAGAGCCTCTCTATGAAAATTAAGGAGAAGACCTAACATGATCTCACAGGACAGAAACCTTTGTTAACAGTGGAAATAAGAGCTCTTCATTCAGAACCACATAAATGCAGTAAAGCAAAATGGAGGGGGGGAGAGGGGAAGTCAAAGCTTTTTAGCAAACAAACCAACTAACCTCCCAACTCTTTGTGGATTGTTTTTTTCCCTGCAAAGCAATTAAACTACTTCCTGATAGCTTCTCAAGTGTATTCAGACAAGTCCATGTCTAACTGACAAATCTCAGTCTAGCTTTCTCCTAGCTGCTAAGCAACCATGTACATTAAGATGTGGATGGGAAATGACCATCATTTACTACTATTTTGTTTTTAATCCCAAATGAGAAAAGAGTTTATCAGCAGCCATCTGGAGCAATGCAGTTTTCCCACAGCACTGCTGATGTTGCTTTTTTCTATTCTTAGCTCAACACAAGCATAGATGACAGCGAGGGATCTCACTGTGCACAAGCAGAAAGCCATGGTTAATTTATCCCACAGAGGAAATCACGCTGTGCACTCAGACAGCTCCAGACATGGATTCTGTCTCAGACTGATCTCACCAGAAACTCTCAACTCTCAGTGACTGCTGTGGCACAGACCATTCCTGAAAGCAAAACTCACAGTAGTTGCAATGAGACAGATTTACTCTGTCCAGCTGCCATGACAAGTTTAACGATTCAATTTTTCTCCTTGAGCCTCCTTCTTGTTAAAATAATACATCTCTGACCCACTTCTCTGCTAGACCCAGAGAGAAAAGCACCATCTTCTGCCCCTAGACTAAGCACAGGCACTTTCTTTATCAATAACTTATTTTTAACTCTTCAACTTAAAACAACAACTGCTGTTCATGAGGGCTGATTCACAGAGTGCTACATCGTGGATACGTATACTGCAACCTCCAAAGATCATTCCTTCAAACTGTGTGGCTAACGGCCCCAGAAGCCTGCATTATTAAGACAATAAATATTCATGTTTCAAAGTAATACTCAACCCACAGCTAGACCACCAGGGGAAGAACATTTCTAAAACATGCAGTAGTCCAGCTCTCGTGATTTGGTAGAGCCAAAGAAAACTCAGATCTTAACAACCAAGAAAGAAACCTCTCTGAGGTCCCTCTGAACCGACAAGGCTGCAGGACTCACTTAGGTCCTGACTGAGGCTTTCCTCGTCCCAAAAAAAATGTCATGGAAAAGAACTTCCTGTTACGCAAGTGGTAGGCAGTTGTGCGGGGAGCCATGCTGCACCTGGCAGAGAGAGAGTCAAACACCTTAAAATAAACACGAAAGCCCTTAAAATAAATATAGGGGCTGTGTTGCCCCGTGGCACCCAGAGCTAGCCAGCCTGAGCGGTGTGTCTTCCAGTGCAGACAGAAAACCTCCAAAGACTTTCCTGTATGAAATTTCACTCATGCTGTGACCCTATATGATCTCCTGGCACATGTGGTGGATTTCAATGAGCATTTTAGGTCTACAGTAGAACCTCTTATTCAACAGCTTACAATTCAACACCTTTTCTTACAGACCTACCCACATTTTGTGTCCTACTGGGAGGAGGTGGCGTCTGTTTAAAGTGGACATTGGCTTCAGGAGGACATACAGAGAAGGTAATCTGAAAGGCTGCAAGCAGGTCAATTAAGTTCCTGGGTAGATACTATTGTCCGAATTAAATTGCCCTTAATTTAGTGCATTTTACGTGTGTTATGAAAGTAAAAGCTCAAAGATTTAAGGCACTGAAAGCAGTCTACCTTACCAGTTTATTCAACTTGATTCACCTCATCTAGGTAAAACCTGGAATTAGTTATATTTTCGAATGACTTAAAGGGCAGCACACTATGCCCGAAATATGCACAGATGTGTGTTGCTTATACCAGAGAACAGCATAAAACTATCACCAGGACACAGAACATACATTGTAGTTCCCAAGGCAGCACAGCTCTGGGTCTTTCTGTTCTATGACACCTTTAAGGCAAATTGTCAACCTAAGATCCATACTAGGGTCACTCTGCTGAACCATGCCGTTTCAAAGGAAGCACAGCCCGTTTCCTGCCCTACGCACACTGTGCATACACAGGTGCTCAAGTTTCCCCTCCCTACTTCGTATCATGACCATGGGATTGCATATCAGTGCTTTCTTCTCAACATTTGGAGACCATGAGACTCCTACGCTGCTTGGTTTTGAAGGAGGCTTCGGGCTCCATAGAACTGGTACCTTACAGATGACGTAATTAAAGAAGGTTCAAAAGTTTGGGGAACAGTCAGTTTGGACCCGAATTTTATGGACTTTGTGTCAATGTCTATGATTCATATTGTCTGGTGAACTACCAGCAGCAGCGTTACAACAGAGAGCATCAAAACAATGTTAGGTAATCTTTGAAGCCAACATTGCAGTACTAAATCAACGTGACAGGAAGCCTCTAGGTCTTCATTTTATGTCATTTTTCGAATGCATCACCAAAGACTGCTTGAAGAATAAAGGTTTGTTAACACGCACTTTGTTCTATGTCCAGCCTTTTCAGCAGGCTGTTCTTGCCCTTTTATCTCTGCCTTTTACCCACCCCTTTTCTGATGGTTTAGCTTTTTAGTTTTTTCTCTAATTGGCTATTTATCATCTGTTCCAGAGTAAGACTCTTCTGGCTTTTTGATCAACATGTTTACTGTGATGGATGAACAGTGGGTTGCCAAAAACCGTTTTCCCTCTGAATCTATTAACTCTAGAAGTATGGAGTTTTTTATTAATCTAAGAATACTATCCAGATGGAAACAGCTAGCAGATCCTATAGCTCACAAAGCACCAAGCATTAAACCACAGGTAGATACTCAGATATTGTGGTTGGGAGTAGAATAACACTGTTGGGAACTGGCAGTAAGTTACTGTTCTAACACCTGGATCTGAGCATCCCCAAATCATGCTGCACTTTCAAGGTGGAGCTTTTATTGGGAACTATCTCTACAAGCTTGTATTGGCAACAAGAAAAATGAGATGACAGCTTTACCTTCTGTAGTATAGCTACTAAGGAAGTAAATGTGCTTTGCTTTTAAGCATTCAAAAAATCTAGAAAAAGCAAGGGGGAAACCCTGTTAGTGCAAAACCTCCCTTTCTCTGCAACAGTGCCTGGAGAGAGAATGCTTCCAGGTTATAAACATTTGTGCAGTGTCTGCAATCCTCACCCTGGAAACTGAGTCTTAGGTATTCCTCGCAGAATATGCCTTGCATTGCAGAACATAAAGCATCAAAGACACTAGTTTTCAAAACGCAGTTTCTCTGGCCCTCATGTTTAAAAGGAATGTCCCAAAAACATGAGTTCGTGTCAGCTGGAGAGACAGACAGATGCCGTATGTCTGAGAAGGATGAACCGCAGTCTCTGTCTCAGCAGACTGCTGACTGCAGTCTAATATTGTTACTGAACGTCAGCATTGTTGTTTGCCTCCCTGGTCATTTATGTGAGAACACCTGGCTCACATGTCTCTTTCAATCCCCAGTTCTTTCTCTCTGCATCAGAAACCACCACTGTCAACTGATATTCAAACCATCTTCCCTCTTTTCCTGGTCTCCATGAGCCCCTCTGCAATGTGATGGCTGTGACCGACCCATTGCAAAGGGAACTGAGAGGGACCAAGTCCTTTAAGTCCAAAGCACCTACAGAGAATTGAAATCGGACATCAAAAATCAGTCAGCTCAGCTTTAATATCAGAACGAACAACGCCGGGGCACCTGTACCAGCTCCCGCCCTCATGCACCACAGAGAATTCAGAGACGTAGCCACAGAAGTTAATGAGTTTTAAGAACAGGGAAGGAAAAAAAAAAAGGGGGGCGTGTAGGGTGATATTTCTTCAGTTCTTACATTTGGTCTGCATGAGTGAGACTGAGAAACAGGACAAGTCAATAACGCAACTTGGGGCTTTCCCCTTCCTAACAACAGGAAGAATTACAACAGGAAAGCACGGCTCCTCATCCCTGACTCATTCTAGGAGCATTCGTGCTTGTACGAGGAGCCAGCAGTGCTCATGCAGTGGCACTACCTGCAGAAGAGGAGTTCTCCTGGGAAAGGGCTTGGCCACAGCCCCCTGAGGGCACAGGCAACCTCTGTGAAGTGGTTAGACTCATATTGCTGACTCCTCAGGAAGTGTAAAAGGAAAAATTATAATACTGGGCTATTAAGGCAAATCATCACACTTTACTCAAAGGAGCCCAAAGATGGCAGAAAAGCAAAGGACCCCTAACAGCATCATTAAAAAAATCATTGTGCTCTTATTATATGATTAAGTTAGAGCTGCCTACCCAACTTCAGCCTGTGGTAAATAACGTAGCAATCAAGGTTTCAACACTATTTACCCTTTTTTTACTTTTTTTTTTTTTAAATGCTCCTGGTTAACTCTGCACAAACAAGAAAACAGGAACAACCCAGCAAGGCAGGAATAAGTTGTGAGTAAAACCAGATGAACACTAACATATTTACATAGTGTAATGACTTCACTATTAATTCAAACAAACCCAGGCCCCAATTCCCAGAAGAGTGAGCTGAGCACATGCAGTCCAGGAGGCAAAACCAGGGTGGCTTCAGACTGCGTTTTTGTCTGCAGCCCCTGAGTGAGTAGGGACTGCTCTTAGTTTCAGTCTGCAATAGCCACTGAGGGACCATCTTTCACTCCAGACGCTGTACTCTGACTACACCCTCTTCTCAATCTTATGGGCCCTTTTCCATTTTCAAGTAAGACTTCCTTCAGTGCTAGGCACCATTACACAGAAAAGATAAGACAATAAAATTTCCAAAAATATCTAATTCATAGAAAAAACACCTAATGTCATAGAAATGACAGAAAAAAGAGAGGGGGAAAAAAATCCAGACTCAGGTCCACTACCTACAGGGGACAGTCATTTCTTGATAAAGCAAGCCAAATGGACATTTTCCTATCCTAGTCATTGTCAGCATGCAATTACCTAGAATCTTGGCATTTAACATTGAATTAACTATAAATCTGTTCTCCACCCTCAAAATAAGGTGTTCTGCAGCTGAGACTTGTATTTATCCTCTTCCCTGCTACGTTTTACTGTATCTTCTGAACTTATGTTTTCAAGCACTCTCTTATCTGAAAATAATATTCTTTATATGGAGTTACAGAATCTCTTTTTTGTTCCTAGATGTCTTGGATGTTGATCAACAAAAAGTCATTAAAAAGTTTAATCCTCTATGCTTGGCACTACATCAGTCTGAGAGCAGTTTCTTTGTAACGGCCTTTGGAATAAATATCCATTAAAGATTTTTTTTTCCTTATACGGGTCACCCACACTTTATAGTGGGTGGCCCTTTCATTTATCCCGTTACTATATTTCCACTTCTAAAGCTAAGCCAGATGCAGCAACCTGATACTACTTTTTAGTTCATGCAACTTTACTGTAATGAAAACTTCCGCGTATATCTGATACTTGCTAGGAAAGCCAAAGAAACAGGAACCATGGTAATATTGCACCACCTTCTTGACAACTTTTATTCTGCATGAATTGGGTTCTCCAGGGTACTGCATGCTTCATTAGCAAGCATTTTTCGCATAGTCAACCCATATTTGAACTTCTCTTGTTGAAATTATTTGCATTATAACCATGCCCAGAGCAGTGTCTAGATGCTATGCTTTCTTATCATTCTGCATGATCAGTTCTGTAGCTGCTAGAGAGTCTACGCAAGCAAGACAAAAGAAGGGCAGAAAAGATTTTAAGGGTTTTGGTTGGTTGGTTTGACTTTTTTTTTCTTTCTTCTTTTAAACAGATGGTCCCAAGGTAGTGGAGATTAAATGGTTTGGCTATGCCGAGGTCACATAAGAAGTCCACAGTACACGAGTAATTTTCTTCAACCCTCATCCATTTAACTGTATGATGTTTTCCTTTTCTGAACCTGTACCCTTCCTTTCAGATGTGGTAAATATAAGTGACTGTGTCTTTAACAATTATCTTCTCTATACAGGGATGCAAATACAAAATCAAGGTGGCCACATTTACCAGCCAAGTATGAAAAAATGTAATCCTACTTTCTAGTCATACCCATGAAAGTATATTTTACATAAAGAAATTGATTGCCTAGAGCGTATTTTACAGATTAACTTACTCAGCCTACTTAACAACTGCCAAACAATTCATAGAGCAGGGCTATGTGCAGAGCTCCTCTCCTTATACTCCAAAGGAAGATTTCCTTCCTTACCTTTTTGCTAGAGTGTTTGCTGGAAGATGTAAAGGGCATGTGATTTGTTTTCCCTGTACTTCACATGCCACTCCAGAAGAAAAAAATAAAGGAAGTTTTAATTAGGCAGATAAAAATATTTATAACTAAGTCTTGGGTAGTTCAACTAGAAGCAGTGGAATTATTCAAATGCGTGATGTTATTTATAAGTTTATGCTTGTGAGAATATAAGCATATTTGTAATAGTTTACTCTACACAAAGCATGATTCACCTCTTAGGCAACAGATTATTTTCCTAGTTACACTGCAAGGAGGCTGAAAAGCAGACTAGATTGACATAAATTAAAAGTACTTCATCACAGAAAAGTAATGAAGTAACACTAGATGGCTTTCCTCAGTCGTGAGATAGGTATTTCCCAAGTCAACCAATTCCTTTTCATTTTCCCACTCTTCAAATTCTGAAGGAGGCAGGACTGCACCAAATACTTTGCACTCGAAACAAGTGAGCCAGCACCTTTCCCTGGCAAGGTGCCCTTTGTACCATGTCTTTAGCACTGTGCTCCGAAGAGCATTCAGGCTTGAGGATTTCTCCCCACCTGTGCTGAACCAACTGTTACACACCTACCCTGCTGAAAGAGCTGCAAAACCCACTAGCCAGCTCTTTGTGTAGCCACATGTCTAAATTCACCTCAGCATTTGCATGTTTTGTGAAAACACACAGAAAAAGAGCAGAAAATGTGCCCTTTCCCACAGACTGCTCAGTTCCCAAATAAGCATAGTTCCACCAGCTTCCGAAGTTTCTCACAAGTAGGAACATCAGCCCATTGAGTAACAAAAGATCACTGTTAAAATGTTGGTGTGTCTCCTAAATTTGGTGCGTTTTCCTTGAAAACAACGCAGAAGGTCATATGGGATTGGAGCAAACAGCAAAACAGCACTTTGCCTACTAAGAGGATCTCTCAAAACTGAGGCACTGGGACACACAGCCCTTGCAGCCACTTGCTGCCTCGTTAATTCAGAAATTTAGCTTCCTGGGACTCATGCAGAATGGTCACTAGAATACAGCAGAGAGGGGCTACGCATCAGTTTTGCCATCATTTCATAAAGCAGTCTCTTGCCAGCCTTCCTACATGCATAGGAAAGGAAGAGGGGAGAGAGCACAAGACCTCTGTAGTGCTTTGCTGCTACGACTTCACATTTTGACCCCTGTCCAAAAGAGTATGAGTAGAAAAGCCCCTCCTCCAAATGCTGAAATGCCATTTTCATTGCTATTCATTTTCCCTGGTATAAGTGGCACAGAAGCTATCTGCTTCTCCTGCAGCCTGCTTTACAGGTGCTCCACAGGCTGAGCATGGATGCAAAGGCGAAAGGAATAAGGAATAAGTCCCACCACCCCCAAAGCCTGCAGGGGAAGGAAGAGCTGCTACAGAGTCCTGGTTCCCGCTGTGGGAAGCCGCTGCTCTGAACACTCCCGTAAAGCCTGTTCCAAAGCCTGGACTCTCTGAGGGCATGCTAGAGTCACGCTGCTACGAATTCTTTTTTTTTTTGACATACGTAGGCATAGTGCATAGAAAACACTGGTATTATTCCTGAACACCCGTACTTGGTCCCTTTGGTGCAATGCTCTCATTTTAAACAACAGAACCTCATTTAAACATGACACTGCTGGACTTGGCCCAAAGGCAAGACTGTGCTCTACCTTAAAGGGTTAGCAATTAGGATATATACTGTAGAGAGGTAAGCTTTGTCGTTAAAGGAAAAACATACATTTTCATCAGTATAATTAAAATGATCACTCAAAATTCTTGGTTTGAGGGTGTCAGGCTATCTTGAGCTGCAACAATAGGGCATATGAATTACTTAATACTTAGCTTAAGTTTTAGATAGCACATAGTGTACTTACAAAGTTTTAATCTAATTTAAGTACCCTTAACCAGGTGTATTCAATAAAAGATTTTCTTCTCAATTAAACCAATGCAATCACGCTGAAGCCTACAGGCTGAATGTGTAAAAGAGCATTGAGATCGCAGATACCAGTGTAGATACTGAGAGAAATCCCTCAGTAAGCCATATCATACAAGTACTGCTCATCAGTTAGGCCTCTATATACTTGAGAATATTACTTGAACATGCAAATACAACTACATTGCTATTTTGACATTTTTCTAGAACATTCTGAGAGAAAGTAATCACTCTGCTCCAAAACATCCCTCTTCAAATATTTTCTCATTTTTCCTCATCTTGTATTAACAGGATTTACCATGCTTGATCATGAGATCCGCAAAACCAAAGGAAGAAGCACATGCTAATGCAGTTAGCCCATTTTTCTTTAAACAGAGGACAATGTCTACACACACACTTTTGTGATCATTGATCTAAGTCCTTGTTAGAAAACTCAGTGAAGGGAAATTGAAGGCACTGAAAAATACCAACATTAGCAGCAGCGAAACAATCTGTCACACCAAGAAAACCCAGCTGTTTGTAGAGTGATGGCCAGTAGGGACTAGGTGCTAGGAGCAAAATACAAATGCCTGGATCCTCCCCAGCACCTCTTCCAGCTATTTATACAAACCTTTGCTGACCTTCTTCCCCTGTTTCTTTTCAGTGTCAGCTTCTTTTTACTCATGGCTAAGCCACAGTTGTTTACCATATACCAAAAAATTCAACTTAATGATCTTGAAGTCTTCAAGTCAAAGTACATCTGGCTTGGAAATGAGTCTCTCTCTTAAGCCCATCTTTCATGTAAATAGACACACACACGTCTGAATGGAAAAACGCCTGTGTGTTACAGATTTGCTGAGGAACGTGCAGTACTACCCTTATCGTTCCTATTGAGTGTAACTCAAGAAATACTTTTGGAAAGTTGAAAAGAAAAGCAGCAAACTGTTGTTTTAATGAGAATCCATTAGGCAGAACTCTCTTCATGACCCTCCCGGATCATTGTTTTCATTAGCAAGCTACATGAATAACAGCAGAGCTATTTGCACAGCACTCGTTGCTCGGGTGCAGGCTCCCCCTCTGCCAGAGCACTGTCTTTTAGATGTTCAATCCAGCACTGCTGTTATCTGCTCTGTGAGAAAAAAAAAAAAAAACCTGATGCAAATGAAAAGAAATGTTGTGACTGGCCAAAAAAGGGGCTTTCCCAGCCAAAATCAGAACAAAGCTTTTAATTTATTTAGGAAATCAAAAGGCTAAAAAGGCATGATCTTGCAATCTCTCCTAATGCAAGTAGTCCTTGCTGTGATATATAATCCCGTGGTTTCACTGGGCTTCACAATGGATTTACTCATTACAAGACTTAGCACATGAGTAAAGATTTGAAGAGCAGGTCATCAATACATGACAGCATACAAATATTATGCAGTGTAAATTATGTGGAAGCATTCACTTTAACTTATTTTAGAGCAATTTGGACAAACTCTTGAAAAGAGGCATACAGACGGTCTGGTTGGTTCACAGAAAAGCTAAGACTGTGTGTGTCAATTTTTCTGAAACACCACATCCACTCATCTACGCACAGAGTAAAGTCACAGTCTGACAATGTCCTCAAAAATCTGAAATAACTCCAAAGCTTAAATAATCTGCTTTTGTAGACCAACTCTATAAATATTTAAGTCATTAGACACATTTGAAAATCTAAAAATACTTTAAAAACCATTACTGCATGCAGAAAAAGCAGTTGTAGAACACTCCATAAATCTACTTTTTCTGCTTACTCTGAGCAAAACCTTTCCTATTTCAGAGTTAAGACTCCAGTTCAATACTACAGAAGAAACATATCTGAGAGAATAAGCCAGATTACTTTTTGATCCTAAGCTTTTCTCCATTGGTAATTACAGCTAAAACAGCACTTACATTTAGGCTGCTCCATGCAGCCACCAAACCTACTCTAGAAAGTGACCTAAGTACCTACAAAGTGTCCCATACATGCATGGCCCCATTGATTCTGACGGGATTACTGATTGAAGGTTTTGCCCTAAATAAGGGAATGCAGGAGCTCTGTACTTTATTCAAAGGCTGTCTGTGACGAAATAGAAAAGACCTGCAGGTTTGTAGTCAAGCCCCAGCTGAGAAGGGTGGTGGATCTCTACCATCTACTGTCAGCTCTAAATTCAGTGCACGGTGCTGCTCTTCCACAGGTCCCTGCTGGATGCCTTCCTGCGGATCACACAGGAAGTCTGGACTACAAACCTTTTAGTTCTCCAGCTTCTACCTAAGTTTCGTCCAAAAAAAAAGGGGTCTAAACTGACTGGTAAGACTTTTACCATTGTTTGGGAGGAGTCTAACCTGTCCTTGTCCCCCAGCAATGTGCTTGCCACTAAGGGAGCTCTGGAGCTGCTCCAGAGCAGGGTGCAAGGCTACAGGCATGGGGCTTGCATTGCAGGTGGCACCTCCCGAGCACGCATGCAGCAAACAAACACTGCTGATAACACCTCATTTCCCCAAAAGTACACAGCTGTGGGTAAGTTACAGTGACCCTTTCTTTGCTGCCTTTCATTTAACTGCTTAATCTTATTTTCAAAATTCAGGAACTAACATACTTCAGAAAACAAACATTATTTCAAAAAAAAAAACCCCACCACTTTTTACCGAAGAGTTTGCAAGAAACTTTACTATTGAAAGGCTACCAACAGTCTGATGTGGACTCTCGGAGGGGAATCACCAAGAAGCACAAGAAAAAATTTAAAAAAAAAAAAAAATATTTTTTATAACAGCCTTGGGAATAACATATTGGCAAAAGGAAAAAACTTAACAAAAAGTGCTAAGAAGCAGATTTGGGTACCATTTAGAGACAGGTCTGTGTCCGTAACCAGGACTAGTGACTATCATGAGCCAGGCTATCACAGATTCTATATGAATTCTACCATGTTGAGGATTTCAAGAGGCGGCGGCATGTTTATGCTTTCATGCTTGAAAAATGTATCACCTACCTATACCACATGCACATGCTATAGCCTATACAGAGGTGCATTGATGACTTCATTTTTAAAATTTTCTAGATCCATGTCACAGGAATGTATAGTAGAGAGACAACAAGAGACCATGCTGGCACATGGCAAATGATAACAGAATATAACAAAGAACTACAGCATTTGCAAGTGTTGTTATAATGACGTTATATATAATTTTTTTCTACTGAGAGGCAGCAGAGGAAGCTCAGTTACTGACAAGACGTGCATTGTTCTAAGCAAAGTAGAAATAGGAATTCTGGTGTAAATGCCAGAAGGGTTCAAATCTAGCTCTGTAGTGGATTTACAAAGAGCTGAGTGAGGTCCAAAGACTTCTAGGATATGTCAACAAATCAAATTGAAAACACAGCTATTCCAACAAGGGATCTGTATGTACTTACATACTGCATATTGGTATACCTGCCATGTAAGAATTTGGTTTAGTTAACATAGTTAGGAAACTCTTCATTTAAGTTTTATTTGCTTCTCCCTTTTGAAAACCGTTTACTATTTTCTTTTTTTCTTTTATGGGCCACCAAATTACATGTGACCAAATGTACCTATTTAGTGAAAATGGGTTCCATTAGTATGTAATCTTATCCTTGCATTGTTTTCTTCTGAAGAAAAATAATGGGGAACAGGTGGTGATGCTTAGCATCAGGCTCCTGTTTCTAGAATTACAATCTACTGGGAGCCACCAGCAATCTCTGAAAGCTGTCATAGGCGCTCAGGAACTAGTATGATCCAGAGCACACTCAATACATTAAAGCGTCTTTTTGAAAATTTAAGTAGGTGTGACAGGAGAAAACTGGCTGAATGGCGCAGGGATTCTAACGTGTCCCTGCAAAGGGTCGTGATTTCCTTCTGCATCCCACAATAAATAACTCAAGCCGGCTTCCATTTCCACAGCAGAAATTAGACATTTAAAAAATGCAAATAGGTACCATATGCACTATAAACCTTTCTGGTTTAGCATTCAAATGTAGCTGCATTCACGTTGTTGGAAAATATGGGATTTACATTCTCCTAGAAGAACATTTAAAAGCCGTTCCTTTACAGTTATTTAATCTTTTCTCAGTGCCACAAGAAACCAGCAGTGTTGATAAATACCTCCTTGATGTATTTTGAAAATCTACTGATGTCACACCTCACAGTCGGTTTTACCCAGGGAGTCACCACAGCACATCTCGAATGGACATTTCCTTGTTCTAGCATCCCATCCTTACCTTACCAAGTAGGAAGCTGTTTAGAAATAATTCTGTATAACTGACAGCTGTGTTTCCCAGTGTGTTCTCACGATGAACGTGAGACAGAAACACCATCAGCTAGCAGACCTATACAAGCAAACAAGCATTATAGCTGTGTTTTAAAACACAGCTCCAAAAGCTGAGTAGGACAAAGACCATACATATTTGCGTGGCTATTTCAGATGACATAAAATTTTACAAAACCAGTCATCGAAGGCTGGCTGATGTTCCTAACTACTGTTCTGTGTTGGATATGCCAAGATACACACTTGCATGAGGAAATAGTTAATGAGGGTTTGTTTTGTGGCATTGTAGTTCAAGAACAATAGGAATTAAAAGAAGATAAAGTTATTTGCAGGGCCAGATTTTCTGTTGGTGGAAATTGGCAATCTCCCACTGATTTCCACAGGAATATGTCAAACTGCACAAAGTAGTTAGATTCTACTTCACATTCCAAATTTCTTGCATAGCTATATGAGAGCAATGTTTCATTCATTATTACTGTGGTTATTTTTTTGGGGAGACCTTAGTCAAAGCAGTCCCTGCAAGTCAAAATCAGTTGACACTGGCTAACTTCAACAGGCTTTGGGGCAGCGTATAAATATTTCAGCCACCTTCAGTCTCACCTGCATTAGCTTTCCTCTAAAATAGGAGGCAGTGTGATGAGCTGCAATTCTATAGAAATCGTATTCTGATTCAACAGCGCTCAGGAAATTCTTTTACTGCTTCTGGTTTTCCTCGAAGTCTTAATGCGGAGAAAATGCCCTGTTCTCCAACGAGTCCCGTGTAAGTGTCTCTCCACTTGAAGCCCTGTAGCTACGACAAAATAAAATTAAAAGGTGCCCATTTCTTTGAAGCTAGTACAGAAGGAACTCCACCTTACAGAAGGAAGACAAGCCCAGCCCACAAAACGGGGAGAGATGGCAAGACAAAAGTATTAAGGGAAAGAGAATGGCAAGTGTTATTTTTTTCTTCTTGGTATTGTGCGAAGAGCAAAGCTTTTCTAGGATGAAAACCACAACTGTTATCAAAAGTTTTTTTTAACATAAGGAACACTAGGTTTTGCGCTACAAAAATTCTTAGTCTTAATTAGTCTTTCCACCTGAAATCAGGTTGCTGAATTAAGGGGTTATATTAAATTATCCCACCAGATCTATCTAGAACCAGCCGGTTTCTGAATTTCCTTAATATGGTAAATACTCCCTCCCATTTATCACTCATGTTAATCCAGCTAAAGTAACTGAAATCTCTTCGAGCATGTACATCACCTGCAAGATTCTTGACCAAAAGGATTTTGGTGATGAGCGAACCATAAAAAGTGCACAGCATAATCCCAGGAAAGGTTCATCTCCAACAGATAAAATCATCCTCATCTTGTTTGTGAACTGACCAAATTTAAACATTAAAAAGCAATACACATGAAAGCGCCACTTTTAAAGAAACCTGTTTTACAGTAATTTTACTTTAATGCCAAACTTCAAGCTTGTCTTCAAAGATATTTAGAAAGGAAATTTGCTATGCTTTGAGAGTGAATAAGACTGAATAATAAAAATTAGAATTGTGAATAATTTAGTTTTGAAGAGACCTAATTTCTAGAAGGTTTTGCCCCCTAACAAGAACCAAAGGTTTTGTGCCTTTATCAAAACTTCTTGAGAAAATGTTCTTTTACGACATTTCGCCTTTTCCTGGTACTAGAGATCACAAAAGCATTTCCAATAACATCAGAGTATTGGTAAAAACCAGAAAATAAGCTATAACTTCCCTGCTTAATCCACATACCATAAATAGCCTTAGTGTATATATGCATATGTGTGCAGATATAAAGTAAAAAATAATATACAGGTCCAAATTAGGATCTGCTATTACAGTGAGAAAGCTAGAGACATTCTCCTTACTATACCATCCCTAAAATTATGTCCTTGGCTAAAATCCTAAAAGGGGGTTATTTAAAGTGCTTTAGCCACCTTCTGAAAATCTTTTTCCACAGCCTGATGAACCACTTGCTAAGTCAATTGCAGCACAGATTCACCTTAGCCTGGAGCACAAGGATTTTGGATTTAGATCTTACAAATATCACAAACTTACAAGTATTGCATTGCTGAAATTTCCTTTCAATTCAGAGGGCTCGCACAGGTGGAACAAAATCAGTGCAATTCAGATAGAATAAGGTTTTCCAAGTTATAATAGCTACAGCTATTTTTCTTCTCAGAGAACCTTGAATTTCAAACATGCGTGGCTGCTTGAAGAGGCAGCAGAGTTATAAAACTGCATTTTAGCAGGATAACTGGCCATTGAGTCCCTACACTACTTTCCTCCGTGCTTGGATAACATACTACTACTCTACTACTACTACTACTACTACTACACTTCACTCCACAGTAGAAGCAAATTCTTTCCCTCATGGAAGGAGAATATGAAGGCAATAATGATTAATTTAACCAACAAACAATCATGTTAGGATAAAAGTTAAACAGGGAACCGAATACTTGATTTGCCCGAAAGTCTTGTTTTGTGCTCTATTTTTGTTGGCTTCCAGATGTAATGATTTTGCTGTTTCTTCAAAGAACAGAAGGCTTCATTTTCAAAACTACATGTTGTCAGATGAATCTGTCCTGAATTGTATCATTCTGACCTAGCTAGGAGATACACTACATGTATTGTATATATTACATGAGGAATATGTTCATGGTACCATGATCTCAACAGTTTGCTGATAAACAAACCGTTTACTTTTTGCCCAGATAGCACTTCTCCATAAGCAGAACATTAGTACCTCGTGGCAACACACTTGGTAGACAAGCTGCATTGCCCTGCATTTGACACAGTTGTTCACCCTTCTCAGTTTGTAAAATCTGGATCCAATTTTCAAATGAAAGATCACTTTGCTGAACATTTATTTTTCCTGTGGAATTACTTTACCAATGTTTGGTGAATAGGCTCTTTTCAACCTTGGGGGTTATTTATTTAGATTTTTATTCTCTTCAAAATGTTGATGGAAAATGTTTGTCTGCTGGAGGGGCACCACATGCTTCTGATCTGAAGGTTGACTGACTTCTACTGCCTAAAAAGCAATGAGTCAGCAAGTACAAATACAGAGGGGAGGTTAAATGATCGTTAAGTATCTAAACGAACTGGGAATTACAGCCCCAGTTTCAAAAGTCTGTTAGATGAATTGAGTTCCAGTCTAATTCAGAGTCCTGGGAACTTAGATTTCTATACACTCAAGAGTTTACCTAACTGAACAATATAATCTCGCAAAGAGATGGATGAGCGAGCGTGAAAGCCTAGAAGGATGGAAAATGAATGCAGCAGTAACCAGCCGATTCAAGAGCAAATGCAGGTTCCCAAAGCAAATACTTTTCCTATCTGCAATAAATTGTGATATTCTTCTGCTTAGAATCTGTACAAATTGTGAATACAGCACATTTTTTTCATTGAAGGATTAAAAAGAAAAAAGCAGCTTTTTATTCCAAGAATTTTTATGGGAAAATGGAGCAGTCCCAGTGAAATCTTGCAGTTTCCATTACATTTTTTTCTGTTTCCTCTTAAGCACTAAAAGCACTCACTAAGTTCTGATGTTTCCAGGAATTCTGGAACCAAAATAATTTGTCAAAAAAAGAGAGTTCCAAAAGTAGAAAATACGTTAGGTATACATCTTTTTAAAACAAATATTTCCAAGGCAAGTTTACAAAAACTACTGTTTAAAGTAATATTAATTTAAGCAATATCATTTTCAACCTGTGTACCTCCTATTAAGCTTTATGACATGTAACACCATTCTGTATTAATTTCATCTGTGCCTTTCTTCTCTGAAAATACTCTATGTCCCATTGTGTAAATATTTGGATTTAAGTTACCATCTTCCAAATGTTTTCAGTTCCTTAAAGTATCATATAGTTGTTTCAGGGAGGAGCATTTCCACATAACGGGGAAAGTCAGATGGCATACAATGACAAAGTTTTTGAATCAATGCCATAAAAGTTTAGCATAACTCATGACTCAACAGACCAAACGTTAGACTAAAAATGATAGGCTTCCACTCATGGGTGAATCAAAGGAGGATTTTTTAAATTATTTTTAATACTAACAATATTCATTACATCAGAGCTGGTAACTGGAGTCTGCAGCTAGGGGGAGCGGTGGAGGGGACACGATATTTTTAGGCAGTGCAAGTTCCCACTTTTGCCTCATGCAGAGGGAGAGCTGGTGAAAGTGGGGAAAGGCACCCTCCCCAGCACTTGTAACACTGTGACTTTTATTTAGGCTCGCTAAAATCTCTGGTCAAATAAATGTGAAAGATAAAGTAAAAGATTCTTGGGTTTAACTGTAATCCTGAGTTGCTTTTTCTCCTCAGCTGTCTGTATCTATTTGTATATGGAGCCAACCAACCCTGTACTTCCCTGGTGTGGGAGCAGTTTCCATCAAAACTGTAGCAACTTTGGAAACTTCAGACTCTTCAGAAAGCTGTAAGGTTGTTCTAACAGCAGAAGTGATAAATATAATCTACACTATATGCATCACTGAAATACAAAGTATGTTTAAAGGAGAATAAGCTCACTTTTGTCTTCCCGAGTTGCATATTTTTATCAGCTTAGAAAACAGTTCCCCAAGAGGCAGGAGGAAGCATTGACTGCTGCTGCCATGAGCTCATGAGGAAGCAACACTTAACTCTGCTGCCGGGCCTACATTCGCTGACCTCACCTACGGTGAACTCTGCCTTCAAAGATAACAGAAGGACTGAGAGATCCGAGCAGAAAAAAGAAGGTAGATCCTGAAGGCAAATTTAAGTCAACTTGCTGAGTTATAGAGAATTCACCATAGAAGCTCACTATGAAATTACAGGGTGTATTTGTGAAGTTGCTATAAAATATGAAAATACTCAGCCCTGTGTATAACAACAATTTGGGAGGGAAGAATTTACTCATGAGCACAAAAGAGCTTAAGGAAGGCACAAAAGAAATAGAAAAGAGCCCCCCAAACCAAAACCCTTCAATCTGGCCCTTTTGTGAAAGTATTTACTTCCATAGCTGTCTAAATGGTAGCAAAATTCTTTCAAAAGTCCCTCCTGACTTGTTCATGCTACATACTTTGTAAATCTGTCCTAAGCCTCTTTGTCTATTTCTTCGGTTTTCCATTTCCTTTTCATTACAGTCATGTTTTCCATTTGCCGCAGCAATCTCTTTGGAATATTTGACATGTAGTCTAGAAGTCCCTCTGGATACAAAACCACACTGAAGTTCATGGGAGTACTCACACCGATTTCAACGGGCATTGGAGAGGATGTGAAAATCAGTGCCCACTGTCGTAGACCTGAAAATCGAGTCCAGCAAAGTATTTAAATATTTTCCTGACTGCTATTTATACATACACATCCTAACTGAGGTAAACAAGACAACACGGGTGCTTACATTGAACTACGTATGCTTAAGTTTCCTGATAAATTGAGGTAACAAGCTAGATTATTTGTGATAATGATAAAATATAAATGGATATTGATTTATTATGTTGATAAAAATAATAAATTATTGCTAAACTACATAAGTACATAAAAGTTTCCACAATGTATGAGAGCAAAGTGGTCAGGCCAGTGTCCTGCTAGTCACAAATACTCCAAGGAGTAAGAAAAAAGGCAAGAGCAGAGGATTTCTCCCAGATACATTCTCCCAGCTTCAGCCAACAGCAGCTTAGACACATCTGAAGCTGGAAGTTTTACCACTGTGCTCAGTATCTACCAGTGCAATACGAAAAAGTAGTTCCTGGCTGTCAGGTGGTTTCACACTGTCTGCTCTTGGCTCTTCTTCTAGGGCAAATACTGAGTGATTGCTCCCCACTCACCTTTTCCTCACTCTTCATTATTTTATACCTCTCTGTCCTGTTCCCCCATGGCCACCCCTTTTCCAAACTGGGGCGTTGCATCATATTTAATTTCTCCGTTGTTAAAGCAGTTCTGCTCCCTTGATCATCCCTGCTGTCCTCCTCCTCCATCTAACCCTGACTGTTCCTGTACCCTTTTAACAGTTATGCAGCACCATGAACTCAGTAGTAGTGTAAAAATGCCCTCTGTTTTGTTCTCAGTTCCTGATACTCTGCTTGGCTTTTTTTTCTTTTTTAAAAACATTTCATTTTTGCCTCTCTCTGCTGCTGCTTCACCATTAACTGGTAGCTAAGGTGACTCTAATTTAGAAGTTATCACTGTACCTGCCTAACTGCCATCACGTTATGCCATCTACATCACTTTATACCTACAGAAATGGAATTTTACCCATGGGTTTTATTTCTTAGATGCTCAGTATCCTGACATTTACTGAAAGTCTTTGTGGTCCACTTAAGGTCTTACTGTTCTGAATACATTTCATTAAAAACTTCTGTGCCTCACTAATCCTGCTTTTTCCAGAAAATTTACCAATAAATTGAACGGCATTGGTCTCTAATAGATTTCTGTGAAACTGCTTACAGCCTCCGTGCATTTTGAAAGCTGGCCATTTATTTCTGTTTTTTTCCTGTCTACTGATCAGTTAGTAGTTATTCTAATTGGTTATGAAATGGACTGTATGGTTATCCCTTGGCAATTCAGTTTCTTTAAAGTTTTTGTACTCGAGCTATAGCTCCATTCACACAAGTATTTCAAGAACAGTGGTAAATTACTTGCCAGAAATGGTGGTGTTTGATTTTGATCTGTCATTAGCCTGATAAGAGAATGTTTGAAACATTAACCTTAATATTATCTTTATAAATATGATTAAGGCTGAGTATTAAGAGAGTGTGCTGTGAGGCAGGCTGGGAGGAAGAGGGAAGCCTCAGCCTTGCCACATGTTATCAGGACAGGAGAGCGTTTGAGGCTTTTTGTTCTGGAAAATATTCAGGTGAAACATACTGTTAAAATAAACTTTAGAAGCAGCAAATGTTCACAAAATGCCTTCTAGTAGCTACCGTTTAAATTAATTTCCTGCCAATTGGGTCATTTAGGGAAGAAGGCGATCAAAAGTAAAAGCAGTGTGAAATTTTACTAACAAGTGGTCAAAGCACAAGAACACAGACTTCCAGTGAAGTCAACAGCACCAAGAGGAGCTGAGCTCCCCATCCTGCAGTACCACAGACACATGTTGTACTACCGACAGCGCGCGAATTATGTTTGTGGCTGGTCTCGTCTGCTCATGTTATTTCAGCAGGATGGAACAGCCTGGCTGAAATTCAGCCATTCAAGCCCTCCAGCTGGTATCTCACAGAAACTGGTCTGCCCTTCAGTCAATGGGTAAAACTAAAATTTAAAGTCCTACAACGCAAAAGTCTTGCATTAAAAAACAAACAAACAAAAACAAATCCCAAACACACCACACCCACCCCCCGCCAAACTCTACAACTTGAGACCTGAATACTGACCAACAGCTAGAAGGAACACTGGAGGTCAAACCAGGGAAAGAGAGGAAATCAAATCCAGAAACTGAGTGTCGGTCTCTGTTGTGCAATCTGTTTTCATAGAATCCGCTAAATCTGAATTAGTGAATTCTACTTCAGCTTTTGCTCCTACTGCCGCTGGAGCCACGGTATCTGGGAAATGACTTAGACACATCTCTGGAGAACAGCATGGGTCCGGTGCTTCCAAAAGGCTGAAGTCAATACGTTCATGTGTCAGATACATATGTGCCAGGGTAGCCATCCCAGCTGCACAGCACATGATGTGTCAACTGCTTTACATAGGGTGGGTCAGGAAGAGGCTCATTAAAGAGAAACTCTACAGCTCTGCCTGCAACGGCTCTGCATCCTTGTCCAGTTTTACACTGAAAACCAGTTACACTGCTTTAAGAAAAGGGTTACTCTGGATGGAGACCAAAACCTGTAAAGAAGGGTCAGAGGAACTGTGTCTAGTACATTAGATAGACATCCCTCACCGATCTTTCATATCATTATTTCAGTGTTGAGGGGACAATGCAAATTCTTCTGATTTATCTTTTTCTGTAATAATAATTGCAGAAAATTATTCTGATGACCAAATTCTGACTGTCTTACACAGGTGATGAAAGACAAGAGAGCTCCTTCTCGCTGAGCACACCTTGCAGTGAGGGAGTCTCAGCCAGATGATTTCCTCTGAGCCGAATTTCTTTCCTGCGTGGAAAAGGCCACAACCCCATCTCCCTAATGCAGAACCTAATTCCCACTGAAAACATTCAGGGAGTTAGGTACATAAATACCCTTCAAATTTGTCCTATCTATAAGTAGGGCCTAACCTTTGAGATGGCTTTCTGCACAGAAGCGTGTTGCACCTCTTGGATAAGATGGGCAATGAGACAACATGTTTTGCAGAGCAAGGGGCTGAAGTGTGGCATTTCAGGGCAGCATGAGCTTGCATCTGTGGCCACATTTTTTTGATGCATCTGCTGGGAAACAGTGCTGGAGGGGAGTGAGTTACATCACTTCTTTGGGTACTGAATTGTCACCACCATTACAGATGTTTCCCTTGGTGGACCTGAAAGCTGTTCCTGAAGAAGGGAAGATATCATCACGTGGCTGTTACAGAAGACAATGGATTTTGTCCCATTTTCACCATCCTTGACTCTTCCATTCTGACCCCTTAGCTGTAAATTAGGCTTCAGTCCCACCAAATTCAAGAGTGACAACTGCAGCCCAGACCTGGAACTCGTACACTGCTACCATACCTGTTCATACAACATATACACTGGCTTCTGCTCATCTAAAACTTTTCAAGCAGAGTTAAGACAGTGGTATCCTATTCTCTGTCTGTTTGCTCCTATCGGAGGGGAATGTTGTGGGTAACTCAGTGAGAGACGAGCCTGAAAGTGGATACCCCCTCTGGTGTTGAATGGTATCTCAGCTAGCTGGGTCTGCCTGTGGTACACGCCTGTTCAGGAAAATGAAAGATTTTCACAGCGCTAATCCCTGTTACACAGACAATCTGCAGTCCATTTGCTAGTCCTTTTTGGCTTTATTTTTAACAGGGCCTTAAAACATATTTTTCCTTAAAATGACAACATTCTTTTCTGCCCTCTTTGTTCATGGGGCTTTGTGTGCTCATAAACAGTTTAAGAGTTCCCTTCACACCTGTGGCACACATGTGTGCCTGTAGTAGAGACTCTCTTATCTATCCTTCACTGATAACTTAAGTGTTTAAGAAAAGGCACCATCCTTGTGACCGTGATGAACACAACCAAACCCAAATCCCAAACCTACAGCACTGACAGTAAGGTCAGCATGCCTGGGGAAGGCTCATTAGAAATCTGCTTTCCCAGGGACTGAGGGGTGTCTCTAGTTTTGCTCTGATATTTAAAACCTCCATAACCTAAGTTCATCGAAGTACCAATAGCAGATATCCTCACTTGCGTTTTAAATGAACATAGAATCATAGAATCGCTTAGGTTGGAAAAGAACTTTAAGATCATCAAGTCCAACTGTAAACCTAGCACTGCCAAGTCCACCACTAAACCATGTCCCTAAGCACCACATCTACCCATCTTTTAAATACCTCCAGGGACTGGGACTCAACCACTTCCCTGGGCAGCCCCTTCCAATGCTTGATAAGCTGTACAGTGAAGAAATTTTTCCTAATATCCAACCTAAATCTCCCCTGGTGCAACTTCAGGCCATTTCCTCTTGTCCTATCACTTGTCACTTGGCAGAAGAGACCAACACCCACCTTCCTACAGCCTGTCAGGCAGTTGCAGAGGGCAATAAGCTCTCCCCTCAGCCTCCTCTTCTCCAGGCTAAACAACCCCAGTTCCCTCAGCCACTCCTCAGAAGACTTGTGCTCCTGACCCCCCACCAGCTTCATTGCCCTTCTTTGGATACACTCCTGCACCTCAATATCTTTCTCATAGTGAAGAGCCCAAAACTGAACACAGTATTCAAGGTGCAGCCTCACCAGTGCTGAGTACAGCGGGATGATCACTTTCCTGCTCCTGCTGGCCATGCTATTTCAGGTACAAACCAGGCTGCTATCGGCCCTCTTGCCCACTTGGGCACACTGCTGGCTCATATTCAGTCGGCTGTCGACCAACACCCCCAGGTCCTTTCCTGCCAGGCAGCTTTCTAGCCACTCTTCCTCAACACCTTCTACCTATCAGGTATCTCCATGCATAAAGGTCTTTAAACATTTTACAAATGTTTTTTAATAAAGCCGTCCAAACTCTCTGTCAAGCACAGGGCCAAATATGTGCTTCCCAGTTTGGCAAATCAGGAAAGCAAGTGGGGAAAAAACTAAACATGAAACTTTGACTTTTCAACTCATTCTTCCAACCACCCAATAATTGCCCCCCTTCAGCGGTCCAGCCAGTTGTTTCTTCTACACTTCCAGTGAAATCCAAAGATGAAAAAAGCTCTTGAATTTTCAATAATAATAACAATGAAAATAATAATAATAATTCCTTTTAATTTATAATTTGCCTCTCTCTGCCATTGCTGTTTAGATAATAATTAAACCATTATTTTAATATGCATGTAGACAACTAAGGAAGCCTGAGTTCCTATATCTGAAATCCTTAAAAAATTACACTACTTAGCACATTTGATGTATTTGTGAACACCAAAACTTAGAACTTCCTATTTCCCACGTAATAAAAGATGCATCTTCTTTCCCGTTCTAGTTACTTCTCTAGAGAAATTAAGGGACAGAGTCTTCCTTTTCCTTCCTACTGGCCCCAAAGTTGGAGCAGAGAGGTTGTGGGGAAGGGAAGCAGACCTGCAACTCCTTTCCAGCTGGCAAACCCTGCTCAAAGACGTAAGGAAGCAGCCTGTACCATCCCAAGGTTTTGCTCCATCCTTCCTTGAGCTCCCTAGACTCCGTGTTGCTTGTTTGGAAATTCGTGCCAAAAATGCTTCCCAATTAGCATAATCTGAGCTATGCTAAAGCTATGCTGCTACTCAAAACCAACTTGCTCAGAAAATGCCCCCTGGAGACTTGTTTACACAGTGGGGAGCGGATCAGCACGCATTAGACTGCAGTGCCGTGACTTCTCTTTTCAGCTGCCTCGTGCTGGTTATACTCCGCTTGCTCTGACATCACTGGCCGGTCCCTGGCGCCAAGGTCTCAGTGGAAGGAAAACCCTAAATTGGCTTAACCACAGGACAGTTTGGGATTGGCAAGACTTTCTCAGCCCCTGTCAGCTTAAGCACTGGTACAAAGTCTGAGAGAAATTTCCCTCCACAGAGAAAACCTTAATCTTCTGGTTAGACAACACCACACACTACAACTTGATACTTAATAAATTGTCGCGAAGCTATAATACAAGTATTCACTTGGTCACTTATCCTTTTAGCAATAAAAAACAATTGGGACTGAATTTCAGTTGCAATTTGTTGCAGCTGCTGTGGCAAGGACCCCCTCAGAAAGTAATTTCCAGAGGATTCTTCTTGTTAAAAAGCCATTTCCTTGGCGAGGAGTGGGATGTCCGGAAGATAGCAACAGGGACAAAACCAAGCACAGAAGTTTACAAGCATTCCAGAGGAGCATTTTAAAAACCCTGTATTTATTCAAAAAATTACAAAAACTTTTTGTGCAGCTAAGCAGTTTAGCCCCTCCACCAAAATATAAAGTAGACTTTGAAGCCCAACTTTCAATAGGCAGTTTTCCTCATTACCCTTAAGTCGACACACGAGGCAGCATCAACACTTGGCTTCACCCTGGAGAAGGTATGGAGAGAGGATGGCAACCTCCCAGTTTCCCAGTCCTTCCACAGCTCCCAGGATTTCCATTCTTCAGTTCCAACCCATATCCGCTCCCTCTTCCCACCGCAGGAGTTGGTTGAACTGCTTGGCTATGAATAACACACATTGCAAATTTAGCTTTGTTGGGAGTAACAGGAACTGAGAGGGTCTGGAAGAATAACTTCCAGTCTTGCTGGGCAATCCCATAGTGTTCAGCTCACACATTATGGCATGTGGTTGGTTATGTGGGTCAGGCGGTATCATTATTACTACCTGAGTCAATGACAAACTGAAATTTAAGAATGATGAGTCTGGTAAAATTTTCAGGCTATGCCAAATACATGAAACAGTCTTCACATTTACTTGGTGGCTCCCATCATCCCAGGGAGTTAATGAGATAATCCCTCCACAAAGAGAAGACTCATGATGCCAGGCTGTTTATCCCCATAAACGCTCATTAATTTATCATCAGATAACACACCAGCCATGCCACCTTCTCTAGCCTGCCAAATTGCCACACTGTTCCCTGATGCAAACACAAGGCAGTAGCCAGCTTTTTCTTCCCTTCTGCTTCTTCCATTATTATTACCTCTTCATGTTACTCACCATATGGTCTCTCTCTATATGAAAGCTATATGTTAATTATTTAATCACAATTTGCAACTCTTTCTTTGGTAAGGAGTGCCATTGTCCTGTCTACCTCTAAAAGAGGAAATGGCCATTTGACATCTCCTCTCTCCTTCCCTCCTGCCTGAAGAATGACAGGGGAGATTATGTTTAAAAAAGAAAGTAGGTATCCTCCTACCAAAGAGGAGAAATAGGAGCCTCACAGCTCAATCTCTCTGTCCTGGAGACCCTAACACCCCACAAGATAGAGAGAAACACAAACTTTTCTTTTTAAAGATAGAAAACAGGATCCTGAGTGTCCCAGGAAATTCACAATGAGCTGGATGGGAGGCAAGCTCTGCTCTCTCATTTTCAAGCCAAAAGAGAAGAAACAAAGAAACATGGCAAGTTCTGCAGTCTGTTCTAGCCCTGCCAGGTCAGGCCAACAGAAGCTTCATTTGGCCGTTTTTCACTCAGCTGCTACTGAAGACACACTGTGAAGACAAACGCCCTTCCAAGCCCAGGGCTCCCTAACACCATCCCTTGCTTGCAGCTCTATGTCAAATTGGACAGAAGTTTTTCTTCTTTTAAAACCTTGCTCTATAAAAACTCACCCTGAACAGAGACGCATGAACACACCCATGGTAAGAAAATCAGGGAAAGCACTCGGGCACACCAGTAAATCCAGCTGTAAGAGTGGGTGGCAGGTGGAGTCTTCCTTAGAACTTGCAGTGTTGGGAAGCCTAAAACCTATTTTCAGTAGTGACTTCAGAAAAAAGCCTAAGCTATATGGGACCCAAGCCCTATTTAAACACAGGACCTAGGCTTCTATGGCTTCTTTTGAGTTGACATGAATACTTTGCTGTGGCCATCCAGAGTACTGTGGCTCTGTTTTATGAAACACTAGAAACTTCATGAAAGTCGTCCCCGCCAAAAGGAGGTGAGAAAGTCATATGAAAGCAAAAAGGATAAACAGAAGATGGTAGTACATCTCTCAGTACCTTTTTTATTTTTTTTGACACAGTCTAAATCTGTCTGATCCTTCTGAAAATGAATTGAACTAAGTCAATGCCAACTAGATTAGTTAGGCTTAGTATTTTGCATTTCTGTTAGTGGTTTTCCATACAGTTCTCTCCCCTGCTTCCAGAGGCCTTGTTTTACAGCAAAATGTCCAGCTTTAGGATCTTCGCAGGCTGTCAAGAAGACATGCACCATTTTCTGTAGGAACACACAGCAAAAGAAACAATTCTGGAAACTATCCTGCTCTGTGCAAAAGGAAAAATAAAGGAATTCTTCCCCCATCAGATGCATTACTTTTCCTGATGCCTTTCTCATTAAGAATGAGATTCCAAGAATAAAAGTTTCCTGCTGCAACATAAACATATTCTGCTTGCAATTCCTTTTAAGAGATCTCGGCTTTAAGCATTTCAGACTTGCCGGCAAGAGATCACGCTGACAGCAAGTCACTGCTTCACTGAACGCAAGCTGCCAAAACGCACAGAACTGAACCCTGTCCTCTCATTCACTGGACCGATAAATATGCTTTTAAAAGCATGCACAGGCTGGTTCACACTTACATGATGCACAGAGAATGAGGCAGAGGGCTTGCAGAGCGAAGCAACACCTCATTCCCCAGCATGTGCGGAACAGTCCACCTTTGCTTACTGCTAAAAATGCTAAACCAGTGCCATTTGCACTACATATGTGCAACATGCATGTCTCCAAGATTCATTACTGTGCATATGAAAATTCAATCATATGAAAGCTCCGCTTTAAGATAGTCCCAAGAGACTGAACCGTGTGCTTATGCGCTTTAAAGGGGAAAAAACCAAAAACTCTTAATTTTTTTTTTTCTTTTTTGTAGCATTGCCCCAGTCTTCCCTTCAGGAAGAACAAAATAGCTGCTAAATGAGTGAACCTCACATTCCCACTGTGTGTTTACACCCATTCATTTTCATAACTGAAGTTCTGTTTGTGTGAACACAAAATGTATAAATCTTAGATGGACTTAAGGCCGATCCAAAGAAAACTGTAACTAAGATGAACAAAACTCATTATTTTATTTGAAAACTGCTGTGCTTTGGTCGTTTAGTATGGCCATATGTATCCTTTCACATCATCTCTCTCTAACACTGCTTTCTGTAGCTCATTCTAGAGCAATGGATTCTGCAATGAGCTTGGAAGTATCACAAATTCACCTATTTTCACATTTCATTGCAATCTGAAAAATGCTGTGTGTTCATGAAATTTTCCATTAAAATAAATCTGCCCTTCAATCAAAAAGGGAGAAATTACACTGTAGAAAAGCGATGGTTTGGGTCATTGCACATCCTATACTTGATCAAGAAAGAAGAGATGAATGTTCACATTCTCTAATGAAAATAAAGACTTTTCCATGCAAAATTCATTTTAAAAAAGTAACAAAGCAAACCTTCTGATCTTCTTGACTTTTGTATGGGCCTTTCACATCCATGGATATGAAGCTCATAGAAGCTGGTTTCAACCTAAAGGCACCAGAAACACAGCCTAGAACACAGCACTGAAAGACAAACATTTCAAAAAAATTATCCTCACTTCTCAAAAAAAAAATAAAAAAAATCTAAATACACTTGGAGTTTTACCAATGTAGGAAAAGCAGAGAGGTGGCTTCTGGTTTTCTTCCCCATTTCTGTAGTGTTGAACAAACTTCAACTCCTCAAATCTTTCATAAATGTGCTGACACAAAGGCCCCCAGCACCACAGCAGGACATGGTGACAAGCCATGTGCCAACAATGGGCCAAGTGGGGGGTGCCGGCTCAAAGTCTGGCCCATTGAGTCCTGTGTGCATAGGGTGGAGGGGTAGCAAGAGCTTGGCAGAGACTTCTGCAAGCCCAAGCAGGAAGGGAAGGTCTTCATTTTGAAGGTGTTCTCCAAACTAACATTTTTTACATATACATAAAACTTGTTTGGCTATACTTAAAAAAATTCTCAGATACACAAAACCTGAAGAGGAAAGCAATACTCAGAAACCAAACAGAAGCAGGAGCTTCATGGGACTCCTCCTCTGCAGAGTTAAATTCCTCCCAAACGACATTTCCAGGGTGAGGCATTTGTAAGTACAACTGTAAAAGGACCAAAGGCTCAACTGACAAATCATAAGATATGAAGTGCTTGCAAGATACATCCGGTGTTGAGATAATTAAAATAAAAATTAAACTTGTGCTATATTTGCATCTGCAAAGCATCAGTTAATCAAACATAATGAGTTAATCAGACTCATTTTTCTGAGGGCAAAATGTAATCATGCTTCATCATCTTTTGTATTGTCCTTAGACTCTGACAGACTTCCCAGGCAGCAACTAACTCCTCCTAAGTATTTGCACACTCGATAACACATCAGAGTCCTGGAAGTTTTCTAGGCATTGTTGCAACATTAATAGCAATTAGTTGTAGCAAACCACTTTATAGGAGCTTTTGCTCTTATTAAGAAGTCAAATAATAATAACAAATTGAAGAGAACACCCAGGAAGGAGATAATACTCCGCATCCCATTTTTGCGATCAAGAGACAAGCCACTCAGCTATTTAGCAAGACTACTGCCAGTAAACCAGTGTCTCCCAGATTCCTAACACCAAACAGCTAGAGCAAAGAATACATTCTCTGGTGAACTCTGCAGATTTAGCAATTCTGTATTTCTTTTTTTATGGAAAAAAAAAAAAAAAGAAGCTGTTGCTGGATGTAATTTCTAGGTATTGTAATTAATTTATTTTTAATCCCATAGAGAAATAATTTATACTGTCTTGGTTGCTAGCTATTCAAGATATTGTGGTTACATTTTTGGTGTCTTTGGTACATTTTATTGTAACATTCTCAGGGCACTGCAGTCAATTACTACATCTCATGCTGTTTTACTTGCTACATCATCCAAGCATTTTCTAGCAAGTCCTTGTGGGTAGCTACATCCTGTTCAAGAAACACATGTATGTCCATGCGCTGATAGGTATGAGATCAGTGTCAGCTTAGCCATTTGGATTAATGCCTTTTTGGTTTGGCTTCTGTGGTCTCAAGCCTCTTAGCTCAAGCTGTGATAGAGTTTAAAAAAAAAAAAAAATTAAAAAATTAAACCAAGTATGTTGGAATACAAAGGCTTTGCTGATATTGGTCTATTGTGACTCTGAACTGTTAAAACTTGTCCCAGCTTTTCACTCACTCCTCTCTCCCTTTTTCCAGACCTCATTATCTCTTTTTCAGCCCCACAGTTGCACTGGTCCCCTCTCTTGGCCGTCCCAGTTCTTCCTTTCATTCCTGCTGCTCCCGTCATGCATGGGGGGAAGTGGGAGGGATAGTCCCAGTGGGAAGCACAAACCCAACCAGCTACACAGCAGCAAAGGGAATGAGGGACACAACTTCCTGGGGAAAAGAGGTGAAAGAACGGTTTTTGGCCAGGACTTGGAAAGGGCAGAAGAAAATAGCGCCATATAAAGAAGGAAAACGGCTGCAAATAAAGTTTGGTAGGTCTCAGCCTACCAGAGCATTAAAGGCGGTCGAGTGCGAAGGAGTGCAAAACTCAGAACTGACGGAGGGGATGAGCCTCAGAGGAGAAAGAGGACTATAACCCAGAGGCAAGAAGTCAAAAAGACTGTGAAGTGAATGAATAGCTACTGAGCCATCATGCAGGTACCTATGGAATGGCTGTGCCTTTCAATCACAGCTGCAATGCATGGGATTTTCCCCTTCAGGTTACATCCCTGTAGTTGAGCAAGAGCGCTCAGACAGTGGAAGCTGTATCTAACACGCAGAAAAACTAATCCACCGTTGTTGCTAATCTGGCCTTTTATGACTCTATTCACTGTATTGTATTTATTTAGAGAGATAATATGCCCAGAACAATTTCCTAAAGAGGCTACAGTACTGAGGTGTTAGATTTTCCTAGAAGCCATTTCTCTAAATCAAGTTTTGAAAGGAAATTGATCGTAGGCAGTATATAGTACTGACCCCCCAAAAGGCAACGTGGTCTAACATGCACTGTACAGTCCTATGTTTGAGCATATTTTTCCCCTGTGCAAACGCTGTAGATATTTCCTGATTGTCTGTGAAATTGGGAAAACGTTAACAGTTTGCAGAAAGGGGAAACAGGAGTGACAGCGAAGACCAGTGAAGACAGTGAAATCTCACCAATTTAGCACATCAGTGCTTCTCATTCTCTGCTGATCCAAGGCAACAAAGGGAATAAGAACAGAAAATGAATAATATTCCTCCGAAAGACATAAAAATGTAAGACTTACTAAAATCCACATTTGCCCCGCCAGTCCTTCCAGCAAGCCAGATCAGTTTGCCTTGCTCATGTGAGTATTTTCATTAATTTGCACTGGAACTTTGCCTGACAAAGGAGTGCGGGATCTTTCCTTTCTGGGCAGAAGCACTGTAACTACCAGCTGAAACACATCAACACTCCAGATAAGCCATGAACTATTGTATCCGTTGATTTATTGCTGATTAAAGACTCCCAAGCTGCTCCTAGTCCTGAGAATTAACATAATTGAAAATGTTACATTAACATATTAAAGAAGTGTTCTGAAAGTGCGTTAGCCTACCAAGCTGAATAAGCAAATAGGTTGCCGGCTGATGGGCCTTTCGTCAGTTTTGGTGAGCGTTCTCTGGTTTCCACTATGTGTATCTGCAGAGAGCTGAATGCACAGCTCAGAGCTGTCACAACTGCAACTGCAAAATTCTATTAGTTTTCCTTTAAGTTGCACATCATTTGTCCTTACTAAAACTATTTCCTAGTTGTAAACAAGACGCTCAACTCGCCATTTAGGGTTACCAAGATATAAAAGGTACTGCTACTTTTCACACATTATAAATTCCACTAATGCAACAGATTAGTTTAGAAAGAAAAGCATAGACTTGTTCTTCTAGCAAATGACATGTAAAACTTCAGCACAAAGTCCCATAAACTAAACAAATCAAATACTACCCTAATAAAAGAGTACTTTAAAAAAAATTATGAAAATGTCATGTCTTAACTGGTTGAGATATGTGACACCACTGTTGAAAAACGCAGCGGCTTACCAACCCTGCAACTGGAAGTATCGCCAAAGACAAAGCATTATCACAAAAGTAATTTTTTTTTTTCTTTTCTTCTTTCAGCTGCAATTCTGTGTTAATCATGTTGCTTCAGGCAGATGGCTGAAAGTAACATGTACAATTATTGGTAGCAAATCCGAGTCATTTTCATGGAGTACATCAGCATGAGAATGTGCAGAAACCAAGGACGGAGCCCCAGGGATGGAGCCCAGGGACAGGGGGTGAAATCAGCACCAACAGCCCTTGACGGGAAGCCAGGCTTTGCTCCCTGGGAGCCAAAGTCACTGGTTCTCCAGGGGTCTTTGCTTGTGCTACAAACAGGACATCTTAACGTGTGTGCCACCTCTTCTACTATTACAGATACTTACAGTGTTGTCTCTGACTTGAAGCGTACCTCATGAGTTCATGTCAGTAACTACAAGTCCCCAGCAAAAAATCCAGGTTGGCAAGTAAGGGGCAAATCTTGCAAATCCAACCGGTGGGCAGTGCAAGATTTGTTTTCCAGGAACTGGGTGAATCATAATCAATCATTCTCAAAATTGTGCTGAAGGCACACTGAAGTGCTAAGGATGTTGTACATAGGGAAAGGTGGCAAGAATTCCCCAAAAGGCAGAAATTATGCATCGTGTTTGGGGCCATACAGCACAGCCCCACAAGTACATGCACTGAAACTCATGAGACTGAGATAACAGTCAGTAGGAAAATCAGTCCTATATGCTGCCTTCTTGTGAACACACAGAAAACAAAAGAAAACCCAAGGAGAACATATAGGAAAGCATATCATGCTCCTGTATTTCCTCAAGGTGATTTAACATAGTAATTATTACAACATGCACTAGGAAAGAGCACAGTACTTCAGTAATATGAAACTTCAGCACAGCATCTGTTACTAAACTTTGCTCAGAGGTAAGGAGAGGCGACCAAATTCTGGGTAAATTATAAAGCCATTGGGTCACTAAGAAAAGAAAGCTTGGAGGAGTTTAAAAACAAATTTCTCACACGCAAAACCCAAAACTACCACCACTGTTGTTATGCCTACACACAAAACCAAATGATAAAATTCAATTATTTGGAAGCTGATGTAAAACACTTCAGCAAATTCCGTGGACTGCTTCAATTTGCAACTTCTCTGCTGCTTTAAGGGAAATGTAGGCAAGATACAGACCCTTCAGGCATTGAGTATTTTGCCTTTTTAGTGCTGAATGTTGGCAGCTCCCTTGCTGCTACAACTGTTTGTTGCTTATGAAAAGCAGCTGTATTTGGAGGTACTAGTAATAGCCAGTGGTATAAAAATCTATATTTTCTGAAGTCTAACTCCTTCAACACCACAATGCACGACATTCACACCATCCAAGCTGCGACTAGGTAGGGATGTGTAGGACTGATGGCTTAAGACGCTGCTTTATAGTTTACCACAAAGATAGCTGAACGAAGATAATTTTCTATCAGAGTTCCAAGTTTCCAGGCGGGGTAGAGAGAGGAAAGATGACTGCATAAGCAAGTCAGGGTCTTTTTTTCCTAAAGTTTTTATCACCTTTTCTTTCTTCCTTACACTCCAACTCCACATTTGGGGCTATTACCCCCTGCTTATCCCAACGGGACATACCCAAACAAAACTTCCACAACCACTGGAGCATATTCTGGACAAGAAGCCTAGAATTTATTTTCTGTCATATTAAGCAAATCAATGTGGCTTAAACTATACCACTGGGACAGCATGCTTTTTTATTCTCACCATGGGGAAAGACATCAGAGATCAACTTGCTAGGTGTGATTTTTAAACCCAAGATTTTTTTCACCACTGCAAACACAGTTTTCACCTCATGCTCAAATTTCCCACACCTATTCAAATTCAATTCATTTAGTGTCTGAGGGTTAACAAGAAATTTCTTCCTTTACTTCTAGCAGCCTTTTGAAGGAGTCAAACAAAGAAATGCTGAAGATGGTGGTTTTTTAGATTACTCTTTCTTCCGTCACTTATTAATCCTACAGATAAAATTAAAAGTTTAAAAACTTTCAACTCCCACTTGCACAGTGCTTAACACCAATTATGAGGGGATATTGTCCCAGACAACCCCAATGAAGTAAATTAATTAATTAAACACAGTAAAGCTTTGAAAACAATGCGAGAGGGTGACTAGCAATTATTTGCACATAGCACGCAGACGTACAGGCACTAGAGCAATGAAGCAATGTCCTACCTCTCCTTGCCGGTGATAGAGCCTGGGAGGTTTTCCCATCTGCTTTAGCATTTTGCCCTTCTTACTGCTAGCAAGCGTCAGTCCCTGGTGGATGCCTGCAGATCTGTTGGTTGCCTGAGTTGGAGCCTCCCCCATCAGGGTGGACTTGATGGAGTTCACCTTGGAGCTGGAGCTGTCTAGCTGGGAGCTCTCCACGATCAGGACCGCGGCTAGTAAGAGGAGACAGCGGGAGCACTTATTCCACATCAGCATGATCATCTCCCCTCCCCCCAAAAGGACTATGGTTTTTTTCTTTTTTTTTTTTTTTTTTTTAAGGCAAAGAAAACAAAAGGGAGGGGAAAAAAATGTTTTTAAAAATATCTCCCAAAGTTGTTAAGAAAGCAATGGATTTCAATGCCACACACTCAAGGAACTGCTGTTCTGAGAGACACGGGAGAAAAATTATAAAAAACAGGAATCCCCTAGGTAAAAACCGTGTCAAGTCTATAGGCACTGAGCAACTCTCAGGTCTGTGAAGTGATGGCTTTTTCCTCCGGGTCCTCGAGAAGTCCAGGCAATTCTTTAGTAACGGAGAGCAATAAGCTATGAGGCAACTGCACCCAGGGCAGCTCCCCACCAGTGCAGCCACCAGCACGTTTGCTCAAGCTTCAGAAGAGTGAGCGAGTTACTGCCCCCCACTCCTCCTCTCTTGCTGCACAAGCCAGCAGAGAGGAAACTCAAACCAGATCCAATCCAAGCAGCACCGGCAAAAGCTGGGGTTAGTTTTCTTTCACTCTCTCTCTCCCCCTCTCTTTACTTTTCATTCCCCTCCTCCTTTTTCTGTCTTTTGCCTCAGCCTCTGCAGCCAGCAGGAGTGAAAGCACCCGGTCTCCTCCTCCTCCTCCTCCTCCTCCTCCAGCCCAGGCGGTGCGGGGCTTGGGGCATGCAGCAGCGGGGCGAGCGGGGGGAGCCCCGGGCTGGCCCGGGCAGCAGGGGCTTCCTGCGCCACTCCCCTTCACACTCGGGGGTCTCTGGCAGCCTCTCGCTGCCCCCCTTATTTTTAGAGCCACTGGCAGCAGGATTCCCGTCCCCTCACCCCCAGCCCAGCAACTCTCACCCCCTACGTCCCCCCACCCAGCTCCCTCCTCTCCGGAGGCCGCTCTCTCCCCACTTGGTGGGGACCCCCTCTCTCCAGCTGGGGTCTGCCAGGGGTGCACAGCCACCCACAGCCCCAGACACATGTGCCACGCTCTCGGCTGCACCTCGCTCCTGCACCGGTGTCCAGCCCAGAGGTGGAGGTTACATCTCACCAGAGGGGACGGAGTGCTGGCAGGCTTTCTGCACAGGCTCCCCAAAGCGTGCTGCTGAACTGAAGCATGTGTTGGGGTTCTCTAGGCTCCCTGAAATGCTCAGAAGCGCAAAGCACGTTAGTCCTGCAGCGCTGTGAAAGTAGAGGGCTGGCAGGCAAATCCTGCCGAATCTTATGCCCGAGACTCCAAAGTCCACTGCCCAGGTAAAGAGCATGCCCAGCCACTAACGGTGCACTGCACTATTCCTAAACATGACACTTCTCAGTGCCGCAGTGCCACCAGCAACCCGAAAGACTCATTTTGTATCCGTCTTCTCAATTTCCTTGGCATGAGCGTGCATCTGACTGCATCCAGATGCTACTGACTACACCCCCACACTGCAAGGCATTTGCATCTCCCTACTGCAGCACCAAACCCACTGGATTCAGAAAAGGGAAGGTAACCAGGGACACAGAGAGCAAAATTAACAGAACTGGGGTAAACCCATCTCTTCTCTTTTCCCTGCTATCTGCAGAAGATTTAATGCAGAGCACATCACATGGGGCACTGCAATGGAGCAGCTACAAGCCCTCATCCTTCCCCTGGACATGTGAAAGTGGGGTGGAGGGAACAGAAGAGGGCAAGAGGAGCAGCCCGCTTGCTGTCCATGAACACAGGTTTATGTATGACTGCCACGTCTGGGAACAGTACAGAGAATTTTCATGTTTTCCCCTCTCCTGAGGAGTTCCTCCTCTAATGTATCAGTCCTTTCAGTTACTCTACCTCTTTCCACAGTGGAAGGGGTGAAGAAGAAATGCACACGTGAAATTTCATTTCTTCTAAATTAAGAGCTGTGCAAAAGGAAGTTGCTAAGGCAAGAAATACCAGGGAGGATTGGGGCACTCTTTTGGCCCCCAGGGTTCCTGCTCCCAGTGAGCAGAAGCCCTCCTGGGGAGGAGGAGCTCTCTGCAGGTAATGCTCTATGAACCACACCACCTTGGGCAAGTTTTTTTTTGGACGTTCTCTCTTGTGTGCATTCAAGAAATACCTCCAAATACCTCCACCCACTTGTCTTTTGCTTCACTGAGGGCATATTGTGTTAGGATCTGGCTGTGACAGATACTCTTTAAAAAAAAAAAAAAAAAAAAAGAAAATATCCACCTGTGCTTCTCTAACACAGGAAGGAACGCAAATTTGTACGTTATTGGTGGAGCATTCTCCACCAGAGTTGCTTTGAATGAGGAAGGATTACAAAGAGAACAAAATAAACTGATGAGACATGCTAAGAGAATCCATGACAATAAAAACCACAATATGATGACCTCATTTGAGTATCATTCAGCTCTTCTTGAAATACATGGACATGTGTGGTATTGAAGAGATGCACGTGGCATGTAAAGGACCGGACTGTAAGAAGATTCTGTCTAAATTAATTAAACATAAACTACTAATATCTTATCAAAGTTATTAAAGTAATAAATGTAAAAACCAAGCCACGTTCCAAGTCCTTTGAAGTAAATAACAAGGTCCCCTTATATTCATAACCTCTAGAAATTTGAAGAAAACTAGGGAGGAATGCTCAAAGCTTTTCAGATATTTAAGAACAGGTGCCCAAACTAATTTTTTCCAATCAGTCTGGATTCAGCTAAGTATGAATATAATCAATCAGCTGGATTCAGCTAAATTTGCAGGCGTTAATTTAAATTTAGTGGGAATGGAAGCACGTATCTTTCCAACAGGGCAAGACCTAACTTGCAACTCACTGGTCTGAAGGGAAGATAGTCTGCAGCATCTCTGAGGAAATGGAAAGAGGTTTCTTTTGCTACCCGGATAGATGGTTCCCTCCAGAGGAAGCAACGGCCCACTCTACCGCAGGGCAACTGTTGCCAGACCAGCATGTTGCTCAAGACCAAAGAAATCAGAAATAGATGGACAGGACACTAAACCTGTGGTGGGGGAAGCTTTATTTTTTCCCCCATCTTAACAAAAGCATGAAGGTAACTACAAGATCTTGGTCTGCTACAACAGTTCTTGAGCAAAGGATAGGTAATACATGCAAAGAAACACGCTATTTGGTATTTTGGTTCTTTTTTTCACATTTAACCAGCATTCAGCCCACACCCTTGGGGGCTGGTCAGATACAGACTTCCAAAACTAGTCATGGATTTCCTATGCTCCTCATTGCAGCAGCTCTTATGTCCTTCAAAAGACACAGATTTATTTCACGGTATCTACTCACATAAGGTGGTATGGAGGCAAAAATACCAAGAAGCATCTCCATTTTTCAGTTTTAGGACTATGCCACTACAACTTAGGTTCTGAGAGACACCAAGAACTTCTAAAACTCTTAAGTGCCATGGGGGGTCTACCAGAGGAACCAGCTACAAAAGCCAGTGGTTGTTAAGAGCATGAAGCTCACTAAGCAGAGTCTGTCACCCTACTGAAGGTCAGGCAGAAAGAGAGTTTACCACTAAGTCTGGATGCCTACTTGGGAGAAGCTAAGGCCCCCATACTTTGTGTGTGCATGTGGTTAGTCAAGTACTTCACAGCAATACAGTCTTCTGCTCAACACAATATTTTATGGCTAACTGTACAGAATAATGGAAGAAGCATTACCCCAAAAACCACAGCCAGTGGCGAATGCTACACAACACATGGAATGGTCACTGAAAATTTCTTAAGTACCATACTGCAGAGACTGAATCTGCTCCTCAACCACTGCGTACATAGCCACAAATCTTCCTGGAACCCTTCTGAGGTGGCACTTAATGACCTAACTCGGGGGGAAGACTGTATGAAGACCCCCATGCTCAGCTCTAACTGCTAATTCCTCCTGCAGAATTCCAGTAGGCAGAAGGAGAGGCTGTGCTGGTTACAACCCACGCACATGCAGCGCCCCAGTGCAGAGGGCAAATGTTCATTAAACAGCAGTGAGACCTCCAGCTGCAAACACTGGGAACTACATCAGTGAGCCACAAGTACTCAGTTATCATTTAATGTTTTATATATGTATATTTCAATACAGAAATTTACATTTATATTTCTTTGGGTCTAAATTCGCATGCTTTGTGTAAGAAAAGTAGGGTCTCCTTTTGTCTTATTTGCACTCATAAAGAGAAAACACACAACAGAGCAAAGCTTGTATTTATTTCTAAATCAAGTATTCATACCCTGAATAAATGTTGGAGGTTTAAATGTTCCAAACACATATTTCTGTTTTACAAATGCTTTGGTGTTTCTTTTAATTATACTTGTTTATTAATTTACTGAAAAAAAATTAGTGGCCTTAAACAAACAAAGTTTTTTGTAGAATTTTTCCAGTTTCACTACTTATTCTTGCCAAAATAAATAAATTAAAAAATGTATTTTCATTGATAAATATGAACATTTGAATTGCTTTTCTACTACCCCTCTGTTTTTCTGTATGAACTCCCCCTCCCCCCCCCCTTATAGTCTTTGCCAGGGAGCTCCATTAGATTCATTGTAGCTCTTTTTTCATTTTTCTTGGAGGAGAGTTGACTTTATGGGGGCAGGAATGGCATGGAAGAATAACATTACTTTCCTTTTTTAATCTTGCTTTTTTTTCACTTTTCTCTCTGAAACTTCTTTAAAGAAGAAACATTTGGAAAAGCCAGAGTCTAGCAGAAATCAAGACAAAAGCAAGAAATAAAGGAACACAAGAAATTCATATGTTCAATTTAAGAACAAAAAGGAAATACAATTAAAATGGGGAGGATCCTTTACCTGACCTCCTCCAAAGGGCCAAAATCACACACTGTAAGTGCAAAATATTATGGTCCAGATTATAATCCTGTGTATTTTACAGCATCTATATTTCAAGCCACTTGAGTTCATTTGAACCATTTTTGATTTATACCAGCTTTAGTTCAGTCTAATGTCCTGTGTTTTTCTTTCCCTTAAATAAACAAAATTACCTGTTCTTCAAATTAAATCTGTTTTTAATTCTATATAAAGCATTTTGGGATATCTGTTGTATGAAAGACATTCTATAACACAGAGGTGTATTGTTTTTTGTTATTATTTTTTAAGTTCACCAGCTGCACTGAATTTCCATTGCCCCTTACAGCAACTCTCACAACTTGGATATGGCCACATCTCCCTTAGCACTTGCCCCTGGGGCCTACTCTGTCTTTTATTTAATTTCTGACTAAAAAAAAATTTCAATCAGGACCATCCTGCAATACCTATTTTTGCTAAGGCTGCAGCTCAACAATACAATATTTTCTTTAAAAAGAGCACATTTAAGGAGTTCCTTCCTCCCTTTTGTCCTCCAGCTCTTTACAGGGATGAATTTTGGGTTAATTTCTTTCCTTTTTCACCATTTTTGTATTCAGCTCACAACCAAACCCCCTCAACCAATTTCCCCACACTCACAAAGAAGGCTTTGCATGGCAGTACGAGGGCAAGAGAGCACAGGCACAGGTTGTAGGACAGTGGAAAAAAGGCAAGGGGATCCCCTCACTCCAGCATTTCCACCAAATGCTTCATGCCCTGGGACTATGGCCCCAGCAATAGGGGCAGGACAGGTTGGGGCATGTAATACCCAAAAGCATGACAGGTGGGTGTCAGCTCTAGAAATCCACAGTAATGCAGTCTATAGCCGCCACAAAACTCATCTCCACAGGTAGTATTTCTATATTAGCATCAGGGCAACCACTCATTGGAGTTTATGCTGTGTTTCTACCAGCACTGAAGTCCATAGGTGTGACCACTGCCCCAGGAGCTGGCCTGCTCCTCCTCATTCTTTCCCTCTTGCCAGAGGACGTGTGAAAGCCACAGCCCTACCTCTGCGACCCAAAAGTGCCACCAGGACAGGCTGCCAAGTGGGTAAAGCTCTTCCTCCCCCTCAGCCTTCATCCCTGACCGCTCTGTGCCGTGGGACGCACTGCCAGGGCAGTGCGGGGAGGGCATAGCGAGGTGCGGGCAGCAGCAGCAGCAGCGCAGCAGCGCTGCTTGGGACCGCTGGCGTACCCAGCAATCAGAGCGAGCCCACAGAGCGCTCGCCGGGCTGCCCCTGGCAGGGCTTTGATGCCGCTGCAGAGCACCCAGGTGCTGACATCGCGCCCGCCTAGCCAGGCCACATCAAGAGGTCCCAGCTCACCTCTCCCTCTAAAGGTTACCCTCTCCCCAAAACTGCCAGCAAGAGCAGCCGCTGGTGTAATCGCTGCCTGGCCCTGCTGAGCCACGACAGGCGGCCCTGGCTGCAGCCGGAGCAGGAGGCACAACCGCAGCCCAGAGAGAGGCAGGCTCACAGCATGCAACACCAATCACGGAAACAGGAGATGAAATATCGCATCCTTTGATTTCTGTATTTTTGGGTCTAATTCTTAATGCCATGCTCCTCATGAGCAGGAAGGCAAATGATGCAATAAAACTCTTTTGAAATCCATATTTATGATTTTTCTCCTGCTGATTTTTTTTTTCTCCAAAAGATGAGTACTGAATGTTACTGTTATTCCTCATAAATAACTCCTTTTCCTGATTAAGACAGTCCAGGATGGTGTCACAGTTAAATAACGACACAGTGTGCTGCAACTGGCTTTGTTGCTCACAGTTCAGGATTTGAATCCGCCCCTCTGACAGCCATTAACCCTTTGGAGTGGGAATCACTAATTTCTTGGGGGGACAGCAAAAGCAAAGGGAAATACTCCCAGCCTACCAAAATTAATAACCATTGACAAATGCTGCTTCAAAAGTCAAATGTAATAAACAGTCGATTTAAATTATTTTAAGTCACTCCATTATTTTCTCAAAAATATCTTCACTGTGTCACAAACCGAACTCAACCTGAACATGCTCCTAAAGCAGTATAAGTTTCGGCATTAATCAGTGGAAAAAAGTACTTTCCAAATGGAAAGGTTTCAACAAAACACAGCAAAGGTGTGGGTCTCACGCCCAGGAGGCCACAAGTTAAACTCCCTTGGTCTCCCTGAGGGGAGCAGGCGGCAGCGAGCCACATGTGCCAAGCGAGAGGAGCAGCAATAGCCAGGAGGCATTTTCTCCTCCTCCACTGGCGGGCAGGGCTGCTGCTGGCCCCACCAGCACGCTCCCCAGCATGAAGCGCTGCGAGGAAGCTGTAGGCAAGCTACGCCATATATGCACAGCACATGGTTGGCCAGAGGACTGTAATGCACAACCCAAAATGTGGTGGTAGCCCAGAAAGATGGCTGGTTTGATATGGAAATAGCTGAAATTTCAGCCTCCCTCCCCCAGCTGCATATGTTGAAGAGTTGTTAAAACAATAAAAACACTTATAATTAGCAAGCCCACATACACCCATTTTCTTTGCAATATTCTTGGCAATATTGAGCCAAGTTACTCAAACTTTCCAAAGAAAAATAACCGTAAGGAAAATTCCCTTCTCAGGAATGAAAGCAGCAGAAAATTATGAGGCTGAAAAGGGAGTTAGAATGGAAATCATTGTGCAACCTTAGCTATAATAAGTACTGAAAAAGCTGATTGCTGTTTATTACATTTATCTCATCTTTTCTGATAAAGGCAGTCACAGCTGAAGACTGTATAAAACAGCAAATGTAAAAATATTTTCAATGATTTGCTTTGGCTTGCAAACCTACCTTGAACAAATGTTTTTGGAGCTAGGATGGTGTATCTACAGGCTGTAATAAATATCCCACCCGCAGTGAAGGAGTAGAGCCTCCACTTTGCAAAAAAGGGAGTTGGGGAGGTTTCTTCCTTTGCTGTGTGATTGCTCAATTTTACTCCCCATCTTCATTTAAGAAAACAGTGAAAAGATAGAGATAAATCTTCTAGAACATAAACCCCCACGCTGTTATTTTAGCACACGTGTATTGCTGTAGAATCAAGAGATAATATGACATGGCAAAAATTCCTTGTCTGCAATGTAGGAATTTATGCTGAATGGTTAGTTCATTAAATAGAGTCAAAATCTGTCCTACTAACAGCCTAACATGACTGCATTTGATAAAATAAGAATCTGGTATTGATCATTTATGAGCTGCCTCTCCAACTGAGTTGTGTTCTGAAAGAAATGTAGACTTTATAAATAATTGTCCAAAATAAGGGACTTCTCGCATCTCTTCCCAATGAAATAATGGTTTAAATGTCATTCCTGATCAACTTAGTCCTTTCGTTCCAATATGCTTGCAATAATTGGCAATATATAAATAAAGTAAATGTCTAAATAAAAAGCAATTTGGGAAAAAGAAATGGAACATTTTGTTCTGCAAATGGATTTAATTTCTGGGATTTTTTAAAATTCTCATGTTTTTCAATTAAAACAGTTTTTCCATTGAAAAGCCAGCTTAATGACTGCATTCTGGCCACCTACAAAGGTGTGCTTTGCAGGGGACATGATGTTTGTTGTGAAAGACAAGAATAACATTCCACATGCAATTTTGACACAAGTAGGAAGAGAACAAATTAGTATCCTGCTCTTGCACAGCAAAGAAGAACAACCTTGAGCTAGCACCGAAGATAGCTCATTTCTTTGCTCTATCTGTTGTTGAAAGCGGACAGAAAAAGAGAGGTTCAATCTATATTGTTTTAAAGATACTACCTATATGGCTGCTAAATAAAGTAGCACCAAAATCCAGAATTATGGGACTGTTTTACCCCCCTAAAATCTTCAAAGAGGCTCAAACTCAGATAGCCCTTCAATGAACTATGCAGGCTGCATTCCTGGCTACTTGCACAGGTGATGGAGAGCAACTGCAAAACATTTATTTACAGGTAAGAACAAAGTGTTGCAGTTTTCCTCTTGTGCATGTACGTTTACACTGTTCCCTGGTTGCAGTTTTTTTCCCATTTTTCTCTCAGCGTAAGACGATGACAAAAATGATCAGAAGGGGAAGGAATGGGAGATTCTTCTCTTTGGTGTGCAAGCAGTGTGATAGAGATGGGAGATTGCTTCACCGCTCAAAACACAAATACCCCAGGGAGCATCTAAATTTACTCCCATTCTGGCATTTGGTAACTCAGCCCCACTCTGGCCTTTGGTAATTCGAAGACAATAACTATATAAACCTCAGCTTAAGCTTCCTTCCCAAAGCTTGGCTCTTCCTAGCACTGTGCTCCACAGCCTGCTCGGTCCCAGATTTTTCCAGCTGAAAGAGTTAATTAGAGGTTTTTGCCAGCCTTACTCAGCATTACTTTTCTAGGAAGAAGTTAGCACTTGAACCTCAAGTGGTGACACCAAGACCCCTGCCAAATGAATTCCCGGTTTAAGTCCACTGACACTGATGGAGCTACAGGAGGAACAGAACTGGTCCTTTGCCTTTTTTGCTATTATTCACAATAGGCAGCTCTATTTTTCTGCATAACAAGTACCAGAATACTGAACATACTGGCTGCCAAGAAACGCAGAACAAACAGACTTACATGTTTTTCCCTTTATTTCCATCATCTGACCTTTGCTTTTTATGTCTTAGGAGCAAGCTGCAACTTTATTTACATGTATAATCTAGATGAAACGCCAGTTTGTGTGTAGAAAGCTATGTGGACTTTGATCTTTGAATCTGATTTTCTATTTTTTTCAAAGGAAAACATAATGAATTAATGGAAACATGGAAATGTTAGGTTTTAGAATGATTCTCATTTCATGTTTCTGATTCTTTCAGCCCAGGCTAGATCTTTTAGGCTTCACTAGAGGCTTGAAGCATTAGTTCATAATAGTCCAAAATATTAACTTGTATCCTGACATAGTAGGTACTGAAATCATATTGCTGAGTTCAGTAAAGATAGATTTTGAATCCCCATAGAAGTATTTGACTGCAACAAAAGGTGCTACCAGCCACCTAAAAACTGTATAAAGTACCTGTAGTGAGAGAATAATTATTAAATTATTAAAAAAACAAAAAACTAAGAGGGGAGGGAATAAGTACTAAGAGTCAACAGGAGGAAGTAAATCAGCTAATAATCTAGGAATGTTTTAGGGTTATTTTTTTGCCAGGCTTTAACCCAAGGTTTCAAACCTGCAGCTTACTACATTGACTCTTTTTTCATTCACCGATCTGATCAATTTTGGACATTTCATTTATATTTTAAAATCTCAAATTTTTTACTTCTGTGTATCTGCCTAGACTTGGCTCTGATGGCCAATGTGCAAACAATACCTCACTTCTACCCCATACTTTATGTCTGGGCCATGCAATCTTCCTAATTTTACATACCAAATGAAAATAAGTTGTTACTGATAGATGCTAAACTTTAATCTTTCTTTGTCAGGAAATTTTCACAAAATAACAGTAAATAGTCTTCAATATTGAAATGGGGGGGAATGAAGAAGAAAAATAAAGTGCAAACTTCTATGTATGGCTTCTTATTAAAGCATTATTTCTGAAACTAATTTTTAAAGTCTGTATAAATTTACTGAAAAAACCATTTTATATCCATGTCTCCATGCACCACAAGCATACCACTGCGATAAAACCATAATACTTTATCTAAAACTCTGAACAGGAGAAGGTTCTTCACAGGGATTCTATAAGTAATCAAAGGGAAATTAATATAGGCTTACTGTTACAGTACCTGGTTTACTAATTTTTTAACACACATATTGTCTAGCTACATATTTTTTTTTTGTTATCACTGTCTCCACTGGTTTACAGATTATCCATAGCAGCATCACTGGGGAAGAAGCAGAGAGTACCTTTGTGGAAATAACCCCCTCCCAAATTGCACGGTACTATTTTGTTAAAGGCTAAGAGACTCTTCTTTTTATTTGCTACCACACACAGCCCACATTGTCAGTAACAAGCCACCAAAGCAATCCTGATGGTTACTATCAGGGCTATGTATTCTTTGGAAAGGGGGGACAGGGAAGAGGAGTGAGACTCCAGGGCACTTTTCAGAGGACACCATCTACAACTCAAAAGCTCCTCACTGGAGCAATGGTGAAATTAAGTATAAAGCAAGTGCCCAGCCAGAAGTGGTTTTCTTGCTTTCTTTCTTTCTTATAGGTCCATTGCTCTTTTCAAGGTGGGGAAGATGATTAATGCTTGCAGAAGACAAGCACGGTAGCTGGCGATGCTGTACAGAAAACTCAGTTGAACTGAGCTAAATTCAGTTAAAGTCTGCAGTTTAGGCATTAACTTGTTTTACGAAATGCTTCTGGAACGAGGAGAGCAGTCTCAAAAAGCAGCTCCCTCTCAAAACCGAAGGAGAGGAGCATGCGTCCCTGCATCCTTTAAAACCTCTCAGAACCATTGCACAGCCCTCCTGTCAGTCTGTCAGATACCGGGCTTCCCAAGACAAATGGAACTATCTCAGTTTCACAGGACTTGTAAAGCAAGAACGTATATAACCTGCTTTCTCAAAACACACGTGCTGCAAATAAAGATATCAAGTGTACTGACATTTCTGCGTTACAGCTTAAAATAACATCCTGTGTGATGCCTATATGCTGTGCTGTTAGCTCAGTTTGGGATTTTCTAAACACTGGGTTTGCTTTCAAAGAATAATGCTCCAGTTCCTGTACAATACATGAGTGGTTGATGGGAAAAAAAGTTAAGAATGTGTGGGCTTTGGCTTCAAAATTAACCATGCTTTAGTAATCTAGTATACTAAACTGTTTCTTATTAATGTATCATGCAAATACTCTCCAGTCCTCCCACAAGTCTGACACTTTCCCAACATATCAATAGCAAATGTTCTGTGAAATGCAACTTTTCTGATGTAGGCCACCCTGAATTTCAGTGTGATCTCAACCCACCATCCAAATCTTCATGGCAGATGCAGAATGGGGTTCTTCTTTAATAAGGGAAACAACATTAAAAAAAAAATGTTTCTTGCTGGTTTGATACATTGAGTTTGTTTTTCTTTAGTAAAGAGCCAGCTGCTTTTTTTTTTTTTTTTTTTTTTTTTTTTACTTTCTCCGCCCCGACCCCCCCCAGTTAGGGCTGAACAGAGTTAAGTTAGTTGGGTTTAGAGAGTCAGACAGTAAGGTAATTTAGGGGGATGGTTGGTATCAGTCCCTCATCAATGTAACTATTTGACTTAAAATACAATTTTTAAGTGCGTCAGCTTAACACCCAGCTGTTTTCTGCCTTAATGCAGATGAGACTGAGAAGGTACCCAGGGACTTTTGCTACATGACAAATGAGCTTTGCAGAGGCTCCGTGGCAGCTGCCCCCATCTCCCAGAGCAGATTTTTATTTAATGTTGCTGTGGCTGTGTGACCTGGCAGCACTGGCTAGGTTCATGTCCCTTCTCCGGGTGGTGGATGTGACTAAGTGAACACACAGTAGTGTCGTATCGAGCTACAGGAGCTATTTTTTAAGCAAGCTGGCTGGGTGCTGGCTGCAGAAAACAGCAGGTTAACCTGCCCTGCTATCCAAGTGGTTTTGTGGTTTGCCCGGGGCTGACAGCCGCCCCACCTAATCGCTACCAGCACCAGATGGACCCTCTCGCTCGCCACTTCAAAGCCACCTCTGCACGCTGGACTGCAGCCGGCGGCACAGACATCACCATAGGTTCTGGCCCAAACAGGAGACCGTTTAAAACTAGGTATGAAGGGTAAGGGGGGAGTATATAGCCATTTATGTTTAGTTTTCATATACTTATGTTTTACATCTTTTGCACTTAATTAAAGCCATAGTGTTATCTAGTCTCCTCTGTGCCTCAGCCATATCATATTTCAGAGGTTTTTTATAGGCACAGTTGCAAAAGAGAACCTCAAGGAATTATTAAGGAGGATAACTTACTCTAAGTTTTAGCTATTACATGTCCAAAGTGCAGTTTTTTATCTCTCCTCTGTTTTTGAAGTTATCCACACAGATGCGCTATGTTTTTTCCCCCCATAAAACGTACAGTTATCGGTTCACGGAGGGAATACTAGCAGTGCAGGAGACAAAAAGCCACGTGAGCTGTGCACAGGCAGATTCAGGGTGACTCAGTGGCTGAGCAGAGGAACAAGATCAGAGAAATAAGAGCTCACGCGGCAGGAGTGGGGGGCAATGTGAAGAGCTTCGGAAGCTCAGGTGGGGCTGAATGCTGACCAGGCACTGGTACCTGGAGCACACAAATGAAAAAATGAGAGCGCACAATGCCACAATCAGTGACATGGGTCAGGGAGAAACATTAACAGATGGGTTTTAACTGAACTGCATGCCAGAGAGGAGCTGGCCAGTTTCAGCAGCCACTCATGGGCCACACAAACATTTCGTCTCTTGCCTTAGACATGGATGGGAGAAGCAACAACAGACTTCAGCAAATGATGAAGTTACAGAGTCCCTCTGCAGGGCTTTTCACAGCCAAGTCCAGGAGAATTGCTGGACTACTTTTTTGTTTGTTTGCTTGCTCTCTTTTAGATGTAGCTCCTTGAGCTAGGAGATGATGAAGAACGATGCTTTGGAAAAACACCAGCTACTGCTCAACCAAGTTCTGTTTGTACCCCTGAGAGTCTGAACTAAACCAAAACCTAAGTGAAGACGACTAGAATTTGGCCCAGGACTCCCAAAGCAAAGTCTTCTGCCATGTTTCATTCATCATCTATTCCTAACCATTCAGTACTATACCTGTGTCCTCTTACTTCAGCAAACACAAAGTTATTATGGTTGTAAATGACATAAATGGCTTTGCACTCAGGCATAACACAAGACACGGCAGAAGAATGAGGGGGAAACTGGTTTTGCTAGACTTATTTGGATCATGCCTTTTTTTAACCCCCAAATTGAAAGCAACTGGAAATACTTAGGAAATTCAGGAGATTTAGGGGATGTTTATACAGCAGATGAAAACAACTGACCTGAATGCCTCTATATTTTAAAGCTCCAAGGTAGGGGAATAGTTTATATATTAAAAATAACCAGGTTCTCTAGGTTCTATTGCCTACAGAAAACTTAAATCTAAAATAATTGTTTTTAAAAACTGATTTCCTTTAACATGTGTACAAGATTAAGTGGTTACAAATAGAAATGCTAGATATTCTGAAATATTTATAGTGAATATCTGAGTTGCTTGTTCTGGCAGCTTCCATAAGAAGGGATCAGTACGGTATCTACATTTTGGCTTTGTTTTTTTGGTTTGGGTTTTTTTTTTCCCAGAGAAACATTAAGAAAAAACAATAAGAACAAAGAAGTGGATTAAATTAATTCAGAGTAAATTGCAGAGCATACCTCTGCCTCAGTTCCCTGGTAAAGAAAAGGCACTATATGCATACTACAAGACTTCCTTTCCAAACAACGCACTCGAATGAGCAATTAAAATAAGTGGGCTTATTAAATGTGGGTTGTGTGTGATAGCAAATAAGAGGGCTGCAAGTCTAACATTTTCTATTTGCAATGCAGCTATATCTGACTTATACCTTTTTTTTTTTGCCCCCTCTTAAATCAGAATTTCTTTATCTTCGGGATTATAAAGTACGGTCACATGCCCTCTAGTGAGCTACACAGCAACTGCATCTAGTTGGATGCTAGGTGGAGAATGTTCATTTAATAGATGCTTCTTTACTACGTGCTATTTTTCTCTCAAAGGTATCCAACGTGTTTTGAGCTCAAGCTTTCTGAATCCTGTAGTTCTCCGTGAGTCCCTGTTTTGAGGACAGGAAACGAAACTTCCTGAATTGGGGAACACATATTGTTAGTCCAGTGAGCAACATTTAAAGCAAAGATAGACTTTGGAACTACAGAAGTCCTGTTGCTCCAGCTAAGTATCAAAGGCTCAGTGTATCAAGAACGTTTTCATAAGAGTTTTCATATCTCTTGTGGAAAAAAAATTCCTAACCCAATAAATAAATGTGCAGGATATTACCGATTCAGAAGCTTAATGATAGTACTAATACACACACTACTGTTATGGCTTGGATGTGCTTTTCTGTGTTTTAGAAATAAGCTCTCTCTACCTACACACCACTGAGCAAAGTAGACTGAGGCACATCTCTGAATGTCTCCTATCATGATGCCCTGGGCAAGGATCTTCTGTATCATGCCCTTTTGGACTGGACCATCCATCCACTTTTAGGCAGTAGCCATTTAGAAATTGAGCCCTGCTGGTGCTGAGGAAACAGTGCTTGCAGCGGGTTAATACCATGATAATGCTTGGCTGGTGGATATTTAGCCTTCCTCTTCGGTGGGCTCTCATTAAATGCATCAGGATGTTTCACGGGCCATGTGTGCCACCGACTGGCATCTCCCGCTTTAAAGCAATGCTCTCATTCTGGCTAGATAATTCAGATCTCAATCAGCAGCTTCACCATTCACGAGTAAAGTTTAACATGTGCTTAGAAGTTTACGGGATTTGATTAAAGCACAGGATTACCCAAAGCTTGCCACAGTTCCTTTTTGCTCATTTGTGCCCCCCAATGCATTATTACCCACATCCTTAAAAGAGTCTTACTCTGTCATAATACATAATATTTGGCCTGATACTAATAAAGCCTGATTCATTTGAAAAGAATAAGAATTGCTGTTGCTGTTCCCAATGGTAATAATGAAGCGTCCTATTCGCTTCATACAAGTTACAGATGCACGGAACATGGGATCCCTAGTTTATGATAATGATTATCATTCTCCATAATTAATAAAAATTGCACTATAATTATTCTGAAAGCAACAACAACAACAAAAAAACAGAGGCAAGTTTAGTATTAACCCTGTTTCCCTAGATATGCTCAGAAAATGACATAAAACATCAGGAAAATTAGCTGCTGACATACAGATTAAATATTACATTTGGAATGTCAGTTGCATCTGAAAAGTATAAAATGCCTTTTTGAAATGTTAATTGATTTTTTTTGTGGCAAATGAGGAACGTTGTATCCAAGTTATGCAGTACAAGTAACTGTCACTCACTACTTTACCATCTTACCAGTTTTATACCAAAAAGCATCATAACAAATGTATTTTCCAATCTTTAGGCTTTGGCATATTTTCCAGCCAATAACTCTTGACCTGTACACGTTCATGAAGTCCTTCTTCAGCTATGCTAGGTTCATCTGTGCACTTAGCTAGTGGTTTAAATGTATTTCAGCCTGATTTTATGGGCTCACCTACCTAAAGAGACGCATCAGTCCTAAAATCCCCTTTCCACAGGGAATAGCTGCAGATTATAAATGTTTTTAATGTATGTCCACCTCCTCTATGTAGGAGATCACACAGGAGTTACTACTGCTGTCTGAAAACCTTGTCATCCCAACTGGAGTAGTAGTTGGAATTTCTCCATGTTGGGCAACAACAGATGATCTTCATATGAAGATGGTTATCTGAATGCAGCAAGGTAGCTATTCCAGCGGAAATTACGACTGACAGCATAACAGAGTCTGGTTAGTAATCCAAGTGACATCTTGCAATATGTAAAAGATTAAGTAATAATGTCTGGACTGGACCAGATCAAGACAAATCAGAGTCCGGTGGGAACTTTAGTGGCCAGAAGAGCACTAAATAATCTCAGGAATCCATCTAAAGATTCAAGATGAAAACAACCCTCATTCATTTGCTTATATCCCCTTGGTCTGCTTCACAGTCTTGGTGGTGGTGGATGCCTATCTGTTTAGCCAATGTCTAGCCTGGCTCTTTAGCCAATACTTTATAGCAATACAGTACATCGTTTATGTGAATAAAAATTGTTAGCAACAAAGTCCAATTCTTACCATATTTGGTCTCCTTTGTTTGTGTAGCCAAAGTTATGGGTCATAACCAAAGGAAAAAACCCACAAAGTTTTACTCTTCACATTAGAAGCCTTCATAACAGATGAATGTTTATTTCTAAAGCTTTCACCCAGAAGGAGAGATCAGATTGTATTCGGAGGGAGGTACAACTACACTTCTACTTGAGAGGAAGGAAGACCATGTATTCTGTATTGACAATGGTCTGCTGAATTTCCCTACCTACCAGGTATCCCTACCAAACTAGAAAGTTCACGAGTGCCAAGTGGAGGGGGACAATCACTTCCCTAGTCCTGCTGGCCACACTATTTCCGATACAAGCCGGATGCTACTGGCCCTCTTGGCTACCTGGGCACACTGCTGGCTCATATTCAGCTGGCTGTTGACCAGTACCACCATGTAGGTTTCCAGACCCAAGCCTGTAGCATTGCATGAGGTTGTTGCGACCCAAGTGCAGGACCCGGCACTGAGCCTTGTTGAACCTCATAGAGCTGGCCTTGGCCCATTGATTCAGCCTGTCCAGGTCCCTCTGCAGAGCCTTCCTACCCTCCAGCAGATCAACACTCCGACCACCCAACTTGCTGTCTTCTGCAAACTCACTGAGGGTGCACTTGATTTCCTTGTCCAGATCATTGATAAAGACATTAAACAGAACTGGACCTGATACAGAGCCCCGGGGAACACCACTTGTAACCAGCTGCCAACTGGATTTAATTCCATTCATGGCAACTTTTCGGGCCTGGCCATCCAGCCAGTCTTTTACCCAGCAAAGAGTATACCCATCCAAGCCATGAGAGGCCAATTTCTCCAGAAGAATGCTGTGGCAAATGGTGTCAAAGGCTTTACTAAAGCCCAAGTACACATAATCCACATCCTTTCCCTCATCCACTAAGCAGGTCACCTTGTCATAAAAGGAGATCAGGTTAGCCAAGCAGGACCTGCCTTTCATAAACCCATGCTGACTGGGCCTGATCACCTGGTTGTCCTGTACGTGCTGCATGATGGCACTCAAGAAGATCTGCTCCATAACCTTCCCCAGCACCAAGGTCAGACTGGCAGGCCTGTAGTTCCCCAGATCCTCCTTCTGGCCCCTCTTGTAGAAGGACGTGACTTTGGCTAACCTCCAGTCAACTGGGACCTCCCTGGCTAGCCAGGACTGCTGATTAATGATGGAAAGTGGCTTGGTGAACACTTCTGCCAGCTCCCTCAATACCCTTGGGTGGATCCATTCCAGTCCCATAGACCTGTGTGTGTCTCAGGGGTGTAGCAAGTCAGTAACCATTTCCCCTTGGATTATGGGGGCTTCATTCTGCTCCCCATTCCTGTCTTCCAGCTCAGGGGGATGGGTACCCTGAAAAAAATTGGTCTGACTATTAAAGATTGAGGCAAAGAAGGCATTAAGTACCTCAGCCTTTTCCTCATCCGTCACTGTTTCCCCCAGCCCTGAATCCAATAAAGGATGGAGATTCTCCTTAGCCCTCCTTTTGTTGCTAATGTATTTATAGAAACATTTTTTATTCCCTTCTACAGCAGTAGCCAGATTAAGTTCATCATCTAGAGATGATGCTGGCACAGGCTCACACTCTGCCCTCTAGATAAGAGAGATCATAAGGGCAGATCCTGTGCATCTCAGTATTAGGTCTCAATAGCAATCCTACCTAAGTCTTATGGTGTAGAACAGGAAAGTCTCTGAAAACACCTTCCCAGGCAATAAATGATAATCAAACGTGCTTCAAAAGAAGTTAAGCAGAGCTCTGAAGACGGAACAAGAAAGCACTCTACATACACAAAACTTGTACTGTGTCATAAATCTAATCTATGTCTTTCATTCAGAATTAACTGCCGTGCTCTTGCTCTAATGAAGTACAAGGCCAACATATTCTACCCACCTTCACTGAAAGCCAGCAATAAAGCTGTATGTGTCTCTGTGCAGCATCAAAACAGATTTCACATGATTGTTTTAAATAGCAAGAGGACTGCATGGAAAGATGTCTGTATTTTCTTAATAGCTGTAACCACACTACATAGCACATGTCAAAATTCTGAAAAGAGAACAGATTCCCAATGCTTTGTACAATGTATATAGTTTCTTTGCTTTGATGTCTCTGCTTCTTTATTGTATTAAATTATCTGGATTAAAAAAGACAAAAAAAGAAGGTTGTCTTTTGTCTTATTACTGAACTGTCAAACATTATTTGAGCTAAGAGAACAGCCAGGGCCTCCAGAACAATTTGGGGAGTGGAGGAAGGAAGAAGGAAAGTTGTTAAGTATCCTGCCTATTTGCACAGTTCGGTATTTCAGACACAGAGATTGCAGGGGGACCATGTTGTTCTAAAAGTTACTTTAAGTGACTTCTAAAACTTACATAAAAAGGGATCTACCCTAACACTCCTCAGGGGAGTCCAGCATCCCTCTCCCACTACCTTTTTCTGCAGTTCTCCTACCTCCTACATTCCCCAAAAGGGCTTTTCCACTTCTGGATGGAGCAGTGATGGCAAATGTCTCTGGTCACTGCTCTGGGGATGGGGGTGAGATTTCTTGCATGCTTTTCCTTCTAACAAACAAGCATGACAGAGAGAAAAGAATAATTTCTCTTTTTTTAATATCTAGGGGAAAATGCCTGCCAACAGGAATTATATTCCTTCCACTGACTTCTTTTTCTTTACCTGGAGCATCTTTGAAATCAATACCAGCTGTTACAGAGAAGGATTTTGGTGCCCTAAACAGAGATTTATGACTTCAGGGGAAGGAATAAGCAAGAGGAGCACAGAAATCTCATAGAGAAAGATTCTGCTGCTATGGCAGAGTGCTGTACATCAAATAGACCTGTCTCAGCAGAGGAGCTGAAAAAGTGCTCCTTCACATCACTCATGCAGTTGTAGACCTGAATAAAAAGCGTAGCCCTTTGAAGTCAAAGGCAAAACTCCAGATGACTTTAGCCTGGCCGCAGTTTCAGCTTTGGACACAAATTTGAATGCAAATTTAACAAATGACCAGGCATAATATGGTTCAGGTTGTTATAAAATAGGCACAGGAGAGGAACTGACCGTGCCGGATCGGCATCCTGTGTGCTGGAGCAGAGGCCTCCCTCGCCCTTTGCTCCGGCTTATTCAGTGGGAGTTTCCACATGCTCTCCTTGCTATGCAGCTCAATAAAGGCACAAATTCCAGCCCGTAACCCTGAAAATAGAGTCATCTTTCGTTGAACTGAATGGTTCCCTTTGTAAAAATAGTCTCTAAAGTTCACATTCAAGCATCTGGGAGACTGGGATCTGCTGACCTGGCTTAAGATCATCTAGGCCCCGGACATTCACAAATCTCTTGTCTATAACATCGGAAATGTTCAAATGCTAGCAGATTGTGATAAATTACCATTTTGAGGTCACAAGAGGGAGAATTAAGAGTTTAAATGGAAAAATGTTAGTGAAAGTGACGTGAACTTACAGGTCTGCAATTGATCGTATTTAATAAATGTTGCTCACATATTTCTTGATCTGGAGCCAATGGCTAATACAAGCATGAAGAAATGTAAGCTCCTCCACCCTCCCTGTGCTGCTTCTGAGCCATAAACAAAGCCCGACAAAAAGCAGATATGGATAAGGTCAATATTTAGTCCTGTAGTACAAGCTAAGCACAGGGTGTAGGCAGGAGAATGCACATTTCTTGGGCAGTGCAGGGTAAATCCGTTCCTGCAGGGCTCCATGAAGCAATGGCTAAACAGCTTCTAATATCTCACGTACATTCTGCTGCTCTCCTTAAGTGCAGACAAAGTATACATTTGTTTTCTAGTTTCTTATGTAAAGTCATTGACATGTAAAATAAATAGAGCTAGAAAGATGACTGCTAGACACACAATATCCAGGAAGCTCTAGTATTTCCTGCCTTGATGTCCAATACTTAGAGAGTTTCATTTAAGACAGGGAATTCACATATTAAAAAATCATAAGAATGTAGACCGATTTTATATGTTTCGTATGTTCTATTTTGAAGCCTGCAAGCACAGTAGCAATGTCATTACTAACACCAGGAAATACACTCAGATTGCACATGAGATAGAGGAAGTCACTGAACGTTGGTGGGACAAAGCAGGAACAAGGAAATTGGCTTTGCCACCAAAGCAAATGTGCTATAGACCTATACACTGAAGCTCCAGTTCCAGCCTTTCATTTGTTGGCATTGGAGCCAGCTTAGGCAACTCTTTCGTCTTGCTCCCTTCTTCCCATGCCACCTCTCAGCTGAGCTGGTTCAGCTATCCACAGGACCATGTGGAAAACCAGGGGAAGGAATTAATCTTACACAAACATAAACATGCACAAATGTTTGCAAAAATAATTGTACACAAATGAAAGCAAAAAGGGTTATTTTAACCCAGAGTGGGCCAATGATCTCATTTGCCATGCCACACGACAGTAGCATTGGCAGTACTGTGAGCCAGCGCGCGACTGGAACAAACTGCTGGAGTCGGAAGGACAAGCAATGGATGGCACAGGGAAGGCTGGCTGCAATCACAGGCTCTCAGTACGATTAGTACTTGTTTTCCATTGCTAAATCAAGTCCCATGAATACCACTGAATGCAGAGTTGGAAGTGCTATGAAGGTCTGATGATTAGCACTACTTAGGAAATACTCAAGATACCTTGAAAGATGAAAATTCACAGCTTTAAGAGGTGATGGTCCATGATGGTTCCTCACCCTGGTCGCAGCTCTGATTATACCCGATTACATGCGTCGCTATATCAGAACCCAGTCATAGCTGCATGTATAGAACAATGCTACATTTAATCCATTACAGAAAGAAACCCCCAAGGCAGTAAAAAGGTTTAATTGCATTTCTTAAGATATGTTAGACTTGTATCAGAACTGATGTACCTGAGTGATAACATTTGCCAGGTTGGCATTCTGAACAATTTTGGAGCCTGCTGTAGTGTAGGAATAATTTCACCAACAGTAGGCACATTATTTAAAAATTGAGCATTAACTATTATTTGTCTTTTACTTGGCTACTAAAATAGAATTATTTGACTAGATTTCTTTCTAATGAGGCCAAGAATTATATTGTTTCTCTTAGTAAGAAGGCTACTTAAACAGAGGCTTGAGAAAAAGGTGCAGGTTTCTTCTAATCTTGTTTAAAAAACTTTTGCCTTCATACTTGCAAGAGTTTAGCACCGAAGCCTCTACAATCTAACATAAAAAGGTCTGTTTCTATGTGAAGACTAACACTTGAGAGTTCTTGACTTTATTTGGTATCAGAATAAAGTCACCAACAGATTCAGTCACGTTAAGTAGTAATGTAAATACTGCCTCATAACTCCACATGTAACTTCATTCTAACAGAGGCACTTGTGGTTTAAAACAAGCGTTTTATTTGCCATGCAAAATTGAAGGATAGTGTACGGCACCTCACAGAGTGTCTTAGTCTCCTGAAGATGCATGTGACACAAATTCTCAGCAAAAGCCAACACAGAAAGCAGTTGCTCAGCAATCAAATCATGGTGCATCATTTCAATGTCATGAATCTGAGTTTACAGCAGCAGTGTTCACCATTTAAAAATCAGCCCTTAACAAAGCAATTGCTGAGACAAAAACTTTTCTTTTGCTATACTTAGGAAGTGGACACAACAGCCATGGGGAAATTCCAAGCTGCAAAATCACCCTTGGTGGTTTTGGCCTCAGCCACATCCTGCTCCAAGGTATAGGATGGGAGCTGAATACTCTTGTAGAAAGGAAAGCAGGAGACAGCTGGGGAACATACAGTCTTTCCTAACAGGGAGGAGGAAAAACAGAAGTGATACCACATGGCATATTCTACCATGCATGTAGGTGAACTGGTTGTTTTTTAATGTACAAACAGAAAAACAGCACAGCAACTGGCTCTGTAATTTCAAATATGAGAAAAGAAACCAGAAATTAATTGTATTTGTCTCATGATTTGTGAAATTGCAACACTAGCAATACCAGCAATTTTGCCCAGAGCTTAGCCCCAGCCTATGTCAGGTTGCACACAACTGTGGGAACTCATCTCTTCAGGAATTGGAGGTAAATTGCATGAGCCATCTCTTTAACAAAACAGGGTAACACATGGCATGTTCCCTTTCTTACCATGCCTCCCCAAACTCAGTAACCTCAAAATCTAACACTCTAGCATAATGGGGGAGAAACAAGGAACACATTTGTTTACTTTTTGGAACACCTTGGGTATCCAGTGATGCCTCATGCTTAATGCCTAAGACAGGAGGTTTACTCTCAGCCGTGGACTGGAGGACTGACAAGGGAAAATATGAATACCATTTACTAAAGTGATGAATTAAAGTGTTATTAACTGTTGACTATTAACCCTCACCAATGATGTCTACATGAGCTCCTTCATCCTGGCAGGATCCACCAGCAACCAGTTTCTGCCTACCTCAGTGACCTTTAGGAGGGGGGGTTTAGCCTTTTAAACTCACTTGTTTCTTTCCTACTTCCTTGGTGAGAGTTCAGCATGGAAAACCATCACTGAGGCAGCATCATTTAAAGCGATCTCAACTTACACCTCTTACTTGAAATCTCCTTTCTTTACAGAAAACACGTAGCCTACTCTGCAGTAAGGATCTCCATATGGTAAATGCCTGCTCAATCATTTCTATTCCCACTGTTCATGCTCTGCTATCCTCTTACATAAATACTTCCATCAGATATAGATAAAAAGTATACATTTTTTTTAAAGGGAAGTGAGAACAGAGATCATCCTATGAAGAATGCACATCAAAGTCTTTCCTACCTATTAGGATCTTCCCAGATTATTTTATTTTTTTAGTTTTATGCTTTACTTCGCCTCTTCTTACCTATTTGATTCTTCCTGCATTTGTACTCTTTGAAACAATCTCAATGTCTTGACTTGTTTGTGTTCCTTCTATTCTATCACACCTCATCTGCAAAACATCTCTCTGAGATAGCTTAACTGTCATTTAGGGCACTCATAGAGCTACCTTACATTTTCCTATATCTTGCCCTGAGCTTCCATCTCTTATTGTGACTGTGTTTTCATGCAGCACGATGGAGAAATATGATCTGAAATATGAACACCAATATGACAAACTTGCCTTCAGAAAGAAAAAACTATCTTAGTTATGCCATGTAGATTAAAATCTAATTCTTGGGACTGTGCAGAGGTTTAATAATAAGACCTTACATAGGAGCTACACAGGAGCTATACCCCAAAAAGAGGGCATGCATTGGTGGCATCAAACCCTGGATTGTACGGCTTTTTGAGATTTATATGGCAGGTTTCATTCCATCACAAAAATTCAAATATAAACCTCAGGTTTAGCTCAACACACTTTCAGAACTGCCTGGGAATGTCACATTCTGAATGCAAGGTATTTCTATAAAGTTAGGACTCAACAGCTGAGTGTTTGTAGAGCTGTTTTCAATTATAACATTAAGTCCAACAGTTTAAAGCCAAGACTCCTAATTTACAACAGTACTTGTTAATTTACAACCCTGAGCTTGTATAACGTCTAAGTAAACACTGCACTTCTGGATGACAGAAAGCTAAACAATGAAATAAAACTTCAGAAACATATCTACTCCTGCAGTTTTCAAAGAGCTTCCAGTTCTCCAAAACCAAACAGCTCCCAGCTGCCCAGCATTTATACTCATGCATCCTGTACCACTAAATATGTAGAGAGAGAGAGACCAAGAACCCAAACGTTTTTCATTCAGAAGATACTTCCATGAAATCAGATTTTAAAGGTAAATTCTGCTTTCATCCACTGTATTTAGTTTTGCTTTGTGGAGGACAAAATAAACACCAAGAATAAACATGATAACGTACTTTATTTTTACTGCTGAAGAGCTAACACAGTCCTCAAGTCTTTCTTCCAATTAAGCTAAACCCCAGTCTTTTTAACAAGCATTCCAGCTGAAGACGTCTCTGTCACATTTCAGCCTTCTGTGACTGAATCAAGTCAAATTGCAAGCTCTTCTTCCTAACCATCCATTGCCTCACCTCCTTTCCCAACCAAAAATATAAAGTTTCAGCTACTCAATGTTTTTCTCTCTAAAAAGCCACTCTCTTTTTCTCACTCTTTCCAAAACCTCAATACTAGGGCTGATCAAATAAGTAGAAGCTGTGGAGAATGTCAATTTTTCAGAAAAGTATCTTCAATGTATTTGACTAAAAGCCCCAAACAAGATGGCACTGGAAACATACTATTTTTCAATCAATTATTGCAATTGTCACAAGAGGCATACACTGCTTTTAAAACAACAATTTAACTGAAAATTTATTTTTTGACTAAACCATTCCAAAAGCCTGCTGTTTCAAAAACTCTGCAGAGGAAGATCCCCTTTAAGGTCCTACTTGGTTTTCCCCTCGAGTCTATAAAATCAGAGCTTTCAGAACTTTTGAGCTTTATACTCAAACAGAGCGGTTTAGAGAACATTTCAATATGGAAGCCCTAGAAGGGGCAAGAATGCAGAAAATGTGTTTCACAACAGTCTTCCATGGTACAGAGTATGAAGAAAGGACTTGGAGACTGGAAAAGCTGAGGCATGTTCAAAGAAGTTGAGAGCCTAAGGGCAGGTTTTGCAAAGCCTAAATAATGACTTGAATAACACTGGTGAGCCACGGAATAGGACCAAGAGCATCAAAGGCCTCTTAGGGAGAAATGGGATAGGACAGTGGCTTCACAACGTTTTTGTGAATATGCACTATTCAAGATCTATAATACCATAACAAATTAAAAAGGGTTTAATAGACATTATTCTTTGGGGGTGGGTGGGAGGGTGTGTCATGTTACCAACAGCATTTAGTCCTTTGGGAATATTCTGCATATTTGTGAGCAAAACATTTTGTAACAGCCTAGGAAAATACCCTCCAGACTCTTTGTCAGGTCTCTGGAGCAATCCAGCCAGAAACATATACAGCCTAGTCCAGAGAAAGGCCGAGAGCGACAATTCCCTCTCAAATTAATGGGATTTTTGAGTGTTTAGCAACCCACAGTTGGCCAAGCCCTTTATGTAGCAGTAATTGCAGATAGCGTTCTGACTTGGGCAGGGAGAAAAACTTGGGGCTGACAACCTGAATAGCACTCTGCCCAAGTGCCCATTCAGCTACTGTCTTAAGATGGAAAACTCAACATTAATTGCTTGCTTGTTTTTGAAGACAAAATTCCCAAGGACACCAGTAGGATTCTGCTTATGTTACCAAGGACTTCAGGCTTTGAATTATTACTGATTATTACTCATAAAGACATTAAGAAAATAACAGAGATACTCTCCAGCAAGATCAAATATCACATGTATAGCTTTAAATTTTGAGAGTTTTGTCTTTTTTTAAGGTTTAGAACAAAGATGAAGATATATTGTATTGAGGTCACCTCACAAAGAGCTGAAACTCATATTCAAGTATAACCCTGCAGGTAATAAATGCTTTCAACAAACTAACATGAAACAAAGTCAATCCCTATCAAAAATAAACAAAAAACCCTCCACAACCCAGAAACATGATAGGAAGAATATTATCACAATACTTGAAGAGAAATGAAAAGCAAGCGCTGAGAGCTAAAACAAATACTGAGAGACGGGAAGTTTGAAGCAGAAGGCTTAATGTGAACTGGAGAAAGGAGGGGTATAATGCTACTAAATGGAAAGGTTACTAATTTACAGAAATAAATTAGACTAAGAGATAAGTGCAAGTCACATCAAACCAATCTGCTCTCCTGTAACAGGATACATGCCTAGCAGATAGTAGAGATGCAATAAATGTCATACAGTTTGAGCAGAGCAAGTCTTTTAATACTGTCTCCCTTGATATTTTCATAAGCCAAGGGAGACACAGACTAGATGAAACACTGTACTCAAGCAGTTATTAATGGTGCACTAACTAGAAATACATATATACATATGTGTGTGTATATATATGTAGACATTCCCAAGGAGCCTGTCCTCAGTAAGGATTTCCAGTATTTTCAATAATGGATGGAATTATAACACTATCCAGGGAATTAAATAAATGTTTTAAATGGAAAAAGTGTTACGAGGATAATAAAGACAACCGCTATTTTTCATAACAACACTGATAACATTGAGAAATAATCCATATTTAAAAAAAAAAACAAAAACACAACAGCCACACAGGGTTGTGACTAAAGAGTATAAAATGCATATTAATATGCCTTTTTTCATTTACCAGAAATAGAAGACACATGAAAGAACATAGAGCTGATAAAGTCTACACACAGTTAGACCACACAATGTAAGGAGCCTAAAAAGAATTACCAGAAAAATAGATCAAATTTTTAATTAACAAGAACTTGTAGCAACCCATGGGGCCTCCAGCAGAACTAGAGAAACATAAGTGTGAAAGCATAAATCACAGCTAAAATTCTATAAATAAAACAGGCATAAATATCTGCGTTCTCTTTCTTGCCTCCTTGTTTTTAAGCTTGTTCTTATGTCTTGCAAGTTCAAGAAGAAATCATGTCATCCAGTTCCAGTGCCATTTCACCCAGGATCTCACCAAAGCCACACAAAAGAGGGCAGCATTGGTGAAGGGTTAGGAACGGATGATATAATATTGTGTAGGATATGCCACTAGCAAAACAGAGACGAGGCTCAGTATGAAATCATGGCACAGCAAATTCCGCCACTCCTACCTCCTGCAGGGAAGGAGGTTTCCATCAGCCCAGCCTCTCTCCTCACTTGCCCTCCTGTGGGCTCCAAATGCCCTGTCAGTATGCACATTCCACATTCCTCTGGCCTATCAAAGAGATATTAATACATTCCTAGCATGGCATTCGGGGGAAAAAGTATGCCCAAGAGATGCAATTACACTCCCAACTCTCTCAAGGTGAAACATGGTCCATTGCTATCAGGAGGTACAGGCAACACATAGGAAGAAACGTTCACAGGGAATAAAGATGAGGTGTGGCTCATGAAACTGGAATTGAGCATGGTTTGTTTGAATGGCTGTTTTTAATTTACACCTCCTGAAAGCACCAATAAGCTTTGGAGATATGCACGAGTGCTGAATCCCATGGATGTCAATGGGACTGCAAGTGAGTACAGGGCTTGCCCAGGCTGCATGCTGAGAGATAAAAGCACACATAATTGTCTGGCTGGATCAAGCACCTACGGACCTTTAACTTATGCTAATTGACAGAAGAATGTCCTTTTGCATTAAATCAAAATGGGTTTTGCATTGCTTTGTGGATAACTTCGTTATCAATTATTGGACACGGGCCCAGATGTTGCGCTGAGACCTAAGCAGTACAAGGGTATGTCATCACAGTTTTTGGTGAAGCCATAAATCTGCTGAATTGCTGTGTGACTCTTATAACACAAAACTGAACTGCATATACTAGCAAAACAAAGCATTTCATATAGATTACTTTTACAGTGTGCTGCCTTACATTGCCATTTGCACAATAAATATCATCGTTTGTTGTTCCATGTAGTCATGTAGGAAGGTTTGTGTTCATACACAGAAAGGCATAAAAACTGGTTTAAGGAAGAGGATTCATCCCCACAGCTATGAAATAAGGCTCTGATAGGGTACCTTAAAAATCTCTTAGTTTTGCTATTGAACACAATACAAATAGGATTTGGGCTCAAATGAGGGGATTTTCTGCAACACCTGTGGATGTTTTTAATTCCTGCAATACATGCCAGGTCCCAAGACTACATCTGGCAATGGTCAGAAGGATTCTTCCTTTCCTGTCTCTCTAGTTTCTTTGGTAGTTACTGCTGAATCACAGTGATTTTCCACTCATATTTCCAGATAACGCAGTATGATAGAGGTTCCCACATCAGACGGCTCAGGCATCTTTCCCTTTTCAACTAAAAGAAGCTTTTTCTAGACTGCAATAACAGCCTATTCTTAATGGAATGTAATCTGTTTCTTAGAAAACACAGAAACAGAAAATTACTTGAGAAGTGCAGTATAACAAAAAAATCATAAGAATTAATAAAATTGATGCAACTACAGTGTATCTTTCACATTTCCATAGTCCGTTCATAACTGATTGGAAAAGCCTGCTCATTAACAGCAGTTGTTCTGAAAACACACAGTATTTGTGAGTTACAAGCACATGAGTAAAAGAACTAGAGATCTTTACAAGCAAGTTTTTGACTTTGTGGATTCCTTATGGTTTTCCAATATTAAAAAAAATAATAATAAAATCTACTGAGCACTTGTTAGCTCTTTAAGGAAAGTAGTAATAGTATTCAAACCACATAAATACAATATTCATCTCATCTACCAAAACACACTCCAGATATATTCCATACGAATATATACTCTAGTATATACACCAACATACACTGTATGAAAGCACAGCTGTTTGTTCCATTTTATGAATTTTGAGTAAATGTTAAGATAATGGAGAAAGGGGGGGAAAAGGCACAGACAGCCAATGGAGAAAGTAGGCATGTACGATACGACACTCATCCACCCACTTCTTTAATGCATCCCAGCCTGCACAAGAAAAGTCTTCTGAGGCTCCACAATCAAAACTTTGTGCGATTTCTCACTCAGAAAACCCTAGCACAACAAAATGAGCCTTGCAATGTGACCCAAAGGACAACAAAGAAAGTTCTTGGCAAAATGATAAAAGTTTCAATTTCCATAGCTATGGCCATCTAACAGGCCCTTTTTGATTAAACCAATTATGAGATCATCTCCAGCACAGAGCAAACAACTGCTATATTGTCATGCCAGGAGCATGTTGCTATTTGCAATAAAGCAGGAAGACTTTCTACTTAACACTTAATTTATTTTTATTTAAACATTACATAGCTGTAACATAAAACAACAAGAACCTGATGATGACGCGCATTACGATCTCTGCACTCCTCTGCTCCACATCCAAAATGGCTTTTGGTCTTTTCAGTCATACGTAACAAACATGGTCACTCCACTGAAGGCATGAGGTGATTTCTGAGGCGACATATTCCCATAGTATTCAAAACTAGCTGCAGACAAAATTTGCACTTAGTTCCCAAAATCAGTTTGTCTTCATGCTTTTTGTTATCTTGATTAAAATCTCCCTTGGGACAGGTATTTCTGAATAGAAGTGTCTGATTTCTTAATAAAGGGGTTTATATCGCATATTTGTTGAAGTTCTCTTGCTTTCTACTAAGAGACTGCCATAGGAAGTAGTGCAACAGTCATTAAGAAAATCACCAATCAAAGCCAGTTTTATAGACATGAGGAACAACGTACTTCACAATCAAAAATATGGCTAGGTGAGTAGGGAAAGGCTAAATGAAGTCTTGAAGTCTTAAACTGAATAGAGGATATAAAGTGAATGCACCTGGACTGGACCTACTCTCCCATATTCTTCCAGTGCTGCATACAGATCAGCAAATCAGGTGTGGTACGATTTAAGAAACATCATAATCATTTTTCCTACTAGTTATTTCCAAGAAATAGCACTACTGGTTCAGAAAATCAGGCACCAATTGGCAGCAATAAGCCAAAGACATAGTTTTACATTTAAAACCCTATAATTTCTTCACTTGGTATCTGCTATTAGATCCAAATTTTACACAAGGGCTAGAGAATCTCTGGTTTATGTTATTGTTTTTTCATGAATTTTCGCCTCAGGTCTTAAAAAATATGCTTGTCCAGCTCAAAGTATGTTTCAAGTAAAGGCAGAGGCATCTGTGAGAGGTAATAAGTGTTTCCAGCAAATATCAGAGTTGCTACCCACTAACCCTATTGTAAATGGAAATAGATTTAGCAAACAATTTGCACTAACAGACATCTGCACCCTTATTATGGATAAAGGGATAAGAAGGATACTTGTCTCCTCCTGTAATGTTTTTTGTTAAACTTGCTGCAATCCTCAGCTATCCCTCTACTGGGCAAGAAATGCAACTTCAATTAGGAACAAACTGCAGGCGAGAACCTGGAGGAGTATCCAAATCACCAAACCTCTTATACCTCAGCTTCTAGGAGATTTAAATTTGGAAACAAAGCCACGACACCCTTCACTTTGAAGAACACCACACCCACATTAAGATTCTGTTCAGGCACACAAAGTGTCCTACAGCTGTAAAAACCCAGTTCACGAACCAGTTACGAGAGGGGAATAAAAAATACTGCAATTTGCCCAACTCCACAGAGCAGGAATGCAGCAGTATTGAAATAGCTTCCAGGCCGTGATCAGGCACCGTTATCATGAGCAGTTAATATCAGGTACCCCAAAGGAAAGTTTGATTGCCTAAGAGTGACTGACAGGGCTTTGATGACTTGAAACATATACTGCCTCATCAGCATTTAGTACCATTTCCAAACAATAAAGCAAAGGAGGAGAATCAAAGCTGATGGAGGAATTGAAAGGGGACCAGTGATGATGTCAGTGTTGCTAACTGCAGTATCTCTATTCTTTTTATTTGATCCTTTTCCCATAAGTGATCTGGGCTGGCATAGAAAAGCTTTGTGGTATTTCAAGTTGTGATACTTCAAAGCTCCATGCAGTAGCAACAATAGAACATAAAAACATTAACTTGGATTGGTAGCTTCAGCTCAGGATGACAAAGCCGGTCACTAGTGACATGCATCAACAGGGCCTGACCCTAGTCACTGCCTTCACCCTCGAGTGAAAAGCCCCTTCCCAATGGCCTGACCGCCTGCAGAAGATATCCTTTAGAAATCTCCACCAGGATGAAAACTGGTTCTAACTCTTGTTCTAAGAGTGTTTTTTCTTGCAGATTACCTGGTCTCTGTGAAAAGACATTAATCTAATTATTCTACTTACCACCTACTTGACCGCTGCATTAATCACATACAAATGTTAATTACCATTGCTAAAGCAAAAAGCAAAAGATGGAAGTCTTCAATCAAAGCCTCACAAATCAGTATGAGAAAACAAAGAAGTTCAGTTGCAAATATTCCTCTTCCAAGTGTGAGCTGTGACTAATTTAAAGTGCATGTTGGAAAGGAATGTGTCGTCTTGTTTACTAAGAGCTCAAAGACCAGGGCAAATAAATGGCTCCTGAGAGGGTGATACTCAGAGATAACCAGTAATTCCCTGTTTTAATCCATCACAATCAATGACAAGAAATACATCAGAATAGTCATCTCTCCCTTTCACTCATTAGTTTTCATTAAATGGATTAAGCAGTTTAAACCAAACATTGTGCTTGTTCATATTAGCAAACTGAAAACACATCTAAGAGTGTCCTCTGCATAGGATTTTATGGCTAATTACAATTGATTTGATATGATATTTGGAAAGTATCTTTGAGTTTTGAAATTAAGCCTATTTTGCTCTCAGAAAATTACTGTAAGACAAGTATTCAATATGCCCTCAAGCCAGACCTATAAATCAATGAATAACAATTTTGAGCTGGTTTTGAAGGCTTGGCCCTGTGGACATTTGTTTGGAAGGGTAGCAGGTGTCAGGAGATCGCCTGTGTAAAACTCCTGCATGCTAATGCTCCCACTCGGCTGCAGCTACTGCTCCAAGAGATGGATTCCACCCTCTACCATTCCTACATGAACAACTTTGAGGCATCACAACATGAAATATCATGCAACATTTTATACCACCCCAGATTACTTATGGGAAAGGAACTGAATAAAATTGGCTCTTCCATGCATAGCCCACATGCTTTCTATGAATGTTTTATAACCATAGCTGTCTTCTTTTTTTTTTTTTCTTCTCCTGCTGACAAGGGTAACTTGTTGCAGACACACCTAGCCTGAGCTGGGACTTTGCACATTTCATATTATTAGCCTTCAGGGAGAATAAAGAAGAAGAAAACCCCTTCTTTGTCTGTTTTGTGCTGCAACAATGTAACTATATTCTGATTTTTTTAATCTATATTATTTCCAGTAACAATATTAACCAAAAAGACGGTGAATTTTTTTTTTTTTTTTTAAAGAGGCCCAAGGCTCATATGCAAGGGAGCTGTATAATTTTGCATCTAACTTTGCATAGAATATGCCTACCAAAATAGACGGGAATGGATCAAGAGTTAAAAAGATGGATGAAAACCTCCAAGAAAAACGCATGTCCTCAGACTACTACAGTTAAAATGTGAAAGGTCTTTCTTCTCAATAGAAATAGATTTTGCTAGGTCACAATGAAAAACAGGTATTAATGTATTTTTCTAAAGCAAAGAGTAAGTTAACCACCTCCATGGTTAATTTCTGGTCCCTATTCTTTCTTGACTAGAAGTCATTACAAAGTACATGTTATTAATAAAAAGATTCCCAGAGCAAGGACTTTGCTGAAACAATGCTATGAATTTTTGCACAGTATAAATAATTATTCAACTATAAAATAAAGGAAATGTGAAAGTCCAAACTTCACCTGTTGGCTCCACATCATATGTTGAAATTCAATGTACACGTTCCCAAACTGGTTTGAGGGAACACATTCATGCAAAGCCAGGCACATACACTCCTCATGGATAAAACATAGCACCTTTCAAGTGCACAGGCTAAAGATAATTGACATGTACACCTTCCCCACCACCAAATAATTATTTTCACCCAAATTTACAGTTTTACTTCACTCAAAGAAAGCAAACACCTCTATCTTATGGGGAATGGACCCCTAATCTTCCCAATAGTGTCTTCATTGCCCAATTTTATTTTTTTGAGGGGGTTTTTTTAGTTCTTTAGATAGGAATGCATTGTACAAGCCAGTGGGTTTGTTTGAATTTTGGCACTTCTAGGACTGCAAAGCTGTCTTACAGCTCTTGCATGTCTCTCATTGGGTCTGCATTACCTTACCTTGGCCTATCTGCCAAGGGATCAGCATGCGAGATGCCTTCCCCGATTCTCCCGAAACCTTTTCCTGCATAGGGGAAGCAGCCAGCATCCTGACCTTAGCAGTGGCGCTCATTGACTTCATCTGACAACAATGTAGCCCTGCAATTTTTTCCACTCTGCAGAAGGGCAGAGGGATGTTACCTGCTTTTAACACATCAGAGGGATGCTATTCTTATTCCATGTATTGTCAGAGAATCTCAACTTGATCACCACAGTAGATCCAAATCCTCATCCAAAACAAGAGGAACCAACTTTTTAAGACCATGAAGCTCCTGTGAGAGCCTGGGTGTTTTCCTGCCACACTGCTGGCCTGGGTGCACTAGTACTTGTGTACAGTAAACACTGGCATCTGGTGGCAGCTGGGCGAATCACAGCTCTACCTTCTTAGAGGCACAGCAGGAAATAAATACAATTATTTCTTTAAAGATAGTAGCATATGCTAAAGATGGGGAAAATCTTTTTAGTAGGGCCAGCTGTGTCAGGACAAGGGGTAATGGTTTTAAACTAAAACAGGGTAGGTTTAGACTGGATATAAGGAAGAAATTCTTTACAATGAGGGTGGTGAAACACTGGAACAGGTTGCCCAGAGAGGTGGTGGAGGCCCCATCCCTGGGAACATTCAAGGCCAGGTTGGACGGGGCTCTGAGCAACCTGATCTAGTTAGCGGTGTCCCTGCTCACTGCAGGGGGGTTGGACTAGATGACCTCTAGGGGTCCCTTCCAACCCAAAACATTCTATGAATGTGAAAAGATGATCAAACCTCCGATTGTGACCACTGGCTTTATCAACAGCCTTTCAAGCCCCTCATGATAATATATTCATATTCCTGTAAGGAAACTTGAATCAGTTCAGCAAGTTTCTAGTGCAAATCTGATATGAATGGTTGACCTGAACTCCAGGGGAAAAGCTCTAAAGACAGTACAGGTGAATGGGCTTCTGCAGGTGGAAAACTAGATGCTGGAATGTGGATGATGCTGAGATTTGTCCTAGATTAGTCTTAGGCCAAAGACAGACTTTGTATCATCAGTGTAAAGCTATTTTGTTGACACAGATTTAGGCTGTAAACAAGTGCTCACAGATTAGTATGTGTTTTTTCAATGAACTCCTAGCTAGTGCTTAAAACAACTCTTCATTTCTACTTCAATCTTCTGTCAGCATAGGGCCCAGTCTTGCAATATGTTACGTGGTCTCAAATGCTGTTAGTGAACAGAAATGTCAACAGGACTTAAACCTTGCACAACAGGGCCTCCTCTCCTCATTAAAAAAGAAGAGGGTTTGTGAGATGCAACTGTTGTCATTCCCATATTTTTTTTGTCCATTTCATTATCTTCTATTGCATCTCTGCACATCAGGGAGCTTTTCTCATGCAGAGTCTAGACAGATACCGCATATTTGAAATAGCATAAGTAGTTTGGAATGAGGTTTGTTTATGAGTCTGGATTTTTATGTCCTTATCCGAACCAAACTGCTTGTTCTTCTGAGCGTCACACATTGCTGCTCATCAGAAAGTTGTCTCTCCAGACAAGGCACATTGCTCCCAATTTAGAAGACCAAGCAAACACATTTGAAGCATAACAAAATTGGAAGGAGATAATGAATCAAGTACAAGAATGATTCAAGGTCTCACTTAAAATTCAGTTCCTTTGCTTTCTTCAAAAGGAAGATTAGAGAGGAATAGATTTGCCTATCTGAGAAGAAAAGGAGATTGATAAGGCTATAGAAACCAAGCAGATAAAATACAGGAATCCAGTGGCTGAATCAGTAAAAATTAGAAAAAATTAGAGATCGGAAATGTATATTTTCCTGAGTGAAGGTTAACTTTCAACCAGCCAATACACAGCTATCATTGACTGTCTATCACTTGAAGCCTTTAATTCAAGATTGGATGTTCTTTAAAAATATTCTGTCCCAGACAGCTCTTGAGGCACTGTAGAAAACACAGATGATTTACGAGTCCGAATTGTGCAAAGAGCCTGACTAGACGATTTTAACAACTTTTGGCCTTCAAATTTATAAATAATTGGTAGCAAATTGAGCACATGACTAATTCCTTCTCCATTTGCTAATTTCAGTGACTTCAGCAGGACAACTGAATGGCTTAAATTTGAACATGGAATTACATGTAATACTGACACAAGATCACAGTTAGAATCTGTAGGAGGTTACAGATGTCTCTCCAAGTAAATACAGCAGCTAAAAATCCTGTAGCATTCTCAAGAAGAATAGGGAAGATTGCCCAGATCTCACTGATCTTTTTTTTTTTTTTCCCTCTCAGGAAAACCTCTTTAGAGATTTGGATCTGCTTAACAGCTGAGAGTCAACTACTCCTTACAGAACCTGTTATGATCAGACATTTAAAATACTTTGAAAGCAAAAGAAACTTGGAAAGTTAAATTATGTTTCCATTCATCTGACTTCATTCCAAGTCCTTAACGCCTATTACATATCAGCTGGGTTATATTTGAGACTCATTTTAAGTAGTAAGCAATGTTCTGGAGGTCAATATAATTTTTGACCCGATACATCACAAAAGGTAGATTTATAAACAATATTGACTGGCTCATACTAAGTACATCATATCAAAACTATGCCATGCTCTTTCTCAAATTCTTTCCCACTCTCTTCAAGTCTTCAAAAGAGTATGCTTTATGCTACACCAGTCTCTCATTAACAGCCTTAGAGCCTTTTATAGGTTTGCATTCATGGGGCATTCTGCATGGATTTTCTGCTCTCCTCACCTGAAAGCTGACAAGATACCCGGAAGTCTCTAAACTGACCTCAGCAAACTTTGCTTGGGCCTCTCAAAAAGCACCAGGGAACAATCTGAATTCCGGAATGACGTTGCTTCAACTAGTTTCCAAGGAGGCAAACAAGAAACTTTTTTTTTTATCCTGATCAGAGCCTTCTGAACCTTTTGGGGAAGCCTTTGAACTTCCATTAAGTGTGATCTGTTTAATATTTGGATCTGTCAAAGGAGAGGCACACAGATAAAACTGAGCCAATGTTGAAATGACTTGCTTCCAACACCTCTGCAGTTTAATCACATCTCCCTGAGCACCTCTGTAGATAATTATTGAATCAGACATGCAAAGATATGACTGACAAATAGAAATAAGGCAAAAAAGGATAATCTGTCGTTTTTCTAGGCATCCAAAGGCACGCAGACCTACAACAAAGGTCTGTGCTGTATGTTCCACTGCCTACTGTAAGTAAGCATTAAACTCTTCATGGCTGACATGTCTTTGGAGCTGAAAACCATTGGCAAAACATTTCTTGGTTTTGTCTCAGCCTAGGAAAATGAGATATTGTTTCTGTATTAAAGCACTCTGAAATGAGTCACCTACAGCAGCGTAACCTGCCATATCCATTTGGTAACAATAGAACAGACATCAATTTTCAATCTTATCAGAAGTCACCAAGTCCGTAAGTATTAGTGGCGCCTACTGAATTTTATCCAGTGAACTAACAGAAAACATCTGTTCTTTTACTTCACAGCAAATCAATAGATTAAATCAACGTTCTCTTTTTTCCTTTATTCTGTTCATTAAAGGCATAGGTTTTCTTTCATTTTTCTTCTATTTCTTTTAATAACTCGCTTCTACTTGCAAGTCAAATCCTAGTATATTATAGAGATTTCTATGTCTCTTTCTGGGCTTACTTGTGGAGACATATATCTATACTCTAGCAAAAGACAAGCAAAGTAATTATTTTGGAGGCACATATTTACAAAGAGCTTGTAAAATTATACCTAGTGTTTGGACTGAAGACAACAATAACTTCAAAAAAAAAAAAAAGAATAGGTACTAAACCAAAACCATACCAGGACAAATAATGTTTATTGTCTTTTTTCTAGTCTATAATGCATGTTACAAAATATGATGCTATTACTAAAAAATCTGCTTCTGAACTCATACGTTTCACCAACATGCTATGACATCACAGCTGTTAAGTATGATGTGCTCTACAGTCACCCACATTATGACACTTATTTAGATAATTCATTACTAGATTCAAAAACCGAACTATGTTTGTACACATTGTATCATCCCACCGGTACTGTAAATAAAGTTCACACCAGGACATACTAAACAACACAGCCTAATATCCAGCCTAATGTGTTTATAAGTGAAAAGTATTCTTCACTTAAATAGTAGAAAAAATAGGAACTACTGGACTAAGAGGAAGAGAGATTAAATAAGAAGTGATAAAAAAATATGCAGAAGCTGTCATTCTGCTGTAAACAGCAGAATTAGCATTAAAAATTATCACCAAGATAGCAGAACTGAGATTTTCTCTACTTGCACTGACATTAACTATGTATAAATATAGCTTGAGTATTACAATTTTTCCCTCAAATGACAGCTCCAGATAGGGATCCTTAATATTAAATTGAGACCAAATTTATGTACACAGTCTGCACCTTTTCTCTTACCTGTGGAGATTCCACATTGCTTATGCAGTCTCATAGGAAGCCAGAATATGACAAAGTGTAAGTTACCGTACCTACTTTTCCCCCAATAGGTAGATATAAATAACACACAGGAGGAGCATGTTTAACTCAAGTTGAAATTATACTATATTAATGATATGCATTGCAAAGGTGTTATGAGAAGCGTACGATAGTTTTATTTCCTTACATAGGAGAAGTTGATAAACAGAGACAGTCTATAATAAGGCAATATGTACAAGTATATAAAATGCTTTAAATCATCCAGCAAAGATAAATCACTGCCTGATGTAGATAACAAGAGTTCTGCTAGAACACTTCATAGTACATTACATACGTACTACAACCTTGCAGAAGCTCCTACATAAAACCAGTAACATGGGAACAGGGTAGTATAGCATCCACTGCCTTACAACAATTTGGATCCAGCTTTTGCCCCACATCATGACTGACTTCAGTCAGAGTAAATCAAAACCCTTTTTTGGCTCTGTGACTTTGAAACACACAATATAGTGACCCCAGAACCACGTCATCTGAGATTTTTCTGTCAATTTAGTGCAGCACCATGAGACCCTTGTCACCGTGACTATTACCTGTCAGTGAGCTGAAGCTTGAAGGAACTTCTCCTCGCAGCTTGAGGTAAGGATTTGGAGAATTTTGATTGGAGAAAAGAAAGTTATTACTGAAAATTAATTGAATATGGTGTCAAGGCAAAAAGAGATGAAAATAAAGAAACATCTCTCAGGACAAGAGAAGAAGCAGAGAGAGGGCAAAAGTTAGAGAAGGGGCAATCCCCAGCCAATCATATATTAGTCTGGAAGGGCACAATGGCTGAGCACCCCAGACTTAACATATATCGTATCAGCCAGGAAGGGAAGGGATTTAACTGTCATCTGATGAATGACAGAACAGCAAAGTCAGTCTAAAAGTGGAATATTGTCGCTTTCTATCTCAGTTCCCATGAACAAAGCAGATTTTTTTCATTTGAGATTTCTCTTTGTTAGCTATTAAAACAATGATGCCTCACTTGCTACTGAATAAAAACAATAAGAAATGGGAGGACCCAAGATGACTGAAACAAAACTCCATAAAATAATTAAACCTCAGACCTACCCAAATGCTGACATCAAATGTGTAAATGTCATTGATAGTTCTCCATCTCATTATGGGAAACAGAGATTGATGAAACACAGCTGTGTTCACAGCAATTGATGGCATACATCATCATTTCCACAGCATTCACATTAAATTACTTAGCAGCTATAGTGCCAGTATAGATTATGGGATAACCCAGCCCTTTCTTTTAATCTCAGGCATCTGGAATTTCAGGGTCAGATGAACCTTTTTTCCTTCCCCCCCCCCCTTTTTTTTTTTTTTTTTTAGGAAAGACAGATGAAGTAGTAATACCAAAAGTATGAGAATACCAAGTCTCCTCTGAGAAATATGTATTCACATCACACTCAAAAATAACTTTTAAAGTAATTCCTAAATTTTATTATATATTAATATCCAAACACAGGAGCACAGGAAGAGGGAGAGAGGTTTACACTAACAAGCTATTCAAAAAACATCCTGTAAAAGTATTGGCAATGCAGCATCCTTCTATATGAGCCACAGCTGTGTGACTTGCCTACTTTAATTGCATTGGACAAACCAAGGAGCATCATACCCTCAGAAAGGCAACTTAAGTGACAGAAGGTCCAAATGATCCCTCTTCTAACCAAACGTAGATGGTACTTAAATGCAAGACCATTCTGGACCATATTAAGTTGACCCTGGAATCACAACTGAGATGGTTAAACAGAGGAACTTTAAGCACTGAGATTCAGCTGAAATCCAGCTGATGTGATTAAAACTGGGCAAGTGCTTTACTTGACTTTGAACCATTGAACTGGCAAGTTCTGTATGTAAAGTAACTTCTATTTTGAAAGCAGATGCTACACTAATAAACACTGTGATTCTACTATGTTTAAAAAAATAATAATAAAAAGAAAACCCTGTATTTGCAGGTTATTGATCTCAAAAATTAAATTCACCATGATATCTAATAGAGTAATAACATAAGGGAGCAGCAACACAGTAAAGAGAGTGTTTTCTAAAACTGGCAAGGGGTAGTTTAGTCTAAACCACAGTGTAAAGTGTGAATAATAAAAACAGGAAACTCGGGACATCCGGAGGACTAATCTCTATAAAATAGCAATAGCCCCAGGAAACCATGAGTGAAGCCACTTGACCATGTTATTGATTTTATGAAAATATGTTCCAGAAACCCCCAACTCAGACATGTATACATTTCCATGCCATAAAGATCCTTTGTGTTCTACAAAATTTGAGTTTCCCACCATTTCATTTTACTAAACTTTGGGGTGATGGTTACATTACAGCTTTTTTTTCCCTGGTGTGGGTTGTTGGGTGGTTTTTGGCTTGTTATCAGCTCCATTTACAATCCCATTTTTGTGAACTTTTTAGGAAAGGTCATAAAAAAACCTAATTTAACTACTAACAGGTTCAGTAATAAAGAAGATGAACAATTTCACCTAAAGCAGTGAAAATTATCAAGGTTGCTAAAGACATTTAGCAGTCAAAGCAGATTCTGGTTTGTTGTTTGGTTACCATATCTGTGTAAGGGGAGTTCACATTTATGAGGTTCATCACAGTATCTTAACAAACTACAGCTCAGCTGTTCCAAGCCTAGCAGTGTTAAAACATTTCATTTGAAATAGGTATTTTGCAAGTTCCATTCAGCACTGTGTGTTTAATGCCCTTAGTCACTTGAGCAAAAAAACAGAATATACCCTATTTCTTGAAAACTTTCCACTCTTTTTGATGACAGCAAAAGGCTGTGGCCTAACTGGTTACAGGTTGTGTTATATTTATTTCCACAAAAAGTAAAAATATTGCCAACCACAGCTACAATTTTAACCTGAGATCTGACATCGCTGCCAGCCTGCTGTGTTTGCACAACACCCAACCCCAATTTTCATCCTGAACTGAGAGCACTTTGGTGCTCCAGTACATCAGTTAGAAGCTACAATAATTAACCCAACACAAGGGAATGGTACTTCTTTCACCTCAGAGCATATCCCAACAAACACCCCCTTCCAGCCTGCTGGAAAGAGATGGCCAGATTATACCCACTTTCCAGAAGTCATCACCTCCTGTAGTAACTCTGTTTGTAACAAGACAGAACCAGGTAGCAAATAAGAAGAGAGGTAGAGGAGCAAGTATCCACCATTGTATTCTGGGATATCTCAGAGCGAAATGAATACAACTACCAAGCACACGTCATTTATTCCCCTTAGTAAACGTTACATAGCAATCTACTGTAAAAGGGCAGGACTACTGAGGGAGAAACAACGAGCAATTCTTTCAAGCCAGCTGAGATGTTCTCCATGTAGGAAGACACTGCCTACCTGGAAAGTACTCTGAATGCTTTTTTCCCAGTCTTAAGCACCTAAACAAAATCATATGCTGCAACTAATAAACTGACCATAATGCTTCATCCACCTTAGCCTATATCTCAATTGTCCCAGGACATTCACAAACCCAAGTGATCTAGGGGAGCCAAACCACACTACTGAGCAGATCATTCCATCATTTCTTGAGAACAAAATAGACTAATTAACCTATTGTATATATTTGTACACATACAAAAACACAGCTGTGCGCAGCTTTCCTCAGAGAGAGGAGAAGCAGCCTGGACCATTTTCCAGGCTGGCTGGGAAGGTTTCACACTCCCCAGTTTTGGCAGGTTGCTACATGTCACAATGACATGTATTTCTGTTTTCTGTCAAGGCCAGACGCTTTCCCCCCTCGTCTGCCCCCGCTTCTTTATTTTCTATGTTTGGGGAAACACGTCTCTGCCCTGGGAACTTTGCCTGCAAACATTTCCCTACCTGTAATATTTGTCCTATCTGAAAAGGCACTTTGCAAGTCCCTAAATCCCCATTCTAATTGGGGGTCCCAAAGTTTGGCTTTTGCAAGCAGTAACTGAGCCACACTGCACTGCAATAAAGCCATTCAGTAGTCATACAGCTCTAGCAGCCTAGTATATGGCTGGTTTTAAGTGTGATTGCTTGTTCTGTTGGTCAGATGTAGTTGAAGAGCCTGGGGAACAGTGATGTATAGCAGGAGACTGTATTTTCATTTTTACTTCATTTTTGATCCTCTGGTAAGCTGTAGCAGAATGTGTATTTGCTGCTTTAGCTAGGCTGGAATCTAACATTATGCATATCGATTAGAAAGGACAAGATTCTGTCCTGCATCCATTTTTGCTGCGCTCTCATGTGCTGTTGAAAACAACAGAATAAAAATGCAGCATAATTGGCTGGTGTTTTATGCCTCAGAGTAACCACAACAATTGAACCTATGTTTGACCACCCTGGCAAAAAACACCTTTAAAAGATCCGCACAAAAGGCACCAGGCAAATTACAAAGATTGTTTGCCTTTCCTCTCTCGTAGCATCAATTACAGTGCCTTTCCACGTTGCCCAGGATCAAGTACTTCTCTAAAAGGTTACTGTATTTCTTAAATAGCTATATTTTTAGCTTCAGCTCCCTACTTTATATGCCTACATGCCTCATATGCATACGTGACTCGGAATGCCTCCTCACCTACTGCTGTCCACAACTTACTCAACCACAGAGGGTGAAAAAGGGATGCCTGCTTGTTGATCACCATTGCTATGAGTGACCACGAGTAGCAAGCATTCTCTCCTGACCCTATATTCTTGCATCTCCTATGCTGTGTCTTTGAGAAGCAAACCATTCAGTGTTCAATCTATTTTATTCTTCCTTCTTAAAAAGTGCTCTTTCAATGTGGAAGGTGACATCCTACAAGAGTATTTTTGATATGCAAATTTCTGCAGGGGCAGCTCTCTGGGTGGGCTGTCTCCAAGACAAGAAAATCCCCAAGACTAGCTCCACAGAGGCCAGCAGTGCTTACACAGGGAGCAAGACAGCAGCAATGGATATTACAGTAACTGCACTGGAAAATTCCCCCCTCCTCCCCTGAGCATCTGTTCTACATGTGTTGAACAGATCTTCTTTGTCTCTTGTCCAGCAACATGCGAGTGAACCCGAGTTCCCCCAGGGAACAGAGGGATACAAGAGAAGTCAGCATAAAGATTTGTGCTGGAAGGATAAAAGATAACAGCCTGTCAAACTGCAGACCTTTAAAGCTTAACACTTTCTTTCAAATTTGCTCTCACACTGCTATCCCACTGCCAAAATATAACAAGTTTGTGACCCCAACTTAGGTTTACTGCTTCTTATCAAGACATTTCAGATGGGGAAAAAAAAATTTGAGAAAAAGTACAGTATATAAACAGAAAAATCTAATTGGTAACTATGTGTGTCTAAAATTATGGTGATATCTGTTCAACTTTTAGCAATCACAACTGTGCAAGACAGCTTACAGACTCAGGCAAATATTTTCTTTGGTCATTTCTTTGCAAAAGTGACTTTATTACTTCACACACATACACCTTCCTTCAGCCCCCTCAAAAAGTTTCAATTCACAGTTTAACACTGATAAATTCAAAATGCCAAGACATCAGATCTTGAGTAGTTGAATGTCCAAGCCACCTAATCGCATGAACTTAATACAATTTAATGTAGAATCACACAGTAACCTAAGATCACTCAAAGAAGCACGAACTAAAATGTTGGGGTATTTTTTAGGCTAGGGTGTCCCCATGAAAGCACTGTGCAAATGTTCCCAAGCTCCCTGCAACTGAGCTGGCTTCAGAAAAATAGTTAATTCAAAGCAGCACAATCCCCCAAAAAAAGAAGTTCTATTGACAACTAAAACATATTAGCACAGTATGGTAACAAGACCATGTTGTTTTAAGGTCCCAAGTCCCTAGTTGGTAGCATTTGTCTATTCTGTTCCTTCTGGAGTCAGTCCCATGCTTCAAATTCACAGTGTAAATAAATTTACCTGAGTTTTCAGACTGTACCACATGTTAAAGCGTTAGTACTTCAGACTTTGCTTTGAATAATTCACACAGTTTCTGTAAATAATTTTCATTAGAGGAAGAAAAAACGTCCTGAAAACCATTTGTTTGTCACTCCCCAAACAGAAAGACCGCGAACACATATCCTGAGGGATATAAACCATGTAAAAATCTTCAGCTGCTTCACAAAATAAGTGGGAAAACTAATACACACGGCCTGATGTGTAAAAATGATGGCCCAAATTTTTAACTTTATCAACTAATTGAATGAATATTTTGAAATTTAGTCTGTAGCACTGCTGTATTAAATGCCAGTCTAGTCTCTTCTCAGGAGACAGCTTAAACAACCATGATACAGGATAAACATTTTAGAGCCCAAGAGGCATCTCACTTTGATATTTTGAAACAGTATTTACTTAGAGGTGAAGCAAATTATCAGTACAGGAAGCACTCATGAGAAAAGCAAAAAAAAGGAGGGGCAGTGGAAACAAAAGTGGAATCTGGGACAAAGACCATTTGGAGAACCGAGATGGCAGGTCCTGCTCCCAGAACGGTGGAAGCTCTACCTGACTGCTGCACGAAGGAAGTGCTGCTCCCTCCATACCCCTATTTCTAGCTTCCTACTGCATGCTCTGGCATCACCCTCAGGGTTTCCATGGGCCTGGTATAGGCAAATAAGACACACTGGAGTTGCTGGAAGTTATCCCTCTCCTAGCCTTGTCTGCACCTGGAGCCAACCCTGCACAAGCTGTATGAGAGACAAGAAGGTCAGATGCTTCCTCACACACCCATTCCTGGCAGAGAAGGGTGTAGTACAGCAGTACCAGTTCCTACAAAACCATCTGTGACCCCCAGGGTCCACCTGCATAAGAGCACAAAGCATGTGTCTGAGATCACCTGGATCCTCCATCCCTCAACAAGGGTGTTTGCTCCTTGCAACTCTCTTCTCACAAAGGCCACCCAGGAGCTGACTAACAGGAAAATCTATTAGCTGCTGTTCACCTGGTCTAAATTTTAAAAGGTGAACAAGAGGGTCCATATCCTATTATGAATCCCCCATGCTCTCCAGTCCCACAGACTATTCCATTATTGCATTTCTTGTTGAGTACAGATCCACATTTTGATATTGCACGTGATGGAAATTCTCTTGGTTTTCTGGAATTCATTACAACCTTGATCCACTCCAAGCATACTGGAAAGCATGAAACAATAGAAAGAGCCTTCCAACTGTCACATTGGATTTGTCATCAAATGTGGAATATTATTGGAAAACTTTCAGGACGTGAAACATATACCTTCCACACTGGCAAAATAAGCAAAACAACACTTCATCATCTTTAACTGGCTCTCAGCTGTCTCCCAGTACCAATCAGCTGTCACGGACTTGAAGTTAGCTACAGTAATTCCGTCAGATAGGTTTTAAGCTTTATCAAGGGTCAAAACCATGCAAACAAAAATTCCAATCACTTTGATACTTTTGCAGTGTGATAAAACATGTATTTTAGCAGTAAGACTCCACTGCCTGTGTATACACCATACACTTAGCCCACAGTGCATCTTTTAATACCGCGTGGATAGTTAAAGTTACTGAACTGTATCAGCGCATTTATAAGATACAAATTCACTGCAAGCCATCGATGAAATCTGTACAATGGAACCTCTCAACTCCGTTCTGCCATCTATGCAAAAGCCTAGTATATTTGAGCCACAGCAATATCAAGACTGCGCTCTGAAAACTTGAAACACGGCCATTGGCTTCTGGTCTGAAGTAAAACATAGGCATTGCTGTAATTTAAAATGTGTTAGTTATAATATTTTCTTCTATGTTTTAATGCAGTGGAGTGTGCCTTGGCTGAAACCCAACAGGGAATTTTTGACAACTTCTGCACAACTAGAATCACCAAAACAATTTGAAGGGACCTGTACGGTCAGTTGCATAAAATCTGTAATACGGTAGCTGTATAAAAATAGTCAATAATTGATTCAGCGACTATTCATCATGTAGTCATTTTTGTTATTAAAAAACCCATAAAAAAATTAATGCTACAAGCTTTCTGCTGTTGGCTATTTTTCCTTGATATAGAAGCACTAAAATCAACAGCCTCTGCCTCTCAGTAATAAAAGTATAGGCCTACGTATCCACATATTAATACTATAACTTCTGAAGATTCTGAGCCTTGGCTAAAACGAGTCCATCTGTTGTGCTCCAAGTAAGATATTCCCATAAAATACAGATGCAATAAGAGATGTACACTTGCAGTCTCAGGCTTTGGAGTTTAGGAAAAAAAGCTAAACCTTCTGTCTTGATGAAAAAAAAAAATCTAAGGCAAACCAACTAAGCACAAATGGCTTCATCTTTTGATGTTGCTGGATCAAGCATTCTTTGCTGGCATGTTCAGAATCAAAAGAAACATCCTGATAATGAGACATAGTGTTTTTGTGATCTTTTTTGATTTCCTGTATTAACATTAATGAAATAAAGAAGGCAACATCTGAAGTCTAAGGTCTTCATTCTTGCATAGCACATAAAAAAAAAAAATCCTTTGTGGCCAAAAGAGAATAAAAAAAAAGTTACTTATACATCCCTTAGACAAAAACCATATAAATTTATTTTGTGATATGCAAACCTATTTCTCATTAAGTTTAATGTTCTCTACTTACTGCCCTCATCTGTTTGCTCATGCTCCATTTATGTGAAAATTCACATAAATGTTCAGGCCATTTACATTGCTCGTATCTCCAAAACAGAGTTTACCTGAAGCTAACATGACACATACGTATGTACTGGCCTATACACAACACGAATTTCACCTGTTCCTTGTTATTTATGATCCTTCTATGGAAGGAAGTCTTAGAACCCTCTCACTCCCTGACCTCCCAGAAAAATTGTTTTGGGAAAAATAAAATCTAATTAGGTATCTATAAACAGATACGTTTTTCTTTTCCTGAGTATTGATGGTGACAATCATCTTCCCTCAAGTAAAATAGAGTTAGAATACAACTTTGGCAAGTCCCACTGCTCTGCATGTCACCTCTGAACTAATTTCAGAGAAGTCTCTGTTTCTGGTTTTCTTCATTCCTGACATGATGAAAATACAACAGTTCCAACTTTAAGTACAGTTTTCAAATTGCTGGTGTTTAGTTTCTGTTCCAACTAAAGGTTTTGAAATACTGAAAGTTTTCAGTTCACTGAGGCACTTAAAGATGTATGTAACTAAGGATATGAGTTGATTGTATTGGTTTCAAACAAATTTATCCCCCAAACTGGACTTTTAGGTATATTTAGCTTTCCTCTGCTTTGAGTCAGAAAAACACCTTCTCTGACTCCGATTTAATAAGGTACAGCAAATATGTGCCTACGGATGACACCTTCTCAGTCAGCCAAAGAAGGTGAGGTCAGCCATAGTGCAGAAGTGCTCCTCATTGTTTAAGCCACTTACCTATACTGTAGAAAGAAATCACTATTTTGTATGCAGCTTTAGGGAAAAGTGTCTTGAATGCTACCGTGTACTGGAGAAAGACTGTTTGTGAGCCTCCTGGTAGCCATCCAGGATGCCACAGAAAAAATGGGGCCATGGGAAGTTTTATGCTTGTCTCACTCTCCGAACACACAAGTAGGACTCAAAGTGCCAGTAATAAAAGGCCCAAAGAACCTGTGAGGTCCATGCTTCCCCATAGGGCATCCTAACTGTTATATGCAGAAGATGTGCCCTAGTCTCTTACTTTTGGTACCAGATCCACAAAATAACATGTGGTACAACAGTACAAACTTGATCAACCACCAATGTGGACAAAAAATTGCTTATCTCTCTCTCAAGTTAGCCAGAGCCCGAGTTACACACACTTTGAGATGGCTACTGAAGGACAAAGGACACCTATTCTGCACAGAAATTAAACCCATCAGGGCAAAGTTACCCCCTCCAAACACATTTCAACTAACAAAATTATTCTGGATCAGTTTGAGCTGTTATAATGCTTAGCAATGACATATCTGAGCCTGTACTGGGCACCCTAAAGTTGGATTTTCCATCTTATTTAACAACTCTCATTTCCACTCCTCCTTGGTCTCCTATCTATCTCAATTTTGCAGCCAGATATGATTCTGAACACAAACAAGTCTCTGTAATGCTCAGATTGGGAGAAAAAGTTCCCTTTGCATTTGTTTTATGATTATACAAAATGTTACCCCAACATATGTTTTTATATTGAAGCATAAGAGAAATGAGGTGTAAGAATAGATGTTAGTTACAATTACTTCACTGAACTTAAAAAATAAGACAAAGCACTTTTAAAGAATAGACTATTTTTTTCTGTTATATTTGCTAAGAAAAGTATCCTTCACGTAGATATCAGAATAGTTACAGTAGTAATAAATGTTATACAACCACTGACTGGACCAGAACACATTGAAAAAGAGCATCATTCTTTGGACTTTCAGTTTAGTTACTTCATCATTCCTATTAAAGCCTTATTTTTGGGTATCTAATTTCTCAAAGCTTATGCCTGCACAAACATTTAAGCTTCTTATTAATATAGCTGAGCTTATTTCTTTTTATCTTAATATATTCAGTACCTCAGAAGGCGCCACAGCTGGAATGCAGCTCTTGGATACAATCATAAGTGCTTCAAAGAGAATGGGAGAGGTCAGCATGCCTGAAAGAAAAGATATTGCCACTGCCAAGGACCAAAGAGATTGTGACAAGATGGGAATATAGAAGTTAACATAGAAAAGGAAAGACAGCTAAGAAAAACAGGGACAGAACCAGTGAGGTTCTATTGGTAGGAAAGTTAAAATCCTTCGCTTTCTGAAAAACAACCACAGAGCAAATTCAACAAACAGAAAAAGCCTTCACAAGAGGCAAGAGAAGGCTGATAACACAGTGCAGGGCTACAACAAAGAGGTTCCTTACAGAAACATGAATCAACTTAGGTAAAATAAAAGCACTTTATAAATCTATATTATTTCTGAGAAACAGTCCACAGTGTTTTTGTCAAGCTAAAACATCGTGCGGTTCTGACATATATGAACAGTTAATTGGGCTGGTTTTGTGTGTGCATACACACACACATCTTTAATTTTTGGCTTTCAGCCATGCTGGAAGTAGTGAAGTACCATAGGAAAATGGTTCTTGCAAAAGAAACATAATGTATCCGTTTTGTTCAAAGTAATATTAGTAAATCGGTGTAAATGAAATCAGCATTTGCCCCCAGTTGGCTCAGAGGGAACAAAGTTCTAAACTTATTAAGAAACTTCAAAGGAAATATGAAAAGGAAAAGGTCTAATGAAAAGTAGAGTTTCAAGTAGTTTGTGCCCATATACAAATATTTGTTCAGGGATTACTGTTAATGAAAATTCTTCTTACTGAGTTCAGCCTTTGTAACATCTTTCAATTTTCCTAAAGTTAGCCACATCCAGCAAAACAAGCACTCCAGATGTTGTAGTGCTTTTACAATACAGACAGATGCCTTGTAGGTAAGACCACCTCAACCATTTTGGTTGTGTATGTTTCGAGCCTCATTGTTCTTGTACCATTTGTTTCTCTACAAACAAGAAGTTGATCTCCTTTCAGGTAAACAGCAAAAAGCAATGAAGAAAAAAAACAGTTTTCACACCTTCATACTTTACATGGTCCAAATACCCAAGCACTCCCACATTAATTCACTGTCCCCAGCATGTGCAACAACAACTCTCATGCCTCTGTGAAACATTCATGTAAGAATTGTTTGACAGCAAAGTGCAACAACAAGCTAAGAATGACAAGGGACAGATAAGATGGGAGAGTCATTTTGTCCACTGAATGAAGAAAGATAACATCTTATCAGTCAAGAAGGCTTAGTACATGCAGGAACCTGCAACTCATACCATCAGTGGCCCAGAGTCAACAATAAATTTAGTTGGTTTTTACAGTAAAACATTAAGCTTTAGGAGAAATAAGGCAGAGACTACAGCTCTGGAAGACTGAATATTCTACTTTCCCCAATGTCCTACTAGTATAGTCTTTAGAGGGATTTGGGGTATGTCATCCTCCAACTACAGGTATATATCCCTCATCCCTTGTACTCAAACCTATCCCAGTTTATTCATTATGAATACAATTCATATCCACTGCACCTGGATACTAGATTAAGTGTGTCATTCTTTTGCTTGTCAGCATCCTCCAAAGTACAGATATGTTTGATATTCTAAAAGAAGATGAATTAGTATGAAAATTGACCTTTCAAAAGCTATGTAAATACAATCACTGTATTAATTTCAGACACTTGGAAATTTGACAAAACTGCCTAAAAAAGAATTCTTTTGGCTGTTTCTAGTCAGAAATGGTGCTAGTAAGTAAAGTCATGCTAGCAATGTTGAAGAAATATACGCAAGACCAATATACAAAACAAGTTGCTAAGCATATATTATTAAGTATGAAAACAAAAATATGCAACGTAACTCACACACACACACAGAGGAAAACTTGTTTTAAAAAAAGCTTCATTGTTGTTCTACATTAAATTTTCCATTCATTTCATCCAGATTGGCAATTGCAGCTACAGATTCCTTGGGTTGGAGACCCTCAGGAGTAACATAAAAATCTGTATGCTCAAAACACCTCTTTTACAACAGGTCTTAATAGCTGTCAAATACTATTTACATTGGGATATCAAGCTCCAATAGTGATGCATTGGTGGTAAAGCAGTCCAACCCATAATCCAGATTCAGAACAAACCCAAAGTTTCTGGCAAAGTTCTTTGCCTTGTGATAAGTGAATACTTACTACTCACATCATGACTCCTGAGATACTGAACAGACATACCTGTTTACCCCCTATCCTGCTAAGAGAGGGTAAATGAAATCTGAGCAAATCCCAGACACAGCTGGGTGGTAAACAAAGACTGCAAATTGGCATATTGAACAGGATTTGCAACAGGATTCACAAATTCATTTGCAACAGCATCCCATCATAGAGAACATAGATATTACCAGGGATGGTTTCTCGTGCCTCATTTGCACCTTGTAGAGGATGGTAACTATTGGAACAGGCACTGAATCATCAGAACAGATGAAGCCTGGCAACAGCTCCATCAGGAAGCTTCATGAGCCAGTGCAGATCCCTCTCCAGCACACAATTTCCATGGGCAGAATTTTCTGCAAGTTCATGGGCCAGGTCCTGCTGAACTGTGTGACTGGTAAAATGAATCCGATTTTCACCATAGCACATTTCATTTCTTTTTCTCTTTCTAGGTTTTGAACCTGAGGATAGCTGGAAAATACAAGTGGCATTTTTCATTTATGCCATAGACTGAATTTTTCATAGAGCATATTTTGAATTGTCCTTTTAAAAAACAACACTAAAGACTGGGGGTTAAAAACCAGAATCACTAAATCCCACAGAATTTAGCATAAAAATTGCAAGGGTTACCAATCCTCTTTCTGAATTAATTTGGACAAAACCATTTAGGTTTGGTGTTAGAGTCTTTACAAGTTTGGTGTTACAGTTTTTGCATGCTCTTAAACAAAAATTTGCAAAGAAACAATTTTAGTTGATTTGATTTCAATTAGTTACAGCCTAGAACTCTATATTAATTTGGAAGGGCTCACAAACAGCAAAACCCCTCCAAGCCTCTGATGCTCACACTGAGAATCAATGTGTCTGTGTTTTTTCCTGACTTAGATCAGAACTGTCTGGCTATCATATTACAATTACTTTTATAGTTTTGAAGCCAGCTTTAGTAAATAAGACAGACTGCTGCAAAGAAACTTGCATCCTCTAGTCACAAGCAGTACAGTTGCTTCATGAAAGGAAGAACCCTTGACAGCAGAGTGCCTTCTAGCACAAGAGCAGAGCAAAATTTAAGTAACAGATTGTCTAGTGTCCTCTACTGATTCATTAAAAGCATTTTTTTGCAGCATTTGAGTATTGATCACAGTTGGCTTCACTTATGGTTGATCATATCATACACTCAAACTGTCCCTCTGTTGGTCTGCAGTGTAACGTACAGAAGGATCATCTATTTGAATTGACGATTCCTTTGTAAATGAAGCCAAACCACAAGATCAGAACACTGTGATTGCATAGAAGGGCAACGAGTGACATAGGTTATTTACTGATTGATACTTCCCTATAGTAATAACACAAGCTTCTATTGGAGAACATCTGGAAACATTACAATGCAATAGTTCTTTAAAAATAATGAGGTCTATCAATCATTCGTATGACCACTGAATATGAAAGAGGTTCATGTTGTCTATAAAACAACCAGACTTGATGCTACTCATTCATGACTGGTGATTTCACTTTGGCCAGGACAAACAGGTATCTGCAGAGCAGCTGCTGTAGTCATAATCTAGAGTATCTTCTTTGAATGGATCAACACGCCAAGACCAGGGAGCGCACAATGTAGAAAATAGCTCACCAAAGAACAAAGCCACAACTACAAAGGTAAATAAGTCAAAGAGACTTAGCTCAATAAGATTTATAGGAGTTATCAAATCTTTAGCATGACTTCAACCATGCACATGCTAACAGAAATCAGAGCCATTGGTTGTTTAACTTTTTTTTTTTTTTTAAATTATGCCACTTCAAAGAGTACAGGTAAGTCACAGTATTATTAATTCTCTCTCAGTATAAACTAGGTAAGACTAATGTGTAAGAAGGTGTTACCAATACAAAGACAGACCTGGAAAAATAGAGGTGGAATTCGGTGGTGGCAGCACGATTTCAGAAAAGCAAACCCAAATGCTTGCAGAAGTGACTTGCACTATTCATTATAATATCACTTAGTTCTGCAAAGACAAGCAAACTGAAATGTCAAGTCCTCCCAGCTGTTTCCACCCCCCAGTGATGCACAACTGGTCAGTCCCACATCTCCTGCTCATTGCACACATTGCAATGCATTCTGGTGAGCATGAGCAGCAAGTGAATGAGAAACTGGAGAAAGGGAAGAAAGGAGGGAACAGTGCAGATGGCGGGGGGGGGGGGAATGACAGGAATTCTTGGAGTTGCAGAGAGGGACAGAATAATTAGAGCTTGATGTGGTAGCTTAAGAGGCTCTGTGTTGCCTGAGGCAAGTAGAATACACTTGGGTTTTTTTAGTTTGAGAATTTTTCTAATGTCTGCCAAAAAACTAGGATTCGATCTCAGATTTCACAGATCAAATCCTTGATCCAAAATATTCAGACTTCGGCAACTAACATTAGACACCTCTATCCACATGAAGGCATCAATTCAAAGGGCTGAATTTCCTTTGCAGCTCCTACCAAGTAGAATTATTTCAAATTGCTGGAATTAAATGTATATGGAAAAGCAGTTACTTGGATCCAAAATATAACTGACCACCTCTTTCCATACATTTTTCCAGGAAAACTGAAATAAGGCGAGTAATTCTCATTTACTATCCAAAATGCCATTTCAGGAGAACCCCAAGTTCAAGCAACTTTCAAGTTCAGTGCAAAGCCCTTTACTATACCAAATAGTATTTGCTCTGCTGTTTAGTCCCTACTTTTCTCATGAGTTTTTCCTTTCTTTGTTTTCATTTCTTTGTCTAGATGGGGAGGAAAGAATTGGCTAGCCAGTCACATTCCCAAAATAAAGGTAACAGAAACAACTTCAGAGTAGAGAAATCAAAACTAGGGGAGAAATGCACTGACTTCTATCAGGCACCGATCTACCCTTTTAGCAACGTCGCTGTAACAGTACTTCCTGCACTATCCCAATCATTGAGTCCTTTCTTTTAAAAAGTTATTCCGAGAGTCATAGAAGAAAATAAGACAGTTATATAGAACAGTGCAAAGTACAAGTGATCAATGAAAATGTGGAGAATACAGAAACCTCCAAGGCATGTAGAAGGCCAATGTACTACCCAGGTCACTAGAAGTAAACAAAGCCTGATTGTCAATTTGTCTATTTTTTTTCACGCATTTTGGGGGTGAAAGAAAGATCTGCTATCATCCATTTATACTAATAATATATAATACTACCGCATCACCTTATGGAAACCCAGCCAGGACCATGACATGATGCATCTCCTGATAGAGAACAGGCAGCACTTTGTGAGGCCTACTCTGGCTTGCACAAAAGCCAGCTCTGGACGGGGTATAGAAATCACAGAGCAAGAGCAGCCCAGAAGGCAGAGTTTGACTTTCTGAGTCACAGTGTTTCCTGGCTGCTGTTAAGCAACACAAGGATTCATTACCTTTACCCTATGCCTACGTTTTTTGAGACCTTGGCTCTGAGAACCTCTTCATAGGAAACCTTGATGTAACATATGCCCTCTTGTATTGGCTGGAGCATGCTCTCTCCCTTTTTACTTCAGCCAGAGCAGAAGCATCACTAAAAGGACACTCATCTGACAACAGCTGAACTTGCATCAGGACCCATGCTTATACCACCACGTGGAAGACTCGGCTACCCTAATGTCAAGTATAACCAGCAAACAAGGGCAACAAAAGAGTTAGTAATAAATCTGTTTCTCAGGCAAGTACCTGCTATACAAACAAGTACAGGCACTACAACTCAGTACTTGGAAAGTAGCTATTTATAAGCAGAGAGATGAATTAGGCTCATTTTTCACATTCAGTACAAGACAGTTTCTCAAGACCAGACTGATGAAAGGGGTGAATGCAGAGTCTGAGGCCAGATGGAATATTGCCCTTTCAGATCAATGTAGAAAAATGGTCTTTTGCCAAACAAATAAACAGAAGGGAAAAAAGAAAGCAAGCCTAATTATACCAACCTTTCTAAGAAAGATTTCCAAAAATACTTATTGGCCTTATCCGGAGTGGAAAGTTTCAGAAGGAGAACCAGAGGTGTTTTATTTTAGCTTGGCATGAGTAGGGAAATTATAGGAATGATTTCTAAGTGTGGCAAATGCAGCTGCTTCTCAGAGACACTGTTTAAGGGTTCTACATAAAGCCATAAAACCCTTGAGAGACTTGTGAAGAGCTGGCATGGTTTCATCTGAATGTAGGATTTTTTTTTTATTATTTTTTTTTTAGAGCCAGTTGGATTCTGTTGTAACAGAGCTCAGGGCAACACCATTAAGACAATAGTGGGAATAGAGGGAGCATCACCATGTTCAAGGCTAGGCCCTCTAAAACTCCTATTAGAATGACACAAATCCAAATATTTGAAATAATGAGAGGATTAAACTTGCCAAGGATTATGACCTCCCTTAGTTTTAGCAAATCACAGTTAGTGTACAGAAACAGGCAGAAACAATTCAGAAGAAGAAAAAAGTTCAATGTCTCATTAAAGCTTGCCAGACTCCCATTGTGACTAGAGGAAACATTCCTGTTGCGTTCGAACTTTGGGCGGGGAGAGAGATATGAAGGCTGGTGGTTACCCACAAAGAGAGCTTTGGACTAGGCAGAGATAACATTATATGGGCACATTGCTGAGTATTAACTTTTCCCTTTAAAGGGGGTCATACCAGCCAGCACAGGAATAGAGGAAAAGGCAGAAAGCAGAAAGTTTCTCAGTTTTCAGCATGAAATTCTTCATAAAATATAAACAGGGAGGAATGAAAAATTGATAACTCCATTGCGGAAAATATTTTGGTCATTTGTGATGCTGACACAACCAAAGACTGCTCCAGCCAGTTCAATAATATACCAGTTTCCTGTCAAAGCTAGGTTTTGACTGGAAAAACTGCAAACTCATGTCCTTTGGGTGGAAAGCTTTACATGTTTGTCCTCTGCATTTTTGAAAGGCAGAGGTTTTCTAGAAAAAAAAAAAAAAGAAAAAAAAAAAGAAAAAAAAAGGATGATTTGGCCAAAATACTTATACAAACAAGACCCAGGTTGAAATGCAGAAGTAGGGTTACAAGGGTTGGTCAGTCTTTGGGGGTAGGCACCAGGACTGTCAGCTGACCAGACACCAAGTACGCTTTAGACTCACACTCAGGAATTCCAAGCTCCTTTGCACTCTGCTTCACACCAAATATCCACAGAGCTTCTCTTACTTTCTCCTTCACACATCATCTTTCCACTGCCTCACAGGAAAGCAGAAAGACTGTTAGGAGTTTGTTCAGGTCTATTCTGCAGATGTACAGAGCACTTGCATCTAGGGTGATGGATGAGTATTTAACATTTGAGAGACTATTGATGAAGATGGGACTTTCCCAAGGTTCATTCAGCGTTCATCACACATGCATCAAAAATCCCAATTCCTCTGCTTTAAATTTTCCAGCATATATTTTAAATTTCATTTCCAGTGCACACACACACCACGTTTATGATTTACTAAGAAAATTCCAACATGGCATTCAGTAGGAATACCAGTTTTTGTTGTATTTATCATTCTTTTAAAACCTTGCTGACTGTAATTGCAGTTTCCAAGACTGCAAGAATTATTTAATACGATGCTAATCTAAAGCTACAAATACAGTTTTTCAAGAAAACAGAAAAGGAGGTTCTGTACATTTCAGACATCTATCCCAAGCCAGCACCACTGCATAATGCAGTAGAACCATTCATCCTAGTATTTCATAGAAAGATGAAAGATTGCTGTTTCTGCAGATTGTGAATGTCAACAGATGCCATCCTTGGCAAGCAGGAAGGAAATAACAGCTCCTGGACATAAGATATTTCACTGAAAATACTCTTTCCTATATAAAGGATATTTTACTTCATATATGTCAAACAAGCATTAAAATTGTTACATTTTCACACGAGGTTTGTGAAGTGACCAATAAAAGCAAACCACTTTCATCTTGTATAGATTAAAAGAAGCACTTCAGACAGGATTGCATTCAGAAACAATTATGAAATAAGTACAGCACATGGAAGTGGAGTTTTTATCAGTAGCAAACGTCATCGAGATGAATGAATATTTTACAGCTATATTTTCAGGTACATTTCAAATGTGCCTCACTTTGCATCAGGTCTTCAGGCAAGGAGCTTGCTGTTCTAACAACAGATTCACAACATTGCTCATCAGCTGATTTTGAATATAAGCAGTTTGAATCTTCACAAGTGGTAACATAAGAACAGAAAATAAATATTCTTGAGGTAGTATACCTCTGCCATCTCCCACTATTTGTAGTTCTTCCTTTGGTTTCAGCAAGCACTGGAGCTGGCTTGAAGTTATGGAGAATCACCAACTTTCCTTTATTTTGAGAAAGTCTACAATTTCCTTACTCTACAGCAACACAACTCTATATAATAATCAGAAGAATAATCTGCATATCACTTAATTTTTTTCTTAAAAGCAGAGACAACTAGAGAAATTAATTAACCACTCATAAATTTAAAAGTGTGTGTTTCATTCTGCGTGTCCCCTCAGTGGTAAGGATGATGATTAACTCTGATTAGGCATATCAACTGCTGAACTTGTCTACTGTAAACCCAATGGGCGTGCTGAGCCTTTTACTTCTAATAAGTATGTGATTTTCTCCTTAAAGTTATGTTTCTTCAGATAGAGGACAAGCAGTCTAGCTATATTTTATGCTAACACTCAGGCCCCAAGTCACTGGTTTTATTTTCAGCCTATCGATTAGAGAATTAACCCTCTCCTGTTTTTCTTCAGAGCAGATAATAAGTAACTGTTCATACAATGGTGGTAATGATAACCAATTTCTCAGGCTCTGCCAAAATGAAATATGTCTGCAATTTCCTATTTTTTGGGTCCTTTTTCTCTCCTGTCTATCCAATGCATCAGCATCAGCTTTCTTCACTGCTTTGTTTCACAGTTGAGACTCTGCCAAGATTCATCATTTCCTGCTTACGCAGCAATCTAAACCAGACCTTTTAATCAGATTTTCTATTGTGAATCTTTTTCCTTTTCACTTTTACCTAAGACTCACAAGCCCTGAGAATTAGAGAAGTGATGGTTTGGTTCCATCTTCTCCTCTCATTTCCTTTCTTTTATCATATTCAAACGTGACTTAAAGGTGAATATATACAAAGATACAGAGATTTTATCTGAACTCATACCATTTTTTTTACGTTAGCTGAGGGCACTGAGTGAATTTAGGTCAGTTTTTATCCACAAATTTCTAGGCAAGGATCAGTTCAAGCCACCAGTTTAATATAGAACCTACCAACTACAGATCCCAAACCAAAAGACCAATATTTCACATAAAAGTATTTTAAAAACTGGGCCCACATTTTTTAGAGAGCATTTCACCCAAATTATTATTCTTTGCAATTTAGAAAATAACAAGGAATGGGATTTCCCCATATTTTCATTGTTACAAGTATTATCAAGAAAGATAGGAAACTAAATTTGGTTATTCCAAGCTCCAAGGAGCAGATTTTCTTATAATATTAATTCTTGGGCATGGAAGAGAAGGAAAGAAATTTTCTGTATTCAACATACAGTAGTTTTAATTAAAAAAAAATTGTCATCAGAATAACCCCCCCATTTCTTACATAGATTCACGTTATCCTCAGTAAAACATGGTAACAGATTTACTGACAGTTTACATCTTACATTACTGGTTAATAAATATATATTAAAATAATATTGTTAACACTACATGTATCACAGTAGTGGATTCTTTAATAAGCACAAACAGGTATACTTGTCCTGTATACCTGTAGCCCAACAAGAACAATAGATGTGATTTTTTACTGCTAGGATGTTAGTCCACAAGTTTGTAAGTAGTCATTTTGTTAGCCACAGGCAACATAGGGTTAACAGAAAAGAAGTCCTATAGCACTCTTCATCTTCTACAGTTACATGTTGGCAACTCCATTTCCTATTAACTTCTAAAAATTAGCAATAATTGCAAAGCTTCTTTTGTTAATTATATTAGCGATTGAATGGCTTAGGGAATTGGCTAGAGCTCAGTGTATAGCCCCTTCAGTTTAGAACAACCTTACCTTGTCACTCAGAGTAATAGTTATCTGAAGGTTGACTTCCTTGTGGCATAGTTTGGTGGACTCGGAGACCTAGCAGGAAATGGGCCGAGAGAAAATTCACACTGCATTCAAGATCAGACTACACTCCATATACAGATTACCAAACTAATACACATACTTACAGCTGCACAGTCAGGAGCAGGATGCTATATCCAACCAACAAGCTGGGCAAACAGTTTGGAGATATGTCTCAGACTGCTGCATTGGTAAATGATGAGCTCACATGATTTTTTTATCATAAAACAAAACTTCAATTAATTAAAATAAATTTTAAAAAATCTTTATATTTTTTATTATTGTTAATAGAATTGCTGCTGTTCCTATTAACCATGTAAATGTTTCATGCTTCTCTCTATCATTTTAAGAATATGATGTCCCTATGCTTCACTTGCAAGTTTCACAGATATTTTTTTCAACTTTGCTATTAGAGGAACTCCACAGTCAGAAGATGAGCATTTGAAAGGAGCTGAAGCCTGAATGATTTCTATGCCTCTCACAGCTCAGGTTTCTGGAGGAAGCTTAGAAGAGGTGATGCTTGTTAAACGCTAAATGCCACAGAGAAGGTTTCTAGGACTCTCACTGGCACCACAGTCATTTCTAAACAGAGAAAATCCTTGTGTATCACAGACTCAATTCTCTATTTTCATAGTTCACTCCATAGCTCACCACAGAAAGAAAACAAGATAATAACTGTACGTTTTCAAAACCAATTTTGCTGAATGCCTTCATTGTACATGTATGAATAAGCAACAGTTTTTGCATTGAAACATCTCAAGCTTACACTCTACATCTACTGATTGCTCTTTGAACTATGGCCTTCTTGCTCGTAATCATTTTGAAAAAGCACAAAAAACCCTAACCTCAGGTTTTCTCCTCACCCCTTTCTCCACAGATTATTAGCAATTAGTATTTTAAATAATTCACATTTCTATGGCATGTTGTAGAAGCATTCTGCATCTGACCCCCATAATACAATGCACAGTAGGCAGTATGTTACCAGGGGCCTGGCAGGGACATGAGACCAAAAAAGGGAAGTGTTGGTCACTGGAAGGCTGATACATACAGTAGCAAGCATCATTAAAATACACAAGCTATATTGATTTAGAGCTCTTCTCAAGAGTGCATAGTCCCTTGCTCTTTTTAAAACAAACCAACCAAACAACCACAAAACAAACTCAGGACTTGCTTACAGGAGAGGAAGAAACTAGTCATTTTCTAAAAAATCTGGCTTTCCCAGCTCTTTGTATGGAATTGTCAATTTCTGCTGCTCATTTGCCCTTAGGGTATCTGGTGTTCCTTCAATACTCTTTGGACATCACAAAAGGAAAAGTAGTACTTTGAAGGAAATAATAGAGCAGTAGGACATAAGCAGTTAAACTAGAAGTTCTTACCTACATCTAAATGTGACTTTTGTAAGAGAAAAAAGATTTCAAATTATTGTTGCCAAACTGAATTCTTTTTCCAGGTTTCCTTTTAAGTGACAGAACCCTTTTTAAGGTGGTTAGAGTATTAAACATTTCAGCACAAGATTAGTGTCAGGATGTATTTTTTGTTATAAAGAAAAGTATCACATAGTTAATATACCCAATATGGTATAAAAAGGTGAATGGTTCTTAAAAGTATCTTTTCTTTTTCATAGCAGAGTCCAAATAAATGCCCGAAAAAACACATTTGCATCTTCTGCAAGATGTGTGAGAAAATCCTTCATTGATTAAAAAATTGTCTCGTGTAAGAAGTAGAGCTTTCACGCAGTTCAATACATTAATATCAGCTAGCAAAAACCATTTTCACATTACAATCTGTACAAATCCACAGAAGTCCCATGGATACAGCAGCTTTAACACGGAATGATTTGGCCCAGATTTATTCACTTGCTAAATACAGAGGCAATTATATCTGAGAGATGGTGAAGACATGCCATTGTATTGGTCTTTTAGTCTTCATTAAGCATTGTCACAGCTGTTATTAATCTGAAAAGTTTTACTGGGTTAATCTCAGAAGTTTCTAAAGTGATCTAATTTTGGAAATTTCTAGAAAAACAAATTAATCAAAAGTTAGTTATACAAGCAAATTTTATCTGTCTACAGACATAGATTACTCTGATAGGATTAGTTTAATATGTAAAAGTAAAATGTCTTGCAAGATCTGCAGGGCCTAGAGTAGATGTTACCTGCTTGCAATTCCAAAACTATGTTGTCATCCCTAAAGAATTATCTAAAATTTATACTCTGTTCAGTGATGAAACAGTTTAAATTTGATTAAGCAGACAATAATTTAAAAACAATCTCTTCCGCAGTTCTAGCCCTGTTGTCAGCTTGGACTGGAGGTGGAAGGTCTTAGTCATACTGTGCTGATCTCTTGCTATGTCCTGAATGTAAGCATTTTTCTGTGAAAAGTAATGTAGAATTGACAATGCTACAACCTACTTGATGTTAGACAGATCACCAGGTTGCATACAGTTCCCAAGGAGACTAACACAGGTCAAAAATTGGTCATACAACTACATTTTATTTAGCGTACAAGAAGCCCCATAAAAGACATGCAATAAGGGAGGCTGACCAGAAGTTGCCTGCAGAGAAACTGGATAAATAATTTGATTAGGTATTAAAAACTGCTAAAGAAAAACACAGAAAGCCAAAGAAAGTTCAGTACCTGTGGGAAAAGCACAACCCAAATCTCTCCTAACCTGATGAACATGGAGCTCTTAGCCTTACAGAATTATGACTTCTTAGTCATAATATAAATAGCTCAATATGAACACATTGCACATATGAACAGCAGCAATTACAATGGAAGATGACACTTGAATTCCTTTTAAAAAAAAAAGCATTAAAGAAGTAAGGTTGCAAGAGTACATAGGCTTTGACAGGCTCCCATATTGCAGCCTTCCTCTAACTCCCGTGGGCACAATACACATACAAAGTAATGTTCTCCACCATAAGTGATTCAAATTAGGAAAGATGAAGGAGTGAGTGGAAGATACAGAAATGTATTTGTGATACTAAGCAGCATGGCAAAGCTAAGCTATAGGCAAAACTCTAGTCCTTATTAAATGATAAACATTTCTGTGGCATGGATTCTCCTCTGAGATCTGATCCAAGGAAAGTCCTTGAGATAACCTCATAATTTTAGCAGGCTTTATTCCAGAACACTATTCCTGAGGGAGAATCTGAATTATTTTCCCGTGGGCTATTTAGTTCTTCGGAGGGCATTGCATGCATAACCAGCCAGACGTACAAACTGGTTTCGCACAGGATTCAAACACCATTTATCTTTTCTTACTATGCTGCAGTATTTTTGAGGATGTGAAACCATCCCAAATACTCTGGGATTTGTTCTCAGGAGAGAGTTGTTTCAGGCCAGCTTAGCTCTCTGTCTTTGACCTTGGTCAACAAAACCACCTCCCATCATACAAGCATGCCTGTATCTTCTCTCCTTCTGGAAGTATTTTTTTGAATCTCCTCTAGTCCCTCTTACAACATCTGGCTTCTTTGTACTGCCTTTATTAGTTTTCCACTACTTCAAACCTCCTGCCTGCAGATAGGAAATAAAACCCCCTGGCTTTCTCAGCCCATTGTCACAAGCTATTTCCATCTCAGCAACTAACTTCCACAAGGTATCCCTGGTCTGCAAGGAATGTGGTGAAGCTCCGGTCAGCAGTATCAGAAACATGTTTGAAAGAGACTTTTAAAAAATTAAAAAGTCTCATAATCCCACGGAGTCAACCAGAGCACACTAGCTACACACAGATTCCGCAAAGTTATCAAAATAATAAATACTCCTATGTGGGAAAGTTCAGCCCAGAAATGCTTGCACACCCTTGGGAAATGCCATTGATTTCCCTCCCAAAGTTTATGGAAGCTTTATGCATGTGGGCATGAATTAACACCAATTCATAAATAATGAATAGTGAAAGATAATTTAAATAAATTATTTGCAAACAACTTATGAGCCAAACGCTTTTGCTTGAAATGTTCTCTCAGCAATTTGAAAACAAGGAACAAATTCATAAAAATCTAAGTCTTGCACTTAAATAGACCGCAAACTGAAAAAGGGCAACATATGCATATATTATTTACTACAAATGGAACACCCTTCTCTTGACAAAACTCTTGGAAGGTTTAGGATAAACCGACCTATTGTGCCTTTTCAGCTTCTTCCTCAATTTTACAGAACAAGGGAACATTTGTGCATGCTTTAAGCAAAAAATACTGAAGACCAGATTCCAAAAGGAACACTGAAAAATCAGACTGCAGAATCTGTATTCTGCACAATACATACATGCAGAATGTTTTTAAGGTAGGCTGCACAACAGCCTGCTAAGTAGAAACAGATATATGTCTGTAGGTACACACCTGTGTTAATGCCAGTGTGACATCAAACTAGATATATATGCACCTCACTGAGTTTCAGCATAGTATAGCTATAGGAAACAGCCAAATCAGGCACATGTGCTTGGCCATGACACTGGAATGTGGACAGTGATGAATCCTGATGTATAGAGCGTCCATTCAGCTCCTCAAATATGCATGTGGAAGAAATATGTATTTTTAATGTAATATATTATTGATGTATATTAAAAACATATTTCCAGCATTTACAATATATTGTAACTATAATGAACCTGCCACCTTTAAATAATATGAATAATGTATGGACAACGCTGTACAGCACATGTGCTTCCTATAGATGAAAATAAAATATATTTGACAAACGGTCTTAACTGTCTTCCTATTCTCTCTCTGGCCAAGGAATGACTGAAATAGGTGGAACAGGATTGGGCGAAAAATAGCAGTATGTTGGTAATGGTACATAGGTATATGTAGGTAATACCATGAAAAAAAAAAACCAGAGGAGCACATACACCCCTTTTTAGCAGTTAAGAATTACATGGATACTCAATAATATTAATGTAATTGTCAAAACGTATGACTACATACATATATTCTCACCTTCTCTAGAGTGCTTCAGTATTGACAGTATAAATTTTAGCAGAAGGAGACTCTGGAACAAAAGTCTCTGTGCTTTTAAAAAAAAAAACAAACCCTAAAATACAAACCTGTAGAAATGCGGTATTCTTATTTTTTCTCTTCGGGGAGAAAAAGGCAACCCAGAAAAAAAAGCTGTGTGGGTTTTTCTAGAACAGTGGGAAAACTATTTGGGGCAGAGCCCACTTTTATAAATATTAATGAAAGAGTGGAGAATGAAGTGCAAAACAGATTAAATGTTTTATAAGGAACACAAAGCAGACAAAGGAATATGCTCTGAATGATAAAGACCATACAGTCCACCACCACTTCTTTTGGTGTTGAGAGAATATTTGAAGAAGGGAAGACTGGGAATCATATTATTGGAGTGTTAAACTACACCTCATAATCCACATTATGAAATAATGATTAAAAATAAATGAGAAGAATGAGAGCTGAGCACCAGTTATGATGCACTATTTACACCTACTTGGTAAGCTCCATGTCTTGCTGTTTATAAAGGAACTGATTCCTTTTAGGAACCAGTTGCAGCTGGTTGCTTAAAAAAGAAAGAACAATAAAAATAAATTGCTAAATAACTCTTGTTCTTCCTCTTCTGAAAAGAGATAATTTTCTGACTGTCAACATTCTTTTTAGGTGCCAAGTTTTATATCATTGAGATTTCTGATGGATTTTTTGCCTTGCTACCTAACTCAATGATCTAAAGTGCCAATGTAAAAACCAACCAACCAAAATACCCAAAACAGAAACAAAGCACTGAAATGAATGAAAACTGGAATATAGACAAAAAGTGAAGAACAGCTGACTTTTTTTTTTTTTTAAGGGGAGAGGAGGAAGGATTAGGACTGTTGGTCAGATATGATTAAGTTTAAAAAGTACAACCCCTACTACACTTTTCCCATCTTGGAACATACCACTTATGTCATTAACATTTAAATTTGAAAAACAAAGCCAAAATGAACTGGGTAATAAGCTCATCAAAAAGAAAGCATTACTTTCTGAATATTCTGTACCAAAGAGTAAAATTTTGGCGTGCATTTTTTTCCCCCACTTGATTTCCTGCTGAACTGGTGAACAATTAGAAACTCTGAAATCTGACTACAAATCTTGGATGCAAACTTGCCCACACTACTCTTGATGAACCTACAACATGAGCTTTACCAGACAAAGTGCGGAGGCTGACAACATATGGCTAATCCTGGGTGAGCACAGATAGACACACAAGTCCATATGAAAGAATTTCACATATAGTGTGCAACAGGATCGTCCAAATAAAATATCTTAAGTTTTCCATTTCATTTCTTCACAGGAATCTGGTCCTGAGATTATGTGTTATCATACACAACTGCGTAACTGCTACATTGTTGTACCAATTACACTATGTCAATGCTATTTTTCACATAAACAGTGTTGACAGAAATGTATACTGCAGCCCCGAGGCTGTAGAAATGTGCAAACTCCCAATGGAGCTTTTATTTTATCCACACTGCTGTTTGATAAATCTGCTATTTGGTTCTTTTTGTTCTCTGTCTCTAATCTGTATTAGTGCTTAAAGTACAATCCTGGCCATTAAGGAATATTGTTATACGTGAAAATTATTAGCTCAGGGAGAAAGGTGATTGTATAAAAGACATCATGGTTGTAAAGTGAAGCATTTGATTGGAGGCATTTTGTAGCTAGGAGTTATAATTTTCATAGCTTAAAGTTAACTTTAAAAAAATAAATAAATCTTCTAGGAAAACATATTAACAAAACAGAATCTCAATTCATTTTCTTTTTGTTGTTGCCTTGTCCATGATGCAGGAAGCCTAACAAGCAAGTGTCTATTGAACTCGTTCAGCTTTATAATAGCTTTTGTGTTTCCTTGAGGTTGAAAAAACATTAATTTAATTTGGAAAACATGAGTGTAATTTTTTCTTATTCCTGTAGACTTAGGTCCTGTAACTATCTCTGAAATCAATGGAAGACTGCCAGTAAGTGCATTGAAAGTTGGATCAGATCCCATATCATCAAGAACATCACCTTATTTTGATTTAGATTGAGGAAACAATTGGTTTATGACTTTTGTCTTAGTGTCATAGTATATAAACATCAAAATGCTAAATTCAGTTATACTGTAGTATATACTTAGCAGGTGACTTAGGAATGAAGGATCAGCCCCCAAATCCAGCAGATCATTATCCTAACATTTACAGTCACCAGCAGAGTGGTCCAAAGCCCTGAGGAAAGTACATATGGGAAAACTGTCTGCCCATGAGATGGACCAGCTCAGATAAAGGCTCTGGACACCCATGTGTAGTATGCTGCAGCATCTGCTCCTTTCTGTCTCATCTCTGAGACAGAATCCAAACTTATGAGTTATGCATGACAGACTGGTTACACTCTACATTTTTTTCTTCCTCTCTTGGACACAGATATCTGAATCAAGAGTAGAGAGGCCTTTCATCCACAAAACCTAAAGCCCGCTCCTGCTGTAAAAGACACTGGTTTAGAGAATTTATAGAAACTATTTTCAATCTGTTAAAAGAGGAGCGTTATCTGCCTACTGTAAAAGCGCAAAGATGTTAAAGCGGTTACCAAAGGAGTGGGGAAGCCTTCCTTAAATCCACCTGTTAGACTAAGAGGATTCAAACTTACACTTCCCACCTGCCAACAAAGTGTCATAACGCCTAGTTAGAAGCCACTGGGAGGTAAAGTGCCATCCGCCCATCCTTTTGAAGCTGGACCTCTGCCTAGTAAAGAATGCATCCAGAAGGTTGGCATACAAAAATGAAAAACAAGAGCTGGCTATACAGACGGTAGTGCTGCATCCTGGACAAGGTTCATGCTCTGAGGATTTTTTTCATCCATCTACTCTTTCATACAAAATTGTAAATAATCTCTGAAACATGGAACAGAACTTTTACAGTTACTAAAATCAGTCAGATAATTCCAAGTAATTTTGTTATCTATATAAAACATCCCATTACCTTTTTGACTCTCACTCAATTCCCTCCTTCCAGGGCCACAAAAATGATCTGAGGGCTGGAGCACCTCTCCTGTGAGGACAGGCCGAGAGAGTTGGGCTTGTTCAGCCTGGAGAAAAGAAGGCTGCGGGGAGACCTGATTGCGGCCTTTCAATACCTAAAAGGGGCCTATAGGAAAGATGGGGAAAATCTTTTTAGTAGGGCCAGCTGTGAGAGGACAAGGGGTAATGGTTTTAAACTAAACCAGGGTAGGTTTAGACTGGATATAAGGAGGAAATTCTTTACAATGAGGGTGGTAAAACACTGGAACGGGTTGCCCAGAGAGGTGGTGGAGGCCCCATCCCTGGGAACATTCAAGGCCAGGTTGGACGGGGCTCTGAGCAACCTGATCTAGTTAGTGGTGTCCCTGCTCACTGCAGGGGGGTTGGACTAGATGACCTCTAGGGGTCCTTTCCAACCCAAAACATTCTATGATTCTATGAGTTATTATGGTGGAGTTCCCAGTCCAACCACACATTCTGTTGGTATTTCTTTTCATCAGTTTTGAATTTGCCTCCTTGAAATTTCATTAATGTGCCGTTGTTGCACTACCCTCTCTGAAACCTTTTTTTATTGTTTTATTACAGCTCTTTCCCTCTTGTCTAAGGAAAACAATTCTAGCATTTTCATTTCATTTATTTTATTTGCATGAGTGATCTTCCACAGCATAACTAGCAAAAAGCATTATTCTAAATGATGCAGCATGGTAGGTTTCTATTAAGGCATTTAATATTTTCCATATGATCCTTCACCCATATTCATTCTAGTGTGCAGCTTACATTTTCAAACACAGCTGCACACTAAACTGCCTATACTGACATCTTGACATCGCTAGACCAATCAACACAAGCTATTAATACATATATTGAATGCAGCTACACCATGTTATAATTCTTTGGAGAATAGGAAATATTCAGTATTTTATCAGAATCATTAATTAATCCATTCACGCCTAAATTCCTTACGTTTCAGGTTCTCTTCATCTCTTCAGAAATTCATTTTTACCATTCTATATGGTACCACTACATTCCGCCTGCTGATCTCTGTCATCAAATTCAATTAAAAAGACCATACTGATGGCTTACTACATTGAACATAAATCCATTAGGAGGTATAAATGGAAAGGGAAGGACAGTCATTTAATGGTCTTCTATGTCTAGGTTGCAAATTTCTGATTAAAAGCAGAAGTTTGCTATGGAATAAAATTGCCCCAGAAAACAGCATAGCTGAACCACAGAAGTAATAGAACTGTGTTCCTTCTGCACTGGAAACACACAGACTAGGAGCACTCCAGGGATGAAAGAGAATGGTTTAGGTCACTTGGGACTTATTCCATTGTCAAAAGAAATTCCTCAGGAGTGATTGCCATTGTGTTTGTAGACCCTCTGTGACAGTGCAACTAAACAAAGAATCAAGCTAATAAATTATGTAAAAAGCATTCAGCTGAAATTGCATATTCAGAGATATAGGAAAAACACAGACTCGCACATTCGATGGAAAATGGTGAATAACATGAAATCCAATACAAACAGGGAAGACCCACTTGTTCCTCAGCTGCTGTTACCTGACAAAACTCACTGGATAAAGGGTTCTGATCTAATATCTAGGAGGTAAGTTAAGGATATATTCCTAGAGTTCAGAAAAAATAAACAGAAGGAACTAGTGCTGAGTTCCCCCTTCAGAGTCATGGACCACCATGCAATAAGTGTCTTGCACAAAGATCAAAATGAGCCCTGCATTGCACTCCCTGCTACGCTCGTAGGTGGTGATCAGTGAGAGTTCTGGGTTGAATTTGGTAACCATGAAATAACTGTGCATGTATTGTTGCAACAACTAGTTTTATAAACGTTTGAGGAGAAGCTTAGAAGAAAGTGAGGGATCTGTATGTCTTGCTCCAGCTGCTAACACCAGTTCTCACAAAATACCAGCTGGCCAGAGCCAGAATTTTACAGAGGATGTACCAATTCTGGCTGGAGCCAGAGTTTTACGGATTCATCTTTAACAATCACTCCTATAACTACGCATACTATTTTAATATGGTCTCAAAAAACAGAAATAAACTTTTTGTTTTCAACTAATCTTTGCAACTAACTGCAGTCAAGACAGTGCCCAAAAATTCTGTATAATTAGAACAGCCATCATACACAAGAATTTTATAAACTCTCTGTGCAGGATGAAGCACCTGATATGTTCCTGACCTACCAGAAGAATTGAGATTGTGACCTCTCTGAAAATTTATGGGAAAATTGTGTGAAAGAAAAGTATACAGCCAGCTGGTGGAATTTACAGAGCCATAAATGCTATTGAACTTAGTAAAGAGAAAACCTCAAGCAGCTACACTTAGAACACTAGACGCGCTTGTTTTGGATCCTAGAGAAGCCAATGATACAGAGTAAGATTAACAGTGAGAACTTTCGGAAACACATTACTTGGGTAGATTGCTAAAACCAGATTCTATCTGTGTTATTTTCTATGTGAAGTGGTTAGTTATCTGATGTACAGAAAAGCTACTCTACAAATTAATAAATGAAATTACTGAAAATATAAGCGTAAGGAAAAGAAGCCTAAGGTGCCCAAGAAGATGAGCTGAAAAGAATGCACTCAGTTAGATAAATGCCTAGATGTGGCACAAGACCACATTCCATTTTACCTGAGCTACTCAACAACAAGCTGGACTAAGTCTAAAACCCTAACTAGGCAAGACAACAGGTGTAGGTTTACAAGCTATGCTGCTGATGCTTTGGTCCTGAGCTCCATTTTATCAAACTACCATAATTATGGAAATATCAGTAAAGTCTACTCTTTCCTAGAGCTCACACAGCTAGGCTTGTGATGTCCCATGACTGCTGCTTCTTGTGCCATGTCCTGTTTCTGCTCTCCCCTTAACTGTTTGCTTGCTTATTTCTCCCCGTTGTTACTCGTTAACAGAGACTGAGCAGCTCCATTTCAAGGAAACATCAATGCTACAGGCACAGCACTGTCCAAATAAGGCCATTTATTTCACAACTTAAATCTGAACAAATCATGAAGTTTAGCTTTATGGTAATTTTTTCCAATACATTTGACCATATGTGGGCCTAAGCAGCAAAAGCCAAAAATCAGTTTAGAGTTTGTCTAACACTTAGGAACGTACACAAGATTTTGATTTTCAAATCCATCTCTAATAAATTATTTGTCACAGAATGCTCAGACATCTTGAAATTAAATGATTGTCAGGATTTCTTTTGTAAAGCAGCTCAGGTCTTTGTACCCTTAGACAACTTCCCTACAATATGGACATTTCAATGAATATTAGCAATCCATAAAGCGCACCGTACTGTCATTACTTTTCCTATTATGGAACATACAAATAGTAATTTCACACACTGAAAGCAACAGAAAAATGTCACAGTGCTTTATCAGAACAGAAAAAAAATTATTCCCTAACGGATGTTCTTATTAATGCGATACAAAGAGTATGACAGCTCAAGCTTTCAGGGAGAACGTGAGGCTTGAAAATTATTCAGGTTCTATGCTATAGGTATGTAACCCTATATTTTCTCCCTGAGGCAAATTTCCCACTGACTTCATGGCCAAATTTACCCTGAATAAGAGGGACAACCTACTCTAAGAAAGATGCTGCAATGCAGAGCTCTGTTGAACAACTTCTATAGGGACCTAGATGCTAGCAAAGGTGCCCCTAGAGAGCTCACCCAATGAATTTGACTCTGGTCTTTCAGCTCTAAATAGATACCATACTTTTTTTGAGAAATAGCAGCCCTGCAATATTAATGAATTACTTTTTTTTTTTTTAATTTTTGGAACAAATGTTACTGAGGATTCAGAATTATGGCTACTTACATCATATGGCTAGTGTGAAAATAACCCTGTGTAATAACAGAATCAATCCATTAGAAAATACTAATTAAAATCATAATTTTCAAAGATGAAAAATTACTGAAAAGTGTTTATTCTTCATGAGAAATCAAGCAAGAAAAAAAAAAAAGGAAACCCCTGAACACCCACACCCCTCCCTCAAACTAGCATCAAACCCAGTTTGCCAAGCAAGGATCTCCAAAAGCAGCATAACACCCCAAATTGTTTCTTAAAGTTTTTTCCCAAGTGGTCTTCCTCTGCCAGAATTAAAAAAAAAATCTTCAGCATATCAGAATCTCTGCTGGGAAAGTAGGACCAGACAGTTTGTACACTCAAGCCACATTCTTGCCTCTTCTGTTTTCATCCTGATCGCCTCCTTATGGACCTTGCAGCTGGTCACACATTTTATATTTAACACAGCCTGGACTACACCTTTGTACAATTTAACAAAACAGTGTGCACTAGAAAACACCAGAGATTGTAAAGCCTACTCATGCTTTTTAAACATAATGGATGTCTATCTGGTGGAAGAGGCTCCTATCTGGAATGATACCCTTGATGAAATTGTTTTAAAATCAATTTGCAAGGCAAAACTTATGTCAAAGAAGCAAAAAGGCAAAGAAAAACTGTCATTACAGACAAAAAAGTTTAAAAAGATAACTCACCACCATCAATCACTTCGTTTCTAGGTGTTGTTTTCTTTTCCTGTTAAAACAAAACCATCACTGTGTCAGACACCTGACTTGACTCTGCTACACAAAGCATTCAATGGCTAAACATGTCTTACTATTGATCTGTTTCCAATCTATTGTACTGCTTCCCTCCAGATTATTCTAGAACGGCTAAAGTGTGTTCTTATCTGTGACCAAACACCAGAGAAAGCCAATACAGCTAGAGATACAACCAACCAATATCCTCAGATAAGCATTTCCAATTCCATCTCTTCCATTAAGTCTTCACATGGAACACCCTCAGATCTTTCTTGCAATCTTTCTTGTAAAAAGCACTGTTTCTGCACTGTTGACAGAACAACAGAGCCTAATAAATTTTTACAATGATATGAACATTTTCACCCAATGAATTCTGTGCGGCAACACAGAACATTTGTGGTGCCATTTTTTGTTGTTTTTCTGCCGTGTTATAGAATACAGAAGACCAGCAAGCCAGAAATACTAAGGAAATTGAAAATTACAGGTCTTTTGTATGCTATAGGACTCTAGTTCAATGCTTTACCTGTCACAGAAAAAAGAGAAAGATTTTTTTTATTTTTTTTTTTTACCTTGACATACATTTTACATATAATAAAAAATTCCTTGCAGAAATATATTGGTAAAATAAGTCCTGTAGTCTTTCTTAAACACTAGCTGTGCAAACCCAAATGCAGATCAGCACAGCTCACCTGATATTGTACAAACTACCGATGTTTTTACATTGTTTTACATTTCCTTTATCGTTTTCTATCATTATTTGTCCCAATTCCTACAGTCTTTAATTATCATATTTTTCACAAACATCTCAACAGAATACTCCAAGGAGAACCTATAATGAACTATACAGCTGGAGATTCAGGTTCATAGAGTAGATGTAATTTAAATCTTTGGTCACAAACAGTAAAAGCTGAATTGGGGAAGAGAATATAGGTATTCGTAACAAGCAGGTTCATCAAGAAGTAAATTCAGCTCAGCATTATCTGTGCGGACAATTGCATCAATGCCTTTCACAATATACGAAGCTTTCCCAGTGGAAAAACTTATGCCTAAAGAGAGAAATCCTGCTCTACACTGATTTGTCAGAACAATTGAAATTTGAGTTCTCGTGAGTGGAGACCAGAATAAGAAAGCTCACTGGCATTTATAGTTGTGACTATTACCTGACCTATGAGGGTTTTTTGAGCCAGGAGGATAGTACATACAACTGAAACAGACTGTTCAAAACAGCTGTACAGTTTCTATTCCTAGAGGTCTTAAAGAACTGGCTGAATCTGTAACAAATGTTTTAGGTACAGCAAACCTTGTTCTGTGATACAGGAATAAGTGGATTACAGCTCAAGATGCTTTCTAGCCCTACTTTCTATGATGCTGTGATAGGCAAAACATTTTAATGTAAATACTGTGAGCATGGATTTCATCATGGGCAGTACAGCCTGAACATGTAATACAGTCTTAAGCATGCCAATTCTAATAACATTAATGTATAAGTAATATTCATTTTATTGGCATTGACAGCGACAGACCTACAGAAAGACCAACAATAAGAACTGAGCTCCTTGCTTGTCGATCAGTAGCATGATCCAGCTAGTACTCCAAAGACCCTCATGGCACCCCCAGACTGGGATCTTGCCTAAACTTCGTATTTGTCTGTCACAACCACATCATGTTTTCCCCAAACATATCATACATCGATACCTGCAAGACTACTAGAAAGAAGGGGTTTTGCTATTATCATCAGTCAAGCCTTCCTACCCAGTAAGCCTTTTCTGTGCATAGCCTTGCACCCAAGGAGCAATTCTGACCCACTGAGGAGCAATAGCTGGAGTCCTTGGGCATCTGGAGCCCATTCACAGGAGTATTCCCAGAATCACGACAAGACTAGAAAACCCACAATACTTTCAACAAGTCTCCCTGGAGTAATTATAAACAACCCAGCCGTGCACAAGATAAACAATCCCCAGTTCAATTGCTGAACAATTACTGTTGCAATAACCAAATAGGGGAACAGAGATTTGTGAACAATAATATTCAAGTCCCAGGAGATAAAGAGGAGGAAAACATCAGTGTGTTAAACTCATTTCCTACACTCAGGGAAGTACCCACATTTGTTCTTGTGTTTTCATTAATCATATGTTCTGATGTCTACTCATCCAAGCAGATTTTGTTCTGAAGATAATATAACACTTATTAATGGAAAAGTAGAGGCATTCTTAATAAGCAAGGTGTCACTTCTTCCTGAATCTTCAAGTGTTATATGTGCAGATAGAATGTTCCTTGAAAAAAAAAAAAAAAAAAAAAAGGAAATTGAGCAAAACAACAGCTGCAAGGACAACGAAAATTTTTGGAGTTAAGCCATTGCAATGTGTTTATTTTGCCAAAAGTCTCTTGATGAATCATTACTAGTTTTAATTGCCAGTGGCACTGATAAAAATTATGTACTTTGAACAGCAAAGTGGATCGACGTTCTTTCATCGGGGACCAGATGTTTTAAAATATACTTAAGGTGTATCCTGTACGTAAGCTGTTTGCTGTAGGTTAATAAAAGCATTTGAGGAGTAAAGGTAGGCAAGCCCCACAGTGATAAAAGATTGTTTCAAAAAATTGAGATTTGCCATTTCCACACATATTCAATCAAACTAGAACATCAGTTATTCCAACATAACAACATGAATTAGCCAAAGAATAAACAAAATAATTAGAGGTAGTTATGGATCTAGTCATTTGAGTAATCTAGGTAATTTGGCCCAGGGAGCGTTAGAACAAGAAAATTATGAACAGATTACTTTTTTCAACTGAAAGGACAGTGAACCCAGTCCCCTGGTTCTGCAGATTAAAATAGTTTCTTAAAAATGAAAATGGATTCTTCTTATTTTCTGAAATGATGTAATACTAATTTTTTTAAACAAAGGGTAAGTCATTTAATCAAACTATAGAAGACAAAATTCTGATAAGATCTTATTATAAAATCTCATGTGGGCACTGTTTTGATTTCATTTTCCATGCCATTTTATGTTGCACATGGTTATTCACAGATGTAAATTTTCATCTACAAAAGTATTCTTAGTTACCTTTTCTACCTATGGGATTTGTTTGCAGGCTCATATAACTGCCCAAAGCTCTCCAACTTAAAAAAGGTCATCTTATTAATTTTAAAATTCAAATCAAGGAAATCACACTCTGATCAGAGAAAATCCACACGGAGAAACAAGAGCTAAATATGACAGCAGGAAAGACACGCTTAGCTCTAACTTTTAGAGATGTGAAACATATGAATGGACCACTTGTCTTTCCAAAACTTCTCACAAAACACCAGCAGACTCTTAAGTTACCTGAAGCACTACTTCCATGTTTTTCATTTGGGCTCCATACAGAGTATAGTACCAGATACACAAAGTTTCTTGTATGCAACTATGGAACAGAAATGTTATCGCAAAACTGTCTGCACTCATGTTTGAAAGCTCTGAAGTAGGCAGCTACAATAAGAAAGAACAAAATTAAAAAGGCAACAAGTTGTCCTTTTTTACAAATTCAAGATCCCTCCCATTGAGTATTCAGGCTCTTTTTTCTGCTACAGCTTCGGTTCCAGCAGAGAGGAGGGAATCAGAAGGAAGAGGACAGACCACCACCCTGAAAACTGGAATGAGATGAAAGGCATGCAAAATTGGAAAGGGGGAGGGGAGCAGAGCAGCTCCTGAGTCAATGGCTACAAAAGCAGAAGTTTACACTCTTGGTTTTTTGGGTTTTTTTAAATCTCACAGACAAAAAAAATCTTCACTTCCTTCCTTAAGCCTGTGTTTTAGACAATTGTATTCAAAGGGCACAAGCTAACACTGATGTATTTTATGCAAGAAGAAGCAGCATCTAGAAGAGAGTCCGAGAAGCAGAAAAGGTCTCCTCCTGGCTCTGAAGCCTAATAGCCGTTGTACCACTGTGCTATAATCCTTTGACCTTCCTTCCCTTTTGATGAAGGAGCTGTAATGTGCCTCTATGACAGCCTATGAAGGCTGCAAGTGTTAATTTGGTATTTGGCATTTGAAATTTATTGTGCATAACTTTCAGAGATCATTTTTAAAGCATTCCATATTGCCTCCTGCATTACTGTCAGAGCTACCATAGAATACTACAGGAGCCAAGCTATACCAAGGGAGGGAGCTTCTGGTAATATCTACCTTAAGGTACCACACATGTGGACTACTATCAGTTCACAGGGCTACACCACCATAGAAGAAACAGGCCCATTATTCCACACATTGCAGGTTCATTTTTCAAGTTAGTCATGGACTACCCAAATCTGCAGCTTTACCTAAATGTAGGGTACTCAAGTCCTCATGTCATCTGTGTTGTCACTTTCTTATACAGGGAAAAAGAGAAGACAGCCAAGGAGCGCAACTGATACAGTCCTGAGCTACCACCCTTGGAATTGCTTTGGTCCCATTCCCTGCTGTCCTAGTCTCTTATGACCTCTCTTCACCCTCTTAATCAGGTTAAGTATCAAAACCAGCACCTCATTAACTCTAAGCAGGCTTGGGGAGATAAACAGACTAAAGGCTGCATGTTAATTAACAAAGCACTGGGATCCAAAAAGTTCCAGGCTTGCTGCTTTGCAGTTCATAACAGTGGGCTAAATTTTGTAAGGATTATTTCTCACCCTAAGCAGGTTGTTTCAAAGAACCATGCCCTACAACAGGCAGCAGAGAGGATGTCTCTGGTTTTGTTCCTAATCACACTTGTGTGTTCTGGAGAAGAATGGCTGGGAAATGTTTTCTTAGTAATACTTTCAATTTGATCTGTCATTGTTAATTGAGGGACACACTATTTCATTATGTTTCTCTTCCTGGCAGCCTGCACAGTAATTGCATGCAGTAGCTAGAGACAAGTGGACTAGCAGTTCTGGAATGGCAAACAGGAAAGATGAACAATCTGAAAATTAATCTCTTCTCATGGTAACAAACAACTGAAGTATTTTTAAAAAAAAGCAGTTTTACACCAGTTCCATTTTGCTGCACACTGAGTAATGTCAACCTACTATGAAAGGTTTCGTACTATTCAAATAGTAAATGAGCTCCAGCTCCTTTCTGGAGTTCATTATTCTATAAACTTAACTTTCATGAGGGTCCAAAGGAAAATAAAAGGACTTCTGAGGAGGAGATGCCAATTTCAGCTGGAGATTAGCGTGCTTTATTCCACTGCTCTTATTATACATGACACTGAAGAAGAAACTCCTAGATTAATCCCAAGATGTGGCTTTTTAGTGAGGTTGGACTGCTTACAGTATGTAGCATGAGAGTAATGCCTGCGAGAGGAAAAAGAAAAATATAAGCCACAGAATGTGAAAGCAGAAACTATTTTTTCTTTACTATAAAAGTCAATCCTATTGCTGCCATGACAGCTACTTATTTTTCTTTTGTCTTCCTGAACCAACTCTTCAGAAAGGTCATACTACTGATGTTTAACTGCAGGTGACTTTTTAAGGAAATAAAGCTTTCTTGTTAAAATGCAGAAACTAGTTCTCAGTTCGGCATCCAGATCAGTAGATGGGTTAATACATGTTAGATGCTGAGCTCTTCAGAAAAGCCAAGTCAGATATCCAGAACAAAAGTCTCTTGCAGAGGCTACAGTAGTGCATTATTGCCGATGTATGCCATGGGTTAGGCTCACCTTTCCCAGTAACATTAAAGCAGATCTTGAACAAATGTTCCTACCTCAAGCATTAGAGCTAATGTTCTGAAAGTTAACACAGGCAGTTTTAACAGCCAAATATGTACAACTAAAGGGCTCTTATGAATTAGATTTGCAAAGCAATTACATGTATAAATAACTGCGTATTCACTGTGAGAATGATGGCAAGCAATACTGAACAGCAGGGCCAAGCTTCTTTCCATGACAAATAAGTAGGGAACTTTGTTCAACTATACATCTAAAATTATGGCAGAGAAGAGAAGACTGACAGTACCCAAAAAATATCAGGAAAATAAAACTGCTTCTTATTGTTTTAAGCATCCTATTTGAGACACAAAATAATATATGTCTTTTTTTCAGTGTTTAAACCTTGACAGGATAAAAATAAAGGACCAGCAATATAAAAGAAAGTGCTCAAAACAGGAGGCATAAGATACATGGCATTCTGGATAAAGGCAATCACGTCTTTGTCTCTATAAGGCTTCATAACTAGACCCCTCCTATAGCTTTCTGAAAGCAGAAACTTAATCCTTGATGAATTTTTTTTTTCCCTCAGCACTTTCTTGGAAGTTCTATCTATATGCATGTGAAACTATACCTTCAGGTACTTAAAAGAAAACTGGTAGGTGGCCTAAGGAAAAGGATGTTAAAGTATTTGAAACAGTCACTTTTGGGGAGCAAATATCTTCTTTTAGATGGCGAGTATAAAATTTTTGGGGCTGGGGGTGTGCTATTCTGTTTCAAGACCCTAGAAGTTTTCTTTCAACTAGTTTAATTCACTGATTAGTTTATCAAACCAGATCTTGTTAACATGCAGCCACCACAAGTGGGCATAACTCAGAGCATCACCTTAGGCCACCAATTCACGCAAATGAATGCACATATTTCTGACTCACCTTGGGAACCCCATCAGCACACCCACACAAGCTCAGAACTGCCCGAGTTAACCGGGACACCCAGGGAAGCAGGCTGTGTTAGCCTGGATGCCAGGATCAGTGTGCATGCAGATACAACATTTCCAGTATAAAACTACTTTATTCAGACCAAATTCAGGCATCTCTGCCTAAGTCACATTGCTTGTGCAAAAGAGGCTTCCTGTGCGTGAGCATTGTGCAGGCTTGATGCAACCTGGAACTCCTAAAAATCTACAAATTAAGTGATAAAATAAGTCACGATAACAACATTTTATTTTATTTTTGATTTTGTAAATATAAAATTCCAGAGCAGGTTGGAACTCAGGTCAACATATCCCTCAATTGTGCAAGATTTCTTCCATACACATTCTATTTTTTAAAACCATTTTTCAAAAAAAGAAAAACCTCAAATGACAGGGTTTAATCAGGGGAAACTATTCCACAGTACAATATATCTCACCATTAGGACTTTTTCCTCCAGATGTTTTGGCTAGAATTTGTCAATTCCACTATTCCCGTTTATGGTCCCCTTTTTTCCAAGTCTGAGTCCTTTGCCCTCTCTGGAATTTCCAAGTAACAAATACAAAGCCATCATGGTCTGTCTTGGAAATTGTTTGGCTAAACTTCCCCATGTTTAGCTGCTTTTTTTTCTTTCCTTATTAATATATTCTCCTACCCCCTCAGGCACATTTAATTCTTGATGGGCTGTGTTTGAGAGTAGAGAGAAAAAAAAATGCAAGGAAGAAAGATGTTCTAAGGTAACATCAGATCTTTTCCAGCTAACTCCATAATTAGAACTCATTCAAAACTGTCCTAGAAGAATTTTTCTATAGATAGGAGACCATTGGTTATATGGAGCAACACCCAACATCAAAGAAATTTATCCCTTTTGTTTGAAGCACTTAATACTAACTACTTCAGGTGATTTCCACATGGTTGACACATAGGAAACTGATGATACATGTGCTGGCACTAAAGGACCGTGTGATGGAGGGAACTGAAGGAGAGGGTCAGCGGCACAGGAGTGAGAGCTAGTATCTTAAAGGTGGATCACAGAGTAACAAATATTCATGAGAAAGAGGAAGAGCAAACATCTGGAAGGCAGACCAAATTACCCTTAAAGCACTGAATCTCAAGGATGAGCCCAGTCTCCAGTGTGGTAAGGATTAATACAATATTAAGAGTTTATAACACAGAAGCTTCAAAACAGTGTCAATACCGTGCAATGACGGATGTGGTTTAGATGTACCTGAAGCAGCCAGCTCCATCCTAGCCAGGGTGGCAAAGCACAATACTACAGCAGACTGACAAAACCCCAGCATATATTCAGTAGCTAAAGTCTACTCTGCTGAAGACCTACTGCTGTACACATATAAACCAGTTTTAATAGGACAGCTTAGACACATCATGAGCTGTAATGGTTCCTCTGATCACAGCAGGGCATACCCAAATCTAGGTGAAGATGTAGACTGTTTTTGGTTTTTCCTCCTAGAGCTGAGTGTATGCACCTATATAGAATTACATAAACTCATATATACACAAACACGTGTGCGTGTGTGTATATATATGGATTTAGGGTTCCAATTTGTGACTCTGAGTTTCAGATCCAAATCTGGATCCAGATGCTTCATTTGGGGAAGTGGGTGCAAGGAAGAGAAGGATTCAGAGAGAAGGATTCAGAGTTCTAATGTGCAGCAATATGGATACAGGCTCTGAAACTAACACAAACTTTGTGCAAACAAAGAATAGAGGTATATTTACATTAAAACTAAGGAATAGTCATTTTGATCCTTTTAACAAAGTAGAAGAACTTAAGAGCAATGCTCTACAGTTGCCAGGTGTGTTCTTGTAACAGCTGTCCATTTAGATTCAGATCTGGCTCACCTGTAAAAAGCTGCTGTTTCAATCAACTCCCAGTAAAATCACAACACACCCTTTATGTGCTGGTGGGCACAAGAAACATTCCCATACTCCAGCTCTTTCCCTTGAACACAGGGATTTCTGCTTCCTACACATGAACTGAGCATCTCTTAGAAATGCTAAAACTACCAGGGAGAAAACTGCACTTTAAGAATTTCTTACACAGTAATACATTTGATCAATGTGATATAGGACTGTTCTGCAAGAGGACAGAATTTATCTGCTGAGTAATGGGCCACATTACGCTGTTAACCCAAGGCAGAGCCAATGCCTGCAAAACATGAAGTGTCAGCATGAAATATACAGCACAATGATTCTTATTTCTGTTCCCAACCCTAAATCTACATTAAAAGGAGTAATCAGAGATAAGAGGACTGTACCTAGCAATATACAATATAGTGCATTTTTTAAAAGCAAGTTCTTTTGAATACTTTCTATCTAAAGTTTCCCTCACTCTGGGCACCTACCTCAGAGGTTCAGCACTATGAAGAGGATTATTTATGCTGACGCAGAAGTCCATAAAGATAAGTGAACTTGAAGCCTTTATAAATAATTTTTGAATGGTGAGTTCCTGAATTCAATCTACTGATATACTAATACATTACAGATACTGTCTCAAACACATTAAATGTCATTTCCTTCTCACCTGGAATAAGTTTTAAGAATTGGTACAGTGTATTAATTATTTTAGCCAATTTATGAATTGTCTAAAGCAGGAAAATAAGGGGGAGGAATCGTTTCAATAGATATTGTATATGATCTTCTGTCCCATGAAGCAGTAAAAATCTTTCTACATTTCTTCAGTGTCAAAATTAGGACCATCAGCAGGAGAAACACATGGAGTGTAGGTTACGAATACATAAATAAAACAGGTGAGATTTGCAAGGATCAGAACATAGACAATATCCTTATTTACCAAGAACTAGAAAAACACTTTAGAAGGAAATATGCTAATAAATATATGACCACGGGGATGCTCTGACTTATGATATCTGGCTGATGTTCTTAAGAGCTAAGATGCAGTCCTGTAAATCCATCACAATCCTTGAAAGCAATTACTAGCAGGAGTAAAGGGATTCAGAACACAACCTGGAGCTGAAAAATATCCCTATAAACCTACAGAATGCTTTTATCACCTTTTCACATATCAGGGTAGTACACAGACTGTAGTGTTATGGGTACACTTAAAAAACCCTTTTAGTGTCATTCAGAGATCCTTCTCACCAACTCTAAGGTCTTTTACCAGTTCTTTGTTGAAGAGCTGTACATACAATGGCCCTGAAAGCAACTTGCATCTCCCTTTCTATTGTTGGAGTAATTTGCCAAAAAATAGCACAGCATTAAAAAACCTAAAGGCCACCCCTATTTTACAGTGTTGGTGGCATATACAATTACAAGTAAGATCAGGCAAGCCCAGTGGAGGATTCATAAAACAAACATAACATTTCTTGTGTAGCAGTATGAAGACATTCAGTAAAAGCATACATATCGATGACAAAATGCAGTTCCTTAACAAAATGAGACAGATTTTTCTCATTTCTGACCTGATAGCTTTACCTTCCAAAAGATAAGGCACTGTAAAGCACCAAAAGAACCAATGGACACTGCTGACCAGGACACTGACAAAAGGAAAGGTCAAGTAAAGTCTTCCAGGTCATGGGCATACACAAAATTGCAAGTGGGAAAACTAGAGAATCATTTTTCTTCTCAAAGCTGAGCTGAAGCTGGGACTAACACAGCATCACAGCTACACATTAAAGACTCCTTAATATATTTTTTTTCTGTATTAATGAGATCCAGCCCAATTTCAGGCAAAGTTTTTATTCTTAATCTAACTTTGATTCAAAGCAATCGGAAAAAACACTGTGGTTTCTAGAGCTATTTAGTCTAACCAAATGTGGGCAGATCCTGCTGATAAAGGAATGATCTAACTGAAATGAATTTTTATAATCAAAAATAAACTAGGCTAGAGAGCTCCAGACCCATCCAAATGAAAGAAAACTTTAAAAACAATAATTATTTGTTGCAGCACAGTTAAATATTAACGCATCCCCTTTAAACTCCTTCCAGTCAATCACTTTAAAAATGACAAAACATGGGGTTACAAGGGAAATAAAATGTAACGTCTAGCTAACTTCCCCTCTGTGTTACATCCAAACACTGGAAAGGCCCAAATAATTTACACAGATGTAAGAGGACAGAACCTGAATTTCAGAAATACATAGCAAAGGCCAGGTTTAGGCCAGACTTGAGCCCCTGCTACAGGAGCCCCTTCTTGTGCCATCCTGTTGCAGCAAGTCTTAAGGACAGCTTCCTAACTCAGTTCCATGGTACAAAGAAAGACATCCACCTTTCCACCACCCCACAGGGAAGTAAATTAAAGCAAAAATAAAACTCAACAGACCACCACACACGCGAAACTTCTCCTCACAGCTCAGCCTCCCACACTGCACTGCTGACTGAAGTGGCTTGCAGCAGAAAGCAATGAAAAGAGATGGGAAACACCTGGTTCTGCCTCCCCAGGTGAAACCTATCAAGCTTTACCCAAAAGGTGCCCTGCAGGGCATTGGTTGCTCTCCTGCAAACATTTTCAATACTCTGTGTGTGTTCAGACTAGAGCGTTTTCCCCTTTTCTGCATCTTCCTAACCCAAACCTGCAAGTCCTATGAGTTGGTCATTCCCAACAGTGGCAGAAGATTGAGCAGAAGGGTAATCTCTCCAGTATTACCTGCTGGGAGGTATCACACCACTCCTATGCTCCAGAAACCTTGACAGTTTCTCAGAGCTGTTTGTTTGTAATCTGGTCAGCCTACTTCAGCTTGTTGGTTACATCACATTTGCAGGAGAAAATATCTTCAAAGCATTCCTTACCCTATGAGCTATTTGGCAGAAGGAAAATGATGACAACTCTTCCTCCTCTGGCTAGTCCGAGAAACCCTCGGTTTCCTTTGCTCTTTAAATGTTCTGACCCCAAAAAAAAAAATATATTGTGTTTGAATTGCTCCAAGCCTCTCTTTCAAACCTGCAAAATAAGGGTAAAACCTAAAGTTTATTGAAGACCTTTACAAGGCATTTTCAAATACATGTTTTAACATATATAAGAGAACATCTTCTAAGTACATGTATTGCACAGATTACCCTACACTTTCCTAGTTTTCATGTGTGAGATTGTGTATCCCAGCAACGTTCCCAGTAACTGGCAATACCCCAGAAATCCTCCCACAGATCCAGCAGCCAGCTTGTCCTTCCACAGTTGAGTCATAGAAAAGAAGGCAGATGTGCCATGAACTTTTTACTACCTCAGCCCTCTCCTGCTTTCAGCAAATTCCTGTTTTTTCTGTATTACTTCTGAGAAGGATGTGTAGAGAGCAGGTAGCTCAAGCCAGCTCAGAGGCCATCCTTTTTCCTTATCTGAGACAAAAGCTTCAATCCTAGTCTTCCATTTTTCTTTGGCCTCTGGGACAAGCTTCAATTTTCTTCTACAAAGCATACAGCCGTGTGCCTGCACCAAATAGCCAGGGATGCCCCTGGGCTGGAAACCAGAGTACAAAATAACAGGATTTTTATTGCACTTTGCCTCCATCAGCTGCCTTCAGCAGTACTGTCCTCATGTAAGCCACTGCCTACCTTGTCATTTGCTGCCTCACAAAATCAAAGGGGATCTCCCTGATGTCTCTCTCTGACTGCTGTCATTGTAGTAGCATCTCCAGGACTCAACCAGATAGCCTAGAATAAAGGAAAAGATTATTAACAAGGCTGCAGAAATACAAAGCAATGGAACAAGAAAGGAAGAAACTAAAACTAAAGATATTTGAAAGAAGTCAAGCTTTCCTTCTTGTGCAGTAATAATCCTTAGATTAGACCATTGAAACATCACCTGCAGTGTAGTGGAAAAACTGTTCTCTTTTTTCACAGACTGACGTTTCTTGTCTCAGTTTTCTATGGCCATTTGCAAGCAATAAACATCTACTTATTCTGAAGGCTCTTCTGAGAGAAGAACTTCATTTGTTGAGTCTCAGTTAACGGCTAGGATGACTTTGCCTTCCAGATCACACTGAAATCGTAATTTCCTTCATTTAAAGCACTGTAACAGTAAAATGGGGCATATTCTTCCTCAAATGACGTTTCTGGAAAATGACAAATTTTTTTTCCAAACACAAAAACACTTGAGCAATACTCTCATATTAAGCAGTGAGGACAAGTTAAGTCCTTATAGACACACAACTGCTCACTAAGAAAGGACTCATTATCTTCCTTCTATGTTTCCAATGTCATCAATCATCCTTAATGATTTCCCCAAAACCATTTTTGTGCAGATGTTACCATTAATTATACGTGTCCTCCTAGCCCAGTTTCCCAGGATGCAAAGTCATTTAACTACAGACTGTTGATATTAGCATAGGAGACCACATAGGTGCATAAGATTGGAGCTGAGCTGAGCTGACTTTGGGCTTTCCATCTTTTCAGTGACATTTTGCCTGAACCAGACGAAGGAGTGTTTTATATTAGCAATAGGAGATCCTGCTCTGTTTTGAGGGGAAAAAAACAAGTAGCCTTCACACAATGTTGTGCTGTCTTAAAATAGACACTTAACAGTGCATTTTCAGGATGATTTATTAATTTATAAATTGATGTTGCAACCAGTTGTAATTTTTTGCCTGAAATCTTTATTGTGTTGATTATTATGAAAAAACTTCCTTTGGGGATTTTGACTTTTTTTGATGAATTTAATCTGACTTAAGCTATTTATTTTACACTCTTTGCAAATATCAACAAATATAAAACTTCCTTAGCTACAGATGTCTATGCTTTTCCAATACATAGAATCAGACTTACAGTAAAGTCCATGTAACACATAGACAACATAATCATCTTTGCCTCATTCCTTCAATGTTCAAAGTTTACATCTCGTATAGTAAGGCAGTTATATTATTCTTTAATCCATAATCTGCACACATCTCCATAAATAAAAAGATGCATTCATATCAGATGCAACAAAACAAATATACATACTTCCATTTATATCCAGTTTACCATATTTATTAGTCACAATTGACACATAGTCACCACAATCCTAAAATCTAGTAAATGCTTTGAACAAGATAGATTTGGTTTCTGGTCTACCTGCCCCAGGTCTTCAGATCAGTTTTTCGTTCTTGTAATTACCCTGTCATTTTCAACAAGGGTTTTTCCTCTCCTGCTGTACAGTAGACGGTAACAAACAATGGTGAAAACTGAGTATGGATTAAATATTTCCCTTTTGTGATATAACTATCCTTAAAGCTATTCCATAATTTGTGAACTGTGCCATCATACACATTTTTAAGCATACCTAACCCTGAACAATGTTGGAGCAGAAACAAGCACAAATTTGCTAGTTTCTGGAACAGCAGGGAAAGGAAGGTACAGCCTTAACCTTGCTCCCTGAAAAGCACAGGTATAAATCATTCCTCACCAAAGAGAAGGGAGGAAACTCCTTGGCATTCTAGCCACAGGTCCCATTATGACGTAGATTCAATCACCAGAGGTTAACTGAAAAACCATAGGGAAAAAAACCCAACAGTGTGATTTTCAAATTGACAGTGTGAGATAGATAAGATATTAAAACAACATCCATAGTTAGACAATTCTTAAGAGGTTCTATTTCTTGGGAGGGAGGTGGGTTATTATAGAATACAGTACACCAATTATGGAATATGGACATTTTTTGACAGTGAATCTGGAACAGACGCATTTAGAAATAGGGGGGAGGGGTGTGTGTATACAAAAATTTAAAAGTATTGATATGAACCCCAAATGTCAGGACTACAGTTTGAAGAAGAAAACACTATTGTTCATAGTTATAGCTATTAGCAAGTGCTAGTAGGAAACACTAGCACATCACATTGCTTTAAAGTTATAATCATATAGCTTATATTTAGTTTAAAGCTATAAACCTTCAATAAATATGCTGGGAACATGTAAGATGCAGTGATGTGATAAAAATCATAAGCATTTAGCTATTTTATTACTTGTGCCTTCTTGTACCTAAGCCCATTTTCAAGGCAGAGAAGAAAAGATATTAAGACAAAATTATTGTCACAGCTTAAAATTGCACTAATATTAAGTTACTTAAATGGGCTAAAAATGCTGAAAACTATTGCCACTTACCATTTCAGGTCAGTTTTCCCCCTTCTGCACATATAAAATAAGTCTTTCGCCTGGCTTTGCCACCAAACACATTCTTTCTACAGGTATTCCTGGAGTGTTCAGTGGATCAAAGCTAGTCATAAAGGTCTGTGTTCCTGCAAACCTGGTGTGTGTTTGTTTTACTTCAGGCACACAAGTTGTGACATGAAGCTTATAAAAGGGATGATATACACAACATTGAATATATTGATAGTAATGTATGTTAAAGTTTTCCACATAGTTTTTTAATTAACATTAAGTAGAGAGGAAGGGATGAAAAAACAGAAAGATACTATAAGTGATTTAAATGCATTGATGTACTACTTCTACACTAGACTCTTCTTGTATAGCCGTTCCTTACATTTAAGTAAGTTTATGATACTGGACACAAAAAAGAATATACATTCATATATAGTGCATTTGTTGCCAACTGTTCCTTAACTTAATCTTTTTTGATAAACAAAACAAAAATAAATTAATCATGTTGTTCCATTATTCTGAGCTAAAATGTTTTGCAGCAGGTTAAATAAAGTAGAAATGGATCAAAAAGATAGCTTTCATATGAAATAAGCTACTTTGTTCCTCTTGTAATAGTATATCTAAGTATAAAAGCATCCAAATCCACAAGACATCTGAAAATAGCAAGAATTTTAAAAAGGAGTAAAATTTGGAATGAAATGGACTTTTTGCTGTTGTTTGAATCCCAATCCTACAACCTCTAACCCTGAAAACCGCAAGGGAATCAGCTGGGTTTTTTGACCATAGAAATAGAAAGTCTTTTCCCATCTGAAATACACAGATTTTATCTTCTATCATTATAGGTCTCTAATAAAAAAAGCTTTGAGAAGTTGTGTTTTGGTTTTTTTTTTCATTGCAAATTGGAAAATTAATCAGAATTTTATAGTCTGACAATTCTCCTCCAGAAGACAGTCAATAAAACACGGAAACTTTGGGTTACTCTGTAGCTACCGTAAATAACCTCTGTATGACCTACAAAGTGAAGATGAAGAAAATAGGACAAGGGAATAAGTATCTATTCTGCTTTAAAAAAAAATGCACTTAATCGCTTCAGTGAAGAATTTATTGGCTTATCTAAATGGAAATATCTTGATTCTTCTCTTACTTTACACTCCTTTTTATAACCATTGTTCCATAGAGCTCAGCAGAATTACCTGAAGTTCAGGTCTGGATCCAGCCACTGCCAGAGCCTAGACTCCAGTTTGAAGAGCCCTGGCCTTTGGAAAGGCATCAATTTTCTGACTGTAAAACAGAAGCAAAACCTATTCTGCCTAGCTTGTCAAAGGAAGAACCTGCTAGCGATGAATATGAAGTATGTCTGGTAACAGTGCATGTAATGAAACAGATGTACAGAAATCCCACCTTGCTTAAATTGGTGACTTGGTCACTCAGGACTCTAACTCTCTTGAATCTAAGACTGTGCCTTATTCCTTGGATGATAGTGCTGCTCAGCAGGAGCTTCTGATGCCAATGACAAAGCCAGAAAGACAACCAAAGTTGAAGAACAATTGCCAGCATGCCATAGGATCCTTCATTTCCTTATATTATACATTCTTCCAGGTATAATAATGCAACAGGAGCAGGACTGTCACCCACTTTTGATCATGATAAAGGATTAGTTTGGGGTCAGCTCAGCTAAAGATTCAGTATTAGTTCCAACAAATCCAGAATCTTTTAAGGTCTTGAAGTTCAAAAGAAAACTAGCAGGAAGGTAACACTTCAAGGGCTCTTATTAATGAGATTACTGATTATTTTACTCGATTTCTTTAAAAGTTCTATTAAAAGATGAAAAGTGCTGTCTCCCAGGTGACAAAGGTTGCATTAGACCAGTCAGGACATTCCATTAAGAGGCATTAGACCAAGTCCTGTGTCTTCCTTTTAAGTTCGAGGCTTCTTAGAACCCAGACTCTCCAGAAACATTTACCTCACCTTCTGTCTCTGTAGACTCCCATCCCTAGTGAGCACACCGCAGCCTTCTCCTTTTATGACCTTCAGTGAATTTGTAGCTTCACTGTCCTAAGTTACACAGCGATATAAACATATACTTGGGTAGATATTTCATAGCATAGGGGGTTTTTTTCCATCTTCTTCTGAAGCACCAGATGTGGAATACTACCAGAGACAACATACTGGATCAGGTAAACGTGGTTCCCTGAGACGAACAGGGAACCGTCTTAGGTATGTCGCTAGTCTCGCTTTCTGTTACTGTGTCTTTTCAGGAAAAATACTCAGTGTCAGTCTTCCCAAACCCTTCATCATCCAAGTGTCTGATGGTTATATTGCACCTAGATGAAAACACTTCATACTGAAATGTAAGACACTAAGTCAAAGAAGCAAAAGGAGAATCATAATTACAGAACGTTATGCAGGCCAGTCATGTACAGAAAGAGATGCAGAGCCTGTTAAAGTGGCACTCACACCTCCAAAGAAGTGGGAATGTCTTTAATGGGAGGAATTTTAAAGCTGATTCCTGAGTAAGTTAGAGACTATTACCTTGCTGAGAGAGAATAGAGAAGAGACTGAATGTATATGATATGTCAGAATGACTTTGAGAAAAAAAAGATTGGCTATGAGATCTCAAATATTTCACATGGAAGGGTTGCTTTCTGAGAAGCTCAACCTGAGATGCACAAAATCAAGGGAAAAGGAATTTCTGACTACCTACATCAATCTGTTGAAATCAAAGAGTCACTTTATAGATTTTATTTTTGTACAAAATACCTGAGATTTTCTTACATTCCTTAGCCTACATTTTTTATAAAAATCTTTACCTTATTGTCTCTTTCAAATACTCTGTTTGCATATTACTATATCATCATTTGAGTTAGAGATAATGGGATAATAAACATTTATTCTTCAACCAATGGCATGGCAGATGGGAAACTGGGTGAAGTAGGACCGATTAACAAGTGTTCAACTCCCCTCCACATCATCCTAAGCTGTCCAAAAAGTAGTAGGCTGTAACAGAATAGTATCTGTACAGACTGATTGTAGAGTTGGTATCTCAAGAGTCATATGCAGAAAAAGAATTTTCTGGTGACCAGCAATAGCCAAGAAAGCCAATGGATACATGGCAAAGATGTGAAACACACCTGATCCTACAGACTCAAAAGGAAATTTATAATTGAAATCTTAGAACCAGGGAGATCACCAGGTCAGATATCACAAAACCATTTTTTTTCCCAGCTTAGACTCTGAAAGACTCTGTGGGAAAAGTTCTTCTGCCTCACAGATCACTGAGGAATAGAACACCTACTTGGGTTCCTCTCACTACAAGAGCCTCAAATCTTGCTCTTTTCTGCCTTGAGTTAATCTCCTGTTCAGTCTGAAATGCTTTTTACAAAGTGGTTGGTCTTGAAAAGGGATATTTGGGTGAAATAGATCTCCTGTGATAAACCAGACATGTGGCAAATATTCTAAAATTTCCTTCTGAGTTGAGACTTCCTGAAATCCAAGCTACCCAATATGAATCCATGAGGCTATATGGATCACTATGCCTCCTCATCTTCCTCTTTCCAGGTTACAGCCAAATTCTGACTCTACTTTCATTCAGCCATAGCATGTACCCAGAATCCTTGTTGTTCTGAGGTGGCAGAGATCCAGATAAATAGCTTGAGATGCTATTGCAGCAGGTAGTAAGAAGAAAGGATTATGGCCACCAGTTATTTAGAAGGAAAAATGGACTAATTTGGGAATGCAGCCTGTGTGCCAGTACTTGCCCTGAATACACCTTATCTGAATGTTCTAGGTGAACTTATGTTGAAATAACGTACATAATATTACACAGTTAAAAAGGAAGATGCCTTGATAAAACCCTGACAGCTTAAAAAAAAAACCAACAAACCAATGTAGTTGCTTTCCCAGACTCTTTGGCAATGGAACAATTTCTGTGGAATTGATTTCTTAGATAGGATGGATGCTTTTCTTTTCCTCAAAAACCCTGGTGGCTTAATGGTTTAAGCACTATTCATTCCCTTCTGGATAGGGCTGGTAACAGCCTAGTAATGTGAGATCTATTAGGATTCTCAAAAAATCCTGGACTTTTTTTTGTTTGAACTCTTAATTATGAATTCATTTGGGCTGAATAATATCCATGATATGCTTGGAGATTTTGCTGTGGAAAATCCCTTTAATAAAGAACAACATCTGAGATCTTGAAATACGCAGAGGTGTTTTTGCAATCCCCAGAGTACAGAAAGCCTTGAATGCTTACCAAAGAGGGTGATGCATGTCTATTCCATCTCCTAAAAACACTTCCTTGTTCAGATTTACAGTCACTAAGACCACAGAGCAATTTTGATCAAAAGAAGCAGCAGCAGCAGCTGTAAGGGAAAAGTGTTCATTTCTGATTGCCTCATCTGGACTAGAAGGAGGTAATAGAATAACTTTATTACACCAGATGCAGTGAAGGGCTTTATTTCATTTAATCTGAACAACAGAGGAATTTGTCACATAGAGAAGATGAAAATAATCTTGTTCTTCTCGCCACCACCCAGGCATGATGGTTATTGGCTCAGTCCACAGAAGAAGCTGGAGTTTATGGTGACTATTTACTAACTTTCTCCTGCATGACTGTCCTAAGCAGGCTGGTATTTTTCTACGCTCCAGAGACATCTTCTGATGAAAAGTTATTTTTGTTTGGTATTTGCTGGAAAGCATTTGTTTTGGGAATGTGTGCTTCTGGGATTTGTGGTAGGCTCAACATTTCAACTGTACACCATAGAATACTATTTGTTCCTTGGTGCAGGCTTTATATTTAAGTGGAATTTATTAACACTTATTCTTAGAACCTTCTGTATGCTGAAGCCATTCTTGATTGGCGATGTACACTGATAACAAACAATGGCCACAGATGTTTTGGTTTTGGTTTTTTTTACTCAGTATCCTTTCAGTGGTAGTACATATATCATGTCATTTATTTGTCTGAACTTAGTTTTGAGGGTTGCATATTCTGTAATTATATTTACACCGTTAATTCAGTATTATGGCTCTGGGTCAAGTCCTTTTTGAGCAGGAGCTTTGGGCAAAGTTAATAAACATGATTCTAAATGCCACTGTTTCTGACATGTTAATTTATTACAATGTCTTAGGACAAGGGCTAATATATCTAGAGAATGGAAAGCGGAGGATAATCAAGCCCAGTATTTATCAAGGAAGGCAGGCCAGGCAAAGGTATTAAGTGTGTTTTCTAGAATCTAGAAAAGGAAAAGCAAAAGTTATTCATTCCTTTTCCTCTAAAAAGAGAATGATAAATAATAACTTGTTTTCAATGTACTGGCAGGTTCATTAACATATATTTGGCTCACAATGCAGCCAGGAAACTGGGATCCAGATCAGGTCCCTTCAAGTAGAGCGTCCAATGTCATGATAGCAGGTTGCTCCCATTCCAAGTCATGAGAGAATACGTGGGGGGCAAGTACTTCAAAGTTAGATACAAAAATATAGTTGTTTGTCTCCAGTCTAAAAGTACACAGACCAGAAGCGCCAGACAAATCTTGTAAATGTGACTGACCATATAGACATCTTTCTTGAAAAAAACAGACTTTACAAAGATGAGTGTGTAACGGCCATAAATGGCTCTTGGGCAGAAGTAATGACACAATTCTAGGAGAAAAGAAGAAAGATCTTGGCAGGAGTTAGACTCTTGCATTAATTCAGCTCTGTCACGCTGTAGAGGAGTGGCTGAGTGAGAATGGGCATGATTTAGTCCCATTCAACAGCCCCTGCTCTTAAGCGGATGTGGGCGGACCTATGACCGGAAGAGAAGGTGAAGCCCCTCCGCTGGACAGATGACCCGTCCCAGTCACAGTAGCGATGTAGGCATGTGTATAACGGTGTTCTACCAATCACAGTGTGACATGTGTGTATGTTATGGTTTTCGGCCTATATATGCTTTTGTTAGCTGCGCAATAAAGGAGAACAACCATACTCATATTGAGATCCATCGTTTAATTCGGGCTGGCTTCCCCTTCCGATGACATCACGCATCTGTAGAAACTCTTTTAGTACTCAGCGTGTTTCTACTACATGTTTGTCCTGTTTTCTGGTGTCTTGACTATAGGACTAGAAACCAGCACTAAGCGACAGAATTCACAGGTAAACCACAGGTAAAAATGTCTTTGAATCACAAAACAATACACCCTCTCACAGACACTCACAAAACATAGTTAGGCATAATTCTTTCTAACAGACCTTTTTATATCTTGATTTGCAAGAATAATCCTGCCTCAATGCACTACTTATGGTCCAGCTGGAATCCCACTTATTATTATGGCTAATGACATAGGAGTCGCTTCACCTTTGGTATCTTCATAGCAATTACAATCTTCCCAGTTTCCTTGGTTTCCAAGGCCACAGAGGTGAAGCATGATTACAGGGGCTTTGTGTGTACTCAGAAAGAACAGCAACTTCCAACAGGAAGGAATTCTGATGGCCCCATAATGATCTACTACTTGAAATCCTGGCCTGTCAGTGTTTTTGTCATTGACTCAGCTTGCAAGTTATTTTTGCTAGACCCAGAAAGATAGATCTTACTTCCTCTTCACACCTTTTCATTGAAATTTCTAACTTCATTCTCCTAGGGCCTCTCTATTAGCATTTACTCGTTCCCACTAGTTAAAATGTTGGAAAGAAAAAGAACAACTTTATAAAATGGTGGGGGGGATTATCAAGCACTGGGAGGCAGTGGCTGCTAGTTCAGAAAAGTACAAAAAAATGCTTCTGAAATATGCATTCATGGTGCACAAGATCCTGTGCCTGAGAAATTGTATCTAATTTCTTCATTAACTGCACCAAGAGCCAAGGCCTATCAGGTCTGCATTATTAATGCTCCAAACGATATATTATGGCCCTAAATATCAGTGTTGCCTAACTCTGTTTTAGTCACTAGAGTATGCAGTCAATATAAAATCACTGCAAAATCCTTGTGTTCTGTTAAATAGGGTAAAATAAAACTTTTTAATCTAGCTTTTGTTAGATTAAACTGAAAAGTTAGCAGTGTGCTCTTAACTGAAATCCTTTTGTGCTTGGCACAGGAGAACTGAAACACCTTCCCTAAAAAAGATAAGTATCAAAAAAGTCAGGCTGTAATTCAGCAATACTTTTGGCTTTTGTGCAAAAAGCACTGGCTGCTTCTGCTCGTCCATAAGCTAGTTATTTCCTTGTGCTGATTGCATTCACATTGGCATAAATTTTTGCTATATTTAAGTGCATTTGTTAGGTATGCAGTTCCCAATTCTGGAAAGTGCTTCCTTCTAAGAACAGGACGTTAAGAGCAGCAATCACATCCTTTACGGGATCATAGCCGTTCCAAGGAAATTAATAATAGTCCTTATACCCAACCCAACTTCACAGATTCCAAAACTTCCTTACTTCTTACTATTTACCCCCCACCTCCCCTCTTTTGTGGATAATCACTCTGCTTTTAAACCACTTGTATTAGAAGAGACTAATGTTACCAGGGCATCTTCCACAGCTTAGGCAGAAAACCGTGATGTAAAAATTCTGTAGCCCTGGACCAAGGGTGCATTTCAGGGGTTCAAGCGCCACCTGCTGAGGATGAGGAGCAATACTCGCTGTGGGAGGCAAATGCGCGGGCATCTGTCAAAGTTTGAAATGCAATTTTCCTTTCTGAACTCAGGAATATCCTCATGAGCATGGAGCTGGGAAAGATGACCTCCTGCAGGGTTGTCCAGCTTAAATTATTTCATCATTCTAGGAACAAACTGTCAAAGCAAAGATACTCAAAGAATAATGATATCACACACACACACACGTGTCAGTGCTATAAAGCCACAAAGCCTGCTCTAGATCTGAATCTCTAACTGTTTACTTCTTTCCCTGTATTACTGTGGCTAATAAAGATTTTGAAGCCAGAATCTAGTAAACGATGATACATGAGCCAAAAAAAATCGAATTATATATCTTCCACGTATGCCAGACCTTGGAGACAAACTTCTGCTGTGTAACGCTTATATTAAAACTGTGTTACTGGAAAGAAATACTTTAATATTAATCTCTGGCTATCATGCCTCGGGCTGGACTACCAGTTTCATGAGTGAACAGAGCACCTTCAAGAGAAATAAATTTCCCATCTTTTCAGCTGAGACAATGAGAATTATTCCATACTGATGATGAATTTGTTTTCCACTCTCATTTCTGCTCAGAACCTGAATTAATCTGATAAAGATGACCCATTACAGAGTTAGAAAAATTGATGTGGCCCATGTGACTCAATGAAAAAGACGAGAGTTACACAGAGCTTGTTGAAGCAGGGAAGTGTCAGACAAGCTCAAAATAGTGGTGAGAAGAGGAGCAGCCCTTGCCTAGGAAGGACTCTGTTTGTAAGAGGCTCTCCCAGGGTTATGATGTGCAAGTTCCCATTTCTCTAATTAGCTGTGTCACCCAGTGAAACCAAAGTGAAACTGATTGGCATTAGAGAGAGTAAGTAGTAGGCTGGGGTGGGAGTGGTTTCCAGTGGTTCTAAAAGCAGCAGAAAGCAGCTGATGATAAATTGCTTTAAGCACCAAGACAAACCTGGAAGAGGCAACCGTGGACTCATTTTGAGTTTGCCATCTGACATACTCACAATTCTTTAATCTATGGTCAGCAGGCTAGTGCCTGAGCACAAACACTGACTCATTACTGCTTCCCCATAGGCAAGGGTGATACAATAAGAGATGACCATAATGTAAAACCAATTCCCGCTCCAAGTGCCAGCATTCTATCTCCTCACTTCTCGTTTTCACCTCAGATCCTCTTCTGAGAGTAGAAGAATCACATATGCTTTGTTTCAGTCCCCTGCTCATGGATAAACTTAACTCTGTGGAAACATAAAAACGAAAATTAATAACACAAGCCTGTCCAGCAAATTTGCCTTGTATCCTATGGATGTAGAAGCTGCTTCCACAGTTGCCTTGGAAAGAGTTGTTTGTCCTTCCCTTTAGGCTATGAGGTAAATAACTATTTGGCTTACTTAACTTTTCTCAAGCTCAAAACCCATGAGGAATCCTCAGGGGGTAAGCAGCAGTGGCTCTGGCTAACGAACTAGGTGTCCTACCTGCTGGAGAGCTCATCCAGCAGACCACTTAAGGCTACAGCAGATGTTAAAGCTTTACAGCCACATTTGTTCTCCCCTCCCAGCAGCAAGCTGACACAGCATGGAAGTCTGGAGAACAATGGGGCACTTGTGCATTAAGAGTGCACGGGATACAATAAAGGGTGTCCAAAGGGCTGCTACTGTGCTATTCACCGGCATGCTCTGCCTAGCCCTCTGCACACTCTGGAGCTTCATGGCTGCACACCAAGGAAAGAAACAAACCAAAGAAATGCAACAGCTGCTCAAGTTGCGTACTTCTTTTTGATTCATTTAATCAAGGAGCTGAATTACCATCACTGTTTTTCAGCACTGATGGTGTTTTATGTTTCTGAAAATACCTTAACGCTTGCAAAGTGAGCTTTTTGGTAGTGATGAGCTTGGTTTATGCCATCTTATGCAATTTCACAGCTAGAACATATAAAAGCTTTACAAGATAGGAAGGTAGGAGAAAGTCTAAAAACATAGATCCTGGGTCACAGATACAGGAAAAAAAGTTCACAATTTCTTAATGATATGTGAGCCTTTTATTAGTTTCAGGTGGATTTGTGTCTTCTCAACAATCCACTTTCCACAGATACTCTAGCAAAAAGTTTGATGGCAGACATAGCCACCAAAACAAGGATTTCTAAAAAAGGAGTACTAATGTATTTTAAAGTGGGAGTCCCAAAAGCCTGTGCTGAAAAATTTATTTTAAGTTTGTTCTGAATACCACTAAAGTCTGTGGAGATCATTATGTATGGTCTAAAGTTAAGCTACAGGAATATCACGATTCATACTATTATTAATTTGCATCACAGTAACACTTAGGAGCCTCTTTTGTGATCCATGGACTCTTTTGAGCAAGGGATCATACACAAAGAACAAAACCTGACTCCCGTATTAATGACAAATAATCTTCATTTGAAGTATATTTTGAATACTCGCTACAAATTGCTTCCAAACAAGCTACAAGCCAAACTACTCTGCAGACACTGTTTGGCGAGTAGTGCTGAACAATGAATAAATTCTAGCAAATTGCAAGCAGAAAGGCACAGCACGGACCAGATAATTTTTTCCTCGTGCTTTGTTCATCCATCTCTCCTCAGCAGGTACTTCTGGGGCAAGTTGCCATGGGTGGTGTTGATTTATTTGATTAATAAATGTCCATTCACTTACTAAGCAACCAGTGAAATAAAGTTTCCTTGCAATAAAAGTATTTTATATATTATAGTAAATTAAATGGAGTCTTTTAATGCCTCAAACAGTAATGTATTTTTAGTAATCATGTTCCCATCACATAATTCTAATGTAACCAGTTCCATCTTTAAATAATTTCTAAAATAAAATGAGATAGAATTATAATGTGCTACAGCTGGAAAGAGAAAAATTCTTCTATTCCTCCCATACGAGGTCAGTACCTTCAAGGCTTTAAGCATGATACAGGGCATACTCCATTATCAGCTAAGCATGATACGGAAGTCAAGCCATAAATCCAGTGCAATAGGATGTTTTCGCATCCAAAGCACTTCCAGGTTCATTGTCAACCACACCAGCAAAGTCACCTCAAAATTTTTCACTTTAAAGTGTTCTTTCAATGAAAATACAGTGGGATATCACAGATTGGAGATAAAAAATACATCAACATTTTAAAACCAAAACATTTTAAAGGAGGAAAGTTGTATAGAAACTAATTTGCTACACATGTTTTACACATACAATACAAAAAGGAGTTTCTACAACAACATATGGAAAGTATCTGAATCAGTAAGACAATGACCTTCATAAATCACTCCAGGCTCCAACTTTAAATTATGTCTTGTTCCCTCTCTCATGGGATATTCACTGCATCTCAAACAAACTCATTGTTATGTGTGCACATTATTCCTAGCTTTATAGGAAATGATGTCATATCAACACATAGAGGGTATGTGAAATGAAGAGTAAACATATTTTTACATGACTCCAACCACATACTCCACTCTATCGCTTCCTTTTGGCTTAAGGGATTTTTTTTTCCTTTGTACGTGATTTATTAAATGGACTCCAAAACTTTGGGGGATTCCCTTGAGACTTTATGCAACAGTGCACTGTGGGTGGCAATGGCCAAGAATAATGTGGGACAGAGACCCCATTTCCCTAGCCTCAGGTACATGAAGGCTTCAGGTTCATGCAAGCCAAGATACAATTGTCCATGAATACAATGAAGGTTCATGGGATTTTGATCAAAAGCATGTTACAATTCAGTTAAGACAGCTGTTTGTGGCCAGTCTTACCTTTCACTCCTGGCCATGGTTATGTTTACTGGACAAACATAGTCCATAGTATCAGCCTTTTGTTTTGTCTTCAAAAGCTACAACCAGGCATAATCCTCTCCTAAAAATAATGTAAAAAGAGAGTATATAACTGTACATGCTCCAATTTTATCTTCTGTTTTCAGTAAATGTCTACTTGTTCATTCTGATTGTATAGGCTCAAATGACCACCTCAAACTAACACAACTTTGCCCAGTGCTTTTAGAGAACAGCAATGTAGCTTTAATTGCCTGTTCAGTATGCTCTATTTCTTCTCTAGAGCCTTATTAACCTTAAAGATCTTCAAAGAAAACTTGTAGTAATTTTACTCAACAATTTAGCAGTCAATACTTAGAAAAGAAATGTCTCCAAATCCAAAGTTTAGTTCTACCCATAAAGGCAATTATCTGTACCCAGCACATTCTCGTTCAGCAGCTGCGAACAACTATTTTTGTAAGGTATGTATGCAAAGTCCTGTCTGCCCATTGCCTTTGTAAAGCTAAATGCAAGAATTTATACCACGCTTCATGGACACGATTGATATCAGAACCAATATATTTCTATCAAATTATTCTTTACTTTAGTGAAATTTTAGTGAAGGCAAAATACAATAAAAGCAAAATATTTTTATACTGCTGGCCTTGAACATACATAGCTTTGAACAGTATACGATTTCAAAATCTTTATTATTGAACATGTAATGAGAATATAATCCTCTGAAAGGATGCTAGAACTACTGTTACTACTTTAGTTATTTGTGAACTAACTGAACTTGTTCTGGAATATGCTGACACATGACAAACACAAATTCCTACAATTCAGCTCAGATGAGGATCATACTTCAGTAGAAACCTGTATAGTTCAGTGCTATGTGGTAAAATAAACATTCTTTCTCCAACTTGCTAACAAGGCATTTATGAATTAATAATGTCACTGATTTGCTTAAACATTTAAATCTGTGTGGTTCAGGATCTTCTTTGACTGTAGCAAACAGAGATTATTTAAAGTGATTAGACCAAAGTGCAGCAAATTGTAGTTCCTCATAACGGCTGTGTAAAACGCTAAACAAAAATTTTCCAAGTTTTCTACCAAATAGGAGCAACTAAAATCAAAACCTGGTCTTAAATTGGTTTCTTTATGCAGTAGATAAATAGATGGTGACTACATTTTTACTAAAACGGTAGCTGTTTATTTCTAGTGACCTGGACTTGAACTGACCTTTAATTTTAACTTGTTACATAGTTGTTGGAAATTAAAGAGAAAGAAATGAGGTGTATAGGCAAAGCACAGCCACATTGCAATAAAGACAAATTAATAAACCATAACTATATAGTGCAGGTAGCTGTGAAGAGAAAGAAAATACCACCAGTGCTATTTCTCAAGCAAGATATGGTATTTTTTACTTTACTGGCGGTAAACAATTCGGCTTCCCCCAAGGGTGGCAGGATCTATCTCATATTCAGAAATACAGATCAGCTTTCTGGAAGTAACCAACAGAGTTTCAGTGGAAATTTTGTGCCCTCTCCCAGCACGAGTATACAGCTGAGCGGACAAACACTATGAACAGGTAGTGGATGTAAAACCAGTCACTTGGAAATAAAAATTCTTGTTTGTGCAGGTGCACATTAATGATGTTCTCAAGCATAGTTTTGAAATTCATATTACAGGTCTGTCTCTGTTTTTCTGTGTGCAGAGCCAAATTTAATCCCTTGGATAACTCCCTTGCCCTCATTAAACTGTGCCAGCTTACACCATAGAGAATGAGGTAAGGATCAATTTTCCCCTTTTTAACCTAACCCAGATGAATTTTTGTATATGTAATATCACTCAGTTAAATATATAAACTGATTAAGTAGCAGAAATGTAGATTCTGGATTTACATTGCTAAAGGGTATATAAAACATCATATTATTTGTTCTAATGCATTTAAGTTAATGGAACTAGAAGATCATTTATCTGAGCTTCATCATGACTAAATAAAGTAGTTCTGGCTTTCTGATGCCTGTTCCCTTTCCCTGAGACTACCTATATGAATGCTGCTGAATTTATCACTTCTTCTTGGAATGTCTCATTTGTATCTTTTACTGCCCATACATGTGCCAGAACAACCAGATCAGGACTTGCCCCACCACCTTCTGCACTGCAGTCATCAGATTTCCTGACTTCTTCCCCTAAAGTGGAGGGACCAGAAAAATTCCTGAATGTAACAGCTAGTAAAGCCCCTTTCCAACATACTATAATGAGTCCATGTCAGTAATTCCACAGTCAAAAGGAAAGAGTTTTCTTTAAACCGTAATCCCAGTATTGAATTCCTGTAACAGAGGGAAGGAAAGGCACCTTTTGATTTAAAGTATCTCATGTCTAGACCATACCCGGAGGAGGATAGTTATCGCAAAATAATCAGACAAACCATTTTTTGATTATGGCTTGGAGTTGGCAGGGGGAGCTGTTAGAAAATTATACTCTTTCTCTCTTTCTTCTCCCCCCCCATTTAAATTCTAAAGAACTTCAGCGATTAGAAACTTCCTATGCAAACCAGCCCTCAATGTGCACAAAGGGCTATTTCCAACAAAAAGAATAATTTGGATATATGTGAAATGATTGGTACAGGGGTCAAGAGCTTCCCTGACATAATTGAGAAAAATGACAGTCTTTGCCATGCCTTATGTAGATTTTTGATATTTGTGTTTTACCTGTCTACATTTTATCTTCAAGAACATGTCTGCTTACAAAAACAGTAGTGCTTTGGGTCTGTACAGCTACAGGTCAACTCCTGCATCACTTAAACCATGGAGAAAAATTGCATACTCAGCATCTTTGAAAGAATACCTTTGCTTGTATATTTAGGGGCCTAACTTAGGCAAGTGATCTTGTTAACTTTTCATTACAGAAGTAAATTATAGTACATAACCAGCAGCTCAGCTTGTAAACCTGTCACAGATTTTTTTTCTTCTCCCAAGAATCACAGATGGTTCAAGTGACCAAACCCAAATTTACTGCATGAAGTCTAAGCAATTAACCCAAGTTCTATAGTTTTCTGACAAATTGGCAGGGCAGTTACCACATGTTTGGTATTCTCTGAACAGTGGGTATGATCAGAAGGATCTGGACCCATAGACACAAACTCTTTTTTCCCCGATGAGTGTCAGCCACCACTGCCAACAACTTCAGTGCCTCTGCCAGCTAGGAGGGTCTGACAGGGAAAATATTTTCTTGAACTGTAGACACCCAGAAGTAATACTGCTGCCCTATAGACCTATTTCCTTCTTCTGGACTATCCAATGTCATGGAGTCTGTAGTGCTGAAGAAGGCCAATGAAAAGTTTCAGACAATCACCAGTCATTTCCTCAAAAAAAAAAAAAAAAAAAAATTCAAAAAAACAAAAACAAAACAAAACAAAAAAAACCAAACAAAAAACCCGAACCAAACAATTTTTCCTCTAAACACAACCACCCAAAAGTATCAGCGGACAAAGGTGAAAACTTAAAATTCCCCCACAGTCCATTGTCTCTCTTAAAGTAAATGTGCAACACAAAATATCACATTGCACATTCCAAAAATAACCTCCTTGCCCTTGTATTTCTACGCTCCTTCAGGATATTGACAAGAACCCTCATAAAGCGCCACTTGCCAGCAGCATCTGGCAATTTTTAAAGTTCTGTAATAAAAACAAGAAAGGGTTGACCAATTTACTTGACACTTAAAAATAAACCTAATTCAGCCAGGAACTAACAGCAAAATTTTTAGGCCAAAGAATTTTGCCAGCAAGAGTTATACAGGAATAAATACTGACAAATCAGATTTCTAATGAACTCCTGGTCCTAATTTTCATGATAAAGAAACTAGCATATCTAAATAACACAGATTTCCTTAAGTATCACAGAATCAAAAAGGGTTTCTTCAATGGGTGGTTACTTTAGGGACCCCGGGTTCTGACCATATGCAATGTATTTTAGGCTTTTTTTAAGCCCGGGTTTTGCCAAAAAGTTAAAAGCCTCGTTAGTTAGGCATGAAACATGCTCACAGAAATTGCAGGCTCCACAGGTCATGCCAGCAAAGCTGATAAACTTCTGTGAGGCCTCCAATACTTTTTTTTGCTCATACTGGTTATAAATTTGTAAGTTCCTTAGAACTATACATAATGCCTCATGGGACACCACCACTCTTGACAGCCTTCTGGAGAGCTGTCAGTCTCAGGTGAAGTTCTGGTGTAATGGAGCTCTCACAACATCTGGAAGTGCAAACTATTCAGTCATTTTTGCCATTTTAGTAAAGAGAAAGGCATGTCTTAAAACAGACAATAAATTGTCCATTAAAGTACACATCCCTTAAATATCAGAAAACATGGAAATTTGTAGTTAATCTCCTTATCTCTGATCCTGTAACTTCACTATTCTTCTTAGACCATTTATGCCAACTCTCTTTGCTATACAGACTAGCCAGCTCTCTACCCCAGCATCTGACTTCCATGCTGGACAGCAGATTACTCTCCTTCAGTGCCTTCAAATATCGAAGGGAGCATGACGTCTGGAGGCAGATTTGCAACTTGCTCTCATGGAACTAGTATGGATGGGAACAGACTAGAATTTGACATTGGACTCTCAGTTTGAAGATGCAGGTTTCTGCTGAACTTCCTTGACCGCAGGCATAAAGCATTTTCAAAGAGATGAAGAGTAAATCTCTGCTCAGACCGCTTTAGATATCTTGATCTACATGCCAAGAGATTTCAAAGCCAATAAGAAAAAACATGCCAGAGTTAAACTGAAATGAAACTGGCTACATTACTTGTGTAGCTTTTGCATTTCTCTCTGGCTGTCTTTGCTGCTGATTGCTACCATTTGGTTTCAGCTGTCTTGTACATTGCTCCATCCAGTTCAAAATTAATTCTCTCATTGGCCAAAAAAGTTAGGAGTCTTCTTCTGTGCTGGGGTCTTCAGCCCATTTTGAGAGATCCAATAGGCTCAGATCAGCATCCACATTTTTTATTGCTATCCAAACTAGAACAAACCTCTGAATATTTTGAGATTCACACATCACCACTATACTATTATTTCTTAGACACTCAGTGTTACTAGCATAAATTAAACAAGCTTTGTAACCTATAGTTATGGCTACCCATGAAATGCAACATAAAGTACAACACAGAGAACACAGCTGCACTCACTTTCGTTTTACAGGTCTATACAGATCTGATAAACTCTAATTACATTGGAATACCCTTCCTCTCGTTCATGGTCAGAAATCTTCCCCTTATGAGCATTTGTCTCTGGAACACACTACACCTAGGGGACAGTAGGAGGATGACAGCCTTACCTTTTAAACTCCCCATCTGTCCCAAGATCTGGACGATGGGATGGCTCATATCACATTGCAAACAGCAGTTTTATGGAAACAGGGTGACCCCCTAGCCTATTAGTAACATAACATTTACCTCAGGTTTCTCAGCTATAAATTTTAAATTAAATAAAAAAATCCAACAACAATCTTTTCATTTTCCACTATTTTCCCACGCTGAGAACAACATTCTGTTTGGTATGTGGGGCATGATACTACACAACTTCAGCAAGGAATCTTACACACGTAAACACAAAGCAAAATGTGATGAGTAAGTGGGACATGGATCACAGGGAAACCTGATCTGGCATGGGAAAGGCACAGGTGAATAATGATCAGGTTACTCTTGTCTCAAAACCAGAACAAGACCCCAGAAGGGTGTATAGCCATTAATTAACTCACTAAGTTGATCATGTAATCTTTCAACTACTAACCACCACACTTTTACCTTGGCTTTTGAGAATAAGGCCAGGGAAGTAAAAAGGGTTTTAACTAGTTAGGAAACTCATCCACACTGAAACACACTGGATTAAAGCACAGTAGGGTGGTCACTGCCCAAAAGCACTAAAATTGTGCTCCCACTAGCTTCTCTCTTGCATGTGGGAACAAGGCTCACCTGGAACCGACAGAGGTGGATGATTGGCCTGTTCCCTTCTGTTGATGGAGCAGTTTGTGGAGCGATGTGGGTAGCAAGACTGGGAGCCATGCACATATGTTTGGGTCTGAGACCAGCCTCAAGCTTGTTCGCACTCTGCAGGCAGGTAGAGAGCAAGCAATACATGACATGGGCCTGAAGAACACCTCAGAAGTAAAACAGCAATTTAAAAAGGGATGGGAGGGAGCTCTTTTGGGATAAAGTTTTTTGTGCATTTGGTTGGTTGATGATTGTTTACTTTTTTGAAAATGACACTTCATATACAGAAAGCAATAATTTCCTATGCCTGTATTAAGTTAAATGGTCAAGATCTGTTGATTTCAAAGCAGCAGCATCAGTTTACACTGACCAAGAATTAAAAAAATTTTTTTTATTAAAAATGTAATAGTTTGAATTACAGACTTACTCATTTTTCCTGTGACCTTGTTCTAATTGCTCACTGCTTGCTAATTTAAAGCATTTTCACTCTGGGGTTCGTTACTCTCTCTCCATTTCCAAGCAACATGATGAAAGTAACCGTAGTTGAGGAGAATATTTTTACAGTAAGTAATGCAAAAGGCTCTGAAAGGCTCTAAAAAAAAGCCCTTATAAAAGCGAGGTTGACATTTCTTTATCTTCTAAAGTACTCGTGGCTCAGAAGTTGACATATTTTTATGTGTTACCTTATTGGATCAGACATGGAGGCTATTGTTAAAGAAAGTGGAAGCAGATTGTGGGAGAGAATGTCATAACTACAGACACAAAACCACATTTCACTCTCACTGAAGTTTGTGGTAGTGATTGGTTTGACCCTGAGGTGTTGCATGTACAGTTAAAGTGGACTGAAAGCAACTGAGACTGGTTTAGACCTAAAAAAAATTTAGGAGATCTTCATGGGACTATAAAAAAATAAGCAACTAGGAGACTGAACCTTCTTGTGAAAGGAACATAACACAATTATGGTTACCTCACATTAACTTTATGTAGATTTCACAAACACTTCCTTTCAAAGTCATTACCTTGCATTAATTCTTCAGCATAATTAATTATACAATAAATAAAAATAAATATTTGGAGGCATTTGCATTATTTCAGGAGCATTCATTAACAGCATCTTAAAAAAAGACAATTTCTGGTTACACTTCATCCTGTGAAAGCAAAATTCAACAATTTACAGGCTTAGCATGGCTTTTTCTCAACTTCTCACATGATCAATGGTAATGATAATAAAGTTTACCCTCATTTTCTCTTGCTCTTCCAAAATAAATGAAAGCATTAAATTAGTCTCCTCCTGAACTCTGGCTGGTGAAAAAACCCAGGAGATGTCTCTAAAATTTCATTCCTTACAAATGGTGTGTCCTGGTTTCGGCTGGGATAGAATTAATTTTCTTCACAGAAGCTAGCATAGTGCTGTGCTTTGGATTTAGTACCAGAAGAATGTTGATAACACACTGATGTTTTTAGTTGTTGCCAAGCAGTGCTCAGACTGCTCAAGGACTTTTTGAGCTTCTCCTGCTCGGCCAGGTGCATAACAAGCTGGGAGTACAGCACAGCTAGGACCCAAACTGTCCAAAGAGCTATTCCATACCATATAACGTCATGCTCGGGGGGGTTGGTGGGTCGGTCGGTCGCTCGGGTACTGATCGCTGCTCGGGACGGGCTGGGCATCAGTCGGCGGGTGGTGAGCAATTGCATTGTGCATCATTCATTTTGTATATTCTGTATATTTTGTTATCATTCTCATTATTACTATTATTATTATTTTCTCTTATTAAACTGTCTTTGTCTCAGCCCTCGGCTCTAACCTTTTTTCCCCTTCCCGATTCTCTCCCCCATCCCACTGAGGGAGGGGGGGGAGTGAGCGAGCGGCTGCATGGTGCTTAGTTGCCAGCCGGGTTAAACCACGACATGGTGCACCAATAGTTCTTTTGTGATTGTGATAAATTGCTTTGCCTGAGACAGCTTTAGTAAGAATAGATCTCCTTCCAATTTTGTTGTGGTTAGCATAAAGAACACTCCCTCATTCTATACAAATTAGGGTTTCTTATAATGAAGAAACTCAAGGCCCCATAAAGAAATGAAGACATGTTCCTTCACATATTCACAAGGCAAAAGTTTTGGAAGTATATCCAAATAAAACTGGGAACATATCTATTTTTCAAGGATATTTATAGATGAAAATGAATCTGCACCATTTGAATTAATTGTGCATTCTGTATGATCTGTGTCTAATTTAAAATATAAAAGCACTAGTACTCCAACTCAGCTTTTTTTTTTCCATTCCATTGAATGCAGTGTCCTGCTCAACTAGTCAGAAACTCACCTGGAGCAAATAACAGGGTCTTACTAATGATTTCTAAGACATACCTGGCAGAAAGCTTAAAAAAAAAAAAAAAAAGATTCACAACCAAAGTCATTGACAAAGATAGACACAAGAATTCATTCTTGTTTGTTTCAGAAGGTTGCGTTTCATACTAAATCTCCTTCACCAGATGATTTGCCCCTCTCCCCCTTTTGTGGGAAAAACATTCATTAGCATCAATAGGTTTTTCACAGTATGTACTCGTACTTACATTGAAAAAAGAAAAGCCAAGAAATAAATTTTCCTTTCACAAAATGCAGGAAAAAGTGAAAAATTCTTTCCAATTTTGATTTCTTCAATGTGTGAGCAGTCTGTAAGAGACATGACGTGGACTTGATTGTTTGAAAATGAGAAGAAAATTCAAATCCTTCCATGTGTCTAACATTGGAAACTTGTAGACTCTTCTAGCAAGGCATTCAAAATCACTAGTCACTATGGAAAATCAAAAGCTTTTACACTGAGCCCCTCCAGAGTAAAACCAGTAAGACAAGACAGTGTACCTGCAATTAAACAATCATGATTGTTCTTTTCAAGGTGCAGCCTTTCCATCTGAGTTCCTAAGTGGGATTTTTTCATGAGGACGGATGCAATGAAGTTTTTCATTATTGGATTACAACAACCTGACAAAGACTGCATGGTGACTGCAAAATCAGGTATTTATCGGCAGTATAATGATATAGAAACAATAACTCTGTCCCTCTGTGTTCTAAGAAACATAGCAGACTCACTCACAGGAAGAAAATAATAAATGAAAATAATTTTTGGCATTTTATTTTTTTTTATGTTTAGTTAACATAAAAACTTTTTATTTATACACACACATCCAGAACAAACATTTTAAAAACAGATAGCCAGAAAGAATGCTATGCCCTGTTTAACCATTGTATTCTAATAATAAAATCACAACATTCAGAGCAACTGCAACAAAGTCAATGCTTCTTTAATAGCTTTATTTGGGATTTAAGCTAAGAAAAGTCACAGAGCTACCGCTGTTAACATACCTACTACAAACAGACTGAATACCAAGCAGTAAATAAATGCCAAAACAGAAGCTTATCTTTTTTCCTATTATTCCTATTTTTCCTATTATTTCCATTATTGAAATAGTGTTTCACTGCTTGGAAAATGGCTCCTGTCACCTTTTTGTCTTTGATTTAAATTAGGGACCTACATTCTGGAGTTCACCTCATCTGCTAGAGCCACTCTTTTTTGTGCAAATAAATGTCAATTGTAGCAAACCAACACCATAGCCAACAACCTTTGGGAGGTCCAAACTGAGTAAGTTATCAAGCAAGAGAAAGCACATCATTCCTCTGTTGAAGAAGACCTATTTATCTTTTCTCTAGCATGTCACTCTTTATAGTTGTTTTTTTTATCCACATCTCTATCTTTTTCGTATTGCTGAATGAACATAAGTTCCAAAATCTCAAAGTTTTATGCCAAACAGAATTCTAGCCAGACCTAATGAAGGCACACCTGGAGAAGGCACTCAGCTGCCTCGTCTTTTTCATCTTTCTTCATCTCCCTCTCTCTCTCTCTTACAGTTATATCCTTTCTTGCCACATTAAGCCCTTCTTCCTGGGCTGCACCATTTCATCTGCTATGTTACCCTTAACCTAAGAACATTCCATTTTAAGCAGCTTCTATCAGTTCAAACCTCAGCAACCAAAACACTGAGTACAGACACAAAAGACATTGGAAAGTGCACAACCAAGAGTGTGGATCTAAAAGAATAGTTTTCTGGTAGTGTCAGGGCAGAAAATAGAGAGGAAGAAAACAATACAATGAGATGATAAGAAAGAGAGACAGACCTGGCAAGGGAAAAAGAGAAACAAACCAAATTTACTAGTACCTGATCTTATCTTCATTGGTGCATTGGGCAAAATTGCCAAGGGTGATGATTTTAGTGAATATGAAATATTTTTTTCACACATTTCTGAGCAGTTTAAAACTTACTATCCAGTTGGATTAAATTTTTTTTTGAGTCCTCAGTTAAATCTTGTGTCCGTATTTTAGCATTCTAGCCTAATAAAGAATTGAGAAATATTTATTTAGGAAAGAATAAAACAAGCAATTTAACATGCAGAAAATCAAAATAATATGTCTTGAGAATATCTACTAATATTTCACAACATTTTGCACTACTTACTCAGAAAGTCCTAAAATATCAAAACAGGAAATTAGAGGCAAGAAAGGAAAACCAAACATCTTCAACTGAGATTTAAAAACAAAGTGTATACAAACAGAAGGCAACTACAGTTAATAATACTCTATCAAAAGAGTATTTTATGTGAAATTATTGAATCAACATATCATAACTGGAGGTTTTGCAACAAAGGTATAAGTTCAAACTGTAAAGGGTATTTTTTGCTATAGGAGAAAAACAAAAGAAAAATAATAAAAAGTGTTTAAAAGATGGATGTAACGAAATTACCAGCAATTTAGACTGTTGCGTTTTTATCATCTAGTACTTCAGAAAGCAAGGATGTGAGGCAACAATTAAGAATTTAAAAAAGTTTTCTGATGAGTCCTTCAGCAGACACTAAAATTATATTTTTTTTTCTAATTAATCTTGAAATCTTGGTAAGTGCCAAAAAAACCCTGAAAGACTTCATTCACTATGTAGTATACAGAAGACAACAAGGTATCAGTAGGCCAGATAGCTTGACAGCACTCCAGGGCTTAATTAAGAAAAACTTTATGTGTCATTAACTTAATACAGAACTAAACAGTAGTCCTCTGCCTTTTCTAATTTCCATATCCGTATGTATTTTTCAATTTCAGACTCCTTGATAGCGAATCTAAGCAGACTGTCTTTAGACGCTGGTGTACAGTTGACAGCTACCAAACTAATAACTTATGAAGGTTACTAATGCCAAGAAAGGAATACTTTGATCAAAGACACTTGACTTCCTTCTTAAGGGTTATTACAGAAAAAGTAACTACATGAATGTAACAGATACAGATTTTAATAACATCTCTGACTTCATTCCACATCACATTCAGTTTAAATCATGAACAAGGGAAATGCACCTTAGATGGCTTAAAAACAAAGTGTTAGAGTCAGTACTAGAAAAAAATATCAAATGGCATTATTTCTTCTGGTTTCTTACAGTATTAATTCTCACTCAAATGAGCGTTGTCTATACCCTCCAGAAGTCCTTAATGATAATGAAAATAGATACAGTAAAATACAGCAATAACAAGGAAGACAGGTTTTTAAGACAAACTGATCTGAATTTCCTAATAACTTGCATCCTTCCAGGTGCTATTAATGTCAATTATGTGAAATATAAAGTTGTAGAGAGAGATAAGGTCTCCCCTCAGCCTCCCCTTCTCCAGGCTAAACAACCCCAGTTCCCTCAGCCACTCCTCGTAAGACTTGTGCTCCAGACCCCTCACCAGCTTCGTTGCCCTTATCCAGACATGTTCCAGCACCTCAATGTCCTTCTTGTAGTAAGGGGCCCAAAACTGAACACAGTATTTGAGGTGCGGCCTCACCAGTGCCGAGTACAGGGGCACTTCGCTACTCCTGCTGGCCACACTATTCCTGATACAGGCCAGGATGCTGTTGGCCTTCTTGGCCACCTGGGCATACTGTTGGTTCGTATTCAGCTGGCTGACGACAAGTTTCTCCAGGAGAATGCTGTGGGAAACAGTTGCAAAAGCTTTTCTGAAGTCTAGGTTGATAACATCCCCAGCCTTTCATTTCCCTCATCCACTAAGCAGGTCACCTTGTCAGAGAAGGAGATTGGGTTAGGCAAGCAGGACCTGCCTTTCATAAACCCATGCTGACTGGGCCTGATCACCTGGTTGTCATAGAGACTCTGTTTATTATCCAAGCCAACAAAGATAGTGAATAAACTTTCTGTCTTCCAATATGAAAAGACAAAACAAACCGCCAATATAAGTTGTGTAAACAGCATTAGCAACAACTGCTACATCTCATTCGCTAAAGAATTACAGGTTTGCAGGTTTGGGGCTTTTTTCTTCTGTAGAACAAATATTTCCTTAGTTCCTAAATAATCTAACCTTGAACTAGATCAAAACCTCACTAATGGAAGAGCAAAAAGTAAATCCCTTGAAAACAAAACAGTGTACCATGTCATTCATCACATTTGAGAAAAAAATGGCCACTGTTTCTGCAAACGGTGTATTTCATACATATTTGTGAAAGAAAACAAGTTACTACTTAAGTATCTCAAGCATATTTCTGCTATGACACTTGGGTAATGAATAAAAGAAAACTTTAGCTTAGCAGCACACAGGGTATGGAAAACCAGGAAGCTTTTCCCTGTATCTCCAGCTCAGTGATTGTTTTATTGGTTGGCACAATCACAGGAAAATATGTTCATTTCCAATTAGAACACTGGAAAAGAGATATTTTCCTATCTCAAACCAATGGTGATTTTTAGGTTAGTATGGTTTACCTTTCATACTAAACCATGATGAGACATGGATCACAGCATCAGACAAGGTTAGGGTTGCTTCCCTACCTGCACTGCAACTGTTGAACACAGCTGGATTGCAAGGGAACAGCTACCAAGATGAAATAAAATATGCTTCTGTCAAGGAACCCACTTAGAAATTCCCTTACATTCTCCTGTAGTTTAAAGGCTCAAAATTCTTCTGCAAGCAGGTATCAACAGGCTCTTTTAAGTGAGATCTTCCTGAGAAACACTAATGACAAAGAGGGAAACTCATGTATCATGTGACACCACAGGCACTGCCACACTTAGAATGTCCTTTCTGCTATCCACCATCTGCTTCCGTTTTCACAGGTGGTCTATAATATGAAACAAGATAATAATTTACAATGATCACTTCTCATCCATCTTGCTGACAACGGTTGTAAGGAAAGTGACCAGTCACATTACCTCTGCCCTCTGTGCAAAAGACTAATATAAATAAAGAAGAAAAAACAATTACATTATTGTGCAAAATATTCTTTTATAATTCTCTACAAAGGCAAATATGAGAGAATAAATGCATATGCAACTATACAATGCATGATCTCATTTGCAGTGCATTAGAGAAAATATGCCCAGCAGCATATTATTTGGACATATGGGTCACATTGACTTTTTGGCAGCTTGTCATCAAATGCCAAACATGGGCATGCAGAATAACATTTGCTTCTTTTATTTTTATATAAATTTTCATCTAATGAAAAGCATTTCCTATAGGTACTTAAAATATAAGAATCTTAAGAAACACAAAAGGCTTCTCCTACTGCAGGATTTGCTTTTAAATTTTATTTTTGCCCTAAAAGGCCTGAATTCTGACATCAAGAGAGCAATGGGAGTAAGAATAGAGGTCTCATTTCTGATTAAAGATGTATCAACTAAAGAACATCCTAATTAAGGAATGATAAATTGTCTGGGGTTTAATTAAGACATTCCTATTTTCTAGATTAATTTTTAGTGTCTAGAGTGGACAGATTTACCAACATAAAATAGAAAAGGTTCACAGGTTGAAGATCATACGCACTGTTTGGCATCATTTTTTCCAACCTGTGGCTTGACTTGTGTTAGGTCATGCCATTATGTCAGTGCATTCAAACAGGGTTAGTGGCAGTCCTTGCCATTTTTCAGCTTCTCTGATGTTCTGTTTTGAGCCTGTTACCTTTTAATTCATTCTCTGTGAACAGAAATACATTCATATATTTCTGGTGGTCTTCCAAAAATACACCCAGTCCTTTCAGTATGTAGCATAGGTTACAAAGATAATCAAATGAAAGGCAGATACAATGGTTGCTTTTTTTTTTTCCTGCCTGGATGAAGAGAAGGAAGCAGAAGTAACTGCAATCCAGCTCTTCATTTTAAACATGATTCTTCTCATCAGCTCAGTTTCTGACATTTAAGGAGAATTATTCTTTTTACCATGCCTTCATTTACAGAACAGGCCACTTATGATAGTTTTCTACATATTATACTGAACCCATGTTGATAAACATATTTATTGTAATAGATGAGTTACGACTAAGAACTTCATAATGAAATGGTAATAACACATAAGACATTCTTCTCCAAAGCCAAGCCTTTACTACTCCAGCCAATGGAGAATCCCTGGTAGCCTATGACAGCTACACAGTCATAACAAACCCAGCCATAATTTCCTCCTGTTCAATAGAATTTCAGTCTCAAAAATCAGTAATGTTGTGCCTTTATGGACATAATAGAATAGATTTCATTATTCATATAGAGAAGGAAACTTTTGTTTGTTTGGTTAACATAAGAAATAATAGTCCAAGCCTATCTCAAGGCATTTAATAAGGACCTAAGCAATCAAGTTTGGATCTTTAGTGCAGGAAGGCCCTGTATTTTGTTTAGATTCATTTGCATTTTCTTTCTAACTGACCTTCATCAAATTACAATATCAAACTTTTTATCCTTCAGACCCCATCTGAGTTTTCCAAGAAGCTGTGGAAGCTTAGAGTCTTATATTAATAGGACATACCTGGCTGGACATGAAAGCAGGGGGGAAAACAGTCAGCAAAAATAGTATTGCGGATTTGCATTAAGAACATTTATATCTGCCTTCCTCATGTGGTTTCCATTCAGCACTTAAAATGTAACTCTGCATGGAAAAAAAAAAAGTTTTGTTAAAAAGTTCTGCTGTTGCTAAACAAGGTCTCGTTTGTGTCTGCTGACAAAAGGTTTTACTAGCATAACACTGGAAAGCAAATGAAACCAACAACAGCAAAAGAGCAAACTGTCCTGACAACTTTATTTTTGTTAATGACAAGCAGAAAGAACTGCATGATCATTGTCAGACAAGCTCTGGGGCTGATCTAACTCAGTCTGGTGTGTACTTGATCTCAGTATTTGACTTCAGGAAGATCATTATTGGGATCTGAGTGTGTAGCATTGGCAGTTATTATAATTTAAAAAAAAAAACACTTCCAGGTTAGTTGGCTGTGACTGACATTTAGTAAACATATTTTGTACTTAATTCCATACTCCACTTACCTTCAAAATTATCCTTTCCATTGAAATTTGTTCCAAAATCCTGAATTATATTGCAGTGAAGCTCATAATCATCCCAAGTTTCCTTTTTGCCTTGCCTTAAATATGCATACTACCTGAGATATTCTTGAGGGACAACCTGACTAGAGAAGACATGCTAAAAATACTTAGTATTATACCTAAAGTTTTAATATAAGCTTTTTCAGAACTCTGGGAAAGAATCATAGAATCATAGAATGTTTTGGGTTGGAAGGGACCCCTAGAGGTCATCTAGTCCAACCCCCCTGCAGTGAGCAGGGACACCGCTAACTAGATCAGGTTGCTCAGAGCCCCGTCCAGCCTGACCTTGAATGTTTCCAGGGATGGGGCCTCCACTACCTCCCTGGGCAACCCATTCCAGTGCTTTACCACCCTCATTGTAAAGAATTTCTTCCTTATATCGAGTCTAAACCTACCGTGGTTTAGTTTAAAACCATTACCCCTTGTCCTCTCACAGCTGGCCCTACTAAAAAGATTGTCCCCATCTTTCCAATAGGCTCCCTTTAGGTATTGAAAGGCCGCAATCAGGTCTCCCCGCAGCCTTCTTTTCTCCAGGCTGAACAAGCCCAACTCCCCCAGCCTGTCCTCATAGGAGAGGGGCTCCAGCCCTCAGATTATTTTAGTAGCCCTCCTCTGGACCCGCTCCAACAGTTCCATGTCCTTCTTGTGCTGAGGGCTCCAGAGCTGGACACAGTGCTCCAGGTGAGGTCTCACCAGAGCGCAGCAGAGGGGCAGAATCACCCCCTCGACCTGCTGGCCACGCTTCTCCTGATGCAGCCCAGAGTACGGTTGGCCTTCTGGGCTGCCAGTGCACATTGCCGGCTCATGTCCAGCTTTTCATCCACCAGCACCCCCAAGTCCCTCTCGGCAGGGCTGCTCTCCATCCTTTCTTCCCCCAGCCGGTATTGATACTGGGGGTTACCCCGACCCAGGTGCATGACCTTGCACTTGGCCTTGTTGAACCTCATGAGGTTCACACAGGCCCACCTCTCCAGCCTGTCCAGGTCTCTCTGGATGACATCCCGTCCTTCTGGTGTGTCAACCGCACCACTCAGTTTGGTGTCATCCGCAAACCTGCTGAGGGTGCACTCGATCTTGCTGTCTAAGTCATTGATGACTTAACGTTAAACAGCACGGGTCCCAGTATGGACCCCTGAGGGACACCACTCGTCACCGGTCTCCATCCGGACATCAAGCCCTTGACCACTACCCTCTGGATGCGACCAGCCAACCAGTTCCTTATCCACCGAACAGTCCACCCATCAAATCCATAGCTCTCCAATTTAGAGAGAAGGATGTTGTGGGGGACCGTATCAAAGGCTTTGCAGAAGTCCAGATAGATGACATCCATTGGTTTTCCTTTGTCCACTGTTGTTGTCACACCATTGTAGAAAGTCACTAGGTTCGTCAGGCAGGACTTGCCCTTGGTGAAGCCATGCTGGCTATCTCGAATTACCTCCCTGGCCTCCATGTGCTTTAGCATAGCTTCTAGGAGGATCTGTTCCATGGTCTTCCCAGGCACAGAGGTGAGGCTGACGGGTCGTTAGTTCCCAGGGTCTTCCTTTCTACCCTTTTTGAAAATGCGCGCAATGTTTCCCTTCTTCCAGTCACCAGGGACTTCACCTGACTGCCATGACTTTTCAAATATCATGGAGAGTGGCTTGGCGACTACATCGGCCAATTCCCTCAGGACTGGGATGCATCTCATCAGGTCCCATGGACTTATGTGCGTTCAGGTTCCTCAGGTGGTCACGAACCTGATCTTCTCCAACAGCAGGAGGGGTTTTGCCCTCCCGGTCCCCCTCATGCCATCCATCAACTCGGGTGGGGTGAGGAGAGAGGTTGCCAGTGAAGACTGAGGCAAAAAAGTTGTTGAGTACCTCAGCCTTCTCCTCATCTGCTGTTACCAGCTTGCCAGTCTCGCTCATCAGCGGGGGTACGCTTTCTTTAATCATCCTTTTCCAGCTGATATACCTGTAAGAAACCCTTCTTATTATTCTTTGCATCCCTAGCCAAGTTTAGCTCCAGCTGCGCCTTGGCCTTCCTGACCCCATTCCTACACAACCGGACCGTGTCCCTGTACTCTTCCCAGGATGCCTGTCCCTGCTTCCATTGCCTGTGCAGTTTCCCCTTCCTCCTTAGTTTGACCAGCATCTCTTGTCTCAGCCATGCCGGTCTCTTCCCTTCTTTGCCCGATTTCTTACACCTAGGGATCGAGAGCTCTTGCGCTCTGTGGATTACATCCTTAAAGATCTGCCAGCTCTGTTCTGTTCCCCTGTCCCTGAGGACCATTTCCCAGGGAGTCCTTCTGACTATCTCCTTGAGGAGCTGGAATTTTGATTTTCTAAAATTCAGGGTCCTGACTATACTCTTTGTTCTTCCCATTTCCCTCAGGAGCATGAGCTCTACCAGTGCATGATCACTGCAGCTCAGGCTGCCTTCAATCTTGACATCTCCGATGAGCTTGCTTACATTGGTGACCACCAGGTCCAGTATCGCATCCCCTCGGGTAGGGGTGTCTATTACCTGGCTTAAGAAGTTGTCCTCAATGCATTCGAAAAACCTGCTGGATTGCCTACAGCTTGCCATGTTGGTTTTTCAGCAGATGTCAGGGTGGTTGAAGTCCCCCAGTAGGATAAGAGCCTAAGGTATAATCTAATCCTCCTTCTCTCAGGTCATTAAGATCTGAGTTTCATTTTTCTTTCTTTATGGGAGCTTCTAGATCCTCATTTCTATTTTTTTTCTTGCTTTTATCCCTTTGTTTCACATGAACTTCAATGCAAGCTAAGAAAAGTATACTCTTGGGAAACTTGCATATACTATCTCTTAAACTCCTCCTCTCCCTCCTTTGCACAGATATGCAGATGTGGGAAATTTATGACACTGGTAGAATGTAAGAGTAGCCATATGGGGTCACATCATCAGCCCATTGAGCCCCATACCTTTTCTCCAGTGGTCAGACACATGATGAGGGAACAGTATAAGAACACGGCAAGCAGCTGGGGACACTGTTCCAGAGTATGCTTTCAGCTGCTAACATTTCTCAACTTGAGAGACTTCACAGACAGTATCTTCACAGTATGTTAAATTATGGTTTACGGCAAACGATGAAGACTCATTGACTCTGTTGACTAATATAAGTAATCTGCTCTGTGACCATGCCAAGAAAAATTTTGTCTTGTATAACTTGCATGGTACAGACTTCAAAGGCATGAATTTGATGTAGCTTCTTCCATATTAAGAGAGTAAGGTTACTCTCAGGTGCATAACCACCAACTTAAATGACATCCTAAGTCTCTATCACTGTAATCAGAAGTTTTCAAGGAAGAAGAAAAAGAAAAAACACAAACGCCTAAAGTTTCACACTGGATAAGAATGTTTTATATGTTTATGCTGGCTTTGGCTGGGATAAAGTTCATTTGCTTCACAGTAGCTAGTATGGGGCTGTGTTTTGGATTTGTGCTGGAAATAGTGCTGATAACACAGGGATGTTTTCGTTATTGCTGAGCAGGGCTTGCACAGCATCAAGGCCTTTTCTGTTTCTCTCCCCACCCCGTCAGTGAGTGGGCTGGGGGGGCACAAGAAGCTGGGGGGAAAAAGAAGCTGGGGGTATGGACACAGCCAGGACAGTTGACCCCAACTGACCAAAGGGATATCCCACACCTTATGACATCATGCTCAGCATGTAAAGCTGAGGGAAAAAGAAGAAAGGGGGGGACATGTGGAGCGATGTCATTTGTCTTCCCAAGTAACCTTTACACATGATGTAGCCCTGCTTTCCTGGAGATGGCTGAGCACCTGCCTGCCGGTGGGAAGCAGTGAATTAATTCCTTTTTTGGCTTTGATTTCTTGCACAGCTTTTGCTTTACCTGTTAAACTTTCTTCATGTCAACCCACAAGCTTTCTCACTTTTACCCCTCTGATTCTCTCCCCCATCCCACCAGGGGTGAGTGAACAAGCAGCTGTGTGGTGCTTAGTATCCAGCTGGGGCTAAACCACAACAATCTCAATTTTATATTTAATAATCTATTTGTCTTTGAACTTGCTAACAACAACAAAGAAAAAATGGAATATTATATCTATCTGGAACATATTCTGAACTTCATTAACAACAGAAAAATCAATTACAAAAGACCTAGCAGGGTTATAAATGATGAAATAAATATGGAAGGGGGGGAGGAGGATAGAAGCTAACACAGCACAGTTGGAGAAAAAATAATTGATAAAACCAATAGTCAACTGGAAGAAGGTATCGTCAAAGAGAGTTAACGTTATTACGTATCTATATTGCAACAGTGCCTGGAAGACCTGCTGAGAACATGGCCCTACTGTATTAGGAGTTGTGTAAAAACAAAACAAAACAAAACCCCCAAACAGCTTGGGTCCACTCCCCAAAGACTTCTTTCTCTGCCAGCAAATCAGGAAAGCATGGCTTAAAGTTGGGACCAAAGAGATGGTACTCTGCTGTTAATTATGTATAAAGTCACAGCTGTTAACAATGCCATTTTATACTGTGCTCTTTACACTACTAGAAAAATATAATGAAATGGGAAAGAAATTCAAACATGAGAATTACAAATAATTTGGGACTAATTTATATTGAAAAATTCAGAGTGCTAAGTATAAGTAGGGTATGATTAAAAGGTCTTTTCAAACATTGACAGTGAAAACTTGGAAATTTGAACTGAAATAAATCTCAGAAGTACTTCTGAAAGCAGAGAGAAGTTAGTTATGTATTATTAACAAAAATAGAATGTCACCCTCAAGGACAACCCTCTATAGTATTAGCATATCACAAAGTGAATAGGTTGTTTTTTCCTTGTGTAACAAGATCAACTACTTTGTATCCAAGAGTAGGAAATTATAACTACTTTACCAGTTAGGTAGCTTTTCCCCGTATGACTTCATCATTGGAACTACAACAACAGCAAAATCAGTCTGCCTCAATCCCACATGACATGAAATTAGGTTTTGTTAATAGAAAGTTGCATTTTTCAACCCATACTATAGATCCCTTCCAGTATATTTATGTATATTAAAGCAGATAGTGAGAAGGTTTGCTATTAGATATCTATTATTCAAATGACATAGTATTGTTTAACACTTAAGCAGCTTTGACTCACTTTGCAAAGAGGTATTTTGGTTTGGGAATCTTGCTGATCATAGGTTTGGAAACTGATTTAAAGAGAGATGTTTCTTTTGAGTTTTACTATTGTGGTAGTTTTCACCCCTTTTAAGCCAGGCTCTATTTTTTCTGCCAAAATACACAACTACTTGATAACTAGCAGAATCTGACTTACTTGTATCTTCAGTACTGACTTCCCGCAGCTATCACAAATGGGCACTGGAGGGTAATTAAACCAACAAGATTGCAGTGAGTGGAAAGCTTGCTTATCTTGTACTTGTCAGCATGTATATAACACAGATTTCCTCTGCCAGGAGCCCCTAAATCTCTGCAAAATTGGAACCTCCTGCTTCAGCTGATTGTTTGGCAAATTATTCTTGTGCTACAGCTGAGCACAGGTCTTTTGGCCACAGATTATTTTTATTATATTTTTAAAACAAAAACCACTGACATTATATTTTTTTAACATACAGTTTTGGTGCACTGTCACCTAGTTGAGTGTCTTTATGCAAAGTCCATTCCAACAAAAAGAGCACTGTTCACTCCAACAGTTTGGATCTGGACCGAATGAAAAAAAAAAAAAAGTTTGTTTTCTGAATCACCAGTGTTTCAAAAGACTTCACTGAGGTCCATCCACTGCTATAATCTTTCATTAATACTATGAATTATCCAACAGAAGCTGCCATGCTGTTGCAGGCAAATTATTAAAAGGAAAATCCGTTAGAACCAACCCTGAAGTCAACATCAAAGACTAGGGGAAGAGATTTTTTTTAATGTTGAGTTTAATCACAAAAGACATCACATCCTCTGGTCTTCACTCAGACACAGAAACTTCAGTGGAAGTTTTGCCTGAGAAAGTTCAGGATTGGGTTTATTGCTGGTCTTAGAATCCACACCAAGTTAAGAACTAGGGGGGATTATCTGCCTTGTCTCAAACGCTGACAACACTATCTATGGCTTCCTGGGGCTGCAGATAATCAACTTTCTGAACAGCTTTTTAATATCTGATGAACTTCCTGATTTTTAAATGATATCTGCTTTTCATGGTCTTTATTAATACTATAAATTAGTGGTTATTAGGCCAACAGACTAGAAAGCAAAGTATCTGAGATCTATTCTGACCTTCAACTATTTGCTATGTGTCACCAGTAAATCATGTCTTTTCCTCTGTTTCCCATTCATTTCCTTGAACTGTTAAGAAATACTGAAGAAGCATACTAAGAACTCTTTGCTACTCTTAAATAAGTTTGTACAGCAGGGTTTTAGTTTTGCTCTGGTCATCTGCATTGTATTGTTACACAGTGACACTGTTGAAAATCTCACTCAATTTGTTTGTGATTTGTCTCTGCTTAAACGAGAGCAAACGTAACCCCAAAGGCTCCATATTCCAACATGAGTCAGTGAAGACCCCTATGTATGTTTGAAAACTGTCTGAATTTAGGTACAGTGATTACAGGTTAATGTTTTTCATGTGATCCTCTGAATAAATGCATATGTTAAGAAGCAAGATAGAAGCAAAATTGAAATAAATACTGCAACAATACTCCAACAGTTTAACAATTACTTTTACATGCCATTGGCTTGTAATGGCCACCAGATACAATAACAAGATGGCAAATTAGGTGGGGAATATATTCAGTAAGGAACTTAAAGTTTCTAAAATATAACAATAACTTTGCTGACTATAGTGGCCAACAGCACTGCTGACTAAATTTATACTGACCCTGATAAAACAACAACCTCCCATAAGTTCAACACGCATTTTTGAAGATCGGCAAGATAGCACTGAAATCTTGTTTTGACGCCAATACCACAGTTTCCCATGCCTCTTAAATCTTTCCAAGGCAAGATTAGTAGTGCTATAGTATAGTATTAAAGAACTTCTTTTTTCTCTATACTGCCTACTCCCATGTCTGTTCCCCAAAGGAACTTTGCCCCCTCTGAAGGCTGCAGTTCAAGATGGCAGGGGGAGCTGAGCCTGTGTCCCTTAGGCATATGCAATCCCCTACATTAACACAGCTCCCACCAGCAGAACTACATTGACCACACTGATGCAGTAGCTCTGCTCCAAGTCCTTGCCAAAGAGACAGGAGCAATGCCAGCTGTAGACATAGAAAGAAATGTGTAAAGTATAAACATACATAGTTTTGGGCGGGCTTGGGCATGGGCACAGAGATGAGCAGGGGCACAGCAGGCCCAAAACAAGCTCTAGAAAGCAAAATGTGTTGTAAATACTGTACTATTACACAGCTACTACATTAAAGCCACAATACTACTGTGGTACTGTTATACTATTCATCACTAGTTCACACTTGACAATCCTGTGTATTATAATGAAATAGAGTCTAGAAGAGTTAAAAATTGCCCATTGAGGAGGCAGGAATAGTATAGTCGTGTATTCTCTGCATCAGCTTTGCCAGATGTGTCTTTTAATTCAACCACATTGATGATTATTTGTATTACAGCATTCCCTAGCAGCCACAGGAAAGTGGGGTCATGCTTACACAGATATTTAGCATTTAAACAGAGAGGAGAAGATTCCTTCTAGACAGAGGATCAACAGACAGATAATACAAGGCTAGGAACAATGAAACCAGTAGGAGATAGATGCCTAAGGAGGGCTGGATTCAACAAAAAGGCAGAAGCAATAGCTGTGGTAGAACAGAGCAGCGTGAGCTCTCCATCCTGTGGGACAGCTGCATCCCACTCAGCTCAGCACCCCTGGACATCTGGCCACAGTGCCTTGCTCCAGGTCGCATGGGAAAGCGGCAGCAAAGCCAAACCCATTTCTTTCAAGATCCAGCCTAGCTCTTAATCATAAGAGAGCCCTTCTTTTGGGGGTTGAATTCACTATGTTTAGAATAAGAACAGTGTACCCAGAACACTGAGACAAGAATGAAACAGGAGTGCTAGGACATAGTTGTACTTTTTATTCCCCTTCAAGCAGTTGCAATTGCAGTCAAAAGGTTTGGGGCTCTCTTGTTTTGGGGCTTTTGTTTGACTGAGGGAAGGGGAGGTTGAACGGGTGGGTGGGAGCTGTTAATTTGTTTTTTAACTAATGCATCTAATCTGGAAGTTTTCAGGCATTAAAAGGTACAGCAAGTCAGTTCCAAACTTCTTATTTCTTATGCTGCAAATAACAAATGATACTTGATATCAACAAGTAACCCACATTAAACAAACAAACAAACCACTGTAGAAGGAACAGTTCTGGTAAATACACGGGACATTCTCAGACATTACACAGAAAAAAACCAAATCATTTGGGCACTTGATACAATTTACTCACCAGAGTTTAATGTTCATTGTTGAACAAATGGGTTACTAATTTATCAATATACATGTGTCAGTTGCACAAAATCTCCTGTAACTATAACTTGGACAATAACTTTGTGAACTATACCTGATTTATTAAACTTTATCTTTTTATTCACTTAATAATCCTCCACATCACTTGCAAAGTAACATGGTACTCAGTGCAACTGATGATGACAGTGTTTTGCTGTTAGTAGAAAAATAATCTTTCCATTGACTTGAAGGGGTTTGGAATGAATAGGTTTCACAGTAAAATGCAACAGCAAATGTGACAGGTTTGACCCCTATCTTCCTGAGACTCACTGTGGAACAAGTGAGAGATCTTGTCAGATGATCTTAATAACTTCATTTGGAATTATTTAGCAGCACTGATCTGAAAAGCTTGTTGGCATCAATTTGTACCTCACTGCCAGGAAATTATTTACTCTCTTCACTTCCCCTTTGCCCTTAGTTTTCTTTCCTTTAAGGTATAGTGAAAAGTTTATCCGCATAACTTCTACATTTAAATCCTTCTCCACCAGCAGCATGCTTTCAGTGTGTGTAATTTCCTCTCAGTAAAATGGTGGTTAAAATTGTTTGCAACAGCATTCCCAACCTGTTCTCATTCATTCCTTGCTTAAGGCCAGAATAACTGATAGCTGAAGTGTCATAGTCTCAAGGCTTCATATGCAATATGAATTTAGCTTTACTGTGCTTTAAAGGTGCCAAATGCTGAACAGGTAGTTTCGATTCATTATACAATTTACACTGTGACTCACTCAACCAAAATTCAAGCAGAAAGGTAACAGACATGCTATATCAGAGTACTTAGAATAAGGAAGCAACAGACAAACCAAGAGTAAAATTATTTTGCAAATTCACTGAATGTTTCTCTAAATATTAAGATGGTCTCAAGTTTGACCCTGCTTCCCCTCTTTTTTTTTTTTTTTTTTTTAAGGCCTGAGCTTATTTTAGCATAAGCCTAATTGGGTAGCTGCCACAGAGCAAAGTTTAGGCCCCACTTGACTATGTTCTAGTCAAACCATGCAGTAAAGAATCAGGTTGGTAAAGTCAAAGAAAATAGATTAATCACCAAATATATGCTAAGACAGAGGAAGGGATGAGATCATACTTGGACTTCATGCTTCTACAACATACTTTGAAAAAATGAAAAGCAGGTTTACCTTTTCTAGAAGGTTTCACTCTTTTCTGGAAAAAACAGTAGAAATGTGGAATCTAACAGTCCCATTCCTGAGGAAATAAAGTTTCTAGTTCACTCAGACACCTGTAGAGGTTGGAATCTGGACAATATGAGTGCTGTCAAGAGAGGAAATTCTCTGACATTAGGTCTGGCGCTGAAGTCTGCCTTTAGTCTCAGAATTCCCAATCTCTGCACTGTAATGCAAGTCTATGCTTTTCATAACAAAAATAGAGAATTTTGAAAAGGTACATACCTGAAAGATATGTAGCACTACTGCAATAACTGTTACATCTAATTAATGCCAATAGACATTTTTATTATGTTCTTACCCCATGACTGGAGTGTTACTGTTTCAGGAGAAGCCTTCTCAAGCAACATTCGATCTTCAATTCTCCAACTGAAAGAGAATTATACTCACCATGATCAAAATAGAATAAGGGAGCCAAAAAGCATTACTGCTGCTCAGTATTGTTGATTGCCTAAAAGGTGAGACAATTGATGAGAGGTGCTTTTTTGTGAGGCAAGCATAGCATATTTGAAGTTAAGAAAATTCACAGCTGAGGAGCTGGAGCTAGAGGGAATACTTATGAAACTGTGTCAAAGAAACAAAGGCAGATGAACAACACCTGAAAAAGGTCAAGCCCTACAATGAAGAATCCTATACCTGGTTTAAGGTATAGAGGCTCTGCTTCTACAGTCTCCAATGTATTCAGATGCATTATTCATCCATTGCTGGTCAATCTTAGTTGAAGTAGTCAAAGTTGTTCAATTTCCTTTGGAACCTACAAATTCACCTATGTCAATATGCATGAGGCATTTACTGAACCACAGATAGTTACAGAATAATTATTTTTATATAATTTGTTATACTATATAATCCTTATTACAAGCAACAAGACTGGCCAATATTTGCAACACAGGACAAAATTAATTATTCTGAAGCCAATTTTGTCCTTCTGAATTTCAGGAATTATAAAGTTTTTACTCTGAATCCAGCTCACTCAGTACCTGCAAAAAAGAGAAAGTAGTACATTTACATTGCTAATTCTTTTTTTAAAAAGTGTTTCTGAGTCTTTAAAATAAATATTGTTCAAGTGAGTCAGATAGATAAATTCACATTAGAAACCAAATTAATACTGTCCATGGTAATTAACTTAATTGTTTTTCTATGTGAATACTTTCCGGGTTCCACCCAACATCAGGATCTGGCAAAGATATTGAAATAAAGCCAGGAAGGACACTTTCATGCTCTTTCCAGCTCCCATCAAGCTTCTGGCATGCAATTTGTTCAGCCGTCTGTGGGACGAGAAGAAAGTGGCAGTGAAAAGAGCATATGCATGACAGCAGTTAGTCAAAGTCAGCCCAATGAGGATACCAATTATGACATTCAAAGCAACAGAAATAAGTGGAAAAGAAAAATGTATCCTAACCAACACAGTCATCCTAGGATGTGATCTTTCTGATTTTGCCTATTGTTCTATAACATGAACTGGGACAAGACCTAAGCCTTTAGCTGTTTTGTGCAACAAATATGCCCATAATTGACATTTTGAAGACACATTGGCAAAGGTCCATCTTGGATATCTTCATAAAGCTGATTCTGCATGATGCTGAGTGCTTTAGACACCCTTGAGTTCATCAGAAATATCCAGTGCTGCTTTGGATCAGATGCTCTTAAGAAATGCAACAAGAAGAAATGAGAATTTGGTTGAAAGCAGGTATTAGCCTGACACAGCTGCTATGTGACAGCTCATTAGTGGTTTCTGACTGCTGTAAGGAAAGTTAATAGGTATTTATTTGGAATGGATTCATCTGGAAACAACAGAATCATAAAAAAGGCCAAGAGAGAAATGAAATAATATAACATTGTGCATACAGTTGTTCAACACAGTTGGGCTCTACCCCAACAAAATACACTTGATGTTCTCTTCCATGTAAAAATAGGAATATAGATGAAAGGAGTTACTTCTGTTCTTCCCCTTCCTGAAATACAATGAGTCTAAGGTGGAAAACAAGCAGCAAAGTATTAATTACTTTTTGACTTACAGGTGCAGAAACTCAGCTGTCCAACAATCAAAGTAAATCCTCCTCAAATTCAGGGTCTTTCTGCCCACAAATCATTATGGTAGTTTAACATCCATTTTCCCTCTTCATGGGAACTGTACAGCGACCTCTTGCAAGCCTTTCTTTACAGAAAAAGCTCATACCAAGAGAAACTGCATTTATGCCTGAGCCCTCTGTGACAGGCAAGATGATTGGTTTGGGTTGTTTTGGGTTTTGGGGGTTTTTTTGCATTTAGTTCATTGCTCCACTAAGAAATTAGGTGGACAACTTGGAGAGGGTTGTAAAAGACTGCTTGGCAAACACAAGGCAAGATTGATGGAAGAAGGCCAGAGGGATTACAAGATGCAGCAGGCCAAAGAGTTGCAGCAGGAAGCTTCATATAGGAGACAGAGTCACTGAATTGACAATGGTAAGGACAAGCCTGCAAAAATAGAGCAGGCAGGAAAACTGGGGTAGGGCGTGGGAGTGTGGGAAGTCTTTAAACCTGTCATGCCTCTCCCTATCATTTGCTTTTAATTTACTTTACTCAAAGTTAATTATTTTTTTTTATTGTAGTAAAACCTAGCCTTGAGCTTAAAAGCATTTGAGTCCATTTTATGGAAATCATAGGAGGCCTAAGGTATGCTGATACTGAGCAGTCTTTGGCCTGAAAGCCTTTTCTTACAGTTTGCAAGAATAACTTTCTTCCTTAAGGTGAGAGAAAGACTACAGTGAGAAAACAATTGAGAAGACTGTATTTTTCCTTAGTTTTTCTGGTTTTCTTTTTTTTCCTTCCCCCCCAACCCCACCTTGTTTTGCCACCTGAAGTTATCAATTAACAAAGAGATGGTAACCCCCATGGAACAGACAGTCTTCTACAGCTGAGGAAGGTGATACAGTACAAAGATAAATAATTTTGTTGTCTTGTAAGACCAGTGAAAAAAAATCATACATCTAGCTTTATTAGAACAAGAAAAGCAAGTATTATTATTCCAAAGCATGTCCCTCAAAGTGTCCAGATTTTCTTCCATGGGTCAGCTTTAACATTGCAACAAGCAATTTTCATCAGAGCAATAAGATTTTTAATTTTTTTTTAAATAAAACCTTTTGTTCTTTCCATTTCTCCCCTACGTTTCATAGAATAATTTAGGTTAGAAGGAACCTCTAGAGTTCATCTGATTCATCCCCCTGTTCAAAGCAGGTTACTCAGGACCTTGTCAAGTTGAGTTGAGTACTCCTAAGGATAGAGGTTTCACCTCCTCTCTGGTCAACTTTTTCTAATATTTAACTACCTTTGCTGTGAATATGTTTTTCTAATAACTAACAATTTCATTTGTTGCCTCTTATTTCTTGCTATGTACCTTCTCTAAACCCTCCCATTAGATAGTTGTAGGCAGACACAAGGTATCCCTTTAGCCTTCTCAAAGACTGAAGCAAGCCAGCTCTCTCCTCTTGTGCTTCACATGCTCCAGTCCTCTGATGATCCTGGTGGCCGTGCCCTGGGCTTGCTCCAGCATGTCAAGGTATGGCCATGCTTGTCTTATGTCCTCTTTGTCTCCTAGGAATCCCAGGTACTTTTTGGAGTAGTTGTCACTTAACCCTAAAGCAAAAAAAAGGAGTTAATATTCCTAATTTTAAGTAGGCATTCTGGTGAAAGATATTAGTGTTTTACTTTACCAGGATCTTAGAACTTTATTGGTTCTCTTCCTGAAGAGCTTGGATTTGGTCCTAAATTGTGAAAAGAAGATTGGGCAAAGATTCAGAGTCTTACAAATGCCTTTAGAATATAAAAACTACAATTATAGCACTCTTGCATGTGTTATTGGGTCTGTTCTACTAGAACTTTGCATGATGAATAATGAAATGGGTATCTTAGCTTCTCAGTCCAATGTTGCATCTTAATAATCCAATTTTTATGGAAAAATGAATTGACTCAATGTGAGTAATAAATAAAAGCAATAATTTCATTTGCTTCATTTACAAATAACTTTGGGCTGAAACTAAACTATTTAAAAAGGTCAGCTAACCAATATTTATTATAGCCAAGGGACACTCAGCTTACATAATACCAAGACACAGGAGGAATTTATAAAGAAACTCTTCTGAAAGAAAGGCCTTCTGGGGAAAGGATTATGTTATCCTCATCATACAAGAAAGAAAAAAAAAAAGAGAAAGTCTGTATTATTCATTAAAAGATTTAAGCAGCCTTTACAACGTATTTTTAAACATTTTAATCACATGAAATTCCTGTATCAGAGAAGACTACATAATTGGTTTGCTTATTTAATTTTGCATGTCATAGAACAAATAAGTCCTCCCAGAGTTAATTAACAAAAAAAACTATGCTATTTGTAGTAAAACTAATGGATCCAGGTGGTGTTCATGTAAATCTCTGACCTCTTCTCACAACTGTATCTAGCATTACTTATCAAGATTAAACAAATCACCTCCTCAGACCTTGTTCTTGGGGTAAATGACAGTACAGTTGTCTTTCAAGCATGGGAAGAGAATAGAGGAATTTAAAAAGTTTATAAACCTGAAGACAGGACACCAAAGGTACTCAGCATTTGTTTTTCATCACAGGATGTCTTATTACCTTTATATTTTTCTATCTTGCAATGTTTTTTTCCTCTGTGATACTGAAAGTCTGTAAGGTCTTTAGCAGACTGCTTCCCAGTTAATTCAAATACACAGTGTTCATTTCAGCAGGCATGTGCAATGTATGCCAGCAATAAACCAGCCATTGAGACCTCTGTAATTCTTATTACCCTCAACAATTTGATGTAATAACAACACACTTTGTACCATAAGATTTTAAAATGTGTTCTTCAGGTGTCAATATAAAAGCGTGAATAGGTATAATATCCCATAGACCCTGAATGGACTTTCCAGTATACTGAATACAGAGAAGAGGGGTATTAAGTTCGGGTACTTCAAAAATATACAGTAGTTTATCTGTAATTTTCTACAGATTTTTAGAGAGATTTTATATAGATTTTCTTTTTTCAGATTTTTTAATGTAGAGTTTTTAGATGTATTTAATACTCTACATGTCTAAAATGGCATAGAACACTCTGTGGCAAAATAAATTTGCTTTTCAGAATTAACAGCACATTTAAGCAACCATAGTATTCTATACAGGACTGTTGATATCACTTTGTGTATGAGACTACAATATAGCAGGCAATGATATGATACATACATCCATTTGATATGAATGTCAATGTGATTTTATACATATTTCATTTTTAGCCAGCTAATTATCCACTTCTCAAATGGCAGCCCTGTGATTATGAGAGTGTGTGCCTGTACGTCTGAATACAAATACATACAAAAGCCTTGAAACCACCTGAAAACCAGCCACCTTCAAACTTGGGTGGTTTTGGAGTGCAGACACCCCCCCCACCTTTCCCCTTTGGGCCTATTAGTAGCACATCCAAATCCATACTTCAGAACTCTCAGGATTTGGATAAGAGCTGTAACTGAGGATTTATTAACAGTACAGTGTTAGGTTAGCAATGGAAATACTTCAATTCCTTGTAAACAGTGCTTGCAGTGCAAAAAAAGTTTTTGCTTTGGTGAAACAGGAAAGGTATTCTGACCATGGCAGGGACAGGAGTTATTTTACTCCTCATCTCTGTCTAGTTGCACCTACTTTATACTGTACAACTCTCTGTGTAACAAACAATAACATCACACTGGCATAATAGAGTACACAGGGCCCAGGATTTTTTATATAAAAGTTGTTTACTTTCTACACATTTTCCTACCACCAGATAACAAAGTTACCTTGGTAGGAGCTGGAGTGTGTGGTTACAGCAAGCCTACAACTCCAAAAGAACCACAGATGTGCACGCTTAACTTGTGTTACTCCCTTTGAAAGAGAAGTAACTTGCCATGAGGCAGTAGACTTAAGAACTTGCAACACAAGCAATTTCCAGGGGGCAGCTTGCTCTCTCTGTTAACATCACTGCTTTCCACTACCAGTTTGCGAGTTTGCACCATTGACCTCTGGGTGAATCAGCGCTTTCCTCTTGAATACACTTTGTATACTACAAGTTGTCATGCAGCAGTTCCACTTAAAAACATTAGTTAGAAGAATATGTTAAGAGGGAGAGTCACACTACTTGATATAAAACACTCAAGGATTTTTATTTCTTTTTCAACCACAATGAAGAATAATTTGCAGTTTATGAGCAAGAATTTTCCAAAAATGAAGAGTTCCAACCCTTTCCCAGCAACAAAAAAACACAGCAATCAGGGCTGGCAGCTGGCATGCTAAATTTCAGCTGGGTAAAATTAGAAATGCCTCACATGTGGGAGCTTAGGAATTGAATTTGCCTAGCAAAAATGCAACAATTCTGTGTACACACTTCTGTTCTAAGAGGTTTTAAAGTCCCTCACTACCATAGATGTTTATTTCCATCTTTCTAAACTACAATGAACTATTTTTTGTTCAAGGCATGTATTAATATCTTGTAACAAGAAAGACTAATTGTCCTAAAGTATTTTTTTTCTTTGCAATTAAATCTTTGGTTAGGATTTGGTAAACATCTAAACTAGAAGTACCTTCCATCTTCATACATTTCTTGCTGAAATCAAGGCATGCCTCTCCTAGGTACTCTTGTTCATCTGACATTCACAGCAAATGGCTGCTGGCACCAGTCACTGGAAATCAGAAAAAAAATGCCATGGAAAAAAAAGCAGTGTGTCAAAACCATCCATATATGTGCAATTCACACTTGCCAAACAGAAATGCATAATGGATAATATTGGTTAATAATATACATATTTTCAAACTTTCAATAAGCCATTACCAACAATGGTGGGTAAACAAAAATTTAAACTTAATAGTGAGCAGCATTGTCTTTTGAAAGAAGTTAAAAGAGCTAAAACATAGTTTAGCAGTTTTAATTGTGAAACAAGTTCTCACTAGAATTGCCTGCCTGCTGTTTATGATTTCCATATTTCAAGAGTTTTTCTGTAATGAAGCCACAAAACCACCAGGCATTTACCCCTACTGGCTTTTCTGGAGTTCATAGATCCACCAAGGAGCATAATCAGGAAATACGTTGTTCCTCTTTTGACATCATTGGCCTGCTTATGTTTCCCTCAACCTTATAAGGAAGAAGAATTTGGTCAGAGCAAAATGCTTCTGCAAGTCACATTTCTTTGTCACTGCAGTCAGAGTGACATATGCAATCTGGGAACTTCTCATTCAGGACAAATTATAGTACAGATTAATATATTCTGTAGAGGGACCTTCCTGTGGATCAACTGTATACCTTTATATAGCTCCTCCTCTTACCTATGGTATTTCACCTGGATACTCCTACATCATGCCCAGTTTTCTCTACAACACCTTGCAAAGGCACATGGCCTTTTTATGAAACAAGAGAAAGAGAAACCATCACATCTCTAGGTAATTTGTTCCAACTGGTAATCATGCTTACTACAAAATACATCCTTATTTCTCATGTGAATTTCTTTGATCAGTTTAGAGACACTGTTGTCATGCCTCTCTCTAGATCAAGGATCCCTATTCCTCTCCAACTTTAACCTAACTCGGGCACTTCTCAGCTTCTTTTTGAATGAACTGAATGAATGATGGAGCATTACAAATGTCTTTCTGTAAAATTATTTCCAGATCTAAATTTATTTTGATCTCATTCTGATTTTTTGGCATTCTTCCTTCCTGTGCTAACTTAAGATAGAATCTGATGTCAATCTTCTTGGTTCTGTAGAACAACAGAATCCCACACCCCTTCCTATTGCTTCTCCTGTTCCCTGTTTATAAAAATTAAGAACTGCAGTAGCCACTATAATCTTACTACAAATAAAATTTCAATGTTTTTCTCACTACAGCACCAAAATCCCTTTTAGTGTTCACACCCTACAGAATTTGCATGCTGTATTGATCTTCCCACTATTTGAACCACAGCCTTTATGAGAGATCAATTATAAATACACTGGCTCATAAAAAAAAAAAACCAAAACAAAACAAAAAACAAACAACCAGAAAAAAAACCGGAAAATGAGCCTCACTAATCTTGGTAACTATTAATTATGAAATAACTAAGGGCTATTAAAGAGTCATTTTCTGAAACATAAGAATCTTGCATTTTGTTATTCCTCTGTGTAGAAGGAAGGTCAACTTTATTTTTTAGAAGGTAAAAATCTAAACCAGGGCTACAAAATAAATTACTAGAGCTCATAGTTTTGCATTACAGTAAGACCATCTTCCAAGGTTCACCTTGCAAGTTATATTTAATTTACTCTGAGAGACAAACATCACATTATTTCTTCCAAAGCTCTCCATGAAGCTACAACTACCTTGATACTGTGATCAACTAGAATACAAAGATAGCAACGGTGTTTAAAAAAGAAACCCAAAACACCACACTGTCTCCCATTCCCTTCCCTATAAATTTTAGCAATAGGAATAGAATTAATATCTTCTAATCAGTTCCGTATTCCATTGCCTTGAGCAGTACAGGTGCCCAAAATGCAGATGAAACTTAGAGTTCATACATGCTTTCAGAGGTCATGTGTTTTGGGGTTGTTCCTTTTTTCTTCTTTCTAGTAATCAACAAGACTCCTGGCTATAAATTGTTCCTTCTAGCAACCACATGCCATGATTTTGCTGGCTATTTTTATTCATTAATACCAGCTGCTTCACAGTGCCTGGAGGTAACAGAAAAAATATGTATATGTGTTTTATCCATATGGTAAAAACTGATGAAGGCCTTTTATGTAGGATGATCCATATACCCAGGGTAAAATTCACTCTTATGCAAAGACCAGGCTAAAAGGCCTGTTCTCCACTTGAACCTTCAAGGACCCACATCACTTCAAGTTTCTAGCCAAATCCAAATGTATAAGTTTGCATTGCCCCCATGAAGTCAGCAGAGCAACATCCAATTCCATCAGTGTGGATTTTCTGATCAAGTGGTAAGCGAGCCTTTATTAGCCTTCTGTACAGGAACAGATTTTACCGTTGCACCTAAAGCTAGAAAAGCATAACAGCCCTTCTAACAGCCATTAGTTGTGCTACGCTTTGGTTCCAAAAGTGTTCTGTTGCCATCTTTGGTAAACATATATGGTTTTCTCTGAGATTATCTAGTTCCAAAGTTTAACATATAGACAAAAATTAAAATCGAGATGAGATAGCTGCAAACATAATGTATTCAAATGACATGTTCTAATCATCTAAAGTATTAAATTAAATGAAGGATGTTAAGTGCTAGCACATAATCAAGTGCAGAAGGCTTTACTTCACCGAATACTAAGTTTGTGCACAAAACCAAGTTTCGTATCTCTTAACCACAATAGTCCTGAACACAGAATCATAGGACACATCAGACCAAAATACAAGAAGATCAAAATAGAGAGGGAAATGTGGTTTACAGAAGAGAAACAACAAAAGAAGGTGGAAAAGTCTCATGGATGGATTTATCCAGGGATCCCAAACTAAATTAATGCCAGGAAACTATCTTGATTTCTTTTTCCAGAGGTTATGGACTATTCTACCCTTTTCTTTCCAGGATGATCAGCCAATTCAGATAATGGATTATTTTTAATTCATTAAATTTCTGTTATATAGCAATATAACAGGCTTTTTTTGTATGCACAAGTGCATACATTTGTGAATTTTTTTTCATATCAGTCTCCCATTTTCTCCTTTTCTACTACTTTCAGGTATGAAACATTTTCTTGTTAATATAGACAGCGTATTCTCTGGCATAAGAGAAAAGGACAATCAAGTCCTGTGAAATTTTGAGCATTCATTTGTGCTGCAACTTAATTAAAAAAAAATGGATGTGGAGAAAAATACCCTTGTATCAACAGGGACATAATGTCTTCAAGAAGTGCCATTGGCTTAAAGAGGAAAAAATTCCTAAGCATGGGACAAAGTTATACCTACTTGGAAAGTTAATTCTCACAGAACTCCTCAGTGTTATAGAGTAGAATTAATCTCTTAAAATGACACCAAACTGAATGTTACCAAGTGATTAAATCAAAGTTAACACTGGACTTTTTCTTTATTATACTCTCTGTGAGCATCAACCTAATTCAAACCATGATTTTTCTATTCTATGTATTACAAGAGAAAAAAAAATTTATGAGCTTTGCTTGAATCTAAAATGGCCTTTATGAAATCCTGAACGGTAACAAAATCTAATAGCAGTGAAAGTCTCTTTACCTTTGGCTTAACAGGAAAACTTTTCTCAGCGATATTAACTATTCTTTCTTTGCCATTTGCCATTTGCCAAAACAAAGTATTGCAAAACCACACTGAGTGTGCTTCTCTGAGTAGGGAGGACATCATCATGAATTCCAAAAGCTTCCCTTGTGTTATATGTTGACTTTTTTTCTCTAATGACAATATCAAGAGGCCTAGGAGGTTTGAAAGTGCTTAAAATAATATTCTGTATACTCCCTTAATCTCCAAGAAACATTCCAATACTGAAAAAGGTACTGTTTGCTCTTCCTCACTGATTTCCTACCACTGACTTTCAATAAGCAAAGCTTGGTTGTATAGCATACATCTTTTTCCCAACTGTCAGCAAAAAATAATAGGATCTGAAAAATCATGTTGTATCATTTCTGCCAGAGGCTATGCATCTGTCCCCTGCACAAAATAACCAGACTAACCAACCACTTGGCTGATGAAGCAATATGGCATCTAACTCATTCTTCCTTCTCTGTATTAGCCTGCAATCCCAACAGGGATAATCGTGTGGCTTTGTCAGTGAAGAAAACAGATGAAACTCAATAGGAACATATGTTGTGGTTAAGATACTTTCTCTCTTTTCACATCTCTCTCTCTCTGTATATATCTCTACACATGCACACACAAACACTTACAAATACCTTAGTATCTCTTGAATGTGAGCGACATTGAAGAAAAAAACCATTCCTCCCAATTGTCACTTCATTATCAAAAATATCTTCACATTACAGGCAAAGTTTTTTTTTAAAAAAAAAGCTCTCTTGCATTTCTTATTATGTGACTGCTACTAAATAATGCACTAGAGCTCTACAGAACTAATTCTGCAAGCCAGAAAGGATCAGTAACAAACTCACCTCTTGATCATAAGTTAGGGTACAACTCACCTAGTAAGACAATTTCACCATACTGAGTACACCTTCAGGCACTTCACCCATCAGGCAACTTTTCCTGTGGAAACAGGCTAGCATTTCTAGAGCACATTCCCAGTAAATGAGAAAACCATCACAACATGAAAAATAAATGCAAATTTAGTTTGAAAAAAAATTCTACTTCTAAAAATGGCTGAAGATTTATGTCTGTTTTTAATGTTAATCAAAGTGGTTAAGCAACAAGTAAAACAGTTTGGTTTATGGATGATAAGGATAAATATCATTTAGTATAGATCCAGAGAAACCAAAAAACCAAATGTGATAGAAGTAAGATTTGGCAAGTTCTTCTGATAAGCAATGAAAAGCCCTATCAAACAGTACAAAGATTAATCTAGTCTACTTTTATACCCCTCACACTCTGATGAATAAGAATTCCTTAAGATGAAACAGAAGCCTATAAAACTACATACCTTGGAAACAAAAATGCAAATATTTTTGCTTAGGACTTACAATGAGAAAAAAAAATTAATAATTTAATTCATTATTTTCTTTATGACAGAAGTAGCCTGATGTCATTACTCTAAATGTAGGTTTCCATCAGGAGGAGACAAAACAAAAAACAACAAACCAAACATCAGCGGCTAAATATCTTTCTTAAAAAGAGAAAATGAGAGCAGTAAGGCCCATGTTTCAAAAGTTCTACTTAGATAAATATACACTCCACAACTGTCTGCATAAAGGAAAGCTTAAATAAGCCCATAATTAAATCCTATTCAGTTCCTGCTTTTTTATTTGGGCAAAAGATCAGAGCAAATGCAAATAAGCATGTCACATATGAACAGCAGGTCTGGCTGGTATTTAATTCTGAGGAAGACCAATACAGTCCTGCTTGTTCAGCAGAACTCTGAAAAGGGAAGACTTTTATTCTTCTACACATATTTACAGAGAATGTTCAATTTTACCAAATAGGACAGAAGGGGAAAAAGAAATCCCTCAGCAACCGCTAAAGTTTTCGACAATATTCCAATCTTCCAATTAAGTCATTCTAATACACAAGACAGCAAGGCCTGTTCAACACTGTCAGGAAAAGATCAAGTACTGACTCCTGCAGTGAAACCGCAATGCCCTTTTTTGCACTTACAAAATGACTTTTCCAGGGACGAGATTCACCTCTGAACAGAAGAGGGTATCTGCCAGCACTGACTGCTGCAGAAAGAAGGTCCAAGCGGCTTGAAAGTCTACCAAGGCAAGAACATGCTAAGCCAGCTGTTCCCATAGCAGCCTGTTGTCACAGAAGTCTACGTAGGATTTTGCACTGCACCCGTTAAATTAATCCCAGAGCATGAGCAGTAAGGGCAGATCTGCTGTTATCCCATTGGGAATGACATCTGCTAATTAGTGCAAGGTCAACAGGCCCACACAGAGGCTGTGACAGAGCTCATAGGCATGCTCATGTGTAATAACCATCAATCTGCAGATTCAACTTTGTATTTTCAGGCTGGGTTGAACACACTCACGGTACCAGAGACAAGGGAAAAATCTAAAACATCAAGAAACTTAGTACTTTCTGAGTATACTTTTTTGTCCTACAATTTAAAAGTGCTATTGATTAAAACACATTTAGCAGCACTTGTATAACTGAAAGTCAGTTTAAAAACAAGAAATGGTGATAGTTCTTTGAACAGGCTTAATCTTGCAGCTTTTATGCAATCAGCTCTTTCCAAAAGAACCCTTGCTTAAGACCAATATTAGTGAAAATACTAAATTCCTTTAGTATTTTGCCTGTGCTGATTTAATGTTTTAATCTTCCCCCGCCCTCCCATTGCAGGACTGGTATGTTTCTACTTGGAGAACAGCGGGCTTCTCTTTTGCTCTTTATTTCCAAAGAAGCCTGTAACAAATATGCCTTTTTGATTATTTCCCAGTTTGTGCATCAGTACTGTGGATGGTGTTAGAACAGTTCTGTGAACATTTTGCAAATGAAGCACTACCAGATGCAGTTCAATTGTGTCATACTACAAACAAGGAGGCTTTCCTTGCTGCCATGATTATTTATCATTTTACCTTGAAATACTAAAGAATCATGGCCTTTATGTCAGATTAGTAGCAAACAAGGTTTAATCTCTCTGATCCATATTGGTCATCATGGAATTGAGAAAACAAAATATAGAACAAGGAAAAGATTATATATTACTAGGAGACATTCAGAGAAAAAGATAATTCAGAGCTCCTCACTTTCTTAATTTCAGTTCAGTATTTCAGTTGCTTCCATGTTGCTTAAGCTCATACTGTTTTTCCTCCGTTTTGAGGAGAAACAATTCTGACTGTTGTACTAACAAAGTGATATATCATGGCAAGAATAAAATGCTCCTACAAATAATTGCAGTGTTCTGCTTCCATATCTGGCACAAATTCTTTCAGCAGGCTTCACACTTACACTGCCACTTGGGGTTCCATAGATAGAAGCATATAAAAGTAGAGATAGAAGCATACAGAAGCAGAGCAGTCACAGGCAGTTTCAACTATCTTTATAATCTCTCTGGCTACATCAGGAGAGCAGTTTCTGCCCAATATGGAAATATCTCAGGATTTCTGGAGCTGCAGCTGCTCCAGCCTTAACAGCTCTACTTAAGAAGCAAAGGTTTACTGTGTTTGTTGGGATGCTGTAACTTTCATTACAGCAGCCCATATGGCACTGCATTTTGGATTTGTGACTAGAACAGCCTTGATAACATACTGATGTTTGGGCTATTGCTGGACATTGCTTGCACTGTATCAAGGCTTTCTCTGTTTCTCAGCATGTAGGTTGTTGACTGGAAGCTGTGACATGAAAAGCAGCAGCAGAAGTGTAGAGAGCTGGTGAACTAGGACACTTTGCTTCATACTACAGTAAATGTTGCTTTCAGCTCCACAAATGGGGAGCAGAGGGAGGCAAAAAACAAACAAACAAACAAACAAACATCACACACCCAAAACCAAAGGCCATGAAAACATGCTCCAGAGACACCAAAAACAGAAGAGCTCACTGAAAAGCATGGTCAGGAAACCCAAAACAATTTGTGAAAGAGATCCTGCATCTGCCACAGTGAGAAAGCAGCTGAGAGCCTGAAGACTACCAACTCCTGGAGTCGCACAAAGATAGCTGGAGTCCAGGTAAACCCTAAGTATGAAAGATCAAGGCCTTCAGGCCCAAGACAAATAATCCCAAAGCAGCCAAGGTTAAGGCAGCAACCACATGGCAGACAATGCTTGCTTTTCTAATGAGAAAAGCAAATGGAGGGACATTAGTACTCTACATGATTTCTTCTTACACCAACAAGGTTCAACATTTTGTGTACACAAGGCTATTCTAGATGAACATCCCACCAGATAAAGTAGCGATATTTGCCTTGGGTCCACCTTCAGATCTAATGTACAAGAGATCCAGTCCCAAAGTCCAGGGGTCTCTGTTCCTCTTTTGATCCACTTCTTTAACTGGAGAACGAGAGTCACCTTTCCTTCAGATGCTTGCCTTCTAAGCCTGGGTTAGTATGGAGCTGTTGTTTTAGCTTTCACTGGGTTCTTACCTGTATTTGTGGTATAACAAACCCAGAGAGCCAATATATACCAGCAACTTTCTTGTATGTGGTGGATGTAAAATGGAGTTTGACCTAAACGGGAACATGCTAATGCCTCAGATACCACCTACTCAATTTATAATCTTTTATTCTTTCCTTTTATTTTTATTCTTGTTTCTTTGAATGCTTCTGTACTTTGCAATTTTATATAAACAAAATCTATGAAAATTTATTAACTGTTCTGCTAGAGCAATGGTTTGAAACTTCTGAGCTGCACTCCCCAGGAAGACTACCATGAAAGGAACCTCATAAGATAACTAAGCAATAACAAGATTACAGGCTGAATAATGCTTTCTAAAACAAAAAAGCAAGCCCAAAAAAGCCGCACACACCTGTAGTAGTCTGCAAACCAAAAAAAAGATGGTAGTCCTCCTTTATACTGGTTAAACCACAACAACTGGCCCTGACCAAAATGAGAAACTGCATCGCCACAAAACACCCTCCAGCACCTTCTCTTGTAGTTTTCACAGCTGACTGATGAAACCGTAAACTGCATGAGTTCCCTTGTAAACTACGATACTTCCCTCGGCACATACAAGTCAAGAAATTTTTCAGCCTGAAACAATAATAGAGTATTTTATGAGAAAATGAAGAAAAAGATACAAGAGCGGAATGTACTATGAGCACATATTTTATTAAAAGTGCACATGGAAATTGAGCAGACATTGAAAATTCCACAGGAACCATGAAATGCATAGTAAATTCATACTGCATAAAATTCTCTTCAATGCTGGAATTCTTCACATTAGTGATAGCCTCCCTGGGGATATACACAGACAAAAATCTCTTAGGTTTAGTGGGCAGGCCTTCTTTAACTTGTACTGATCATTTTGTAAGCCTCTGACTAAAAAACTACTAGTTTATGTTTTTGTCTACTTGGCTAGTTAGGATAAGTCTGTCTCTTTGGAAACCCCCAATTGCGTCACGTTTAAGAAAACAGTGACTTACCCTTTTTCTGTCACAATAAAAGACTGTGTATTCCAACATTCAGTCACAGACTTAGGAGAGTTAGCACACACTCTGCAGGCTCTCAGAGTACAATCATATTCATTTCTCCACAGGCAGCCAGATCTTTCTTCAAGTTCACATTGATGAACATCAATGATATCTTCCAGAGTTAACGTCACAAAATAATCAAACCAAGAATGAGTAAAGAGGCTGAATTTTCTCTCATTAGTTACACAGTTATGGAGAAAAATCTGAAATGAGGAGTTGTTGCAAGTTACATACAGGTGAAAAAAGTCAATTAAGTATGTCTAAATGGAAAGATGAGTTTTCTTGTTTGAAACCAGCTAGATTAGGATTGGTCTAGATAGACCATGATTTTAAGTTCATGCCAATATTCAGCAAATCCTCAAAATGAAGACAATGCAACAGTTTGAACAAGAGAGAAAACACGTTGGTCCCCCATCAAGACACATCTTTAAGTATGGAAACAGATAGATCAGAACATTTATGTTTCATTTTTCAAGTGCATTAAAAATGTGAAAAGGAAGTGGGTATTTTTTTTGACTGAAGAACATCTTTTAGACAGAACGCGCTGCCTTGAATTTGCATTTATCTCCCAAATAGGACTATAGAAAAGGTAAAATATTCTTTTGAAAGAATTACATATTACAAGATGTGGTGTTCTATTGTTAGTGCTTGAATGAGGCTATCCTGGAATTCTCCACCATCAACTCACCATCTTTAAATACACTTTTCTCCAGCATGAGGTATTTGACAAGAAATCCTCACAACATGAACAAAGGACATCCCTGAACCAAAAGCTTTTATGAAAAGGAAACTAGCTATACTTGTTTCATTAGTTGATGAAAATTCTGTACGTAATCTCTACATAAGATTGACCTTTATGAGAGTTTTTTCCTCTTTGTACAGAGGGAAAAATGACCAAACTGCTATAAGTAAAATGGCCAAGAATGTTTGCAAAGAAAAACTTTAAAACTTCAAGGTTCTTTGCAAAGCCATTTCATTGTGGAGCTCAGAAGTGTGCATGTATTTAAAAATACTCCCAGCAAACCAGTAAAACTATGAAGAATCACTGCCATTCTGAGTGTCTCTAACTACCAAGTAAGGCAAACAGATTTTCAGTTTTCAGAAAGAAGCGGTATTTTTCCTTGAAGAAATAATGAACAAAGGAGTTATTTATAACTGTCTCTAATGAAGAAGTGTCAATAATACTTAGCATTTTGCGCTGTACTTCTGATGTTGACTCTGATGGCATGTTTATTGCTCTGCTGTCACATAGTATGATAGGAAATTTTTGCACATGTAATTACAACATTGAGATCTTTCAGACTGTATCCTAGTTTAGATATAAACTATAATAGGGCTAAACTTTTTCCCAGTGGAAAGTTATGTTTAAACATGATCTTGTCTCATGATTGTCTTCATTGTCTGGAAACAATTTAATGAGATGATCAAAATAATGTTTTTCACAGGTGATAGATGAACTATAAACACTGCAGAACTCAATGACACATGAGCAATCCTTCAAACAACCTTCCATGGACTATGTGGCTGCAGTTTTCCATTCTGCAGTGGGCAACCCATGTCAAACCAAAGGAGTCTCTTCTTCTTCCACTTAAGCCTTTGAGAAAGCTGTTGATGAAATCAAATTAATAGTACAAAAGCCAAATTGTTTTCTCTTTCTCTGAGGAGCACTCCTGAAATCAGAGAAACGTTTACATGTTAGAAGAGTGGGTTTGTCCTCCTGAACAAACTGTCATGTTTTGTAATAAATAAATGCACCAATGATGTTCAGGGAATATTAACACATGGATATTGGCGTCTCTCATCTGTCTCATCACAATTTCAACAAACTTTACTATCAATCATTACAGAAACAATTGATTTAGACCACAAAAATTCAGACACAGGACATCTGGGTGGAAAGCCTGGAGATCTACAGGTGCTCAGCAAAAACTGAAAACTCATACCTTAGACTGTGAGTCTTTTACTTGCAATCATAACTGCTGTTATGAGATGAAAATAAGTGGACATGGCCAAAAATTTTTGTATTCTTCTCATACAATGCAATTTAGAGTGATGACTGTAGGACTCTACAAACAAAACACCTTTTTTTGCAGAGGATAAAAAGCAAGACTTGGGCACTATTTCCACCCCACTTAATTTCATACTGAAATTGATTTTTTTTTCTCCTTTTATACATAGTCAGGTAGCGTTCTGACTACAATCATACTTCAAAGCATTGTGTAGATGGATTTTTAACATGAAGGTCAGGTGACAGTCCTTATACTGAATCCAAGGCTCCTTGTGTTTTATGGCATATAAAAATTTCTGTATTCTCTGTTTTAAGTTGGAGCCATTTGCTGGCTAAGAATTCCAGATGTGGCTTTAAAGCAGTGCTTTCTAGCTTTCAGTGTAGTTGCCTTCCCCCCTCAACTTCAAAATGATATCAAGATGAGGTTTCTAGGGGAAACAGCTCTGGAAATGTTGAAGGCATGATTCTGGCTCACTCTCCCATAAAGACGAAAAAAGTGATTTTAATAAAGATGAAATAATGAAAAGGGATACAGGTAAAAACGATCTTAATACCACAAGAGCAGACACAGAGCTTGCACGAGACACAAAGAAAACCCTTCAATGAACACTTCAAAAACCTAGTAAAAATCCAGCTATATTCATAATCAAAAGGTTTTTTTGTGAAATGAGAAAGCAAACTTAAAAGAGGCCCTGCTATTCCAGCCCTCAGGCTTTCTTCAAGGTAAAACAACACAACCAAGCAGAAACCTCAGCACAGTGTTCCTTTAAAAATCACATGTTTACCCAACACCTGTTTGGCTGTTGGCAGCGAACTCTCATATCCCATGAATTGGCCATTGAAGGCTTCAGATTTACCTTAAGAAATCTAGCTTCTCAGCTTCATCTTGTAAAAAACTCTAAACATGAAAAAAATGGAACTAGTGTCACTCTCACCTTTAAGAGCATCTAAATCAGGAGTTTTGGTAAGCAAGCTTCCAAGACCAATTCATGAAGAACAATAAAATACTAATTCTGAGCTATCAGTTGTTTTTGTTCTACTATCTAATTTGGCCAATGCACTCCAGGCTGAAGTCCCTATTATTTTATGGGTGGTGGTAAAGTATTCTATGTCAGATTTGAGGAGTAGAATACCATTCCCACACTTTTCTTACTTGTGTTCAAGCACCACAGTAAAACTCTTTCCTATAGATGGATAAAGACATGCATGCAAAGTTAAACAAAGATTCAGTTTACATCTTATTTTTTCCTGTGGATTCTTCTATATTAAGTGAAAGAATAGTTTTCCCTTTCCCTGTCTTTGGAGATGGTGCCATAGATACAGTAAACTTATCTTCCGACTCACAGGGAAACAGAGATGAGAGCTTTTTTCTGTGTTCCTACAGTGCGTAGCAGAAAAGCTTAAAGGTTCATGACCAGAGATACAAGGGATGCCATGTTTTTCAACACACTTGTTTTTAAAGCTGCCAGCATTTACAGGGAAAGGGAGTAATACATTGATTAGTATTTGGTCAGGATGCTCAAAGTAACTTTTATTCTTTTTGTAGCATGGAAAGGCAGTAAGTTTATCCTTCTGTGTGACCCACCTGTGGAACTTCCTGAAATTAAGGTAATATGAGATGCAAGGGAGGTCCAAACTCAAGCCAATTACAGTATTGGCTACACAGCTCAGGGCAGCCTGGTTCTATCTCCACCATCACCACCACACCAAGACATCCACTCATTTTCTCCCTCTCCCCACTTCTACTGAATTATTTGAGATCTAGAAGCTTGGTTAGCTCCAAACTGCATCTAAAAAAAGCCTGTGACCTAGTCTACATTTTCCATTCCACATCTCTGATGTATTACTGAGGAGTTAGTGCTCAGATCCCTGACTGAAAGAAAAAAAAAATAAAAAAAAAAATCAGAAGTCAGCATCCTCAGCATTCATCTACTATTTTTCCATCACAACATAAACATCCTTATTTGAAAAGTTACCCTGAACATTCGTGTTAGTCAAGAACAGGCATACAGGAGCTCACATAGAAAAACAATCTCAGACATGAAGTTCTTTACAAAAAACTTGTCTTTTTCTTAATAGGTTTCTCATAGGTACTGCAGGAGTCAAAGTCATCTGGAATTAATCTTTTCACCTAGGAGAGGTAGTAATTTTGTACGATTTATTTAACCTCAAGGATTAGGGTTTGGTAATCTCCACCTACCACATTAATCCTTGGATTTTGGAAAGCTGTGTCCAGATTGTCCTTGTATCAGCCATACAGATCGAGGGTGTTATTATTTTCATACACCACATGCCCATAGATCAGAATGATCAGCTAGAAGTGAATAATCATCCTGAGACTGTACAAAATGCACAGGATAATAGCCATAAATTATCCTGTGCAAGAGTAGCACATAAAGAACCATTTATAAGACAGATCAATGTAGAGGCAGAAGAGGGAGAGCAGGGGGAATGCTTTTTGACATTTTTCATCCTGACGAACAGAATAATACTCATCTTGATTGTGAAAGTAACCTTTAAAGGACATACTTGGAAGTTCGATTTTGCTGTTCTTCATAAGAACACACTAATAGAACTGCTTAGATTTGTGATTCAGGTATGTATCAGTATTTTCCCAGTTGAAAAAAAAAAAAAAAAATAGTTCTTTTAGAAACCAAAGAAATGAGACAATGGAGCTTTTAATTTTCCCAGCTGGAAGTTTAGGTTCCTGCTTGTCCTCATATCCATCACCATGGTTCAAGAGTATTATTACTTTTGTATGGCGTGTTCCTGAGGTCATTGCTCTTTGATGCAGCAGGTGGGGAAAGACAGACATTGGGTGCAACAACCATTACCTCATTAGTCCTGTTGCTACCTCCTGGAAGACACCCAACTGTTGTCTCAGAAGACCCTCAAATGTCATAGCACCCTTAATGAAGCTGAACCTACTGTTAAAACCAGAATGTTAGGACTGGCCAACTGACAATGCTACCCACTGAGATAAGGCAGAGGAAAGCTAAAGAAAAAGAGACACCAGCAAAAAATAGTTTCTGGGGTAGCCCTTTCCTGTAAGTACGGCTTCCTTAAATAAGGCAGCTGCAGACAAGAGGAAAAATTTGAACTCTATGGTGAAAACTCATATGATAGAGGAAAATATTGTTGTATAGAGCAAATCCTGCCCAGAAATCAACCAGATGCTCCTGTTCTTAATCAACATTATGCTGGGAATGCTGTGGCTGTTAGCTTAAAGTTAGAATAAACCTGAAAGCTTCTTTAATACAGAGCCTTGCAAGGAATGCTTTCCAGAAGCTCTATAACAATGGGGCCTCAGCATCAAAACCAGCTAAGTATGAAAACTAGATCTGCTTGTTATCACTGTATTAATTTGCTTGAAGGCATTCCTGCTTCTAAATTAACTTTAGAGGATGACTCACATTCATGTTCACCACTCCCACTTATCTTCCAGACTTCATACAGCACATATAGCATTTTAAAAATATTAACTTCTGTAGACTTTCACCTGTGTTTGCTATTCTGCTGAAATATTTTTATTATCTTTCATCATAGCCAGCAGAAGAATCAAACCTGACAGAAAAGAGTCCAAACTCCAACTTCCAACAGCAAATCCTGTTTTAGCAGCCGATAACTCTTGTTCACCTTCATAGTTAAATTTGAAGTCTTGCATAAACAGCTGCACACAGATGAACTGATTCTTTCCTCTGGGTTTCAGACATCCTACATATTGTTACAATCTAAAAAGAAAGTCAAGTTTGAGAAAATCTGTTCAGCAATTCTGAAGAAATAAGCTTTATACTACCAAAACACAGTCTCAAGTGATTGTTGTGGTTCGCTAATAGACATGCCTCTGTGTCTTTTCCCAGTTCTGCCTTACTTTCTATCAGACTTAAGAATCCCATTAAAACGTACTTTCTGTATCTCTTCAGAGACACAATGGAAGAAAAGGGAGTAATTCTCAAAGCATGTGTCTTAAATACTGCTGTGAACAAGTGAACAAAGATTGCAAGTAGCATTCGTCCCATTCATTACACAGGTCCCCTCATTACAACCTTACCCCATCCAAAAAAATCTAGATGACCATATGCTTCGTCCAGGCTCAGTAGCAGGCCAGTATCAATGTTCTAAAAACAATTTTGAGCTGTTTCCTCCCACATACACTGTTTAACAACAGAAAAGTAAGTTTCTGTGAGAAGGATATGAGATGGTTTCTAGCTAATAGACTAAGAGAGGTAATGACTGTTCCACTGATCACTGATTACCTGCAAATGCTTGAAAAGATCCCAATAGGTCAGTGTTACTTTAGACCTAAAGAAGTTTTTCACTTTTCAATTTTGTATGTTTTCCTTTAGCAGTTGATTCACATACTGAGTTAACCAACTTCTGGATTTTTGAAGAATCCTAGAAGAACAACATATGCTTTGTCTTTCAAGCAAGCATAACTGAACCAAGAGAAGGAGGTTACTCTTTGGAAACCTTGAAAAATAGCCAGAAAACCTCAGGACTAAGCATTTGTACCACAGAAAATGCCAAGATCTAAGGATTTTTTTTATTTTTCTTGCAATAATTAAACATGAATTAAGGTTGGTCTGCCACACTTTTTTAAAGTTGTAGTAGGCTGAACAAGTAAGTATATCTGGAACTAAAAACTAGAAAGTTATATCAAATGAAATAAAACATTCCCTACTGATATCTATGGCAACAACCACATAAAAAAAATCTGGATTATTTATCAATTCAAAATGAAAACTAAGTATTTTCTTTTATTCATTACTTGGCCATCTTTACAGGTCCACAGCAGAAGAGAATCATCGATGATCTCCAAAACTAAACAAAGAAAGCAAATTAGTTTAATTATGCTACATAAAAACCCCCTGCTTTTTGATTACATATAGTAAGAAATTAATGTTAAGTGCTTCTGGAAATTATGATGAGATAAAGATGATGACATTTTTACAGATGTTTTAAAAGTTATTTACTTTTTTGATTTATAGATAATCTATCCATAGTTAAGGGTCTAACCATTACATTTTCTCCTACAAACTACTAAAACCAGACACTACCCAGCAGTTTAAATAACATATGAAAAAAAGCTGCATCTATTTAACAGCTGCAGAACTCATAGGACAGAGGCAGTAAAATATATAAAAAAGACAAGAGTTAAAAATCCTACTGCAAGAATATTAACTGTAATAAAAGAGAAGACATTAAAAACAGCAGCTAGTTAGGTGCCAGGACATAATAGAACCCATAAGGACAGGCAAAGAATGATGCTAAGTTAGGGAGAAAGAGTCTGTTTTCAGAGAAGAACTTCCTGACAGACACCACAACAAAGCAACATGAACGGTGACTGTGTGGTCCCCTTCTCGTAAATAAATCGGGCGTCAAAGGTTGATCTGCAGTTAATAAGAAGCCTAAGCCTTCTCCAAGGATTTGTAGTATTCTGTCAGCACAGTCCAAGCCTTAGGAGCCATGAAGCCTTCCGGCGGGTTTTGTCCTTCTCGAGCCAGCTTGCGCATGCGGGTCCCCGATATAAATTCAAAGTCTTCGTGGCTGAGAGAGTAGGAGTGTGGGCAAGGGGGGAGAGGCAGAGAAGCAAGGGGAGGGGGAAAAAAAAAACAACCATGTTTTAAAAGCAGGCAAAGTTGTTCATATTCCTTCTGCTTTCTTGATACTTTATAAATTTCTTCTTGAAGAGTATAATGCTGTATAGCAACTACCATTTCCAGACATTTGACCAGCAATGCCAGTAAAACTCGACTATACACCCTCTACAATATTCAGCTTCAGTAACACCTGAGGTTTAGCAACATGGTCCAACTGATCTTCCGCAGACTGAACTGAGTCTGTGCTTCCATCTAGCCTGGCTCCTTCTCTATGAGGAAACAGGGAACTGCTTTTGAGAGAGAACCATCTCCTCCACCCTCCTGTCTCAACCCTCTGCCAAGCCACAGCAGCCATCCTATTTTGCACCTCACCCTGCTATGGCAGCAGACCAGCCTTATGAGCTGGTTGAAGGTTCCAGTGCTGGTTGAAGAAGGCCATTTCAGTGCCACTAGAGAAAGTGGAAAAACAACATTGCATAAAATCTTAGTGAAGTACAGTTTGCAGAATAGAGCAAGTAAAAGCCAGAGTCTAGAGACAAGCTCTACAGCTTCTGCAGCTGGGCCATTGCAAGCCACTGAGCATACATAGACATATATATGCATATGAGTAATGTGGCACAAACTAAAGAAAAAAGAAGGGTAATAATAAAAATACCTTCCCCTAAAGATGTTTTTCCTTAAAAAACCAGAATTCAGTTGGACAAATGCACAAATGAACCCAGATCAGGATTATTCATCATTGTTAACATGACAATCTAAACTAGTATTAACTTCTCACGTATGTGGTCATAAGCAGCAAGAACTCTACAATTTCAAATCTTACACTTCACAGGACTGAAATAGTAAAAGCAAGACAAGAATGCCAGAGTTCTACCAAATGGTTGTAAGGAAAAATTATTTATTCTTAAATTAAATATGCAATTTTAATTATGCCATTTGCTCATTTTGCAACATGCATGCATTACTCATTCTTGCCTGTTTGAAATAAAAGCCAAGCATTGATCTCAGATGCACATGCCTTAGATAGAAACAAGAGCCAAGTATGCGCATGAGAGGGTAGAACTTGGCTCTAAGTGCTGAGCTATGCTCAGTAGGGTATGGAAGTTAGCAAGACGCAGAAAGCATTCCACAGTTCCCTTTCACAAAACCACTAGCCCCATAACTTTTTGATTTGGATTGTATACATTTACACAGCAGCACTGCCATACATGTCCTTTTCTTACTGCTCTCAATTCAGGACTGTGGGTTCCTCGAGTGTCACAACATGGCTAACAACCCTACTGTGCTTCAATTCTGCAAAAAATAAACTACATAAAAATGAAAACTTAAAGTTGATGTAAGCCCACGGGAGAAAAATTTATGTCACTGCTGCTAACAACCCTACTGTGCTTCAATTCTGCAAAAAATAAACTACATAAAAATGAAAACTTAAAGTTGATGTAAGCCCACGGGAGAAAAATTTATGTCACTGCTGTTTGTAATACCTGAAAATTTCGTTCCTTGGCAGAGAGATTCCTAAGTATTCACTAACACTGCTTGAAGGTAACTTGTGTTGTTTGCAAATAACTATTTCTATAAAATATATGTGGGGAAGTGATAAGCCTGGTTAATTCTAGCAAAAAAAATACTAAGCCTTCAGATGATCAGGAAGAGAAAAGTAAAGCAAGTGCTATAAAGTTTCTGCATATGTGGTTTTCTCCACAGTGTGGTAGCAATACTAAAGTTTGAGCATTAAAAAAAAAAAAAAAATTAACTGCTTTATCCCCTCCTTGACTGTTAAATTTTCACAAATACACTCAACTTGCCATACAAATTTGCTTCAATAAGACCCCCAATTCCTTTAGCTTCTTATCCCTGGTTGCATTAAAAAATGGCTCTAGGAATTGGAGATACCAAGAAAGAGAGAAATGTGAGAAGACGCTAAGAAGATCTGTAGAAACTATAAGAAAAGGAAGGAAAAACATGAGTGAGGATCATTTAAGAAACATACTACATTCAACATCTCATAACATTTCTAGAAATGTTTAAAAAATGCTATTAGAAAGTACAAAAGTACTAATGATGCTCTCTCATTATCCCAATCTTTTCTTTTGAATGGGTTTTTCTTACAAAAAAAAAATTACATTAATTAGTAATCATTAAAGTGACTCAAATGAAGCTTTGGCAATGTATACTGTATGTTGAAATAATACAGTAATTTTTGCCTTTTTAAAAATTACTGCATTTGCTATTTTTTTGTTTCCAGTTTAATCTCCACTTTCATACCTAAACCAAAGTATTTGAATAGCCACTCAATACTCATTGTCTTTACTAATGGTTAAAACCAAATCTCTTGAATATCAGAAACTGAGATTTCCACTAAGCAGATATATTTTATCAGTACCAGCACTGTGATGTGGCCCACAAGCATTCTGAAATAAAACACATCAGTATGAGTAACTTGCTTTTGTGGAAAAAGAAACCAGAAAGAAGAGTCAAGTAATTTTGTTCATAGTGAATTTTGAGGATATTAGGAGTTATTCTACATAAAATGGATTTGAGCAGAATACGAGAGGGGGGGGAAACATCTGACCATTAAAGCTGCTATGAAATATAAATGCCAAAGCCATTCAAATACCATTCTCAAATGAGATTGGAATAACTCTTAATGAAACTTAATCCAAGCCTTTTCTGAGCATAGGATTTAAGTGCCATTGAAATTTTTATTCAGTGGCTGCTGGAATTGGCTTTCTTTGAGCCACGCTATGTTAGTAAATGCTTGTAACATTGATTTGAGCTTTTACTACCAATTGAATTTGACTAGTATTGACATAGTATTTGATGCCAATGCAATTAAAAGCTTTCTCCAGAAGAAAGAAGAAAAAAGGCAGAAATAAATCCACAACAAAAACTTGTCAACAGAAAACCAGTCTTGAAACATATTACATTAGGACTGGTATTTGCTCCATGGTATAGCATCCTAGAACCCACAGTGTAGGAGAAGCCTTACATACACACACTGTGAAATATCCTTACTTATGAAGGATAGGGCTAGGCAGACAGAAAATACATAACTGCGCTGTGTTCTCATACATCTAGCGAAAGGAGAAAAAGAATCTTTTCTTACATTTCAGATTGTGCCCTCCTTCCACACACAGAGCTGTATGTATATACAGACACCCACAGGTGCACAAGATAATATTTTATATTTGGAACACAATAAGTTATTTATTCAGAAAAACACAGCAACAAATTTGTGCTGCTAATTAATCTTCCAACTGTTCACAGTAATGAGCATCAGACTCAAAGGACATTACAAACCACACACAGATTAAGAATCCATACACCAGTTCTTGCCTTTCTTTAATTTACAAAGGCTAATGTTTTAATCTGTTAAATGGATCTCCCTTCTTTTCTGTGCATTCAGTAATTATTTTTACTATAATACCACAAGTGACCCCAGCAACAATGACAGTTCTTTATGTTTTGTTATGAGCTCAAACACTCTAAGAGCAGTGTGTGAGGAGGCTAAGATTTCAAAGACCTTACAATTCTTGGGACAAAACAAAGAAGTTATCACCAGTCTGCAAGTGGGAAACAACTGCATGAAGATGCCCACAGTCCTACAGGAAACATCTGCCGTTATCTCTGAGGTGTCAATACAGTGACTGAGGAGAATATTTTTTTTATTTCAACAATTACTCCCTACAAGCTTAATCTAAGTACAAAATATATCACATAATTGATTTTTCACTTGGGAGCACTAAAGATCAGTCATAATCTTGGGAACCCCAACTTTCTGTTAGGGTATCTGGCACTGTGCAAATGACCTTCTTAGAATTCCCATCCTCTGTGGACAGCAACATCTGATGCTCTCAAGGTCTTAAGAAATTTAAAGACTCATTATAAAAGTACAGATCATTCATTCATAGTTTTGCCTATTCATAAAAATATGGTGTTTGGAAACAAATGTGTGGAAATAAAACAATAACATGACTTATCCACCCTGGTCTGGCTTCAAAATGACTGCCATGGTCTACCCAGCTGGTAAACTTTAGATCCAATTAATTCCTAGGACAATTCACAGCCTCCTTTTCTGGGGTTCCATCCTTCAACAATTCTCCTTCTCCAACTTCACGCTTCCTGAACAGGATCTGTCATGAGGTAAAATCTAATCTCACAACCCTATTCAGAAGGATTTTCACTGAATTTAAATTTGCCTTTGCAGCATCAAGTCATGACTTACACCATCACTCCTACAGGAACAGAACGTTGTCCCTTACAGTGTCATGCCTTTGTTATGCCAGTCTGTGTCATGCCTTGGGAATGCCCCATGATTCTGAATGAACCAGCTAGGTTCAAAACCTAACTGACCACCTCTTTGTGAAAGTAGAACATAATAATGTGTTTAGTATCAACACAGGCAAAGCAAATCCTTCACCTGCTGTGAATGAAATTCCTTTTTGACTGGCAGGACGGTTTAAGTCTTCTGAGCTGCTGTAGTATTTCAATGTATCCTAAATTCTGTACTAAAGGTTAATTGAGAAACCATTTTTCACATAGCTATATTAAAGAGGACAGTCAAGTGTGCTTATCTCAGCCTCTTACTATCACTTTAAAAATCAGGTATCACACCAAATCTGGGAACAGTATGGACTTAGTTGGAACAGCAGCTGTCCTCTAAGTATGACTTAATAGCATTAAAGTAATCATGACAACCATATTAAAGGTCCTGGGAATTAACTGTATAAGGTTAAAATCTCTCCTCTTCACAGATACCCATGCTTCATTCATATTTTACAGAAGGCATGAACAGTCTGCTCCAGTAACCTTATTTAGGGGTTTCTTTTAGCCAAAATGATCTCATCAGTTTTCTTTCAGGACAAAAAGAAAAAAAATCCATTTTTCCAGACACTGCTGTGGCTTTTTTAATTGCCAGACTAATTTCCTTTCTTAATTGAGTTTTTTTCTCAGCAGCAGTCTGTGGCTGCATTTTATAAGACAGATCTTCTGTAAAGAATTGGGAATCTCTGCTCACCCAAACAATGACTATTATCAAGCCACCAATCCCAAATTGCACTTGTCTGTGGTAAGTGTTTGAGAGGCCTTTTTGGCTGAAGAAACTCACTAACTGTTTTTCTGAAGGGATTTCAGCATTGGGTAGGGATTTTTTTTTTTTTTGAGGAGAGTGGTGGCTTTTGTTGGTTACTTGGTTCTTTGGTTGTTTTTTTCATTATGCTTCAGTCTAATAGTGGTTCACAGATCACACATTAATTTCGAATTTCTCCATTATAACTAGAATTCTTCCTATAAACTTTTACAAAACATGTTTGGACATACTCAATTATTGATCCAAAATTCTATGAAATCAAAAAGGGTAAAAACTCTGGTAAGCAAAAGACTGTATCAATATTCATACTAGTTTCTACATGTGTTATTTCTTCAGAATTCTATGTAAGTAAAAATGTTCAAGCTTCCCACAGAAACTTGGATTAGGCTTGCTATCTGACTTCAGCAACAATAAAAAGGGAATTTTTTTTATTATCCTAATTTTGACCAAAAGGAAAATAAAATTAAGTTAGCTCTACCTGTTCTGTTACATAATGCTTCAAATGCATTCCTCAAATCCCTTTCCTAAATCTTAGTTTTAGACATATCTTTTTCAAAAATATCTTTTAAGATGGTGGTTCCATGAGGTGCTAAACCTAGTGATGTCCAAGAAACATATTAAAAATTGTTGTGGCTTCATGAGGTAAAATACAAATACATTTTCAAGTCATTGGTTGTTCACAGGTCTTAATATTTTAAAGGGTAACTTCAGTCAGTTTATACAAGTTAAACTTTGTGTACCACTCTGCAACTACAATTTCTGTGCAGCTAGTGTAAAGGCTTTTACATCAACCTTTTCTTACTCCCTTTCCTCACACACAATGCTCCACGATTATCCCTGAACGCAAACAGGGTATCTCTGCTTTTCCTTATAAACAGGGGTACATGTAGATACACCTGCTGCCATGTGACTTCAACTCCAACACAGCACCACAGCAGCTCAACATTAGCCAGCAGTGTGAGGCCCTGACACTCAAAGTTAACCATCATGTTCTCCAGGCTATGTCAAATGAGTATACTCAAAAGGAGTAATAGTAAATGGTATTTAATACCAGGTAGAGGCCTGAAAAATAGAGGACATGACCACTTGGGGAGATAATAACTACTTCCAGCAGCTAAGACACACAGCTCAGCTATAGCTCCATCCAAGGGAAACCCACTTGCCTCCTGTGCATCCATTAGTGATGTAAATTCTTGAATTGCCTAGTTGGCTGTCAAGTCTCCAAGCCTCAAAGAGCTGAGAAAGGTGCGATAGAAATCAAGTTACTCATTTTCAAAACAAGTCAGAGCAATGTTTCTACGCATTCAACCCCCTTCCCCACATTTTCATGCTGTGTTTTTCACCAGGTAAGCAGTGGGCTCAGGAAAGATTCCCACAAACATCACCCAGTGGTCTTCCACCAGTACCTACCCCCTCATATTTCCAGACAATCCTCCATTCCCTGCCATCCTCCTTACAGAGTCAAACACCACAAGGTCCAGGAGTCTGCCACACTTTCAGAATCACACAGGCCATCTTGAAATGCAGCCAGCTGCACCCACCCAAGCTCTAGCTCTGTCTGGAGCCTGCCACAGTGTTCTGTCTATGGCAAGCAGAAGCAATAATGGCTCTCTCATCAGGGAGCCTGCCTGTGTCCGCATTGCCATCTAGAGGATTGCTGCCACACTCCAGTCCACTCTGTAGTTACAAACTGCCTAGGGAAGGACAGGGCAAATGGTCTTACATTCTGACAGCAGCAGGGCAAAACTGCACACTAATAGCAGCATGGTCTTTTTTTCCAAGACAGCGACAGAAACAGAAAAAAAGCCTCAGACCAAAGGGTCCCCATAGGCAGGATGAAAGGATAAACAGGGTACACATAATGCAGCCTGTGACAAAAGGCAAAACCTGCTACCACAGAGATTTTTTTTATCATTTGCTCTGGCTAATGACAGAGGTACAGTTTTACTCCCCTTGATCTAAATCAAATCTATCCTGCTAAGAGTCAGTTCAATGATCACAGAATCAATATTCTTCTATAAATTTTCCAAGGGAATTGGTCTCACATTGCTACTCCCCTTCTGTTCCAAATTATTAAGAAGTGACACACTAGTATAACTATTTCACTTTAATCTTTGTGTATTTATCTTCTAAAATTGCTGAATTACCAGACAACAAACAGGACAAATAGCCATAGTATCTACTACTACAACAGCCTTTTGAACCTTATGTTATAATGTATACAGGTTTGCATAAAACTAGCAATATTTACATCACAATCTAGTTACCGTGCACAGCAATGAGGACTTCTAGATGCATCTCAAATAATGAAAGGCACAAAGGTAGTGAAGTGTTCAACAGCTACTGTCCATAGCTTCACTTCAGAAAAAAAAACCTGCTGCAACGCCCTCCCCAAACTGAAGCTTCACAGCACTGAGGAGAACCTTATGCTGGAATGCTGCCTATATGGGTGGGAGGAGGAAGGAAAAACAACATCAGCAAACTACAACTACTAAATAAGCATCCCTGATTAGCTTCAATTTTAAAACATCTGCAATTTAGCAAATCATCAAATTTCTAAACACATATGGATGCTGTAGAGTAAAATACAGTGAAACTATTTTAATTCTTGTCAGGTTTCAACAGATTTGTCTTTATCATGCTGTTTATGATTTCCAAACAACAGAAAAACACACCATAAAGCTATATTTAGTTATCTAAGAGATACTTTTAAAAGCCGTGAAGTGTTAGTAAAAGCAGACTAATTTAGGTGCTTGGAATTTACTGCTAAAATATAAAGCAGTTACATAACTTACAATCAAGGTTAAGTCAGCACACTATCTACTAATAAACATAATTCTTGGGAAGACAGACACAAGTTGCTGAATAAAACTTGTTGGCTGCTAAGATTGAAGTGGCTCAGGTGGATCTGAATTGGCAACATAAGGGTGAATTAATTATAGCTTGGTGGGCCCATGTCACCTCAAGGCCATCAAGAAAGAGATGCAACATATAGATGACACTATGATCGAGGGGTGAACTTGACCATGGACACTATTGCACTGGTTATCCATGAATGTGAAACACGTGATGCAATCAAGCAAGCCAAGCGGTTAAAGCCTCTCTGGTATGGAGGCTGATGGCTGCCTGGCAGATTGATTATATCACACTCCCACAAACCCGCCAAGGCAAGCGCCATGGGCTCACCATGGTGGAAGCAACCACCAGATGGCTGGAAACATATCCTGTGCCCCATGCCACCACCCGAAACACTATCCTGGGCCTTGAAAAGCAAGTCCCATGGTGACATGGCACCCCAGAAAGAATTGAGTCAGACATCGGGACTCATTTCCAAAACAAACTCATAGACACATGGGCCAAAGAGCACGGCATAAAGTGGGTATATCACATCCCCTATCGTGCACCAGCCTGTGGGAAAATCAAACACCACAATGGACTGTTAAAGACTACACTGAGAGCAATGGGTGCTGGGATGTTCAGACATTGGGATACACATTTAGCAAAAGCCACCTGGTTAGTCAACACTAGGGGATCTGCCAACCAACCTGGCCATGCCCAGTCAAAACTCTTATGTACTGTAGAAGGGGATAAAAATCTCTGCAGTGCACGTAAAAAGTGTGCTGGGGAAGACAGTCTGGGCAAAGGCAAACCCATCTATTGGACTGCTTTTGCTCAAGCACCTGGGTGCACTTGGTGGGTATGTAGGAGAATGGGAATTCTGATGTGTACCTCAAGGGCATTTGATTTTGGGTGAGAATAGCCAGTGAATCAAATTGTACTATGTCAATTGCTATATAATACTGTATGCCATCACTTCTATGGTTGCTATATGTCATATCAATGGTATTACAGAATCGCCCAGATTAATGAAGAATGAACTTTGATAAAACTGAGCAAAGTGTAGCAATGATAGAAGCAGAACTGGCTTCAGCATGCAACAATCCAACACCACACACCATCCCTCCTGCCCTAGAAGGCTATTATGACAGATGGATCCCAAAGTCACGGGCTAAATTAGCTCCATGGACATTTTAGAGGGATGTCCCTTAGTCTTAGGGAATGATAACTGTGTGTGTATATCAAAAGGCAGGAAAAGGGGTGGTGATTAATTGGAAAGTGTAGGACTTGGACATGATGTAGACGGTATAGAATAAGGGGTGGATACTGTCCTGGTTTTGGCTGGGATAGGATTAATTTTCTTCCTAGAAGCTGGCATAGTGCTATGGTTTGGATTTAGTATAAGAATAATGTTGTTAACGCAACAATGTTTTAGTTGTTGCTAAGTAGTGTTTACACTACTCAAAGCCTTTTCAGTTTCCCCTGTTCTGCCAGGTGCACAAGAAGCTGGGAAGGGGGCACAGCCAGGACAGCTGACCCCAACTGGCCAAAGGCTTATTCCGGACCATATGATGTCATGCTCAGTATATAAATTGGGGAGAGTTGGCCAAGGGGCAGCAATCATTGCTTGGGGACAGGCTGGGCATAGCTCAGCAAGTGGGGAGCAATTGCACCGTGCATCACTTGTTTTGTATATCCTTTTATCACTATTACTTTTTATATTCTCTTCCTCTGCTATCCTATTAAACTGTCTTTATCTCAACCCATGAGTTTTACTTCCCCCCCCCCCCCCTCAATTCTCTCCCCCATCCCAGCCAAGGGCGGGGAGGGTGAGCAAGTGCCTGTGTGGTGCTTAGTTGCTGACTAGGGTTAAACCACAACAATTGTCAGAAGCCACAGTGACATCCTTGGGAGACTTTTATGCTCAGTGTAACTGCAGCATAAGTAGCTGAAGAACAGGAGATAAGAAATGGGTTCATTTTTACAGATCAATCCATAATTTCACACTTTCAAAGATAAACTGTGCTGTACAGACATACTTCTTCAGTTAGAAGCAGTAGGAAATCGACAGAATATAAAAAATACAAGGTTTTTCTAGAAAAACATCTTGCTTGACAGTTTGGATTTCAGTACCAACTTCAACTGCAGTTGATGTAAAAAAAAGTACAATATTCAGTACAATAATCTGAATAAAGAGGTTTAAACTAAAATGACTAAACCAAAATCGTCTTCCCAGTCCCACTCATTGGCACCACAGCAATGCATAAGGTGAGTTTTGGACTCCAATATGCCACACAAGTGAAAAATAATACCGGAACATGCAGAAGGTTAAATTACCTGTCCTGTAATTGCACAAAAAAAAAAAAAAAAAAAAAAAAAAGAAACAAACCAGCTGAAAGCCCTGGGACATACAATGGACTTAGGGCATCATTTTGCATTACTGTTAAACATAAACAGCTGTTTGTCACCCTCCCCTGTCCATTATCTTGTCTCTGCTGCACTCTCTCGTTTTTTCTCTTCCATCATATCTGATACATATTTGACACCTGAGAAGCATATTTAGAAAGATAAACAAGCAGAAAGGTAATCTTACTATTATAATAAATAGTAATATTTTTCTGTGAATTTAGCAATCTTTGCCAACACGTCACAGAATTAGAGAAACTCCAGCACCTGGGAGGCAAAGGGAAGCTTCCAGTGGCAGCTAAAGTTGGATGAGGTTAGTTGTGCTGTGAAACCACACCCAAATCGTGCTGAAGTCAAGTTGCATTCATGATCTAAAACCACATCTAAACACTGCCATCTTTGAGCAATATAAATTTAATTAAAAACAATTTTTTTTTGTGGGCAGGGGTAAAAAGCAGCTATTGGCCAAAAAGTCTTAAAACAAAAATACAACTTACTGATCAGAGTCATAATAATCCATGCACTTCTTTTTCTTATTATAAGCTGCCACTCTGAAGGGTACAATTTCTAGCGCTCGGAGACCTGGAGCCATCGTCAATACTTTGGCACCATGAGTTGGTTCATACAGGTCTTTCCCAGTGTCAGGGTGTGGCATCCCTGCTGGATCTCGCCCTACAATGTAGAAGTTAGCTCCTGCAACCATTCGTGATCTACAGTGCCACTGAACCTAGAACAGAGACAGGGAAAAACAGTTAACAGACGAAAACAGCCAAAATATGACCCTTAAAGTGTGCATGCACTGTATAATTACCACTTTTCCCCTAATCAGACATGATTTTTACTATGGAGCCCAACAAAACAAAGAATCAGTTATGTGACCACCATCAAACTTAGAGCCAAGACATACTATTCCCCTGATTCGTTTGCACATTAGGATACTTTAAAAGTTACTTTAGCATAGTGTTTGGAACAATAAAATCAGGGCAAGAAAGATAGAGCTCATCCATTTCTTAGCTCAGTTCTTCCTAATGATGTCACTCTACATCCCTCTCCTTTTATACAAAAAGATTAATGCAAAAGCAACTGCTTTGAGAAGCTTAGCGTGATCTAGACATATATCACTATTTTAATCACGGTAATTTCTCCAAAAAGACACCCTGACCAATAGATAGCTGCGAAACATCCCATGGGAAGAAAGACAAGATAGGTTACTTAAACACAGTGTTCACGAGTGATCTAATCAACCTATCTACACATTTTAAAATAAAAATTACCCATGCTCAGCGTTTTCACCTCGTGCATGTGGCTAGGATGTTGCTCAAGGTCTTTAACACTTAGTCTGTGTCAATATTAAGACCCAAATGACATATAAACTAGGTACATACTGCACATGATTGCTTGAAATAGGCTTTCAGAGCACCAAGACTGCCTATTTATATCACAAGCTTCGAATATGAAAACTGATAGAGCAACTCTAGGTTTGGTAAATATTTAGGAACTTTTCCCCAATAATTTTGACATAATTTGATTCTAGCACATCTACATGAGCTGGGGAGGAACCAATGTCAAAATCGGAAACTTCAGCTTTACTGAATTTTTGCTTGGATGCACCAACTGTCTTCCACCTAATATTTGAAGTATTGTAAATGTTGACAAACAGCTTTCCCACATTACTTTGCTGCACATTTCAAAATGAGTGGTTTCATAACTAACAACTTGATTTTTACTTTTTTCCTTACAGCTCAGTTACTACTGAAGGTAAAAAAAAAAAAAGAAGATACTTCAAAGGAAATTCTGCACACAGTATATTCAAACATCTGTATCCTACAACCAAAGAAATGCTTTCAAATTATTTAGAAATGCATCTCTGACTAAATACGGTGAAAGGATTTTTTTTTTCCAAAACCTGTTTGCATATGTTACACTTATGACAGTTTTTAGACTTATTATGTTATAGGACTGTTGGTTAATTTTCTTAATTCTTTTTTATATGTAAGATTTTCAATAGAAAATTTAACAGTACAGTACAGGAAAAGTAAAATAACTATTGCATTACTTTAGGTAACAAAGACACTTCAGGAGATGTCAATATGTTCTCGTACTGGGAAGTATTCCCCTAAAGAATTGTCATACCATCTTTATAGCTTAGTACCTGCCAAAGAATACTCAGAGAAGAGTTTAAAAAACCAGCAAGCATATAACAGTAGTTTCTTATATGTGCAGCCTTACCTTCACACAAAACTAAAGGGCCTACCCAGTAACTACATAGTGTAAAATAGCTTCAAAAGTTGAACAGTAGTAAACATCTGTCAAAACATCTGTCAAGCACTAAAGGGAAGAAAAAAGAAGGGGAAACAGGAGGGGAAAAAACCCCACAAGTCACAGGACAAAAGTTGCTGCCATGCTGTAAATGGACAATGTGATGGATGAATTTTCCTTCTACTACAAAAATAAGGTTGCATCTACCTACTGCAAACCTTTACGTAAAACAAAGTCACAGTGTTTCATGTTTTAGTCACTGTGCATGCTGTTCTATGCTAATACCCTTTAGGCAAGAAGGTCAAAGGTGATATCCCTAAGTAGTAACTAACTGTTAGTTCAACATTAGTTCTCAAACTAATCCTTACAGAAACCATTCAAGGAGGAAGTTTTGCAGTCAATATGGAAAGAGTTCTGTAAATCAGTAGTCAGATAATGAAATTAGGAACCAGTTATGAGGGTACCATTTGTATCAGCTTTCATCTTGACCACAGCCCGACATTACACATGACAGGTTCCACTGCTATTCAAGCACATAGGGTGCTATGGAAGCAACTGGATGCCGATAGCTATGCTAATAATTTTGATATATTTATGTTACAAGTACAGAGTGGGCTATACACATGGAATTCCAACATACCTCAGTAGCTAGCAGCATATTTTCTGAAACTATTCTAGCATAGTTAAGAAATTCAAGTTTCATGTTGTCATTTGGGTAACAGCAATTAAGAACTCCCTTTTGTAAGAACTTCATTTTGAATAAATGAATCTATTCCACTAAGACAATTTAGAACAATGTAAACCACAAGTCTGAGACTTAAAACTAGCAGCTCTTGTCCCATTTCTATAAATCCATACTACTTCAGAACATATTTACTTTACTGAACAGGTGAATTTATTGCATTTTGATACAGAATTTTCCCTTATAGAACTATTTCTTTTCTTCCAAGGTAATTATCAGGAATGTTGAAAATACAAAAATGCTAAATTGATGCTTATGAAACATGTCCATTAAAATCTTTACAGACTGGAAGGCCACATCAATCCTGCAGATAACCATACTAACCGCTGCTTGTTGTTCTGTAAAGCACTTGTGCTACAGAAATGAACCTGGTACCAATGTCTTTTAAACAACCTATGGAAAATGATTAAAGGAAGAGTCTCTTTTATTATTTGGCTACAAACATTATTGTCAGGCTGTACTCTGAGGTCACTGGAAATGTCATATAGGTTAGGAGAAAACTCTTGTTCCATTCATTGTGGATTTTGCTCCTCCCTATATGCTCATGAATACAAGACTGAAGTAGAAGATTTCTGTTAATTCTCACAAAACATCTATGGCGACAGTACAATATTTCCTACAGTAACACATTTACATGCCTCAACTAGTTCTGAACTACATTTCTTTCTCAGGACTGAAAGGCAGTGCAAGCCCTGTTTGATCAGTAAACTGGCCAGCAGAATATAAGCGACATTTGTCTAATTTAATTCCACTGGTGAGGTCTCCTACCTATCAAAAAGTTACCACAGAGTTAACCTCTTGAGCCTTCAACTTCCTGTGACTTGTGGAGGGGGAAGAGGAAGGAAAAAGAAAGAAAATTAAAAAAATTTAAAAATAAGTAAAATAAAATTTAAAAAAATGTAATGAGGTGGAGAACCAATATCCCCTAAAGGAATTGCCCTCAGATGAGAGCATTTTCTTCTCTCTGCTGCTTCCCACAGAACTCTAGGGATTCCAACCAAAGACCTGGCTTCTAAATGAAGTGTTGCCAAAGAATTATTTCATACAAAAGCCTTGAAACAATTCTCTCTGAATTGTTTGCCAAAAAATAAACAAAGCCTTTTTTTTTTCCTGATTTGTGTATAGCCCTCCAACATATAAACTTTTTGTTTGATAGTCATAAAACTTAAGTATCATAACATTAAGGACAACTATTTGGTATGTTAACAGATATTCTAATTCCTTCTGAAAAAGACTGTAAAAAAGAACGTTCCTTCATTATCACACCCTTAGAACTGTAAAGAAAGGAGCACATAAACCCAATATTGTCTCCCACCATTTCCAGCAAAATCCTCCAATACAGAAGTTTCTTCACAGAAGAATGGTTTTGTTGATGACAGAGGGAACCTTTACAATCTGGTTTCCCAAGGAAAATTAGTCTCCTCTCTCCATTAAAAAAAACACAACGCACAAACATCAGGCAAAGCACAAAATACTTTAGTGCACTATCAAAGGGGTTTTGTTTTCTTTTAAACTCTTGAAGAATTTACCTCAGTTGGTCCAGCATACATCATGGGGGAAGGAAATATAGCCACCACTGTTGTTTCTGGATTCAAAATACCCTCCTCCAGTACTGCAGCATGTTGCTTCATGCGCCACATGAGAGGAACATCATCCTCCTTCGTCCAGCCCCCAAGTGGGTGCAAGAGTAAAACTGGGCGCCGGTAGCCACGTTCCAAAAGCTGCTCATGAGTATCCTGCATTAAAAGAGCATGCCCGTTGTGCACCGGGTTGCGTAACTGGAATGCAAAGACAGCATCTATGAAGAAAAAACAGACAAGAGATATAAGGAAAGCAAGTTATTTTATCAGGAGTTGTAGAACCATAGAAAAATCTTCAAACAGTACAATCTTTCCCCTGAACTCTATTAAACAAGTTTAACAGCAGTAGCCACAGGTAATTAAAGTATTATGAATTATTATAAAATAAGCAAAACTAATAAAACCCAACCATACTAAAAAAAACATAAATCAGCTTCCTTCATTTTTGAAATTTTCACAGAATTACTTAAGTTTCTCCAATATCTATAATATTATCTTTTGATTTTTCACTTGCATGAGCATTTAATATAAAGTTAATTTCTAAGCGGAAATGAGACTGTGCTACCTATCTTAAAGGCTCTATGTATCATCAGGAGAACAAATGGACATGTTTGCAACAAAACAAATCAAAGAGGATTTAATGTGTCTTAATAAATTTCCTTCACCTAAACAGCTTAACAGAGTTTACGCACAGTAAGAACAAAGCAAGGCTAATTGCTATTCCAAAGTATTACAAACCCTTTGACAAAACACCCTGACACAACCAGGATTTGTCCCTTCTGCAAATTAAGATGAACTATGGTACCCTGCAAGACAGCAAAATCACCATAACTGAGAGGTTTCCCAGTAAGGAACCAATGAAATCCTGAGAACAGGGTTTTTCAGGTACCAAATATATTTATTTAGGTGCTAGCTAAAACAAAGACTGGTATCTCAAACCTGCAGATCCTGAAAATACTGACTACACTGAAAAAAGACAGTAGCTCAGGACCAATCTCAGTTTGTGTTCTTGATGTTAATCTCTTCCCTCACAATTAGACATGCTTAGCAGCTGCCTGCCAGTCACTGCCACAATGAAGGCAGTATGTTTGACTGTTCTCTGCTGTAGGACATTACTCAGGCTCTTATTTATCTGCCTAACACAACTGCTTTAGTAAGAAAAAGTGTTTTGTTTCTTCTGCAATAGAAAGCTAGCAGTTGGCTCACAATTTTTCACTGTGATACATTCCACTTTGCACCAGTCTCCTTGCATTACTGTCATAAGCTTTGCTCCCCAGAAACAGCATGGAACAGACTTAAAAATAGAACAGCATGAAAGCTCAGCACTCAACCATACCTCTGTGGTTTTAGCCCAAGCTGATAATTTTTAAGTCAGTTTCTACCACATTTTACCATTATCTTTTCTTGCATTAGTAAAAGGTGTACTGTGCACGGCAAGATAAAATTCAGTACCTTAGGCATTTCCAGCTTCTCCTGTGTATTGAGGCAATGCAATGCCTGAGATTATAAAAATTAATACCAGTAAAAGGCAAAGAATGCCACCTAAGAGAGCATTCAAAATCTTCGGAAAATTTGGAAAAAAAAAAAAAATTTCCTTATTTCCTTGAATTTCTGCCTTAGTTCAGCTGGAGTGAGACGATATTGATCAAGTCCATCATTCCAATAAATACGATCAAGAACCTGTAGATCTCCACCTACAAGCCAGTTCCCTTGCTCCATAACCATCTAAGAAAACAAAGGAAAAACCTTGTTAGAATTGGTTTGTCAGCTTATCCTGAGCATCTAGAGCATTGTAATGGGGCACATCTTTACCAAAGAAAGAGTTCCGGGTTAATTTTATTTGACAGTCTCAAGTCAAGCATCAATGTTTCAAAACAATAAAAATTAAAAAAAATAAAATATACCATGGTGCAGGAGAGATGCACAAATCTTCAGTTGGCATATGCCTTTCTTTCAAAGTAAAGGATATTTTTACTATACAGAAATGCAAGTAGACAGTATTCTTAACCAACATTATTACATGACAAAAAGACATAGTGGCCAGAAAGCCTAACACATTAAGTACAATGAAGTTGCACACTTTATAGTTGTTGGCCAAAGCAAATGCAGTTCCAGTATCACCCTGCAGTTTACAAGATTCTGGACAGCAATAAAGTAACAAATAAAACAGTTCTGATTAACTACTCGACCACTTTAATCTATTAATAAATACAGAATCTTTGAAGTAAGATAGCTTTTGGATTTGTTTCATGGTAGCACTTTACCAAGGCAACACATACTGTACACTTGCTAGAATCCTTTTGATATCTTCAAATATCACCTCACCCTTTATCAAAAAATAATTGTGGCAAGCTGCTTAACATACTCAAGCAATGGCCATAGAAATCACCCAGAAACTGTTAATTTCTGAGAAGGCATTTGCTTTTGAAAATGGAACCAGCAAGAACTTCCAAGTTCCACACACATTTCTAATAATTTTTTAGCCTTATGCAATTTAAAGATGACAACAAATGTTGATATAACATGAGGCACTACATACTAAACCCACAAGCCAAGATGTTAAAATTAAGTGTAGATTTTTCAATTTATTTTTACTTTGAGATAGAGGACCTGCTGGTATTAAATGATGCTACAGTCACCACCCTCTTCCCAAGGAAAATGTCAGGCTTTGACATCTTACCAAGGTGGGGGGAAGGTGTGATAAAGATATGAAGATGAGAAAAACACTGTACTACGGTAACTATCAGGCACCCAAAGATTTCCAATTAATTTAGAAGGGCCACCAGATTCATGTGCTGTCATGATACTATTATACACACATTTATATGCTGTCAAGATACTACTATACACCCCACTACAGACATAAGAACATAGTTCCTCATCTTCTACATTAGTTTCAGCCATGGCATTCTGTAATTGCTAATGCATTCTAACAAGTCATTAGAATCTTGTCTGCATGAGATTTTCTAAGAATTTCTTAAATTTTTGTTAAGTTTTCAATAAAGGGGCAAGCTTATGTTCATCAGCGCAGAACACAAAGGCTTTGAAAATCTTCCAGAATACTCTTACTTGTATCTAGCAGGAGATGTCCTTCTCCAGATATACTCCTGAATACAACTTCAATCAGTAAAAGGATGTCATCACACATTAATAAAAAAATTGATTACACATTAATAAAGTAGTCAAAAAATTCATAGTTTTCACGTATGTATACCTATTAGTCGTACCAATACTTTTAGAACAAATCAAAGGCTTTCCTTTTTTAAGAGCAAGCTCATAATTTGAGATATGTTTTATTTCTTTTTATCTGATTTTAAGTCATAGTTGTAAACAAAAAGATACTATAGAGACAAATGGGGAAAAAAACCCCATATTTTGGCTCTGCAGAACTAAGATGCAACATTTACATCAGCTTGCAAAACCAAACACGGCATTGCAATGAGTACGTTACAATTAGAATTATTTCAGTATGACATATATATAAGGTCAAGATAGTAGAACATACTGAACACAATGGATGGGAAATAACTCCCCAGAGACGAACTCTCCAGGAACAGGGCCTATTCAAAAGCATCTACACCAGGCAGTTCTCATGAGCATTCTTGCCTTCAAAATGCACATACCTGCTGATTAAGGAGCTTTGATGATCCATCTGGCTACACAGAGGGATGTTTTGTAGACACACTAGAGGGCAAAGTTCCCTCTTCTGTAGCACAGATTCTACAGCACATTCTAAATTCATTTCATGTGTACATATTGACATTAGATTTTCACACTAAGTGCAGACTATTCAACAGCTGCATAGAACAAAAAAAAAGTCACCTTTTTTTCTGCTCAAATGTTTTAATTAGTTCTCAAAGTAGTTTTGCTGTTGAAATACACCAGTCACAGATACCAGCTTCACTTAATTTGCAGCTTCATGAATAGTACAGCTAATAAGACTAGATTTTCAACTTTTAAACACACACCTTGATATAGGGATGTTCCTTGCATGTCGTTCCCCATTGTCTAGCACAGCGTTCCTCTTTCCTGTGCTCGTAGAATTCGGGATTACGAAGAATAGCCACGCGGCGACCCTCATACACCAATGCAATTGCTGTACACCCATCCAGTCTTTCTTTGTCTTCTTGAGTAGCTGTTAGCACTATAGGCACTGACAGATTAATAACTCCCCCTGCAGAGTGAAGAAAAAAAAAAAAAAAAGCCCTTATCCTTAGCAATGGTCATCAATAATATGAAAATCTACCCTCCTAACAGTTACAGTCCAGGCTGTATGTTTATCACACAATAGGTAGTTCAAGTACTTATTTTAACAGGAGTTAAAAGCAACTTTTAGAATGAACTCTTTCATAAGATACATGTGCTATAAAAATGTACAAACACTGAGGTTTGAGAAAGAGCAAGGACAGTACTGAAAATAGCTAGTGTTTATAGCTGCACACAAGTATTTAGAATGTGAGGATACTACTTTTTTGGGACTTCAAATGCATATCTCGTTCAAGAAGCTACATAGTAAGCAGAAATACACAACTGGCATTTTTAAACAGACAGTCTAAAATATTAGGTAAGATTGCTACTGGAGCAGATAATGAACAAAAAAGAAATAGCATTCTTGGTAGCCATACTTTCTGTCCAGTGCAATAGAAGCAGTCAAATCTACCCAAGAAGTTAGCATATATAATTCAACTATTTCAAAAGGTGACTTTTGTTGTTTACTTAAACCTGTATTCAGATTCAAGCATATATATTTCAGAAAAACTGTTGAGTCAGGCAGACATTTTGCATAGTTTGTTCAGCTGAAAGCTTACCACTACTTTACTTCTAAAACTAAACCAATGAATCTGAACTTTAAGGTTGTGTGTGGTCCTCATTTTTAGGCATTTACTTCACTGCTAGATGCTTGAAGTCTTGGGTTTTTTGACTTCAAGAGTGAGATTTGAGAAACCCAGTGGAGTAAATACTGTAAGTCTCATACAAAGGCTTGAATTCTAATGAGAATACACTTGCTGAAAGAGTGCAAAACTTTTGGGTGGTCTCCAGGAGAAAAGTCATGGGCCCCTTGAAGCTAATGGCAGTTTTGCTATTGGGTTTAATGGGGCCAAGACTCTAAATAAGGCTGATTTCCCTGTTATTTGAGCAATATATTTTTATAACCTTCTCTCAATTTTACCTTAAGTGTGGTAGGAAGTTAAAAATTATGAAGCTGGATGAAAAGTTTAAAATGAAAAGGTCCCTCCTTCCTTCATAATGCAAAAATGAAAAGCATGCTATGCATCTTCTCCTAAGTTCAATCCTAGTGCTCAGAGTTATTTTCAAAGAAACTAGATCATTGAGCTTGGCAACAGTCACAGAGAAGGTGATTTGCCACCCCTGACTTGATAATTAAAAAAAATCCTTTTGCTTTGCAAACAAGTAAATAAATATCTCAAACTGGAAAGAGATCTCAAACCTGTTGATTATTAAAATTTTGTCAGTGACCAATAATAAATATATCTATGACATCTGTCTCCAGCCACTGTACAAATGAGAAACTGAGGCAAGGTAGTGGAATGAGTTTGTTAAGTCACAGATGAGCAGTGTCAACTTGAGACTATTTCAGATAGCTTAAGCTTTAAAGTGAGAATATCAACACAACTGCACTGATCTCCATAACGTAGAAGTCAGTCAGTATGAACATTGCATTTAGAACCCAAAGGATGAGATGCATTGCAGGTATTAAACCATTTCCCTCTCTTCAAAATCAAAACGCTGGAAAATGACTGCTGCTGTGAGACTCCAGAACTAACATACCAAGCAGGGAGGAAAATTTCAGGATTTTGTTTTGACTTAACCATTGCTACTGCTTCAAGTAGCAAAGCAGCTTTAAGGCAATAACATTTTTAAAAAAAGGTTTTCATACATAAGAGTTGCAGCAGATATCTAAGAACAGGAAATATGGTAGCATCTACAGGAACATGACTGTTTTATTCAAGCTTAAGACTGAAAATTGTTTCCATCAATAAGTTACTAGTTATTTTTCATTACTCATATTTTTTGCAGCATATATGAGGTACTAAAAACAATTGCAAGAGAAGTTTAAAAACTTATAGTTATTTAAAAACTTGCCATGTCTGAAGCACTCACCTGTACAAGGTCTTAAAAAGCCTTATAAAAAAAATCTGATTTACAGAAGACTACAAGGCAGAATAAGAAGCTACAAGATATTTTAGCAGTTGAATGCATAGCATGCCATCTGCAGAGTATGTTTCACCCGGATGGAAACACACAAGGCAAGTGGAATGAAAATAAAACTAACAGTCCAAAATGATACTGCAGACTTTAGATCATCCAAAATAATGAGATGGCATTATGTTGCCTAGGATAGTGTCCGAGAGACTTATAGAAAAGGGAACTAGAAAAGGTAAAAGGGACAACTGATGTCTGGATCGTAGAATTAAAAGACGAGTGACTTTTTTTTTTTCTGCTATTGGGTCTCCAGCAAGAGAAGAATAATGCAGAAGGAAATAGGGAGACAGGAATTTTTACTATCCCGTTCTGATATAGAGAGTGCAAAAAAACCTATAAGGCTGGAGTAAAACAGAGCCTTCAAAAAGGAATAAACAAAAAATGACAGAGGATCACAGTCAAATTCCAAAAACTGAGGATGTTATCACTTTCTGACTACCTTAACTAATGCTTGCTCTTAGCCAATTGGGAATGCAACATAAAATATATTAGTTTAAATCACAGGATAATTACTAAGTCATAGTAATTCAATTACATGTGACAGTTGTCCATACTCAAGCCACCTCCTCAGATTCTGATTTCATACTTGCAATAGCTCAAGCACTCAAGTCAGTTTGTTGTCCTTTCCTTCATTACTATTATGGAACCAATCTTCGGCATACAAAGCTAAACAGCAATTAAATTGCAATTCTGAATTCTAAAATTGATTTCTTCAAAACAAATTACAAATGTGGATTTTAGGTTTAAATGTTTTTCAGAAATGAAAACATTTGAAAAATACAATTTGTAAAGGCAAAAAGACAAGACATTCAAACTCTAACACGATGGTAAGTGTAAAAGGAATAAAGCCATCAAGCTTAAAACTGATGATTGTAATATCCTATTCTCTTACCCCAGGTTGTACATAAGCCTGATAATGCATTACCACACTACCACTAAGAAGCAAAGCATCAACAATATTTTAGAAGCAGGATTAGTTTGCTCAATTTTACAAATGGTAAGTTTTACCCTACCATCAAGGAGACAGTCAAAATGAAGGCACTGCAGGTATTCTCTCTCTCTCATAAAGCCATTCAAGGGTGTTGCCCAGCCTTCTGCTAGCACTTGCACCCATTGCATATCCACCTTGGAAAGAAATGGAGAAATAGACTTAGAGCAGATAAAAGTTGTTGCTTAATGACTGACATCAGTTATTAATCATAATAGATCATGATTTACACATAAAATGCAGAACAGTATAAATGGAAGACTTCTCGGTATTAAGTTTTTATTCACAAAGAATTCAAAGTTTCTACAAGTAAGAAAAAAAAAAAGAACAACTTGTTCCTCACTGTTCAGATTTTTGGCTATTTTCCAGTCCTTGCACTAGATCAAATTTCTATGTGTTAAAAAACAAACCAACAAACAAAAAAAAATCCCACAAAAACAAACTTTATTTGTAAGTGTTTGATAAAGCTCAACAGAATTAGAGTCCTACTTGCATTTATTTTTTTAACAAAGCAAGTTAACCAAGAGGTAAAAAAAGAAAACAAGAAAAACACCACATACAATTACCGCAAAAATATCAGAATTATCGGGGTGAATATTAAGAGTCCTAACTTTAAAACAGATTAGAAGGAAAAACTTTATTGCAGAAACTAGTGAGACAATCCACAAGTAAAATTGTCTCGGGACTAGTACTTATTTTAGTTTGAGGTATCAGCTTACAGGGAATTTCCTTCCTTAGCATTTAAACTGTCACACTATTACTTAGTGTGTGGCCTCTATTATTTCTGCATGTGCATTACTAAGACTTGGTCAAGCCTTTGCAAAGGACAGGCTTTGCTTGTGGAAGCCTCTTTTGCAAAGAGCATGCCTAATTTTATTACACTGTTTAATTTATGCTAAGGCAAGTACAACACACATTTTCCTCCCAAGATTATGTTATATACTTGCTCGATATTTAACAAACCACGGGTTGGAGGTGGAGGGGGAAAGGATTTGTTTTTCTAGATAGGGAGCAATTTAGAATGGGACACTACAGAAATTTAATAATGGTGACTTTAAATATTTATTCCTCAAAGCAATAAATAGTTTTACAGACACATATGTGAAAGGAATCTAGTAAGATGCAGTGAAAGGAAGTGTTAAAATTGATTAGTAGTAGAAGGCTAGGCAAATTTTAAAACTATTTAATTCAGTGCTTAGTATGTCATCTCAATCCTTAAAGTCAAGTTACTCACTGCAGATGCTCAACTCTGAGCATAGTCAGCTCATAAGTCTAATGCTTAGCTTTAAGTTCTAGCAATACTGTCAAAAAGCCAATGAAAACACTCATGCATTGTGTCTGTGTTTAGGCCTAGTTCTTCAGAAAATATGAGGAAAAACAGAAACGTGACCAGAAATAGCTTTGTCTAATTTATCTGAGTTGGAAAATAATGCATTTAATGAAAACAAGAACAGAGTTGATCAAGTTGATCCATGCTTTTTGACATTTTCTCTGCTGGAAGCCAGAAAAGTGGCATGAATATGTTCTAACCAGAAAAAAACCCAATAAAATAGATCTGATCATCTCTCTGTAGACTTAAGTTTGCAACTGTTTGAGCCTGGTATACTAGGTTACTAATGTTCAGCTGAAGGTTACCAGCAAGGAGAATCAAGAAGCAGTAACTGATTTCCTCATATTTTTCAGGTCATTAAAATTCAAAATAAAATGGCTTGTGTAAGTAAAATTTAAAAATAAGTTAGCAATTCCTCTAGAAACAACTACTTACACAAGACATGCCAGGCATTGTTTACTCCATGGATGTGGGGGGTAAGAGGTGGCATGAGAGGAATTAAATAAAATTAATCTCCAGGCTTGTGATAAACTAAGCAACACTATATCAGACATTATTCATGAAATTAGGAAGATTCAATTGTTATCAATTGAAAGTAAATGATCAAAGAAAACACAGATGCTGTGATTTCTCTCAAGAAAAGAGAAAGTATTGAGATACATTCTGTAACCAGTACAGGTATTTCAACTATACCTACTTCTGGTTAGCAACAGATTAGACTGTCAACTTCATCAATGAGACAACTGAACACACAATACCTTATTTATTTCCAAGGTTAACAGAGACTCAGCATCAGTTTTGGCTAACTGCAGCTTGTTTTCTGGCACATAAAGCTCCTTCACCTCATAAGAGGCATCCACTGGTACAATGTCCTATATAAAAGGAATAAACAGAACTTAATGCGTGCTCAGAATGCTTCTCGGACACTGAACACATGGTCAAGAAGGAAAATTCTAATTTCGCACGACTCTCTAGCAAGAGTTTATTCATTAAGCAATTTTTACTCATTTAAAAACCTGCACTGTTTGAAGATTATGATATATTGCTTGCCAAGCTGCTGGCTTGAGTAACTAAAAGTGAAACATTCTGACAAGAGATTTTTTCCTAAACCTGAAATACCCTATATAACATTTAGTAAATATTTAACTATTGAATTAAGTGCAGTTTTTATGACTTATTAATGCCTACAACCTACAATATCTACAGCAGAAAGGAAGACTACGCTTTTATATTTGCTAAAGAAGTAAAGAAAGTTTTAGAGACTGAGTATTTATAAATTTCAGTCATTCACTATATAACATACATTAGAAGTGGCAATATGGAGGTTAAAAAAAAATATCTTTGTCAACTGAAAGTGATTAAAATGGAAGTACAAATTAAATGTATTACAGCTAATGACATAACACCAGTATCCTAATCTATATACTAACACTCCGAATATCTAAATGTGAGGCCATCTGTGCATACATATATGCAATGAAATGAAATCTTGTTTTATAACCAGAATACCACAGAATATCAACTTTTTAGTAAAAAAAAAATAGTAATTCATTTTTCTCCATGCATTTCAAACAAGACATTCTCACTCCACAATGCTCAAGACTCAAGGCCTTAAATACCTCACAAGATATGAATATAAGGATAAAAACATATTTTTTTTAAAAAAAGGAAGAAAGGAGAAGGCCATCATGATAAAACTTTAAAGAGCCTCCTCTGTCAAAGGATGGTGTAAAACGTCAATACCTAGTCAAATGTTCCAGTGATAATCAGTAGCAAAAAAAACCCCAAAAAAACAAAAAAACAGTGAAAAGCAGCTGACAGTTCTTTTTAAAACAGATTTTTCAGTTTTGGAAACTTTTATAAAGTAATGCTTTAATTCCTGAGGAAAAAACTCACCCTTACAGCTAAGTATATACAGACCCATAACAAGAATAAATTAATTATCTTTATTTTTCCAGTATATGCAGCCCAGAGTAAACAGGTATGCCTGTAGGAAACACAAAGTTTGCCCAAGCATTTTAAAGCATTTATCAGACATTAGGCACTACCTCCATGGAAAGTAAAACAAAGGGATTGGGATGATGGAAGCAAGTGATAAAGGTAAAATTACTGCAGGAGTAAAAATATGTGGTGAGTCTCACTGGCTGTTACTTAATTTACATCTCCAAAGACAAATACAAGGAAAACAAATTAAACTAGTATTTAGAAATTGTGTTTTATAGGGAAAATCTCAGCCCATTACATATCGGACATCATTTGGGAAGCTGATTTTATTAGGCAGTAAGTTAGGCAAAACCTGCCTTTATTATCTCTGCCTGAGCAGCAGCACTGCAGCCCAGAAGAGATGCAGCAGGCTCCTGCCACAGCAAGAAGCCCAGAATCAAAGGTATTGCATGCTGCAAAGAACAGCAGACCTTTCAACCAAAGTATAATGACTGAGTACCCATTATGCTGCTTCACAGAAGATTACTCTCTGGGCCCTACTTCATTACCACGCTAGAATGTCCTAATTTTACAAATCATCAAAAGCTTAAAATAAATGTGCCTATTAAAAAAGGTCTCTTCAAATATTATCCTGGTTTTAGTGTCCCACTAATGGGCAAAACAATGGAGAAAACAAAGGTTTCACAATGCAGTTTCTGTCAACAACCTACCTCATTATAAGGATGTAAATAGCTTGAAGACAGTTCTAGCAACACTGAGACATTTAGAGAATTTGTAGGATTAGTAAACCTAGATTCCCTTACAGACATAAAAATGGTATTTAAAAAACCATCTTGGATTAAAAAAAAAAAACCAACAAACCAAATAAAACAGCAGCAAAAGGAATGCATAGGTTAAACTGTATGAATTTTAGGAAAATGTTAGGCTAGCAAGCCATCTAGCGACCATTTTAAGGTAGTAACTTCACTCAAAGGTTCATTCTACCAAAAGATAAGTTACACAATACTCCTCAACATTTATTATTTCTCAATGCATTCATATAAATAACAAAAACATAAAATAGATGCTTTATGGGAATGTGCCTCATCAGACTGTGGTGGTAGGTTCTTTGCTGATGCTATCCAACAACCTCAATAGTCTGTAAGGAAAGGGTCTTCAGGCATTCATAAGTGACATCCAATTTAAATTACTGAACGACTAGTCTTACAACTTCATGTTAAATGAGGTGTGAGGCCACTGAACTATTTATATAAGGAAAAAACAAACAGAAGTATTTGCTTGATTATAATCACTGAAGTTTTGGTAGCTACAGCTTGCAGGGAAGTTGTCAATACTTTAAGTACAGGGAAAATTGAAAAGTGGAATGACAGCCATGATCTTAACAGAGAGAGGTACGATTTTAGAGACTGAGGGCCTCTTCTTTGACTGTCAGTTGTATTCTATCACGCTTTAAATTCTCTTGAGCTGTAGAAACACTCCTCCTCTTATGCCAAAGAAGAATTTCTGACCCCAGCCATTTACTGCTGTTTCTCTCAAGTGTGTAAAGAGGCCCTTTATACACTTGTTTTGGTCAAAATAAGTCATGTTTAGCTTACACAGTACATCTATAACAATCTAAGTAAATTTTGACTGAAAGCATCTAGGAAACACTCATACAAACCTATCAGTCAGCAGATCTAGCTGGATGCTTGTTGCCTAATCAGAATCTCTGCAATTAACATAGAATAGCTCTGAACCAAAACTTTGTCTGTGCCTTTTCCCAGAATACAGAAGTTAAAAACAAAAGAAAGCAAAGAAATAAGAAAAACTACACCATCACAGTATTTTAATGATTACACAATTCAGTGTAACTGAAGCTTCTTTTTTAATAACAATTCCAAAATTATACATGCTTTTTTACCAATTTGAGCTACTGAAATCTATTTCTATAACATTCAGTAGCATATTTTCAGAAGAAAACAACCACAACCAAAGCACACAACTCAAAAATAGGAAATCCATAACTTAAAATACAGGAAGTTCTGGTTACTTTTCTAAGGATGAGAAGAAAGTATTGTTTTATTGATGTGGGAATTACAGAAGTTGAATAGTGAGGGTTGGTTTTTTTAGATAATGCTAAAAGCTTATATTGGTTTCTGCTCACTCTGGCTTACATCTTCATTGTTGTGCGTTTAAATCTTCCCTGTAACAGTATGAAACTAATAGTATAATTTTGCATATCCTTTACACAGAGCATGTTTTTTTTCCCCAGCTTCTCACACAAAATAACTACTAGCCCTATCACAGAATCACGGAGAGGCCTCTGGAGGTCTAGAGTCCAGCCTCCTGTTCAGAAATAGTGCCAGTACAGCAGGCTGCGCAGAAACTTGGCCAATCTAGTTTTGAATTATTTCCAAGGATGGAGCATTTGCAAACTCTCAGGGCAACTTGTTCTAATATTTGACCATCTTTATCGTGAAAGGTTTTCTTCCCCTACGTCTAGTTTGAGTTTCCCGTGTTTCAACTCATGTCTGTTGCCCCTCATTCTACCCTCGCGCGCCTCTGAGAAAAGTCTTCATGAGTCTTGTTTATATCCTCCCATTCGAGTGCTAGAAACAGCAACAAGACGTCCTTTAGCCTCTTCTCCAGGCTGAAAAAGTCCAGGTTCCCTCAGCCTCTCCTTGTACAGCAATGTGCTCCAGCCCCTGACCACCTTTGTGGCTTTCCAGTCAACTTGCTCTAGTACATCAATGCCTGTCTGCTCCTGGGTGAGGGAGAAGGACACAAACCTGGACATGGTATCCACATAAGGCCTCACAGGTGCAACATAAAACAGCAGAATTGCTTCTCTCAACCTGCTGGTTATGCTCTTTTTATTACAGTATAGTATGCACTTGGCCGCCTTTGCTGCATGGGTGCATGTTTTCATAAGGCTGACAAATGTTTTTATAATGCTGAACAATTTATTTCAGTTCTCTGGTATCCTCACATCTTGGGAAGAGCGATACTTTGTTTACTTATCAAGAAGGTGAGTTACTCCACATAATGTCAGCATATATCAAAGTTAAAAGGTACATATGCTGTAAGTCAATGTCATAGTAGCGTACTTCATACAAATGTTTACTTGCAGCATTGTAAACCATTTATAAAATCCCCATGGTCTGCACTTTGTCTTATGAAGCCCAGTTTCTCCCATCCAATCACCTTTTGCTGTAGGTATTTGAACACTGCATCCAAACAAATAACAATTGTATTCATACAAATTTTCTGCTAAAATGATTTTGAAAGCAGGAGGAGGCAGAAAAAAGTTTCATGTAAAATAATGTTTCTATACCCAGCTAGCAGCTGGGTATAATTAATTGCGTCAAATATATTCCAGAGTACCTAATTTACAGTTAAATAATGAAAAAGTGGGCTGAAGACCTGTAATGCTGGCTCTACATGAATGTTACAGATATTACAAATACTAAGCTTGCATGTTTGCAAGTTTCTCAATAAATAAAAAAAAATACTGAAATATGTTTTGGAGCCTGCTGTGATTCATATCAATGACCAAGGTGATCACACAGAGTATTCTTTATTATCAAATTTTGGTAAGTGAATAATGAGGAACTAGAGGAGATTGAGAACTTTGCTGCAGAGAGAATCATTGTGTTGTTACAGTGATGGCTGCAGTATAATTTGAGGTAAAAACAACAAACCAAAACAAACCCCAGATGTACAGAACAGCAGAATCCATTTATGCATATTTGCCAGCAACCACCAGCCTCAAGCTTCACATCTTAAACAAAAAAAAAAAAAAAAAGACTGACCTTATAAACCACAATAACAAAGAACAACCCCTAACTTCTACTCTGCTCCAAATTCTCACCGCTCCAAGAAATGGAATTTGAATACAGTTGTGGGGAACTGTGTGAATATAGCCAGAAAATCAGTACAGTAAGATACCATGAGGACCACCTTCCCAAATACAGGTATAATGCTAAGCTTAGATAAGAACTTGGCTCTAACTGTTGAGGGATGGGTGGGAAATGGAAGAAGGGCCAGAAAGTTTATACATACACTCACAGCAGACTGATCTAAATAGTAGTAGAAGTACATAATCAGATTCCAGTTTAGGGGTGGTATTAGCAGAGCTGCCATAAGCTGATGTCCCTAAGAATGGGACATTTATACAAAGGTAGCTAAAAGTTTAAAGTTATCTGCTGGAAATGCAACCCTTTCCTTGTACACTTTTGCACTTCCTTAACAATAAAGGTGGCATTCCAGAGCTATAACTTCTTCAGAAAATATTTTCATGGCTAATTATTGAACTTATTCCATAGTAAGGAAATACAAACTTTGTGCAATGGGCTAGATCAGCTGTATTTGTTGACAGGAAAAACAAGAACAAAACCAATGAAATCTTCACAGCCAAACACCTGCACTAGGCTTGTCTGACTCCAGTGGAAAATATCAGCAGATTGAAAGCCAAATTTATCAAGCTTAAAAGCCACACAAGCCTTTATGACTGGGAAAAAAAGTGAGCAAGCACTGATGTGTATAAAGCAGTTGGGGGGGGGGGGCAGGGACTTTTCATGAGACTCTCACTTGGTAGCTTTAGTAGATACTCATCAGTACCTTGCATTCTAGGTCCCTAAACAGAACTTGAAGTATCTGTTGCATTTACATGCAAAGAAACCAAACGAGGTGACCCTCAAAACTGAGTTATACCACACAAGTTCTTTCCAGATTCAACAGCTGCTTATTACTCCTATTTCTGTATGGTTACCTCCCTTTTTCTTCCATAAAGGATTGAATAATTTTTTGGAAAATACCTGATAAATTTGTTTCAGTGTTCTTTTCAAATATTATAAAAAATTCTAAGAACCAAATAATTCCACTATCTATGAAACAATATTTCAAATTCTTGTTTAACAAACATATATGCGTGTATATATCTCTACCTCTCTCTCAACACATATTTATACAGTTCCAGCCATCTAGTAAAAAACAGTCCTTGAAATTCAAGGATGAGCAATACTTCGAGCAGAATTTTTCCCAAAGTTTTTCACAGCTATTGAAACAAAAAAACCCACACCAAATTATTTTTACTGTTACTGGCCTACGCTCTTTTTCTTTACTAATCACAATGGATTATTGAAGAACACCACAGACACGGCTTGTTCCACCTAAAGGAAACCTACAGAAATTATATTCTCAAGATACCACTGTGTTAATATGGCCTGAGAACAAGACATGCCTGTTCAGCCATGCCTTGGTTTCATTGTCCCTCACTGAAGCAACCACTGAGGTATCTTGGCATTCATGATACTGTTGTCTACAAAGAAAAAAAAAAAAAAAAAACCAAAAACCACACACCAGTGGTAAAACGTGCCTTAAGCAAAGGACAGAGCAAAGCTGACTGGGCCAGGAGCCAGCAATCAGCACTGTGTACCAAGTGTACTAATGCAAGACTTTGGGGATCACTATCTTGGTACACGTGACATTGGTTTCTAAATTATGAAATGTACTGAACTGTTCTGAGCAGGAGGTGCAGGGTCTCCCACAGTCAGGAACTGCCACCTCCCATAGGTAGGACTTCTACACAGAGCTTTCCTTCTTTCTTCCAAAAAATATTCAGATGGGCATTAGTATAAAAATCTAGAATTCTGCTGTGGTTTTCTGCCTTGTCTTGTCCCCTGAGCAACCTTGAGCAAGCAGTAATCTATTAACAGAGTTTTCTTGAAAATTAAGATACAAGAGACTAAATCTCTCCAGAGCTGTACTGGCACAGAGGGTTAAAATTAACTCCCTGCTGGCTATATGCTGAGGTCTTTTGCCTGTACCAAGTCCAACACTTCATGGAGCTTTACTCAAGCTACTGCTTACACCCTAAATTTCCAGAACATCCACCTCACAAAAAGCCATGAATAATTGCCTGCTATAATATCTAAATTAAAATAATTGTCTGAAATGTCATCCCACTGCCCACTTACTACAGATAAAAATGTAAGGAGACAAATTTCTTCTACATGAAGATTAGCAAATTCTGGGGGTATGGTTGAGAGAGGATGAAGCCATCTCATGGCTGCCTTCACTTTTAGTGAGTTTAGAGTTTGGATTTTTTGTCTGTTTTGTTTTGTGTGGGTTATTTGTTGAAGTTTTTTTGTTTGTTTCTTTGGGGGTTTTTTTGGTTTTGTGTTTGGGTTTTTTTAGGTTGGTTAATGAGCTGAATCTACTTATCAGACAACAGGAGGAAGCCCAGCAGCTTCAAAAGCGATGGTGTAGACTGCAAGCATGAATGAGGAGAGAGAGCTACCTTTTCAGAAGCTATGAACCATTAACTCAACTCAGCCATGTCAAGAAGATCAGCTTCCTGAACTGGTCATTACACAATTGCAGGACCACTTTTAGTAGTGCAAGAAAAACAGTGGAAACAAGGAAAGCCAGGCACAACCACAGCAGCCCCTATTTAAGCCAGCTGAAATTACTGTGTAAGTGCATCCCTGTCTCTTCACATCTGCAGTATATATTAATTTGTACACTACAAAGACAAAATAAAATATTTCAGACTCTTACAAATGCTAGCAACCAATTTTAAAGTCATCATTCATCATTGATTCTGTAACAAATGAGGCAGCCTTCTCTCCCTTCCAGTTATCAGTTATGATAATTAATAAAAATTAATTTTCCACTTGTCCAAATCTTATTTCACTTAGAGATCAATGTTGTTGTAATGTTTAGGTTTAAAAAGGAAACATACAATAGGACAAGTTTAAAAGCTAGAATTCAAAAATGTGTAAGCCCTTAACTTTTAAAACTGTTTCTGCTTTTCCAAGCACATACATTCAGATTGCAGCCACAAATGCTTTGAAAAAAGTTACTAAGATATATCTGCATTTCTGCTCACCCTCTCTTGAAGAAGTTCCACAACTTGTTGTATACAATCATTAACATCACAGGAATCAGTTTTCAGCACAAGCTCTGGGGATTCTGGTTTCTCATACTCGGAGTCAATCCCAGTAAAACCTACAGAACATAAGACAAAAATCTTAAATTACTTTTTCCAAAAGATGACTCCATTTTAACATGGTTCACAGACAGTTTTCTAGATATAAACGAACACATCAGGCAAGAGCACTGAGTTTTAACTTCCTTAATACAGGATTTCTTAGGGAAATCTTTATCAAACCATCTCCTAATCCTACTACATGACTGCATTCTGCAGCACATACATAACTTCACCAACAAAAATGTGCTATTTCATTTATACCATAAATAAAGGAGCAGTGGCAGAAAACCTGTGCACATCAACCCAGTTAGTCATCCATCAGCTGTCCTTCATTATTAGCTGCGATTGTTGGGTTGTTAGGGTTTTTCTTCCCCCACACACCCTGATGTTAAACAACCAGTATATATATGTAAATTTACACTCATGCCACTGAGCAGTACTCTGAAGATTAAGGAATTACAATGCCTACTACATTAGTTGAGATAACACACCCACCTTAAGATAACTGTTAATGTAAGGTAGATGTGTGTGTTTATTGTAGTTATTATAACTGGTGTCACAGACTGTACAAGCTACCAGTGACACCTGTTCTGGCCTACTTAGCTAGAAATCTGCTTTGAAACAGAGGAGATTCTGAATAATCATGCATAAACAAGAAGGAAAAAATCAAGCCCAAAGGCAAAGCATGTAAGCACTACAAGTCAGATCTGCAGCAAAAGTATCAGCTGGGCTAGAGCAACTGAACATCTGCATCCTCTACAATTGCAAATGCAAACATTGAAACTTGAGTCTTTCACTTCAGACTTAAATACTCTCAAAATTAGTAGCTTAATTCTCCATCTAAGAAAAAGATCAATTGCTGCAGTACCCCATGTGATAAAGAAAGGCCAGTATTTGTTTCAAAAACTGTAGACTTTAAGTATCTGATTACTGGAGGAGTGGGAATAGGGGGCAAAGAAAATGTCCTGTTACCATTGCCAGAGAAAAGAAAGATAACAGTTGCTGACACTCCTTGTGAACAGGCAAGTTCATTTAATTTTAATTCTTCATATATCAGATAAGGCAAAAGATACAGCTACTGCTAGAACCACTTGTAGCTTAGTCAGACACTGTATACCTCACTACCACTTCTAAAGTAACACAATTCCATTATGGGGCTTGTAAAATTAACAAAATTTTAAGGACAGCACGACTTTAAGGACAGAACTGTATCTTTATATTGTGCTATCTCAAGCCATCTTGCTTTGATTCTGAGCAAATTTAGTTCAGCCTTATTTATTCCTAGTCTTCACATGATATATTCAGTAATACTAGAAGTATCAAGCAACCAGTCACATGGAATGTCTTAGATTTCTTGAATTTTATATAACTTTTGATTAATGCCAAGTTCACAATTACAGCATCTGCAAACTTAGTCCCTGAAAGTGTTTACTTTAAAAACTGCTTTGCTTCTTAATATAGGTAGAAAGCGCTGTTGTCAATCTCTGCAAACTATAATGTAACACAGAGCAAAGAAGCAACTGAAACAATACTTGCAATGAGAGATCACATGTTGAAGCTTTTTTTTTATTGCAGGCTGTACTTAAGTCTTGATCTGATGCTGGGGATAGGAAATAATTTTCATGGGTACTAGCATAGAACCCTAATTTCAAAAGAAAAGTCAGTCTCTTCAGAAGAGTTCTTAATGGTCTTTAAAGACACATGGTGATCATGCTTTACTTTCTGGAAGAAGTTAGTAACTTATTAATGCAATTCTTTATAGACTTTAGAGAGAATCAGGCTCTTTTTTAACCAGTCAATGGATACACAAAGATAGACTGATCCTCAATCATAAGACCTTGCAATAAAAACCATGTAATCTGCTCAAGGTTTTTCAATGTGAGCATAGCCAGTTTTGCACTTTAACCATCCTGTGCGTTTAACTAGTCAGTTGTATGAGCTAGAACTCAATCCCAATTTCTGCTCGGTCCTGTCCCCAGTCCATGCTGCTTTTAAGAGTGGTACACTCACAGACTTGAGCACATCCACTTATGTGGAGTCAAATTACACCAATGTTTCACTTATGTAGAAAGGATATGACTACATCTAGGTTCACCTTTAATTTCTCCAGCCCTGGCTTTCTTATAGAGTCCTTTAACATCTCTCTGCTCACAGACATGCAATGGAGCATCCACAAATACTTCAAAAAAAGGCAAACTTGCCCCTTCATGAATTCGTCTGGCATTATTACGATCCTGAAAGAAAACAGAAAAAAAACCCTAAAATATTGTACCCACATATTGCTATCGTCTTTCTGCTTTCAAAGTTCATTTTAAAGAAGCTGACAGTAAAACATAAATAAGATTTCAAATTTTGAAAAAGAAACATGACTTGGTCAACTGATGCCCTGCAAGCTACATCAGTTTGGCTACAGCTCATCACATGGTAAAAGCTGACATGAAAATCTGAGCTATCTTACATTAGCCTCATTTATTTAAAAAAAAAAAAAAAAAAAAAAAACAACCCACCCCCCAAACCCAGGCATAGAGTGCAGAATTTTCTATACCTTATGGGTAGAAATCCCTAACAGTTACATCTGCCTAGCTCACTAAAGTCAGCTCACTAAAGCAGAAGTCATCTGCTGCTCCTGATACGACTAGAGCTCTCTTCCAGAGCACCAGATTTCTCTATATCCATTAATCTGACAAGACTTGTATACTCCAAGTATTATTTTATTTGTACAGCTTGCCAAGCATTGAAACAATTGGTGAACTTCATTTAGAGAACAAAAAACTTTCAAAAAATCCACTAAAACTCTCTCTTACTAAATAGTTATTTTTCCTCCTATATAAAGACTTATGTTCTACTGCAGGATCTTGAGGTCCCCAAATTATTATCAGAAGAACTGTTTGCACCACTATAATCGAAGAAATAACACCTTCACATGCTGTGAAACATCTGAGCTACAGTCCCTGGGTCATTCTTCAAGACACTTGATGTTCACACATCCTTTTTATCTCTCCCATCCATGTTCTCATACACAGATGAAAAAAGTCTTCACAAAACAATGCAAACATGGATTTAGGTTAACTTTCAGTATTATTGAATGTCATGTTGTGTACACAGCATGAAATAAAGTAAAAAGAACTATGGGCAATTAAACATTTTTCCCTTAAGCTACCCGGTAAAATACAGCTCATGCCATTCATTCACTGAAGGAAAAGTTGCTTTTAAAAACAATTTAACTGAGTCTTCAAGTTAAATGTATACCTAGTCTTCATATTTATAAAGAACTGGAATCTACATGGATCAAACAAGATATTGTAATTTTACAACTCTTCCTTCAAGTATCATTTGGGTTTGTTCCTAATATTAGATTAATAATTCTGCCTAGTAGACTGAGGGACAGTTACAGGACTAACGTAAACTTTTTTTATATTTAAGATTAATGTTTCTGAAATTTGAGTAATCATCTCTAGAAAGCACAAATGTCATTAAAAAAAACCAAGCAAGCATTTGATTCTGGCTAAGTTCAGCAAGGGATTCCTGTAACTAAATTTGAGTGACATTTTGTATTTTCCCTACACTTTATCTAGAAGGATTTCACATTTACCTGAGTATAAGGAGAGATGAAACTAGTAATGCACACCAAACCAGCATCTGCAAACAGTTTAGCAACCTCAGCAATACGACGGACATTTTCTTCTCTATCTTCTGGTGTGAAACCCAGGTTCTTATTAAGGCCTTGGCGAATATTGTCACCATCCAATGTGTAGCATGGAATGCCGTGACATACTAAATACTCCTCCAGTGCCATGCTCACTGTAGTCTTCCCAGCACCAGATAGACCTAGAATATTCAATAATAATATAAATATGTATTATAAGCATAGAAAGGAACAAGTTAGGGCAAACTGTAGTACATGTACCACTGCTAGTATGAAAAACCCAGAGTGACAGGCATCAGCAGCAATGCCTTTCAGAGATGCTTACCTGCAATATAAGCCAAGTGCCTTTTACACAGACAATCACTATAGGGAGAGTAAGGCACAAAGTTAAGTGTGCAATTAGAAACAGATAAAGACTTTGGCCTTGAGAGCTGCTGGTGCTTATAGACGTGGTGCTCATTCCCCAGTGCTGCTGCTGGCAGTTGTTACTACTGGAGTAAGTTAAATTCAGAAACCCAACACAAAGTTAAGATGTTATGTTTACATCACAAGAGGAAGATCTTACACTGAAGTGAATTTCGGTCAACAAAAGAAAGGGATCAGACCAAACCACACACTGTTCTTCCTCCTTGCAGAATAACAGCACTGAATTAAGACATCACAAACACAACAAAACTCACTCAAGACTCACACACAGCAGTTATGCTCCACTAACCGAAGCGTGTTAGCAAAGACAATTTTAAGATTAAATTTTGGTCCAGTTCTGAATCTTCACAAGAAACCTTTAAAGAATTGAGAAATCTTGAAAAAGTCTATTGTTTGCTTTATGTTGGAAATGTATTTAAATAATTTTCCAGACTAGGTTTCAGGAGTTTTTCTGGAGCACATACTTCAGCTTTTACAGAGAAATCAGTTCCTAAATGGGACACAAACTCAGATCTTCATAAGATGACATTAATCCTTTGAGTAAGAAAAACCAAAACAGAGTAATGGTAATCTAAAAAAAATAACACTAGTGGGTGAAGAAAAATGTTTTGGTCTTTATTAGTGGTGGTTAAGATTTATTCTAGCTTTCAGAGGAAGAAGCAAAAAAAAAAAGTCACACAAAACAGCAGTTTGGTATTACTTCTAAGAACTTTACAGCAAAGGATGACAATCATGCTAACAAGCATGTTCTAAGAAAACACAAAGTGCAAAGGAAACCTTGACACCTGCAATAGTTTAGGATAATTTAAATAAGAGGAGTCATTGCATTGGTTCTTCCTTCACTCAACTTAATATCTAGAAGATGCAGAGCAGTCTACTGAAAACATAAGAGTATGTGCATCCCAGGTCAAATCCTACACCTCACAAAAAAAGCTCCCACATCCATCTCACAGATTTCAGTATGGTTTGACTTGTACCCAAGACTCCCAACAAATTGCAGAGTTGTGAATGATGATCTATTATCATCTATAAAAATTATCTACATTTTCTTGGACAATTCAAGTTTCTTGTGTCAATGCTTACCTATCTATTTTGAAAAGAGCAACAGCCATACATGAAGAAACCAAATGTCATGACAGGCCAGAACCAGCTTCCAAAGGGGAGGTCTTGCTCTCTTGCCCTCCCCTCTTTCCACTCACACCATCCTGCCTCTATTATTCCACTATCTCCCGTCCCTGTTAGCCAACTTGGTTTGCCAATCTTTCCCCCCCCCCTTTTTTCTTTTTTTTTTTTTTTTTTCCCTTTTTCGTGTGTGTGGGGAGACTGTGTTAAGTTCACTGATGAATCAAGTTCAATCAGCTCAGGGTTGGGTTGGGCAAGCACTACAGCTTGTGCAAGGCAAGAGAAGGAAAGCAAGGCTGGAAACAGAGCAGTTGTCTTTTGGCAGCAACAAAGTACACCCCCACCCTAGAAAGTAAGTCCAAATTAAAATTTCAGCAACTTCATTTACTTCTCTTTGATGCAGTCTTTGACTTGCAATGTTTTTCCCCACATCTAGCTTGCTATTCACTCAAATGCTCTAGCTTTTCACACATCATTTGGTCTCCAATGTTTAATGAAATGCAGAAGTTAAGGTTATATAATAATGAATTTTAAGAACAGCTTTTGAGCTGACAAGTCTTTAAAATAACTTACACTTTCAAAAATGCATATTATTTTACACATGAAAGTAATGCTTTTCCATAATTTTGATACAATCCCCAGGGTTTTTTTTCACTAGGTCCCTCTGACTCGACAGCACAAGTCATTCATTAGATTTAGGTGTCATATAAATCTTAACTTAAAAATGAAAAGTGATCTTTGAAATAACTTTACATACATACCCAATCCATGAATGCTGATGAGGTGAGAGAATCTTGAAGGGAGTATGCCATTATTACAGCTTTTATTCTAAAACCTAGCAGAGTTTTGAAGACTCATGTTTGCACAGTTCTAGAACGGGTAGTATTGCTTACTTCAATACCTACAGTCCATTTCACTCCCTAACATTAGTGTTCAAACGCCTTCAATAACCTAGCTTCCCTGACACACTTAACACCTTATAGCTTTCCTACTTTTCTGTATTCTACCACCACCCTTCTTCCTCCTGAAGAAAACTGAAATTGGGCATTAAGATTACATTTGTTTAAAAAGAATGGTGACTGGAAAACATTGCTTTGTAGATAACTGCAAAAACATTTTTATCATGACCTTTTTCAAAATAGTATTAATGAATTACCAGGAGAAAGAAAGGCAGCCTAACAGCTCGTTCAAACAGCAACAGACAGGCTGGAGCTACATGACAGAAACAGGGAGAGAAAGGACTCCATTCTTTACCAAAGAAATACATGGCAGCACGCTACTATATCAAATCTGTTTAGAATGGCTCCCAGCAATTTGTTATCAACTACTGCTTTACCTTTCACACTGTGAACACCAATGGAAACAAATTCTACTTGGTGTAGTAAGTTTCTCTAATATTCTGTGAAGATGTTTTGTATCGCAACACAACAGTGCTCTAAAGGGTTTACAAACTAATTAAATAGAAAATATAATAGAATGTGTTATTTTCACTTTTAACTGAAAAAAAACTCCAAAGGAAATATGTTAAAGCTTCCAGAAACTTTGGAGACAGAACAAAAAAAAAAATCCCCTTGTTATGAAACAATTTTCTTCCAGAATTTACTTACCCCCTCTTTTTACAATCAAAACAATTCAGTGAAAAAACCCACGGTGCTGATTTTAAAAGTAACTCCTAGCATGCATTGCCTTAACATGCAATTGCTGTCCAGAGGCACAGGTTTATGTTTAAATGTTATTTCAACCCAAGGAGACAAGAACATTCCAAAGAGAAGAGACCTTTATAGAAGATTCAGAAACACAGACTCTTAAAAAAAAAAAAAGTTAGGTTTCATTTGTTAATAAGGAAAATGGACAGTAAGAAGAGCCAGAATTGGTTAAAACACACAAAAAACCCCACCCTATACACTCCAAAATTCGACCAAAATTAAGTAGCAGGCAGTGCCAAATAAACAATGCTCTTAGAGCACTGAAAAAAATACTTTCTCAAGTTACTATCTGTCCCAGAGAAATTTCTTGCTAGTCTACCTAAAAACAGTAATAAAATTGCCTCAAGGTCTTCCACAAACGCTCAACTTTGTACAAAAAAAAAGGAGCTACCGCTAAGTAGCTTTTCAGAAGAATAACTAAAGCAAAAGGATCCTCAGAAAACCATGACTGTACCTGTTAACCAGACTGTGCATCCACGAAAACCACTTCTTGTTCCTACCACCTGGCCTCTCTTATTCCTGCTGACATGATGAGCTTGGTAGGTAACATTGGTTGCCCTCTGCATTCCCTGTAAAAGAAGAAGTTGATGAGATCTTTAACTTCTGAAAGGGTGACCTGGCAAAGCATACTAAAATTTATTCACAGGCACAAAGACCAACTTGGAGACAGACCAATGGAAGCAAAACCAATACCCAATCTATCAGCTGCAGCACAGATCAAAGGACACAAAAGAAATTAGAAAAGCCATATCCCTTGTGCTCCTTCTGTGAAACTTGGGATTGCCAGGTTAGTCAACTACTTTCAAATACAACTTGTTTAAGAAAAATCAACTATAAAAACAGAGATGAACTGCTAGAGCTGCTAGACTTGACTTCAAGTAATTTAAATCTAAGAAGATTATATGGATTCTCTCTCTCTCTGAGCTAAAGGTTTCTGTCATAAAACAGCCAAACATTGGCTCATTTTTTACTCCTAGAGGCCTTTCCACTGTAAACTATGCATGTCTGGTCCAACTTTCAGTTCAGCAGACACACCTCCAAACCACTCTGCCTTTACTTATGATATCTTCAGTCTCCAGAATCAAGACAGTTATCATATTTTCCAAGTTTTTAAAGAAAGTACTGTTTCTAAGCAACTTCTTAAAGAAGTTACTTTAAAAGATGGGATGATTGTCATATAATTTTAATTAAAACAAAGCTGGTTACAGACTTTCTTAAAACTATTTATTCATCATAATAAGCTGCTGCACAAATATCTTAAGTAAGATGATAGCTCTGTCTCAAACACATTTCACAATCTAAGGCGAAGGAACCCACAGGAAGATCAGCCTCAGCATTCCCTTAAGCTTTAATGCTATCTAGTTATATGAACCTTGTTCATAAAAGATCAAGACCTTAGATAACCAGACAGAGCACAATCAAACAGAATAGAAGGTTAAAAAAAAAAAAAGGGCAGGAGGGATTAGTGGTATATGTAATGCTGCTTCGACTATTGTCGCTTACAAACATATTGCAAGATATTTGCACTATCTTCTTCTCTTTCATCATTGTATCAGTGCTAGCTGGAAAGGAGAGCACTTATGACATTTAATAAAAAAAGAAAGAAGGGAGTATATTCATCTATGGATTACTAGCAGAAAGAAACACAACAAAGTAGGGTTAACAGAAAAATGGTATCTACTTGTCACTTCAAGGACTGCTGCTACATTATTCTTCTGTAGAAAACACTTCAAAAGATTATCTATAACTTAATTGGAAGTTATGAATTTGTGCGATTGTATGTCACCACTTCTGTGCACAGCTGGGCTCACTGTTAATACGAACAGAAACTCAAGGTAGGAACAGATGTTTGAGTTTTTAAATGCAACAACTACACAATTCAGTGGTGACAGTCCAGCACCTAAAATTAGATGAAGACTGAATACCAACCCATAAGAAACCACCACCTGCAAACAAGTTATAACCATACAAAATGAAGTTATACTTGCTGATCATGTCATCTTCAAATAATTTCTCTCCTAAAACAAAGCTGTTTTGCACACGAAGTCAGTGTAACACAGCTAACTAGAAACAGAAGTCAGATTCTCAAAAAGTCCTTACTTCTTACAGTAGAAACAATTACATACTACATAACATTGGGGACTTCAGTGAGTAAATGCATAAATTGTGGAATTAAAAACAATAAAAAGAATTTAAGTACTTAGACTTCAATTAAAAGAAAGGTATGCTCTGCACAATGAATGCACACAGCAATTCAAACTAATACATTAATAGCAACATTCCTTCACATTAATTCCAGCTGTACTGTATTGTACCAGGCCGTGGATAAACAGAAGACAGTCTCAAAGCACAGCTCCCATGCCACTGTCTCCGCAAGCTCTTTTACATTAAAGTCCTGACGGAATTGGTCGATGTAGTCGCCAAGCCACTCTCCATGATATTTGAAAAGTCATGGCAGTCAGGTGAAGTCCCTGGTGACTGGAAGAAGGGAAACATTGCGCGCATTTTCAAAAAGGGTAGAAAGGAAGACCCTGGGAACTAACGACCTGTCAGCCTCACCTCTGTGCCTGGGAAGACCATGGAACAGATCCTCCTAGAAGCTATGCTAAGGCACATGGAGGCCAGGGAGGTAATTCGAGATAGCCAACATGGCTTCACCAAGGGCAAGTCCTGCCTGACGAACCTAGTGACTTTCTACAATGGTGTGACAACAACAGTGGACAAAGGAAAACCAACGGACATCATCTATCTGGATTTCTGCAAAGCCTTTGATACGGTCCCCCACAACATCCTTCTCTCTAAATTGGAGAGCTATGGATTTGATGGGTGGACTGTTCGGTGGATAAGGAACTGGCTGGCTGGTCACATCCAGAGGGTAGTGGTCAATGGCTCGATGTCCGGATGGAGACCGGTGACGAGTGGTGTCCCTCAGGGGTCCGTACTGGGACCGGTGCTGTTTAATGTTAAGTCATCAATGACAGCGAGATCGAGTGCACCCTCAGCAGGTTTGCGGATGACACCAAACTGAGTGGTGCGGTTGACACACCAGAAGGATGGGATATCATCCAGAGAGACCTGGACAGGCTGGAGAGGTGGGCCTGTGTGAACCTCATGAGGTTCAACAAGGCCAAGTGCAAGGTCATGCACCTGGGTCGGGGTAACCCCCAGTATCAATACAGTATGGGGGAAGAAAGGATGGAGAGCAGCCCTGCCGAGAGGGACTTGGGGGTGCTGGTGGATGAAAAGCTGGACATGAGCCGGCAACGTGCACTGGCAGCCCAGAAGGCCAACCATACTCTGGGCTGCATCAGGAGAAGCATGGCCAGCAGGTCAAGGGGGGTGATTCTGCCCCTCTGCTGCGCTCTGGTGAGACCTCACCTGGAGCACTGCGTCCAGCTCTGGAGCCCTCAGCACAAGAAGGACATGGAACTGTTGGAGCGTGTCCAGAGGAGGGCTACTAAAATGATCTGAGGGCTGGAGCACCTCTCCTATGAGGATAGGCTGAGAGTTGGGGTTGTTCAGCCTGGAGAAAAGAAGGCTGCGGGGAGACCTGATTGCGGCCTTTCAATACCTAAAGGGAGCCTATAGGAAAGATGGGGAAAATCTTTTTAGTAGGGCCAGCTGTGACAGGACAAGGGGTAATGGTTTTAAACTAAAGCAGGGTAGGTTTAGACTAGATATAAGGAAGAAATTCTTTACAATGAGGGTGGTGAAACACTGGAATGGGTTGCCCAGAGAGGTGGTGGAGGCCCCATCCCTGGAAACATTCAAGGCCAGTTGGATGGGGCTCTGAGCAACCTGATCTAGTTAGCGGTCGGTGTCCCTGCTCACTGCAGGGGGGCTGGACTAGATGACCTCTAGGGGTTCCTTCCAACCCAAAACATTCTATGATTCTATGATATGATTCTATGATTAAAACATAAGAACGCATGTGCTTTGCCTTTGACTCCTGGCAATGAGTCTGTTATCAGTCTCAAATACTTTGGAGGTCAAATGGCTCATCCAAGGAGACTTCTTCTAGTCCATATTCAGTAAGTTACATGAGTTTTCTTTGTTTTCCAGAACTAGCAAAGCAGCAATGAAACCGAACAGGGTATTGCACTAGGCTTACAAAACCCAGAGGAAGCAGGCAAGAGGGATTCTTAAAATGATGAAAGACACAACTTTAAAAAAGAAAAAACAAAAAAGTACCAAGTAAGAGATTAGCAGAGATGACAAATCACAGCAACGAGAAGGCTAACAGACTGCTCGAGTAGAAGGCATACCAGTGCGACAGAGCCACCAGCAAGCTCAGCGATGAGACAATAATCCACTTGTACTTCAGAGCAGACATCTAAAACTAAAGATTAAAGTGCCCAAACAGTCTGCACGCATTCTAAAACACACGCCTCCCCAGCAGCCCCACCTTTTGTTTTCGTGGGCATGCACACCAACAAGACAGCTCAGTACTACTCCCGAGCACAGTAGTAGCAAAATCATCATCTTCCAAGAGAAAACAGCTTTTTATAGAGGTGCTCCAAAGAGTTAATAATTTAGCAAGTCATTCTCTCTTGCTGAAAAAAACCCCTTGTAATGTTTCCTAATCATGTCTACTTTGCTACTAGATGATTCACTACCACCTCTGAGCAACAAAAGCTGAACATTGGATCCTCAACAATGTAAGTTTTTTATTCCTATCCCCAATATGTACACTTACTACAAATATTCATGTGGCACAGAAAAATACTCAGGAGCAGAAATCAGTGGCGCTGGTTGTGATCTTAAATTATTTAGCCAGTCTTCAAATTCCTGTACATAAAATTTGATGAGTGTCAACTGATGCAATTAAATGGCCATCCAAAATGATAGCAGAAATAAAGAACGGTCATTTCTGTTCACACTATGTCAAAGCCTTGCTCACCTTGGAGATACATATTATCAACGTGAAAAGAAATGAAACATCAGAAAAAGAGTAACAGAAAAACTCGATGTGATGAGCAAGTACTCCTTCAAAAAAGCTATTTTAAACTTCTTAGCCTAATTACGTTTGCTATAATAGTCGCTACTAAAAGGACAGACTAGAGTTTTGTAAAGAGGCTTATGAAAAGAGAACATTAATCTCAAAGGTTCGAGATTTATCTGGGGCTTTTTTACAGCCATTGGAAATTTCCTCTCTGACTTGCCCAAAAAAATATTTCTTCCACCTGTGTTACACATTAAGGGCTTCCGCGCTACTTATACAAACACTTCATTTTAATATTTTCCCTCCTACTCACCCTGTTAAATAGAAATAATGCTTCAGTCCACCGTGTTCTATTATAACAGTAATACCAGCTGAGAAGGCTGACATATCCTTCCTTTCTTCTACCCCACTATGCTAGTTTGCTTCTCACATGAAATCTGAAATGCCATAATAGGCCAGTACCCTTGTACTGAAGATAAAAAAGTTGTAGTATTAAAGTAACAAGCCTTCACAGATGTGCACTGAAGAGTTGTAATGGTAAGAGAGCAAGGAAGGATGACTCTGCAGCTTACTTTTTTTGGCATAAAGGTAACCTTTTAGCTTTGCGGGTACTTGGCTGGGGAAATGAATACAAACATCTAAGAACTATGGGAACAGAAGAAAGAAAGAAGACAGGGACAAAAAGGAAACACTAACTCTGTCAATTTGTCTGTGTAAAGATTTGCTGAGATAGACTTGACCCACATTTTTTTTCTTATCTTATTCTTGATGTTTTGCCCAGTAGCAACTATTTATATTTTTTTTTGCCAAAGCCAAATCTGATTATCAGTGCCAAACACCTTTGATGTAAGAACTCAGATCAGACATACAGATGAAGAAGAGCAAACCCAAGTTGCAACACCAAGATCAAAAGACAGTAGAAAGAAAATTTTATTGCTTAATTGTTTCATAGTTAACAGACAGATCACTACACTGGCACAAACTGAATTTGTTCTTCATTACTTCAGAGCAACAATGAAACATTGTGCTTCTACAGTCACTTTACATCAAATTTTAACTTTTCACAAAGCAAGACCTCTGGGGTAGGAAGTAAAGCTTTCAACAGCAAGCACAGACTCCCCAAGCTACAGCACCAACCTGAGACAGCTTTGAGGTTGAAAGCATCAGGAAAGAACTGTGTAAAGAACAGTCATGGTTTCTATACAAACCATGTATACTCCAGAAGCTGTGACTAATTCCACATTCTTCTGCTCTAAGATGACAGTGTTGATTGGCCAAGCTAACAACTCCCATAGGCTAATAGCAACACATCCAGCATCGCCTCTGAAATGTAGTCTTATCTTTAATGCCTTTCCCATTTCCCAATCACCTCAGATATTTTCTACCTTGCTAATTTGCTCACCATGTGCCTCTTATAAGCCGGGGATACCCCGATAACAACACATTTTTATGACATTTATTCTTCAACACTGATAACTCAACCAAATGATAGATTTCCTTTTCCCTCCAAACTGCTCTCCTCAGTAGCCAAGCAGACTGAACTTTGCCTGTTTTCTTTGTCTGCACACAAACACAAGCAAGGAGAACAGACATAGTTCCAACATAAAAATTCAACTACCACAGATGCTAAAACAATGTTACTTCACCCAAGAGTCTGTTTGTTCGTATATTTAGATGAGGTTTCAGGATGTGTTTGCCAAAAGATCTGCCAGGAATCCCTTCCGATAGCTACTCTCTCAAATTCTGATTTGAAAATTTGTGCTTTGATTTGGACAGTTGTGCTCAGGAAAGAAGGGTAAGCCCAGAAATGACATCTGAACAATAAGATGTTTTACAGTTATTAAAAACCTAACAATTCACCAATCCATATTCTGTCATAGCTTACAGCATTACATTTTCTCCCACTTACGACAAAAATTCTTACGTTTATCCCCACAGCTGCCCTCCGGAACACAGTTTGCCACAGCGATACTGATAAAACAAGGCATCTAAACACCTCTGCATGTAGCACCACCCAATCTGGCAAACGCATGCTCTATCTCATCCTTGCCAGATGTCCTGATGCTCAGACAGTTTCAAAAATCAGAGCAGCAGAAAGCAGCCAGAATCTTCTACAGTACTGTGGATACATCAATTCAGTGATAACCATACTACATGGAGTGTATCATCACTCGCCACCTCCTGCAGTAGCAGCATGACCAAAAGCAGAAACAGCTTATTCACCACTGCTGGAGTGGAGTCATTGGCTGGCATCAGAGGAAAGGGACAAAAACAAAGCCAGAAATGCCTCTCCTGAGTATGCTCTCAGAAAGAAGAATTGGAGTAAGTTCTCATTAGGAGTTACCTGCAAAGTGATGCAATGCCTCCATCACATTAGGAATTCAAGCTACGCTAAAGAAAGCGTTCCACAAGTCTTCCTACCAAGCTAGCATAAGAGCAGTATTGTGGCTATGTCATGTGCTGCTCTGTAACTTGGAGTTTGCTGTGCGCCAGAGGTGGTCTTGGCGAGGGACTTCCACAGACAGAGGTGTATTTTGAATAGCACTGGATGCCCAGAGAGAGTTTGGAAGCCAAGGCTCTGCCTACTCTCCTAGGGGCTGGCAATTCCATCAGGGTATAATAGGTGGCTTTGACTTAGCTCTCAGCTGAACAGACGCAGGGTCAGAAGTGTCAGAACATTTGTCTGTGGAGCCTGTGAATCAGCAGCATTTTCTTCCTGGTGAAGCTTATTGAGTTATAAAAAGCATTTCAGCTGAAGTCTTCTGAAGAAAAAGGGAGAAGCGGAAGACGTCCTCTGCTTGCCACGTAACGTATACGGGGTTGCTAACCTCAACTGAACTCAGCAAACAGTTAATGTCAGTTAGTGCTCTTTTTTTTTTTTTTTTAACATACAATTTTCCTGGTTGGGACAACTCGATCTTGGCTTTGCTTCTGACAAATTAGATGATACAGAGTAACTTTTGAATACACTTTGTTACCCCCACTCAGGCATGATCTATTTCATTGTCTTGGTAAAACCCGATTTTGCCTTTTCCTGGTAGAAATTGAAAGAATGTAACTTACCAATTACTCGCTTATGTAAACAAGTTTGAACTTGTACACAGTGGAAGAGGCTTGGACAGGTGTAACATCTACTGAACAATTTTTCTACCATACCAACTTCCCTGTTTTTCAGGCAACCGTGAGACTTTTCTTTAATAGATCTGTCATTAAGAAAGCTGTGACCTGTATGACACACAGCAAGACTTCAAAGACTGGTTTACAGTGTTACTTTCATATCAAATGTTTTCTGGATCTTATCTCTCATCTACTTCAGCTCAGCATTTTTCAAAAGAAATGATACTTTTTTTTTTCCCCCCACTTGTCTTGCATCATCAAAAGTATCAAATGCCTCAAGCAAAGGCCTGCAACGCATCTTCTAAATAACTGCATTTTGGTCTTTGCTGTAAACCGATCTTCCCCCATCTTCATGAACAAGAATGAAGGCTTTAGTTAGCTTTTTTTAAGCCCTGTCTCGACAGTTTTCCACATAACACCCGCCATACAAAGAACCTCAGTCTTTGGCCAGGGCAGGTTTATGAATGGCCACATTGTACATCGCATTCTTAAGTCTTCCTCCTTCCAAAACGCTGGAAGGGGAGGGCTCGCGACACAAGAGAGGCAGGGATGAAACCCCCAGACCCCCGGCCGGGCTTCCTGCCCTTCCCCACCGGCAGCGATGGAAAGCCAGCACACCGGGGGCAGGGCGCAGCCACGCCACCCACCCCCCCCCCCCGGGGCTGCATGCTGACGCTCCCCTCAGGGAGCCCGCGCGGCCGTTCCATTAACGGTCCCGGCTCGCGGCGCCCCGCGCGCAGCAACCGCCGCCCGCGCGTGCCCTCGGCCCCGCATCCCTTCCCGCCCGGGCGGGCGGCGGGGGCGGCGCAGGGAGCCCGCCCGTCCCGGCTCCCGCTGCCGCCCACTGCCACATCACCACGGAGCCCGGCCGCTTCTTCCTTCCTTCCTTCCCTCCCTCCTCCTCTCCCCCCCCCGCACGCCCACTGCCCGCGGGCGCACCGCTCCCCGCCCGCTCACCCAGCTCGGCACCCTGTTGCTCAGCTTGACTTTCTTGCACTGGCTCTCGGGCAGCTCCATGGCGGCGGGGGCAGCGAGAGGAGGCAGGGAGGAGAACGCGCCTTTCCCCACGGATGCTCGACGCGGATGAAGCCGCCACCGCCGAGGAGCTGTTCCGTGTGCGCGTCGCCGCCCGCGGCTCGGCCAAAGGTGGCGCAGGGAGGAGCCGCGGCCCGGCGGGGGGGAGAAGGGGAGGGCGAAGGAGCCCGGCCCCGCGCGTGCGCCGCGCCGTGACGCCAGCCGGGGTGGGCGGTGGCGGCGGGAGGCGGCCGCTTCCGGCGCGGCCCGGTGGTGAGGTAGCCGCGGTGACTGGGAAGGCAAGGGCTGCGGCGGCGGCTCAGTCGCCCACCCGGCAGGGCTTTCCCCAGCAGCCCAAGTAGTCCTGTGCTGCGTCCTAGGGAATGGCAGGTTAGAAGCAGGAGGTCTCGGACTCTTGCTCCCAGAAAGGAGCGGCTGCAGCGCTCGGGGGCGAATCGTAAGGTGGAGATGACGCCGTGCTAGCGGGCGTTACGTTAACCGCATAAATATCAGTCCGTTTGTATTAGTTCACGAAAGGAATTGCTTTAGCACTGAAGCGCTGTTCTTAGGGTGGAAATGGTGCTGTACTACCATCAGTTGCATTTACCGTAAAAATACTGGCCCGTTTACCACCTGTCTGTAGATCGTTTGTTCTCTGACAGTTTAAAGGGGAAACAGGAAGGCCCTCTCTGTGGATGAATGTTCATTCCTGCTGTATCGGAAACACATCCTTCCAAAGATACTAAGGTCTTGGTTTTAAAGCATGCTTTGAAATTCAGTTTAAAATCCTTATGCAAGGTAGATGGCCTCTCTGAAATCAGGAAAAATAATCAGAAACGCTCCCAGGCAATTTGAAGGTCAGGTAGAACTAATACAGCGTAACTAAGAGATACAACAATTGCAGTTATTTCTTTTAGGCTTGACATAAATTACAACATTGTACGTACGGCATGCTGCCCTGCAACGAATTGTTCAGCAGACGGTCCCTGGCTGTATAGGGACATTCTGACCATGACAAACAGTGACAGAGGCAGGGCCTGGTTTTTGATTAGCAAAATCTCTGACACAGTGCTGTCTCGAGCACGGAAGGAGAACCCGCATACTGCCGTGGAACAGTGAGTTGAGGGCCTCCCCTGTTGACTATTCAGTTATGCCTAGGGCACACTTGGTCAACTGCGCTTTGCACAGCATTGTTTTACGTGGCTCGAGTAATTCTAAACGTTATTCACAGTCACGTTCTTTTAAAAATTCTACTGTTACTGTACTCTAACTGTATTGATATAGCTTGGTACTGTTCATTCTGCAGTCTGAGAGACAACAGTGGGAAGACAGTAGTTTGCAAGAGTTGTAAATTAAACCAAAACACACAGGCAGCCCCCTTAACTATGCGATTGATTTCCTGCAGGCATGTTTGGCTCCCCTGTAATACTCACACACTCACTGGGAGCACGATGCGTTGGATTTTTTTAAACGGTCTGCACAGGAGTTTTGCCTTGGTCAGCTGTTTGCCAGCAGGGAGTCCCATCTTACCATGGGACATTTTGACACCTAGTTTCTAAAGAAACTGTGTTGGATTCTGATTTGAAGGTTGAGAAAATGAGGCTTTGAGCACAGGTGAAGTTTTGGGCAACAGTATTTACAGTCTGGAAAATCACAAGAGAAGAAAATGCAGTTGTATTAATCAAGATGTATACACAATACTGCCCAAACAGACTGAAGGCAAGGAGCTGCGTGATTCCTTCCACAAAATATTGCAAAACACCTGGTGAACGGGCCATATTAATAGTGAAATCTGAAGTATGACTGCAACTATAGACACTGGTGGTCAGACAGGTGACACACTCTTAGAGGTAATAAAAAAGCATTTCTGAACAGCAATTCCTAAAACAGATCACCTTTTATGATTACACTAACATTCTAAAATAATGTATATATACATATGCATATATAGCATAGTAAAATATTAACTATATTGTAAAGCTACGTGTGTAGATGAGGTCTATCACACAATAACCAGTATTTACATATGTTACAGAGGCTAATGTCACAAGCATAGGTCAGATTTCATCAGTTATTGTCAACACTGTTTCAGTGAAAATGTAAATACATTTCTGGCTTACAGAAGCTTGACGAATAAGTACATCCAGAACTGCCCATTCATTTTTCCTCTCCAACATCTTAACCTCCTTAAACTATTGAAAAGGGAGATAAGCATTCTTTAACCTAGGAAGCAAAGATTTGGAGAAAATGAACAGCCTATAAATTCTTTGCAAGGTTACGTGTAAGTCCTGCATGGCTATTAAGGGGTAAGTTCCAATTCCACTTCCCTGAAATCTTTCACGATGGATTGACTTAGATATCCAAGCCAGGTATGTTCTGAATTTGAAAAGCAAATTTCTGTGGGAGCCCTTAGTGAAATTCAAAATAATAAACAATCTTGGATGAATTGCTGTTATTTCTTAGCCTGCTTCCAACCTGAGATCAAAAACTGTTCTCCTGACAGCAGGTGCCCTTGCACCCCTTCTCCGTGGAGCTAATGTGCTGTACGCCTGTGCTCTTACAAAATGTTAAAGTCTGGTAAGAGAATGACAGCAGAAATGATTTTATGAGCTAAATCTTTGGCTAGCCTGAGCCTCCCAAAAGAAGACCCACTCTACCTCTGGAAGAACCACCAGGATTTAGTATTCTTGAGTTGATTGTGATGCAGAATACTTCTGTCAAAAGAGCTACCATAATAAATTTGGATTTACCATTCTTGCAGGAACAACAAAACCAAAACACTGTTGTGCTTAATTTCAGAAAGGGAAATTACATAAAAATAAAGGTACTTGTTAAAAAGAAATTACTAGAATCCTTATAGGCAGCACAGGGACTAGTTGAAGAAACTGTGTTGGATTCTAGTTTGAAGGTTGAGAAAAACAGACTGAGCACAGATGAAGTTTTAGACAAAGCAGCCTACACTCACATAATGCCACTGAAGAAGGACTGACAGACCAGAGCCAATTCTACATACAGAAATGCTGACCAGACTAACTCGTAGGGAAATCCTTTCAATTGTACAAAGGGATAATGCCATAGAAAATAACTCCCTACTGAGCTAGCTTCTGCGTAACCGGTTATACTAACTAATACCAATTATTCAACATTATCAAACAGAGAAATAAATGGTACCATATAGTTTCTGTCTCCAGTAAAATCTGAGCTACTGACCACATTGGGAAAAAGATTAGAAGATTTATTTTAGGTTATATTCCAAAGAAATGTACAAATTTGCAGGCGAAAAATAACTTTTTAAAGAACAAATATTTATTTAATCATAGTATTAAAAAATTATGATGTCTGATATTTACTTTTTAATATAGTGTTTCACCAGGCAATCTGTCCCAAGATGTCAATTGAAACAACAGAGCTAAATCAAGCTTTAGGATGTTCAAAACCAGACAAGATTATTTTAAGTAGCTTTCAGACATCAGCTATAACATAAAAGGAATGTGTGAACTAGACTTGACTACAGACTGGAGTTAAGGTATTCCGCTGTTAAAGACTGACCATCTACTTGTATATAACTGATCTACAAACCTAGAAATGCCTTACCTATAAATATTATCTTTAAGATGTATGTTCTCTTATTTCTAGGAGGCAAAAGAGTATTAATGAAGCATTCTCTAGAATCCACCTACTGTAGTCACTTTCAATATAACAAGAAGTTAGGGCAGAAATTCCTTTAATGCTCCTCTGGTAAGCGTTCTTGTCATGGTCATGTAAGGATGCATCTTTTTTTTTTTTCTTAAAAAATACCCAGGCAGTCTACCTCAGGTAGTCATGCAAGCTGCCTGCACTTTTGCTTTTTTTTTCCTTTTTTGAGAAAGATATCATGTTCAATGTAGATGATGCTGCCTACATAGAAAAGGCTCATCACCGTTCCATCAGGATTGTTTCCAAATTTTATTTCTTTTGACACCATCCTGGTAAGTGAAAGCTTCAGAATGCCTTTTAAAGAGATTAAGCATTTTGTTCAAGCTCTTCTCAAGTATTTTTTGACACTGGAAGTAGGACCATGAGGCCATCTCTAATGGCTCTCAACCATAAATTCCTCATTCAATGGTCTCCTGTTGGAGGTGCTATTTTTCTTCTGTCACCAGTTTTGTGTAGTGGAAAAGATGACCACCAAAAGCTACCTGAGATTAATGAAATTAATGTATGGATACTTCACCTGTAATGCAGCTTAGGTTTGAAGACAAGATACGCTTACCTGCATACAAAATACGCAAATGCAGGAAGTCCTATATAGCTCCATTATTTGAGGAAGATGGGAATAGAGGAGATATTTCTGGGAACCTACTCCCTGTCTTTAGCTAAAGCTTTTAATAAATTCTTTAATATTTAGACTGATAGTATGTCCAGCAGAAGAACAGTCTGGCACAGCTGTTCAAAGAAGCCACAGAAAGATCAACAGAAATGCTAATAAAAACCCTGGGTGATGTGAATACCTTTGTTTTCTGACATACTGCTGAATTTCAACTCAGATTTCTTTTCATGTCCCACAATACTGAGGATTAGAGCTCTCTTCCCAATTATGTTGCCAGTATTCCATCTGCTGAATTTGCTCTTTAGACAGATAAACTCACTCCATGTGCTGTCAGTGTTCAGAATGAAGTGGTCTATTTTGGCCAGCAGCAAGAGATGATGGTTGGTGGCCAGTTCTAGGTAATACAGTGGTGTTATTGGAAGCTGAACAGATGTCATACAAGGTAAAAGGATACACAATAATGCCATGTTGTCCGATGGAAGGCTGTCTCTGACAAGGTTCAAGAGAGGTAGATTGAGGGAGGTGCTGGCTAGCAAAGAGAGACAGCAAGGGGCAGTGCAGATACTAGAACTCTGGCTTAAAACTCCTGCAGAGTTCACAGGGTGCTCACTTCATAAAGTGAAATAAAATATGAATTTAATAGTGAAAGAAGGAGGCCTTCCAGGTGTAGAGCAAAAGTGCATAGTGCACAGTTTTGAATAAGTTGGTTTTCATGCTCCATATTTTGCAAAAAATGCACGTCCTCTAGAGTGTTCCGAGCGCTGGCATTTCCACCGCTGTAAAAGCTGTGATGGCCACTAGAGGTCATTCGATGAGTAAGAAATAATTAAGGCTATTGCCTTTCAGTTTGGTGATTATCTGATTTGCAGTTTATTTCATTCTTTGTCATTAACAACATAAAAAGTTAATTTTACAAGAGAGCTAAATACTGGATTTCTGAAGATAATTGACTATCCATGTACTCTGTAGGTACGCAGTGACTTTAGATAGACCTAGGTGACTGGTGATGTTTTCAGGAGTGCTGGTTAATTTGATTGGCTAGACATACACCTAGAAACCTGAATATTTTGCTGTGTGCTTCTCTGTGTCTTTAGGTAATTGACAACCTTAAAAAACTCTGGTCCTAGTTCCAATGTTCAAAACTTCAAAAATATTTACGCATAGGACAAATGTCTATTTTCCATATAACTTTATTTTAAATTTAGATACTATATACTTTCACCTTGTTGTATTAGTCTTTGACAGATACAAGGACAGGTGTATTGTTTATTTAAAATCAGGAGCAAGACTGAGAAACTCTAGACAGAGAGATCTCTAGTGAAACAAAACTTTAAACAGGATAACCTTAAAGTTTCTCTACTCCTATTAAAGTCTTTGTTTGACATTTGAAGAAAAATACTTTTTTTTCTATCTTTTTCTACATCTCTGGATGTGACATTATGTAGAAAAAGAAATTTTGTGGCAATCCTGTAAATAAGCTAAACCTGGTAGGATCTCGGGGATTAGGAATGGAACAAAATAAGGTTATCAGGCAGGAAGATAGAAAAGAAAATTGGGAGGAGGATGAGCAGTTACAGCTCCTGTCAGGTGAGCAATGGATGAAGAAAAGATATGCAACAGTTCTTACCCTGAAGCCAAAGGAGGACCAGCTCTTCTTAGCTGTGATCTTAGTAGGAGCGACAAGCTGAGGAAGAAAGTAAATATGAACTAACACTTTGTTTTCTTAGGGATGAGGACATACAGAGGACCTTCACACTTGTCAACAATCCCAGGACATAATGTCCCTGGGACTGTCTTTGCCAAATTACAACTGCTGAAAGTGAAGTTCCTTCCAAGAGAGTAGATGGTTTTCAACTAAAGTAAATATATTGTACCTAAAGACTTGCAAAGTAATTTCTACAGTCACTGTGTTATTGAGTTGCTTTCTCACCAGCTACAAGTATTCTACCACTTTCTGTTTGCTACTCACTACATACATCATTTAGCTTAATAATAGTTTTTGTTGTTAGAACACAAACAAATTTTCTTTAATGAGGAAAGCCCTTTCTCAAAATATTTGTAATACAATTACTTCTTCAGTCATTTGATTTGTTGCAAATGTTACATGAGCCATTAGAGTGCTTTTCAATAATTTACTGCTCTCAACATGCAAATCCACCTCCTAAGAATAACAGGTTTAGGAGAAAAATATCTCACCTTGAAAAGATTTTTGGACAGCTAAATAGAGGGCTGTATCACAAGCATACCCACCTGTTGGAAACAACTGTAGCAGTCTGACTACCTGTTTGCTATGATTAATGGGATAAAATTTAACAAGACCAAATGCTAGATTCTGCACCTAGGATGGAGTAATGCCAGGCAGAAATATAAACTGGGAGGGGCATGGCTTGAGAGCAGCCCTGCCAGAAAGGGATCTGGGGGTGCTGGCTGACAGCAGGCTCAATACAAGCCAGCAGTGAGCCCTGGCAGCTATGAGGGCAACCTGCACCCTGGGGTGCATCAAACACAGCATAACCAGCTGGTCAAAAGAAGTGACTACGCCACTGTGTTCAGTGTTGGTGTGGCCTCACCTTGAGCGCTGTGTGCAGTTCTGGGCCCTGCAGTTCAAGGATGTGAAGATCCTTGAATGTGTCCAGAGGAGGGCAAAAAAGCTGGTGCAAGGTTGCTGAGGACTTTTGGTTTGTCTAGTTAGGACAAAAGGAGGCTGAGGGGCGACATCATTGCTCTCTGCAGCTGCCTGAGGAGAGGGAGGTGCTGAGCAATTTTCCCTCACGTCCAGTGCTAGGACACATGGGAACAGTTCAAAGCTGCACCAGGGGAGGTTTAGACTGGACATTAGGAAGCATTTCTTTACTGAGAGGGTGGTCAGACACCAGAACAGGCTTCTTAGAGAGGCAGTCGATGTCCCAAGCCTGTCAGTGTTTAAGAGGACAATATCCTTAATAACATGCTTTAACTTTTGGTCAGCCCTGAAGTGGTCAGACAGTTGGACTAGATGATTGTTGTAGGTCCCTTCCAACTGAAATAGTCTATTCTATTCTAATTTAAAAATCATACATTTTGAGAATGTAATTGATGTTTACTCCAGGAATTACTTCTTCTAAAGAAATTTTAAGAAAAGTTATTTGTCTTTAGCAGTTTTGACAAATACACAGAATTTCAAGCTCTGTTTTTTTCTAAATGGCAATAGCAAGTTCCAAGATAATTCATAAATAGAATGTTGCCCCAACAACTTTAAAAGATGGAAAAAAACATTCTGTATGAAAGTGTTAGAAGCTACAAGTGTTGTACACATGGATACTAAAAGATAGATTCATGAGTTACCACAGAATCCCTAAACTTTGAAAGGTAGATTCCTAAGAATCACCACTGAAAAAGGACATTAAAGGCTTCCGGAAGAGTATGGTCTACTTGTTAGAAAACAGGACAAGGATCATGAAATGCATCCTGGAAGGGGAAAAGTAATTTATACATTATACCTCCATTATTTGTTCTTCTGCATCAGACCTTTTGACATATGTTTTGGGTGAATACCCAGAACTACTAAATCTATGTAGATGCTAACCATCCTTGCAAAATGAGTACTTTAAATAAGCCTGCAAAATTACTACTTGACTCTAAAGATTTTTGGCTTGTCATTCTGTGTTTCAATTTCCCATTCTGTAACATATGAGTAATTATTTTTTTATTGTAGCTACTTAATTTGAGGCAAATGCTTTGAAACTGATACACCCTAAATATTACTATGCCATATACATTAAATAAAGTTATTCTACCATGGTGGCATTTACTAGTCTAGAATTATAAAATGTATTTTGGTGGAGAACAAACAAGGGCCAAAGCTAACAGAGACTCAAACCATATTTCTAGTCCAGTTTATAAGGTGCTTAAATCTAGCAACTCAGGAACAGGGAAAACTATAATTAAAATATTTAATCAAACTACAGACATTTTCCTAAAGGTTAAAAATATGGAATTATTTGCCAGATGTGCAAGTCTGAAGCAGCTTTAACTGAAAGACTTTCTTAAAGAATCTCTAAGGAACTTAGAATTTGTATTTTCCCAGAATAACAGCTTTAATTTGCAATGGGATGCATTACCAACCAGAGTTATGAGCAGAGCTGTTGTTGCAGGCTGTCTTGGTGATACTTCACAACCAGAATTGGTCACTTCTTGTGGCCTCCCTTCTGGTTAGTAGTGGCAGCAGCAACAGTTGGTTAGTTGGTTAGTTAACTAACAGCTAACTTGGTTCCCAAGTAGCAGTCTCTCGCTTCAGTGCCTCGAACAGATGCTCATCTCAGCCTGACTTTATTGTGACTTTGGTCAGAGCGATACAGACAACAGCCTGTGAAGTGTTTGTACCTGGATCGCTCACTGACTTAAGTCAGAACAGATTATTAGTGCACTTAATCAAATCAAAAGGAGCTGAAGGTTTTAGCCCTTTTTAAGAGGCTTTCAGCCCAGTAGCTAACAGGATCAGTCTCTAAATGCTAGAGTAATCATTTATTTCCTTTCATTCCTTTTGATGTCTGAGAACAATACTCTTTGCTATGCTGACAAACACACCAGCAAAATTGAAATAGGAAATAAACAACAAAAAAATGCTGGCAGTTTAACTGTTCTTTCCTGTGGGTACAGTCAGTTTGGTCAGACCCATTTACCTAGTCACCTTGACTCCTCTCTGTCTCCTCAAAAGTTCTCTCTTATTACTATAAACAATGTAAAAATGGGAGGGAAAGTTTTATAAAGGCCTCTGAAACATAGACCTTTCAAACCTTTTCAACTTTGCCATCTCATTGGTGTAATCCTTTGAGCCACTAGAGGTCCCTAACCATAAAGCTAAACGAGATCACAAGGGTCACCCCTGGAAAAAGGTCTGGAATTGTTGTTACTGTCTCAAAAAGACTGTGGAATCTCTTGGGCAAACTCTTCAGTGAGCAGACCAGGTGGGACTGCAACCAGAATCTGACATTCCATTCAGTGACAGCAGATAATGTTTCCAGGCTGGTACGCAAAGCTTCAATTTTTAACTGAGGGAAGAAGTCCTGAAAAACATAGCCCCAAGAACGATGCCTTGGAGGCCTTCAGAATGGGACATACTGAGGTGGGAGAAGAGTAAAAAGAGCTCTTTTCATCATGTGAACAATGGAGAGAGAAAAGGAGGCAAACTAGGAGAGTAGCTCTATATCTGGTGGGAAAGTTTTTCTGAAAAGTCAGCCTGTAAAATGTCTCAGTAGGAGTGAATCATTACTTCATGAGCACTGTAAGCAGGCGTCCTTATCATGAATCTTTCTTTATTCTAATATCTTTCTGCCATAAACACTTCTAATCATACCAGGCTTTCTCTCCAAAATCAAACAGTTCATTTAATATAGAACCCAATCAGATAAATGTGATGACTGTTAAATGTTGTAATGAATATACGGTGTCTATGTGGAACACATTTGTACTCGTGTACCTATTATAAGGATTTGAGTAATCTGTCTGCTTATGAACTGCATTTACCTTGGACTTAAAATATTGATTGTAAGCCCATATGTCATTTCTTTACCTGCATTTTGATGTAGAATTCCAAGAGAAGTTGGCATAAGATTATAACATTTTGGCTATTATCTTTTGGACAAGGAGATAGTTGTATTACAACACAGCCTTTCTAGTCTGCAGCAGAAGAAAAGGATGGGGCATTTATGCTACATATCACCTGGTTCCAGAAGATGATGACAAAGATTAAGAAATCTTACGGAAGAGGGGCTGAGAACCTAAAAAAAAAGAACAACTAATCTACTTGGGCATTTTCACCTGAAGCAGGTAGAGCAGTTGCAGGAAGGAGTCCTGACATGTTGAACACATAGACTTCTAGTGATTTGAAAGAAAAAAGCGCATTGCATTTAGAGACCGTTTTCTAACCAATAAACCTGTTGCTTTGTAAGTAAAGACAGATAATATTTTAGTTCTTTTCCACTCAGTAAGTCTTTGCCTTCACATCTATGTATGCCCAAAGAACTAAAATATGGCCTGAAACATCCATGCAAATTGAATTCTTCTTGAAAGTGGGCTTATACAACAAAGGAGCCTGAAAAGTCAACAGGCACAGGAGTCAGTTTGTTGAACTATATGTTCGCTTTCGGAAAGGAGCATTAACATTGCACCTCCCAATACAAACACAAATGAAGCAACTGGAGTCTCTTCAGACTCCAGAAGCTTAACCAGGCCCGGTGGACTGGGAGCAAACAGCACAATTTGGTAAGTGTCCAAGGGACAGACTGACCTGGTTTGTGGCAGCATTAACTCCTCTATTACATTGTGTTTCCTTTGTTCATGACAGATGTGGCTGCAGTTTGTTTGGCATTTCTAAATCCTTATAATGGTTATGTCTGCATATGGCCTTTAAAATCCATGGTTTAATATGTATTCACTTACATGTTAATTCACACAAAGGACTCAAGTAATGTTCAAGAGAATGCCTAATGGCAATTAGAGAAATTTTAGGAGATTTATTATTGTGATGAATAATTTTTCATATTAACAGTATTACTCAGAGTTAGGTTGTAATGATACAAAACACAGCCATGCAGGAAAAAGAATGTTTCAACAGCGTGCTTTTGTTCTCTAGAAAACTGTGCTGCAGAATCATCTTTCAAGATATTATGAGAGAATGAAAAATAAAAAGCTCACAGTAATTTGAAAAAAGATAACATCTGAACGGGAAGGACAAAGAAGCAGAACAGAAGTTGTTAAATGAGGTAGGAAGCAAAGAAAGCTTAGAATTTGTCAAGAGAGGTGTACCTCTGGCAGAATCATCATGGTGTTCATATCCAAATTTTCCTTTGTACAAAGTCACCTGTTTCAGCCACCTGTTAGTCTGGAAATCAAAGGAGATGATCAAGATGGAATTCCCTGAAATGCAAGCATTCATATACAGAGTCATCCTTTCAAGGAAATTGTTCTTCCTGAGTAAATTTTAGAGACAAAGGCCAGTGCCCCATAAAGTTCATTGCAACAGCTTCCGGTGTTTACAGATTCACTGATGATTTAGGGTAATAAACACCATGGTTGTTTTGACTAGAAGAAATGGCGACATCTAGGTTTAGCTTACCACACGTAAACACACTCTATATACCTCAATCAGCAGTCAATCAGCAGTCGAAAGGGGAAGAAGCATGAGGATTTAGATGGTTAGGTTCTAAGCCAAAATGCTTCTACATAGAGCTCTGACTTCAATAATTTACCTAAATAATTACATTGACCACCTTGAGGTAAGGCAGCTTTAAACTCCCTCTCTGTCGAAGCTGGCCATTGGAGCAGAGTGAAAAGCATGGTCTTGTTACTGGAACAAGATGGAACACAGCCAAAGGACTATTTTATCCATATTTCAACAAACTTTTTTTTGGGGGGGGACTGTGAAGAAGTAAGGTGGGCTGTTGTATAGAATTTTTGTCATAGAAGGTAACCTGCAATGATCAGGGGAAGAGTCATGACCAGAAATACAGTTATTTCTTGTTTACATTACTATTTATGATCAAACTCCTCCAATTAACCAAAAATACAACTCGGAGGTGGAAATGAAATTCCTTCTAACTGAACCATTTTAATTTTGCTTATTACGTTTTTCTTTATCCTTTAGAGCATCTTTACTGTTCTTTTAAAAATCTTTGAATTAGGGATAGTATCTTCATAGCAAACTCATTAGATTTTGTTTCAATTCACATTGATTTTTGTCCCTTAGCTTGGTATAGTCCCTCAGCTTGGTAAAGTTGTTACTCGACTTCATCCAGAACATCGTTTCAAAGCTGCACATGAACAGCTGGCTGCCTGCTGTGCGGATAGCTTCACGTGATCCTGAGCCTTTGTGCTTAGTCCCTTTGACCTGGTTAAACTGACCTCTACCATAAAATTACCTCATTTCTTGCTGCCACTTACATTCACCTTGCCTCATGTGCCTGGAACCATCTCCATCAACTTGGAACCTAAATATTTGTCTATACATACAGTTTTTCAGCAATTACAGTGACCAGTCCCCAGTGTCTGGAGACAGGATGTACCAGTAGAGTCTGGTTTTAGCTACTGGCTGTTCTCTTCTGATTTTTTTCTGGTTTGGTTTGGTAGAGCTAAAAATGAATGAGGGGGGCTTTCTGGAACCTGTCATTATGGCACTCAGTGAAAAGTGCACCAGATGAAAGCCTAGAGCAACTATTGTGGGAAACCACATCAAGAACCACTCTGTGTATATTTACTCAGCAGCCTATAAAGCTTTATTCTGATCTGACATATGAGTATGTCCTCCATAATCTTCCTGTGTAATCTGCAGTTGTAGAAGTACAGTTTAATGTATCTTTTTTAGCTCAGAGAACACATTCTTCTCAGATAATTTTGTATGTTTCTTGGGAAATTTCCCAGAGCTATAACTAAGGAGGCATGGGCTAACCTGTCAAAAACAGAAGAAAAGAAAAAAGATAAAACCAAGATAAGCAACTTACACACTTGTCTTTTAAACAATCTCTGTGTCTGTCTGTGCATATCAGGAAAGTGTAGAACTTGAGCCTTTGTATTACACCAAGCTATAAAACCAGTTGTTTCTTCTCTACAGATCCTATGTCATGAGAGGGCTCAAGGCACAATATTGGCTGCCAAATCTTTCATACAGAAAAACAATTTGTTCAACGTGTAGAACACAAACAAACTTCTCTCAGGCTTTCCCCTGCACTTTAAACAATGCAAACTTTTTATGTTATTTACTCATAAAAAATGTAGTTGAGATCCAGCAGGTGGTTTTCCATGGCTTCACACTGCATAAGATTTGCAGCTCAAAGAAAAAAAAGAGCAACCATCTTGTTCTGACACAGTGATGTATTTTCTGACTGAAGGAAAACATGGGATCAACATTGCCCATACAAAATAAACTCAAGCACACTCCTCCACACTCCATGCTCGCCAGAATCTGTACAATTTGGCAGGTTTGGATAATTTCCTTTGCTCCTCACTTCAGCCTCACCCTTTCCATCTAAGACTGCAATTTTCAGGCCACTGGCTTGAAAGGCTCTGTTATAGACCTAACATTTAGAGCAACCCTTGTGCTATATCTAGACAAGATAGGCCTCTCTTCAGAATCTGTAGTCTCTCACTTCAGAGCTCGTATTTGAAGCCTTTGATTCATTGTGGTTTAAAAAAACCTTTGAAGCAAAATGCACTCTTTGGCAATAAGAAAACCCACAGGCTTCTGGCCCTTTTGATCAATCTATCTCATGCCTAGGAAAGCAGAGGTCTTCCTCCATCTTAATAGGCATGTCCCTGAAATAGCAGACATGGTACACATTGACCACCTATCTACATTTCAGGAGGACATTAACAAAAAAAACCCCAACAACCAGGAGACGTTGTTTTCAAAGATGTAGAATAAGCTATTGCATCTCCTTGAATACCACTCTTAAGAAAGGAAGGCATCAGACCAGGAAAGCTTTCTTTTGGGATGCTCTGACTTCAGGAGAAACAGCTCCAAAGTACCTGTGTCGAAAGGTTTGTACTATGAGTGTTAAGAGAGTAAGACAGACAAATATAGGAAATATTAAGGCCTTCCATATTTCCAGACAAATGGTCAAACTTTAAACCCATGCTTTACAGAAATTCTTAGTTGAAGTGCTTTCTTTACTAAACAAAAATCAGATTTCTCTGGAGTCATTACTGGGTATGCTAAATGGCTTCATTTACAGCAGATAGCAGCAAAGAAAAATCCAGTTCCCTACGCAAGGAGCAGGAGTTCAGATTCCTTCTTGAAATTTTTGCAATTCTCCTTCATAGTCCCTTTCTACAGCATAGGGCAAACAATGAAATTATTGTTTCATCCTGGAATGGTGTTTTTAAAGTGAGTTTGAGATGGATGTTGTAAGGATCTAAACCACAGGTTTTAATTTTCACAGTAAAATAAAGGAAATAAGGACAACAGTTTCTGATGCCTTAGAGATTTCAGCTCTGCTGTGCTCTGCCAACATGGAAAACTTCAATTTCAAATATCTGTTATGCAGTAGGATTTGTACTATTCCTTATGGGAATACCCTGATCTTTGTTTTTGCTTGTGCCCTTTGCAAATTCTGACAACATTCTCCAGAAGGCTGGTCAGCCAGAACACTGTGCAGTTGATGCATCTTTCCTGTTTCAGTGTAGATACAGGAAAAAACATAACATGTTAATTAGGAAATATATCTGAGATGGTCAAGGTAACATAAACAACTGAAAAAAGTATCACTTTTTAAGAACATAGCATATGACAGAGAAGAATGATTCAGACCAAGCTGATTAGTAACTGTTATAGTAAATCACAGTGACTTCTAATAACAACGACAGGGAAATACAGGCATTTCAGCTATTAACTTAAATGAGATACAGTTACAGCAAGGCTCCTCCTTTTATCCCTAGTTTAGATACAACCCCTGTAGATTTGCTGACCATTTGGCAGACAGCCAAATGAGTCCTGTATAGTTGTTGCTTTAGGCACCTCAGTTCTGCTCCTAATAGCATGGTACTCCTTACCAAGCTTATTTTTGGAATGACAGAATTTTAAAAAAAATCTGTTACTTTGCCTGAAATGGTGAGTTGAAAAGCAGAGGGTGAGTTAATTAAGTAAACTAGGCAAGTGTTGCGTCATGTTACTAAAGATTAGCAAATGTAGTACGGGGAGAGAAGAGGAAGTAACCAAGTAAACTACAACCCTATTAAACTGACTTTAATAATATGCAAGGTTTTAAAACACACAGCATAGGAAAGAACAATTAACACATCAAGGTAAATGGAAATTTGAAAAACAGTGAAGAGTAAGAAATCATTTTATGAGAAGCAGACTACATGAGATCTGCTTAGTTGCCTTTTTTCAGATAAAAACAACTCCTTCTTTTTCTAGTTAAAATAAGCCAAATAAGACTAATTTTGATGTATCTTATTAAACCATTTATACATTAGCCCATCAAAAATTAGCCCACAATGGGAAAAAGGCTTCACTGAGAGAGAAAATAAGAATTCAGAGGTAGGAAATGAACCAGAATCAGATCAAAATTACAAAGAAAACCACAAATTCCTCGGTGTTGGATGGATTGTACTATCTTCACTACCAGGGCAAAATTACAAAGATTCAACCTGCTGCGTTGAAAGGGGGAGTGTGTATTTGGAGGAAAGTTACCAGCAGAATTCTCTAGGATTACTCTGGAGACTAAAAATAGTGCATGGTATCATAGCTACTTTTGGCACAGCATAAGTGTGTGCTTATGACATTTTCTGATGACAAAGTCTGGAGGCAGTGTCAAACTAGAAAAGGCTTGGAATATCATAACGGTCAATGAACTGCAGTTACTGAAAGGGGATGAGGTTAAAATGTACAAAGGGCAAGGCTGTACACCTTGGAACCTATAAAAGGAATTTTCTATTACCAGCTAATAGTTCATAGTCTAGAAAAGATACTAAAAACCTAGTATATTCATCTGTTGCAGCAAAACTATGTACTACCAGGGAGATGAAGCTGTCAAACCCTCCCTTACAGTTCTATAGACAGGCAAGTATACAACCTGTTATGTAAGAATTTGTATGACCTTTTCTGAAATAATGTAAAATGGGTGACAATCTTGATAGAGGAGATTAAAAGGATTTACATTACCTTATTTCCATATTTAATGAAAATGTGAGAAGAGGTTTATTATTGCTCTCCAAATATACTGGGGATAAAGGAGGATAAGAGAAACACTGAAAGGAAAGATAGTTAAAGTAGAACTCGGTATCAGCATAAGATCACCTGAGTAAATTGCCACGGAAATTTATCATGGAGATTAGAAAAGTTTCCAACTGTCAGGGACATAAAGTACTGAATCAGCTTCCCAATAGGAGTATGGAGGCAAAAAAACCAAACCTGTTTTAAGATGAAAGCTTGATAAATTTACAAATGTGATAATATGACCTGTTCTAACTGCTGCAGGAAGCAACTAGACTCCATAGTCCATGAAATCTTCCGTGATTCTGTGTTCTATTTAGAAAAAAGCAGATGAGAAGGCTTAAGCAATGAAGGAAGCAAAAGGCAACAAGAATATTTCTGTCCAAATATAAAGGAACAAAATTTAAACAAAATGCAGCTGTGTTCTGATCACCTGGACCTAGGTTAGCTGGCAATAAGGCAAACTGTCTTACTTGAAATTTCAGAAAATGTTACTATTCCATTTCTTTTACAGCACACCCAGCTGCTCTTACAACTACAGTTCTGGGACATTTCCAAAGCTGCTACGGGAGGTATTTGCGTCCTCTCTGAGCAGTTCTACTTTTGTTCCAGTTATAGCAAATGAGGGCCTGTTTTCACTATACTGATAGTCCAAAGGCAGAACCTCTTTTGGTAAGGCTCCTGTATACCCCCAAAAAAACCCATTTTGCTCCCAGGGATATTCCCTACACAGCAACAGCTTCCAAGTCTTAGCTCGAGAGCGTCTGGCAGAGTGGAAAGGAGTTCCTGTAATTTATGTACCTATGACACCTTTCTACAGCTGCACAAAGCTGAAGGTTTCATTTGCCCTAAAGCTTAGCTGGTTTTGCCAAAAAGAGCAGTTAGTCCAATAAAAAGCAATTCTCTTTATAAACCTTGCCTTGAGCATCTCATAAACAACAGGGAAAAGTCAAAACCTAAAAGCAGCTCTTGGACCACCTTATTTACAATGGAAACAATTTTCAAAAGTCTAAATAAAGTAACTCATAACCATTTTTTTCACTTCCAGTCCTGGGTTCTGCGTTCTGGTGCCCTTGCATGGCTGGATGCTCGTCTCTGGTTATAAGCAACGGCCACGGTTGCGCTGCCTCCATCACTGCTGGCAACTGAACTCATTCCCTCGCCAAAAGCCGTGCCCTGGCCGGAGCAGTCTCCCTTTGGATGGCCTTTTCTCCCACCTCCGTGGCGTGGGTGAGCCCAGGGAATGCGGCACTCACCCGGGCCGGTACCCGCTTCAGGCCAGAGCCTCCTGCAGCGGGGCTGAAGGGGCAGCCCCCACCTTCGGGGCTCCGGGGGCCCCCAGCGTGCCCCTCAGTCAGGCCTCGCCCCCGCCCCAGGCCAGGCCCCTGCGCCCCGGGCAGGTGCGGGGCGCCTCACAGGACGCTCGGCTCCTGCGACGAGGTTGCTCTTTGGGGCGAGCCCAAGACGCGGGCCGCCTCAAGCGAAGGCCGCGGCACGGGCCGGCGCTGGGGCCCCGGGCCCTGGGGCGGAGCCGGGGGCGGGCGGCCCGGGGCGGCGCGCGGCCGGCGGTGCGCCGGCGAACTGAAGTGGGCGGCAATCCCAGCACCTCGGAAACAGCTCCCACCGCTCGTATGTTGGCCCCAGGCAAGGAAACCTCACCGTTTGCCCTCTTATTTCTAGTTAAACCGTCCAGTTCAAAAGAAAGTAGCCCCCTTCTGCCCACAGAAATCAGCTCCACGACTCCTCTCTGCGTGTTCGTGCAGCTTGTGCTTTTCCACAAAGATGTTTCACTGTAAGGTCGTGACTTGTAAACTCTCGGGTGGTCCCCTCAGGCAGCCAAACACGCAGGCTGGGCTTTTATTTTAAGGAGAAATGGGAAAAAGCATTTGATTACAAGGGATGCTCAAAGAGGCCTCTTTAATTTTGATTTCTTCCCACTTTAAGCTATAAATATAGACGAAGATTACAAAGGGTACAAAGGGTTGTAAAGTAAATACCAAAAGACAACATTTACAATTTTCCACACAGCTACACCCTAAACCAATAATATATAGAAATCTGTCCAAAACTTTGAAGTGCTATTATAGTTTGTTATAATACAAAACACTGGGGTTTCTATGTATTTATTTAGCCACCTACCACTCCCTCACCAAGTTTTCAAATCCATTTGTATGCTGTATAAAAAAACATACTATTAAGGGGAGTTGTATTTTCAAGTTATTTGTATTACAAATACATTAAACAAAAGCAAATTCATGCTAACAATGTATCTTTGGCTTGTACTCACATGATAAAATCAAGATCTGCTTTTACTCTATTTGGGCGGAGAAGCCTTTCATCTGGTACACCTATTTTCTCCTTAATTATTTTCCTCCCACTGAATGTTTTTCCTATGATTCTAGCAAGAAACTTTTTTAAAAGTAATTTTTACCTTGGTTCCCATTAAATAAACAAAACACAGACAGAGTAGTAGTAGTATTTGTGCCCATTTGGGAGTGCATCAAAGGCAGCAGTTGGCACAGATGATCTAATTTAACCAAATTATGCAATAAAGGAATACTGAGGATTAGGAAGATTTCCTTTCCCTATTTAAATTCCCTATCATCTGGATTATAGTGCCTCACACCTTCCAAAACTGGATTCTGTCACTGATGGAATTATAGCTGAAGACCAGTTTGGGTTTTTTTTTTTGAGTTGGGAGTTTGTCAGGTTGCACTGCCTACTTTGTGTTTTAATCTGTTTTTTCCAAAGTGTATCTCATTTGCAGTTCTCTGTGTTGTTCCCAACCTAAGCAAAATTGCACTCTTGCTTAAGATAGACATCCTACATTCTGATTTCACTTTAGAGCATATCAGCATATTTAGTATGAGTTAAATCTCGGATCTCTTCTCGTATCACTTGGTCTACTGAAGTTTATGGAAACACCTTAATGGATCTGAATTATCTCAGCCAGGTGCTGGCTGAGGGATCAGGATGCTTATTTCTCAGGAACAAATGGTAAACTCTTTCAGTAGGAGTGGACTTGATATTTACCGTGTAACGCAGCTTCTCTTCTTTGCTACATTTATAAGAAAGCCATTTGGTTTATATGAGAAAGCTTGAGTAGAAGCCACTGAAGTCATGTGTAGTTTGGCTGCTAAGGATTTGAGGAAAGCTAAAAGAAAAGATTTGGTTTAAAAATTGGATTCCAGTAGTGTGTTCTTGGAACAAGAACAAAAATATTTTGCCATTAAATGAAAATATTTTTAATTACAGGAGAAACCACACTGAGCCTGTGATGCCTGTTTGAACCCTTGTGTCTACAGAAATGCATTAACAGAAAATTTCAAGTGTTTCCATCAGATGGCTACTATGCATTGGATGGGATTCTTAGTGCAAATAATTCTACAGTACTATATAATAAGTTCTTCCTAATAGTAATAGAATCTATGCTGCCTCATTTTAAACAGTTCTGACAATTACTCAATTGTCTACGCATCTAAAATTTGTACTATGCATCTGAAAATTATGAAAATCCTAGTGCTACATGCATAGGTGTGTAGCAGCATTGATAGGTATGTGCTCCAGGCATCCCCGTATGCCATGAGATAACTGAAGTTGTAAAGTCTAAGTTTTGTGAACATGCTACAACCTTTTTTTAAAAGGAGGTATTTATAGGCAAGCTAACCTGAAATTTAGTGTTTCTGCAATGGAAAGTTGCAGCTAGAAAAGAGCACACAATTTGTCTCTTCTGTAATTTTAGACAAGAAGGGAGTAATACTAAACCAGTTAAAACCACTAAACCAACTGCAATTACTCAAGTAATTTACTGAGATTACTCAAGAGTGTAAGTATGGGTAGTTGTGAATGTGCCATAGGATTTCTCATACCCATAAGGAGTTCTCACCTCACCAGTTTCCAAGGAACAGAGTAGAATTTTGCAGTAGTATGGCTTTCCCTTATTTCATGTATGTATTAGGCGCAACATTGGTTTAATGGAATTACGGCATCTTACTAATACTGCGTATCCGTTCACTGCCTAAAATTATTGAGGAATATGTGAACTTTTATCACTGTAGCAATGAAGATGAAACAAAGATGACCCTCCATGAGGTGGAAAGAAAGGCTTCAGGAACAATATTGTCTGTATGTTTTTCAATGTTCCTTATTAGATACCCGAAGAAGGTAGTTTTTTGAAATGTAATACTCCCCAAAATACTGATCCTGCCTAAAAGCTTTTTGACTTGATCATCAGTGCAGCCAAAACGTGATGTGGGGTGTATGTGCAGGCTGCATCACTTTAAGTAAACAGTAAAGAGAAATGCTTCATGTTGGTTCTTTGAAAAACACCACTGACAGCAACTCAGATCATAAGAGTCTTCTCCCAATACCAAAAATTGAGTGGGTGCTACGGTCTTTGAGGAAATAAATAAGACTAAATTTTAAATGAGAGATTATTCATTACTGTTCACTATTTTCAGTGCCAGAGTATTTTAATGTGAAGCTGTACTTCATTGCCTTTTTCAGGACACAGAAAATAAACTACCTTTAACATGTTCTTCAGAGAACCCAGATTTGTCTGACAGGGTAAGATTCATCTAACTTTAGCTGGGAATGTATCAGAACTAATCTAGTTGCCTGATCTTCATATTGAAAAGGGAAGAGAAATTATCCAAGCTGCTTTTGAATGGGGTGTGTTAATTTCTGTCTTTTTAGATTGGCTAAAGAAAGCTTACATGTCCTACAATAAATGGCAAAGTTTTAGAAAGCCAAACCAGATGAGATGAATTTCATAGTCTGCAGCTTGGCTGCATCTCTTTCATATAAAGATTAACAGTTTTGGAGTACAGCTTTAATACTTCAAGAGTTAGCTGTATGAATGTCTGTGTGTGTATATATATAAATATTTAATAATAAATAATAAATATTTAATATGTAAATATTTAGGGGTTTACAGTGAAGAATATGTGGAATCAGACAATCCAAGGGAAGGTTGCAATAGGACATTTAAGTCAAATGATAAACCATAACTATTTGAATAAGGTTGATCTATTTTTATCTTTATAAATGTGATCTATCTAAAGGCAAGTTACATGGGAGTTTATGGGGCAAATGAAAAATAGTAGGCTTTGTATTGTAATTATTAACATACATTTTATTGTCTCCTCTCTCTTTACAGGTCTTTCCGGACATGCTTCACTAAAATGGAGGGTGAGTAAATACATCTGGATTTGGTACAGAGTAGTAACTGAAATCAAACAGTCTGAACTCCATTTTCCAGCATCTAATCCATTTACCAGCTTTAATTATAGTAACATGATTTGTAATATGTTAAAGCAGTAGGAAAGACTATGCTAGCTCTGGAGCAATACATAACAAGACAGTAAAAAAAGAAAAAAAGGAACAATGTAGGTTTTAGTTGCAGACTAAACTCCAAAAGACTCTCCATAGCACAAATTAATGTCCTGGAATGCTTTGAGTGCTTCTGAGAAGTTAATGGTGTTAACGCATCTTGAGAAACACCTTTAAATCCAGCTGGTTTTACATGCTTTAGCATGTAATCCCTTTACAGTTGTCATGGAGTAATTGTGCTTTATATGTAAGATTTTTTTCTCATTGATATACTTAACCTAATCCTCCAATGTCTTACATGCTACAGAAAGTGAACAGAAAAAAATTGTGTATTGGTAACTGAAGTCATATACATTGTAGAGCTGTAGAGTTATATCTGCAGTGTTTTGACGAAAAACTCAAAGCTAGATTCAAATGAATTAGCTCAGCTACTGGAAGCAGTGTAGCCATGGCAGCAAGCCTTTCAGTGTCAGCTGTAAAATCTGCCTGTAAAGGTAAGTAAATATTTGGACAACTTGCTGGCACAGAGTTCTTGTGCTACAACAGTTACACTACTTAGCTATTTTATGTGCTGTTCAGGGTGACCTCAGCATAAGACAGCATAGCTGTACCTGTTGGCTGCTCAATGCCTTCCACAACAGGCTTGGAAGCACTCATGAAATTAAAAATAAATGAAAAACTATTCCAGTTCTTTACAAGTATCTGTCTAGTGATCTCTTAGCCAAAAATGTGAGGCTGTAACAGATGCTCATTCCTAGTCTTGAGCTGTCAGTACCTTTTCCCTCCCCAGTACTCAAGTATCCCACATTGCAGAGGAAGTGATAATAATTATCAGTGTATCCAGTGAGTATTACCAGTTGTTGTATGTATACGTTTTCTATAAATGATGTGTTTACATATTCATGTAATTATTTAGTTCATCACTTTACAAACTTATTTTTCTTTCTGCACTGTTAAACTGAGGAGTCCAAAAAGACTAGTGACTTTGGCCTGTACTCTTTCAGGGTGCCCATTGAAGGCTTGATTCCATTCCTCTTGAAAACTGCAAACCTGAATCATTTCAGTAAGTTGCTTTATGGTACAGCCCCTATTCAGGGGCATATACATGTGTTAAGACACTATTCAATGTGTTGAAGACAGTTAGGTTGAAGAGGGTTAGGGATCATTTAATATCCACATGGGTTTGCTTCCTGCCCTTAACAAGGCAGAAACAACATAAGCAGGCTAGCACTTCTGGGGAAAACAGAGATCCCATTAAGGTGCCTTCTGAGGCCTGTTATCTAAACTTACTTTGCACCACTGCTTTTGCATTCAGTGTCTGAGGGTGGTTTTTACATGGTGATTGAGGTATTATTAGCAACCGAATGATTGTTAGAAATCACTATAGCTAGGCTAGCTGACTGTACATTTCTGCTGCCCTTAAAATGGATTTCAGTAAAGGTTTTTTTCTAGAATCTAATTTGGTTTAGACATGAATAATTTACAGGCTTCTTTTATGAGACACTATGAAAGATCAATACAGATATAAAACATGCCCACCACTGTATATACCAGCTATTGCAAAATGCCACGCTCTTAATTTCACAGAACAAACGGCAAACATATGCACCCATTCAATACAGATTATTTTCTTTAAATCATACAAGCTATCCATTAATTCAGTAGCTAATACTGATTTTTAGTTCTTTTATCTTTCTTCTAATTACAAATTCAGATACCAACAATAACAAAAAAGTTGCTTTTCAGTGCTCAGCTTAGGGAATAATAATGGCTATTCGTCTCTCAGGGTTTATTTCTATTTTAAATCTGTGTACATATGCTAATAGTTAGAACTGTGTTTCCATTCTGTGGGCAGCAAGGTGTTTGATACATATTTTGTCATATTTATGCTTTTATGTACTTAGCACAAAAGAAAATTGGACATCAGGAAATGTGGGTATTCAGATGGCCTATACTTATTTGGCTCTATGGTTACAAATAGCCAGAAAAATGCATAGAAATGCCTTTGTCTGTGAACATCTAAGTTCTGCAAAGTACATAGATCAGTCTTTACACTGTTATAATTAGCCTTCAAAAATTAATATCAATGTGAATGATGATAGCTGGCTCTGTCTAGAATGATTTGGGTCTGATTTGAAAGTTCTACATTTGAGACATAAGATTTGTAACTGAAGCAATTCACATGAACAGAATTCAGGAGAATACAGTGATGCCCTAGTATATAACCTGAAAATTTAATTGACATTAATATCTAACTGGAATCTAGTTGGTTAATCTCAAAAAGTGGACAGAAACCAGTGTAAGTGGTTGGTTGCTGTAAACAGCAACATCTTAAGATAGATTACGGTTACCACACACCAGCATTCATGGTTTTTACTGTGAAACCTCAAAATTTTTTTCTAGGATATGTATATGCAGAATTTACCACCCACCAATACAAGATAACATTGTAGTCAAAATTTGCCTCATTCCAAAAACAGCATAAAATATGTATTCTTTAACTTCTCTAAGTTTGGAGAAAATAAATATTTAGAAGTTGCGCTTAGATTATAATCAAAACATAAATTATGCCAAACTCCCAAGTCTGACAGGTTTTACTAGTTCTTGTCTTTAAATTTCACTGATGAACCAACACAGGATTTACCCTTGGGGTAAACAGTTTGTATAATGTCAAATATGTGGCTGTGTGGAGTATAATAGAAACTTACCCTTCCCCAGGTCTGGCCATTATTGTTAAAATTTAAATAACAAAGTAATATGCACCTACACTTTGATTTGACCTTGGCTGCTGTCAGTGCTTTAAACCACATTCCTCTACTGCCTCTGCTCCTGAGAGATTCTCTAGTGCATTTTATATTCTGGATTAAAACTCATGTTACCCCGCTGCCCTTATGGGGGGCATTCTTCTACATAATATTGGGATGACTCAGCATTCCCTGTACAGGGTCTTAAAACCTAGGCAGCTACCATTAGGATCTAGTGATGTGTCTAACGTGTAGTTTTTCCTTTAAAACTTAAAAATATTCTTCAGAATCATTTGTCAATTTTGCCTCTCCTCATTCCCATTATCTATAGTGGAGGGAAAAATTAAAAAAGCCCAACCTCACTTCTCTTCACTTGGAATAGCTTAATTTCATTTGCATTGTCAGCAGAGAAGTGCATGAGTTCGGAAGGTATTAGATAACTTCCTTTTCAATGTTAGGGGTTCAGAGACACCAGCAGCTGTAGCAACAGCTGCAGCGATAGGAGGCCACCACCCTGCTCTTGTCCCTGTGTTAGATTCTGCATCGTTTTGAAATCACTGACCATGAGCAGTGCACGTACCACAGAAATTCCCATTGGAAACTCCTATTCTAAGGACAGAGCAGAAAGTATGCCTTTTGATGTGCCACACCAAAATAAAGAATGCTACAATTTTTTCCTACTAAAAAGACTATAAATATTTTTAAATCCTAGGTATGATAGGACTAGAAAAGCCTTCAACTTACACTGCCATAATCTTGTAGACCTTCGAGGAATTCCTTATATTTCACTTGAGCTATGATAAAATGTATTAAATATCTCTATTATCTCTGCAGTGGGCTAACCACCTTCTACTAGAATAGTTAAATACCCATATAAGCTTGTTGAGCATTGTTTCTTGAATATCAGGGATAAACAATTTCCTACATTTTCTAATTGCAGTGCTCCATGAAAGAAATACAGGGGAAATGTTTTAATCATTATTAGGCAAACAGACAATTCTTGCACAGACTACTAATACATCTTTTAGTTGTCTTGAAGTTGGATTCTGCCATGTCTGTTCTGTTGTGATATTTTAACCTTTTCATAGTTGATTTCCTTTCCATGTTTGTCCTTATTTACAAATTACTGCCTCATTTTGTTCTAACATACTATGCTTTCTGTTTCTATATCAATATATGCAGATTTGCATCTCAGGACCCCCTCTTTTTAGGCACTGTGGCACAACATGTCTCTAATACTTAGCTAACTTCCACATACTTCAAAATGCAGTGCTAGTGGTAGCTCAGCTTCAGAAGTGGGCGACAGCATCCTAAACCGTAATGGACATACGTTTGTGGCAGTGTTTCTGTTAGCACAAAAGCACCTGATTGTTACTTGTGAGGGTCAGGTGTACAGAAGAGGTCAACACTTATTTGCCATACACTGGCCAAAAGCAATGGGTGGAAGGAGGGTTTCCACACTCTAGGACAAATTAGAGTCGATTCAGCCACTCAAACTCTTGCATTAAAGACTGAAGAAGTTGGTAATTTAGGAAAAAAAGCATGGAAACAGACATCATCACTGGTAATGTTGCTTGTTCTCTGCAAATGTGCATCTTCTTTCTGTGAACTTAGCTTGGCTAGCACGAAAAGTAGTCTCAATTTATTAAAGAAAGGAGCTTCTTTCTTGCCTCACTTTTGCCCATTGTCATCAATCACTCTCACACAAAGAGACACAAACATGAATGCAATGTTCTTCTTACACCCTACTCTTAGGCTTTTTCCTGAGAATTTAATCCAGTTTAAAAGAGTTTAATCCAGTTTAAAAGGGTTTTTTAACTTGGATCATTTCACAGAGCTGATTTAAAGTACAGACGCAAGTAGTTTTGGTTTTTTCTTTTCTCATAGCAAAGGATGCATTAAATTCTAGCACTTAAGTAGGAACGAGTACCAGGGGAGGAGGGGTTTAGGGGCAGAGGGTAGCAAGAACCTCTTTAATTTGTTTTGCCATTCAAGGAAACTAATGTCAGATTTAGTTGATGGTATAAAATGCTAGTTCTTCAGAATAAAAGCATTTTTACCCTTACCTTGCATCTGGTTTTTACAAATGAGAATGTTACTGGTTACATAAATAAGGTAATAATTACTGTTAAAACTGAACAGTTTAAAAAGTTAAATCACCTTCCCCTACCTGTACTATCTGTTATCTGGACTTGATGTGTTAGGCAAAGTATATACAAAGTGCACACAGTGAGCTGTGTTTTCCTTTTCTTTTTTTTCCATGCATTAACATTTTCTCCTGGTGTTTTGTGTATGCCCATTTCAGGAAAACTTAGAATCCAAACAAATATTTTCAATTTTAATAAAGCATATCAGTTATTAAATGTCAGAATTATCTATCAGAGCTCTTTTCTCAGCTTTAACTACCTAACAATATTTTTAGATCATCTAACACAAATAAATTTATGAGCAAAAGTGATTAACGTTTTGATCAGATGGTTACTAGAGATTTGACATTGGTGAGTGTGGTCTGAGGGTTACTGCTTACTCGGCAAATGTGCATTCCTGGCTTGCTGCAATGTTTAGTAAAATGTGTTTGCATAAAATACTATGGAAGGTGGTGTAAAATATTTTTTTCTTCACACTAATTGTCTGGCGATAATTACAAATGGGGATTGTTAGAAGCAGAAGAGGGAAATGCCAAATAGAAGGAGAAAAATGTCCCAGTGAAGAGGTTAAGCACTGGAATTTCTTGACCAAAACCCTATGGAATCTGCATCCTTGGAGATACTCAAAACTTGACTGGACAGTCCTAACCAACCTGACAGAGCTTTACATTTAGCCCTACTTTGATAAAGGGTTGGACTGCATGACCTCCAGAGGTGCCTTCTAACCTAACCTCTGCTATGATTTACAGTCAGCTGTCTGTGCCCTCAATTACCTTATTTTTCAATCATAGGAAAAGATGGAAATACTGTAGGCCAGACAATTATAACAGAAAATGGGTACTCAGTATAAATTTATGGTTTTGTTTCCACTTGTGCTATTTTAAAACTTAGTTTCCAGATGGATTTGTTTGAAATATATTTTTTAATGTGTTTATAGGCTGAGCTGCTCTGTATTAACTCTAAAAAAGGCATTTATTTTGGAAAGCTTGACCCAGAGTTAATTTTAGAGGTGCTAGCAAATGCTGCTGCTATAAAGCCTCTTTTCCTGTTTATGGTAAGAACAGATCTTCTCTTTTCCTCATATTTATTATCTTGCCAAAACCAGAGGTCATTAGCAAGGTGAATCTCTGTTTTTTCAGTGCTTCTGTCAATATAATTTTAGGAAATACACACAACTGCTGTGCAATACAAGTTTTCAGATAGAAACCTATGAAACTGTTTTAGTCCACATTTTTCCCATTACTGTTATTGATGTTATTTGTATTTGGTATGAGGGATGTCAAGATTTTTTTTTTTCCAGAAACTCTATGGATATATTGTTGAAACATAGAGGTCCCTGCAGTTTCTCTTACATGTGTAATTTCTGTAGATTAAGAAGGGGGTTTCTAAACGCTGAAATGGTTGCAACTAATGCAAGTGTACATCCATTAGGGCTTAGGATGCTATGGCCTGTATCTTAGCTGAGCTAACATTAGCAGTACTTAAACATTACAAGCAATATACCTGTATTAAAAAAAAAATCAACCTATTTAGTATATAATCATGCAAAACCCTAGGAAGTAAGTAAATCTATAATACAAACTTAACTTTTCAGCTGTACTTGGTAATACAAGTACAGACATAAAGTCAGTTTTCCAGATTTTCACTTTTAGGTGAGGATCTCAAAAGTATTTAAAAAATGGACAGATAAATGGGGAGAAAAATTAGGGGAGGGGGGTTTTCCAAAAAAATACATGTATAAACTTATTTGAGGATTTGCAATTACAGTCCCAACCCATCAAAATCTTTGACAGGGGAGGCCGGTCACAGGTCCTTTGTGACTGGGCTGACAAAATCCAGTGAACACTCATAAAATATAATTAGGAGCAACTTGCCCAACATCACAATGCAGAGCTGGAAATAGAATTCCAGTCTTCTATTTAAAAATCCTAAGATAAACACTAGATTTACAGTGTTCCCTATCTTCTATACAGTTTGGGGTTTTTCAGTTTGGTTTTTTTTCTGGCAGGCTAACAAAGTTACCAGCCAAGAGTCCAATGTCAGGCTCTCTACAGAGAGGCAGGAAAACAGAATGAGAGACAGCAATCAGAAATTGAGAAAGGGAGTTCCAGCTAGATATAAAGAAAATATATTTCTGCATGATGATATTTAAGTATTGGAGAGCAGGTTTCCTAGAGCGACCGTGAGGTCTCAGGGGGTTTCAAGACCCAACTGGACAAAGCCCTGGACAGCGGTGGCCCAAGTTCAGTGTTGACCCGGCTTCGAGGAGGGGGTTGCCCTAGGTGACCCCCAGAGGTCTATTCCTGCCTGATTAAGTCTCTGATTTGATTTGCAGCTAACCCTGGCACTGAATGTGACAACTTTTTAATGGGCAGCATGCAGCACTGCTTAAGAGTTTAGGACAGAAAGCAAGATGTAACTCTGATACTCTCAAGGAAAACTTAGCTAAGTAGAACAAATCTAGCTGAATTGCAGTCCACTTTGCTCCCAGTAACTCAAGTGAAAACCAATGAGTGTGCTTCAGTTTTCCTTTAAGCCTCTTTGGGCAGTCACAGTCAGCAGTATTTGCATGCATCCCATTTATGCCCTAGTCTCCCTGGTATTTTTGAAAAGACAGTGGCATAAAAACTTCACTATGTGAAAAAGTAATTTCCACAAATCCATTATAAGGACTAAAATGTAATTCTACTAGTGACCTTTAAGTATTGCAACTGTTTAAGAGAAATATATAGGAAGCAAAAATTATCCCAGGAGTTGATGTCTGCATGATCATAAGCCTGTTAGCATCAGCATGTGGACTGTAGTGATACATAGGACAAGAGTGGAATGGAAGTGATTAACACTGGCCACAGGTGGGTTTCATTTCCTCATCTGTTCTCGGGATGCCCAGTGTAAGCTAGATCATGATCTGTTGGGCAAGAGCTCCTGGTTCAAGGGCAGTTAATCCCCAAATTATTCCAGAGATGTAAGGATTATAAGACACTTGTATTCCACTTTACTTCCCAGATTTTAAATTTTGGATATTTTTTGCTGTAGGAAGTATCCCAGTGCCTACTCTAAAAATCTGTTTCTCCCCTCTCTCTGTCTGTAACAGGAGTCAGAAGCACAAACAAGGATGTGTGTACTAAGGACTATCTCTACTTTGTCCTTCTCCTTGTCTCCATATGGCAGCAAAGTAACAATTCCTTAAATGTAAAGAAGGACATTTTGAATTAAGTTACAGTAGGTTTTACAAAGAGTTTTAAAAAAATCTCAGTACCTCCAAATACAAAGCTTAACTAACTTACATAATCACTGCAGCATAAAGTCTTCAGGAATCATTACATAGACTCCATTTACGGCTCTTAGCTGATGTGAGAATACTTTTCCACTGTGTTGTGGATTGTGCCAACCGTAGCCCACATCTGTCCCAGGCCCCAGCAGAAAGGCACAGAAGAAGGAGGTCATAATTAACTCACCCAGCTGCCTCAATACCCCATTTACCCCTGACTGCCTGCTATGGCATGGTTCTCTGTTGTGGCAGTATTTTTATGTTATTCTCATTAGCCTTTTCCTCAACATTTTTGTGAAGAAATTAACAAAGTTATAAAGTAATGTTTAGAAAATACAAGTATCGAGCAGAGTAGGAACTAGAGATTTGAGTGAGAGTGCATACTGGATATATACAGCAGGGCTTTTTTTGCCTTAGAAAAGGCCACAGGTACTGCAGGTTTTCCAGATGGACTAGTAAAACGCTTGCCTGGAGTTATTTCTACGAGGTGGTTGACAAAGTCTGCTTTTGGATGAGGGAAACATGTTAAAAAGCTGCTTCTTTTCAATAATTACATTTGATCAGCAACTCACTAGGGATAGTATTGTCAGGGCTGTGGATGCCAATACTTTCTCATAGCAGTTATATGATCAGCAGTGTTTCCACAAGTCACTCAGTTATTCCTGAGTCAGAAAGGAGCACTACTCTCCAGTCAGAGCATAATACGCTTTGCCTTTCTTCATACTCCAAAAGGAAGCTGAGGATCCTCATATTTCTGGTTGCAGTACAGTTCCTTCTTCAAAGCCTATCACCCTGTAGATCTTTCATACTTTCATACTCGTTATGCCTATCCCTGAACTGGCACAATGCCAATTCAGCTCAGCGCATAATTAATCAGTATTGATTATATTCATAGTCGATACAAGATTCCCATCAGCTTCAGATTGCAGAATACTCTTCCATTGCCATCTTACTTTCTATTGCCTTTCCTACTGTGTGCAACCTTGGAGACATCTATATTTACAACCCCTCATGATTTATTTATAAGAGCAGAACAAGAATCTCGACTCTTAACAATGAAGACATCTGAAAGGTCTGCCTACATATAAACTTGTAGTACCCAAAGTCAGGATTATGCTATGGTGTTTTCCATTGAGACATTTCATGGAAAGCTGTCAGCCTCCTCATCTCTTCTGAGATCTGCCCCTCTTCTCAAGCTAGAGACTTGAAAAGACTCATATTTCTTCTCATCAGATTATAGCAAGAACCCTTCTCGCTGTATTATGACTCATCCTTTCTGTGTCCTCCTCCAAATCAATTAAAAAAATATGAATCAAAGGAAAAGACACTTTAGAACACGTTTTTACAACAGTAAATGTACATTTGGCAGGACGCAACACTACCCGGCTCCCTTTGCTTTGGCTTCATGCCATCAGAAGCCATCTAGTCACATCTGTGTGATGACACATGCAGACTGGCATAAAGACTCATCAGGAAGTGATTTTCACTCTAAACCACCGTCCATTAATCAACATTTTCTCAACTGGGGCCGTTGCGCCAAATCTGTTGGCCATGACTGTCCATAAGTAAAATGAGGGCATTTTGCTCCCATGTAAGAATAAGCCCCAAATTACTTCTGCATACCTTTCAAATACAAGAACAAAGGTCTACATGTGTCTTTTCACCAAACTCATTTATCTTTTCAGCACCCTGAAAAAGGAGATGTTAATGCCCTGCTAATGCACAGAATCTTGAAAGAAGCATGTCATATTTGAAATTCAGAACTGTTATATGAGTCAGCTCTGTCTTTTGCTTCTTCATATCTCTGAGGTTCATGACTCATTCACTTACTTGAAGGGTATCTGTCAGAATGTCTTTAGCTGTTATTTCACAGTCAGACTTTATTCTATGGTCTTGCACAAAGTAATAGCAAGATTTCACTTGAGACTATTTTGTATACCTTCTGGTATTTTTCCTCAAACCTTTTTAAACTCTTGGAGAAATAGGTATGGGATTGTATTAAGATCTTACGTATTTGAGGAGCATCACACCCTACACAAAAAAAAAAAATGCACCAAAAGCAGCAATCTTTTGGTGTTCAGTATGTAACTTCATTAAGCCCTACTTGTTGGTTGCTGGTCCTTTTATTTAAAAGGAGAAAAAGCATCTCTTTTTATGCTAGCCAGAAAGAAAACAAAAAGCGAGTACTTTGGAAGGGCAAAGTAGATAAGCAGCTAGAATAGAAGGATCCTTTAGCGCTTTCTGTCCTTTTTCCATCTCTTGTCTGTATTGCCATTATGCCTCTTCTGAAGCTTCTTGCACTGCCTGCTACCAGAGCCAGGACAGCAGATCAGATGGGAGGTTACCCTAGTATGATAGATCTCTCCATATGTTTCATACTGAATTTACATTCAGATGATAACAGCAGTCACTTTTTTTTTTAAAGTAGGCCACCTGTCCCTCATGCAATTGTGTCAGCTGCCTAGGTTTAAAAATAATTTTTTGCTAAAAAAAAAGCTTCATGCTAATAGAATCCTAAAATGTAAGATAATGAGATAAAAATTATATTGCTCATAAACTTCAGTGGAGAGGGGTAAATCTTAGCAGTTTTGGATTGCTCATTCACATTCCAGTCTTAGTTCCTTTTCCCTCTATTTTTTTTTTTATTCCTTCCCCAGATGAGTAAGATAAAATTCTCCTTCATAGAAAATGCCCACACACACACAGAGACAAAAAGAGATCATCTAGCAACTTCTGTTCAGCTACTATTAGCTTGTATTCAAATTTAGGTTTGCATTACCGGGGAAAAGCCCTGTAAACTTCTGGTTGAAGAGGACAGTTGCTAGCAGTCAAAGGTTTAGCACAACTGTTCTGCTTCAGATGGGCCTGCTGCAAAAAATCCTAAGGCTGAGAAATTAAAAGGAAGCTCCATAGGAAAGAGGGGATCAGAGAAGTTAGAGAGAAAAATTATTCGGGAGCACGAAGAGAAGATAAAGTAGATAAAGCTGTGCAGCAAAGAAAATGGGCTAATTCAGGTGTCAGCTGACTTTGTGATAATTGTTACAGCTAAGCAGTCTTCTCTTAATTTTCATGCATTTATTGTCATATCCAGAAATTCTTACGATGTTACAGAAAAGCCTTAACAAGCCTATTCAGCTGCCTGGCATCATTCTTCTGATCTCCTAGCTGTTTCCAAAAATGTCACCTCTTTTCCTAAAGAGGTTGAGACTATTTCCCATACTTCTGCTGGATGCAGTTTCCTAGGACCACCTTGATTTTCAACCTTGCAGATAGAGATGATAAACCAGAATTTATTTTTATTGTTCCCTGATCTCCCATTTCCCCCCTACACCCTCTGTCAAGTACCCACCCGCACTCTTATTTCCTCCAAAGCCTTGGTTCATACAAGAAAAGCCTTTCTTCAAATGCTGCTGTTGTGTACAGAAAGAGCTCTGAAGCTGGAGTCAGTGATTTTGGATGTATATATTTTTAGATAGAAAATCAATTTTTGGCTTTAGTCATAACGGAAACCGGTTTAAAGAAAACTGAACCAGTTCTCTTATTTCACAGCTTCTGTGCCTGAAGAGTGCCTGATTTCAGATAGTTTGTTCAGTTAGTGAATATTAAAAGCATTACCAAAACCAAACAAGCAGAGTCCTGTCCCCCCCCCAAGCCCCACCCCACAGTAGCATCCAAGAGAAAAACAGGATAACTTTGCAATACAGCTTTTTCTGCTTCTCTAAGTTAAATACTGAAAAGAAAATGCAAAATTTGTTTTCAGTTATTGCTTTGTTAAAAAAAAAAAAAAAAAAAAGCACTGTAGTCCAGATCAGGTTTTCTCTTTCCCATGAGTTTTAGCAGGGAGTATAAATACCACAAAGCTTCAGCATTTTTTTCTTGAAATTATCCAAGGATGTTCTCAGTAACATGTAAGCCTTTGGAAAAATAGTTTGGAAAACTGAGTATCTCTGCTCAGCTGTTGGTTACAAAAAGACCTAATACAGCAATTTGGGGGGAATGTGAAGTGTATACAGTACTAAGATTAGACAAGTGGGAAACAATAATCACAGGTTTTCTAAGTCTCGGAAATTAAGAGAGGGCAGCTGGAGGAAGCCCTTACCCTTCGGAGGGGCTTCAAGCAGTCACAGGCCAGACAGGGCTTTCCTGCAGAGCAGCCTCGCTACCGGCGGCCGCCGAGGCCCCTTCCCCCCCGGCGGCGAGCGCGCGCTCGCCTCAGCCTCGGCCCTCACACCCGGCCTCGGCCGCGGCCGGGCACCTGCGGGGCGCGGCGGACCGGCTCCCTCCGCCCGCCTGCCCACCATTGGCTGCTGCCGCTGCCCGCCGCCTTTGAAAGCTTGAGAAGGGCGGGCGGTAGCGGTGCCTGGGCAGTCGGGCGGCAGGGCCGGGCCGGGCCGGGCCGGGCAGCGCCGGGCGAGAGCAGGAGGCCGCAGGTAATCCCCGGGCAGCCGGGGGCGGCTTTCTTCCGTCAGCGTTTTCTCCTACGGGGATTGAAGGCGGGTTCGATCGGCGTTAGTGAACTTCACTGAGGTTTCTTTGCTCGCGGATCTTCTTACAAAGCGGTGGCATTCGTCAAAGTCTTCTAAGTTTGCAGGCTTAGTGTAGCAGTGCTTGTCGTGACAGCTTGGTGCTTTATAGTAGGTGGTACTTTTTTTTTTTTTCTTTCCATGTTTCTTTGGGTTCAGCTTCTACTGACTTGTTAAGGTAGGCTTGCTGAGCTTGTGGTTGTGCTAGCTGTGCTGATTTATAAGTGTGTTTCTTAAGGTCCTAGCTCCTATGCTAGTAGGGTGATACCATGTACTTTTGAACTGTGATGCTTATGAAGTAGTAATAGAAAAACTTCTTGCAATTTCTTTTGTGGCTTATCTTTTCATCTGCTTGTTCAGTTTCTAAAAAATAGTGACATTAATGGTGAATCCATAAAGTAAGCTTTTCTCTTGTTCTAAAGCCCTTGATGATGAAAAAAATAGTGAATTAATTAAAATAATTATCTGGAGACAGAATTCTATGTCATTGCTGAACTGCATCTAATTCCAAAATTGTGAAACTTATTTTTGTTAGGTGGTGTTAAGTGTTTAGCCAGTGTATGCTGATGAAGAATCTCTCTATGAATTGATGGTCTACGTACATTTAGCTTTTGTGTATTTTATTTTTTCATAATTGGATGGAATACTAAAACATTCTGGAATTACTTCACCTGTTTCAAGGTAGGAGTACCAGCTAGCACCTTCCTAAGGCTGCTGTGAGAATCAGGGTACAGAATATAATGTTTGGCCTATATAGAAGTAGTTTGTGGGATTACCCTGATTTATAGGCTACTTGAAGAAAAAGCAAAGAAGAATTATGAGGGACTACATGTATGGGGGGGGCACGGGACATTTACCTATATATGTTTTCATCTGTCCTTAACAAAGCTGTAATAAGGGCTACCAATATACATGAATGCATTAGAATACATCTGTGCTTATTAGTTCTTCCCTATCAAATTTCTGCATAGATGTCTGTTATGGCTTGGCTATGCAAGTAGGCTGTTTTTTTTGTACTACTGCTTACTCTGTCCATAAACTGTAAAGTCAGCTTGAACTAGAAATTCCTACATGGTTCTTGCTTTCTCCCCCAAACCCCATTTTGCAGGTTTGGTTCTGTCCCATGGCAGAACTAAGCAGGATTCTGGTGGTAGCTGCCTTTTGAAAAGTGCCTGGGTGTATCTTTGGAAATAGTCAGAATTTTAATGCACAGGCTGGCTGTGTTAGTTTATAGAATTACTGTTTCTAATAATATCCCTGCTGATCTCATGAAAGGGGGAAAAAAATAAACAGTCATGAAAAAGATGCTGGGTTTGTTCCAGCTGAAAGGAACAGTAATTTTTTTCCCTCAAAACTCTTCTCTCCTCCCTCCCTCCCCATCTGCCTCCCTAGGAGGTGAGAGGGAATGTGACTTGTATGTTGGTCTCCCCATGGAATTTTTTATGTGTGCAAGAGGTGGGTATTTTTTTTTCACAAAGTCGTCATTCTGCAAGTCTTAAGTTCTCTCCCTCATAGTTCCTGTCTGAAAAGAATCACAGAATCGTTTAGGTTGGAAAAGACATTTAAGATCATCAAGTCCAACTGTTAACCTAACCCTGCCATCCTACCACTAAACCATGTCCCTAAGCACCTTGTCTGCCTGTCTCTTAAATACCTCCAGGGATGGGGACTCAACCACTTCCCTGGGCAGCCCATTCCAATGCTTGACAAGCCTTTCATTGAAAAAATTTTTCCTAATGTCCAACCTAAACCTCCCCTGGCGCAACTTCAGACCATTTGCCCTTGTCCCATCACCTGTTACCTGGGAGAAGAGACCAATACCCACCTTGCTACAGCCTCCTTCCAGGCAGTCATAGAGGGTGATGAGGTCTCAGCCTCCTCCAGACTAAACAACCCCAGTTCCCTCAGCTGCTCCTCATCAGACTTGTGCTCCAGACCCCCCCCGCCAGCTTTGTTGCTCTCCTCTGGACATGCTCCAGCAATGCAATGTCTTTCTTGCAAAGGACCTTGTAAAGTTTATCTAGTTTAAAGTAATGATCAAGAGATGTGCTAATTCCTCTGTCAAGATTTGTCACTTCACAAACATGCCACTTGCTCTCAAAAGTTTCTTGCTAAGCAAGACTTGCAAATGGTAGTTACCAAATTAGTTACAGACCATCTCCTGGAAGCTTCTCTTCACAGATGCACTTCTGGGCTCAATGGGAGCTCTGTGACCAAGTTCTACGCTTCTTCACCAGGTCACCTACGAGGATGGGCTTGTAGGGCTGGATGTGAAGTGTTGCCTTGAACAGAGTGAGCTAATGGACTGTTGGTTTTTGCTCTCTCAAATGCAGTGCTTCCAAGAAAAATATTTAAAGCTAAAGAAAGGACAGTGTTCCAGATGACTGTTGTAGTTAAATAATTCAGAAAAATGCCAGTAACTTTTCCCTTCTTTCCTTTTAACCTTCTTTCCTTAAATGGCTGCTTTTCAATTAAAAAGAAAGAGGGCTGCCTCTGTCTAGCACTTTCTGTATCTATATTATGTTTGCCTGTAGAAACATTTCTTTTACCTTTATTGCTACCTCTACTCTTGGAACTGTCCGTCAGTCATCATCCTCTCGGTACAATATCTTCAAGTAAAACCCAATTCTGCGGAGACCTGCATGTAACTGTGTGCAGTTAAGTGTATGTATATGTCTCTGTGACCAGTTAAAAGCAAGCCTGCCCATGATACCTTTATTGGTTTTTAAGATTTGTTTTAAAGGATGTGTTGCCCAGTTACAGGAATGGGGAGGGGGGGAGAATCGGAGCCAGTAGTGAAGAATGCTGTGAGGTTCCAGGAGGTGTCTTTGATTCCACACTGCAGGTGTGTATGTGCACTCACCTAGCAGCAGGAACAGCAGGGGTCTAGCTGAATTGTTTATCTGGTTATAATATATTGTTTGTGTTAAGCCTGCAAGAGGGAAAACTTAAAATCCTGTCTGTACCAGCACTCTGCCTGTCGCCATTAGATGAGGGTAGAGTTTCCCTGTCCCACAGAACTCTGAGAGTGCAGAAAATGTTTCCACCCTGTGCTGGAATAAAGCGGATTCCCCATTCCCTTCCCCCAAGCTTTTGTGGAAAAAACAAAAGTGTGAGCAACCCAAGCAGAATAGCCGAGAGCTGGGTGAAGGGGCTTTTCGGGGATGTAACAAACACGGGGTCAGGCGCCTTCCTTAAACCCAGGGCTGGGAGCCAGGCCGCCGCGCGTGCCGGGAAGGCCCCTGACTGGAGGGAGGGCAGGTGTGCCTCGGCCAGAGCCGCGCTGCGGGCGGATGAGTTGGCGCCTCCCCCCCGCCCCGATCCCATGTTTGTTAAGCTGGAACTCCACCAACAAAATCATCCCTCACTTGAGAACAGCGTTCGGGAAATTAAATCCCTCGGCCAAACCGGGAAGCCCTTCCCTGCTCGGGCCCGGCCTGGCAGCGGGGCGCGGCGCAGGGCCCAGCGGCCGGGGAGCGGGGCGTCCCCGGGCACCTGCGCCGCGGCGGGAGCCGCGCCTCTGCCGCCGCCACGGGCCGGCCCCCGCGGAGGGCAGCGCGTCCCTCGTGCCAGGCGCAGTTGCCGGGATCCCGTTCTGCGAGCGACCTCAGCCCTTCCCCCGCGGCAGGGGGGCAGAGCCGCCCCCCGGGGAGACGGATGTGGCTTGCAGAGGGGAAGGCGGCCGTGGGCACGGCAGATGCCATCCGGGCGGAGGCCGCAGGCGGGGAGGGGAGGCCGGGGAAGGGCACTAGCATCTCCGCATCTGCCCAGACCTCGCGTACCCCGCAGGAGGTACCCTCCCCGCTGCAGTCCAGCCGCCTTGGCAGCGCCGGGAACGTCCCCCCCCGCCGCCGGGCCCGGCAGCGCGCGCGCGCAGAGGCGGGGGCTGGGGGGAGGTGGCGGCAGCGGAGCCGGGGGGGCCGGGAGCGAGCGGGCGGGCGGGGCCGCGCCGCCACCGCCACCTTTCTCGGCGGGCGGGGGCTCCGTAGAGGTCCTGCCGGTTTGTCTAGCCCTGCCTCTGAATAGCAGCAGCGCCGGGGTGAGTCACTGTTTGGAAATGGAGTGGGCGGGCGTGCGTGTGAGAGAATGAATGATGTCAGGGAGGACCGTGGCTCTCGCGGCGGGCATGAGACTCGCGGTAAACACGGCGGCAGCGGCAGCCCCGAGCCAGCGCTGCCCCGGCGCCCCCGCCGCCGAGCCGCCCTCCGGCCGGGGAGCGCTCCCAGCTGCGGCCCTGCTGGGGTAGCGCTGCGGGCGGGAAACCTCTCCGAGAAGTGTCGCCTCCGCTGACGCCCTCAAAGCCAGTCCCTTTCGCCAGGAAGGAGAAGAGTCTGAGGCTGTGAGAGGAGCGAATTGCAGGGGAAGGTGGCAAACTTTCTAGCTGCTTCTGCGTGCCCCTGCCTCAGTGGTGGGAGTGCCTCGCCATAAGGAACTGCGAAGCCCTAACCTAAGAGCCCTGAGGCTCCAAAAAAAGTCTTCCAGCTGCCTTTAGAGGAGGAACTGCCAGCAGTGCGAGCTTTTGCATATACAGCTGAGTAGGTAAGTTGGGAAGGGCGCAGGTGGATTAAACGCATGGCATACCACAGGTACGCACTTAGAGAACCTCTTTCACAGAAGACCTCTGCATGTCAACAGGACGGAGTCTGGGAAGAGCAGTCCTACGTTTGCGGTCTCCTCCCTTTCTAGAGTATTCATGTTTTACCTGTAAAGTAGTCTTAATTTTACTCTTTAAAGAGGCCCCTCTAATTTAGGGAGGGCACCCGCTTTTTTGATTTCTCTTGCAAATATGTAATGCATGGAGCATACTTCGTTTGCTAGTCAAATTTTATGTTCTTGGTGTTGGCAATGTGTGCATACCACTTAGAGCAGTACCATGTACCTAGTTGAAGAGGAGGGGACTTCAGAATGCCTGATTTCAGCTTGGGAAGATAAAGGATTACTATAAAGATCATAATGGTGTTGTAAAGGTGTGTTGCTGTAGGGTTGGGGTTTTTTTTCTTGTTGCTAAAAGTCTGCTCCATTGAAGCCACTCCTAAACTTCCTGAAGTGCAGCTGAACTAAACTTCTTGACTTAGTGGCAGGGTACGTTTCTATTAACACCGCATGGTTTCTGGCTTAAGTTTAGCTCAAAATCCTTGAGACAAGTAGTTACTACATAATCTTCTGACAAGATAATAAAACTGCTGTGATACAATGTAGACTAGCTGCTGTTCAATTTAATCCATTTCTAATATTTTGATTTTTTTTAAGACCTTAGAAAATCAAATATCTATCCTCAAATATAGCTATCCTCAAGCTGCTTAATGGCTATTAATTCATACACAGTTAATCATATAGGTGAATGTTTCTGTAGAAGTATTAGCATAAACTGAGCAGGTGCATGATATTTTCTGAGATTGCAGGCCTTACTGGAATTTTGGCAAGCTTCACTTTAAGTTACATTTATTAAATGGTTTCCAAAAACCAAATTTTTAAATTGGATTTTTTGTGTATTATTACTTGACAGGGCAGATTTTTGGAGACTTTATAGCCTTAGGTACTTTTTCCTCTATGAAATGAATAATTTACTCTTTATTTTAACCTAACTTAAATAAGCTAGGGCTTAATTTACTGCTTTCATATTTTTTTTTCCTTTTGGATAGGTTTTACATTGCTTTTCAGTAAAAAAGTTATAATCCATGTCTGATTTTTAGAGAAACATATATTTGTGTGTCTCCTTCAGGAAAATATTCTTCAAGTGTACCCTGTGTAGTATTTGTAGTCACAAGGGGTATTTGGACAAATCTGAGTGTGTGGGGGGGAAAACTTTAGGTGAAATTGTAAGGTAATGACAATAGTATGTAGATAAAGGCCCCTAATGAGATTGGTTTCTGTACTGTCCTTGAAGTGAACTTACAGAGTGGAGAAATGGGAACTTGGAGAGAGCAAAGATGGATTTTTTTTTTTCTACTGGTTAGTATTAGGTTGGTATCTGAATCTAGATAGACTTTGTATACCCTTACATTTTAAATATTCAGCCATGGTTGGCATGTTAATGAGCATCTATTTTTCTGGATCGTAAAAGCATCTTGTGACTGTAATATTCTAAAACACAAAAATGATAGGGCTTAACAATCTTGTTTTCATAAACTAGTTTTCTTCTGAATTCAAAACTTAATGTTCTAAGTAGACATCAGAAGTATTATATTGTGGATGCAGTGTTGTGAAAAACTTCATATTTCCCTATCAATTAAAAAAAAAAAATCACCACACACACCGCCCATACCTCCCTGTCTCTGGGAGAGCTGAGTAAGAGACTTCATCTCAAGTATTTTTCATTCAAAAAAACCTGAGAATTATTTATTTATAGTGTATTAGTATACCAAATAAAAGTATGAAGACTGGACAGTAATGTGTTGATTTTTAAGGATTAACAAAATTCAAAAAAATGTTGAAACAAGTGATGCATTTAAAAAATGACTAGTTTTTTAAGGACCAGGGAATGTAAAAGAAGAGTTTTGAAGAAATGGCTCATTACAGTTAAGTTCTATAGAAATGCACTTTGAAGATGCAGATATTTGTAATAAATTTGCATACATCTTTGTTTTGGATTTTTCTCTAATTTTGATGGGTTGGTGTCCTACAATGTTCTTTGATCCTATTTGTGGGGAGTGGACAATACAGATGCTGTGACATTTTATTTGGTATGGATATGGTATTGCAGTGGTCCAAACAGATGCTGGGAAGATTAATGTAACACTGGGTCCACTGTCTTCAGAGATCTGTCTGCTGGGAGAATTGTTTGTACCATGGACACCACTGTCCCCGAAGATGCAGCGGACATTAAGAATGTCAGGCATCCAGGCACCACTGTCCCAGCAGATGCTGAAGACCTTAAGAGCTGCTGATGAGTTTTATGTAACACAGATAGCTCTGTCTTGCCCATTCTGCACCTGTTTGAAAGATATTTCTTAACTGTACTGAACCCAACTGTTTTAGTGAGGCTCTAGAACTTTAACAACCACAAGTGTCTCCTATATGAGGACACTTACGTTATCGCTGTTTCTTTTCCCCAGCATAGCTCTTGTGTGGAGATATGTGTAATATAAAGAATAAAGTACTTCTTACCAATGCAGTTGGTTTTGGAAGTCTACTTTATCACTGTTGATACAAATTTTAGTAGGACTAAACTGTATACCAAAACTAAATCAGCTTCAGGAAAATCTGTTACTTGCCCTCTAGCTAACATGTATGTAGTACTTGTAATACAAGGGGACTACTGTGCCTTGAGGTCATGCTTGTGGTTGCTGAGTAAAGCTTCCTGCCGTACTGTGTGTTAAGTCCCTTTCAAAATATGTGGTGTCAAGTGTGGGTCCTCTTGTTTGCAGTCTGATGGCATTAAAAAAATATTGAAGTCTAGTCTGTTGTGCAGATGAAAAAATTAAAATAGTTTGTCAGTGTCTGAAGCTGTTGAGTTTATCATTGCAAATAGAATGGTTCTTAATAAAACAGTGTTCAGGTCTCAGTCCTCAAAGAAAATAATTCCTGAGCATGATCACTCAGGAAAACTTCATGTGTGAAAAAACACATTCAATATTTAACTATTTAATTTTTCAGATAAAATACTCTTTTCTCAGATGTGTAACCCTAGAAAAGGAGAACATCCTGCTCACTCAGAGGTACCTGAAAAAGAAAGCAGGTGTCTTGCTTTTGCTTACCTTTCCCAGTTTATGTAGGTTAACTTGCAACTGCCATGTCTAAGTTTCAAGGACATCCCACTTATTCTTTAGAAACTTTGCAAACAAAAACTAAGTTGCTGCTATCAGTGGAACTGTGGGGCTTCCAGAGGGTGAGCTTTGCTGCTGCACAAAGCAATGTCTTGCTACTCCTGGCTTTTAGAGTTAATTTCTTGCTGCTCCTTTCTGTAGTCTTCTGTTTCCTTTTTTTTTTATATACTCAGATTTCCTTAGGCTGAATCTTACTAGAATCCTGAGCAATGCAGTAAGCTTCATGCTAAGCTTTGCAGTGTTTTTACGCATCTGTGGTAACCAATGCAAAGTGGACTAGGATTGTACACATCTTCTTCCTTGAGGAGAAGATGCTGAGCCTCTTGGGTGCAGCACTGAACGTTTTGGAAAGTTGCATCAGCTTAGCCTGGGTGGTTTAAACTGCACTGATGCAGAACACTTGTGGACACTTTTCCTTAAGAATGGCTAAACTGAAAACAAATTAATTCAGGGTTATTTTCACTTGCCAGTAATCTGGAATGTAGTATGTAGAGTTGAATTCAGTTTCTTAGGTAAGATTTAAGTGTGTCATTGCTGAAACTGAAAAGCTTGGAGTACAAATGACTAAATGTGTATCTTCAATTACAGTAACCTTACTTTAAGGGTGAAGGAGATGGACATCATGAAAGAAATCAAACAAAGTGAGCAAAACAAAACCAGGAAGCTAAATATATTTAAGCTGTTCATTCTAATCCCTTATCTGAGAATTTACAAACTGCCTGCAGCAGTTTGTAATTGCTGGTTTTCAGAAACTCCCCAGGCAGTTTGTAATGTTCTTAGTAAAATATGGTGTTTCAGAGGCAGGTTTACATGGGACATACTGGTTTATGACACGTAACTGGTAAAGTTGTGTAACACTTACTCATTTGGGAGAGATCTTTTTTCCTAGTGTCTCTGATATTTTAGGTCAGTCTTGCTACTATTGTAAACTCAAATGTTCCAAGAATGAAGTTTTAAGTAATAGGAAGTCACTGTGAACTTAGCAAAACATACTGGAGTTTGCATTTGTAAAGTATAACTTACGGGAGACTTTTTTTTGTTTTGTTTAACCGCAGATCTCTGGTGTTCATGTCTTTAATACTAGAACTTAAATTTGGTTGGTTGGTTTGTTCTTCTCGTTAAGATCTTGGTTAACTGTAAAATAAATGGGAGTTTGTAGCCCTATCAGAGTGCAGGAATTTGTCCAACCTCCAAGAACAAGCCTCTGGTAGAGTCTTGTCTAGAACCTGGATCTTGTAAGACCTAGCTTAAAGCCCTAAGCAAAAGGTAAAAACACTTGAATAAAGGAAAACCATTACAAGTGTTTTGGCACATGTTACTTCCCCAATATATCTTTAATAGAATGCTTGCATCTGTAAAAGTCCTTTATTAAGAAGTCACCTGCTCTCACTGATTGTTTTTTCTGTTGTAATATGTTTGCATTTTTTCTTTTTAGAGCTTTTATTCTGCTTAGCCTCTTAAGATCTTAAACTGTTGTGTGATGAATGCGGAATGACTTTTCACAATTAGTTTCAGTTATGTGAAATGTACATAACAGTGACAAAATATTTACTTATGTACACACCCAAGTTCCTGCTTATGTTCACTCTAGTGCCAGACAGTGGAGCAGAACTATAAGGAGACAAGAGTCCCCTTATTTAGGTGACATAATTTGCTAAAGAGAAACAGCAGTAGAGAAAGTCGTGCCTCAGTCATGAATTGTGGCTTTCATATGGAGGGCGCGATATAATCCTATAGCTTGTTGATAGTTCTAATAAATTTCTACTGTAATTACAGCTCATCTGATTTTTCTTTTTTGTGCTTCCCCCACATCAACCTTGTAAATGGGGAACAGCACTTGCTGTTTGTAGATGCTTTATAAGGGTGCCAAATACCACTGCCCATGTCTTGGTTTGAGACTGAACACAGAACACAGACTGTATTGAAGCAAGCAGTTCCCATCACTGCTGCTGCCTCAGAAGGATGTTTTAAAAACTGGAATGCTGTGTTACTGTCTTAACTGTGCTGAAAACACTCTTAATGTGGAATTCTGTTGCTTCATCCTCTGCCAGTTATTCTGGTTCAAATTTATGTATTACAATTTCAGTATAAAACCAAAAGCATTTAAACTGAAATTCTGAAAGCAAACTTGTTTGTTTAATGCTGAGAGAAATTAATTGTCATGGATCTACTTTGGATTAGTTCGTATTTACTAGTTTTTCTGGTAACTTACCTATTTCAGGAGTGTATAGAAACTATCAATATGTTGTACCTTAAAACATTAACTCATTACTTTCAATTCTTGTGCGTTAGGAGCCTGACAAAATTCCTACCAAAGCTTGTGGTTTTTCCTATTTTTGTAGTACTGTACTAACCTGTAAGGATGCTATGTAAGAGTTCCTTACAGTGCTGTCGTCAGAAGCAAGAACGTGTCTTCATTTGATTTCACTCTGATTTTTTTATATACCATTTTGAACGTGTCACTTGACAAGAGTTCATTCCTATCTTCTGGCATACCACCTTGGTCTTGTAGCACAAAGCTTGGCTCTACTCAGGAAGTAACAAGGCCAACTTAAGACACTTGCTCAGCTACAGTTACTGAAAAAGTGCAGATGCTCAGTCTGCTGTGTTTTCACAGAATTGTAGTTTCACTGCATATGTATACTTTGCACACAGCTATAGGGAGTGATTTTGAAATTTTTTGAAAAAAGAAAAAAAAAAAAAACAAACACCACCATTTGATGTGGAAAATGTGCCAGAAAGCTAAAGGTGGTCCTCCAAAGTGAAGTTGTGGTTTTTTTCTGTCCTGTGAGAAAGAGGATTAACTGAAATGGTTTGAATCTTGTATTGACTATTAAAAGCAATCATGCACTAAAATAGAAAAACAACTCTTTTCAGTGTTTTTGTTTTCCTAGAAATATGTTAACTTCCATGATGGACTTCAGTCTTGAGAGGAAGGGCTGTGGCATCCTGTTTGGCTTTGAAGCAGGAAGTATTAAAGGCATTGCTCCTTCTAAGGTGCCATAGTGAACTTGGAAGTTAATATGAAGACAGCTTACTGAGGGGTTGATTGTTATGGGTTTAAACTTCTGTCTGCTGCAGTGATTGTATCCTGAATTTGCAGGCACTATTCATCATCTTAGCAGTATTTACCACCATGAAATTGAGTGCTACACATGCTGTAGAGCTGAAAGGCAAGCTCTCTCCACTGAGGATAGCGCTTTTTTTTTGTGGTAACCATGGTCATTAGCTTCCTCTATGCAGTTCTTGGGGGGGGAAAAAAAAAAAAAATTGGCTAAGCTCTTTTCATATGCACAAGCAGGCCTAAGTAGTTATTTCCTCTGTGTAGAACAACTAGTCTATGTAAAGTAGGGTGGAATAATGTGTATGTCTATGGTAAAAGTCAGTAACTTGTATTGACTTTTACAAGTTAGAAAGAGATGAAATGCAGCTCAGCTGACCAACCATGGGACAGGGCACAATGCCTGCCAAATGTCAAAGCTAAAGTAGCTGGGCTAAAGAAATTTTCAGCGCTAACAAAAATCTAAGTAATTACACTTGTTGCTCTAAAAGTATTTCTCATTGATATGTAGTGTTTCTTTTTTAAAAAACATAACTCTACAGATTGCAGGCAGTTTACGCTTTCCTGCGTACGCTGCTTTCTGGTCACTGGACAGTCTGAACAAGATAAGTAGCTGCCTGGCTTAGCAACTCTCATCCCGCAGAGTAAAACTATAAACAGTTTGGGTTTTTTCTTTCTTTTTTTTTTTTTCTTAACTTGGACTTAGACAAAGTTTAAAATAAACTCTTAAACATCATAGGGTTTGGACTAAACTTTTAGCTCTCTTACATTTGAGGAGTGCAGTACTAAATGACTGAAGTTAACATGGGATGCTATTCCCCCTCAAGGGCCTGGAGTGCAGGGGAGAGTTGCAGGAAAGCAGGAGCTCTCTGTTCTGTTGTGCTGCACTTAAGGGCAAGCGCTGGGACTATGTTCTTTGACCTTACCCACAACTTCTTTTTGAGTGTGCATGCATGTGTGCTTTCTTCCTATTCTCCCCCTGCATCCTGTTGTAGTGAAATCAGACACAAAGCTTTTAGCACTGCAAGCCTTTCCAGAATGTGTTTAAGGCAACATGGTTTAGTCAAAATTTGATAACCAATAAACTTTTCTGCATATTATAGGCACCACAGTCAAAGTCTGTCTTGCAATTGTAAGTTCAGCTACAAGAGGAGTATTGCACTTAGGTCTCACATAATTTGCTCCAAGAACTACTGTCTTGAATAACTTGCATAACACTACTATGAAAATGCTTACTCCGGTTATAATGGTTTGTATTGCTGAGTGGGTGTTAGACTGATATTACGTAGCTTATGATTTGGTCACATGTTGCGGAGAATGAAAACACTATAGAATATCACTATAAATGCATGTGTAAGGAGATTTTTTCATGTTCCAATTAGAATCAGGTTACAAGCTTTCTCCTTTCATCAAAAGGCTTGTAAACTGCAGAACACAGTATTTTTGTTGTTGTATATTTGTAATAGTGTGATTCAATGGAGTAAAAGACAGTCCTAGTGGACAGAAAATGTATTGTTTAGAATGACTTTTTTGTCTTGTGGCTATTATGACTGTTTTGAAACACTGTTTCCACACCTCTTGCCTCTTCTTTCACGAGTGCTATAGGTCTAGGATAGTTTGTAGATAAAGAGCAAAGACAGCCTCTGCTTCCTTTTTTATTTTTGCAGTTGCAAAAAGCATTACAAAGTGACACATCACTTCATAATTCCAGGTGTGGAAATTGGAAGTACATGTACATCTGGAAAACCTCTCTGCTTCCCTAGTTTAGAATTTCTTGGCCATTGTTTTGAACTATGAAATGGCTTCTGCTTGTTTCTGTGCTAAATCTCACCATCTTTGGCACAAACTCATTATGAGCAAAATGTCAGACTTAGTCTGAGGGAACAGATTGAAATGCTTCACCTGGAGCAAGTCTGGGGAGTTGAAAGCATGTAGGCCAGATGTTCTCATGAATTGACCTATACCTTAGCTCAACAAGACCTTCTTCCTAAGGAGACCAAGGCGTTAAAACTGGTTAATCAGTTTTGGTCTGATGTTTCATGTACAGCCTGATGTAACTTAAGTCTAGCCTTGTCTGAGAGGACCTTTTTGTCTCTGTTTACCTCTTAGCCAGGTGATACAGAGTGATTGCCCATGAGGTACACTTGCAGATAGTCAAGCTATATTTCAAATAGATCTTCACATTGGTACATGTCAGACAGCATATAGCCTCTTACCTAACAGTTCAGAATGGACTTACTACTTCAGAGAAAGAAAGTGTGTAGGTGTCTGAGAACCCTCATCTTGTGTTACTCTGCCTCGTGTGTGTGTGATGAAAATGTTGTGTATAGTTAAACAGAATAGCAACTTTCTCCCTAGTCTTTTTGTTTGTTTCTGGTTGCTTTTTTTTTGGGGGGGGGAGTGGGGGGTGAGGGGGGTGGTTGGTTTTTTGTGGTTTTTTGTGGTTTTTTTTTTTTAAATTGCCTGCTGTGAAGTCTGCACTTCAGCTCAAATGTTGGGGGTTAGGGGAAACTTGAGTTCTTGATGGAAAAGTGTCTCAATACGTGTGTATGAATATTCAGTGTTCTGGAGTCTGAACATGCTTAGGAAATTTTACTGTGAATTCTGACCCTGGACACTTTAGGTGACCTGCCCTGACCGATGCCTTGCAGAGCAAGAGATCTCAGCTTGTGCCATCTTAGGGCTTGTGCTATTGCCTCACAGAAGCAGAGTTGAATAGGTCTCAGTTCTGTCCAAATCTGTTTCATAAACCTTCCTGTCAGACATGAGGAAACTTTGGGAAGCTGAGAGCTTTCTCTGAATAGTGCTTTTTAGGGTTAATTAGTGCACTGTTTCAGAGTTGAAGATAATACAGCTTTTTTTGAGTGTATGCTTTAGTATAGCTATCCTAGGAATGCAGGAAGAAACAGTTTTGGCTTTGGAAGATGTCTTTACTGAAAAGATGTGACACTCCTTTTCTACTTATGACCCATGCATCTGAGTATTCAATCTTAAGGCAGCTCACAATGTGCGTTATCTTAAAGAAAAGGAAATCAGATTTGCTCAGAGGCTGAACATGATCTTTGGGCTAACTTGTTTCCCAGTCTTTGCTGGAATGCTAACACTACTATGTAGAAAACCTGTTTCTTGTGTGTTCTTTGTCTTGAGTGAGATACTGAATGATAGAAACTCATCTGGGAAGTCTTAGGAGGGGTTAATATATCTGCTGTAGGGCATAGATCCTGCCTTCTGAAGGACTTAAACGAAGAAATTCTAACTGAATTTGTATCTTATGCCAGAACAGCATTTTGCATTCCATGTGGTGTAAAGCCTTTTTGTAGGCAGTTTCTTTAAACTTTTTTCATATGTGCATGCTATTAAAAGAGCTTCAGGTTATTTGCAAAAAAAAAATCCAACAGGAAAATTTTCCTTGACTCCTTAAAACCACATTGATAGTATTCTTGGCCTCTTCCTCTGACCTGTAGAGTGAGGCTCAAATGGAGATAGCAAAATGTCTGGGAAAGGTATTAGAGAGAGACTTTGAGTGATACCTGTAATTATTTTCTACTGCTGTTCCACTGTTACCATCCTCTTGAAACTCTATTTGATACCTACTGTTGTGGGGAGATAGCATGCCAGGCAGGAGGAGAGATAATTCTAAAGAAATGTGTGTTCTGTTTGTCAGTCCGTGGCAGAAACAGAAATGAAGAAGGAAGTGTTGAAGTGCGTAGTACTTAAGTGTTTAGTATTTAAAGCTAAACAGCGACTTCTTCCCTGACTAGTTAAATAATATAAAAAGGAAATGTTTCTTCTTGTCAGCATAATGTGGAAAGTATTTTCTTCTATTAATAGAAAATCTTGAGCTAATGGAACACTTGTTCAAGTTTAAGGAAGACCATGGACTGCATTGGAAGCTTAGGTTGTGATGACTTTTTGAGCAGTTTTAACTCTTAAGTGCTTGAACTTGATGGGTAGAATTTCAGTGAAAAACCCAGTTACATATACGAAACTTGATACCATTTTGGTTATTGCAAACTGGAAGCGCAAATAATATATTATGAAAGGATTCTCTGCGGTTCTGATCCCCTACATAAACATCTGTGTGGGTTCATCATGGTAGGCACTGAAATTGCTCAGTAGTCCTAACTTCTTAGAGTTAGAATTAAATTTACCTGGCTTTACTTCTGAAAGTGTGGCATGAAAAACTGGAGGAAAAAAAAAAAAAAGTGAGAGGGAAACAAACATTCCGTGTGTGAGCTGGATGTAGATTTGGGTGCCCGAGCCTGTGAACAAACAGCTTGAAAAAGAGGTCTGAGCATTCCCATCTGCGTTGTACTGGGGGTGTTGGTTGCTATGTGAGAGCCTCCTCCTCTGCTCGGTGGTAGGTGGGGTTAGGAACTGGTGGTTGTGGCAGGAAGGTAGAGGGGAGGACCAAAATAGGGTGCAGATCGTGTTTCATGATCTGTTTCGGCCAATCTGTGTGTTTACCGTCAGTGGTAGAGGTTGTGTTGTGTCTGTATCGTCCCTCCTGACTAATATTCATGAAGCTTTCCAGGCAGCTACATCAGAGTTGAGCAAGCTGAAAACTATCTAGGAGTGTTTGGCAGGGAGAGAGGAGAAGATACTCAGTGACTCTTTCCTGATTTCTTTGACAGTGTGTCAGGATTTGATCAGGATATACAGGATACCCTAAGATGATGGGGGGGGTGGGGAGGGAGGGAAGGGGGAAAGGAGATCTTGGTGTTTCTGAAAAGGGATTTTTTCATTGCTTGAGCCTCTGAACACAGCAAAGTGTTGCTCCTATGTAGAGATGTGGATATGTGAAACTAGCTTATAGAATGATACTAATCAGTTTTAAATATGCCTTAAGAATCCATGTGGTGTCTTTCTGCTATCATTAGACAAGGATTTCAGTTAATAGTTATCTCTTTAGTGTCATATACCTTGCAAGGACTAATGTCTGTATTAGCACTTTGTTAAATGTGAGTTAAGGGGTATGAACCTCTGGGTATACTTCACTGCTAAAATCGCTTTTGCCTGGGTTGTACAACTTCTGCATGTATTCCTTACTTATAACCTGCTAATGTTGCAAAATACTCTGTAGATTTAAGCAATTATTCTCCTCTCAGGTTAAACATTTAGACAGAGGGTTCTTACTGCTGCAGGACATATTTGAGAATGTTCTCATAAGTGTGACCTCTTTACAGTTGGGACTGCTGCTTTTTGGGAGTACCACAGGGGAAAACTTGACAGGTGTTATCTTAGTAAGTATCCAAATATTTTTTAGGGTGTATCAGTGATAAATTTACTCTTAAGTATGTGACTTCCTCATCTAGCTGGCTGATGGCTGATAAGCTGTAGCAGAGTCACTTTAAAGCACACATTAGTCACCGTGATTCCTCACTGCCCTGTACTTACACTGGTGACTAATCTCTGGGTCTGACTTTCCATTATGAAGCACGACCTTTACCCTCGGTAACTAGGTGGAGGATTTCACAAAACAGTTGAAAACATTCTGGCCTTCTGTGTCAGGCCCCCCACCTGACAGCCAGTAATCTGCAACTTTTGTGTGAGCTAGGAGGGATGTGGGGCATCAGATGTGCCACTAGGTTCTTAAATCTTTAAACCATGCTGTCTCTTTGAGAATATTATCTTGCTTTGGATAGTGCTTCTTCAGCAGTGTCTGCAAAGTTATAGCAATTAGTGATGAGAAGCCTGAGACACTCAGACAGCAAACTGAATAAAAGCCCAATGATCCAGAGGTTTCTTTTGGCACTCTTTCAGAATTATTTTGGTTGATGAGACTGGGGTAGTACAGTGGCTTCCACTCTGAGTGAGTGTTTATAATAGTAATTTTTAACGAATGGAAAAAAGGACATAAACCCAACATTTCTTTTCAATGTTACAAAATACACAGTGATGGAGTACCTTTTTTGCCTTTATTCAAAAGCAGCCAGTTCAGAGTTTAAGTATCAATTCAGGTTAACAGACTTTTCTGTCGAGATGTAGAATACTGAAACAGGCTCATTTTGGAGAGAGGATGGATTAAGTAGGAAGAAGACTTATTCTTAATCTCACTTTTCTGGAGTGAAGAAGTTGTGAGGGAGTCTTTAGCCTCTTGGATAAAGGTCAATATTTCTCTTGGCTCTGTTGAAAAGGGATTTAGCAACATGCATTGGCAGTGAAGGCAGCCAACACCATCCTGAGCTGTATTTAATAAGAACATAGCCAGTATTTATAAGGAAGTGATTATTCCTCTCTGCTCAGTACTTCTTATCTGTATCTAGAATACTGTGTCTGGTTTTGGGCTTGTGATCCAGGAAAAACATAAACTGGAAACAAGCCCAGCGGAGGGACGGTCAGGGTGGTCGGGAGGCTGGAGCATAGGCCCTGTGAGGGGAGGCTGGGGGAGCTGGGTTGCTTCAGCCCACCGAAAAGGCAGCTTGGGGGGACCTGACAGCAGCCCCTTCAAACCTACAAGGAGGTCATCAGGAGCATCAGGGCCAGGCTCTTTGCAGTGGTGGGAAGATGAGATGCAAGGGCCATAATTTGTAATAAGTAGACACAAAAAAGTAGATAAAAAAAAATATCAAAATTTTCAGTATATGAACAACTATGCAGTGGAACAGGCTGCATTTTTGCAGGTGTTGAAGGTACAGCTGGATGAAGTGCTTGAGCAACCTCGTCTGTCATAGCTGATCCTGGCCAGAGGCCTAGAGACCTCCTGATGCTTCTTCTCGCCTAAATTATTCTATTTAATGCTTCTGATTCTATGGATACAACTCTGACCATTCTCAAAATGTTTCTTTTAGGAAAGACAGCTAACCTGTAAACAAAACTACCTTTGTTTATGCCATATATATGTGGATTATTACCAGAATGAGTTACTCTAGCATTAAAAGATAACAAATTATTGCCATTTAACAGATACTGTGACCCTGCTTCTTAAAAGATAAGGGTAAATAACAGTGAGGAAAATCTAAGCCTGTCATGGTGTTAGGATACGAAGCACCTTTGAAGGGCATCAGACTCTTAAGTTACCAAATGTGATCCTCTGGAGTCTGGGGACCAAACAGTTGAAGAATTTGAAGATGCGTTTACATGATTAAGGCAAACTCACTCAGCAGTGTTCAGAATGATAAAAGAGCTCAAAGATATTGCCCCCCTTCCCCTCCGCGCTTAGGTAGTCACTGGGGTCCTGGTGGGTGCTCTTGAGGAAAAAATTTACATGTATTTTAATTATATTTTTATAAATCTACATATTTACATATATATGGGTATTAATATTTTTTTGTGCTTTTTGGGACATACTTTTTAAGAAACCTGGTGCTGCAGTGAAACACACTGAATACTAAATGCCAGGAAAATGGAAACTAATGTCCTTCTTTGTAGTAAGAGGTATGAAGAAACAGAATTCCACAGAACTAGTAAAACTTGGATGTACAAATAGATAACCAGTAACCTTGAAACTTTTCCCCTCTATCTGGGTAAGTGTAGGGATTTAGTCCTTAAAAGACAGCTTTTATTGGTACATCAGTAATCCTAAATAAGAGAATTGCAAAATCCCTTTCTCAAGAGGTAGAGGGAGTATCTGCTCTGTTTCTACTACTGAAAATAATTTTATTACAGGGTAAGTAGTTCATGCTTTTTATAAAAGTTGAAATTTATTAAGTGACAGTATGGTGCTAATCTCAGTTCTGAGAGCATTTGAAATGAATGGTACTTCTGTAATACAGGTTTAACTTTCACTTTAGCATTATATGAGCAAGAAATGTGTTGGCAGCCTGTTAGAGAATGTAGATAAACTGTATTTCACTTTGTGCATGTATTTGTATATAGTATGCATAAACATCGTACAGATGAAAGATGAACACAGCTCTGAAAATATTTTTACTGTAGGGAAATAGAAGTTATAAGCAAACCTTTTAAATTCAGTCCTCTTTCTGCATACCTAAATGTAATTTTGCTCACATCTAGTTTAGCAGTTGTTTTGGGGGTTTTGGTGTATTCCCCCCCGCCCCAATGGTCTACGTGCTGTGAGGCATACCTATAGCATGGAAGAAAGGATACTATAAAAACAAACTGAGACTGGGAATGCTTTTAAAAATAAAACATCAGGAAGGGAAACCCCCAAAAGCCAGTTTTTATTCACTGCTCTCAAGGTAGCAGAGGCTACCTGGCTTCTTTTATAGTTCTGGTCCCATAGGTAGTCCTAAAAATTTGACTAAAAAAGTACAAACTAGCTAACAGTTGTTTCCTGCTAACTGTGATATAGATAACAATACGCTACTGTAACTTCCTCTCATGTTATCTCCAACTGTGGGGTTTTTTTCTGCAGTACTTTATTTACAGACCTTTTTCTGCATCTACCAAATACAGGAATATATTGCAGCTGTATCAAATGTTTGAGCCAATCTTAACAAAAGTGAATGAGGTTTAAAAATACTACTGCCTAGAAACCTTTTCCATCTTGTCTATGAGTCTAGCTTTCCTTGATGTCAGAGTAGACTGGTCTTGCCATTTTGGATGCTCTTGTTCCAGTAGCGTTGTTCATCTTTGTAACAGCAGGCTAAGAACTACTTACCTTTGCAAATTGTGACTATTCAGTCTCTGATAAATGATAGAAGTTAAAATATTTTGAGAAATGTTACGGAAGTTCCAAATACTGCATGAGAAACACCAATTGTGAGCTAACTTTATGTGAAAGTGACCTTTATGTGAAAATCAGATGACTAACAAGCTAAATAAAACTGCTTGTTATTCTTGAGTTCTAGCATAAAGAGCCAAATGTAGATTTGCTTTTTTGAACTTGTCTCAAAGCTGTACCCCCAGTCAACTATTTTCTTTTGAATGACAGTCAAATGGGGATGCAGAAGACTAAAGGAGCTCTTTGCATGGGAGCGAGTAGAAGCTCAGGATAAACAGTTAGGACCACTGCTCTTTTTGCATCTTTTTCACTCTTAAGGTTTTCCTTGAAGTATGTTGTTCCTTGTGGCAGTTACAACTTCTGTTGTAATATCACTGGTAACGCTCTGCTCCTTGATGAGCGTACATGTCTATTTTTAGGAAGTATTGAAGTGGTTCCAAAAAGAAAACTTGGTCCTAGAACCTGGGTTTATCCCTTACAGGAATTTTATTTATCCTTTTGGGTTACTTGAGCAATTTTGTGAGTCTTTGAGACTCCTTCAGTGCATGTTCCATAGTTCAGGTCAATTAGGTTTGATTTTTTTCAGAGCCTGGATGTTGGTAAGATGGCCAGGTCAGAGGATTGCTGTCTGGTTGCTGAAGATGTCTAATGCCTACTACAGTTTATGGTCATCTCCTGGTTTTGATATGGGAGCATTCCAGGTTTGACAAAAGAAGCAATAGGATAGTTTACCTAAGTTAACTTAAGGACACCATGGAAGCTAAAAGGAACAGACCCCTCACAGGGACTTGGATGGATATGTGAGTTGGGGACGGGAAGTTGGCAGAAAAACCTGTGTACTTCTGGGGAGTTTCTCTTACAGCCTGTAGCGGAGGATGATGATCAGGCTGTTGGTGCTCTCTATGTGTCACTTCTCTGGCTGGTCAGATTGGCAGCAAGGGACTGAAAGCTTCAAGCAGAGTGGTCTTTGTCTTTTTCATCAATAGAGTTTCTGCTTTCTTTTAGAATTTGGGAAAAACAGGTTGAAAAGGTACTATTAAGGGAAAGCCTTTATATTCTTACAGATCACTGATCAGATGATATATAGCACCTTGAACTACTAATGTAAACAAAGGTTTGACCACAGTATGCACTCTGCTTGAAATAATCTTGATGAGCCATCAGAAATGGTAGATCAATACGCCTTACAATCCATTTTAAAGTACCAGGAAGGAACACAACTTTTTCCTGCACAGCTGTAGGTGTAATTGCTTTGCTTAATAAGTTAATATAAAAACCTGAGTGACACTCTACTTTTAGGTTGTTAGGTTATTGTTCACCTGCAGTTCAGATGCTCTTTGATCTTTAAGGCTTGCTTAGATGTTATTAAATAAAAAAATGTTCCTTTTTCTTATGTTACTAGTGGTGTTAGGTATTTATAGGGATGAGAAGGAAATAACTAAGTTGCTTCTTACTGTGATGCTCTCCTGTTCTTCAGTAAATGCATAATTCTAAAAATGTTTCACCTGTGCAGGATATAAAATATATCAAGTTTTGACCGCTGATCTCTAAATCCGGGACAGCTACAAATAACATCATGCTGAGGAGATGGGTCTTGACTTAGCAGGTGAGTGGCAGGTAGACTTGTGTTCCAAAAATTAAGTGATTAGACAGGTTCAGATTTTTTCCTATACTGTCACTTAAGCGTTCTGGCATGTGCTTATCCTTAGTAGACAAAGGGAATAGAAGAATGTGTGTGTTCAAAAGGACTTGTGAAAGTTGAAATGTTGTTCTACTACAGTTTTAAGTAAGGCTGTTCCTTTTGCAGCTGTTCTAAAAGAATATTCGTAGTTGTAGGAAGCATCAGAGAGGTTGTTGCCTGGCTGCTGGGTTAAATGTCCCCTTCTCTTAGTGACGCAGAGTTTGCAGTCTGATTAGTAAGAGGGGAAAAAAAGCATCTGAAATCACCATTTGTTTTCCTGGCTGTTTTTTTGGGGGTGGGGTGGGGATGGAGAGTTGATGGTTTGGTGGTGTGTGTGTGTTTCAGTTTTCATACACTTGTTGATTAGGTATTTAGAAGAGTTCAACTAATGACAGTGGATTTCGGAAACACTGCTGAGAGGTTAATTTAGAAATGCTTCTTGCCTATTTCTGTAGTATTTGTATGAATCTCACATACTTGTGATCTGAACCTCTTCTCTCTTTCAGCAGTAAGAGCAGGACTGGGAAATCAGTGGGATTACATGCTGACCAAGTTAAATATCTTCTCTGTCTGGGGAGGTTGGGCCTAAGGGGGGCCAAACCACAAACATATGACTTTCCAGGCTTTTTCAGTTTTAGATTGTCTTTGCTATCAAGAGATCAGTTACTGGACAGGTTTTTCCAAAGCAGTTTGTTATCTATTCAGCCAAGTTCTGGGATGTGTGGCTAAGGAGACTGGCAGCTCTAGTTTCCATCATGATGACTTAATTGTACATATCGCGTGGCAAACTGTGGCAGCCTGTGTTGGCATGCAGAGACTTGACGTGGTGGTACTGTTGAACTTCTTAGAGGAACAATTAAAAAAAAAAAAAGAGAACTATAATTTGCTGGTAGATAGTGAACACTTTGTATACGATAATACTACTTTTGCCATAGGAGCTGAACAGTAATAAAAATAGGTACATCGCAACCATGATAAAGTTCTGTGAAACCACTTACTTAAAGATGGGGGGGGGCAGGGGGAAATGGCCTTTGTTTCAGTTAGAGCAATGTCAGTTCTGTAGAGGTGAACTGCATTATTTTCTCCTTGTAGAAGATGATGTTATAAAATGTATGCACGTATAAATTTTCTTATCTAATGAGATTTTACTGAATTGACAAATGCAGCCTGAAATAAATCCTGTGTGATAACGCAATTTGTTCCTGTTTTTAAAAAAAAAAAATCTATTTAGACGTATTTTGAGTAACTGAAGGCCAAACATAGAGCTGTTTGTAGTCTTGTTCTACATATAGGTTACCATAATTAAGAAACTAATCCAGAGGTATATTTCTCAGTTCTCTGAAATTCCAGATGTTTAGTGGGTACTACAGTAGCTATGTAGACACTTTTTTTTTTTACTGTTTTGGTTGAAATACTCATTTAGATCCAAGAAAATCTAATGGACCTATCCACTGAGTATTTTTTCTAGATTAATCTAAATTACTTTGCCTTACAACATCAAATCCTGTAGTGCCCTTCTGTTTTCTGTCCTAGCACCTCAACTAACAAGATTACCTGATCTACACAGACAAACCATGTTAATATCTGTAGCAAACCTTGGGTCAAAAAGAGGTATTCTGTATGGAATGTCCCTAAGCAATAAAATTCAATATTGCTGCAAACATGGATTAGTCTTAATTCTGACAGCTGATAAAACAAGTGCTGTCATGATCATTAAAGTCTGTGGACTTTTTTTTAAAAAAAAAAGCCTGAATAGTTACTAGTTCCTAAACTGATAAGAGATTTATCAAGTTACTCAGTAGGAACTGTCTTGAATTATTTCACAGTAACCACCTATCTCTAGTTTGCCTTTTGATGACTATATGTGTAAGTAAACTTGGATGGAACTTAGGATAAGCACTTTTAAGATATTTGTTCAGTGTCACGTTACTAGTTCTGAAGGTTCTCAGTATATGTTTTGGTTTTTTGCAGATGATACAGCTCTAGAGGAAAGAAATTTGTCTTCACAACTTGCTTTACAGTATCTGAACAGCAAAAGCACAATGGACACTTTTTAGAGTTTTACAGAAATCAAAAGTCATCTAGGAACAAGAACATTGGACTTTGAGGAATAACAGACTTTAGAAAGCCCAGAAATTGGTCACTGGTAAACCTGATTTGGCCATAGAGTTTGGGAATGAATACCATTGAGACAGCAAAGCTTGAAGAGCATATGGAGGGTCAAAACAATGACACTTCTAATGGCTACTCCCGGCCTACTCTCTCAGTCAGTGAAGAGAACAAAAATGGCACTAGCAAACCAAAGGGCTTGTCTAATGGCTTGCGAAAAACAACAAAGAAATATCCTGATTACATCCAGATTGCTATGCCTGCTGAGTCTAGGAACAAATTTCCTCTGGAATGGTGGAAAACAGGCATTGCCTTTGTCTATGCTCTCTTCAACTTGATTCTAACAACTGTCATGATCACTGTGGTCCACGAGAGAGTACCTCCAAAGGAGCTAAGCCCTCCCTTGCCTGACAAATTTTTTGATTACATTGATCGTGTGAAATGGGCTTTTTCTGTATCAGAAATAAATGGAATGATACTAGTTGGATTATGGATATTCCAGTGGTTGTTTCTTAGATACAAGTAAGTAGCTATATTTTTTTTCTTCTCTGCTGTATGTCTTCAGAATATTCCCTCATTCACTTTGGGTAGAAGAAATCTTATGGTAGCATCTGTAGCAATACTGTGGAATAGGGCTGTCAGGAATTGTCCAGTGTCCATGTTAGGTAAGGAAACACGGGTTTTTCCTGATTATTGAGTAACATTTTTTAAATCTGAGTTTCTGACACCTATGTTGTACTAGTCAAATTTATTCTGGGATTGGGCTTTTCAAAGTGTGTTTACTGACGTGGCAATGTTTAAACAGAGGAACCCATGGTGATGTAAAAAGTCTCCTCCAAATTTGAGGAGGAACTCACTGTCCTCTACAGCTAGGCTAGAAGCTTTTCCCTTTGTCTTCTTTTGCTTAAACTATACATATTTAAGTCAAGTACATGGTTATAATATGGGACTAAAAAGAAGGTCACTGAGTCGAGGAAAACTACGCCTGACTGCACACTTAAGTTAGACTGAGGCCACGTTAAATTGCCTAGCTAGCTTTGGTGGGAGCTTTGTGGCAGTTATGTACTATTATGAGCTAGCAAGACTAGCAAAACCTGAAGAAAGACTTACTGGTATTTGATTTAGAGAAGCATGTGGTGAAGAGCAGAAGGTGGAGCTGCTCTTTAGTTCTAGGGATTTAGCTATATAGTAAAGCTAGAGCTCCATAACTGTTATACATATAACCTGCATGTGAACTTTGTATTCAATCTTTTTCCCCTTCCCTTACTTTCAGATCAATAGTGGGACGCAGGTTCTTTTTTATCATAGGAACTTTGTATCTGTACCGCTGTATTACTATGTATGTTACCACCTTACCTGTGCCTGGAATGCATTTTCAGTGTGCACCAAAGGTAAGAGCCTTGCTCCCTAATTCTTGCCTTAGTCTCTGCATGAGTCCTTATGGCTTATTAGAGCAAATAAAGGATAATGTTCCAGGTGTTGTTAAATAGCACAAATTACTTTCAGTTAATGTCTTCAGAAACATGGACAGTGATAAACCAAAAGTTGTGTGATATAGAAAGAACCTCAAGCTGTTGCTGCAGTTAAGATGCTTTAAAGGAGAGTATCTATGTTGAAATAGCGCTGCTACCAATTAGTAAACTTGCTTCTGAGGCTCAAGCTAAGTGATTAGCTTGCCTAAGGTCAATATTGTAATTCATAGGCTCATACACAGGCTTGTATTGCAGCATCCTTTTAAAAAACCCACAACGTTATAATGTGCTTTGTCCTGTTTCTCACACTATTTTGTCAAGAGCTGTTGCAATACCTGAAGTCAGCTGCCTCTCCCTGCTTCCAACCTGCAAAATGTATATAAATGTGACTAAAACAAGTTCAGCTATTTAAATACTTAAAGAAACATGTACATGCTAATATTTCTACAAGAATATTTAAAAAACTTTGTGGCAGTGTAGTTAAGTGGTGACGTGAAGGAATTCTGTTACTGCCACTTTAGGTTACTAATAACAAGCTGTAGACATATAATTGCCTTGGAACAAATTGTATCGTGTTGGCTGCACTGAAAGAACAGTGCACTTCAGAGAGTGAGAAACAGTTTGGTTGTGCACTGAGAAGATAAGCATTTGAAACCTAAAAATATTGACAGTTTGCTTGGGGGGTAAATTTGTTACTACTTGTATAGGATCTCATCAGTCTTGAGGGTACAGCATCATGTCTGTTCAGTCTTTATTTTTTCATATTGGGACAACTTAGGAACATCATGGATGAACTATTTTTCTTATGAATCAGTATCTATTTGAAAAAGCTTTATTTACATACCACTGTTACAAAGACTTGACTGTTTTGTTCTAGTAGCTTGGGGAATGACTTTGTGTAGTTGACTGTGCATTGAGGGAAGGCAAAGGGGTAAGCAAAGGAAAACTTGAATGTCTCTGAAAGTGCATTTTGCTAGCATTAAAACAGGATTAATCACTTGAACTCTGGAAAAACTTGATAGCTCTTCTGGATTTCCTTTTTTGTCCCATATGAATATTTTTCCAATTATGAAAAACTCAGTTATCGCTTTATCTTGTTTGGTTTTTTCCAGAGTTAATCTTGAAACAGCTAGGTGAAACTGAGTGTTTGCCTAGTATCTATGAGAAATCAAAAGCTGATCCTAATGCATGTTTAAAAAAAAAAAAAATCCTCTAAATCCGAGTAAGTCCTGACTAAGTTTGTAACCAAATCTAAAATCTAAGTGAGTTTGAGGTTTTTCTCCTGTAGAAAACATTGCTTGGCTCTGAACAGAATGGCAGAAGTGGTACGTAAGGTGGTACTGTACTGGAACCAGTTTTTAATGGGTTTCATTGATTCCATCAATGGCTATCATGAGATACCTGACCTTACAAATTCTTAATGTTTACCTTTTCCAGTATATTCTGTCTGTCATTCTCATACAATACATATTTTGAAATAGCCTGGGAAAGCACGGACAGAATGCTTTGGAGTATGCTTATTTATTTAAAACTGTGTGAAAGAAAGCCAAAGACTATTAAGATAATTTGTGTCCTCCTTTCTCCCTGTCTCCATGAATCCACATATATTTGGGCAAGAAGTTTACTCAAGTAACTTACGGAGTATCTTAAACTTTTTTTTTGTACTTTTTTCTGGTGTTCTAGTTGAACGGAGATTCTCAGGCAAAGGTTCAGAGGATCCTGCGACTGATTTCTGGTGGTGGTCTATCCATAACTGGATCACACATCCTGTGTGGAGACTTCCTGTTTAGTGGTCACACTGTGGTACTAACACTGATCTACCTGTTCATCAAAGAGTGTAAGTGATGGTATTTCAACGCACTTCTCTTGTTCACACCTGCTGTACTAGGAAAACACGTGATAAAAGTGCAAGTAAAAACTATTGCCCTCCAAAAGTTACTGGTCAGCCGTACGCAGACTGTACATGTACAGGATTTAAATACAAAACCTGACTTTGAGTGAAAATGGAATTCAGGTGTAGTAAAAGTGGTGTGAGCTTTAATTAAGGGCTTAGTGTGACTAGGCATGTCACTTCTATCTTTATATAGAGTGTTTACTCGTTGAAGGAAGCTAGCTTTTCATTATTAATTGACAGGTTATTCAAATTTTGGGTGAAACATACTGTAGTTATTTATGCAGATGAGCTCTGCACAGGTTGGCTGGCGTTAAGGAATTTTTGTGGCTTGAGCACAGCGCCATTGCACACTTGTACTACATCCAGAAGCAATGTTATTTCTTTTAAGCGTGCTGTATTTCAGTTACTCCAAACAGTGGAAAGTTGATTCATGCTCCCTTGGATGTCTTCTGCTAGAGTCTCCTACTTTGCCTCTTGAGGTTGATAAGAATTTGGCAAGCATGCAGAAGATATAGTTGGGGTTATGGTTTGTTTCTTCCTTTTGCTTTACATTGCTAGGGGACATGGGGGGGGGAAATCTATCTGTGCTGCAGACACAGCATTGATTGAAGCTTTGGAGAACTGAGCAGCAACTTCTAAACCTGATATATGGTAAGCAATGCTTCTACCCTGGGAACTTGGCTGCTCATGAATGCGTAGTGGGGAGTTCCCTTTCCAGTTCACATGGTTGGAATTGGAATCTTCTCTCCTACTGTTGTGTCCCAAGCTATGCAAATGCTAGCTTGGCTCATGGGAATGTGTAATTCTCACTGAAACAAAAATAAGACTAGCTAGCATCAGTTGAATGCTTTCCCTTTAATAAACATGTTGAGGGAAGGAAGTGTTGCAGTGCTGCCTTAAACAAAAAAAAAATGGTATAAAAGTGCCTGTTTGATATGACAGACTTCAAACTTGTAGATGCAAGACATTCTTCTTCAAACAGTGATTTAAGATGATGAATAGAGCCTGCAATTCTTAGGCCTAGATCCTTTGTGTAAAGTGAATGTTACTAGGGGAATGACATGTGTAACTTGTCAAAATTACCAGAACAGTAATAGGAAAATAGCCTAATAATAGATTTATTGTTTGCCTTGTTTTGTGTATCTTATTGTAGCTTAATGCTGCAGTAACATACTCCTCAATATCTTAAGTACCAGGAAAGGTGCAGATAACCCAGTATTTTGGGGGCTAGTATGACTCATGTACTTTTATCATAAGGGGTTGGAGCAATTGTATCATACAAATTCTTGTAATAAGCCCTTCGGCTGCTGCCTAATTGTTAGGCATATATTTCAGTGGAGTTGTGCTCTATAAATGAGAAATGCAGAGCTTTCCTTTTCCTGCCTCCCATATAATTAGCAAAATGTTATCCGAGCAAGGGTTTAAGCCCTGTAATTGCTCCGAATTAGAGATCGCTTGTGGTGACATCTTCTGATGACATGTCTTCAGTATAAGATGTATCCTGAAGTTCTTATTATTTCTGGCTTAGTGGATTTTCTTTCTCTGCTCTTCTCTTCCTTTCACCCTTTGCTGCTGCTTTACTTATTCCCCCACACTCCAGCTTTTTTTTCGCCCAGAATAGTTATTTACATTTTTAGCCTTGGTATGTCTGTCTTGCTTGGGGCTGTTTTCATCAACTTCTTGAGATGACTTGGCTCCTTATAATCTTTATTTTTTTTTTTAATCAGTAGATACAGATTTGTCTGCCATGTTTTGGGGAAGAGTTAAGAGCATTTACTGTTTTGACACATGCACCAAAATTTAAGTCCTCCTACAGTAACTATTTTGCACAGGCCTTTCAAACTAGTACTGGGTAGGCTTGTTGAGCTCACTAACTTTTCTGATGGTATTGTGTGAAAGCGAAGGCTGACCATTGCCACAAGGCAGGGGGTGCCAAAACCTCCCACTGCGAGTGAAATGAAGCCCGTTAGCCTGTCAGAAGTTATGAATGGTCATTTTGACACCCAAGGCATTTTTCAATGGGCAAAGAAAAGCAGGGGAACTTTTCCACTGAAGCTGCATTTTGAAGAATAGTTTCGCTCCCATTTGTTAATCTTTAATGAAAGGGTATAAATTCACATACTGTACTTCCCCATACAGTGTTTTCTGTTTCACAGAACAGAGGTTTCATGTAGAGTAGCTAAAACGTAGGAACTAAAATACATGTGTCTTTTCCTGCTTACTCTGTAATCTCTGTTCAGGTTATATCAATTCTAGACATTTTACTTGAGTGTAAGTTTACTTGAGCATAAACTGTAAAAAGAGAAGAGATTCAACACACCCAAGTAAAATAATCTAAGTGTATGTTTTTCCTCAATTCTGTCTGTTCCCCTGTACCCTACAAGTGATTTAACTGGAGAATTTGCTTAATTTGACTAGAAAATGGGTGACAGTGCTGTATCTCTAACTGCAAGCTCATCTTGGGCTGATTTTACAAAGTAGGAACACCTCAGTGAGTTTGCATAATTCTTGTCTTGTTTGTCCTGTCAAAACAGGGTTCTTGTACCAGTGTGCTATAAATGAGTTCTGTTTTAAAATTTAGCTGCCTTAATTAAATCATCTTTATCTTTTCCTGTTCCTTTGTGGATTGCTGTAATAATATATATGACTTTTGTGTGTGTGTTTTTTCCCATCACCTCCCTGTTTCACAGATTCACCACGTCATTTCTGGTGGTATCACTTAATCTGCTGGCTAATGAGTGCTGCTGGCATAATTTGTATACTTGTTGCTCATGAACACTATACCATAGATGTCATAATTGCTTACTATATCACCACACGGCTCTTCTGGTGGTACCACTCAATGGCTAATGAAAAGGTGAGTGGCAAATACCTTTAGAATCAATGTATAGCCTGAATTTGTTAATACTACTCAAAGGTCAAAATGAGATCTTCATTTCAAAATAAAAATAGAGGGTCCATAGTAAAGTTTAAACAGATTGGGCAAGGAGTTTCACTTTAGTGCAGTTTAAGTAAATATTTATTGGATGAAGATGTTCTTTTTTGATCTGTGCCAGTTATCAAGTTATTTCAAAATTTATTTTTATAAAGTTATTTTTGAAATTCCCGATACTTTGGATTAGAAACACTTTTTGAACTTCAAGGTTTTATTGCTGTAGTGGATGTATAGAAAAGCCTTTGTTTGTCGAAGCTTATGAATAAACAGTTGTTTAGTAATAATTTTGGTTGGTCAGAAATTTTATCTAGACCATCCTAAAACTCTAGAGACAGTTCTGTAAATGTCACTAAAGTACACTGTTCAGAAGATATCTGCTACAGTTGTTTCAAGAACACTTTCAAATAGGAGCATTAGCTCTCGAGCCTTTTTAATTCTACTTTTCAACTATTGGTCATCACTGGAAACATGGCATGCCTGAAAGGACTCGTGTTCAAAAAGACTTGAGTGCTTTGTCTCCCTAAATTTTGTACAGCAACAAAGCATTCCTTTGTGTTAAAGATGCTCAGTTTGTAGTGTATATTTAGACTATAATGTATATGCTATCTCAATACTGTTTTTTCTAGGCTAAATGCACCTCGCCTTTGTAGAAATGCATGCAAATCCTGCATTTTTGTAGTTGTCTTGATTCAACGTAACTGATGATAATGCTTTAAACTGATTGTCTGTTTCCTTCTCTCTACCCACTTGTGTCAATACAGACTTTAAAGGTCTCTTCGCACACAAATTTTCTCTCTCGAGCATGGTGGTATCCAATATTTTATTTCTTTGAGAAGAATGTGCAAGGCTCTGTTCCTTGCAGCTTTTCCTGGCCAATATCTTGGCCTCCCAGCTGCTTCAAGTCTTCATGCAAAAAGTATTCACGGGTTCAGAAGACAGGAGAAGACAATGAAAAATCTACCTGAAGAAAAGGAGGAAAGCATCTGCTCTGTTTTTGTTGTTTTGTTTGTTTTTTTTACCAAAACATTAATGCTGTAACCAAAGTTCTTAAGAGGACTACACTGTAACTGAAGAAGTGGACCAAGCTTCTGTGCAATTGATTGGAAAGACAATTGTAGACACACGTTGCCATTTCATATGTTTTCCTATCATCAGGCTGTACAGACCTATTCTACTCTTCAGTGCTAATAAAATGCGCCACTGATGGGATTTTTTTTATTATTAAAGAAAAAACGGAGCAGGACTTTACTAATGAGATAGAGGTGCCAAAGACCACATTAACACTTTCATTACTAACTATTGCTCATCCACAGAAGCACCCAAAAATCTCATCTTCAGAGTTCTGGAGTGTGTAAGGGCAAAAACATGCTAAAATGTAAAGGCACGATATCGGCGTATTGAGGTATATAAGAACACAATTGTGGGAAGTGGTTTGTTGCATTATTCTTGCTAATGAAGGTAAGGCCTTTGTGTGACTGGTACAGCTGGAAGCAAGTCTTGACTTTTTTTACACTCTGTGGGTATGAATATCCTATGACCCTAGAATACTGCTTACCACCATTATCTCCCATATATTCTACTATATACCAATTTTTACATTTTTATTAGTAATTTTATATTTAAACTGTTGTGCTACCTGATGACTTTGCAAATTAGGAATAGCTGCTAATATCAGAGCTCAAGGAGCCTAAAATTTTATTTTTAAAAAAGGACATAATTTCAAAGTCTAAATCTTTGCAGTTTGGCCTTGTGTATATAGCTATACAGTGCCTATTGGTGTATGTACATGCATATACACACAAAAGCATGCACTGCTGTGTAGTTAAACACATATTAAACAAAACTACTTACTAGAAAGAGTGATCAAACAGTTCTTAATCCAGGCAAAAGTCCTACAGGTCTCACCTGCTTGAGGAATGCAAGGCCAGGTCTAAAATGGGGCTATACGGAAATAAACTTTTTAATTTTAGTAGCTATCTCTTGCTGAAACTATGTAGCAAGTTTGCTTGGGAGCCATAGTTCTGCATTGAATTTCATTTTTACCTGTTGGCACATGTTTCTGTGACTTACTTAAAAAAAAAAAAAAAGTGCAAAAGTGAATACCTACAACAGTAGTGTTTCTTCAGTTATTACCTAAAACCATTTCATATCAAATATACTGTGGTAGAACTTACATGCAGATTCCTAGCTTCCCCAGGGTTTCAGTCCAACTAAGCCGGCTGTTTAGTCAAGTTGGGTGAGAATGTGGGAAATTACCGTGGTAAACACATAACAAAACCACAAATTAACAGCTACCTGGTTCTTGTTGGTTTTTATTGTTTTGTATTTTTGGAAAAGCAAAGTAGAAAATTAGCATACCATGTTTAACCATTTATGTTTTGTACTAATTTCTGCAGTTAACTCAATTTTATTTTCGAATCTTCAGTAAAACCTGATAGCAAAGATAAAACTGCATTAAGTGTTGAAGTGATACTAATACAAAGGAGATGCTGCTTATTTTAAGAATGCCTTAACAGTGACAAGTGTGAACACAGTTTAAATAATGACAACTTGTTTTTTAAAAAGTGCAGTTAAAGTTATAAAATGCAATACAGAGTAGTCAAATACATTTTTTTTTTTTCAGTTAAGGGGATCAATTGCTATGAGTTGTACATGAGAATATTATTAATGTGCATTTTGAATATTTTCGTGCATTATTAAAGTAATACAATAAACAATGTTCCTTACAATACATCCCTGGTAATACTTAGCTAAGAAAGAAATTCTGCTGATGTTTGGTTCTGTTATTTAAAATAAGCTTCTTAGAATCTTGTAATATGCCCCTGGAAGCTGTGTGTGTATGGGCATACCTGTGTTTTCATTTGCTTGCTCCTGGCAGTCCTTGAGCAGCTAAAAAGCCAGTATCAAAACATTGATACAAAGTCCTTTTTCTGTATTGTATAAATGAATCTGTTTGTCAGTCTAAATCTCCCAAGATACTTGTTATATAAATACTACATCATAGAGCATAATATTTTTTGAAGCTGAACTCTTAAGTTTTGTGACACCTTAAATACAGTCATGTTAAGCCACTTGTAGTAATACTATCTTCTAGAAATCATGAATGAATTTCGTTAGTGGTAACCATGCCTTGAAAATAATGTGATGAAAAGCGTACCAGTAAGGAGCTTAAACAGTGGTTTTCATCTGGTGGATGAATAATAAGTACTCTGATAGTCTAGATAGCTAATTCCCTGCATAACCACCACTATGTCCCCATGGGATTTCTGTAATATACCTGTGATGTAGAATTTCTTCATGCAGGATGAGGTGATTCCTATTTTTTCCTTCCAGAAATAGGAATAAGGGAAAAACCAAAGTGATGAAATAGAACCAAGTAAAGATTATGCTTTTGTTGGGCAGTGTGAGCTTTCATTCTACTGCTGAATTTGATAGAAACTTCTATTGTAATACAAAAGGAAAGTTTAAATCGCAGCCCTAGCTCAAAATACTTGATTCCTGTTCTGGCTCAGCCCCCCCTTAAGTGTTTAAATTTTCTCCATTGTATCAAAGCCCTCAAAATGGGGGGTGGGTGGGTGTGTTTAATTAGCAGAAAACCCCACTTCTCTATTATCTCAATAGCTTTAAATTGCTTTTGCAAACTTGGGTGGTATAGAAGTACTTGAAGACTCTTTAGGCCTACATGTAAGGTGATGAAATGGGGTAAGTATTGGTATATGCTAGTGCTTACTGTTGTAGTAGTTTAATACAAACCACAGCTGGTATAAAATCTATTTATTTGAAGAACTGAGTGATCATTGTATATAAATACCATGAAACTGAAAATGTGGTTTCATCCTAAGAATCCTTTTTATAAAGGATTGCAGTGGTTAAAAAGAACAGGAGAGACTTAGACTTCACTTAATGTACTGATTGCTTGATTGTAGGCTTATTTAAGCTGTGTATGCCCAATTTTTTGCAGTATGTCACTGTAATTATTTTTTCCTGGAGTTACAATAAGAATATTTCTTACAGATGGCACATGAGCTACACCTGTACTGTGACTATAAATAAAATGCTCCTTTTTTCTACTGAAGAGCATTTACATGTTGAACTTCCCAGACACTAAAAAAAAAAAAACAAACAAACCAAACCCCAACCAAAAACCACTATACTTGTATACCTAGCATATCAGTATGGCTTAGATGCTGTTGGGTGCTTTGCATTTATGAAACAAGCTTTCTTATGCCTAATCTAAATTAAAACCTGGATTTAAAAGGTTAACTTGAGCATTTAAAGAAATGTGCTGCTATGTGGTTACACTACAGATGCTTAATTCTAATGCCAGCAATGATTAACATATACTTGCAACCACTGTAAATCAACATTTTTATGGTATGTGCTTAGCACTCCCATGTGGACATAAATGGTACTAAAAGCTAATTATTCTTCACTGCGGCTTTCTTGGAAAGATACCTACAGGTGGGGTAGTAGCAAAAAAGAGCTGTGCTAAACATTGCTATGAAGTCTAGTACTGGACTTGTTTCCCTCCTTAAAAAGAGGGTGGGAGAGAAGGAAGGAAAAAAATCAAGACTCTATTTATATGCTAAGATACACTTACCTTCATGTAAGAGAGAAATAAAGCTCACTAACGAAGACAGAACTGGGAAGTATTTTCAGAGATGTGAGAGAATTCTCTTAATTATTGTAAATCCACTTATCTGTATCTTAAATCAGAATCTGTTCAAACTCTGGGTTTGTCCCATCAGTAGTATCTGGATAGACAATTTATCTTAATTTGTTTGGTACTAACTCAAATTCTTTTTCTCATTTCAGTAGATATGAAGTATGATTTACAGTTCTAGAGACCAAATCCTTTAACTTCAGTGCAAGGTGAAGTCTTTCCATTTACTTTAAATGAACTTCCCTGCAGCTTTTTAAAGTTAAACTTAAAGATTCATGAAGTAATTTTGGAAAAATGTCCAATCTATCAGATGTACTGGAACCATTTTTCCTTACTGGTAGACTTAACAGCTGTAAAGATCAATTGTCATCTTGATATTTTTACAATACATGTGTGTTGGACTTGCCTAGAAGCCTTCTATAGGCACACAAAATTAGTGATACTGTAAGATTAAACACTTCTGAATTCAAATGTTCTATACCAGGCATTGTAAAATCAATGTCTTAAATTCGGTTATTTTAAAAGGGGTCTTAAAAATAAATACTTCTGTTGGATACCATTCAAATGAGTGTTGCTGCTTAAGCACACATGAGAAAAAAATCCTAGCATGCCACTGAAGGAACTTGGCTTATAAGTCAGCCTTCATATGCTACTTTATGATGCTTCCCAGTGTCAAAAAAAGTTGTGCAGAGAAACTGAGAATAGAAAAAAAGCCTTTGTCTTCAGTATTTACAAGGAAGGAAGATGAAAACACTGAAGCAGATGGTGATTCATATTGCCTTTTGCACAAAATTGAGCTACAATTACATCTAACTTATAAGTAATGTAGAATTAAATTGTTTATGTGTAAGAGTGCTGCAAAAAAACCTGAGGAAACAGGTGGTATTGAGCCCTTTGTTCTACAGTACAGATGTGTGTCTTGTCCTGTGGGCTGTGCTGGTTCTTGTCCATAACTTAAAATACTAAAAAATCCAACTCGGAGAGATGCTTGGAGACTTTAAAAATATTTTAATATGATTGACAAATTTTCAGAAGCTGTTCCTCAAGCTGTCACTAATAGGTTCTAAAACAAGAAGAAAGTGCTGCAATGCTTAAAACATACTGTTGCTGCTTCTCATTGGCTCCATTTCCATGGAATTAACCATTTGATTAAGTCTTATTAACCTAGAAGTAGCATGTAAGAATTTCAGGCTAGGTACAGGTATTGTAGGAAAAAGTTCTAGCTCTGAACTAATCTCTTATTTCAGTAGATAATCTTTCCTAACAAAACACTTAGAATGCCTGGATGATGGTTTGAGATGATGTAATGATACAGTGCAGTCACTAAGAGTGTATCTAAAATACAGGTGTTGAGGTGACCTTCTCCTGGTGAAAATTTGTGCTTAAAGCTCAGGAAGATTTGACTTGTTTTCAATGGAAAATTCTAATTCTGAAGGACTTGGAGTTTATCAAATACTATGTGAAGTTTGTTTTTATGTGGCTGTTTGCTGTGGGCTAACCTTTAACTTAAAGATGCAACCCAGGTAGGAGGAGAGGGCAGATCAGCTCTTGCTGGAAGTAGTAGTTTGTAACTCTTTGAATTCAAATTATACTGGCTGCATGCTACAGGCAGTCTTATCCATACTCTAGTGGAAAAAATATGCTGTATTATACCATTATTTTAGTGTTCAGTCTTTTCCAAATGATTCTGTATTGGTTGGCTCAGTCCTCCCCCTAGAGGAGGAGTGAGTGTTTTTGTTCTTTACTTGCTGTATGATTAGTCATACCTGGGTTTAGTTCTGGTAAAGGTCAATGGAAAAAAATCTAGATCCATTGTATACAGTCCCTAAAGTCTTTGTAAAGTAGAGACACATGCAGTATTTCTAGCAGAAATACTCTTCTTTCAAGCTATGCCTATATAATATTAATTTCAGCTCTTATATTTGCCCTCTGCATAATAAGGTCTTTAGGAAGTTAGCATTTGTGAAACTGCAAAGATGCAGAAGAATCTCCTTTGTGCTAATTGAGATTTTCACAAAATAACTTTACTGAAATGTATTTGAAGGTGACTTTTGCCTTTTTTTTTTTTTAATTAAAAGAAAAAGCAGTCAGAAACTAGTCTGAAGTAAAGGAATCTTGAGCAGTTGGGGACCCAGGTAGCACAGAAGCATGTGTGTGCAGAGAGGGGTCTGCAGCATATGCAATATTGGATGCAGTACACAGATTTCTCTGGGAAGATAAACTAGGTTGTACTCCTGTGGTAGGCTGTGAGCCATCTTTGCTTGTCCTTTTGAGCTCCTTTCAGACTGAGAGCATGGTACCAAAAGTGGCAATAGCCAAAATGCATAGTGAAGGTCACTTACAAACCAAAGAACCATGAAAGGGGCTGAAAAGGCAGACCACTGTAAAACCAGTATCAGAGAGCTGTATTCTACTTCAATGTTGTACGTAATCTGGTGTTACTTTCAAGCATGTGAGTTGTATTTAAAATAAGTGGGTCTGTTTTCTTTTTAAATTATTATTACTATTATTATTGTTGGTTTTTAATTAGAGATGGTAGGAGTGACAAGAATATAAAGAGGAAACTTATCTCCCTGCTCACTTAAATGGCTTTCACTGGTAGAGTGTAGTGTTTGTATATGGACCTTAAACAACATTGCTAAACTCCAACCCTTTCATCCACTTTGAGTAACTTGTTACCAGTGCTTTGTTACTTCTGTAAAAACTGGTTTTGCATTCCACTTCTTCCATAGTTTGTTGCCACTCAAAATGCTGCTTATACTTCAGCCTAGGCTGCTTTGGGCTTCTGTCTTACTTTATCTGCTTCTATTCACTGCCTCTTCTAAATGGCTCAACACAGAAGAGCAGGATTTACATTTGAGAAGGCTCCAAAATTAACACTAAAGCCAAAAGGTATTCTCGTCAGACCACCTTTGCACATTTTCAAACTTGAAATTATTTTCAAGTACAAAACCTGACATCCTAGGGCATGCTTTTTTATCTCAGGAATCAATTATTGCTCTTTAAATGCTTAGTACATTAATTTGTGTTTATTTCCCCTGATTCAGGAGAGCACGTTTGAGATGTGGAAAAGATTAAGTTCTGGATGTTTTGTGAGGTCAGGGTCACACCAAGGAACCTGAAAGTGAAAGAGGAGATAGTGGCTTGATGGCTGTGGTTCTGGTGCTTTCCATGTGACTTTGAGGAGAACTCTAGAGACTTCCGTAAAAACGGTAGGGGTCGTCACTCAACTGCAACATGGTTTCATTCTCATTGGCTGACAGCTTTTCTTGCGTGATTTCTCCTAGGTTGAGGTTGAATCCGTAGCTCTGTACATTAATTGGAGCGATGTAGCCAAACCAGGGAAAACTAGGCAAGAAAAGCTGTTGGCTGCTGAGGGGCCCTACATGGTAATATAGGAATGCTGTAATGCTTGCATGATAAGGACCTAAATTATGGCCTTTTTTATAGTTTTAGGGTCCAGTTCTGCAAACAGCGTACAGCATAACACTACAATCACAAATGGTACTACTTGGAGACCTTTTGTGCTGCAGTTTCTACTGATGTTTGCAAACTGGGCTTCACTTATGTAAATCGTTCATAATTAGCAAGAGTTGGCTTTTATGTTGCGTAACGTTAAGAATGACTCTTTCTAGCACGTCAGCTACTTTGGTTAAGTGGGTGACAACTGAGTGCTGTGGTTTGTTGTATGCATGAGATACTAGACTTGTGATTTGTAAGATGTTGCAATCTCTGTTCACTGTGTAAAAAAAAAAAAAAAAAAAAAAAAAAAAAAACCACCCCAAAACTATTGCACTAGTTGTACTTTAAAAAAAGCAATAATGTGAGCATCTTGTAGCTTTTTATCTCCAAAGGTGCTATCTGTCATGATCACTTGAACTGTTGACCATGAATTTGGTAAAAACTTGTTAAAGAAATTGTCCTATGTGGTTTACTCAGCACATACGAGATGAAACATTTTATGGTCAGCCTGCTGTGTACTACCGAATGCAATACTTTGTTAGACTACTTACATGACCACACACATCTTGAAAAATCAAAAACCTATGTCCATTTATTGGTGCTAATGATCTCTTAAAAATTATCAAGAGCTGATATTCTCTTCTTGACCATGAACGTTAAGGAAAGCTGTTGTGAGTTGTTTTCAATAAAGCAAAATTTGTCTATATTTTAAGCCTGTTCCAAATGCTTTTTATATAAATATGACCCTTTTCTAGTTCTGTTTTATACGAAAACTGCAAAATATTCTAGTAACTATTTTTAATGCAGGAAAATGCATTATATGTGTACATGGGTCTAGTATATGAGTGTATATGGGTCTAGACTACACGTCTGAGATAAAATTTTCATATATGCCTAGGATGATAATATTCTGAAACTTGGTCTAAAATAACGAGAATTTTATTGGGTTAGGATTAAGGCATCAGCTAATCATTTAAAAAAAAAAATAATTCTCTGGCTTCATCATCATTGAAGCCTTGGAGACAGAGGATATGGACAAAACTGTATTAGGAGAACACTGATTATGTGCTGTATACCCATCTTTTGCTGAATCTTCTGAAAAACAGACTTGTGAAGGAACCATGTAACCATATCTAAAGAACAGAATTGAAACTTGACATCATTATCAAGGCAATTCATAGTAGGATGCCATAAAAACACATGAAAGAGCCTTAACCCAGGATTGTTTAGATTGTGGAACAGCAAAGTAATTTTCTGTTTTAAAGCTTCATGGGCAACCTTCTCTTAAGATGAAAAACTACCTTGTGCCTTGTGTTGCAGAAGAATTGTTGCTTGGTTATGATTTTATGTTGCATATAGTGAAGGACAATGTAGTTACAAATCTTTTCAAGAGGTGTCTTTGGGCAGCAGTACCTACATTTTCTCTCCATGGAGAATATAAGTTCTTTAGTTCTTGTTAGAGGCCCCTTACTTCTCAACTTGCAGTTGTAACAAGTGTCTGCCTGTAACACATTTGGAAGTCCTACTATAGTCAGCTCTGAAATAAGTATGCTGTTAATTGGTACAGACACAGGATCATGCAGAGCAAGTGCCACGTCCAGGTACAGACTGGCGAGTGAGCAGGGTGCATGTACAAGGGTGCAGTCAGGAATGCTGCTGCATGCTTCCTCTGCTCTAAAGGAGTTGCACCCTCAGGTTTTGGTCACTAAACAGCTATCTTTCCTGTGCTGGAAAAAGTTCTCTTGAATCACTTGCACCTAGTACTTCAAGAAATAAACAGGCTTCCTCTAAAGTCTATTTTGTGGAGCTTCTGTGTCTGTGCAAAGAATATTCCAGGTCTAGAGTAATTTCATTTAAAGCAGAAACAAACCCACCATCCAGGATAAAAGTAGGGCTGGCTGGGTTTATTTGTTGAGGGAAGACTGGATAGTCTGGTAACAATAGTTTGTATTGTGTCTTGCTACTGCTCTCGGTGCTTGCTTTAATCGTAGGACACCTGGAAGAGCAAAAGACAGAACAGAGAGTTCTAAGCCACATTGAAATATAACTTTCTTATCTTTTAATTACTAGATGCTTCAGACAAAACTTGTTGTCACTTTTAATTTACAAAAAAAGTGCAATACTTACGGAAATATTGAGATCAATGGCTGCATGTTCAAATGCCCTGCAAAAATGAAACCTTTGCAAGCATGTGACATGCACTTGACTGAGAACGGATTTTCAGCGTTAGTACCTGCTGTGAGTTACAGAAACATGTTTGTCTGTGCACTAGTCAAAGTCAGAACTTGCAGATATTTTCAATATACTTTTGACAAGGAGAGTGCTTTTGTGAATAAAGTGCCTGTGGAAATAAAAATCCAAAAGTTGCCTGCAAGCTTCAATAAAGCATATAAACCCATGGCCCGTACTTGAAGAAAATGGGTGCTAACTCAACAACTGTATAGAGTAACTGGTGAACAGTTGTAGCAGTTGGTAGCATTCAAAGGCTAAGAAAAAGTTTGAGAAAGGAATATTTATTATATTGCTTTTGAGGGTTTACTGGGTTAATTAAAATTCCAATGTTTCTGCATGGGCCTTAACTGTGTAACTTGGTTATCTTTAAAGAAAAATGAGTTAATTTGGATTATTCTGGGTTTTTTTAAACACTCATTTTAATGAGTCTTTGGTGGGGTGTGGTTTTTTGTTTGCTTGTTGCATGGAGGGTTTTTTTACCTGGTAAAAGGAGAGTCACCAAATGCTTTGATTATGCAGTTCAGGGCAAAACAGTTTGAGGAATGGATTTTGCTTAAGTGCAGAATTAAGCAGAGGTAGCTTTTATTACACTGATACTAGGACTGAGGAGGAATTATTTCCAAGGAAAGCATTATAGAGTTAAAACTCGTATATCTAGTTATTTGGGGGATGCAGAATATTAGTGAACTACTTGATTATATTTTGCTGTTAATTTTATGCTTTATAAAGAGGCTCTCTGGTTCTTAATTTGAAAGACTGACTTTAATGTTATTTTAAGGTAGAAACATCCATTTAACAATACTTCAGAGCAAAGTTTACATTTGATCAGTAAATTCACTTTAAAACTATGAAAGTAGTTTAATTTTTATCAAAATTTATGTGAAATTTAATCTCTGGGCAACCTAGAATTAGCTATACACCACTGAAACCAATCTTTCAACTTCATATGGAGGCAAGGAGGGAATTCCTTTATATAGTTCTACTTCTCAACTAGATGGAGAAGGAAGTGAGGCTGGATTACTCTTCTAGAAAGAAAATAGGGAAAAATCGTAATGTTTCAGCTGTGCTGAATAGCTTAGTTTATTTTCAGACTGCAGAAACTTTTTCCTTGAGACTCAGATTTAAAATGTCTTTGGATTAGATAAATTTTCACCTGTGTTTTTCTGTATTTTTCTAACATGCATTTTATTGGTGTACATTGTAATTAACGACTGAATTTCTGCCAAATATGGAGAAAAAGCTGCATTCTGTTCTGCCAATTTAAATCTCTGGTCTTATTTTTTCTACTTTTATTTCATCCATAGCTAGTAAAATATCCATTTGCTGTTTATACTAGATTATAGAGAGATTGCATCGTTGCCTTAATTGCTTGGCAGAAAACTGATGATGACCTTTTGAAGCTTTATGTATTTCTGAAATTCCTGTAATCTGTATATTTTTTTTTTTAAAAAAAAAACTTTTTATTAACTTTTTTTTTGCATTTTTATTTTTTGGGGTTCACTTTAAAGGTGGTGTACTTGTGTTTTGCCTGCAGTGCTTTTCTCTTTTAGTGAGGGAGTATGAAGAGTGCTTCCTAAAATCACCAATGCTGCAGCAAATGGTTTGGAAGGCCAACTAGCAGCATTTTTCAGCATCTTTGTAGGGATTAAATTTTAGGTTGATCAGCTGGAGAAAGTGTATTAAGTTGTATTTCAGAGAGCTGGGGAAGTTAGTCTGAAAACTGGGGGGGGGGTGGGTGGGGGGTTGGTTTGGTTTGTGGTGGGGTTTCGTGGGTTTCTTAGTGGTTTTTTGTTTGGGGGTTGGCTTTTTTTTTTTTAATGGGTAAGGGTAAGAACTAAAACCATCTTTCCTCTAAAATTTAGGTCCAGCTCTGAGGAGTTTCTTGGTGCTGTCCTGCATTTGCCAAGCAATTACTTCATGTCCCAGCTCTAGCTTAGGCCTGGGTTATGAAAACAGCAAATCTTGGTGTATTTGGAAAGGAGAACAAGGATAACTTGTATTGCCCTCCAAGCCCCAACAAAAATAGATTTTTGCATAAGGGCGTTTGAAAGTAAGTTTTATGAGGCTGTGAGGGGCAGTCGCTTTTTTTTTTTTTTTTTACTAGATGGACCTAGGTGCTTATGCTTTATGGAATCTTTTAAACTTGGACTAAGTCCAAGCGCAGAGGCAGCTTTTGACACACACCCCACCCCCAACCACCTCCCTCCAGGAACTAGTTTTGCATTTCGCCGTGTTTACCCAAGCCCCCCTTACACCCCGCAGACAAACGTCTGGATGTCCTGTGCCCCGTGCCCCCCACCCGCGGCACCTGCGCTGCCGCTCCGGGCCGGGGGGGCCGGCGGCGGCGGGTGGCAATCCCCCGCAAGCTCCGGGCCGCTTTCCCTCCCGATCGCTTCCAGCCGCCTGCGGCGCGGTCACAGCCGTTTGGCGGCCGCTGACGGGCGCGGAGCCCGGCCCTGGGGCGGACCGCTACCCGCACACGCCCCCGGGGCGGGGTCGGGCGCCGCCAGGCCCGGCCTCCCCGCCCGCCCCCGCCATCTTAAGCCGCTACGCGCGGGTCGGGGGGGGGGGAGGAGGAGGAGGGCGGCGGCGGGCCCGCAGCCGGGCGCGACGCCGCCTGAGGGGATGGCGGTGGCGGGGGGCACGGCCGCTTGGACGTGGCTGCTGCGGGCCCCCACCGCCACCGAGCTGCTGCTGGCGGCCCTGTGCTGGCTGGGTTGCTACGGCTGCCTTCGCCCCTGCCGCGGCCGCTGGGGGGGGGGGGCGCGGGGCGGCGGCGGCCGGGGCTCCCCCGCCTTCTCCCCTCACGTCTTCCTCACCGGCCTCAGCAAGGTGTACGGCGGCGTCTTCCGGTTCTTCGTGGGCAGCCGCCCCTTCATCGTCCTCAACACCTTCGGGGCGGTGCGGGAGGCGCTGGTGCAGAAGGCGGAGGCGTTCAGCGACCGGCCTTCCGTCCCCATCGTCCTCATGATCACCCACAAGAAGGGTACGGGCCCCCGGGGGGCGGCTGCCGGGCCCGGCGGCGCAGCCCGAGCTCCCGCGGGGCTGGCCGGCTGCGGGGGGCGCCCAGGGGCGGGAGGCGCGGCCCCCGCCGCTCCCGTCCCGCTCGGCGAGCGACCGCCGGCGTCGCCAGCTGCCGGGGCGGTGCTCGGCGGGAGGATCCAGGGGGAGCCGTTCGGTTTCGCGGCTGCTGCGCCGGAATTGATAAAGAACTGGTGTGAATTGCAGGCTGAGCCATCTGCTCTCTTTTTGCTCATCGTGCGTGTCCCTTGCCCTGCTGGCGGCAGAACGCACGGAGGGGGAAGCTCGCCCGGCGTTTCGGCGAACGGGCAGCATCCCTGTGAACTTGGCAGTGCTGCCGCCGCTGAAAATGCCGGATGGCCTTTGTGCAGGGGCTCGAGTCTGTCCCCCAGGGGCTTCCTGATTTTAAGCGGTATCAGGAGGAGAAATTTCGAATGCTTTGGCAGCAGTATGAAATAATTGTGCGCTTCCCCAGTTCTGTCTAAGGTAACGATGGCCACGAGCAGGCTTCTGTGGAGTCCCATAGCTGCGCAGTCTGTGCTGCCTGCGTGCGAGCTGCTGTTGCTGGCACATTTGCAGGTGTGTTATTCTGCTTGCCAAAACTTACTGAGCATATTTGGTTTTGTTTTGTGTTTTTTTTTTAATAGGTCAAAGGAGTGTTTACTAGCTTTGACAAAAAAAGGTCATGGGGAGTTTAAACTCTTAATGGCAATATCACAGAATTTCTTCATATTTAGTCTTTAGCTCCAATACAGATCTCGGTGTTTGTGGAAAACCACTTTTCCTTTTTCAGTTTCGGAGGCTTGTTAATGTGCTGACTGTGGTGTGAAACTTTGTTTATCTCTTTTGGTTGGTTGGTTTGGTTTGGTTTGTTTTTTTTTCTCAGGGAAGTCCTATTGGTAAAGCTCCTGAAACTTCTTATCTTCAATTGTTTACTATACTAGAATTACCCCAGTAAAGATAAGAGGAAAGCGAGGGATCTAGATTGTGTTTATTAAAAAGCAATCAGGCACCATTGCTGAAATTGGTTTAAAAGATAAAAAAATAAATGATTAATGATGTTGGTCTGAGACAGATCTTGCTAGCATGTAGCTGTTGTTAATAGTGCCTGCATATTTTTAGGTATGGTACATTTAGCAAGGACTGGAGGAGGAAAGGGGAAAAGCAGTTAGACATTAGATCAATTTTAGCAGTGCTGCGTGTTCAGGCTTGTAGTGGATTTCTTTTTCCTTGAACGCTGTGAATTTTATATGTTTCTTGTTTTTTGCAGACAGTTCTCTGTTAGACTTTTTTGAACACGGTAACACAAGAGTAGCCAGGGCAGTCGATGCACGCTACGTACAAAGAGTTTGTGTAAAAGCCTGAATAAAATCTCTGATAACCAAGTTAGCAGCTTCTATGGTTGGATGCTCCAGGGGAGTCAAAAGTGTCATGAGCCTGTTGTCCGGAGCGTGCTGCAGCCAAATGCAGGGACCGTGCCTGCCTGCGTTGCGCTGTGGTAGGGACATTAATATTGCTTTACGCTTAGTTTTCTCTGGAAGGTCACCACAGGTACAAGGACTGTTACGTGAGGCTTGCCCAGTTGTCTGCAAAATGTACCAAGCTCTCATGTATTGCTTATGTTAGCTGGCACAACGAGTTGAATTGCCACAGATGTGAGAGTACTGTAGAAAGACCCACAGGGGTAGTGTATTTTGAGTACGCAGAGGAAAAAGTCAGTGAACACGGGCAGCGTGGACCCACCTGGCCCCTGCGCAAGGAGATTCTCCAAAAGCCACTGGAAGTCACAGCTGCTGTCAGTGGGCTGGCTCGGGTTTAGTGGTGGCAGTAGGAGATGACCGAACGTCGGCGATGCTGCATGTATACTACTGGGAAGGCAGTTGCTGCAGAAGTGGTTGGGTAAGAGGTGAATGGTATGTGTTTCCTGAAAGCTTTGTGGTTGGTTTTTTTTTTGTTTTTTTTTTTTTTAATAGGTACAATCTCTCTCAATCTCTAACCTCAGCTTTCAGATACTGTCCGCAAGAGCTGTGGGCCAACAAAGTGTTTCCTTTTGTGTGTGGTTCATGGAGGAGGTGAATGGGTTACAACACTCAAACTGAAGGCCTCTTAAATTTGGTTGGGAGTCTCCCATGCTTAGTTTCAGGAGTTCATGGGTGAGCCTTTGCTGTGGATCAGGGCAGTGACAGTTGTGCTTCTATGTACTGGGAAAGGAATCGATAGAAGTGGGATGATTGTGTAACTTCAGACCTGCCACTCATGACTTGGGTGCTGCAACCCTGGGATGCTTTGAGTTAGTGTCCATTTTGGATTCCTACCTGTTTCTTCTGTAAGCAACCTGGTGTAAACTTAGGGGGCTATTTTCTTTTAAGCTACATCTTCTGTTGTAGTTTTGTCTTTACCCTGAGCTGACCTGCTAGGTGTGTTATGGAATAAAGAAGGGCTTATCTCAGCTGTGTGTGGCTCTATTGCTTGTAAGATGCAAGTAAAATACTGTGCCCAGGGGAGAGCAAGCAGAAGTATCAGAAATGGCAAATACTGCATTTCAACAACTGAGTAGCAGAGAAGGGAGGCCTTCTTGGCTGGATAGAAGTGCAGTGAGAACTTAAGGGAGAAGGTAGAGGTCAATTCTTAATCAAAGGCTTCTGCACATATGCCTGGGGAAAGAGAAATACTAGACTGGGGGGAAAAAGTAGGGTTTGGTATTTTTGTTTTAATAAAGCATTTCTGTATTCTGTAGCTATGACAGGTAGCAAAGACTCAATCTCTAGAGCGGATGGAGCTTTATAGTCCTGCCCTGTACGCATCCAGATGTGGGCATCGGAGAATACAGAAGATAAATGTTATTAAACATCATGAATTCTGTGTTTGTCAATGTTGCCAGTAGTGTAGAAAGATTAAAGTTAGCAGTGAGAAATTTGGGGGGGGGGGGGGAGTTAGACTTTGCCAGAACTTGCTTCTCATAAAGATTTGAATTTTTCATGTGAAAAGGGAGAATAAAACAAAGTTTCTGTTTTTCTGCGTGTTCGTTGCCTTGTTGGTTGTATTGTAAGGTTTTCATTACCAGTTCATAGAAGTTAGCTCTCTGTAATGAGCATGAAGTCCTGGTTATTCTGGGTTCTTGTTTTTTTCAGAATTTATTATTGTATTTTCTTCAGGGCTTTTTGTTTTGTTTTGGGTTTTGTTTGTTTGTTTTGGCGCTGCTTGTTTTGTTGGGTTTTTTTTTAAGAATACAGTTGTCTGTGCTGGGTACCTTGACTTTCAGGTCATGCAGGGATACTCTTTGAAAACAGTGAAGTCCTGTTCTATTATTATTGCAGGCAGTGATGCAGTCGGCAGTTTTCTTTCTTCTCTTATCTCTGTTATTCTAACTTTATGCGCTTCTTCCTTCTTAATCTGTCTCCTATGTTATTCTTTCCCAATTTGTAAATCAATTATTAGTATTCTGCAGCAGTTGGGGGTTTCGGGACTTCCAAAGACACCATGCCGCGCAGCCATGCCCTGTGCAGGACTGCTGGAGAGACTCTCTCAGCCGCGGGGAGGTTTGGTAGTGGTGTTGGCCTTCCTGTGTGGCTAGGAGAGTCTTCTTTACATTCAAGACAATAGGTCTCATCTCTTTTATGAAGGTACTTGGATCCTAAAACTAATTTTCCTAAAGACAGAAAGGGGAAGAGATTGCAGATGTATAGTCTGTTTTGGATACATTGGTTATGGAATACAAAATAGTAACATTGTTTTTTTCCACGAAATCCGCTTTTCTTCCCCACCCCAGCCACAAGCCCTGAAAACCCAAGTTGGTTCTTGGCCAAATTCAGCCCCAAATAAGCCTGTTTTTTCACCTACCCTACTTGAGGATACCAGTGCTACCAGGAAACATCACTTGAGAAAGGGAATCTGAAACAGTTTTGGTTCTGGTTTTGCAGTGCCAGGGAGCAGACATTTGAATAGACTTCCTAAGGAATGTCTTCATGCAGAGCAGATGAAGTTCAGCTGATTCTCAGCTTGTTTTGACTCTTCATAATGTTCTGCTTATTTCATTTAGGGCTTTTGAAGCTAAGTCATGTGTTTGTGTTCTTCGGTCTACTTGTTACTACTGTGAGTAGATAATGTAATCAGAACATCTGGCTAGAAAGATTACCAGCTTTATGTTGCACTGACCTATTTATACCTTTGGGATCGCAGACCCTTCTGAGTACAATTACCTCATTTACATATCTACAGGTTTCTGTTTCTAACTATGGATTTCTTCTTTGCTTACTCTCCTTTTTGCATAGGGGCTATGGACATTAAGTTGTAATAGAAATGTAAATAATTTTAAGTACAGAAACATGGTGCATCTTCTGATGCTAATTTTTTTATGGCCATTTCTCTTTTAAATTTAACATTAAGATTTGAAATTGATAGAAGAATTGATGTTGCTTTTATAAAGTAGCTTCTTATTTCCAGAAAAAAACCAGGTGTGGTATCACTTCACCAGAAGAACAAAAGCAGAACTAGCCTGTGTTTTGATGACTTCAAACTTTCTCAGGTTAACCATGGTGTACATTAGAAATAGCGGGTTGTGAAGTTTATTATGCTGTTATGTCAGACTGTTTTGTTTGCTTATGTTATCTTTGGTGTGGTCTGCTAATGCAACAAAAGACATGTTTCTGTTTGTAAGTGAGCAATATTTATACTTGAAGCTAAGGGATTTAATTTAAATGGTGTTTCATAATGACACCATCATGCAGAACACACGCCTAGAGGCATCAAAACTGTTGAGATGCAAATCAGGTGGGTTTTTGCCAAGTGGCTCTGAACCTGTCTTCACCTTCCCAGTTTGCAGCATTCGTATCCTGTATTTTGATGACAAGTTAAAGGAAAACCTTGCTTGTAATAGAAATATGTACACATGTAAGCAGTATTGAGAAATTTGTATAACATGAAGAGGAAAAGAAACGCAAACCAGTTTGTGTTTTAATATCTTCTGTTCTGCTTTGCTGAAGAAATTAATGTCTCAGGACATTGAGGGGGAAAAGGCTATAGCTAATGTATGTCCCAGAGTAACAGTTCCTACAAAATTGTTATAATTTATAATAAAGCACCTACAGTGCCTTTTCTCCATCTCTTAGTGTCTTGCAAAGACTAATAAAACTACTGATGTAACTGTTATATTCATTTCACTGATTGGGAAAGGAGGGACAGTATTTCCCAAAGCTATTACAAAGAACCTTGTGTTCTTCCATTTATTGTTTCCCTGTTTTCTGGCTGCTGGGTTGCAGGCCTGTCTATTTCTTCTTGAAAATAGAGCATTTTGGTTTCAGACTCTTCCTTTCTCTTCCAGGTGTTATTTTTGCACCTTATGGCCCTGTCTGGAAGCAACAGAGGAAATTCTCTCTCTCAACACTGCGTCATTTTGGAGTAGGAAGACACAGCTTAGAGCCTAAAATAATTGAGGAGCTGAAGTTTATAAAGGAGGAAATGCTGAAGCATGGAAAGGATTCATTTAATCCCTTTCCGATCATTCGCAATGCGGTGTCCAATGTTATCTGTTCCATGGCCTTTGGCAGGCGTTTTAACTACGAAGATGTTGAGTTCAAGACAATGCTGAAGAACATGGCCCGTGCACTAGAGCTAAGCGTGAACACCTATATGATCCTGGTCAATATCTGCCCTTGGCTGTACTACCTTCCCTTTGGGCCTTTCTGGGAACTTAGGAAAACAGAGTTAGATATTACTGCTTTTCTAAAGAAAATAATTGCACAGCACAGGGATACACTGGATGCAGCAAATCCCAGGGACTTCATTGATATGTACTTCATCCATGCAGAAGAAGAAAAGAACAACAAGGAGAGCAGTTTTAATGAAGACTACTTATTTTTTATCATTGGTGACCTCTTCATTGCAGGCACAGACACTACTTCCAACACATTACTGTGGTGCTTGCTCTACATGTCTCTCTATCCAGAAGTACAAGGTAAGACTATTTTTATTCTAGGTGTTTTATTCCAGGCTGTAAAGCTCTAGATAGATGTTCAGAAACAGAAGCAAACAGCGACAGTGGAGAAGTCATTTGGAGTGCAAATAGTAGATGTATATGTAATCAAACATTTTCTAGCATGCTCTACTACAATGATCTCTAGGTTAGTGCTATATATTAACTATGTAAATGGCCCTTTAGTCTATGCATTTCTTCTTGTTTAGGACAACTTTATCTTTCCCAAGCAATTCCAGGGAACCTTAGCATGTTTCAAAAGCTTTGGCAATTGTGGCATTCCAGGCCCATAGTAGTGATGTGAGATATGTGAGATGTGCAGTGGTGAGGTCTGCTTTTATGCCTCCCTGAGCAGGGAGGTTCTTGAGCCTAGCGACAGAGTCTGGGGAAGTGAAACACTGCACACTGTAGAGGAAGATCAAATTAGAGACAGCTTAAGCAAATTGGACTTACACTAAGTCCATGGAGCCAGCTGGTCAATGTCATTGCAAGGCTTCTCCCCATTGATCTTGAACGGTCATGGCAGTTGGGTAGGCTGCAGACAACAGAGGGGAAGAAGACACATGGAGCACATGGCACCAAAGGACATGCAGAAGGAACTGGGCTTGTTCAGTGTTAGTGAAAGATGACTGAGGGGAGACCTTATGCTGTCTACAACTACCTGATCAGAAGATGCTAAGAAGATGGAAGCAGCCTGCTCTGAGGCGTGTAGTGGAGGGAGAAGCAGCAGCAGTGAGTCTACAACAAGAAAATTCTGATCAGATACTAGGAAAAAATATTGCCCTATGAAGATAGCAAGGAGTACAACAGGTTGCCCCAAGAGTTTACAGAATCTCTGACTTTAGAAGTATTCAAAACTCAGTGGGGTGTGACCCTGTATAGTCTGATCTACCCTCAGAGTTGGATCTAACTTGGAAGATGACTTTGCTTTGAGTAAGGGTTTAGATCAGGTGACCTCCAGGGACGTTCCTTGCAACCCAGATTATTTGATGGTGCTATGATCTGCTTACTGTTTGTGACAGGATTCTAGAAGATGACTTGTAGATTTTTATGGACATAAAAAATACCAGTGGTGTTGGAGAGGTTACAGTATTAAAGTAGTACTTGCTAGAGTTGTATTTCAGGACTTCTTAGGATGAATTTCCATTGCCAAAGACTTAAAATTAATTTTAGTTAAATATTTTTCTATACTGAGTCTTGTTACAGTACACGTGGTTGCAAAGCCATGTTTTCTGTAGTACTATTTAGCAAATTTAGGTGGTGGAATTTAAGAAAAATAAAGCAATTGATTTATTAATTTATTAGCAGCTTCTCCTAAAGTCTTACATAGCAACTGATTTCCACTAGAAAGATTGTTGGGTATATGCAGACTGGAAACCTCAAGTTATCGAAGAACAATATAAACCTGTAATACTTTTATCAATTATTTGAGATTTTGAGGGTTTGCTGTGCTGCAGATGCTTTGCAAAAAAGCAAATAGATACTTGTTTACAGCACCTATCTGTCTGGAATAATCTCTTTAAACAGATCAAGATAATAGTTGATTGCACAAAGTCAACCAAATTGTCGCACAAAGATTGCAAAATAGGGCATCAGTTCAGTATATGGGAGAGAGAGTCCACTGGGGACAAACGTAAAATAAAATTTTACTGCATAGGTTTATTCTTCTGTTTGTAATGGTCATGTGTTATCATTGCTTGACTTGATATGCAGTTACATGAGATGTGTCCTAAATCACTCAAATGAGGTCTAGAAGAGTTTTGGTTTTTTTTTTTTTAACCCTTTTCCCTATAGCCTGGTACTGTACATGTGCTAGTCAGTTTTCTCTCTTCTGCTGATCTCTAAGTTTTATTTCCTCTCTCTGATTTCCCTGTTCCTTATGCTGTAGCTGTTGTCAAACAGTATAAATAAACTCAGTATTCCAGAGTGTATCACTTAGCTACATAATGTGATTCTCTTACTTCTAGTATCCCATTCCTTATGTATCCCAATTGCCTGGGAGTCATATATGGGCTTTTTTTTTTTTTCCCCCCCCCTTGGTAATATGTTTCTCTTATCCCCTAAAAGCAATACCTGAATTGCATAACTTTTAGCAGTAGCAAATGTTGCAGATGTGGAAAGGCAAATGAAGGGCTATCAGGGAAAAAATCAGGAAGAATGTATTTGTCTGTAGAAGCCAGTTTTGCTTTTCACATGGAAAAAGAGAAGGGTGTGTGTGTGCGGGTGTGCATATAGGGAGGCGGTGGGGGAGTATTTGGTTTGGTCTGTTCCCTGACTTGATTTTGCTCCTTGACTTCTGAAGATCTGTGAGATTTTTAAATATATGAAATGTAGCAGAGCAGTTCAAATAACATGCAGTTAGCAGAGAACTCTTGGAAGTCTATGTTTTTGCAGTCAGTAATGTGAGCAGCAGTTTGGCTGCTTTCTGTATAGTCCCACATATCTTTACAAACTCCAAAGAAACATTCAGGATAAAATGCTGATGTGACATTTGGCATGAGACAGTCTCCTTATTTTTAATTTTTTTTTTTTAATATTGAAAACTTTATTAGTTTAAATTGCTGTGGACGTGCATACCTGAATACAGAGCTATAATGTGGCATTAAAAAATAAGGTACTCAAGAGCCACACCATTAGCAAATCTCTTGCTGTTGAGGTATTTTTTACTGTGTTCCTCATATGAGAATTTGTTTTCCTTGCAAACCCAGTAGGTGGCAGCAACTGTTTGTTGAATACTTTGTATGGTATTTCTGTATGCTTCTCTGAAAACAGAAACTTTTTTGCATTGAGCTTTTATTTAATCTTGAACCAGTGTGTAGGAGAGAAAAGAACAAAAACTCAGAGTATCAGCAGCCTGGGTTCTGAATCTTGGAAAAGGCAAGCAGGACAACTACAAAATATTCAGGATATCAAGGGTAAAAAATGAAAACTGACAATTTATTATTTTTGATTAAACATTAAATTCAGGGTCTTTTCTTTCAAGATTGTCTTTTGCTGTGTGGCCAGATTCCAAGTTACCTGGAAGAAAAGGTGCATCATCCTGCACATGGGAGTGCTGGTTTTGGCTGAGATGGAGTTAATTTTCCCCACAGTAGCAAGCACTGGGCTAGGTTTTGGATTTGTGCTGGAAACAGTGCTGATAACACAGGGATGTTTTCGTTATTGCTGAGCAGAGCTTGCACGGCATCAAGGACTTTTCTGCTGCTCTCCCCCCCCCACCAGTGAGTGGGGGGGGGGGGGCACGAGAAGTTGGGAGGGGGCACAACCAGGACAGCTGACCCTGACTGACCAAAGGCGTATCCCACACCGTATGATGTCATGCTCAGCATATAAAGCTGGGGGAAGAAGAAGGAAGGGGGGGACATTCGGAGTGACAGCGTTTGTCTTCCCAAGTACCTGTTACGTGTGATGGAGCCCTGCTTTCCTGGAGAGGGCTGAGCACCTGCCTGCTGGTGGGAAGCAGTGAATGAATTCCTTGTTTTGCTTTGCTTGTGCGCACGGCTTTTGCTTTACCTATTAAATTGTCTTTATTTCAAACCACGATTTTTCTCACTTTTGCCCTTCCGATTCTCTCCCCCATCCCACCGGGGGAGAATGAGCAAGCAGCTGTGTGGTGCTTAGTTGCTGGCTGGGGTTAAACCATGACAATGGGTGAAGCAAATCTTGCATCTTGGAAACTTCTATAAAGAGAATTACTTGTATGCTGAGCCTTTAGTGAGATGAAAGGGGCAAACAAATATTTTGACACTCTGTGCCTCACACAAATGAGAGGGGAGATGAGCTCGTTAACTTCTGGTTTTCCTTTGCAGAAGGGCTGTGTGGGGGAAGAAGCATCTGCTGCTGCCTTTTGGGGGAACTGGGAAATAGCTGTTTGGGTTCTATGAATAGAAAATAGGAAACGGCAAGAACAAGTTAAATGGCTTCAATGCTTGCAGTAACAGCACCAGAATCCCTGCTCCAGAATGAAATATCTAAAGCAGCTGCATGAAAAGCTTTCCTATCTCTTCACCACCTTCCCCGGTTCTGAGAACTGGATCTCCCCAGGGACAGAGGCCAGCTCAGGCACGCACTGCATATGTTCTCTTTTTGTTAATTTTTTTAATGCAGGCCAGAAGCTTGATGTTTTCACCATTCAAATTACTCTATCGTTAAACTCTTAAACTAAGATTATGAATACATTTGGTACGGGAACAGAACTTTCCCTGTACTTTTCCAATACAGAAGTGCTAGCAATGTCTGTCATCTCAGTAACTTTACTCTTGACAGCTATTGAGGTTGCGTTTGGTTGTTTGTTCTCGAGTGAGTCCATTCAAGGCTTATGTTGGTAGCTGTTTCAGTGAGGGATCACATCTTGTCATCTTCGACAAATCTATGTAAACAACAAAGCATAGGCAAATGAAATTGAGATGATGTCTTCTCACATATTGTGCATCTTTTTTTATCTTTTATTTTTCTCACTCCTGTTGAATAGAGAAGGTTCAGGCAGAAATTGAAGCAGTTCTAGGACGTGACAAAGTTCCCTCTCTTACCCACAAGGCTCAAATGCCTTTCACAGAGGCAACCATTATGGAAGTGCAGAGGATGACTGCGGTTGTTCCCCTTTCTATTCCTCGAATGGCCTCAGAAACTGCTGGTAAGCATTTGTGGAGACTTGTTAATACAGCATTTCTTTTGTGGATGAAGATCTGATGGGACATCTAGTGAGAATTTACAAAGACCGCATTTGTATATTAGACATGTAGCCAAAGTATGTAAAATGCCATTTTTAGAGGGTAGGTGGGCTTGAGATATGCCTCTGTTTAAGCAGCATGTCTGGCCTAACACCCAGAAGTTTCCTAATTTAGAGCGATTTCTTTTCTGGAGGTCAGCTTGTGTTGACTGATTTGCTTGGTGGTAGTTGGCAGCTAAGACTCCACCTTTGTACCTGGAACAGCAGAATTGGTTTTGGCCATCTGACACAGAGGTCTGAAAACATTGATTTGGAGCAATTGGCTTATACCATTGAGGTCTGCATCTACAGAAAGCAATAATAAATATCCTTTTCCAAGTCATCTTGTTAGCTATATGTTTTCATAAACATAGCTGAACACTGGCTAAAGTGAGTGGGAGGTAGCAATACTTGGCTTTCAAACCCAGTACTGACTTGACCTAGTTTTTTAAATGTTTTGGCTTGCAGGACAGTGAGGTGCAACAAGCTGAAATGAGACTAGTCACTTCAAAACTCTTCTGTGATAACAGTTCAAAACCCAGCCCTCTTCCTTACCTCCCCCTTCACTGTGGTGGGGCTCTGGGGCAGCACAGGAACAGGAGGAAACCGGGTCACAGCACTTTCATGCAGCAGAATGCATTTCTAATGATTGCTGCTGCCTTTTCCCTGCAGGGAGCTGTTGGTGTAACTTGATGTCTTTCCAGCTGCTCTGGCCTGCGTGATTCTGACCCAGGCAGGCAGAGATGACCTTTGCCTGAAGCTCCTGATACATTTGCAGCCCACAGCTAGGAATCCATATAATTTTTGTGACAACATCTAGGCATCCTTTTAATAAGTGTAAGTCTCCTGTGTTTACTTCTAGCAACTTGTCAGATCCTCTGTCTCTGTGCTTTTGTTTAAAGTGCTGCAGGGGTATACTATTCCGAAGGGCAGCGTGATCGTGCCCAACTTGTGGTCAGTACACAGAGATCCTAACATTTGGGAGAAACCAGATGAATTTCAACCATCAAGATTTCTGGATGAAAATGGCCAGCTAATTAAGAAAGAGGCATTCATTCCTTTTGGAATGGGTAAGATATCCTCATGCAGTCAGAAGCTGATTGGGGGTGGGAGGATGTGTTTCAAGTGTAGGGCCTTGGAAGCTCAAGATGTGGAAGTTGCATGTAGGACCAACTACAGAACTTGTTTTATTACTACAGTTGGTGGCTTGCAAAATGGGTTGGGTTCCTAAAAGCTCCAGTTGCCAGGCAGAAATGTGAAATTATGAATTGTTCTTTCATAATACTTCTGCTATGGATGTAATTGCTCTTAATATGAAGCTGTGCAGCTGAGCAAGGCTTAGGCTCAAATATGGGAGACCAAAGCTTCAGTGTTCTTAGTTTAATAGTAGTTTGAGCCTTTCTGTGTTTGGACTGTGCTAGCATAAGGAATTGCATGTGTGCTACCAAGTGGATTGACAGTATAAAACCAGTAATATATCTCTTCTAACTGTTCTTTAGGTAAACGTGTGTGCATGGGAGAGCAGTTGGCAAAAATGGAGCTGTTCTTAATTTTTGCAAGTCTAATGCAGAGTTTTACCTTTTTGTATCCTGAAAATGCTGCAAAACCATCTATGGAGGGAAGGTTTGGCCTAACTTTAGCTCCATGTCCATTCAATATAATAGCTTTGAAGAAATGATATAACATCAAAAAAGATTAAACAAAGAAATACTGCACTTTAAAAATCCAGCTTTATTTTGTTTCCAGCTTATTTTGTTACTTTCTTTCCAGAAAAACGCCAACTGCCTAGGCTTTCATAGTCAGTAAGAATGGTCCATTTACATTTTTGGAAAGAGAAGATTTTTTTTGTCAGCTGTTGCATTCCACAAATGAACTGACAGCATAGTTTGAAATTTGATATTAAAAATTGCTGGGCTTAACCCTTCTGCCTATAAGCTATTACTGTCAGTTGGTCAAATATTAATTATGGGAGAATGGTCCAAAACATCTGTTAATGGTTTAGCAAATAGTAATTGTTATTTTGGTAAAATTTACCAAATGAGTGAAGGACATAATCTAACATTGAAAGGATTAATGAATGGGAGGGTATTAGCATTTTCTGTGTAAAGAAACATTATGACTGAGCTTAAATGATGACAAATACATTTTGGAAATTACTACTTCTTTTAACCTTGGAGGATTCTTTCCTGCAAGTAACTCATAGGTGTAGATCGGATCGAATCAGTCTGGATTTCTGGATCCAAACACTCTTGACTATCAGTGCTCACTATAAACAAGCAGGTACCAACTCTGAAAACCCAGGCTTGGAGGCCAAATGAATCCTTGAATATACCATGTTCTTAACATGAAAGGAGTGTGCAGCGTCTCGACGCAGATCTTTTACCTCAGAATATAAATGAGAGCAGATTTCTCTAACAAGAAACAGAAGTCTCTTCTTTCTGGTGCCAAGCAGATATTCAAGACATCTGTGCTGCCACTTCGTGTTCGCTCTTTTCCCCACGTCAGCAGTGGCTGCAGTCTGGACAAGACCAACAGCCCGCTCATCTGTGAAAACTCTACATGCATAATCCTGAAGTTGGGCCTTGCACTCAGGTTTTTCATTTACAGGCAGTGTGGATAGTACAGCCACAACCTGTGTGGCGTTGGGAATGGGAGTCATACTTCACATATGGCATCAACAGGGCACTACAGATGCAGGTCTTACACATTTAGGCATGGAAAGTGAGGAATCTGACAAAGTTGAGGTTTGAGTATAAAGGCCTTCTCTTTATTATCTTCTATATGGAGTAAAAAGACCTGTAGTTCATACAATATTAGTGTATCAGTACCTTACTCTCTTTCACATGCAAAAATTGTAGTGCTGTTTATGGCTATCAAACCAATTTCCAAGGAAACCTGTTGTTAGGTGTTTTGGAAGGGGCCACTCGGTCTTGTCTTTTGTTTGAAAGATCTCTCAAACATAGAAACCGATCTTTTGGGGGACATGTAACAATTAACCTTTAAATAATTGTTCTTAATCATCCTTAAATCTCTTTATGCACCTTTTGATCTAGCAGAATTTCAGATCAGATGAAATAAGTACATATGTACTTTTTTAAGGAAATATATTCTTTCCCCTCCCCAAGATCTGGAAAATGCTAGCAGTCCTCCTCACGTCAAGATTAGGAGACTGGAATGTGAAATTGACTGTAAAGTGGAATTGGGTATTGCATAGCAGAAACTAAACCTAAATTTTAAAAGAAGAGTCAACTCTTCAGCTTTAAATTAACCTCTGTTTTTGTTGCTTTTTCACTTTTAAAAGCCAGGTACTGCCTAGCAAAGACTGTAGGATAATCACTTTAGATATTTGGAAATTAAAGTTTTCTGTTAGCCATTTTGAATAACGGCGGGGCTTAATTTCTGAATGATGTCTTTGGTTGGTCAGGTACCCCACTGTTTGTGTGAGGGCTTCCAGTTCTTACATGGGCTAACTTTTGACTTTATAGCCCATGCTCGTGTCAAGTATTTATTTTGTATAAAATTTTTGAAAACCCCATAGCACCATCAAAAAGTTGGGTTTGGTACAAGTGCTAGTAAACTTGCACTACAAGCTGAGAGTATTGGAATGATAAGCACTTATTTCTTTAACTTTATATTTTCAAATAAGTAGATACTCTACAGTTGGGATTTTTGTCTGGACATCCTTAATAAGTTGTATGCTTAATTGCAAAGCTAAAATTAAGTGCTGATAATATTTATCTTTCTGTTGAAATGCCTCTTTAAGCAAGATAGTGATGTTGGTGTGCAACTGATTGCTTATATAAAATACGTGTCCTTTTAACCAATGAGGACACATTTGAAAAGCACTTTAGTATTTTTTTTACAGATTCCAAAGAAGGCCCAATTAGCGTTAACCCCTAGTATGTGGAATTGTACATATTTGTGCTCGTTTTGCCTGCTGGGTTTAGTTTAAAATGTCACATTTGAAAGCTATCCTTCAAAACCTATAATCAACCGCCGCACAGTGTGACAAGCTAAAAGCACTGATGTGAAGGTGCAACTATGTCAATGTCTGCCAGAATGCAAGCAGCTGTTGGAAATGACAGTAAAGACCTGCCTTTCATGCCTTCCAGATGCACTGAGATTTTCACAGGATGCCATGAAAGTAGCTAAACATTAAAGCATTAAAGCAACAAAATGTTTGTGGCTTTAGAAGTGTGTTGCCATCTTTGGTGAACTGTGAGTAAAGTGGTAGCAGATCTGGTTTGTTTGTAAATGAATCCTTCCCCTCTCTTTTTTTAGCAGAGGAAGCATCTCAAATGCCTTATTGAAAAATGTATGTTTATATAAGTGGATGGCTATTTATGAATGCTGGAAATGTCTTTATTTCTAAGAAGGACTTCAGACTTTGCTTCGGTGTAATTTTATTTTTAATAAAGTAATTCCCCAGTAAGTGTTTGACAGCTTTGCATAGTCATTTTAATGAGTTCCACTTGTTGATTAAGCCTGTGGTGTTTGGTGTTTTATGTCTTACGAAGAAAGCTTTTGAGCAAGAAGATGTTACAAAATGTTTTGGATGAGGGGTGAAGGAGGTGGGGGAATAAAGTGAAATTGGGAAAATACAATGCCAGGCATGTTAGGAGCAAATGATAGGAGGAGTATGTCTGGTCATGCTCTAAATGCAGTTTTAAAAACACTGTTACTTGGAATAAGAGGAGAGAGAAAAGTGGAGATGAGGAGAAGGGCGGGCGAATGTGTTGCCACCAGGAGAAGATGCACAGTGTGAGGAGCGAGGTGGGAAAGAAAACCATGGGCAGAATCAAGGTGTAGTTTTGCTGGACTCCTGGCACAGGGGGTTGGAGAGGGAGGGAGTGCCCAGGGAGAGCCTGGGGTGGGGGGCAGGGGCTGGGGCCTCTGGCCCGGGGGGAGGAGATCCTTGCACACAGGAGGGGAGGGCCAAGCGGGAGACAAGCGAGGGACTCTGGGGAAGGAGTGGGTGTGAGCTGGGCGCTCAGGAGCAACAGCTCTATGTGCAAGTCCTGCGCCTGATACCTTGGAGTTAGGTGGCAGGTAACTTGGCACGGTGCTGGGTTTTTTAGGGAATTTTATTAATTACCCGCTGAGCTGTCATTTGTGTACACAAGGAACAGTAACTCCAAGTCTCTGCTTGGGTACGGCTGTTTCCAGCAGCCACGAACTGGTCCTGACTCATCTGCCATCACGTGAGGCAGAGTGAGGAAAGGGAATTTTTTGCCTTGCGCTTTTGGTACAAAGTGCAGATACACAAGAATACTCCGCTGCTTTTGTTTGAAGAAAACAGGTTGCTTAATGTTTACCCCGATGTGGACTCCAATCGAATTCGCTGTAGTTGCTGCGTTGTCAGCTGCCCCTGTTACTGATTTGAGGTGCCGGTTGCTCCAGCGATAAAGGAATTAGGTGGAAAGTTATGGTGGTCTGCATCTGATGTAATTCAGCCATTAGTATTTGCAAAGGAAGGATTTTTTTTGGCTGGTTGTTTGCTACATAGTTTGTGCTAGCCTGAAAGTGAAATCCCCTTCTAGTTCGGAAATACTCTTACTGCGGGGTGCCTCTAAACGAGCTGCCACAGGAGCAGCGCGAACCCGCGGGACGAAAGGCAGCGACCTGCGCTGCACAGGGCGGGCAGGGGAGCAGCCTCTGCCCTGCCCTGGGGCGCGCAGCCCCGCCGCTGTGCTCACCCGGCTCCTCGCAAGGAGGCGGAGGAGGAGGAGGAGGAGGAGGAGGAGGAGGAGGAGGAGGAGGAGGAGTCAAAGCGCCTCTCCCTCCCCGCGGCCGGCAGCCGGGACCGGGGGTGGCTCCCCGGGGCGGAGCGCGGCGCTCGCCCGGCCCGGCCCGGCCCCGCCGCCGCCCCCGCGTTCCCCGCCGCGCGCCTCAGCCATGGCCTTCGCCACCCGCCAGTTCGTGCGCGCCGCCTCCGCTGCCGCCGCCACGGCGGCCGCCAAGAAGCTGGTGGTCAAGCGGCCCGGTGGGCGGCCCGGCCCGGGGGGGGCCTGGGCGGCCGTTCCGGGGTGAGCGGGGGGCCCCGTCCCGTCTCGGGCCGGGCGGCGGGCTGGTCAGGTCGGCCTCTGCCCCCCCGGCCGGGGCCCCGGGGGGGCCCCGGCCCGGGGGGGGGGGGGGGGAGCCCCAGCCCCAGCCCCAGCTCCAGCCGCCGCGCCTCGCGTCCCTTCCGCCGCCTGCTTTCCACGCAGGTTTCTGTTCCTTGCAGCTGAGCGCAGCCCCGGCGCAGCGATCGCCCCTGCCCCGCAGCGAGAGGGGAGCGGGCGGGGGGGGGCGGAGCGGAGCGGCCGGGCTGCGCGCTCCTTCCCTCGGGGAGCGTCACGGGTGGTGCCCGCGGCTGGCCCGGCCTTGCCCGCCGCAACGGGTCGAGCTGCCGCCCAGGTCTTCTCCCCGGGTTGTACGGCAGGAGCAGCATTAAAAAAATCCCCCAAAAGCAACGCAACAAAACTTCTCTGAATGCATCATCGTAGTTCGTGTCCCAGTTGTTTCACGCTGCACTTTCCTCAGCCCATGCTTGTGTGAGGAGCCGTGGCTGCTCTCGCAGCGGAGCCGGCTGTCTCTCCTCAGCGTGTGGCAGGTGACTGACCGCACACCGGGACACGAATCTGCTTTTCGGACAACAGAGCAGCCGACGTCCCGCTCTGCAAACCGTCCGGACCAGGGTGCCTGCTGCAGCGTGCTGTGGGTCTCGCCCTGGGCAAGGCGCCTCGGGGCGCTGGCAGCGTGTGTTCACCGCAGCCCGAGGATGAGGGCTCTGGGAGCGTGGAGGGATGCGCCCGTTCTGCCAATTTGCCTGAATTTGGGGTTTGTCGCAGGAGAGGAGTAGAAAGCGTCGCAGCTGCCCAGTTGCTGAGCTTTCAACCTTTTTGTTCCCTTCGTAATCCACACATCTTCAGGTCAGATGGGTGGGCAAGAGCCACCAAGGTCAATGTTTTAAATTGTTTAGGGTGGTTGTTAAAGAATTTCATGAGTCTCTGGGTTACTCTAGGTTTGCATTTATTTACAACTCGGAGTTGGGCCATCACCTCAGTGAGTGGCAATGTAAAAAATACACCTTACACCTTTTATACCTTTTCAACATGATTACATAGTAGACAAAGGCTACTGTAAGTTTTCGCTGCATTCTCAATTCCTCTGTTCTTGGTCAGTAGAAAGTTCTCAGTTTTCCTCTGCTGGTACGTTCCGTCTCAGTCCTGTTGCAGTTCTGCTTCGTCTGGTCCATTTCAGATGTCACTGTCTTCATCCTCTGGTGGCACAAAAGCTTGGTGTTCTTTGTTAACTTATTCTAAATTCTAATCCTTGACCTTAGTTGCAAGACATCCTTACCTTCTCTCTAAGTCTAAAACTCCTACTATACCTTTGTATTGCTTAACCTTAATTTCTATTTGCTAACTTTCTTCTACTGATTCAGCTCAGCTGATGGCTAACCCAACCATGGAGGGAGCTGTACAGGGGACAATTGAGCAGTTCATCATGGACTGAAGGCATAATTATATATGCCCATTCTTTAACAATGCCTACCCCAATCTAGTCTTAACCCTATAGTTACAGCAAGCTCTATGGAATTTTCATTAACAGTCATTCTTAAGACAGTGTGTGGACTATTTATAAACCAGTGTGTAACAAGTATGTTTGAGGGTGACAGAGCACTGGCACAGGCTGCCCAGGGGGCTTGTGGAGTCTCCTTCTCTGGAGATACTCAAAGCCCGCCTGGACCATGTCCTGTGCAACCTGCTCTGGGTGAACCTGCTTTAGGAGGAGGGTTGGTCTGGATGATCTCCCGAGGTCCCTTTCAACCCTTGCCATTCTGTGATTCTGTAATAATATTTGGAAAATGTAGGTCCAAGAAAGAAGCTTCTAACTTGCCAAGGGAGCAGATCAAGTGACATTTTTACAAGTTATTAAAGTTGAATACAGCATCATACAAAAATGAACATTTAAGCTGTCAGTCATCTGCAGAATTATGAAGTGGTTAACATTTAAATAGGACTTATTTTCCCAGTGTTTAATCTCAGGCCTTTGGTTTTCAAGTTCATCTTTAACTTGATAGCTTTGGGACAGAAGACTGAATGGTCCTGTCAGTGATTTAAGATTTAGATATTTACTTAATCACAGAAAGAGCAGAAAGAGCCTGTTGCCCAAGATACCAGGATAGTTAACAGACTTCACCAAGAGTAACTGGAATATGCACGCATCCCCAGGCGGAAACTGTCGGTGAGGCTGGAATTCAGAAACAGCACTTCCCCATTTTCATGAATTAATGGGTTTCCTTCTCAGAGCTGAAGAGTTCTCACATTCCTGGCAAATCTCTAGCGGGAGGAACACAGGGGCTATTTCTTTTGCTAAGGAATTAGCTAGTCGTTTGTAAACTTGTCTGGTAAAAACACTGCTTTGCACCTTGATGCTAGAGCTTGAAGTTTCCACTGAAGGAACCATCAAAGAACAACTTTGGAGAAAGTAGTTCTCATGTTTGAGGAAGATGCACACTACGCAAAGGTTGTAAGTCTGCAGGGAAAGTGAACTGCTCTGCATATTCTGTTGGACTGCATGTTTTCCGAGAGCAGCTTGTCAAGAGAAACATGTCTGGCATTTGGCAGTAACAGGGGTTGCAGTCTTCTACCGCTGCTAAGGACCAAGGATTGCTTTGCTCACCATCTGTCTCCAATTTATCAATCCAAAATTATCTCAAAGCGGTCATGATTGTAGTACTGAGTGGGGTCTCCTCTGCACCCTATTAATAAAGCTGCTCCTCCCTTTTAGAACACTTAAGAAGGAGTCTCTCCTCTTTCCTTGCTTTCTCATACTGTCAGGGGAAACTAACCTCTACTAAAACACATGGCTGAAAGCCAGGGGTTTGTAACTCACGATTCTGCCACGTGAAAAGCATTTCTGTGTGAGAGAAGCATTAACTGAGTCCCCAGCACTCTTGTGGTTTCTTATTTAGTATTCTTAACGTCATTGGAGAGTCTGAGCGGGCGTGTGGTTGAATTGCAAGGAGATGGTATGACCTTTGCCATTTTTCTTCTTTCCTGTCTATGTAAATATGGTAAGAATGAGGTGGGAAAATGGAGATGTTAATTTTTCTAGGATATTTTGCCAACTGGTCAGTGATGGTGTAATCGTAAATGGATAATCAGGGAAGCATCTCTTATAAATGTGCTTGGTCTTGATTTTTCTTTTGAAGAGTGGAGGGTCTTGCTTTGCCATTGCAAATGCTGAGCAACAGATGAAGTGTTAGGAGTGCAAGTCCAAGCTTGGTTTAAAGGTTTTTTATGATTCAGTTGTTTTTATTAAATGACCATAGTGAAAATAAAAAAATAATTCAAAAGAAATGGAAATGTCCAGCTGCAGACTGACACCTTGTTAAAGCTGTACTGCTGCTGTCCAGAGGCAGTCCGGCGTTTATTTGCTGGATTAGTGAGGCACCTTGGATGAGAATAATGCCATGGTTTTCCTCAGGATACGTCTCTGTATTTTTCATTTCAGCTAGCTTTGTTGGCATAGGTCTTGTGGGCACAGGAGAATCTTTAGTCTCCAGGTGCAAGGTTAGATGTAAAGTAAAAGTTTGCAGGAGGTAAACTCCTAAATTTTGTGACTTCCACAGCCAGTGGAACCATGTTTTAACATCTGTTTTCCACAGTTACTGTGTTACAACTCTGTTAGTTCAAGAATTCTGAAAGTGAAGACAGGCTGTTGCTAACTAACAAGAGAAACATAAACTGATGAATAGTGAAGTAAGAGATAATGAACAGCTGATTTTTAATATGCTGTTGCAATGTGAGGAAGCGACATTATATGTTTGAAATTATTGAATACCAACCAGAAAGACAGCCTGGTAGTGCTGTCTGTAGCTGAGCCGGTGTTCGTGCCAAGTGCATAGTAAGAAGGGTTTGCAGGGCCGTTCAGGTCTGTGCAGGGTCTCAGACGGGCTAACATTTCACTGCTACTCTCAGCTCTGTTGTCACCTTCCCGTTGTTGCAGGGACATGTTCATGGCCTAACAGCAGAGTTGTGTTATGCTACGTCCCAGGAACAGAGGGTTAGCCATGCCTTATGCCACCTGCTCGCCCTGCCAGCATTCCAGTTTTGGTCTGCACAGCCCTCCCTTTTTCCTTACAAGATCCAAGGATCACAGCTAAGCCGCTTGCTCTTTTCAAGTTCATTCTCTAGCCATAGCCACAGGTAGCGTTCTGCAGGCAGCTTGGGGGAAAAATGGATTTCTTTTTCCTTTTCTCTCACGCTGTTTGAGACCTTTATCCCTTCCCCTCCACCCCAACTGTGTGCAGGTTTCAATGATTTTTCTAGTAAAGCACCTAAATCTTGATTCAATGTTCTTCATCTCTCTTTTGCCTAATTCATTGCCAAGTGTATTGTCTGCCCCAACACACAAATCAGTATGGTTGGTTTTATGATACTGATGTTGAATCGTTTTTTTTTTTAACTTTCAGGTTGCAGCAGCCAGTGGTCACACTGTGGTGTTAGTAGACCAGTCAGATGAAATCCTTAAAAAGTCTACAAAAGGAATTGAAGAGAGTTTGAAGAGAGTGACAAAGAAGAAATTTGCAGATAAGCCTGAGGTTGACATCATCTTCTTTATACCTCTAGGAAAACTTAGGAGAATAAAACTATCATACTGAAGTTCTGTGTATAGTTAATGTATTATAGAGCATATTAATATACTGGCTTAAAAAGAAAACATTTTCCATTGTGCTGAAGAACTTGGATTTTATTTTTTTTTTTTATTTGGGGAGGTTGGAAGATGTCTTATTTTATTTCCTTTGTAGACTTCAGCTTTGAGATAAAGATTTAAAACAACTTGGTGACCTTTTAAAACATGCTAAATGTGAAGTGGTGCAAAATTATTCATCCTAACTTAATAGCAAGCTATCTTTGAGTGCTTATTTTGTCCAAATCCTACCAATTTTGTGCAAAAGCCAATATTAACAAAATTGTCTTAATACCTTTGTAAGGATTTTTTTTTTAAGACTTGTATGAGATACTTTGGATTTACATTGCTGAGTAATACATGCAGCAAGTCACTGTGAGGCAGCTGATGCATCTAACTTATACCCTAAGTATCATCAGGGTTATTTGTTGCTATGCCTGTTTCTCTAAATTCCACAGCAAATTTAATTCTTTTGATACATATTAACATATAGTATATACTGGTATTGATGATTACCAGCATGAATGATGCAGCAAAGGAAATGAAAAAGGGGTTGTTTGCATGAGGGAGTACAGGAGAAAATTTATAGTAATACCAGGATAACCAGAGCAATATAATTTCCTGTACGTAATTATGGGGAGTCTTTTAATCCAAAAGAAAATTGTCCACATGAAGCTTGTGCTTTATATGTGACGTTATATTCTAGCATGCAGGTGTGTTTTTACTTGTACTACATCTCCATTTACCCTTGGTTCAAAGTCTTGCAGTTCTGTTTGATTTCTGTCCTCACAGACTGTGTCAGTGATTGGCAGATTTATTAGTTAGAAAACAGAATAACTCTTTCCTCCACATTTGCACCGAAACCATAGTGAGTATAGGCCATTTCATTTCCCGAAGTCCTCATGAACAAGCATGTATCTGTTCATAGGAGTGAAACCAGATAATCACTGAATGAAAACAATGCAAAGGTTCGAAACTGGAAAAGTTCCTCTTTATGGAGGGCAAGTCCATGTTGTCTCAGAAACCACTGATTGACCAACCAGCTCAGACTCTTTATGCTGAAAGGTTGGACTGCAGCAAATAGTCTTCCTGAAAGAATGAACTCAAAGATCTCCTATTTTGCTTCAAAGCAGATTTGATTGGCTAGGAAAATTTTGTCAGTGAAAGCATTGTATCTGTACAGAACTTTCTCACTAATTTGGAAATGTGGCAGACTGGCTGAATTTTTGAGGGCAAAAAAATTTTATATTGTAAAAAGTTGAATTCTTGGAAATGTTTCAGGCTGGTGCTGAATTCATTGAGAAGACCTTAAAGAACCTCACAACAAGCACAGATGCAGTAGCAGTGGTCCACAGCACGGATCTGGTGATAGAAGCCATTGTGGAGAACCAGGAAATTAAAAATGAACTCTTCAAGAGGCTGGATAAGTTTGCTCCAGAGTACGTGTATCTTTCCTGTTATGTTTTGAAACTTAGACCTTTGTATCTTCTGGTTTTATTCTTACATCATTAGTTATGCATTGTCTTAGCTGCTTTTTTTAAAAAACAGGAGTTTTTCTCCCTTAGACCAACTCCAGGCTGTCATGGAATATGGAATAGTTGTTGTGCCGGGTGCATATGCTACAAACATTGTCAGGTGTATTCAGGTTTATTTACATGTTGCATTGCTTCATTTGATGTGCTTCTGACTATGTTTAGTTATAAGGTTTGTCCATCTACTCAGCAAGTTCAAATCCAAATGCACAACAGTAGTATAAGCTTGTCCTGGTACACATGAGGTATGGTTAACATATGTGTTCCCACATTTAAATAGGGAATTGGGAGGATAAAATATTTTGGTTTTAGCATGCCTAGCATGAACAAGTTTTAAGAAGTCTCAGCCTCTTAGCTTCTAAGTCACAGTCAGCTCAACAGTGGCTTAAGTGAACTAAGTTTACTTTGTATTACAAGAGTTTGGAGATAGCTTATTGCTGGTTATTGTGTGTGAGGTAGAAGTGTAAATAATTTCTTAGCATGCACTCAATTGCTTGCAGTCCCCGGAACTTTATTTGAACTATATTTGATAACTATTGGAAGTTACTGTTGAATTCTGTCCAAGCCCGAAAATGCTGTTAAGCAAGCATACAGTCTCTGAAGCGTGGTCCTTGTAATGGGTGACTCAGGATCACAAGACCTTGACTGCTTGCAGGTTGAGTTTTACCTAGTACAGCTAAATCTGAGGCTGTTGGCTAAGAGGTATTCTAGACTGTCTAACTGAAGAACTAAGCAAGCTGCAGCTTGAATATAAATGTCAAGGAAGAAAAGATGTTATCGTTGACTTCAGCCTGGGGAGATTTTCAGGCTGTCTCATATGGTCAGTAATCAAAATTAGCTGGTACTTCTGAAAACAATAAATGATCACAAACAGCAGTGCACTGAGCACAGGGTCGCCTGCTGTTACCTTAGTCTGATGGACAAAAGTAAGTAGGTGCCTTCAGCAATTATCAGGGTACCTTGTCATGATTAGACTGTGCTTATTTTGTGAAAACAGACCACTGGTTGCCTCAGTCTTTGTTCATACTCAGCAGGGAAAGCTAATGAGCAAATTAGAGTGTACTAAATGGCAAACTGTCTAGAACCAGTCAGCAAGGAAAAGCGCACAGGGACTTGGAGCCTTATTTAATAATATGTACATTTGGAACACCTGAGGCTATTTTTTGTAAGACTGAGCTGTTTATAAGCATAGCTGCTTTAAAACATCAAATTTTACATTCTAGACTGTTAAAAGATATTGGGACTTGTTCAGATATGCTCCTTCCTGTGGCAAAAGTCATGATTTTGCAGGGTTGGGAAAAATGACATGAAACAAGAAACCTTCCGTTTTAAGAGAAACGGTGATAAACATACAGATACCTTACGTGTAAGATAAAGAAAAGGGAAGTGAATGGTGAAGAATATGGGCTGCAGTGTAGAAAGTCTAGATGGAAAGAAAGAAAAGCTAGCAACATAGTGAAACTTAGTAGCCAAGTGTCTAAAACATTAGCTATTAGATGCAAATGGTAACTTGCAATTATGTGATGAACATAGAGTTGCAGATCACGCGAGTAGTGTGGGGAAAGGTGGAAATGCCTAGTGGGCGTTTTGCTGTGCGTGGAAGGAAGCAGTAGGCTTGATTCATCCCTCACGGCACTGCGGTGGAACAGAAAGCTCTCCCTGTCAGTGCAGATGTCCTACAGCCTTCACTAAGATTCAACTTTTCAAAATTTCTAAAACTAGTATGTGGGCTAACTGTTGCATCAGCTTAATGGGGGTGGTGGCCTTGTGGTTGATTGGTAACGAAGACAAGATTTGTTTAAAAACAGCTTTTAGTCTCGGGAGAAGCTTTGCTTCCGTGGGGCTCTGGGCATTAATAGTACTGTGAAGTGTATGTTGTAGGCAGGGATCATGAAAGACTAGGCTTCTGAGGAGGGGACACTTGACTTAATTCAAATGCCAGGTAGCTGATCAAAACATAAGGGGCTGCGTATTACAGTTGCTCAGACCAGATGATGAATTATGCCTGTGGAACATAAGCTGTATGAAACCTCAGCTGCAACAGCTACATGTTCCTCTCCCATTTTTTCACTGTGATGACCTCTCCAGTGACGATAAGTCTGGGGACAGCACAAAACCAAAGCGCTGCATTAAAAAACAAAAACACAATTAACTTCTTTCCTCTTCCTTTTTCTCTATAAAATAACTATAATTTCTCTGAAAGTGGATCTATAAATGGAGGGGGGTGGGAAAGCTTATTCTTCATTGAGAGAAGTTTCATTTGGATGTGGGGAATGAATTTCTCTTAAGTTTTCAGGGAGAATGTAATGAGCCCGTAGAGTTTGGCAACCCCAGAGAGCACTGGGAACTCAGGATATTCCTCATCTGGGTAACTGTCTGGGTGAAATGGTGATTACTGTTTCTTGGATGCCATCAGTCTTGAGAGCATACTGGTTTATGTTCTTAGAGCTTTGCAAAATTGCTTGTGTATGTTATATTCCTCTCAGTGTTATACTTGTCCTCCTAGTGTGGTTGTTGTTAATGTGTTACATGGTCATCATCCTCAGAGTGGGCGATAAAAGCATTGCTACGCACTCTTCAGTTTTCCTTTTCTTGAGTTGAGTTTGTCTCACGTTTCCATTTTTAAAAGGTCGGGCTAGGCTTTTTGTAGACTATCCCCATGTTCTTTGTGGCTTTTAGGCCTTTTAAACACTTTGCAGCACTTTTCCAAACAGGATTGTAAAGAACAAGGCAGAATTCTTGGGTATCCACTTTAAGAGCTCTTGCCCACTTGCTTTCTGTTTATTTCTAGGCGGTGAGAATGCCTGTCAACATGTCTTGGTCTAGGATTTATCTTTAGATGTGGAAACTCAGCTAGGAACTGGCCAGTGGTTTCCAGCTGTTCACTGTGTTAGCATCAGTGTGTTATAAATCTGTTACAAAAGAAGTGTTGTGCAGTGTGCACTGCATAACGGAGCTGGACTGTAAGAGTTGGTTTTATTGAAATGGTATGTTTCTCTTGTCTTGGACTCTGTTTTTAATGTCTTCCCATGACCCACTAGATGGCACCAAGAGAAAGCACGCTGGTGCCTTGAAAAGCCTCACTAGGGCTTCGCTGTTGCTTGCAAAAGCCTTCCAACTCTGATGTCACCTGAAGCATGGATTATATAATTCTAAGTCACAGAGGCATGTCAATTCTATTTTAAAGTCAATTTAAATCAATTGGTTGGTCAGAGCAAAAAGTGTAAATAAAATGCCCTTTTACACTAATACAAATGTAATGCTTTTTTGTTGTGCGAGGCTACAGTATTCACCTGCAGAAGTGATGCTGAGGTAAAATCTCTTACTTTAAGTGAGCCCAGATACAAACCTAGGAATGATTACATCTCACACATCAATGTGCTTATTAGTTTTTATATGGATATTTGAATTCTTCATGTATCGTGGCAGATTTTCAGTGAAGATAAGCATCTTGACCTTGCAAGGTCAAAACTATGAAATGTAGAATGCTCTTTTTAGTACCCCACCTCAGAACAATAGAAGGCCCATTTTGTGGTGGGAAAATAACACAAGAGTATTTGTAGGAAGTGTAAATAGGAATTGGCAGGATTTTTTATTTCCCTCTCTGTAACAAATTCTCAAAAACTGAGAAAACATAATAAAAAATGGAAATCAGTGTGGGATTTTTTATCCCCGAATGTTTTCTTTTTGATGCCACTATAAGATGTCCACACGACTTGGACATAACTTTTCCAAAAGCTCTGTTGCAAAGCTCGATTATAACTCGATGAAATGTAAAAAAAAAACATACCAATATAGATTAACATTTGATGAGTCCATAGGATAACTCTTTGAAAGGTCAGTAGGATGTATCCTAATGGAAGTCCATAGGAAGGACATAGGATGTCCATAATGGAAGATAGGGTTTCATCTCTAATTTAGTTTCTAATTTTTGTGAATTGAAGATAAAGCCCTTCCTGTAAGTTTTTGGTGTGTTGTCAGTATAGCAGGGCTATTGAGGTTCTGAGATATTTCTGGGGGAAAAAAACCCCAAACCCAACCAAAACTGAACCATTATAAATTGCAGTTAGTAAATCTGGTTTATGTGTGGAAAAGGACTTCATATATGTCTTAAAACTCTTGTGATTTTGTGTATCCTTTGCAGTGTCCCATGCATGGCAGTTTTTCTCTTTTCTCTGTTTTTACATCAGCTCTTCGCTCTGGTGGTAGCTTTCCTCATCATGTCTGTCATTGATCATTATTTAAAAAAAATAGATTCCAAATTTTTCTTAAGACTCCAAAGTGCATTTTTGACATGGCAAATGATTGGCTTTTCATAGATGGGTAAATGATTAACAATAAAAAATACCATTAGGTTTCCAGGATTGCTGAAGGAATTATCTGGCATAGATTGGGGGAGTTAACAAAAACTTTCTGCTTCCACATTCTTTTTTTCTGTCACCTCATATAAGTATTGAACATACCTGGGAGTCAGAAACTCACACAGCCCTTCCAGTGGTTATTTCATCATTGCTCTACTTACACCTCAGCAAAAGGACCATAATAATCTACAGGGATATTTCTGAGAATTCCGTGGATGGTTAGCCAATGGATGTCTATTTATGTTTAGGGCACCAATCTCCTACTGTCAGAAAAATAGCTGTCATTTATGCAATCCATATGGGGTTTTTTTCCAGGCATACGATATTTGCAAGCAACACTTCATCCCTGCAAATCACACAGTTGGCTAACTCAACCACCAGGCAGGACCGATTTGGTGGTCTCCATTTCTTCAATCCAGTGCCTATGATGAAGCTTGTGGAGGTAAGTGGTTTATAACATCATCATAATAACCACTGTCTTAGTGATTGTTATCACTAAGAATTCAGTTAGATGAAAGAGTGGATCTCAGTTTGCAGCTCTTCTGATATGGAATAAGCTGCCTCTAGTGATAAGAGGGCGGTGCAGTCTCTGTTGAGGGGCAGGTTGAACAGACAGAGGTAGCTCCTTCAGTCTCGAAGTTCTCCACTGAACTGTCAACAGTGGTGCCATTTATAGTGATCATTTTAGGCACGCAGGCAAGCTGATTAATAAGAACTACTGACAGCTTAAACAAAATCATTTGATGATTGGCAGAGGAATTTGATTGTTACCAGTATAGAAATCAATATAAAATGATGTGCAGATGAAATCTTACTGCCTTGTGACTTTTGAAACAAAGTCAGTCATGTTTGTTTCAATGTTCCAGATGATTTGTCTGGAAGTATTAGAATATTTCCCAACCTTTGAGGAAGTGTAAAAAGAAGCTTTTACATAACTCTTCAGATGTCTTTTCTAAACATACCATCTTTGGCTACATCATGCAATTTCTAATAGTACTGCAATGCAGAGCAGAATGAGAAATAATACTAGAGTTTCTCTGAGCCTCCAAAGTAGAGATCACATTGCAGAAAAAACAACAGGTGTCTCTTCTGCTTTTTCTCACCTTCCCCCGTTATGGCTGACCTTGATCAGCTAAAACTTATAAACTCTTAAGTGAGAATAAACTTTGCATTTTGGCTACTTTGCCCCAAAGTTTCCCGTACTTCATGCCCTTAAATACTGTAAATCTTTTTCGTCTGTCCCATGAGTGATTAGTTCTAGTACTGCTTTGGTGACAAGCACTTCAAATATGTTCTGCCTGCCTTTTGAACTCCTGAGATTCACTTTATTATATTTTTTGCTTGTTCTCCATTAAAATATATATTATGCAGGGGCTTGCTCTTTGTCTTTGAATGTATTGTTCTCTTCCTCCCCCCTTTGGAAATGTTTGAACCTTTTGACTGAAATGAACAAATTTGATATAGTGACTGAATGCTCTGGGGAAATGTTGTAAGAAGGAAAGGAAGGAATTTTGTAGGTGGTGTCAGAGCTAACTTATATAATTCCTTAGGCTAACATAGGCTTTATTGATTTCTGTGCTAGGAACTAGTTGTTGGCAGTAATTTATTTCTATGGATGAAATGTTCTATGCCTTGTCTCAAGCCTAAAACAAATTACAACCTTTACGAATCTAAATTAAGCCTCTGTGGGGTTTGAAAAATACAGAAGATATCTATCATCGTTTGTAAAAAACAAAGCAATCCCTGTATGACTGCTGTGGTCCATCTTTAAAATTTGTGGGTTTTTTCACCTGACTTCTGAATGTCTTAAGCCAAAGTCACTCCAGTTGATGAATAGTATTTGAAGAACTTAAAAACACAGAATCTGTGCTTTTAGTGACTTGACTTAAATTGCTTTTTAAGGTTTGCTTTTTTTTTTTTTTTTTTTTTTTGAAAACTGCTGTAAATAGGATTGGCATTGACAAACATTTAAAACAACATTTTTGGTGTGAAACAGATGTTTCAGTTTGAAGTAATTGGGGGAAAATCAAGAGAATTGCCCAAACTATGAAAGATATTACTGCAGTTGCCAGTCATCTGTCATGGAAGCTGTCCTTCATGGGTCACAAGTCTGCAGTGCCTTTGAGCCTTATCTGCTATTTTCATAGACTGTTGATCTCCTGCTCAGAAGCACAAAGCTTTGAGGGGATTTCTTTCTCTAATAAACTAAAAGACTAGTGCTAATGTTTCGAAATTCTGAAGTGTATATTAAAAATTCGTTCCTGAAACTGTTGCAGTCTTATGTAAGTATCTCAGATATTTTTGTCTAATGTCAAAGCAAAGAACACTACTTTTTTCTGCTGAGAAACAAGCCTTTTCCTCGGTCCTGACAGTGTTTTTTTTGTGTTGGCCTTACATCAGTCATTAGGACAGGGGGAAATCTGTGTGTGACTTAATTGTATGAACAAGGAGGTCAGCCTTAACTGCTTACGTATAGCATTTTCAGTTACTGCACATGGAGATAGTTTCAACACAAATACCATAACCAGTTCAGCTTCTGCAAGTCTTTTTTTCTGGGGGGCGGAGATGGGTCTCTAATAAATGACTCAATGCATCCCAACTCCATTGAAGCACAGAAAATATTACATGTGACAAAACTCAGTTTTGAAGAAAATCAACATGGAAATGCACTAAAAAGCTAAGAGGCTGTCACTTATTTGAAAGATAGATAACTTTAAAATAGATTTCTGTGTCTATTACACGTATATCTACCCAAACTGGGTTTTGCAAAACAATTGTTTTATTAATTTCTGGAATAGTGTTCTGTGTTACAGTTTAATCATTGCTGTACAGGGAAATGAGAGAGATTCAGCTCATAAATGTCCTTACGCTCTCCCCACCTTCCCTCTGCCCAGGTCATCAAGACTCCAATGACGAGCCAAAAGACTTTTGAATCACTTGTGGATTTCAGTAAAGCAGTAGGAAAGAGTCCTGTCAGTTGTAAAGTGAGTACATTTTGATTGTATGGGGTTCAGAAGGTATGTTCTTGAAAACTCTTAAGGTGGTAGGTTTTAGTAGATGTAAGAGCATTTCAAGGATTTCCAAGCTGCTTTTTGTCTAGTTTCTCTTCCCTATTAAAAACATTTTGACAAAGAGAACACCCACATTTACCACAATTTCCTCAGAGTAGAGTGACTCCAGATATCTTGTGAGAAGCAGCAAAACTCACAACTATCAGGGTTTACAGTTTTTGGTTTTTCTTTTCCAGTCTTGCAGAAGCCTGGACTGGAGAGCTTAAGCAGAAGCTCATCTTTAGCCATGCTAGAGACAAGACTGCTACCTCTTGTACTGTGAGGCAGTTGGATGGATCCTCCATGGTGTGTGCTCATTGCAAGTTTTTCCTAAGACTGCAGTAACTAGATCCATATTAATCTTCATTGCTTCGCAGCTTTGGTTTTTTTCTCTAGAGGAACACCCTACTTCCTAAGCACACTTTTTCTGAATCCACTAAGTTGTGGTCTGGGTAGCTTTATGCAAGCTATTGCTTTGAGTTTCACAGCCCCCAGGAGACATTTGGCCATAAAAAGAAGGGCTTGCAGTCCGGTAGTTACCAGTAATTCAGCATCTGGATGCTGAACTCTAATTCTGGCTGTACTGCTAAATTGCTCTGTGGCCTTAGCTGACTTTTTTCCTGTTTCTGTCACAGTTGTGCAGTATGTAATGTGCAGAGTATATGATGAATTATTGTTTATAAATTAGCTTGGGTAGAGGGTAATGCAGACTCCATATATGAACCTTCCACTCTCCGTCCCCCCTTTTTTTAAAAAAAAAAAAAAAAAAATCCTGTTTGTAGAAGGAAAGATGCTTGGAATTCTCTGGATTAAATACTGAATAAAACTGAATGAACAATAAATATCTGAAACAGTGGCAGTATATGAAATAATACTATATTTGCGAAACTCTTTCTCTTTTCTTCGTATTTTTGGTTTTGATTAAAGCTTGTGCAAGAAGTTTTATATCAGTTTGTTATCTTCTTCGGACAGCATGTATCTTATCTTTTCATTGTTAGCATTCATGTTTGCTATTGAAGTGATCCTAACTTTCAAAAACATGTTTTACCAGTGAGCAGTGGGGGAGAAGTACACTGTTTAGCCAGGAGTGTTTCTACTAGTGGACACACAAAAAAAAGCTGTTAGGGAAGACCTGCTCTTCTCATATCCTTCAGGAAATTGTATCGGATTTTGCAAAAAAAGATTAATTGAGTTGGGATTGTAGTAGTCTTATTGTTCTCAGTCATGATGAATGTTTATGTGCCATTCCTTGTTTGTGAAATTCATCTTTTGTGTTTTAATACTGAGCAGATAAATCAGATGAAAAATACAGTTCAGAAAGTACTAGAAGTTGATGATTCAATAAGTGTCTTCATCCACTTATTTAATTTGTCATGTAGCATTTGAGTGTAGTACTGGTAAAGGATGTTTATTTAGAATCCCTTTTTCCTTTTCATAGGATACTCCGGGATTTATTGTAAACCGTCTCTTGGTGCCATATATGATGGAAGCTGTTCGACTTTTTGAGAGAGGTACTTGCTGGGATATTAACTTCAGGGAATGTTGACATATAGCACTGCTAAATGTTATATACCTTCAGAAAAGCCTTGGAATTCCCTCAAAACTTTCAGACCTTAAAGGCTGGAAGTCAATAGTGAACATCAAATATGAGCCAATATGTGTAGTTGGAAAGACCTTGTCTTCACTTTGAAATGTCAGTGTATGCAGAGTTGGAAGGTACTCGTTACTTGTGCGGAAAATTTCTGGTGGTGGAAAATGTTTCTGGTTTGGAGGTGACAAAGTGAGTGTAGTGCCATTGTAAAAATATCCTCTGCCAACTGATCAGGGACCTCCCTCTCTCCATCCCAAGAGATGTTAAAGAAAGTGGTTGAAAATACCATAGTGGGACCATTAGCAAAGTTCAATATATTGGGCTTGTGAAATAAAACACCAATTTTCAGGTGAAAATACTTGGTGTCACACTGTGGTACCGGCATACAAGTGATTTGCGCTCAACTATTGGCCCACAAAACCTCCTGTTCACTTTCTATCTCCTTTAGACATAGGTTCTTTAGGAATTCCCATCTTACTGTTGGTCTCTTAAGTTAATACTGAGGGTAGGTAGAAATAATCGCAAATCTCCAAAGAACCACTAAATTTTTCAAAGCATTGATAATTGTTTTGAAAAGAAAACAAGCCAATAATGTAGTGGATAAAAAGGAAATTATGGAGTATAATTGCTTTTATTTCAAGTGCTCTGCTCATAGCTGTGTGCTACTAAGAATGTCATTTGAAACATTTTGTTTTTGAAATCACTGCTTTTTTACAGATGAAAGCACTCCATTATCAGGATTCCACCAAATATGCTTTAAATATTAAAAATGTCTTTTATAGCACATGGAAGGGATGGTTTGATCTCCAGAAAAAAATATAAACCAACACTACTTGTTTATCCATCAACAGATGTACCTAATTACATCTCAGAGGGAGAAAAGAGCAAGTTTAGTGACTTGAAAGGCAAAGGCAAGGATGCGAGGGGGCGTTATTCTCTTAGAAAAAGTCACAATTTTAAGTAAAGTGTATGGGTGTTCCATTGTGTGTAAAAGAAGTGCCTTCATGTGACACCTATCATTATGCATATTTCAGGAGACAATAGAACTTTTAATTAAATGTAGAAGAAAACAGTCGCTGAGATTGTATGTTAAAAATTGACTGTTCTTTGCCAAGCAAAACAATATTTTGATTTCATCTTTATTCTTTCTGTGTTTTGTTCAACAGTATGATATTTCCAAACTTGTTAAAGTTGATTTATGAATTTTTAACTCTAATGAAATCTATTTAAAAAGCTGGTTAATTTTGAAACGCCTGATGGCTGTCTTCTGATTCATGTTTTCCATTGAATTAGGTTGAATTTTTATCATATCCTTTGTGTTAATTCTCAGAGTAGATGGTTGAGCCAGATTGTCATCCACATTAGTATGAAATTTGGGTCTCTTTCCTGGCAACCCCAAGCACTGAAATACCATTTTATTGGATCATTCCTTGAGTCTTTATTTATACCAAATCTCCTTGGGTTAAATGTGCGCTTTTGTATAGGCAAAATACCTTTAGTATATTAACAGTGATTTAAACAGCGGGCATATTATAAGTATTAATGTATGGTGGTCTGTACTGTCCTTTTCTTAGTGGAAAACCAAAAAAGCAGTCAGTCAAGTTTCTCTGGAAATCAGCTTTATACTAGGAGACATAGTATGAAGTAGGGGTATGACCCTTGTTTGCCCTGTTGCTATTTTTAATTGTATTGTAATGCAACTGTATACTGTCAGGTGTCCAAGCCCCAGGTTTGACAAACAAAGTGGGAAAAATCTGTTGATAGAAGTGTGTACATTTGCATCAACTTCAAGTGAGTTGAGGATTTCTGTGTGTTTGAATTTGGGGAACTGAAATTATGGTAGAATTAAGTAAGGCTAATTTTTCCAGTTTCTCAGAAATAAAATGTGGGGGGTTTTTTTTGTTTTGTTTTTTGTTTTTTTTTTTTTTTTTTACAAAAAAAAAGTCAGCTTTAAAGGGTAAAGGGAGATACATAAAAAATGTTACCACATACAGAACTTTCACTGAAGTTGTTGCCTTTATGAGAGATTTTGAAAATTTATTTCTAAGATTCTCTGATCTTAGGCATATAAATTGCATAGGTTATGTCTGCCAAGCTTTGACACCCTGAATGCCTGCACGTATTGAGCATGGAGGTTATTTAAAGAAGTACCTCTGACGTTTGTTTAACTTCATACTTTTTATAGGATCTACAAAGAAGTGCACTGCCTTTATCAAAATATGTATTAGAAATAAGCAGTAGAGGTGCATCTGCTTTCATGAAATATGCATTCCCAGCAAAAGAATGAGGTGAATATTAACTATGACAACGTGGCAATGCAGGATTTGTATTTTTATAGGCACAGACTGAAGTAGAAGTAACAGATTTCTGATAATTTTGATTTTTTTCTTTTTGAATACTATTTGAATTCACAAATTTAACTGCACCTGTACAGTCTCTTCAGGTCACTCCTAGCTGCCGCCTCTGGTGCTGATGACATCCTCTGGTGAAAGCTACTGTAACTAAGCATGTTACTCAGCTGCTACTGCTCCCCCCCGCATGCCCGCCTTGTCCATCAGCTGGATACCACTTGCCTTCTGGCTGTTGTAGAGTAAGGGTAGCTCTGCCCCGTGCATCATTCAAAAGCTGCTGCTGATCTCCTGAAGCTCAAATTGAGATCTTTCCTTACTTAAGACTGTTCAGCTGCCTCAAAAAGAAAAGCTCTTGATTCTTTGTAGTGACCAGTTCTTCCTCTGGTCTTTCTGATAGGTTGAGCACAGTAGCTGTGGCTCCATCAATAGTGTAGCAATCTATACTGAAATGCAAGAGGAAGCCAGAAAAATGGAAAGCAGGCCCACAGGGGCTTTTTTTTTTTTTCTTTGCGAGAGATTCAGCTTTATACTCCCAGCACGTGACTCCAGTTTTTGTGGTTCTGAAACGTGCAGAGATTTCTGTGAAGAGCTGCACCAGAGTGAAATAGCACCCTGTTAATTATTTATAAGTGGTGCCAAGTAGATGTGGAATCTTCTCTGTTCATCAAACTGTCAATCTTTTCTCTAGGAGATGCATCAAAGGAAGATATTGATGTTGCTATGAAGCTTGGGGCTGGCTATCCCATGGGTCCATTTGAACTGCTGGACTATGTTGGGTTGGATACCAGTAAATATATTATAGATGGTACTGCACGCTTATTTTCTTCTATTTTCACCCTTTTTAGCTACATTGTAGATGAACGTTCTAATGAAAATCTGACTCTTAATTAGTTTAAACTGAATGTTTATGGCATAGCCTTTTAACTGTTGAGGAGAAAGGAATGAGAATTCAGCTCAGGATGCTGTATGAGTACAGCATTTGTACTCTATACCTGTACCCTAAGCACATGGGGACAGAACAGTGGTGGTTTGGCTGACTTCATCAAGTTCCAGTGGAAAATAATAGTAACATTAGTGGAACTTTTTATATATCTAAAAAGAATCAGTAGGAAGAGAGACATGTACTGGAGGTAAGAAATTCTGATGAAGACCAACAAATGTTGAGACTCTGTATCCTATTTCTGCCAGCCTTATTTTCATCCTCAATTAATAGGAAACCCAGATGCAAGTATACCATCTCGCTTTCACTTCAATTGATATGTGGATGAATGTCAGTACAATAACAAAAAAAGACGTAATTGGTGGTGGCTTGTTGGTGGTTGTTGGTGGTTGTTGTATTATTTTGAATGAGCATCTTAAATATTCTCTGAGGCAGAATGTCACTTTCAGAATGGCATCTTCAATGAAACAGCTTTTGCTTTTAGCCAGTACTGTGGAGTAGTGTTAAATTGTTCTAACTGACCATGTCTTTCACAGGTAGAAATTCCTTGTACATACCTGTATTTCAGAAGTTATCTTTTTTTTTTTTAAAAAAGTGTTAAAAATCCTCAGTTGTGGAGATTATAAGGTGTTCGGAGTAGACTGCACCTGAAGACTAATTACTAGATTTGCTCATAATCATCAATACTGATCTGTGCTTTATGAAGCTGTATTGAAGGGTCTCAGAGAGCCTAGAATTAAGTTCCAAATCTCTGTCAGTTTTCTGACCTCTTACTATTTTTATAAGGAGGTGCAGATCTCTATTATCTTTGCATGTAAACAGAACTGTTACTAATTCATCCACTTCTTTTCTTCGACCAGGATGGCATTCATTAGAGCCCAACAATCCTCTTTTTGCACCCAGCCCACTCCTGAATAAACTGGTAAAAGAGAAGAAGCTGGGTAAGAAGACTGGAGAAGGATTTTACAAATACAAATGAACTCCAAACCTCAAGAGGTGTTAAACTATCTGTGTATGCTATTTGGCATTGCCATATTACAGGTGAATTCTGTTTAAACCTTCCCAAGGATGGCAGAGGCTACATTTAGAACATAACCGACCTCTGAATGGAGTGATTGCACTAGTTAACTATTTCTCTGCTGAAAGCTTGATTTGGTAGATTATTTTTTCTTGTAATTCTGAAAAGCTTTTTATGTACAGTGCCTTCATGCAGATATTGATTTTTCAGGTGCAGGGCAGAATGACAAGTGAATATATGTATTTGAAACATTATATTAACAAGAAAAATCCTAAAATAACTGCACTTTTCTTAAAAATAAAATCTTAAGCAATTCTGTATTAAATGTCGTGGCTTGCAGTTGATGTACTTGGTTGTAGTCCACTGGGTGGCAGTCTCTTTTCATGCTGACAGATGTAGCAGTGGAAAGGCAGTAAGTTGTTTTGTTAGGATTTTTCTTAAATGCAGTGCTAATCTGTAGGTGTGAATTACAGTGCCTTGAACAAGAATTTTTTGAATGTCATACTTTTTAAAAATAAAAATAAAAATTCTGCAATGGCAGGCTGTCACCTGGACAGAAGATTCCCCATACAGCATTTAAAAGCAGAACTCGTGATTAATTTTGGGATTTTCTGGCATTTTCAACTACCAGTTGTGGGTCTCCTTTTGCTAGGTGCTGTAGAAACAGTTAAGAGGTAGTTTCTATTTTGAAGGGCTTAATACATAGACTTATTTTTTATTAACTAAGATAGGAATCTGGTGAAAGCTTCTGTATGCTTTCTAGAGTCCTGTAAATTGGCTTTATGCACTGGCTATTAATTTTGTCATTTTTACACACTACAATACTACTGTAGTTTACTACTTCAGGGGATTGAAATTGGAGTCTGTACTGTATAGGTGTCTGGCTGTGTGAGGCATGTTCTGTTTTGCAACTTTTATTTCCTTGGAGCTTAACAGAGCCTGGATTTGTTCATGGCCGGAGCGCTGCAAATCCTGCCTTTTTTCCAAATACTGCAGAGCAAGTGGGTATGAGGGTTGGAGTTCCAGTTCAACTGAGTAGTAGCCTTCTTTTACTTCATGTATTTTGGATCTGCAAACTGAGTGCTCATATATATTTTTCAATTACAGAAATTACTAATAATTATTGAAATCTAAGTTGCCTCTTCCTCCTTCCCCCAACATATAATTCAGACTGCATGTAAAGAAACAGGTTGACAGATGTTAATTTCCTTGCATACGATCACACAAGAAATCTCTGAGAGTAAAAATTGTTGCGGGGTTCCTCATTACAGATCTTCTGATTTGGAGACGTTTGTCTTGAAAGAAGAGGGTGAAAGGAAAGAAATGGTACTTTACTAACACATTGTTAAATTGAATTGGTTTTCCTAAAATACAGTCTGCTTCTTGCACCTGAAGTCTGTTTCACTGGAAGGTTCTTAGTGCCTGTAGTTCAGTTTAGTGACTTTTAAGTGCTGCAGGGTAAAGTTAGCTTCAGAACTACTGTTTTCAGTAGTAAATAAAAATGGAAACATGTATTACTTTTGTGTCCTAAACAACGCTACTTGTTTTTTGCAAAAACATTTTGGCAGAATTAACTTGATGCTGCTCCTTTTACTTGGAAGATCGTCTTTATTTTTAATTTTGAAATGCTTAGGTTTATAGCAAGGCGTAGGCTATTTAATAACAAATCTGCAAAATATTTTTCACTATTAAATGTGATATTTTAGAAAAACAAACTTTCTCTAAAGCAGTGTTTTCCTTTCAGGAGCTCTAACAGGTACAGTATGTATGTGTGTAATATATACAAGAAACCTGAAAGAGGCATTTCTAAGTTCGGCTTGCTATTTCAGAAGAGACTTCTTTTTGTCTGCAGCAAATAGGCCACGTGGAGGTACTTTACTGGAGGGTGGGGATGGTTTATTTTATCAGTGTGTGGAGTACTGTGCCAGGATGAGCAGAAATGAGGTAAAGGGCCAAAACTTCAAACACTCTCCTTTAAATCTACATCGGAACGCATAGTGGTAGTTGAATGACAGAGGCCATTGAATCAAGGTAAGTCTTTTGTTTTGCTCCTCAGTGAGGAGGTGCGGAGGATGTAGAAGTCCCTTCTTGGGTTCAAGATCATGATGAAATTAGTAAGGAATAGGATATTAAATAGTCACTCCTGATTTGCACAAGAATTTCTGCAGCTTTGACAGTTTAAAGATGTCTAGGAGGCTTAAAGATTGAGTAATAAAATAAAGGAATTGTCTGCCTCCACCTTTCCCTCAATAAAGATTATTTCCCAGCCCTTGCTGTGCCTGGACTTGATGCAGAGGTACATGAGCCACCTTCCAGTGCATGTAGTGTTTGTGAGTGGAGGGGAAACTTGTGCTAGTCACGTACCTCAGACTAGGACATGGTACATTAGACCTGCTCTCACCAGTCAGCTCTTCCTGTATTTTTATTAATAGGGGAAAAGAGACTGTGGAATAAAATGACGGATAGAAGAGAAAGGAGGAAGGGTGTTTGGTTTCCCTCGTGGCCTACTTTTAAAACCTTTGGTCTTCATTATCCTTTTTGTCAGCAGGCCTCACAGATTTAGAGCGTTTGCCCCACTTCGGTCAAAGCTTTGAGATGTATGCTTGGCACAGCCTGGGGGCAGCTTGACAGCCAACAGCTGAGGAGTCGGATGTGAGCCCAGCTACTGCAGCTGGGAAGATGGCTCCAGATTCAGCATCTGGGTCATTTCAGTTGCCAAACGTGCTCCATCTATGGTCATCCTAGCTGCTGATGCAGCTGGGAGAAGACAGGAGCACAGCAGACTTTACAGAAGGAATTGAAAGCAGAATCTTAATTGGACTGGAGGAGGATGCTCTGCAAGAGCGGTTTATGGAGTGTAAAGTGCAAGAGGCAGCAATAAAGTTTGATCCAAAGAGGAATTAAGTGTGTAGATGTTAAAATTTGGCTTTGCTCTGACAAATGAAATACTCTCCATTAATGCCACTGAGCACAATAATGCTTGTACGTGGGTCAGTAGTAACAGCTGCCTGTTTGGTAAGTGCAGATGTCCTGAAGTTCCAAATTTGCATCTGTGTTTGCAAAAATCATTAAGTTTTTCCAATCTATTACTGTAGGAGATAAATTTTCTTAGAAGATAACGGATGTTGACTTGCAGTATGGATTTGAATCTGGAATGGAAAGTGGTGTTTGTTGCTTCTTCCTTCCTTCATTATGGGGACTTGCAGAACATTACCTTGGTAGGAATTTAGTTGGGAAAACATCATTGCCAAAGAATTTAATGTATGTTAATTGTCTGCTGATGAAGTTTAGCCCATGGAAATGAGTAGCTGCCTTGAAGTGAGTAGCCCAGCTCTGTCCAGATGGGAGTTTTGTGAACCTATGCCTTATTTTACAAAGTAGGAAGAAGGGCTGACTGAGCAACTGCATAAAACAAAATGAAAAGGTATCTTTTTTTAATTTCTTAGCCAAATTGTATTTTTCCCCCAATCCATCTGACCCAAGGGTTTTGAAGTGACAATGCAAATGTCCTTCAAAAAACAGTTGTTACCAACAGCAGGCTATGGACAAGACTGGAGTTAACTCCAGCATCTAGCATGGGCTCTTCAGAGCCATGAGATCCAGCCCAGTGCTCCAGCAGTGAATCAGGCCTCTGCAAACCATGGTACAGTGGCTTCAAAGTGAGATTCAGAGTTTTGCTTTCGTTTTGTTTTCTTACTGCCATATTTGGTTGTGCTCCTGGTGTTTGTTCTGTGGAAAAGACTCTTGTCACGCTTTTAGATATCTATGAAACTTTTGAGGTTGGTCAATCAATCTCTTCTGTAGGTCCACTTACTATAAGTTAATGAATGTTTAACAGGCTGGAGAAGATAAACTCACTGCATGTAGCTAAGTGTAGTGAGATGTGATTCTCTGGTTAAATCTGTACTTCTTAGAAAGAGAAGGGCATCTGAAAAGGGGTCTTTCCAGTTTTCTCACCCAAACGGTTGTCTTTGTGTGAAAAGGTCTTGTGTGTTCCTGACTTCGTGCCAGGCTTTGGTCAGTAAAGTCTGCAAATGAGCTGGATGTAAGCTAACTTGATGTAACGTACTGTGGTCAGAAAGGTAGGTGCTGGAGGATGTAGGTACTAGCAAACGATCTCTGTTGGGTTACTTTGTTGTTTAATTGCAGTGCAGCACTGAGGTCTGAGATCCCCGAGGACAGTGGTGTTGGGGTGTGCACAGTGCAGTAGCGTAAAGGTGTGGGGATTGCATTGGCCCTTGGGAGGGGGGTAGAGTATGATCAGTCATGAGAAAGTACAAGTTGTTTCTGCTGCTGTGTTGGGAAAGCACTTCTGACTTTATTTCATGAAAAATTCTTCTTGCAGAGAAATTGGAGAACTTGTGTGAAACTACAGCTGCTTGCTGTTCTCTAGTGGATTCTTTGTGTAAGCATCCACTGCACAGCATCGTGAGATACGGAATGTTTTCTATGTCTCAGAGTGTTGCTCTTCAAGCTTGTGTCCATTTTGATAGATCTGTAGCTGATGTTTTTTTGCAAATGTTCATACTAATAATTTTTATTAAGCTATCAACACATAATTGCCAAAGTTTAATGCATGCTTGTTATTCTTCCATCTAGAGAAAGCCACTTTACAGTACCAAGTGGCATTAAAGATGTGGGCAAACCAGAAGCAGTTCTTATAGTTTGCAGTGACCAACTTTCCCTAAAAATTTAGTGCTGGCAGTTTTGGAGTTATTTTTTTTAAGAGAGGCAGCAGTCGTCTTGCACCTGTAGCTATGGTGCTATGCTCTTACTTTTCTAACTAGTACCACAGCAGTGACCCACATCTCAGTATTTTTATTAACTGCAGTTTGCAACCACATGAGCAATTATAAAACTGACCTGAATGATGCCTATTTCCCTGTGCTTTTTGGGAGAGCTGAGACCAGAAGCAAAAGCAGATGCTGTGATTCTTTTGGGAGCTAGATCTTTTCATGTTACGTGTTCCTTCAGTAGCTTTTCCTGTTGTTCACAGCCAGAGGGAAGTGCTTGTGCTGAATTGTGTTAGAGAAAGGTTAAGTAGAGCCACAATCTGGTAACTGTAAAGATGATTTGTAGACTGATCTCTTGAATTTTATGATCTTCTCAAAAGTTCACATTAAAACTGAAATCCCTTTTTACGTACCATTTGCTATCCAGTATACTTTTCCATTTATAAATGCAGTGCTATGCAGAGTCTTAAAATAAATGTATATCATCACAGAACAGGATGTAATGAGGTCTGGGGTTGTTATAATATATTAATCAGATTTAGGTTTGTATGCCCATGGAGCAGCTTTGCACTTGTTCAATTCACTCTTTTCTTTTATTCCCTTAGAGGTTTTCTGTTTAGTTTTCTATAAATTGCAAATAACTCGCAGCAATGCATTCTTTGCAGAGAATGTAGCACCATAGGGCTCTACTGCTGGCTGGATGTTTTGGTTGCTTCTGGGATAGGAATAACACAGAACACCAAAACTAGTTATTAAAGGAGCAGTTTCTTTTGTCATGTGGTGGCTTGAGGCATCACAATGAGGCATAAGGCCAAGTTGTGTTTCCAGCCTTGGGTCAGATGCTGTAAGTTGGCCAGGGCACAGGCGGATATTTTTGCACAAGGCTTTTGCTTGGCGGGCACTGAGGAACTTGACGCTTACTTTGGCTGTTTCATGCTGCCAGATAACAGGATTTTTTTCCTAGCCTGTTGTTCACTGCTACTTTGCTTGGTGCATCTCTGTCCTGCCTGGTAACAGCTTCTTCTATTCTGGTCCCATTTTTCTGCCAGCAACCGCTTCTAGGGTGGTTTTCTGTAAATGGACAATCCCTTACAGTATTCAGTAGTTAAAGAATGCAAAATTTTTGTCATTAGTAACCTAAACCCCCCATTTGGAGTCTTGGCTTCAGCAACAAAAATCTTGTGGATTAACCACTTTCACCAGCAAGAGGCTTTCTGATGAGCTGTGGGAAGAAGTGTATGCTTGGCGGTAGGTCTACAGTAAACAGCTGGAATTTGCATGTGGTGAATTAGCACCAAATAAAATCCCCCTTTTTTTTGCTTAATTATGCTTGCATACTCAAATGGATCTATTAAAGGTTTGTGCAATAGAAATTGGTAAAACCACACGTTTACAATAAGTGGGTTTTGATTGTGCACAGACTGAGATTTGTCTGCTCTGCTGGTGGCAGGGCATGTTGTAGGTAACGTAATGGTCTGTGATCTGATGAAGGGACCGCTCTGTTCCCTGACTCCTCTGCATGCAGCGATGCCCTGGGCCGCATTGAAGTGCTCCAGCCATTGGAAGCCCTTGCGTCAACTCTGAATCTTCAACTACTTTACATTGACTTTGTTTGAGACCTGCTGTCTTGAATCCTACAAAGCTGCAAGCGTAAGCAGATGTAAGATATCCTGCATTTATATTTCACAGGCTTTTTAGTCGTCGTTTTTTTCTCTAAAGAGGCTGTAGAAGGTGAAATGTTTCTGACAACTGCTTGAAGTCTTATTTCTCTGAAGACAACAAGAGGGCTAATGGGTTCCTTACAGCTGATGTTGCAATTCTGCTTTGCAATGTAGGGTGAGGTTTCTAAAAGCCTTTGTTTCAGTTGGAAGCCTAGTGATGCTTTTCCAAATGTCTAAGCAGGTGAAGCATCTAGCTTCCAATGATTTCTTTTCAGCACTGAAAGGCCTCTCAGAACTTAAAGAAGTGTTTAAGGAAGAGCCTGGGTTTGGCAGTCCTAGCTTTATTTAAAACTTGAACTTAATTTTCAAAAGAATGGGGAATATTAGAGGAGAACTGGCCTGGATTTTAGCAACAAGTTTCCCCCCCCCCCCCCCCCCGCTCCAGTTCTTGAGAGAACGTGAAAGGAGACTGCTGGTTTCAGCCTTTTCCTTCTCTGTTTGGTGTTTATCCAGTCTCTTGAACACAGAATCAGTTTTAGGAACAAAACTCTGTTCATGCTGCTGATTCTTAATTTCAGGTAGTAGCAATCAGACTGTGCTCCTAACAGTCAGAAAAAATACTCCTCCTGGTTTCTTCACCTTCCCACTTCATTTTCTTTTGAGCCAAAGGGTTACCACAGCTGCTTATGCATGGATTTCTGGGTGCTACCATGACATTAGTGTCAGGGAGCGAGCAGCAAAAGTTAAGCACCCAAAATAATGTTTCAAGTGCTTAAAAAACCCTTGTGTGAGTCCTTTGAGGAAGGAGTCTGGGTGAAATAGGCTACAGGGAAATACTTCATTGAGAGAGAGACGACTTGAATGAGACTGTGGATTCTAAAACCCAGTCAGGGTGCTTTTAGGAAAACGGCAGTGTCTGTTAAGAGTGAGATCTATGATAAACGTTTAAGTAGTTCACTGTAGGAGACAGAAGATCCTTAGAGCATTTAATTGATTCAGTATTAGAGAGATGAGGTTTTTAAAGTGGTAAATTTTTCTTTTAAAAGGACAATATGGGGGGGGGGGGGAGATGCTGTTAATTTCATGAGTGGTTTTCCTAATACCATCTTTTTTATTTCTTTAAACAAAAGCATTCATTGGAACCAAGGAAGAACTCTTTCTCTTTCTTAGAGACTTGGCATTTTGTTTTTGGCCAAGACTGAAAGCTATTGTTGCCTAAGCTGACGCTAAACTGGCAAATCTATGAACTGAAGCCAGTATTGTTACTTAGATCTAAATTTGTAAGGACATTTGGTTGTCTTAGAATAGAAGTTGAGCATATAGTTTACCTCAAGGGCAGAGGTAGCATGTTGGTGGAAGAGAAGAATAATGGCAAATGATGATGGATGTCTCAAATGGTCATGCAATAGAGACGAGCTTCACCCACAGGCTCACTGCTTTTTGGCAAAGGACAGAGCTTTTCGATGGTGGCAGCTAACATGACAACGAGAAGAGTTTCCAGTCAAGACTGTGATTTTGAAAAACCGCTTTTATTGTGGTTTTAGGAAATTATCTGTTTCAGTGACAGGTAAGATTGGGTTTAGCTATGGCTGGTATCAGTTTGACTTAGAACTTCATTTTAAGTCACGTTATGAGAGTAGTGCAAACCCCCAGGCACCCAGCTCAACTTACAACTGATTTATATTGAAATTGGGAATTTAAAAATCAATCTAAATAATTAAATGAAATCAGTCTAAACAAAGGCAGTGCTCCTACAGCAGGCTATCTTGATTTAAGTATAGCAGTTTGCTAAGGCTTGCTTGCCCACAAAGCTTGCTTTCTTTTCACTAATAGTCCATGCAAATTTTTGGCTACTGGCAGGGAAGGAGAGAGCTTTCTCTGCCTTCTGCGTGGGAGGAAGTTCTTTTGGAGAGCTTGCTGGATCTACTGAGGAATAGAGAGAGGAGAAGTATCAAAATTTGATATCTGATGTGGCAGCTGGAAATCCAGCATGTGTTAAAGGATTTTAGATACCTTTGAATAGAACCGATTTCAAGATGTGAATTAGCAAGGACATCCTTCAACCCCAACTAGTGTATGCTCCAAAGAACTTTGCAGGCTTTCCTGTCCTGTTTAGGAGTTGTCATGTCTATAAATTACCCAATTTAACTAAGTATTGGCCGTAATGTCTGAAAAAAGAAACGGATGAAATTTGTTAAAGGGACAGGTGAGAAAGTGCTGCCTAGTCTCCAGTGTTCAGCAGTCGTAGCAGTGATGGGTAGTTGGGACTGGTGTTATGCTTTTCCATTTCGTCTTTTCTGTGAGCTGCTAGTTCTGCTTCCCTGGGATCATGGAAGGGTAATGCTGCAATACTGCACAGTAGTAGATAGTTCAGCTGAAACACTTAAATCCGCACCCATCAACTTAACTCTGTTGTCTTAGCTGTTCTCCGAGTCATCACCGTTGGCTCTGGAAGTGTGGTAACTCCCAAACAAAAGTGACAAGGGGCTAAGCTAGTGAGACAGCTGTTGGAGTAGGGTGATCTGAAGAATTCTTTGAATGTTGGTTGATAAATACAATGTATTCCATGTTTATATGATTGTGTGGTAGCAGTTATAATAACTATATCTGTAGTGCAGTTGCATGCATCTCATTTAAGATATCCCTTAATTCTTCTGTCTGTGGTTTACAATACTTACATATAATCATATCTGATCCTCACAATGTATCTGTGAGCTAAGGAAGTACCATCCTTGGAATGTGCGTGGGGAACAGATATACAGGGAAATCCTTCCTTAGATTGACTTGAAAATAGTCTTTTCACCCATTCTTTCTTCAAACGGTACTTATTCCCAAACTGGACTGAATGAAGATACAGTATAGGTGTTAGACCTGTGCTAGATCGAAGTCCATCATTTTGTATTCCTAGGAAATCCAACATCAGGTCATTGGAAAGGGGAGACTGCTTCCTGGCGGGTGAGAGCACTTAGCAGCACTGTTCCATCAGCAGGGAACTGCCCGTGAGGACAGGGCAGGAGCAGAGGGGTCAAACACAAGAGAGAAGGGAATAAACTGCTTGGATATTGAGAAATTGCTTGCTGTTCTGTTTCAATAAGTAACTTCACTAAATTCACACTTCAAAAAAAAAGAAAAGAAAAGGTGGGGAGTAACTGCTTTCGAGTACCACCACAGGCAGAACTAGGCTGCTCAGTGGTTAACTGAGTGCTGTGAGTGGTTTTATTTCTGAGTCATGCACTTATACCAGTCCCACACAAAGGGAAACTTTTAGGCTGTATGTCAAAGTCTTCCTTATGCAATCTGAATTTTCAAACGGTGACTAAACCCACTCATTGTTAATTTTATTGAGGGACTTTAGATTAAGGTGTTTTGATGTGAATTCTTTCAGGATATTGTACTAAAAAGTTGGATAGAGTTTGAGCTAGCAGGTTTTTACAGGAAAAAAAAAAGCAGCAGGCAATTCTGTGATTCCTCAGGCATGGTTTGTTTGCAAATACGATTACTGCCTATCTAATTTAGGATTGAGTGGAGAGGAAGAAGTTGTTGCTGATGGCATTAGTCATGACAAAATAAAACAGATTTCACAGGAGAAGAAGGAAACCTATTCCAGGGCAGAAAAAGCAGCAACTAGATTTTAAGAATCCTGTCCATCTCAGGCTTTGAAACTTCATCTCAGTAGCCACTGCCATGTTCTGGTGTGTACCATCTCCTCTTTTATTACCCAGCACTTCACTTTCACAGGCAGGTGCTGAGAAAACCTAACCCTTACATAGCATTTTGCTTTGTCAAGATCAGAGTCCTTGTTTCTGTGGCTTGTTCTCTCTTAAAACAAGACACGGAGATGGTCCTACCTCAGCCTAATCAATATCCTGCAGGACTTTTTAGCCAGTTTTCCTAGCTGTAGGAAATCAGTCCAAATTCAAAGAGTTGTCTCTCCAAGTAAGCATCTCAACCATCACTAGGTTGTGGAGTATGTTATTTAGTTACCTTTTCCCAGCACAGTGAGCAGGACAGACCAGTTCTTGGGTGAGTTGCTCTTCTGGGATGAGGCAGGTGGAAATTTTTCTCCCAGCTCTGCTGGTTCATGTTGGTTTTCCATAGTTGAGAGGGATGAACAAACCTGTCCCTTACTTGTATGTGTTGGGTTTCTGGGATGTGGGATGGGCGAGTTTATCAAAATGTGTTTTGTAGAAAATCATACACACTAAGAAAACCTTAGCATCCCGGGCCAGGCAAGCAGTGACCATTATCTCAGCCAAGCAGACACTGCTCAGTGACGTTATGGTTCTTGCAGGAGTGTGCCAGCCAGAGAGAAGATGTAATCTAAAACCCATGGCCTGAAGGTATGAGTATTTACCTGGATGGGGAGCAGAATTTTAGTCCTTACTTTGACCTGGCTGAAAGCTGATGGTTAAGAGGTTCATTTCCCATATTTCTGGCAGGTATGTCCCTTTTCCTGGGACCGCGGATGCTTGTTTGCTTGCTTGCTTTCTAAAGCTGGTCTTTGTATCTGTGAGGAGCCTCACAGGCTAAATGCATACATTAATCCAGAGGATCTCTTCCTGGCCTGTCATGTGGAAAAATGAATGTGTTCGGTTATACGTTCTAAGTTTCTGGCTTCATCTCAGAATGTCTGTGTTTACAGCAGGCCATTTCCCTGCTACAGCTGGTCTCCTTTGGGGTAGCTGCCTTCTGAGCCCGGTAGTTTTGTCACTGACCCGACTCAGGAGAAATGTGTTCATAGGTGAAGGGCTTCTTGCTATCTGCGGAGTTGCTTCTTTCCCCCGTAATGTTCTACTTTGTATTAGGTCCTTATGCTGGAGGAGAGCCTGCCTGGCGTGTTAGCCCCCTTGGGAATGCAAGGGAACAAGCTGCAGGTAAGTTATCAGAGAGGTTACTGGGCATTTCTTAGTCTCTGCATTGTCCTTAATTTCCTGCCTGTCTTGCTTTAGCCTAATTAGCCGCCACCTAGATCAGAGTGGGAGGCCATCAGGAAAGAGGGAATGGTTGCTTCAAAGCCTTGCGCACTGTTGCGGTTTCAAAGGAGCGCAGATGAGTGATGCTCCGGATTCTGCTGTCCTACAGCCTGGAGCAAGGATTGGATCCTTAAGGTCCCATGTTTGCTGCAAATTGACCTAACCGTCAAACTATCGCTTGTGCAGCTTACTGCCTTTTCTCTTAGCTAATCCAACGCGGAAACTGCATCAGAAGAGAATTCTCTAGAGCTGGTGAGTCCCTGTAAGCAGAACCAGTCAATCTGTCATCGCTCACTGTGTGCGAAGCCCAGGCTGGCCTGGGGCTTTGTTCTTTTATGTAACAGAGGGGAAGTGGCTCTGGTCCAGGTGATCCAGAAGCCTGAGGAGCCAGGCCGTCCTGTGATGTTGGCCTGGTGGGCTGCTGTAAATAATCCTGGCTCAACTGCCCTGTTCTGTGTCTTTGCCCTTTGCCGTTTTTGCGGTGAGGGAAGGGTGAAAGACGTGTGTTTCCTAGCTGCCGGGATATCTCCTGTGTTTATGAATGGGACTACCTGTACCGTGATCTGCACAGAACTGGTTTTGGCACATGCACGGAATGAAGTAAGGAGGGAGAGAGTGGGTTTATGAATGCTTGTACAGAAGCATCTGGATAATTAACTCAGCCATTAGGTAGGAGCATTTAAATCCTTAAAGACATTTTCTGGAGGAAATACAGGGTAATCATCTCCTTGGGCACGCAAGAGAGACATGGTTAGGTGCTGACTTCTGCCTTAATTGGACATGGGGAATTTAGGTGTCGTTTTTGAGTCTCACCTGGAATAATCTGTTTGGTAGCACAAGGAATTACACTGAGTCTTACAGCCAGGATACCACTGTCATGATTAGGCCATTTTTACTTGCTCATCTGTCTCCACGGTCAAGCTGGTGCAGCTCAATTTGCTCTTTCAGTCCCAGAGGAACAGATGCCCATCAGCAGCGGGGGGCAGGAGCCGACACCGACCCAGCTCACAGAGGGGATGCCAGGACATCGCGGTTACTGTGCTTCAGGTGCTCTCATGGGAGCATCCCAAGCCTCGTGTGTTAGTTAACCTTTCCCATAGCTGCTGTATGAGAAAGGCCTTTGATCTATGAATGAGCCCAACACATGGTGCTTGCTCACTGTATGTTAACAGCAGAGATGTTATTTTTAGCTCCTGAATTCTTTTCCACCTTCACTATTAGAGCTGATGTCCTTTCGTCCTTAAGACAGGCAACCATTCACTATATCGTGTATTGAGGAGAATGTGCTACATAAGGCTAACACCTCCATTGGGAACAATTTTTTTTTTTTTTTCAAAATGGCTAAGAGGCTTTTTAAATAGCCATTAAAAAAATCTAAATAAAGTAGTTGCATTTTAAAAGGTTTTAAAAAGAACTGTTATCTTTGGAACGTGTAATTTAGAGAACTCGCTGCAGTAATCCTTGATTTAGAACAATTACTGCACTTTAAAAACAAAAACCAAACCCAAACCAAAAACCAGACAGGTTTCCAGCAAAGGCTGGGATAACTGACTGGAATGGAAATGTAGCCAAGTCTTGCAAAACTGCAGTATACAGTTGCTGTTCTCTCAGAGGTCTTTCCTCCTGCCATCTGAGAGTGTTCCCTTGCCTGGTCACTTGTTTTGCTTTTTTTAACGTAATCACTAGTTGCTAGAAATAAATATTGCAAGGGCTAATATGCTGGTTACCTGCTTACAGTTGGGTTTGTGTGCAGTGCATGCTGCTTTAAGAGGAAGCTGTTTTATAACATTTTTAATTATGAAATTTCTTATGCAACAGAGTTTAAGGGTCAGTTGTAAACAATCTAATCACAGAGCTTCCTTAGACAGTAACTCACCCATGTCATTTCTTGTAGCTCAAGCCTGATTCAGTCCAGTCTCACACCAAACAAGATTCAGGAGCTAGAATACAAGGTATGCTAATTCAATGTACAGTTCGTAACATTTCTTTTGCAGTGGTGCTCACAAAACATTGGAATAGTTTCTGGCTACAGTGTTGTGGTTTTTTTTTTTTTTCCTTCTGAAGTCCTTTAGTAGAAGTCGGGCAGCTGTGGCTGCTTTTCAAACCCGTGGAATACCAGTCCCTGAACAAAAGGGGAAAGATGTCAGAGAAGTTGCTGGTGGTGTTTGGGGCTTGAAGGCTCAAAACGCCTGTTTCCAGTTTTGAAGCATGCAGGGGAGCTGCTCGCTGTCATGGGAAGGTCTCAGGGCACCACTGGCAGTAGGCAGGCCATGCCCATGCTCCGGACCATGAAACCTGGCCCTCCGCAGCTGATTCTGCAGCCAGCTCCAGTCCCTGGCTGCAGGATAATTTATACAGCTGTAAGAAATTTAATCCTAGTCTCCTACCCCTTGTGCAGGCACAGGCTGCGTCCAGAAAGAAGGGAATCCATACTCCTGATCATCAGCTTAAAACCACTGCTGTGTACACTAAGATCTTAGCAGGAAACTGACGATGGAGGGAGGGATCACAGACCCTGGTACTTCCACTTGGGCCAAATCTAACTGAGAAGCATAAGGGAGCACAGAGCCTGTCCACTCCTTATTCCTGGTATGAAAACAAGAGACTTCTGCTCTCTTTAGGAAGAAAAATAATCATCCAAAATGACTTTACTTTGGGTGAGCAAACAGCCGAACAGACACAAGACACATTGCATGTCCTACAAGGGAAGCCTGAGCCAAAAGTCTTCAGCCTTAGAAGTGACCAGCCCTTCCTGGGCTTGCTTCTACCTTTCAGGGATTCTACTCCATTAAGTGTGAGCCATTCTCTTTTTTTTTTTTTTTTTTTTAAGCCAGACAATTGACTTCAGTTTTATTACAAAGCTTTTATTAAAAAACAAATGCTCAGCACATTAACTCAAACTGGAATGACAAAAAAAAAAATCGGTTGACAGTATTTTTTTTTAAAAATTTAAAAGGTAAAACCCAAAAAAAAAGAAAATTAAAATAATTAAGGGTTTTTAAGGGGGCAAAGGCTGTGCCTTATATTTTTAAATGCAGTCAGATTTGCTTGATGTATTGCTATGTTTACAGAGTAGATGATGCAAGACTGACGTGTCTACTGACCAGCTGACTGTTGTTACAGTTAATTAGTTCTATAGGACGCTGTATTATATAGACTGAGAGGCCACTATTTGTTACAAATAGTTTAACAAAAAAGCCACCTTTTTTCCATACAGGCTTTTCCTTTGGCAGAAAAAAAAAAAAAAAAAGAAAAAACCCTTTTATTTAAAAAGTTTTTCAGATTTCTGACACTTGTTTAAAAGCTCATACCTAGTAAAATATACACCAAAGAAATTACAAACTAAAAGTTAAAATATAAAAGCATTCAAGTTTCTTAAAAAAGCTAAAACCAAAATTGATCCTGTCGCACCATTAAATAAAAAGAAGGTTGAGTGTGTCATCCTGGTCCAGGCAAATTCCATTCCTTGATGTGCTGTATGGGGCAGCTGTGGTCTACATTACTCTGTTGGCTGAAGCAGGCAGAGACAGCCACGCTACTTTGTTTGCTGACTTGATATGGACACAGATGAGACGGGGGCTTAAGAGTGCAAGGCAGAGGTGGAGTGAAGACAAAAGCTGCTCTGCTGACCCAGGAGCTCATTTGCTCTATTTATATCGGGGCTGGACCTCGTGATAGTGAAGGATTTTGGCAGTGATTGTCTTTATGATTCAGTGTCTCTAGCAGTGACATCAGGGTGAATGACATCCTAGACAGACTCCTCGGGGGTGGTCTGTGTGGATGAAGGACACACCTAGGGTTTAACAAGCTTCCATCTCCAGAAGGGGTCCTGGTGTCGCCGCCTTTGCTTTGCAAGTTGAGAAAGCATTTCTTTTCCCACCTACAGGAAGGGGAGGAGAGAGAGAGAGTGTGTGAGATAGCTAGACTATATGAAGCTCTCTTTTTTTTTTTTTTTTTTTTTTTATTAAAAAAAAAAAATCCTTCAAAGAAGCTGGTGAAGGGTCACTGTAACTCTATGACACAACTGTGTTAGTGGAATGTGTCCTTTGCAACATCAAGGTGAAGTGCAGAGTATTTCTGTTTGCTCTTGGTTGAAATTTGCAAGAATATTTATAGAGAGTACTTTGGATTGTAAATAGATGTTGACACCAACTAAGAAGGTGGGGTTTTAAGCTATTTAGACATTCAACGTATTACAGAAGTAATTCCCTTCTGTAGTGGATTTCATTTATCTAGAACATTTGACCCAGATATCAGTAACAAAACTACACATCCTCACGCTTTGGTACTGCAGTGGTTGAGTCAATTAAACCGCTACCTCAGAGCCTCAAGCTCTACTCCCTGAGGAAACGAAGAAATGCTGTCTTCTGTAAGCAGCTGGGTAGAGGAATGTGATGGGTGAGGCTTGTGTGAACACTGACCCTACCATGCATCCACACGACTGGGGAGGATTCATTCTGCTCTTCAGCCGACTAGGGTACATCTTGCAGTTCCGTAAAGCCATGGGCCTCTGACCTAGCAGTGAAGTTCACTAGGATCTTGGAAGGATTTATGTTCTTACACCATGTGAAAAGGCCAACAGTGCAAGCCTGGTAGGTATAGCTCATCCAGATAGGAACAGTTCCTCACCGTTAGGTCTCTGGGTTACATCAGCTGACTGACTCAATTGCTAACTCAACCATCACCCCTGCCCTTCTGACCCAGACAACTGGGTTGTAACAGGGACTTCACCCAAAGACTGTCTAATGAGTCAGGCATTTTTCCACAGATGGGCACATGCTCTCCAGTAATGGGCTCAGGACTATTGGTTTCTCAAAAAAATCTATGTTAACCTCTAGGCCTCCGGGTCCTACTCAACTGCCAAACAAGTAGAGGTTTCAACAAGCAGAGCTTTTGAGAGTGACCAAAATTAGCACAGGAATGCAGTTTGGTGGAGAAGGTGAGCAAATTTTCACCAGAAGCAGCACAAAATGCTTAGTCACACAAAGAAGATAACACTGTCAGCATCTTGAATCATGCACAGCAAGACAGAACAAGTTTATGAAGAAATGGTGTAAACCACAAGTCAAACTTCTGTTAGACCAATCATTATAGATAGACTGCTTTGAGCCTAGAAGAGCCACAAGCAGAATTAATCAGCAAATACTACAGTAGCAGTATTTTAAACCAGGGCCATCTATAACTGGGCACCCACCTCCCATCTGCTGCAGCTTTGTGTAAGCCACTACAATGCAACACGTTTTGACCATACTGGTTGACTCCAGCTCCAGAATAAGGAGTCACCCAGGCTAACGTACTCCAGTGTGGAAAGCGTCCAAAACTGTTTTTGGACCCTTTGATTTTAGTGAGCGCAAGCTGAGGCCCCAAACAAATTGACTCCTCATCAGAGGCCATCCACACGACTGTTGTTTTAGTGGAAAGTTGAGGACACTGAAAAAGTTTAGCTGCAGACTAAGTAAGGTAGAAAGAACAAGCACAGATTCATATCAAACTGTCCTGTAGAGCTTTAATTTGAAGGACAGTCCACTCCCCCCCAAATACCACCATCCCTGCTACATAATGAATAATTTCCACCTGCTGCTGGTAGCCACAAAAGGACCTTCAAAGCCACTGTGGCCTCTTAAACAGCACAGCTGAAAGTCCACTGGCAAACCAGTGGTTTCAACAGAGGTGGTCTGTATTGACTAATTCAGTTCCTATTTCCTCATAAAACCAGCCCAAGTCCCAACTAAAAAAAGCCTTCTGAGCTTCCTGCCTTCTTTTTTTTTTTTTATAAAGTAGCGCAGTGCTCCGTAACACATGCGGATCAAAGAGCTGCAAAGGGCTCTACCTTTCCAAGGAGCACGAAAAAGAGAGGCCAAGCAAACAGCAGAGGAACACTGGGGAGAGCACCCTGCAGCTTTATATTTATTTTGTGCCTTTTCATCCCAGATTTTCAAAGGTTTGGTCCAGGTTGCTCTTCCTGGGAAGGTTTTCCTCTCAGTCTTACATGAAAACATTCAGCTTCCTGTTGAGGAATGGCCTTGAGGCGCCAGGCCAGTAGTTCACAGCAGCCTGATACAAGCGCTGTGATTCAGAGCTACTCCCCATTAGCAGCCAGGAATGTCTACCTCACCAAAGGAAATGAAATGCTCTTCTGTTGAGATGGTTCCCTGCCTCCTCCCCCCCTTCCCTTACCAGCAAGCTGTCTTTGAAGTCAGGAGGTTAAAATAACGACCATGGCCTTGCTCTGGCCCTCAGCTTTTTCAAACAGCAGCCATGGCTTCTTTCTCAATCCAACCGCAGCTTTCGCAGCGCCTGCCTCCTTTCCGTAGCCCCTCTCGGCACCCAAGGATCCCCTGCTCCAGGAGCGAGGCTGCGGATACCACTGCAGTTCTGCAAGGGGATGGGCACAGCGAAGCCCCACATATTTTTATTTCTAAGCGAATACTGCAGTACAGCAAATTATACAGTAGCTCTCCTGAAAAGAGTATCTAGAACCCAGCCTCTCCCCAGCTGCACATTAAGGCTACACGCTGGAAATTACTTCTACTGCTGATAAACCAAATAATACCTAAAAAATACAAATGATGATGGTGTTGCCATACAGATATAAAACAGGTCAAATCAGGATTCTTTTCAAGAAACCACAGGCATGTGCTAAGGAGACTGAAGACTTCCCACATCTAAGGCTTCACTGGGGGGCTGTAGCTGAAGTCTCGCCAAGCGAGGCATGCCCTAGCAAAGCCCAATCCACAAGTGAAGTCGGCGCAATCAAAGACTGCAATTACAGCTCCCTGGCTGTGGTTAGGCTTCAAAGAAAGTGCTGCAAGTCACATTTTACATATGTGAAGTCTTGAGCCTGAGCCACAACAGGAGGCACTGTCTGTGCCATTTGCAGTGTACATCTGACTGCAGAGAAAAGGGGAAGGAAAAAAAACCCCAAAAACCCCACCTTGAGAAAGAAACAGAAATAAAATTCAACAATAATTCAGTTCAAAAGAAAAGCCTTACTACTGAAGTGATAAAACTGTCTTTCAGGAATCGCTACTGTAAAACTAAAGCCTCCTAACAAGCCTGGGCTCGGTGGCTGAGGGCAAGAGCGTCAGAGGGGGACCAGAAGTCCTCCCCATGCTTGGGAATGAGATGGACTGAAGGCTGGGTCTGCAAGGGCCTTGTGCTCCTCCTCTAGTCTTTAACTCATCTCCATTTTTCTGGAACAAGGGAGAGGATTTTGCAGCTTCACCCAGGTCATGCTAATCAAAAGAAAAGAAAGTCAAGAGTGTCTGGGCTGGTACAGGAGTAAGCACAGCGTATGAGAGCTAACCCTTCACAGAAAGTGAGAGAAAGTAAAAACTTTACACCAGGTGCTTTTTTTCTACACCTTTCCCCACCATAAGTTGTTTTCATACAGTTGTAAGAAGAGACAAGACTACATATAACAGCACTTATATGTATTTTTTTTTTTAAAAAAAAAAGTCTGTCTCCGAACCTGGCTTTTAATCCCTTACTTCAAACAACATGGCAGACCCAGGGACCCGGCAGCTGAAACTCTCGTTTTCTTTTGAAGTCCAAAACGAACACGTTCAACTTACTGCTAGGGTTTATCCAATACTCCAGCAACTTAGGTATGCAAACCAGGTCATGATTTATCAGAAAGGTTCATGCTGGTTGTGAAGCCCCTTTGTATTTTCTTTAGCAGCAGAGCTGGAGAGAATTTCAGGCGCAAGCAGATAGATGCCGGCGCTGCAGTCTGCTCCTCTTCCTGCCCAGCTGTGCCATGGTTTGTGGGGTTCAGCCTAAACCAGATCCTTGAAATGTTCTGGGCAAACAAAAACAAACACTCCACAACCTTTGTTGTTTCTAAATAAATAAATAAAAAAAACCCCACCTCCCAACAAAACCCCAGTCGTTTTAGTAATCTGATTTGCTGCAGGGTCCCACAGGCTGTTACAGCACACGGATGGAGAGACCTACGGGAGACAGGAAAAAGCCCTCTCTGCAAGAGCTGGATAGCAGCAGGCAGCAGGGGAAACCTTTTAAGCTGCCTTTGTTGCCAAAGAAATTAGATAAAATTGTACTCTAAAACTGTTAACAGATACTGCCATGTTGAAGGTATGTCACTAGTAAGTTTTTCTTGTTGGTTCCCCCCCCACACACACACTGTTAGCCTCAACCCATTGCTGCTGTGAATGGAGACTCCAGTAACAAATTACCCACTCATGTTTTAAATGCCCTGAAGTAACTACCCCTGAAAATACCACTCCATTGACTACAGGTGGAAGCTGGAGTCCTAACTTCTGTCCTCTCTTTGGCCTAAGCTGGGTGGTGTTAGGTGAGCAGCGGGGATACCCCCCGCTCCAGGAGTCAGAGACCTCTTCCAGAGCAGGTCAGTGTCAGCGGGGGAAACGCCCTGGTATTTTAGGGCTCCCGCTTTGTGCGGCTGAAGTCGGTGATGCCAAAGCAGGTGTGGCTCTTATCAAAGGCCCCCGGTGTAGGCAGCATGAAACTAGCAGCTCTATCACTGAGCTGCAATCTTTAAAATGATCCTGCTGCAAGACCCAGGACGCGTTTTTCCTGTTGGGGGTGGGAGGGGAGAGAGGTGCCATGTTTATAATAAAAAACAGATTGCCTCCAGACAGTCATCTCTAGCAGCTTCTTAAAGAGGAATAATGTAATAAAAGTGATCTGCAAGGGAGGAAGAAACAGGCTTGTCCCCTTTTAGTATCGTTATAGCATATAATAAATATTCAGAAGGCTTTTTAAAATTATTTATTTTATATACTGACAGCTGTGAAGAAATGCATCAGTTCTAGGGGCACTGAAATTGCTACTTCAGTTTTCACCTGCTGTAACAGAAAAGACATGAAGTGCTGGTAAAGTAGTTAAGTGAAAAGTCTTTCGAAGAAAGGAAGAACGTAGGTAAAGTTTCCTTTGTAGATCATCTTTTCTGCCACGATTAAACATGCGTTACACTTTACACTGTACTTTGAAAGACAATCTCAACATTTAAATCTAATACATGGAAAAATGTAAATAGTTGCTTTCATGCAACCAAAGGTAAGTCAGGTCAGATGTAACCTGAGTATCTTCTTGCGCTTCATCAACTCTTCTACACACAGGCATTCACAGAGCAACGCTACCAGTGTAAGGCAGCGGTATGCAGAAACCACTACAGAATTCAAACACATCAACGTCACTTTGATGCAATTAAGTCATCATGGCAGAAGATCTCTACTGTCTGAAATACACAAGCCTTCCGTTGGGTATCTCAAAACGACACACATATGGGAAGAAACCCTATTCATCAAAACATAGTCTCACCTAGTGTCAAGACAAATGCACACATCATAAAACTAGTTATATGTCGTTATTTTGGCAATAACGTTTCACCTTGTGCAACTTCAGGTATCCATGAGATGAAGGACAGAGGGCTCTCAAAACTCCTGAGTTTAATTCTGATGCAACTTAATGACGAAACACATAACTTATTTTTGCAAGGAGGAAGCAACTTCAGAAATTACACCTCTGCTCAGATAAGCCTCCTTAGTTCTCTTAATCCCTGATCCCGCTCTACTCAATGCCGGTGGCAAGAACACCAATTCAGAGAGATGGCCACTGGTACCATTTCCCTCGGTTGTACCTAACCCTGCTCACACATGACACCCCAGCGCCAATGGGCACCTTTGCCACACAAATCCTTCCAACATTTGCTCCTCCTGCTGGAGCCAACAGCAGAAAGCTGGTGTCCTGAAAGGTCAGGCTAAACCCTGTCCTGCCTAACTGGCTGCCAGTCTCATGCTCAACTGGCCAGACAGCGGTGCTTCAGCTGGCCCTGCTGTGAGCTGCCTTCCTCGTACAGCTTTCCAATCTGCATTTATTGTTTATATGGTACAGTCTTAACAAGCGGGTAAAGGATCAGAGATTTAAAAGGTGACTTGCATTAAAAGTCTTAAAGTAGAGGCTTAAGGAATTGACTGGTATGAGAAGGTTGCCTCTGTTAGCAGTGGCTTTTGCAACAGCAAAACAAACAAAGCTAAAAGGCTTTTTGGTTTTGTTTTGCTGGTTTGGTTGTTTTTGTCTTCAGGATGGATGCTTTTGCATTCATGTATAACAGAAGACCCCTTCAATCCAATCATAATCTCTAAAAGTCAGAGGCAGACAGAAACAAAACTCAGTGCTAGAGTTTGCCAAGCTGTGACAGAATTGCAGTTGAATACAATTCTGTTGAAATTAGAGGACAGATTGCTTAGTCTCCAGAAACGAATGGGAAAGGCTTTGACAATGTCATAACCACTTGCTTTCTAGCTGTTCAGGAATACAGAATCAATTCTCATTTTGAAATTTTTCATGTAAACACACTAAAAAATGAAAATGCCATGCAGCCCTGAGTTGAACACTAAAATGCTGAGGTTTTCTTCCAACTGGGAATGAAACCACATTTCAAAATCTTACATTTTCTCTATGAAAGAGTTTGTTCCTACAGAGTTTCTCTCGTGACCTTAGAATTCTCAGTCCAGTGGCGAGTTTACTAGGTGCACTAAAATACACCATTTTCATCCAGAGAAGAATGGTGCACCAGCCATCAACTACCCGTCCCCACCCTGTCCCACAGGAAGAGTTAGAACAATAGTCCTCCCACTGTTCCTTCATTCTAGCCCGAGTCGCCTACTACTACCACCTCAGAAGTGAAGTGACATGGTTTCTTTTTTTTTTTTTCTTTCTTTTAAATCACTTGTAAATGTGGCCGACTTTCAAACTTCGCTGGGCATCTCTAACTTCACAGCAGCACCTGCAACTTGAGCATCTCTGACAATAAAATAAACAGGTTCTAGACGTTCACCTGCTGAATTAACTGCTTTTGCCCTTTGTCAGTGTCAGTTTAAAACATGAAATGCTGAAGGTCAGCTTCATAGCTGACCATGTTATACCTTTGATTGCAAAAACTGTTTTGTAAATACTTAAAAAAAAAAGTCTTGTTTCTCTAATCCCATATCTATGTTGACTGTCTAGTTGAAAGCATTCTGCTGGTTTTTTATTTAGAAAACCTATGCTTGGCCCCTACCCTGACTTACCCTTATCCCTCCCATAGTCTCTGATTGCACCCAAAATAGCTTTTATACCCTTCCTTCCTTCCCTCCTGAGCTTCACGAGGCTCCTCCACCAGGCTGGTAAAGGAAAACGGGGAACTGGCTCTGCTCTGCCACGTCTCTCCCAGCAGATGTCAGTGCCCTTCTGTACCTGCCACGGAAGGTTTGCTCTTTTGACTTTTTTCTTGATGTCAGAGAGCCTGAAAGACAGGAGGTTTCCTATCTTTCATCCCAGCAAGATCAATGTCAGATCAGAATTGAGTTGCAGGAGGGGATCTGTCTGAGGGCTATACTCCTCGTCCTTGGAAATTTGTACACCTATCTGAAAAAGGCTGAAGTTAACGAACATGTTCAATAATGTAACAAATGTTTCAACCCAGCAAACTCTCTTCTGTTCCTTCTGTCCCTCTTGCCTATGCCAGAGGCTGCTGCTCAGAGGCAAAACAGGGAATAGGGAAACATAGGTCACACAGGAAACAGTTTTTAAAGCAAATCAGGACACGTCTCTGCACCACCATCACCACACAGATTCTCACACACAAACCGCTGCGCACATCCTCCAGGCTCTGTTTAAAGCTTCTGAGCAGTCAAGGGGTATGGAAAGGGATGGAGCGTTTTGTTTCATTTTCAACTGCTCCAGTAGCAATTTCAAGAGCACTGGACAAGCCAGGTTAGAAAACATGTGCCTCAGAAAGCGAGGTACCACATCCTCTTTGCATCTCCGTTCTAGGATGCTGGCCAGAAACCCATGGTCAGCCATGACCACAGTCAGATGGTTCTTTTCCACAGTATTGTGGCTGTAGATTGGTCCACTTTATAGTCTGCTTTCAAAGCTTCACTCCATTTTATTTCTAAGTAATAAGGAAAATATAGTCCAGTCATAAAATTATTTGTTACAACATTATCCAGAAATCACTTCTGCGCTGAAATTTGGCTTTAATTTCCATGTAGGAAGTTTGAAACGTTATAGATAATTCATTGTTCAAAGTTAAACAGTCTTAATCTGATCCTTTTTAAGTGCGTCTGATTGTAAATCAGTATTAGTTGAGTTTTCTCATTTCTGAAAGCTTTGCTAATCTAAATGCTAATTGTCATGGAATTTCGCAAGCCACGAATACCCTTCTCACAGGTTTTCAAATGTCTATTAAGCTTCTCTATCACTCTTTTTAGCCCTTGAAGATATGCCAAAACACCATGTCAAATTATGTAGCTTATGAGGACTTCCCAGTTGCATCCTGCCATATGTTATATGATGTGCCTTTTCCAATTACTGCACATAGCAAGTCATGAGAAGTTAACTATTTCCATGTTGCAGGAGGAATTTTTGCTAAGTAACCTTCTATTTCCTTGCTGATTTAAAAATACTCCGAGATGCTAAAGATCAGCTTTTTCTTCCTTCCAAAAGTCAAATCAGATAGGAAATCAGGAATCTCCACTTCTGACAGAGAATTACTCCCATTTACAAGTCTTCTGGAAGGTTGTGCTTAAAGTAAAAAGAAAACACTCACCTTTCTGAAAGGTGCTCAACAGACGTTCTCTACATTGTCCTTAATCTTAGCTTTCCTCATTTTTCCCCTTCCCTCTTGGCCTCTACCAAACTCATTTTTAGCATTATCAGGTCTCATGCCACTCTCGATTGATTTCAAGAGGAGAGAATAAATATGAGTTATTTCTTCAACAAATAAAACTTATTTCAAACATGGTGTTGGGCCATGTCAGCTGGAAACAGAATCTTGCTTGGGGACAGCTCCACAACTCTTAAAGAGTGGCGACAAGTCCAAAGGGCTTTGGACTACCCCAGGATAATTTACCAAAGACTGGAGCACCAGGTCACAGTATTCCTAAGGCACTTTAATATTAAAGTGTTTTACAAATTGGCCATTCAGCAGGCTGGAGGAGATCACAGAACTCAGCTAAATCCTAAGCAGTGAAGCCATAAGAAGCCTGCTGCTGCGTACAACCCCAGGAAGAGGAGCAACTCAACGCTACCGCCTTGACTTCACCGCCCAAATGATGTCCAAGCCAAAAAGCAGGTTAGAGGTCCACCTTAAAAAAACAGGTATGTGCTGAAGTGTTCATGGACAAAAAAAGCCAAAAAACAAAACCCACCCAAAACTTTCACAGTATCTTAAATCATTTGTTTGCATGTCTCTTCCGTTACTTTCCTCTGAACATCCCACCACACAACCCTCCCACCATTTCATCCTTCTCACTTACATCACCGTAATTACAGCCCTGGCTGATCTCCTTTGTGCTGATCTCGAGATTCTTTCTTTGGTCTTGCCACCTACTCATTTCTGATTCTTCTCAGATAACAGAACGCTTGTCTCCTTCCCAGACCTCCCACCCTCCTTCCCCCTCTTCCTTGCACCATCCGTACAAGTAAGAAAGCTGGTGTTTTCCTGTCTTCAAGAGCTCTTTGCGGCACTCACTGAAAGGCATTCCCAAACTTATTATCTCCATCCAGTAAAGACTACAACAGCTCTGCTGTGGGCCTGGTAAGATATTACGCTTGTGGGCAAAACATTCTTTGGATTATGCTTGCAAAGGGCAAGAGTCTTAACCTTCAGAAGTTTACTTTGAAGTCTGGCTGATTCAGGTTCCCTAAATCATCCTGCACATTTACTTCCAGCTAGAGCACATCTGTACGTCTCCAGCGGAGAGCATTCACTCGGCACACAACACTTAGTGAGGCTGCCTACATGCGCATATATGGAGTCAACAGCGTGCTTGCCTTCAGTGGAAGAAGATACCTACTGTTCTCACACTCCATGTTATAAATTGCATGAGGACAGAGGGGCAGGTATGACCAGCAGTTTCCAGCCCGTTACAGAGCTTAAGGGGAAGGAAGGAAGGAAAGGGTGTAGAAGTAAAAGGGAAAGAAAGAAAACCCGCATACTCCAGACATTCATCTTCTATGTCAATTCATCCTCTCCTATGGAAAATGCAAACAGAGAAACTCCAACAAAAGTAGTTCAGTGTAGGCAAGGCAGCCATCCTTAGATTGTAAGGCATCCAAGAAACCAAATATCCCCCGGTTTTTAACTGTCACTTGAACCTTAGTTGTATTCCGATCCTAACCAAGTGCTCTGTGTCAGTTCAGATAAAATTATGTGTGTTTTGCTTACTGGTACTGTGTTAACATCAAAGGGAAAAATACTCGTAACAATCACAGACCTGGGCAACTAAGGCTGAAATACCAATTATAAAACTCAAGGTTAAAGGACTTGCTTTTCTTTTTTTTAATAGGTATAATACTTATGACAGTCACTGTGACTAATGATACTTTACAGCTACGTTTGTTGTGTAGGCTACAGAACCCAAACGCTGCAAATCAGCATGACTCAGGCATACTGCAAAGGGCAAGACTGTCTCCTTGCCTGAAAAACTTTTGCTTAGCAGGAAGAAAAAAAGAGCACGCATTTTGCCTTCTCACTTTACTTCAGCTTTAAAAAAAACCCAAACAAACCCAAAGTCTTAAACCCACCCAAGCTGACTAACCAGCGTAATGGCATAACTACAGGAGAGGCTTGAATCCTGCTGACTGACTGATGATCCCCTGAGATCCCCTGAGAGCAGTCTGGGTTAACTAAACAGTGTAGAAGCCACTATTATGTCAAATGGGTGCTATTCCTACTAGAAAACGTATCGCACTGAGAGGAAGAGAAGGACCAGCCTTCCAACACAAGCAGACTAAGATGGTGTTACTGGATCTATGTAATCACTAGTCATTCCACCTTCAGTGCAGATGATATATGATATGATATGATATATGGTATGAAGAGAGAAAACACATGCTGGAAATACAGTAACAACAAAAAAACCAACCCACATCGCACACAAAATACCACCTTACAGTTGAGGGAGAAATTCTTCATGTAACTGAAATAGTCCCATTTTCTTAGGAGATGTTTTGTTAGTATACAGGTGAATAAATTTTAAAAAAGGTGTACCCAGCCAGCCAGCATCTTGTAGATGTCAGCACATAAAAATGTACTCTGAAGCCAGCGTCTAACCTGCTCTTATGAACTGTGACGGTCTGCTGGCTGGGAGGGTTTGCACTGCTTAATAAACCCATCCCTGTGCTTCACAGGCAGACTTGCAGCGAGTCAGTGAGGTACGGTCAATTTGAAAGTATTAAGGTCAAGAAGTGAAATGGTGAACACCTAATAGATAGCCGGTATAAAAACCATCAGTAGTCAAAGTAACATTAGCTTTGGGATATGATACTTCTGCAATTTTTGCTAAATTCATAGTATTGCATAAAATTTATAAGAAAGCTTATTTTACAATTCAGTTTTATCATCAGGAAAGCTTTAGAGATGTTCTTACCATGCTTCAGATGTAGGCAGCTGTCATTCTGGGGCCTGTACCTGTAGAAGATTGTTTTCCTTTAACAAATTTCTGTTACAAAGTTTTTGCACATTCCAAATAAGTTTGTTTGCTACAGTATTACATGGAATTTTTTTGTGTGTGTTTTTTGGTTTTGTTGTTTCGTTTTTTTATGGTTCTTATACCAGCCATTTTTGTTGGGGAAAACAGGGTGTTTCTTTGTATATACTTTAGAGGCAAAGAGGAGACCTCACTGATGCTTTTAGCCAACCTACTAGGCAGCTGTTAGTGTACACAGAAATGTAAAATACAGCAATAAAAAATAGTGGCTATAAAAAGGTCAGTGTAAAGTTTCCAGTGTCCAATAATCCCACAGAGTACTTGAGACATAGTTAAGTCTAAGGATGATACAACATCGACTGAGGAGAAAAGCAAAGGTAAAGCAGGAGAGTGAGTGCAGCAACGCGTAAGTTCAGCCAAAGATGTTGATGCCGTCAGGACTGCCGCATGGAAAGGCGTAAGGGAAAGGAGACACGTATTGGGTGCGTTTTCACAAGGTTGCATTCAAAGTATCTTAAAACATCCATTAGAAGTGAGTGTTAGAGAAAAGGATGTAAAAATTAAACTGCGCAAGCCCTGGTATCTAAAATATACCTGAGGTGAATGGTAAGGAAGAGTTGGTCGTGGCCTACCTGATGCCGATTCCTGCAACTTTTCTCTCTTCCTCTTCTTTTTCTTCCCCTGAAAAACAGGAAATTTTACCATACCATTACACGCACAGAACTTTTTTTTGTCGCTCCTCCACCCCACAGTGTAGAAACAAAAGCCGTCTGGACACCGAGAAAGGAAAACCCCCCTAATTGTTTTCAGGGTAGCTAAAACCTTTTCTAGCACACTTCCAACTGTTTCAATGGTAACAAGGTTTGTTCTCAGCATCTATGGAGAAATACACACATGAGCAATACACATTTTTATATCCACATGGAATTACAATTTCTGGCATTTTTTCAAGTAATGCTAGCAACTGCAAGCATCTGAAAGACTTCTGATGCTTAATAATCTGATGACATGTACGTTGATAAAATAATTTATGGCTCTTATAAGAACTCTTCACTTATTCAGATACTTACACTGTCATACATGGCAACAGCAGACAGGGCGTTGCAAGTACCTAGGACAACCATGACTTGTCCCCAGGGTGCAGACCAGCCAACTAAAGCTGTGCTGATAACGCTCGTACCTTAACAAAAGCCAAGTCTCATACGGCTTTGCTTTGTGCAATAAGCAAATAGCAGGCTGCCGTACAGTGGAACACCCTTAAACGTGACCGAGGTGCAGGACAGAAATGGATGCCTGGCAGCTGTCTTTCTTGGACACCACACTGGCACCAGTGTGCCGGCACAGGCTCATCGTGCCAACCCACACAGTCAGCCTTCTCCTGCACCCCCATCTATGGAAAAGGCCGGAGCTCCCAGTTCGCACAGTCTTTCAGGGAACAAAAGGTCAGTTTAGACCCACAATTTCAAACCTCAGTCATCTTGCATTGCCCTAATTACCACTGTGATATTCCTCCATATGACTTCTCTTTATTGTCCGGTATTGTCAGTCAAAACTTCTTTTTTTTGATGTTTTTTTGTGTTTTTTTTTTTAAAAAAAAAAGTCGTATCCATTTATATCTTAAAGAAGCCTTCAGGCTGCCAGGACAGGCTCTAACAGATGAGCTCCGACAAACCTTGGTGCAGTTGCTGTAAGCAGGCCTGCAGCCCACTGCCCACCCTCCTGCCCCCCAGCCAGCGGTTACCCTGCTCAGCACGGCCGCAGCCGCCACCGCGTGTCCCGGCATAGACCATGCCGTCGCACGGTGGACGCAGACTGGAAGGGCTGAGGTGGAGGGACACCTCTTTCCATTAGCTGGCTCTGTGAGGCGGTGGCATGGACAGCAGGCCATGTGAGAAATCACCTCAAACCACTGCAGTGCTCCCTGATGGACAGCAAGCGAGGGCCCCAAACACAGGCTATGCTGAAGCGACGGCAGACAAATTTAAGTAGTCTCCAGTCTGCTCTGACAGCGTGGGGCTGCCTGACTCTTACGCTCCCATCCTTAATTTATCCTGAGGCTGGCAACTGGGTTGAGCAATACCTCATGAGTGAGCTCCCAAAGACAGGACCAAGACTGGAAGTTGGAAAGCAGATTTCAAGGGCTCTGGGGAATTCACAGCGACGTGCTTTATCGCTTGGGCACCAAGGCAACGCTTCTGCATTAGTGCAGATGTTAACATGGAAAAACCATGTGAGGAAAATGATGTTTTATTCTCTAAGGCAGGCTGACTCAAGTGCTAAAACATACTGAAAGCTGATCTGAGATCCATCTACGAGATAGCAGAAGTGGAGGAACAGAAGGAAAAGACTGGGCTGAAAACTGGTTGTCAACATTCCCAAATGAGGTATTTTCTGACAACTCCAGCACAGGCAGACACTACCACATCATGAAAACACTGTGCTCCTTGTGACTATCACACAACTTTGTAGGACTACTTGGGGTGTCAGTAGTAAAAACATAATAAAACCCACACAGATATTGCCAACAGTTGAATAGCAATGCTTAACATTTTCTTGAAATTTCTGAAATCCTGAAAAAACAGGCAAAGCAAAATAGAAGAATTAAAGTCACGTAGTACATATTCTTTAATTGTACTTTTTTGTGAAATTCAGCCACGTGAAACAGAAGAGTCACTCCTAAGTCACTTCCAAATTTCAAAATAGTGCAGCAATATCTGTGCTAAATGAATACAATTTCTTTTTTTTTTTTCTGACTGCTCAACTTAGAAAAAATGAAGATAAAAGAGAAAAAAAAAAAAAAGATGACATACACCTGAGAAGGTTTCAGTGATAAACTGCTATCTACTATGATCACCTTCTCACCACCACTACAACCAGCGTGTGCATTCCTGGAGCGGCAGGGAGAAGGACTGCAAGGGGACGCTAGCACAGCTCTCCACTGTAACATATAGGACTGGAGTATGTCAGAGCTGTACCTCCCCGCAGGATGTAGGTTGGAAGCACATCAGAGAGAGAATTCATACATGCCATCTTACACACTCCGAATATCTATCAAGGCATTTAAGAAACTGCAGGTCCACTGCTTGTGCTATATGGCAGTAGGCTGTGGCAAAACACATCAGGTTCTCAAAGTCGATGTGAGCTGAGCATCACAGGACAATCTCAAAGGCTGACGTCCAGTAAGTCTGAGCTAACCACGCTCCAAAGTGGTTTGATTTTCCAGCGAGTAAGTTCAAGACAATTGAAATGCCCTTGTTTGCAGGGAGTGTGTTGCTAAGGCCCTGTTTGTTCCCAGGTATGTTTCAAGACAGCTCTGTGGACAGGGTCCCTTTCCTGGAAATAAACCCTACCTGTGTAAGGTCATGACAGCTCACCTGCTGGGGAAGATGACTGTATAAAACAGGCAGAAACAAGCTGCTGTGCTTACAAAACTGGGCATGGGTGTCAGCAAGACCAAGGCATTTGCTTCAGAGATGATGACGTACTTTCTGTGACAACGCCTTCCGTACCAAAGATCTCCTTAAGAGACTCTAGCTTACGATGAAAATGTTGTTTAAGCTGAACAGTAGCTGTGCTGGATTGGAAGTGTTGGGTACTTCTACAGTTTCTGTTAGCACAGTATTTAGATGCCTCATACTCTCTAATATCCACAAGACATCGCTGAAGTAGAGAAATACTGCTGTCCACCTAATACATATGGAAAACTGAGCCAGACATAGCATGTACACTTCCCGTCACAGTAAATAATGTCATGGCTGAAGAGGTGACGGAAAGGAGCCCAGATCTCAGGCTGGGATCAGTCTCTCAGGATGGCAGCTTGCAAGTTCATAACATAATATATGACTACGCTGACAGCTCATTGTAAGCACAATACCGTAATTGCGCAGTGCAAGCTGTGCAACGTGCTATTAACACTTGTTTGATATTTAATTATAAAATAAGAGTAATTGTAAGAAAACTTCTTAGCTTCACCAAACTGTTTAAAAGCAGAATCTTATCGTGAAGTTTATTTATACGAATATTTCAGGCTTTATTCCAGAGATGGACCATTCCGAATTACTTTCAGCTCAAGTTCAGATCCCTGAGCTTTCAGTGCTCTTGTAAGAGACACCCCTTTTTCGCTCAGGTCTAAAGAAGATTTCTGGATAGCAAGTGATCAAATAGAAAATTACGGAAAATTCACAGCTGTGGAGTAGGACATAAGCTTTCAGACAGTACTGACGATTGCCTTAGAAAAAACCCCATCTTTCCACGCTAATTTCTTCCCCTCAAAAACTGTGACCTTCATAAGAAGCATCTCAACAACAACAACAAAATCTCAAGTTTTCTGAATGCTTGAAATGCGAACAAATATAAGGCTTTTGTTATATGTTTGTTCACCATCTCTCCATCCAGAACTTTCCTCAAGTTAAAAAGAAGAAAGGAAAAAAAAAATTAGGCAAAGGAAGTTAATTTGAAAAGAGCCTTCAAGTGAGCGACTTACATAGTTGTCTCTTGCAGACCAGCCTGGATAAAGCTGCATGTGTAGCTGCCTTTCTTTACGAGCTAGTTCATAATATTTCGCTTGTTCTTCACGGGAGAGAGCATGCCACTGCAAACAAAATAAACATAGCATTAGACTAGGAAATAACTCATACCTAGGCAAAGGATGACATGAGCACGTGTTTTTGTGACTTTGATTCAGTCCTTCCCCACTGCAAAAATGAAATTCATTAGCAATTACAAGCACCGCTGTTTATTAACCAACTTTCAGGCATTTGTCAGCTCTGCGACTGCCAAATGCCTTGAGCCAGACAAAAATAATTTATGGAAACAGGGCTCACCAAATAATCTGCTCACAGAACCATGCTCTCCCAACACTATGTTAAAAAAATAAAAAAACCCCGAACAACCAAAAAGCACGCTTTAGCTCCCAACAAAACAGAAAGGTTTTGTGCTGCTTTTAAAGGGCAGCGAGCTCCCCACCACAGAAGGGTCTGCTGTCTCGTTTTTAAGCAGCAGCTACACTGGGTTTTCAATGCCATGACAGAGGTCTTTCTGGGCACCAGCAGACTCCTGTTCCAAGATCGGCCTCTAAGTATTGAGCTTCAAGGCACCTGCTTTCTGATTTCTTCTTTTTGTCATAGAAGAAAAGAAAAAGGCAACTGCAAAAAGTTTCTAAGACACAGAAACCACAGAACTGCAGTCTTCCAAATTACATGAGTTGACCTCTATAGCCAAGTTGGGATAAACTACCTGCTTTTATGTACTTCTAAAAAAACCCCAAAACCAAACAAAAAACCCCTCACAACCTGCACATTTGAAAAGGCACCAGCTACATCAGTATCTAATCATTTTGTTCTTGCTAAAACACCTATCATAGACATGAACCAAAAAGAGTAAAGGCCTTTTATTTAGAATCAGGTTCCACTGCTGCAGCATTAGACATGTCTTCTTGTCTGACTTTGACAACATGCATGGGGGAGCAGGGGGAGAAGATGATATTAAAAAAAAAAAAAAAGGAGGCAGACGTGAAATCATTAAGACACTCATGCAAGAATAATTTACAGAACTAGGATTTCGGATCAGATCACATTTGTATGATTTAATATGTCATTTTGTTACATGTCAGAAGATGTGAACTAAAGTGCTTGCCTGTCTTGACTTGGCAAGTTCGATGTGTTACTGAGAGCACAGCAGTTCAGCCTATTTGCAACTCTCAGACTCCACACGTGCGTTCCAAAACTGGAAGGTAGTGAACCTTATGCTGTGGCATCAGAGAGCCCAGCAGCATGCAAAGCATCAGCTCCTGAGAACAGAGGTGGTTCCTGGTCCAGAGTGACACAGAGTATAGTAAATAGTGACCAGGATGACTGAACACAAAACATTTGATAATAATTAATCTCCAAGCAATTATACTGCATAACTCATGAGTTGTTTGTACCACCATAAAAATGGAATTTGAGGTACTTTCACAGAGAACAGTAACTTGGAAGGAGGAGTCCAAGCTGTGGCAAAAGCAGGCAATGGAGCACTGAGGCTCGATCCATTACCAAAATGGAGGTAAACAAGCTACCGCCCTCATTCAGGCCAAGAAAACAAGGCTGACATACTAAGCAACTAAGATGGATTACTGAGGGGGTGAGGATGAAAACATGATCCTAGAGACTTGCATGAAAGAATGGAAAAGGCAAGCACCGGGATGTCCTTGAAGAGGAGGTAACAAGAACATCAGAGAGAAGGCAGAAGGCCTGCAGGAACCAGGACGAGTACCAGCACATTTCTGCTCTGTTTGGGATGGGGGGGCAGGGGAGGAAGTCTTTAGATTATAACAGGGAAATAGCAGTTAAGGTCATGCACTGACTTCCCACTTAAAAAGCACAGGGTTTTCAGAGATTTGCAGTACCTCTCAATACTGCCTTAGTCACTGGTAAAGAAGAGGGGTTCACCGAGCAAGTGGATTTGAATAATCCCTACTCAAACTCAGATTGATACAAAAGTCATCCCTTTTCTCATTTCTGGGACAGTCAAGGGCAAGACGGGCATTTATCTCTGCTGCTTTCCCCTGGAAGAACAACACTGCCAGTGAACACGAAGTTTGTAATTGTGGGTTGGCCTGCATATTTTTTTTTCGGAGCATGAAAAGAACAAAACATGCCTACAATGCCACAGAAGCAAGTGGCTCTCAGCAAGGCTCTGGGACATATACCGGGATGATCGGTTCTTGGCTGCTGACAATGGAGACATTCAAAACTTGACTGGACAAGACCCTGAGCAACCTGATGTAACTGGGCCTGCTTTGAGCAGGTGTTGGACCTCCACAGGTCCCTCCCAATCTACGTGACTTTACAATTGGACCATGTTATATCGACTTCTGAGTTCCATCTCCACTGGTGTCCAGTGTTCCATCTTTGAGTGATCCCCTCCTGCTCTCATGGATGCCAGCCTAAGGGAGGACCCAGAAGGCAATTTGAATGCTCCTGCCACGTGTGAATGAGGATATCTCATGCCTGAGGCACTGACACCACGACATGAGTGGAACAGACACCAATTTGGTGATGTTGCTAATGCTGAAAAAAAGAAAATCAAGACACTGCTTTTATTTTTAGTGGCATGTTTTATCTTCTATAGCTAATTTGATAGTTGCACATTAGTTAGCACCTCAAGCAGAAAGTGAGCCATCACGCCCAACTAAAGGGAAACACACACAAATTAGCAGCACACGTGAGTACACACGCACCCTCCCGTACGTACCCTTCTGCCAAGAATCTGGTTGATAGCTGCGCTTTCTTTCAGAGTACACTCTGCTACAACGTTCGCTCTCATTTCTTTCATGTACAACATGAAAGCATTCAGAGGTTTCTTAATATGAGGTCTTTTTGGCTCTTGTTCTTTTCTCTGTTCGTGCTGAGGCTTCCTAAAACGTGGTGGGGGAAAGGGAAAGGAGGGGAAAAAAAGCATCCATTTACCTTCAGCCTAAAAAAAACGCAATGGAAAATTACCACCCTGTGGTTACAGTAGCATTTAAGCAGTAGGAATGAGAAATTCAGTGGTTCTGTCCCATCCACTTTCATACCTTTCCAGAGAACTGGCTTAATTTAATACTCAGGGAGGATGTCAGGTTGACATTCTCTAGCAAATAACATTTGACCTGTGAATCCGCTCCAAATTCATCTCACTTCTCGTCTCACCTCTCTTTTTGAATGGCTATCCATAGTACCCTAGAAGACCACCGATACAGGCAGGAGGACAGCTCCTCATCCACTTCTTTCTCAGGCCTTTTGCCTTCAAGTACTAGGCAAAAGGGCTGCTTTTTACTAGCAGATTTCACAGTTAAGACCTTTTTCTGGCAGAAGTTCGTGAGTTCACACTCAAGCACCATCCACAGGTTGTCAGGTCCATGATTATGTCTGAATAAAGATGACTGTTGCTGATTGCTATAAAGTGCTGGACTGGAATAAGAAATGGCTCCATGTCTCATTACTCTTCCCAAACAGCAGCCCACATTTCCCGTTTTAGTTACAGGAGAAGAGTTAAAATTCAAAGAGGACACGAAAGGCACTTTTTTTTTTTTTAACTTCCTTAACTCTTCTTCAGACAGAGTTAGTTCTCAAACATTTATAGATTAAGGGCTAGTGCAGAAAGGCAGACTCACACATGCATTAGCTCACTGTCGTTGTGCGGATGTTCTTGTTTTACTTGAGGTGTTACAATAGCTGGGTGAGGGATTCCAGTTGTGTGAGGGCCTGGAGGACCGGGAATCATGTGATGTGAAAACCTAAAAGAGAAAACAAAGGAAGGTCTGTAACCCTACTGAAGATGAGCACCAAACACGTATGACAGCACCAGGATGCCCCAAGAATGCAAATGCTACGGAGCTTGCAATGGAAGACAATTCTTTAAGAGCAGATGAAAACCATTTGGCCAAGATTTGTGCATTGTAGCCCCCATATTCAAGAAAAACAAACAAACAAACAAAAATCAATCAACATTTTGGTTGTAAAGAAGTTATTTTATTACCTTCCAGGCAAACCGTTTTAGCAATGCACACAAGAAACATTTAATGGTTGTACTGTTGCACTGACTAGCAATAAAAATACACATTTCTTAACCAAAACCTGTATTTCCACACCAAGATATAAACATTCTTAAAATATCCACCACCAGCCAATGCAAAGGAGGGAACTGCCATGCAGAAACAAATAAAATAAAAGAAGAGGAGCCTTTTTGAGAAGTCCCTGATGCCTCTCTAAGGAATATCTTGCTTTTCAAGGTACTTAAGTTAAAAGATTTTAACATCACTTCACCTAAACTCACTAGCCTTCCCTGAAATGCTTAAAATAATAATAAAAAAACCACCTAGAAAAAAATCCTGCATCCTGGAAGAAGGAGGGGAGGGGGAGGAGAGAGAGAGACTTTTGTCCTGAATAAATCTTCCTTTCATTTGTACAATGAAAATGAAAAGAAAACCAAAGTACCACTAACTCAATCATCCCACCCTACTAACCCAGGTGATCCTCAAGGATAGCTGAGACAGATCTTGAAGGTGCTGAGCATCGCAAGCTCAGGTGCAGCAGAAAACCCGCATGCTTTATTTTGAGCTGGGGGAAAGTACCATTAACATCAAAAGCAAGCTCATGCTCCAAAGGTTTGCTGAATGAATGCTGGTTAAGGAATCACATCCAGCCGCTCCTTTCACCGTTCCTGAGTGACCTTGCCCTCTTCCTTCATGCCATCAAAATAAAGCAAACACAAAGCCCTGTAACCAAATCAGGTTCTTTTGTGATGGAGAAAGAACAGGTTTTCTTCCCAATCACCCTGACAGGCACATGCTTATCATTCCCGTGTGAAGAAGTGAAGGGACAGTGATAATCCAAAGGAGCCCACACAAATAGAGGCAAGAGGACCCACCATTTGTTGAGCGGTCTGTCTTAAGCCCCTGTGCAAGAGGATGTGTCTTCTACAGGCCACACAAAAAACCCCCAAGAACTGTATATTGCAACCTTGTGTATACCAAGCACAGGATGCAGAAGCTGCCCTTAGAGTGCAAAAGCAGAGGAGAGGAGGTCTGGAGTGTGTCATGGCCAAGTCTCAGTTAGCATTGCTTGCTTGCACTTAGACATAAAGACACAGTGCCTGATTCACACACCAGTACAAATACACTGTGCTGGCATCCCATGCCATTAGTGGCTTTGGGCTATGAAATACCTACTTGCGAGTGAGTTTCCACACAAAGTGATACCTAAATGATTCAAGACTAATTACCAACAACTTTGAAATTAGAACTAGAGAAGGCAGACTAGAGTCGCAATCCACCTGGTTGCATACTTGCATGAGCAAACCCAAGGATGCACTCTGTACGTTGCATCTAGAAATGAACTAACAGCTCATTTCAGATGAAACAGCTCGATTAAATTGTTGACAATTCACCGGTGCTCCTAATGGCAATACTTCAGAGACTGCCAAGAAAATGCTGAATGAGACCAGTGTGGGATCCAGGCAAACTGTATATACACAAATATGTTAAATAAAAATATACGCGTAAAGTTTTAGCTGACTGAAAAGCAAGCAAAGGCAGACCAAGATGCAAGCGGAAGAGCAACTTGCCCTCTAATGCCAGCAGTTACACCCCAGTCATTCACCTCCTACACCTACCTGGACATGGAAGGGTCGACTGAGAGTGAGGATGGATAGGGCTGCCTGAATCCACTCGAGATGGGATATACAGGCTGACCTTGCCTGAGGTCACAGAAGAAAGGAACCCATCAATCATACGATAAGGTATTCAGAAGTTACTCTAGAGTTACAAGCACTTGATGGGAGCTCAGTACTAGTCACAAAAAACAGTAACAGGTAATACTTTCAAGAGTTCTGCTGTATTCAAAGCCAACGAATACTTGAACACTACTTTGGACTTACTCCCTTGCTACTGAAAGATTCCCAGTCTGGGTTTCCACTGGGGAAGAAAGCAAAACAACCAGCCTTCCTCCCCCAAAGCGCACGTGCATGCGCACACACACGCGCGTGCACACACACTCTCCATCTCTACCCCCCTCTCACCTAGTTTTAAAAGCACGGGAGCCAGATTTGGTTAACTAGCTCTTAGGGAAGAGGTGTTTTATTCCAAATAGTTCTACCATGGATCAGTGCAAGAACACCAGACTGTGAACTGTCAAGCTAGAAAACCTTTTGAACAGTTTTATTAAGTCTTCAAAAACTTAGGACCCTCTCCATCTTCTATAGTGCAGTAGAAGTGGCCAGCTTTTCTTAGAAAGTAGTTTATTTGATTAAAAAAACCACCCGCACCACCTAAAAGCCCACAGCAACACAAGTCCATCTTAACTACTTGAAGTTCAAACTTTGCAATCCAGTAGAAGGTCATGTGAAATTCTTACCTCCTTTGTACTCCCACATATAGGGAGTATTTTGTCACCACCCAGTCATTTGGAGTCTCTCATTTTTATCACCATCACTACATTTTGGTTACTTTCAGTTAGCAACGGTTCAGGTCGTGACTACAATTCACACCCTGAAGGAGCATGCTATGGTAATGCAAACACCAGCTCAGCCCAAATACCTGAACCAGCCCAGACAGACCATCACACACATCAATCCTATTCAAACAGTGACTTACTGACTGGCAGATCAGCTTTCACAGGGGGGGGAAAAAAAAAAAAAGTTATAGGCCTTTGTAACGTTCATGATACAGGCTTCACACTTGAAGTACATTACTGGAAACGAGCAGTGCTCAAAGGGAAAGGTGGGAAAAAAAATAAATGGTGGAGGAAGTCTCAGCAGCGCGACCGCATGGAAGGCAGCTGGAAGCCGTACAGCGTAAGGGACGGCTGGGTACGTCCTGCGGGCGGCGAGCACTGCTGAGCACATCCCCAAGCCTTAGAAGATCGGATCTTGTCTCTCCTTTCTCTTTTCCCCCTTCCCACCCCCCAGCCTCTGTGTCGAGAAACCATTCAAAAGAAATGATTGACCACATCTGGAAAACGAATGCCAGGAACTGCCTGGTGGTGGAGGAGGTGGGGAGTCAGCAGAGCGGCAATGAATGGGGAGGAGGGAGGGAAAAAATAAGAAAAAAACCAGAGTCAGATACTTCCATATTTTAATTTGGTATCTGCTAATAATTTGTTCCAAGAAGGCATGTGGCAATTCCTGAAAGATTTGCCAGCAATACAGCGTTTTACCATCTTCTGCTCTCTACTTTCTATGCCTATTGTCATCTGGATCATGTTTCCCTCCCACAAACACACTAAAAAAAAAAATCTGCATTGCTCGTTGCATGGGGACAGATTAGTCAAGATACAGGTTCCAAAGCACTGAAATTGTTGCTGAGTTTCCTTATTCCTTGCTCCGACAGATCTGAGGGCAAGTACCTATCTACCCCAAGCAGACATGAAGCATCCTGCCAAATCGATTACTCTGAAAACACCCCGTGTTTCCTTCAAAAGGCAAATGACACCCTGAACAGCAGAGAAAGATCCTGAGAGGGCTGGTATTCGCAAGAGCAGCACCATCTCCCAATGACAGAGGCTTGTCTCCATACAGAAACTGTAAAAAGCAGCAGACTACAAAAGTTTGTTCGCCATTTTGGTGCAGTTTCAAGATTTCCCCACACACACACACACACTTCAAAGTTCCTTCTTACCTCCCCTCCCCTCAGTAATTGCAATTCTGTTTATTAAAAATTTACATTTAATTCCTTGAGAACTGTTTTCTGCTATCTTTCCAAATGCCAAGAGCCACAAATCTGAGCCATAAGAAATACAGAGACTTCAAAGTGAAATCTACACACTTCAATTTCTGTACGTGTTCAAAAACCAGATTCAATTCATTTCAAAGATCAACATTTTTTGATCTTTTCAACTAAAATAACATAGTAATTTCTTACTGCAGCGACATTCTTATTTTGTAAAAGCTGCGCTTGACTCAACAACAGTGAATGGTGTGAACATGCACCTTTGTCTGAAAAGAAGCTAAAAGATCTTACCAGCCAAGAGGTGGTGTTATCTGTCCAACCCCCCCTGGAGACAAGGGATAGAAGGTAGGGAGATCAGGAGCTGGAGGATGCCTGGACATGCCTGTTAAAGAGCACAGAAGAATGAATGACTTTCCCCTCAAAATACTACACGTGAGCTACAGTACACAGCTAATGCAGCCAACGCTACGATGGAATTGGTGCTCTAGGTGAGAAATAACCACGTTCTTGGTTAGTGTTAAAAGCAAAAGGCTACCCATGCCACCTTCACAGTAATAAATAACTTGCATATGGTATTGCAATTCAAAGGGAAATACTGGAAAAAACAAAGTGGAAGGAGGGAATAAACGTATGGGTGAGGGCCTGCACCAGTTTAGATCTCCTGTAAAGCATGTTAGGCAACGCTGTCCTCTCAATGGTTTCCCCAAACCCGACCGGATCCTGAGGACCTCTTCTAACACAGCACGAAACAAGAGGAAAATAAAGCGTTGTCAAAGAGGCAGCGCAGCAGAGCTATTAGATTAGGTAAATTGCTACTTGAACGTTTTCGCGGGTTCCCTTATGGATTCACAGATTTTGGAAACTTGCTACCACAGAGGATCAGTGGTTAATTAAGAATCATTTTCAGGCCTGTAATGGTCACACTTGATATGATTCATTTGGCTTCCAATTGTCACTCCAGCTCCAACTAAGCTCTTCATCAAGTTGACTCCTGTGGGCTCCAAGGTCAATCTGTTTTGCATCGGTAGTATTTCATGGAAAAATAAGAGTCCCATCAGAAATGAACCATCAGCTCACATACCCCAGAACACAGAGTCCTACAACTGCAAGAATCACCTCAAGATTAAAGCTAATCCTCGTCCCAAAAGGGTCCATGGTCTCCATTCTTCACCTAAACCTCGTGCCCCCAGGAGACATGGAATTACAGTTGCAGAGGCCACAAAGACATTGTTTTATTTAAATGTGTTTGGGGAAGAGGGGGCTGAAGCAGAAGGAATTGTTAAGTCTACTTCACATGTTAAATCAGCTGCTTTAAAAGGATATTAAATATTTATGTGGTGACACTCCAAAGGTCCAAGACTGAGTGTGTGCTACCTTGAGACTTGGTTTATAGATTGATGCTACTGATTTATTTCCCCCCCCTAGTTTGTATTTAAATCTTCTGAATTTAATTATAAGGTTTGAAGAATATCTTTTGGGATTGTGCACAGAAAAGGATGGAAAACAATACTGGTGGTGTTACTGTCTCGAAAAAAGCTAAATTCTCAGACTTAGGACCACAACCTGAGGATCACCTTTCTGGCCAGTTGTCTTTTCAAAGGTGTAAAGCAGCTGGTGGCTGACAGGCGAGGGAACGCTTTATACATCCCAGGCTTTTTATGAGAGGGAATGCTCTTTTAGAACAGCTTTGTTTTTAAAAAAAAAAAAAAAAAAAGGTGAAAAACAAGCCCAGCCTCTCACCTCTCTCATCTCCAGTGATGGTTGATGCTCCTGGGAGTGACAACATGACCTTGTCCCTGCCAGACCAAGCTCTGCGCAAGGAGCTGGCCTGCTCCTTCCCCAAAAATCCGCATTTCTGACCCACAGGGACGACACTGCTCTTTCTGCGCTAACGCACAGTGGTTATTGCTAGTCCAAAACTTGTGGCCCCTTATGGGGGGCTGTCAGCTACCTAACGCCCAGCAGGAACACATGCAGCTACCGCAGGGCCAGTGCTCTCTGAAGCAAGCTTCTGCTCATGGGAGGGCTAAGAAAAAACTAAAGTAGAAGGGAGAAAAGAAGTGACCGCCTTTAGCAAGGCGGTGGCTCTGTCCCCATCCCGATGTGCGTGGGGTGCAAGAGACAGCACTGTGGGCAAGCTGCTGTGGGCCTCCCCCATCGCCTCCCCGCCAGGGGATTTTGGTGGGAGGAGGGCACCCCGCCGTCTGGGCTGGAACGCTGGGGCAGTGCCTCGCTCCAGACCCACCGTGGGAGGCGAGGACAGAAACAATGGTCAGAGGCGTTTGGCAGAGGACCTGAGGGAAAAAAAAATCCTCTCTTCACAGCAACTGCATGGGCCACTTCACTGGGGCTGCTCCCACACGCCAGCAGTGCCAAAACGGGGAGCATGGGAAGACCACACACATCAAGGAGACTGTCACAGGCAAACCCACAAGCCTCCAGCCCGTGTTACCCATCCCCATCTCCACCAGACACTGTGCAAAGGGATTGAGAGCCCATTCAGGAACACCGGAGGGGCGCGAGCTCCGTGGCAGAGCTGCCCCCGCCGCGGGTAAAGCCCTTCTCTGGGCTTGTGCTCGGGGACAGGGAGGCGAGCGGTGAGATGCACTGGGGCTGGACAGGGGAGAGGGCGAGATGAGGCAGAAGGGAGGACAGGCAGCAGAAACAACAAACCCCATGTTCAGTTTGGGTCTGCAGGAGAGGAGTACAAAAATAAACCAGGGGTAAAGGCAAAGAATTGGGGTGCAGGAGGGCAAACCCACTGTAGAGTAAGTGAAAACCCCTTGAGCTCACACACTGCAGCAGCGGGATGTGCCCCGGCCGTCACAGCCAGCTTGGGCAAGGGGTGGGAATCCCATACTCTAACGTGTGTGGCGCCCGTGGGATTTCAAGGAACGAGCATGAATATCCTTCTCCTGGGCACCAATGCAAAGGAGGAAGACAAATGAAGACAGGAGGTCTCCATTTGCTTCTTCCAACTCTGAAAATGGTATTATACAAGTATTTACAGGACAGGCTTTCCAGGCAGAGTGCTTTTTATATTCCCGCTCCCTAAAAACAAAAATAAACCCAAAACAACCAACAAACAGCAAAAACCACACAGAGCCACAAGGCCATGGTATTTTCTGGATACAGCCCATGTTATTATCTGTAGAGCAAAGCCAAAATAAAAACTAGGCATTCAGGGGAAGTCAGAACTAAAAAAAGTCTCTCCCTGAACAATGGTGGCTAGACACCTCTCCACATAAATGGGACAACTCTGCACGTGGACATGTACCCAGGTAAAGCAGAACTTGTCAAGCAAGCGTCGCGCCATGTGGTGGGACACGTGGGTGCAGAAAGAGGAACCCCCTAGCCCCAGCTGGCTTCTCCTCCTCAGGCTGCTTACCCAAACCCTGGCTCGGATCTGCACCGTCTGGGGTCAGTCCTCACCTTGCACCCCCTCAAAACCCATCACATCCCCGCCAGCTCCTGCAGCTCAGTGCAAGCAAACACACCCAGGGGTTTCCTGGGGAGGGTTCACCGGGGCACTGGGTGGGAGCTCTCGGTGCAGGCTCGGCACCTCAGAGGTTGTGGGCGCTTCTCCAGGGACCCACAGACTGACCCGGAGCGGGGCTGGTCTGATGCTCCCAGAGAAGGATCTGGGAACTTTTATGTTTGTTTTAAGGAGTCCTAGGGACACAGAAAACTGACAGCCGCGACTCTGGCATCTAAAACAATGCTTTCTGCAAGAAGGCAGTGGGCATCAGAAGGTTAGAAAAATACCATGTTTGCAAAGCCTTAACCTGCGCAGGCTCAAAACTGTATTTTATGGGCTATGCTTCAGTTATGCCAACTGACATATGGAAGAATTTGGACAGCCAGAATACAAGGACAAAAATAAATTTTGAATAAAAGAGAGACAGGAAAGGTTTCAGTAATGCCACTACTGAAGTACTCTTCCCTGTTTTTGGGAAGGTGAGGGATGACTGCCGTTTCCGCATCCGCACACTGCAAGCCTCAGGCACAACAGGGGGTGGTGAGGACTGGCTGCTGCTTATTGAGATTTATTTAAAAGATTTTGATGAGTAAAGCAAGCCCGAATTATCACATTAGAAAGAGCACAAAGATTTAAACGGCCAAATTAAAGATCAGCATTGTGGCAGAATTACTGTCTCTGAAAGCGGGAATGCACACCTGACACCCTCCTTCTAAAATATTAAGAATAAAGCTGTATCAGCAGCACGGAGGGCACTGGGACTGCTCTGCATCCCTGCTAGGACGGGATGGGCTCACCTTGTTTGGAGCTGACGTCGGAAGGGATGTGAGATGGGTGCGACCCCGGGGAAAAGTGCTCATCGCTGTAGGTGATAAGAGGGGTGAGGGGGTGAACCGCATGAGAAGGTTGTACCACTGGCACCTTGTTTGACTGCAAGAGAAGAAAAAAAAATAAATTAAATAGTGTTAGCGAGGTGAAGTTTCTGCATTAGAAAAAAAAAAAAAAGGCACTTCCAAAATCCAATTTTTGTATTATTTGTGTGGAAGGGGGACAACATCGGGGCTGGCAGATGGCAACCACGTTTGCTGCCAGAATCAGCATCCTGAAACCACCGGCGCCCGAGGAGGGATGTGGACATCGAGGAAATGCAGGGAAAAGGGTGGGGCCAGGAGGAGAAGGAAAGATGTTTGGGAGACGGGGAGATGGGGCTGGGGAAGGGGTGGTGGGAGAGCAACCGGGCAGAAGGAGCACCATGCTGGGCGGGCAGGCACTGCACACCAAGGGCTGCGACTGAAGGATGGCAGAGCCAGCAGCAGTGCTAAAAAACCCATTCGGTTACAGGATCAGCATAAAAAAAAAAAAAAAAAAAAAAAAGGTTTAAAGTGCAGGTTTGCCACATCTCCAGCCTTAAGAGCAACACAGGCGTCATCGACTTCACTCCTCTCCATCGCTCTCCTGGGCAACCACGGCAGAGGGTATGGCGGGCTTCGCCCCTGGCAACTTTACAAACTCCACTTGAAATCTCCTGGTCTGGGTAGCACGTAGCTGAAAAGCCACCCTTAAAAGCCTGATTTCATATATAAGCGGTTGGCAGTGGCCTGTCAGAGGGGTGAGTCAGGGAGGAGACCCGCTGCCCGCCCCAGGGACAGCCGGGAGGCCTCACGCCAAGGAGAAATCCCAAGTGCTACAAATGCCCGAGAGGGTACCAAAATGGGTGCCGTAAAGCAACGTCCACACAGGCCAAGGCGCGCGCTTCCCATCATCCCTTCCCACAGAGGTGCAGGGCAAGGGGCACTCAGCGTGACCAGAGGGTCGCTGCCCAAAATCACGCCCTTGGATCAAGGCCGCAAGACAGCGGGACTCATCCGTCGTGACAAAGTGCTGCCATGTTAACGTTGCTGGAAACACAAGTTGCTCTTCCTGCGGTGAGGTGAGACGTGGCAGGTACTATTCCTGGGATTCCCGCCACTCTGCATCCTGCCGCTTAGCAAAAATAATTATGCCCCAAACAGTTTTTTATTAAAATTTTAAAAAAGGGGGGGGGAAAAAAGCCAATAGTCCTTCAGAAAGAAACACTGATAAAATTCAGCAATGACAGTCTGTCAAACATTAGGAATTAAGAAAAGAAAAAACCAAAAGCCCAAAGAAATTAATTTTCTTCAAGCTCACTATTGAGATCCTGGCACAAACAGATGCTAGGACAATACTCCAAGTACAAACCCAGGATTTCTCTGGACTTCTAGAAGCAGAAGGGTTATTAAATGGACAACTCAATTTATTGTTAAGGCCGGCAGGAGTAGAGGAAAGGGAACAAATGGGAACCAGTGCAGCATTTTCTGCTTGCCTTGTTTCCAGAGCACCACCTTAAGGAACTTGCATTAGAAGGCAGTATCTTCTTAATGTCTGACCTATCCCTCCAGTCATATAGCTCAGAATCTGGTGCCATGAATTTTTGCTAAATTATGCTATCCTTGCTCTCCTCTTAATTTTACGGTTTTCAACACAGATTTGCTTTCCTGTGGGAAAGAGATAAGAACCTGAGGATTTTAATTTAAGCTTCGGCCTTGTCTTATATTTTGCAAGATGGAGAGAGAAAGCAGCGCCAGTAGGTGTTTTAAAGCCAACAAGCATTAGGTCCGTTTTTGTGACCAAATAATAAAAGCAATATGAATTCTCAATAATATATATGAGTTGAGTTGTAAAGGGGATAGCTCGGACTGCTATTCATCTTCCCTGCCTGTATAAATTCAACAAAAAACAGATGCCAACAAATTTCAGACGCTTTACAAATCAGGCCTCAGTCTTCAGCTACGAGACTTGTAGGCCAGCCCACCATTCAGCAATTACTTTATCAACAATAAACTGTGTATTATGAATAAAGATCAAGCAATAGATGTATTTAGGTCACACACATGCAGCTGCTAATCAGCATTAATTTCTCAAAATTTAGTAATTAACATTTTGCATTATACTGGATGTAATTGTCATGCACGCCCCTGGTATCAGGGCTACTTGCTTTCAGAAATCACCTACTTGTACTTTGAGCAAGCCAATCCCTGTACCCCCTCGCTCTCCAGCATCCTGCAGATTTTATTTTATTTTCTAATTCTCAGCACCTTATCCCCTAAGCCCACGGCAGCGGCTTTCAGCGGGCAAAGGAACCGTGAGAAGTCAGGAGAAAAGCAAACCGCTTGTCAGCAGGCTTAAAATTAACATATAAACGGGCCGTATCGCCATTAAGAGCATTTGGGGGTCTTGCAGAGCCAGAAAGTGAAAAAAAAAAATTAGCAATAATAAATAACAACAATAATAATAAGGTCTCCAGCCTGCCTGCCCCACACTGCTTTGGGAGGACGTAGGGAGATCTGGCCACTTAAATCTTGCTGGGCACCCCGATGTGCCACCAGATGGGGGCTTGGTGGGCACAGGCTGAGCCTCCCCATTCCTTGTGGCCCCACCAAGACAACCACAGTGATTGACAGGGTGAGAAAACACAGGGTGACATGTGCAAAATGAAGCCAGGATGAGAAAAGCCTGATGACGTGTTTCCCAAAAGCCCTATGGACTAAATTGGTTCTGCTATGGCACCTGCCCTACAAGTCAACCCAGAGGGGTATCTGGGCCCTCCTCCCAGAGCGGGTTCAGGGCAGGAGAGCGAGATCATAGAATCATTTGGTTGGAAAAAACCTTTAAGATCAAGTCCAACCGTACCTGCGCATTACTAAACCATGTCCCTAAGCACCTCATCCACCCGTCTTTTAAATACCTCCAGGGATGGGGACTCAACCACTTCCCTGGGCAGCCCCTTCCAGTGCCTGACAACCCTTTCAGTGAAGAAATTTTTCCTGATATCCAACCTAAACGTCCCCTGACGCAACTTGAGGCCATTTCCTCTCCTTGTTACCCAGCAGAAGAGCCCGACCCCCACCTAGCCACACCCTCCTTCCAGGCAGTTGTAGAGGGCGATAAGGTCTCCCCTCAGCTTCCTCTTCTCCAGGCTGAACAACCCCAGTTCCCTCAGCCACTCCCCATCAGACTTGTGCTCCAGACCCCCCACCAGCTTCCTTGCCCTTCTCTGGACACGCTCCAGCACCTCAATGTCCTTCTTGTAGTGAGGGGTCCAAAACTGAACACAGGACTTGAGGTGCGGCCTCACCAGTGTGGAGTACAGGGGCACGATCACTTCCCTGCTCCTGCTGGCCACACTATTCCTGATACAAGCCAGGTTGCTATTGGCCCTCTTGGCCACCTGGGCACACTGCTGGCTCATATTTAGCCGGCTGTCGACCAGTACGTCCAGGTCCCTCTCTGCTGGGCAGCTTTCTGGCCACTCTTCCCCAAGCCTCTAGCGTTGCAAGGGACCCAGCCTTGTTGAACCCCATACAATTGGTCTTGGCCCATCGATCCAGCCTGTCCAGGTCCCTCTGCAGAGCGTTCCTACCCTCCAGCAGATCAACACTCCCACCCAGCTTGGTGTCATCTGCAAATTTGCTGAGGGTACACTCGATCCCCATATCCAGATCATTGATGAAGATGTTAAACAGAACTGGCCCCAACACTGAGCCCTCGTATGCAGACCTGGATGTCCCTCTCAACACCCTCTCAACCCTCCCACCCCCAGGCAGGGGCGAGGGGAGAAGCAGACTGGTCCCATGCACCCTGGCCAGTCCCAGGGATGCTGGCCTGCACCCTTCACTCTCAGAGACATCTGGACTAGGGAGGATGCTGAAATCCCTTCTAGTGCCTACTACTCGCAGTGGGCATTACTGCCCCAAAGGCTTTTCAAGGCTGAGTGACATGGCCAAAATCCTGCCTCACACTGAGGTTCAAGACAGTGTTGATTAGGCTCCTCCTGCTGCAGCCCAGTGTCTTTGCCCATAGGCTTCCTCCTCGTCCCATAAACATGCCATCCCCGCTACATTCACCTCCCCAAATCCTCCGAAGACGGTGTGTACAGCTGCAGAAACACTGGAGCGACTGGCAGAGATGTGAACCCTAGGACTGCTGATCTGGGTCAACATGATCTCTGTGCAGGGGGAACTCTGTCCCCCAGGCTTTGCTCAGCCCCTGCTAACCAAGCCCGCAACCACCACGGCTCTCCCTGCCACACCGGTGACGCTTATGTCTAATACAGGCACAGTTTGTGGAGGACCTATTCTCCTTAATACAGCCTTAAAAATCTTCTGCAAAACCCAATCAGTCCACACACCTTCAATGAGCAATTACATAATTACCCACTGTCCTTCATGAGGTTCTTTGATATTTCAGTATACAAATTATACTTCATCCACCCACCAAAATGTAACATCTTGGTGCAAGTTGGTACCTAAGCACAATAAAGCAGATGGGAATGCATTCTCATTTCCAAGACAATCTGAAGAAGTTGGGACATTCACTGGAGCAGTTCCTAAAGCAGCTCAAACGCAGTGTATGTGGTGTACTTCCACACCACACCAGTTTCGTCATCTTCATTAAAACTCTGGGCCTAACCTTCCTCACATGCCCTGGAAGGTAAAGGAAATTGAAGGTACAGCCTAGCTGAAGAAATGAAATTTGGAAGAAAAAAAAAAAAAAAAGCTAAAAATTAAGGCCTGTGGCTTACAAAGGGGTAAGGCCTTAAGGCACCTTGTCACGCGGGTATCATAAGCCATTATGAACGTTAAAGGTTAACACTGAAGGGATCAGCCCTGCCTGTTGGCCTGGGGACACCCAGCTGTGCCCCACAGGACCCAGCTCAAAGGGGCACTCGCTCCTGAGCAACTCAACCTTGGTTTAGCCCCCACCAGGGCCCCGGTCCCACAGCACAGTCTCACAGCAGAGCCTGTCGCAGCATCCTTTGGGAAGTGGGCTTGCACCCAAAGGAATGCTCCCCGGGGCACTTCCACTGCTTGGATGTTTGCTCATCACCTTGGCCTTCACATTGGGTATCTTTTATTTCTCCCGAGCACGTGCTCAGGCTGAGGCGAGGCAGTGCAGGCAGGGGACAGTGCCCTGAACGGACACCAACAGGGCAAACAGGCAGAGCTGGGGGAAAATACATCTACTGGAAACAGTAGGAGCAGAATTATTTTACCAGTTAGTGAGTTAGTGCATGGATCAACCTGCTATTCAGTTTTATGACTGACCTGAAAAAAAAAAAAAAAACAAAAACAAACCAAAATCCCCAATGGAACGTTAGTGGTAAGAGCCTGCAGGGACCAGGACCCTGACCCAGCCATAGGCACTATCCCAGCAGGAGCCTCGCCGTCCACCAGACACCGGTTTATAACTATCGCTGCATGAAAGTAATGCAGAAACAACCACCCAAGTCAGTACAAGACCAAATGTTTCTCTTGCAAACAGCAATCACAGTCTGCAAGCATCAGGCTTGAACCATATGCGGGCATTTTGGGCAGGGGAAGGATGAGGGAAAGAAATCCCCCAGCTGCAGCACTGGCACAGTTACTGCCTCGCCATGCAGCACCCAGCGCCAGTGAAGGAGCTCCTCTACCAGCACACAAATACAGCTGTGTTACTCACCATTTTAAATGAGCACTGTCCTCTCACCTAAGGAGTACCCTGTGAGACAGTTCAAATTAATCTCCGGTGAGTCAATGGTGAAATCCTGCAACTCAGATTCAGTCTGAAGCCAGGAAGTTTTTCCTGACTTTTGAAAAGCAAGACTGCCAGGAAAAAAACCAAACCCCAAGCCCTCCCCAGACAACTAGCTAACACTTCAGCAAAGGCTGGCACCTGTAAGGTATCCTATACGCAACAAGTGTGCAAAAACTATAAAAAGCCCGAGACAGCCATGGCAAAAATGCCCGTAGGTCAGCACTGGGCAAGGGAGCTCCCACTGGAGCTGGGGGCACCATTTGTTCCAGCTGCTGCACAGAGAAAGATATTAAATTAATGACCCTTCAGAGGATGCGCATACACAAAGGAGGTAGTGGACGGGAAGGGAGGTTCGCAGGGAACAGTGAGCAAGCGAGCCCATGCACACAAGACCCAAGTGTCCCTGGGTCAACGCCCAAAGAGGTGCTGGGTTGGCTTTCTGTTTTGTTTTTGCTCTTTTCTTCAAATGTGAAGCTGCTTCTAAAAAGCAAAAAAAAGGCCCCAGCCTGTCTACTTTTCCTCTCCTGTCAACAAGTTGTGTGTTGGGTACAGGCACTAGCAGATGGTCTTCTCAATTCAGACTAAAATAAGCCAATTAAAAAAACCAAACAAAAACTTAAGGATAAATGCATGCATTCCCTTTTGTTCCTGAAAGAGAGGGTCATTTCGAAAAAAACACGGTTTCCAGTTTTTCACAGCAACTGTTGAATTCAGGGGGGAAATACAACAACAACAAACAGCTCCTCCAAAAAAACCAACCCCAAACCCTCCTACTATGGCTACAGCAGTATAGCAAAATAAAAAGGGGCAATGACTTATTGGAGGAATTGAGGATACCTTGACCTGAAGAGACACGAAAAAATCCATCCAGATTTTAGCCTATTTGACTTCTAGTTTCTACAGCCCTGAATCATCCTTAGGCAGAAGGCTTTAGCAAACCCAGAAGACAGCAGTTTCAGTTGTCCTCTCAAAACAGCGATAGCATTTTAATGGCTAAACTAACTCTGCATTTGTTTACTTTGCCGACTAGCTGTTGCAATAAAAATGCAAGACCAAGAAGAACACAGACTTTTGGAGCAATGTCAATACCAGGCCCACGTCCTGGTTTGTCATGGACAAGCTTTAGCACACGGGAACCAGAGGTGGAGGGAGAGGAGGTGACAGTAAGGTGTTTTGGCCAGAACTAGTTACCAATAGATGAAACAAGCTATCAACACCAGCAATAATTGCTATTACAACGTGCCACCTTCCTGGGAGCTATCATACAATCCCTTCCCATAGACAACTTTGCAGAGATGCCGCAAGCCTGATACACAGAGAGCTCGGGTTATTCCCCCCATCCCCAAAACCATTTATTGAGAGTGAACAGTTTTCTGTCCAAAGCCAATCTCCTTCTAGGCTCTTGACAGCACATATCATTTTATGCTTAATTTTCAAAACCTCCCCCAATTGTGAGACAGTGCAACTGGGAAAATTACATAGCAGATGGGGGTGGTGGTGGATTTGTAAGCCTCACCTGAAGCTAAAAGGAGCAGGGAGGGGAAAGCATGCCCACGGGAACACCCTCCTCACAGGGAACAGGGGCTTAGGAATATTGTGATTTATGAAAGCCAAATAAAAGAGGCGGAGCCTTTTTACCCTGCCTCACAACTTGGCAACGGGAGGCCATTTATCTCACTGACCTTTTGCGCTTGCGAACAGCGGGGTGACACCCCAGGGACTTGCCGTGGTAAGGAAGCAAAGTGAAACGCTGCATCCACTTCAACGTGAAGCTTTACAACTGCCAATGCTTAGTCAGAACAAAACTAGAGTCAAAAATCACACGTTTCAGGGGGTAAACTGATGGCTAGCTGAGGTCAGGAAAAAAAATAATCCTCCTGGTTCCCCTTTTCCTCACGTCCTGTACTTCAGCGCTTCCCCGGGGTAATTAAGTTGTATTTTGTGCTGGGAGCCAGAGAAGGGGAGAACAAGAAAGTTACTTTAAGTCAGTCACTGAAGGCTTCCCCCTCTCCCCAGGACACGTTGCATCAGGCAACTGCAGAGCCATGGCAGCCCAGGAGAACCCCAGGAGATGGAGAGAAGAAGCTGCCAGTGCATCAGTGGGTGAAGGAGGCACCCAGGTCCCTTGCTAGAGCTGCCCGTGGTTATTCAGGAGCAGGAAAAGTTTGTGCCCCTCTTCCAGCTGCCTAGATCGCTTTCCCTTTTGGGAAGCCCAGCAGCAACCGGCTGTGGATGTGATGCATCGGAAAGGCAGCTTCACGGCCGACGGTGCTCTGCCACGCTCTGCGGGCACAAAGATCAGGTCCCGAAGCAAAGGGGGTGTCACGGCTGGAAACGCAGGCAGGGCATGAGGAGAAGCAAGAGGAGTCAGAGCAAACCGCTCTGTCTGAAGCCCGAAGCGCCGGCGCGCAATAAAAACTTTGGTACAACAGCCAGGGGAGCATTGCAAAGAAAAGAGTAAATGCGATTTGATAAAGCCTGGGATAAGCATCTATCTAGGCGGATTACAATCAGTAACCGGATTCAGGTTAATTGCGACGTCAGTGAGAAACCACCATGCTAATGGCTTGCCTACATTCTTGTCTTTTTCCAACTCCCCCCCCTCCCGCCCCGCTTCATTCTTGGAAATTAATATAGCACAACTGTGACGGGTTTTTGCTGAAAAGTTGTAATAAACATTTGAGCTCCCTCAAGACAGCTTTAAAAACACGGGTGTTGAATCTCTGACAGAAACATGCTTTATTTCAAGTGTTCATTAAGCACTGCCATTAAGTAAGTGATTAAAGCACACCCAGTATTAAAATAACTTGATTAGAAATCCCCTGCTATCTCAGATTTCTTCTCTCCCATGACTTCTTAATTTGTTTGTTCTTGCCTGCTCAGGAAGGCTGTCGGGAGACCTGAAGTGCTGGTGAACCACGCGGGGAGCCAGGCAGGTCTTGCAACGCTCCCATCAGCCCATTTCTATTTACATACTGCAAGTTCACATATACACAGATTATACTTAGCATTGCACAGCCCATCAGTTTTAGAAATATGTACTAATGACTAATAGGGCATTATATCACCAGGAAAGCCACATGCTCACAGGGAAGGGTTTCCCTGTTATTTTGCAGCGCTTTATTTTGTTCTCCAAACTCAGCACCAGGTCCTCTCCGATGGCCATTAATTTCCAGTAAACGTTCCACAATTTGCTGGCCAATGCTCATTTTAAGCTCCGGTTCCCACATGATGGTCCTTTTAACTTTGCCCACCTTGAACAGTTCATCTTGTTCCTGATATGAATATGTGCACCAAGAAGCCCACACCCACTAAGTTGCAACCTGCAGCATCAAATCACACTCGACCCCAGGGGTCACTAAGCAGTCCCAAAACCTGGTAAATGGGACCGCCAGCACTGGAAATGCTTACCCTCTGGATGGCAACACATCCCACGGGCCTTCGCTCCCCAGCTTTTACCCCACACAGCATCCCTGCTCCTGCCTTGTGCATCCTTGCCACACACAAGCCAGTCCCATCAACCGAAAAGGCATTTTCCTCCGTTGTTTCCTGACCTGCTCAGAGCGCTTTCTTGTCCTCCGTTGGCCAAGGGGAACACAGGCACCGCAATGTTTTAACAAGCCCAAGCTCGAGCCTCTGAGTCACAGGGGTCTGGCTTACTAATTGCTTTGATGATAAGGACCACTGCCCTAAACCAGCAGAGGAAGCCCATGGGACATCAGAGGAACCGGTGCCCACAGCCTGTCTGCTTGTCAGGGTGGGATCAGCAGGGGTGTTACATGCCAGGGAGCCCCAGGGGTTTTGGGCAGGTGGGAAAGATGCTGGAGCCCATCCTGGTGTCACCTCTTGCGCCATCTTCAGCTCTTCCCTGGGGACAATGCTGCGCTGGTTTCAGTCACCAGAGCTGTCTGCTGAGTTAAGACAAAGACACAAGCTTGTTTTGCTTGCCTTGAGGTTATCAGCATCCCCGCTGACAACAACTTCGGCATCTTCTCCGGGGTACTCAGACCCGTGAGCTAATGTGCCTCTCCTGGGCAAAGGGATGTGCTTCGGTTCAACATCCAACCCGGGGACTCCTCTGCACCCTCAAGCACCCACTTAAATCAAGCATGGAAACTGCTCAGGCAAGTGAAACGCCCTCTTACTACATAAACATACAAGTTTTGTGTGAAAGCAGGCAGTCTGACAGCAGCCTCTGAAGCCTGGCGTTCCTGTTCTGGCAGACAACATGCGTCACAGGATGGGATGACTTTTCCTCGTCGGCCTCCTCACGTCGCACAGGATACAGACTGAGGCTCCTGGGGGAAACCGAGAAAAAACCCCGTCCTGCACCCTGGTGACAGGAAGATGCCTTTTGGCACCGCATGGGCAATGGATCAAAAGTGCCTGAAATCAGACCTCCACTAAATGTATTTATGTGAAGTCTATGTTGCAGCCTATTCAACACCACATGCCATAACAAAGACCATCAGAGGCCCAGAAGACTGAGAAATGGGTCAACTTCTCTTTGAGCAGCAATTTTTAAGATGTACTGAATAGAAATGTTCTTGATTAAGAAAACACGAGAGCATTGGGAAGACGTCCAAGCTCTGTAAGGACAAGGGCTCAGACACCTGTGCAATCACCTAACACACCTTTACGTGTCCAAAACCTCTGTTGACCACACCTGAATTTGCAACTTACAGGTTGACCAGGCAGCAAGGGCTCATTTCTAGCAAAACAGAGATGAAGCCGTCCTGGCCACGCTACCCAATGCGAATGATGCTTTGGGAAGTGCTCCTGCCTCATCCACCTTCTAAAAACAGGGTGGGCGGGTGGGTGAGACAGAAATGGATGCGAAAAAGGAGGAGTGATGGAATTTGACAACACCGATGACTCCTCGGCTGGTCCTTGCTCCTCCAAGCCCCACTCTCCACTACCCCATTGCTGCTGAAAGGCTCACGTAGGGAAACTGCTGCTGAGGCCAACCCCATGCAGCCCTGAAATGGTGGGAAGGGCTGCCCACACTTTGCTGGGAGAAGCCCCCACCGCTGGGATTTTAGCTGCTTCAGGGGGATTTCCCAGCAGACCCATACCCAGCTTGAAGCCCAGTGCCAACAGCCAGGGTTGCGAGTGTGGCATTAGGACGGTGGGGGCAGCCAGGGCCGGGTGAGATCGATGCAAGGGTCTCTCGGCATATGACGGGGTATAAAGGAAGCACCAGAGGGGCCAGTTTCTCCAAGTTTGAGGTTCCCAGGCACCGCTGACCCTGCGTATGCACTGGAAAAAGTTTTCACGAAACTTCCCTGAGTCCAGCTAAACCGTATTAACAGATTTATCCAATAACATGCAAATTCAGGTTTTAATGAAAAGTCTTAAGTCCCAGCTCTAAGCGATTTGGACTTTTCTGCTAATGGCATCTGCTAATGACCAAAGATTTAATGCATCAAGTCTTAGCATACATCAGTGCAAACAATATAACCATTTAGTGGAGGTAAAAAGTCATCTCATTAGACATCCATCATTGGATGTGGGCAAGATGGTCCAAAGGCTTAAAATAAAATATTCATTTTTAAACTAAAAAAAAAAAAAACCAAAAAAACCCCCCTAAAAACGTACAAATGATTAGGCCAAAAGTAGCAGTCTGCTAAAGCTTTGCTAGGATTGAAAATGCAAACTGCAACGTTTATCTGGAGGTAAAACGCATTTGCAAGTACTTAATTTCTGTAGCACTGTTCTACAGAAGGCAAAACCAACTTTAACAGGAATTAAAGCAATAGGGCCCTCCAGAAACAGGATGTCTCTTAGACAGGTTATTTGAACCACCAGCAGAAGGTCACAACAGGAATTATTTCTCTACCACATTGTGCAAGATTATTTCAGTACAAACAAAAGTGTTGAAAAGCTACTAACTTCATTTTATAGATCAGTCCCACGAGGGTTTGTCACGTCAACGAGACACAAAAACATGTCCTAAAATTACAGTTACATGTAGCTAAAAATATAAAAATCACAGCACACGGCTAAGGACGAGCAAAAAATGACTCGAACGAGGCACGGGCTCAAAGAAGCAGGGCTGCAAACACTTTTTTTGGCCCAAACCATGGATGCTGACTGTTTCATTTGGACTCTTGGCGTAAACGGGGCCAATAAACCTACCGCAAAACACCGCCGGACGCCGAGCTACTGACACATAATCTAAACGCTTAGTGTTTTTAGTCCGATTTGCCACCTGGCATCTCAGAAGATACAAAAAAGGGACCGATGCCTCCCAGCCACCGACTGCCGGTGGGAGATGACTCAGGTTGAGGCAGTACCGCAACTACAATGGGCCCGTGCAAGCTGCCACTTTGCAGGAAAAGCGGAAAAAGGAAGGGAAAAGGGGTACCCAGAAAAGATGGAGCACCCCACCTTCATGCCTGCTGTCTCCCAGGGCAGCTTAGGAAAGATTTTTTTCCCCTCCCTGAAAAGCAGACATGGCAACCTCACAGCAAGCCTTGCCTCCAGCAGTACAGAGGAGCCCTGGAGGGATGCTCCTACATCAGCTTTGGGGCTAGATCAGCCTCCGAGAGCTGCCCATCCCTGCCAAAATGCACCCTCGTGACCCAGGGAGTCCTCGGGATCCAAAGTGCATCCTTCCCAGTGTTGGTGGCATTGGCTCTCCTTTGGCTTTGCTCCAGCCCTGTTCACCAACCATCCGAGGACGCTCGCCCCCAGGGAGCTGCCTGGCCCCCCTGGCCCCACTTGGCTCATTTTACTGCACTGCACAGCACCTTCAGCCTCCCCCAAACCAGGAATTTCCCTCAGTTTTCAGGCCTTGCCCGTGCAGGCGTACAGCCATACTGGGCACTGACTCGAAGGCTCTCCAGCGGCTGGGGTGGCCCTGGCTTGGGCAGCCCGTGAGATGGCGGGAAACGGAGAGAAACGTGGGGCTTACCTGCTCCCCCTTTCCCACCCAACCCCATTTGGTCTGTTACTACTAAGCTCCTTCCCCTCGTTGGCCACAGGGCTTAAAAAAATGGTTGCTGGTACGCACAACACACGTGATGCCTTTTAAATCCTGCGTAGGATATTTCTGCCTGCTGCTAGACTGGATTTTTTTTTTTTTTTTGATTCAAGAGCTGCCCTTTAAAATTTAAAAATCACTCTTAAAAGGAAAAAAACCACATCCAGCTCACAACCTAAGTTTTGTGCAGCAGGCACCTACATCCTCATAAAAACCCTGGGCTGCACTTTATAACATGGGTAGAAGTCTAAACATCGTAAAAAAGAGCCTAAATTGCCAGATTGCCCAAGCCTCCAGTAAATCACCCTTCCAGATGGGCTTACGGCTGCACATAGAGCCCCGCTAGTAGCAATGGGTCACCCCGCAATTATATTTCAATCCTACTAAACTCAACAAACATTATTTGAGAGTTATGCTTGATTTCATTAAAGAAGCACTTGCGAAGTTTACCATTGCCCCGTCATTACCAACAGTTTGATTTTTCATGCAATTAGCGCTCCTCTGTGCAATTAACTCCCCCCCCGCCGAAGCGTGGCGGGGGAAGAGGTGGAAAATTTCTTACCATCACCGCATCCCTCCTCAATACTTTCCATTGCAATAAAGGCTGTGCTTGGGAGAAATACGGCCACGTTAGACGCTGCAAAACGCTGCTGAACAATTTATCAGGAAAAAAATTAGCTCATGCCAGGAGAGCTTGGGAAAGCATTCAGCCCCTCTCCCCTCTCCTCTGCCAGGAGGGCGAATGGTTGAGATTGCCAGAGATGCCCAAACACAATGCTAACCCCTTTCTTTTTTGCGGTGGACGGTCGAGGTATCTACATGAGACCTGCCCATTGCACGCGTGCTGCCGTGGGGCAGCAAACCCCAAAACCGCTGCAGCACCTTGGGGTGGGCTGGGCAAACTCGGCCAGCGACATTACCACCCAGCAACCCCTCCAGCTGCCACCACCAGAGGTCTGCAACCACATACTGGAGAAAACTTAAGTTTTTAGATTGCCTGACACCCCCCCCCCCCCCCCCCCCCCCCGCTCCCTTCTCTCTTTCCCCTGTTCCCAGCAGAACTGGCAGGCTCCCTCCCCATGCCCAGCATGGTATTTTGGAGGTCAGGACCAGACCCTGCCCTCTTTCCTGAGGAGCGATCACGCTTTTGAGCTTGATGCTCTGGGATCTGCTCCGGCTGCAGGCCTGGTGGATGCCACACAGAAACATTTTAGTTGGCTCGAGAGGCTGCTTGTCCACAGACAGTTGCACAGTTTGCCACATTTATTTGCAGTTGAGGTACATTTTTACTGCCCCTTGATGCAAGAAACAAGCTGGGAGATAGAGGGGCATCTGTTTCAGACCTTTAAACGAGGAATCAAGTGCTCTGTTCTAAAAAAAAAAATAATAAAAATTATTTTCCCCTTTCATGGCAGTAAGTGCCCTTGCTGTGTAATACTGCATGCTGCTGGAGAGAAAGCATGTATAGGTCTCTCTTACTCCTACCCTACACCTAGCATAAGGATACCTTAACCGTATTTAAAAATAAAAATTGCCCCCAATTTCCGGCTGTTAACATGCTTCCACCCTCTCACAAGTGCTGGGTCACAGCCAAGACGCTATCACACTGTGAAACACAGGCAGAAGAAGTCCCCCCTACCTTTCATGTAGTTTCAGCGCCCGTGCCTGAAGACAAAGCTGGGAAAAACACCAGGCCAACCAACCTCAGGACAGTCAGGACCGACTCAGGACGGTCAGCCCCCAGCCACAGCCACAGCCAGAGACGGGACCAGGAGCCATGGGGTGAACCCAGCTCTAGGGGTGCAGCCTCTCACGCTACTGAACTAGCACAGATGCAAAATGACGGCACCAAACGGGCGGAAGCGGAGAGGGGATTTGCTCATCTCGAACATCTCTTCCTTCCGCCTGCCCTCCCCAAACCACCCTGTCCACGCACAAGCTGCTCGCAGGGGATAACCCGCTCAAAATGAGTAATTAAATGCCAGTCTATCAAAACAGCGAGGAAACAATATCCTCTCACAGGAAGACAATGTGGATAATTTCTCACAGGCCCAGTATTTTGGAACTCACCGTTTGTATCACTTGCACAAAACTAGGAGCTGAGAACATTAGGGAAGCAGCTCCTCCGGTGCAGCAGAGACAGAGCACAGTTTTTCTCAGCATTGAGCTCTCACGCTAAGTCAGAGGAAGGAAACGCTACCTCCCCCACAAAATTATTTTTTTTTTTAAAAAAAAAACACCTTTCCTCTTCAGAAAACCCAGGCCAGGTGTTACATGCTCTCAACATCAAGCTGAGGCCAGGCTGGCTAATCTGTAGGTTCACTCGTTAATGAGATAAAGGATTTCAGTGTGGTGCGGCAGCCCAGGCTGTGGGAGCCATGGGCTGGAGGAGCGTTGCCGGCAGCCCAGTGTCACTCCTGGAGGAATGCCTGACCTTTCCCGGGGCTTTGATCATGCTGGCTCGCAGCGTGAGATAACCAGCCCTTTGCAGAATCCGGAGGTAATAAAAAAAGCAGCTTTGAGGCCTCGTGTTTTTGCAGGGAAATACTTACCTGTGTTCCCAGCACACTGCCCAGCCGCTGCCACCAGCCAAACTCATCACCGTCAACCAGGGGAATCATCAGTAAAGCACGTGGGTGAGAGTTTTCAGCTCTTGTTTAATTTCTCTTAATTGAAGAGGGTACTTGCATATCACTGTTACGGAAGATGCCCGTACAGAGGCTCAAAAAAGAGCAGAGCAGCAGCAGTATGGTCTCCAATTAGTATGTGATTAAGCTTGTGAGCAGGATAATAGGAGGAGAAATTTTGTATCTTACACAAACAAGATGGCAAAAGAGATGAAAACACAGAGGGGGAATAAAGCTCTATCCCCAGTTCCCCTCTGAACCCATACAGAAAGGATTGGATTTGTTGAGGGGTTTTTTTGTTTGTTTGTTAAGTATTTTAAAGGAGGGTTGTCCTTCTCAGGACAGTTCAGGATGGGCAATTGAAACAAGGCGGTGTAGTACCAGGTTAGCAAAGCGTGAAACACCTGGAGCCCTGGGTTGAATGTGCTGAAGCTGTAAGTGATAATTAGATCAGTAATCCTTCCTTTAACGAGCCTACGCAAGCACTGCATCCACCCAGCCTGCTTTTGGTCACCAACCTAGAGAAGTTCAGGTGATCTTCTCGGGCTGGGGTGGTTTTGTTTTGTTTGGGCCGCCGCTGTACAGTCTCTGCAGTCGGAGCTACGCTTCCCGGGTGCTCTCTGCAGGTTGCACGGGAGGCGCGGGGCTCGCTCTGCAGCACTCCTCAGCTGCAGGCAGGCTGATGCCAAAACTGAGCAGACCTGGATAAGTTACCCCTCTGGGGGGAAAAAAAAGTTGCACTCAGCTATGCTGTCTTCCTCACGGGGGTTAACTATGTAGATTTCAGATGCAAATTTTACTTTAGGGCAGGCTTTATGGTATTAAGAGCCTCCTTTTCAGCCTTCTGAAATTTCATATGTATACACGCTAGAGCTCTCTCATCTCTGTTAATTGGGTTTTGTGGAATTTCAAGGCCCGGGGGCCAAGGGGGGGAGGGCCGCTGATTAAAGCACGCCGTGCAGAAGTGGATACAGAAGTGTTGCGCAGTAAGAGGAGGGAGACTGAATCCTTCTGAGCTACCTGCCTTCACGCCCGCACCCCGCCTGCCAATTTGGAGGAACCCTGTCTTTTGCCCTGACCTTCCCAAGGGTGCAAGGACAGCTCCGGCCCCTCCAATGGGCATCATGGGGAGGATGCTCACCTCTGCTTCTCCAGCTGCACAAATCGATTTTGGAGATTTCCAGGCTGGTCTGCAGCTATGTTTCCTTACTGCATGGTGCCCACGTCCTTGCCACAGACCCGAATAGGGACGACTCCCCACAGCCCTAACCCCAAAGCAGTGGCAATGGGGGGCAGGGGGAACCCACACTCTGACCTACACCCTTCAGGACCATTAAAGAGGAATAAAAGGACATTTAATCTCCCTTCATCCCCTTTCATAACCCAGCATGCATGTGTCAGAATGTGTTAGGCTGTGATGCCTGAACTGATGAGACGATGTGTGTGTGTGTGCGTCCGTCTGTCCCCACAACGAGGGCACAGAAAATACCCACTCCTGCATTTGGCCAAACTGTATCTCTCCACATACGAGGATCCAGTCCAGGAGCTTGCTTGCTGGAGCTAAATACAGATATTCACACACCCATTATAAATGCAGTCTAGTTTCATTTTTAACCCACAGGAGGGTGTGGAGGGAGAAGACATCAAAGCATGGACACAGGCTACCCTGGCATTCTGGGCGTGCAATTTTATCTTCCCCTCATTTCCCTCCTCTCCAAACCAGCTGCTACAACTATCATGATGCTTGCCCTCTGGCCAGTATGCTGGAAAACTGGCTTCCAAGGCAGTCATTAATCTCTCCCCATTACCCAGCTGGCACAGGATTTTGCTCAGATCGGAGGAGAGTCGGCTCCATGCCCTCCGAAACACCAGTGGCAGGTCCCATGGCCACGTGTGCCAGGCACCCACCGGCCCCGCTGCCTGCACCGCTGCGGCAGAAGGGCCCCCGCGTGGGGGACGTGGAGGGTAAATCCCAAAGAAACAGGGGCACCGAAAGAAGATCTTTGATGTGAATTGAATAAAACCCACCCGTCAGCATAGACGGTGAGAAGTGCTGTGCATCTTCAGGGGAAGGTGTCCCAGATCGGAGCTATGTTTAGAGGCTGACTTCTTGCATAGCAGCAGCAGCAGGAAGTCGCCCCTACGTATGCGAGTTATGCAAGTGAAATGAAGATGCACATAAACCTTCAGCGAGAAAACGCAGCTCTGCCACGTTACACTTTTTATTCATCAGGTTTCGACCTATCTGAGGTAACTGGGCTGGAAATACGCAGACAGGTACGTGGTACGCTGAGCACCAGCCAGGCCTGCTTCAGTAAAGCCAGGCTGAAATGAGAATAAAGTAGGCTTAGAAAGCAACGACACGTGCCACTGCAAGTTTGTTAGGGAGCTAAAGTAATAAGATGTGTGTTTTGTGCAATTGCCACCTGAAAAGCAGCCACTTTGCCACCTCCCAGCCACTTCAGTGTCTCCCGCCGTCCACCGCACTGCCCCAGCAACGCTGTTAGGCAACGTTTGACCATCTACATCGGGACAAAAATTATCATTTCAGAGAATACTTTTTTTGTGTGTTGATTCATACCAAATCTGTCACATCCTCTCAGCAATACTGCTCGTTTGCTACTTTTGGAGGGGAAAAACAGGGCCCACCGAGAGCCCTGTGTATACACACATAAACCTGCATTTGATCTGTCAGTAGGACTGTAGGTTCCCCCAAGAAGAAGAAACACACAGACAAGTTTTTGATCTTCCTTAAAGTACCGCTTATCTCAGCTTTTGTTTGTTTTCTGGTTTTTTGGGTGTGGGGTAGCGTCTGATGTGAATGCCACCCACCATAAGCTATCTAGGCAGCGAAACAACCATCAGAAACCACCACTGGAAGAAAAATAGCAGCACCTTTCTCTCCCCTGCCTCCCCCGGGCACGGGCCACAGGCAGGACAGTACTGCCAGCATGTGCAGCTACAAATATATTTTGCAGGTCACAAACTCGGAGGCACTAAGCAGGGGTCTCCCATCATTATCTTGCACCCAGACACTCATTAAGGAACTGCAGAGTCCCTTCCTGGTGGCTACCAGAAAGAGCAGCCCTTCCCAAACAGCCGTGGAGCAGGGAGGGATGGTGTGTGTCCCCCGGCTGCCGGCGGCTGCAAACTCCAGCTTGGGCCAAGAAAAGCTGCTGCCTGTGATACAACCGAGTGGGTAAGCATCTACAGCAATAGCTCACAACAGTTTGGTCCCGTGCAACAAGCCTAAACCACGGCACGCTGAGCCTTCCCCTGCTGCCCAGGTCTTTGTCTTCTCACCCAGAGGGAGCGCCAGCCCACAGCTAGACCCACAACGGGGTGCAACAGCAATGGTGCCATTCCTGGGGGAAGTGGTCTGAAAGGGATTTACCTGAGGTTGCAGGTTAAACCAACCTTTGCCCACACTTACGGCTTAGTCCCTCTTGACTACAGAGGATGATGGCCAACCGCAGCCACACCTGAGCAGGGGTAGAGGTCTCCAAGCTGCTACACTCCTACCAGCTTTTGGAGGGGAAAGAAAGGACAAAAACCCCATTGGCCAGGCAGAGGAAGAAGCTCTTAATTAGCAGGAGGCAGCAATCAGCTGCTGCGCCGCCTGTTTGGCAGCAGCCGGCCGGGCGAGCACGTGGCGCGCAGGGCGGCCGGCGAGGGCCACGTGAGCTCTCCTTCCCCAACACATCCTTCCTCGCCGGGAAAGGACATGAACCCCCAGGAAGCCCAGCTGTGGGGTCTGCTGCTGAAATCCTGCAGAGCTCCCGCTGAAAAGCACACTTAAAATGTACACTAAAAATAGAGCCCGTGCTGATGCTATATTTAGTGGGAGGGTGCACGCTTTCGGAAGGGCCGTTGTCCCCTCCGGCAGCAGGGGCGAGGCAGACAGGCATGCCCTCAGGATGGTCCCACATACCGGCACCCAGCACAAGCGTGCCTCAGGAGAGACACCTTTTCTTATGGAAAGGTGAAAGCAGGGTGCAGGAGACCATTTGCAAGCCCGCTGGGAAACAGTCCCTGCTTTGGAGCAGCCGAGTGGGAGGCAGGAGCCTGGCCCTGTCCCACGAGTGAATGCTTCCTTCCCCGTGCCGGGGTTTTTCTACCTGTGTAAGGGGGATAACGAGCATCGTGTTCTTCATAGAGCACTTATGGTCACATTGCTTCATCTAGGCACTCAGGTGAGACAGGCATAGCTGTAGGAAGAGATATTTAATAAGGGCCGCTGAAAATTTGTCAGCTAGTGAAAACAGAACATCTCCTGCTTAGCTTGTCAAGCCAAGCACCTGTCAAAATCCTTGACTGACCATCTCCCAGGTCAACAGCAGAACACCTGTCTACTGGCTGGACCACTTAGACTACGGGGGCAGATCTGGAGCCAATGCGACACAGGCACCGGGCTCTGCACTGGCGAGCCCAAAGGGGTGGGTTTGCACTCTCCACGGCTCGTACTGGGTTTCCTCTCCCCCAGAGCAAAGCCGAGGGGATGCACAGCATGTGAAGGAGAGGGTCCCCATGGATGCTGCACAGGACGAAATGGCACCTTCCCTTCTTGACCTGCAGAACCCCCCGGGGCAGCGAGGCAAGGCGGGGGGTGTCCCACCTCCAGCACCCAGGAGGAGCCACTAAAAGCCGAGCTTCTAATTAAGACCACAGCTTCGGTTAATTGAGTCCAATTCACCTGTGACATGAAGAGCCCCAATCCCATCAACAATAATGGAACTGCATCGGCTTACACCAGTAATGACTTCAAATCAGCAGCATAATAAAGCTAATTCAATACTTCTCCAGGTCCAGCTGATGAGGCTGCCAAGGAAGAGCAGGAGACAGCCTTCCTCCCATCACGCCGACACCTCCTCTGGAAGAGAGGGCGACGTGAGCGGACAGAGGGTTAGGAAGGCAGGGGACGCAAAAAATAAAGTAATTTTCCAATAATGAGGCTAAGGCTTATTTTTAAAATCTAAATTATTCTTGTGGGCAACCCTGTGCAAGCGCTAACAAGGAAGCGGCACTCCCTGTGCCTACCTGCCGGGCTGAGAAAAATCAAAACCCTGCAAGGCAGCCGCAGGTTTCCGACCCACCGCGTGCCGCTGAGCCACCCTGCCAAGCCGGACCCACCGATTCGGGCCACCAGAGGCAGGCGTCACGCCACGTGTGCGCCGGGTAGCGCCCGCTGGGGCGTGGGAAGGAGCTCGCGGGAGATGGATGCACGCTGGCGGCCCCGGGGAGGAAAAGCAGAACAACATGAAAGTTGCCCGACGTAGGCAGACATGCAAATCAGCAGCTGCGCGGCCGCACCGGCAACCTCCTCATCGCCGCGACGGCAACCTCCTAATTGCCACGACGCCAACCTCCTAATTGCCACGACGCCCGCTGCTGCTCTCTCGGGGCGGCAGCCGGGGGGGAGCCAGGAGGAGCGGGAAGGAGCGAAACCCTCCCGCTGGAGCAGGGGATGTGCTGCCAGGGCCGAGGGCCCCGAGGGGTGGGAATGGCATGGCTTGGCCCCCCCCGCCGCCCCACACAGGCCACTGCCTCGCGCACACAAATTTGTCTCTGCCTCCAGCCAAAAAAACCTAAGCTGCCTCCCTTCTAAAGAGACACGCATTATTTTAGAGCAGTCAAGTTATGACTGGTCTGATTTCCATAACGCACGCTCTACAAACAACTGCCTGTTATTTAAGGCTCAGCTCCTCTGGGACAGAAGCTGAGCAGGGCAGACCTTTGAGCCGGGGCTCCGCGCCACCGGAGCGACCCCAGAGCAGAAACATGCCCGCCGGGAGGTTGGGGCACTCGCTCCTCACTCCCGCAACCGGCTTCACGTTTCTCCGTTTTCCCCACAAGCTGCCGATGCTCCCGCTCCCGTGGCAGGGGGACTCTGCCCCCCTCTCTGCCAAAAGAACAGGCTCACGCCAAGGAGCAGCCCCCAGAGCCTGTGCCACCCACAGGAGGACCCAGCCGGGCTTCTCTTTCCCAGAGAGACACGGGCTACGTATCACGGGCGTCCAGCAAATCACTTGGCACCCTCGGGTTGCCTGCCATCTTTTTCGACTGTCGAAACCCAAGCGTCCCACTTAGATGAAGTTAAACGCTGCCCTGAACGATGAGTGTTGCTGGCAAGAAAGTCACGCCAGCATTACTGGTTTGCTCCCTGCCTACTAAGAGACCGCAAATTGGTGTTTACTGTGGAGGCTAAGTAGGCCAGCTTTGAGAAATCGCGCCTGCCCCACCACCCCGCAAGCTCCGGCTTCCCGGGAGCTCCCCGGAGGCCGCAGGACGGAGCACCGGCACCTGGCCCCGTACCCCTGCACCATCCCCTTGCTCTGCGTTCAGTCCCTGCTCCATCCCAGCCTGACGCGGCGTTCAGCTGCTGGTTTCACTGCCTGCACGCTGTGCTGGGAGAGCTGAAATAACCGAGTCCCTGCACTGCGCTGCAGTGAGCTGACACAGGCTAAATCAATTAGCTGCTATTGCTGGGATGCTCAGCCAGGCCAGATCAAAAAAGACAAAGAAAGAAAAACCCCACGCTGAGAGGAGCCAGGCCCAGTCAACACATTTATCTCCAATATTTCAATCACCATGTTTGAAATGGGAAAGGGAGACGGCTGGTGCTTCCCAAAGCGGCGAGGTGCAGGCTCGCTTTCCTAGGGCAGGAGGGGCAGAGAGGACAGGCAGAGCTCCGCAGCTCCCCTTCGCCTCTGCTCTGTCCTTTGCTTCCATTCAGCACACGCTTCAAACAAACACAGAAAAGCAAAATACTCTGTAAGTTCAGTTAAGGTACTTTCCATCCAAGACTGGGCTGCGTAAGCCCTGTAAGTCTCCTAGTTCATCCTGATTCAAAACCGCCCATTTTGGAACTTGTGCCTAGCATCCCTCAGGAAGGAGACAGAAAAGATCACAACACACCACGTGCCTCGCATGTCCCGTTCCTCTGGGCAGGATTTATTGTTTTGCGGTAATCTTTGCTCTGCATCAGCTGTCCCAAGGACTACTGGTCTTCTTCCCACTGACTTCTGCAAAACCACACTGGTGGGTAAGCAGATACATCCTTGTACCCAGCATTCTCAGTACCAAGCTCCGGACCCGTTTTCGCCTTCGCAAAACACAGTATTTCTTTTGAGACACTGACAATTACAGCTGACAAGGCTTCACCTACAGCTGGGACTGGAGGAACCCCAAACTGGTAAACGGTGAAAGCGGCTCCGCACCACCCAGCTGTAGCTGGGCAGTCTCCAGCTTCAGCTCAGCCCCTTGTAGAGCCGCCCCTGAGAGGTATCATGCCATGCTGCTCCTCACTTCAAAGGAGACAACTGTAAGGAGAACTATTAAAGCAATTAAAAAAAATTATCTTTAAGATGCAATCTACCCAGAGATGAATGGGAACAGTTATCAAGCTGCAGATTTTTATGGGTTTTTTTAAAGGCAATAACTGGCTGAAGGTTTCTTCTGAGTTACCTACAGTAACTTCTACCTTATCGAAATGAGAGACTGGAGATATCTTTTTTCCACATTGTGGGCCGCATCTTCCGTACCGTATCTTGTAGTAGTATCTATGCTCACTAACCCTTTTCCCGTTCGGTTCATAATCCTATAAACACCCCTGTAGCAGCTCAGAAGAGCATGATTTATGTTTTTCTCAAAGCAGTGAAGGCAGCAGTTCAGCAGCCTGATGTGAGAAGAGCCAGCCCCAGGTTACCAAGCAGCTGCCTGAAATCGCTGCCTCAAATTCTCGCTGAAGAGCAAGACCTAACATCAATACCCTTGCCTCTGCTTACTTGCATCTGCATATCCTGAATCCTTCATTCTTCCTCTTCTGCTTTGTTGTCCCGTCTACGAAATGGGCATCATGCTGCTCTGCAGATGGGAAAGAGGCCCCAAGACATCAGCTACTGGGCTGAGGTCACACCTCAGCCAGACCTTCCCAAATCCTTCGAATGTTAGTGCATTCCGGGTATTTTTGCACGCAACATACAATCCATGCCTTTTAATCACTTTTGGTTGGATCAGTGTGTTTCCTGCTGTTGGAGTAGCCATCACGTGAAGCACTACCTGCTCCTGCCTGCCTCCCACGTGCCCATGGGCAGGTACCAGTGCCAGCCCTCCAGAGCCAGGGATGCCGACAGCTGCCTTGAGCTCCTCCTGACGGGACGCAAACGTGCGCACTGGCCCGTGATAAACACCTTTAAAGACGCAACAGAAACAGAAGCAGCTCTCTTTCCAAAGGTGTCTTTTTTGGTTTGACTGCACCCCGAGATGTCGATCCTGAAGAGGGGCACAGAGGGGTTTACCTTGCGCATCACAACTTTGGGGTGCGATGCTCTCTTCTTTTCAGATTAAGGCTTGAGCCACGTACTTGATTCAATCAAGACAGTTAACTGGCATCAAAGATTTCATGAATCAGCTAAAAAAAAGAGTTTAAAAATGCCTTTTTTTTTTTTTAAATCCATTTTAAAAATTCCTTTCCAATTTAAATTTATTGGGAGGCAGGGGGGTGGAGGAAACGGTTTTACTTTTTTTGAGATTATGCATCTCTCACCAATACTTAAAAGGAAATCTCAGTTCTTATTTGTAATAACCAGGGGTTATCAGAGTCCTTAATTGACTGTTGAAGTCTGCAGTGACGTTTCATACCTTGAGTGAGATGCAGCCTAAGTCTGTGTGTGATTACGTTTAGGAGTGAGAGGGAGGTGTGCGGAGGGTGGGGAGAAGCAACTTTTATTGAAGACAACGCTTCAGGCAGCCCTGGAGCAGAGTGGATCCAGTTTGAAAAGAACTGGCAACCCTAAAACTTTTTGATAAGATAAAAATTCATTGATGTTGGCTCACACCAGGCCCACTTCAACTCTGCACTTGTCCTCTGTGTTTCCTTGGCATATCTGTTCCTTTCCTCTATCTGCTTTAGCATAACTTTATTTTTCTCTTTTATCTTTAGCTAACTGCACCCAGGGACTGGAGGGATTGATTTTTTGTTTTGACTTATTGTTTGAAGATCTGTAACTCAAAGCAGCTTCTTGCGCCTCTGATGTCTAAGCCTGAGCAGTATAAAAGGTAAAGCTCGTCCTGTGTACCAAAGTGAGCGGGGATACCATTTTATAATCAGTCATCTGTGTTTTATTTTGCCTTTTTGGGAGGAAAACTATTTTCAGACTTTATAGGCAATAATACTTTAAATAAATATTCTCATGGCAGATACTAGACATGCCAGTTCTCTTTTTAAAGACAAGTCAGCTATGGCTCACCACTCAGGGCAAGAAAAAAAAATAATTTCCTAATTAAAGGAGGCCATTATACATCAGAAGATATTTTGAGCATCACGTCACACTACCGACAGCCTACTGCAGCCAAAATGTTACCATGCAAATCTAAAAACGCTCTCACTCAGAGATGCGCTACCACGAGGCTAGCCTCGGTCCCTGCCGGGAGGGGAAGGCAGGAGGTGCGAGACACGCTCGTCGATGCCGCTCGTAAACAGCGATCCCACGTTGCCACGTTAATACCACCCGGTCCCGAGACACGGAGGGGAGGAGGATTTTTGGTTGCTTCCTCTGCCTTCTGAGGGCTGAACTCAGGAGATCTCTCCTTTTCCCAGGCAATTTTCCTCACCTCCCCCCCCCCCCCCCCCAAAAAAAAAAAAAACCAAACCCAAACCGGTGCTAGGCTGTTCTAAGCAAGCAGTTCTTCAGGATGCAGCACCCAGGTTTCCCACTGCCCACAGGCGTTTCTGTACCGTAGAAGGCTGATAGCCACGGCACACACCGACTTTGTTTACGATCGCCCGTCTCCGCTATTCCCTGAAGTTGCCCAGCTTGCTGAAATATGGTTACATATGCAAACATTATCTCCCAATTGTAACCTCATTTTCTGCTCTGCTGGACAGCGTGACCAGCATTTGTCATCTCGCCGCCCCCGCCCGCCACATCATTCATGTGTCTATAATTGTCATCAAGATGTGGCATGTCAGCAGGACTCCCGCGTCCGCTGCTCCCCATCTCCACGCAGTCACTCAGGTAACAAACCCATAATCTCGCCCTGTTTTCATGATGGTTGAATTACACATAATTGTTTCTGCACAGTGATTGATTTCTGCCTGAATAGAGACCTCTGCCTTTTTTCAATGCGAGCGAGTGGCAGCCAAGTCTCTCCATCTAGGAGGAGGCAGCAGCCTTTGAAGAGATCAAAGCCAAGGCCGCGAGCAGTTGTGCGCCCTGGGAATATGGAAAGCCTTTATGCTCTCAACCCCATTTCCAACATCATGTTGGATTGCAGCTGCATTACATTCTGCCAGCATTCTTAATGCTTTTAGTATTGACTCTGACATCACCGATAGCTGTTTTAAAGTAACAAAAGCTGAAGGATGACTTATTTTCACAACTCCGTAATTGGAACATGCAAAGTTAGGGGAAGGGAGCATTTGTTTTTAATCTGAGATACAAAAGAAAGCACAGAAAATTATATAAGTTCCCCGAAATTAAAAACACGTTTTTCATATGGAAAGAACAGAGGGGGCATTTTTATAGCCTAGACCACACAAAATGAACTGATTATGCACATGCTTTTTCAAGCCTAAAGGCTGAAGTAAAAATACGATTGGGCCAGCGAGTCAAATTGGGAAAAAATATTGTGACTCACGCTAGGTTTAGTGACTTTTAGCACCTGATGCAAGGCAAAATAATGCAGACGTCCAGGCTGTCACCTCCCCACTGCAGCCCCTTGTAGCAAACTGACAGCGGTTCACTTAACCCTAAACCAGACACACGGCACACGGCAAATGAACACTACATCCCAATTAGCTATCTAAAAAGATAAATAATGATCTAAAAGTGTAAAATACTGCAAAGCTTCCTCTACGACTCCCTTTCCTCCAGTCACACAGACAACTCCTAGGCTGCCTTAAAACTGCTCTTGCCACAATATTGTTTTCAGGGGCATCAGACGCTCCCACGCTCCTCCTCTCTCCTCATCTGGCTTCGCTGGCGAAAACAAAAGTAAATCTCTGTCGAGAAAGACTGCCCTGAACTTTGATTAAAGATATGTCTACGCTGCCCTGAAAAAATATTTCCAGGGAACTTCTAAAACTTATCAGTGGGAAGGGGGGGCGAGGGAGGGTAAGGAGGATGTAAAAAGCAAGAGCCCGGGATGTTGCAGCAGCTGAACCATTCTGCATCTGTATGCTGACCAGTCTGAGCACCACTGCTACTTCGCCAAATATTTTTGTTCATTCTAAAACCACAGAATAGGAGCTTTTAAGAGCAGCAATTTTGAAATATGGTAGCTGCCACTACAGCGTGCAGAGTGGTGAGGAAGGAAGAATGTGCAAATAAAGCATAAGCTGTGAAGAATTAAACATTGTAAGCTGTAAAGAATTAAACATTATGAGCACCCATGTATTAGCAATAAAAATAATTTCCTCTTAGCTGTATCGGTTTTCTGCTGCTCTTCTAACACTCCTTTTTTCCCCGTAGCCATTAAAGCCCCGACTCAAAGACAACAGCAAAAGGATCTGCCCTCCATCCCTGCAGACACAGAGCTTACGCCCCTGTCATTTCAAGGCTGAGAAACGTCTCGTTTTTACTTTGACCATTCCTTAACACACACTCACCACACTGAGGCTGAAACTAGAGCCAAATGTAGCAAGGTCTTTAACAAGATGTAAAAGCTCATAATTTTTTAGTAGTATTAAGACAGAAGTCTTCTCTGTGTTAATCCAGGGGGTTGGGGTTTCCCCCCACCCCTCTGTTCTCCTGCCATCCCCAGCAAACTTACCACTTTCCCTGCACAGCCTGCTTGCTTAAATCAGGACTAATTCTTCTATGGTTCTGTTGTCCACTCTGATGACCGGAGGGATGCTCATAAAGCAACACTGAGGAAAGAGCGGCAAGATACAGAGAGCTGGAGCGGTCACCGTAAGCAGAGGTACCTGCTGCCATGTTGGCCTGGCGGCTAATTCAACTCCTGCCTGTCCCGCAAGGAGTCCCAACTATCTGGAAATGAAGGGCAGCCTCCAAAAACCGAGCAAGGAGCAAGCAGCAGACCTTGCAAAGGTCTCCAAAACACTCGCTGCTATGAAGAAACAGCAGCAGAGAAGTCGCTTTGATACGATGTTGCAACCCTGCCTTTCAGCGTCAAACCATGACTGTGATGAAAAAGTATGTTTTACCATAATTACTCCTTATTTTCCCTTCCAGGAACTTTATTGTTTGTTTGCAGCAGATTCACTTGCTATTCAATACTTTTGCTTGAAAGCTTGCTACTTTTTTGCCCCATTCACTGAAATTTAAGAGACACCGTTTAGCCCAAGGGAGGCAGGCGAAGGCTGCCGGCCCGCTTTTCAAACGGCCCAGCCCATTGCAGAGCCCGCGCTGGCAGCTCCTGTGCCCGAGCAGGGGCACAGCTCCTCCTCACGCAGCCTCGTTCTGTGACCGCGCCAGGGAGGGCCGGGGGACCTGACAACAAACCTCACCTCTTCCTAATCCCTGCAAAGTGACGACCTGCACGACGGCAGCAAACTTGAGTTTTAGGCTTGGCCGTGGTGCTGGGGGATGTGCAGCTGCCAGCTGTGGCCACCATGCCCAAGCACCGTTTTCAGAGGAAAAAAGAAAAAAACAACGCTGATGACCCGGGTAACCCAGGGGAGGTGATGCCACCGGGGCACGCCGCTCAAGGAACACAGATCAGAAGCTGAGAGCTGCGCTCCAGCAAGCCCAGCCTGGGCGCACATTAAAAGTAGCAGGTATTTCAGGATGCCTAGAAGTTTAAAGGCTCCAGTTCCAAACCAGCCAGCACCTCCTTGCAAACCCCTACTGGAGGCTGCTGAGGCACCGGGCATGGACAGTGCTGAGGCCATGGCAGGCACCACAGCTGGAGGAGGAATCGCTGCTGAGATGCCATCCCAAATAGATGCTTTAAGAAGCAGCAGAGCAAGGTCCTCCTGGATCCGTGTTAAAACCACAAAAGCCCCACCACGCCGGTGCCCGGGGGAGCCAGCCGGCTGAGGCACCCTGGTCGGCCACCGCTGGTGCATCGTGTGCAAGAGCCACAAACCAGCAGCAGCTCCTGGGAGAGGCAGCACAGCGTGCTAGTTATCTAACTGTAATTTCTGATAGTGAGTGCAAATAGCAATGCTGAGGGCAAGCAGCCAGTGCTCGCCCTGCGGGGGAGAGCAACAGAAAACAGGGTTGGAAGATATGGGTGCTGCTGCAATGGCAGGGAGGGAAAATGAGCAAAACCAAAGTCTGCTTTTTGACTATAAGTTTTTAAGCTAATTTTCTTAAGCCCCTCCTTGCTTTTACGTAGAAACTTTAGCAGGATTGTTTGGTCCTTAATTGCAAGGCTGGGTATGAAACACAGCCACAGCCAGCACTGGCACCAACTTTCTTCTTACCTGCATTGGTTTCAATCCTTTTATTCCTTCCCTCCATGTACATCCCGGTTTTTACCTTTTCAGACTTGGGGTTTTTTTTCATGGAGGGGAAAAAAAACCCAAAACAACCAAACCAAAACCAACCCAAGAAACATATCTTTTTAAGTGAGCTTTCTTTCAGGTGGGTTCCTGAAGTGAACTCAGGAAACGTGGATTTTGTTCCCACCTCTGCCATCACCTTCCTTGAAGTCTCCGAGCAAATGCTGCTTTATCAGGTCCCCGTTTGCAGAAGCCTCCTCCCAGACTGTGCCTCTGCTTTTGGGAGCAGGGTGGGGGGAAGCAGGGGATGTGACCCCCCGGCCCCATGGCAGCGTGGGAGCCAGGGATACCTCCTGGGAATCTGCCAGCAGCCACTGACGCGCTGAGATTTCCACGGGTCACATCCTCACACTAGACTCTACGCTGGGTAATTATACACAGAATTTACCTATTTCATGCTTAATTGCACAGGCACAAACTTTTGCTCCACCCCCAAAATAGCTATAACCTACCAGCGGCACTTTCGTTAGGAGAGGAGAGGCAGCTAGGGGCGGCTCTCCCAGTCCTGGCTTAACCCCCTAGGCTCAAATCTCACCCACTGTCTTAACCAGGCCCCCCCTCTGGGAGAACCTGCCCAGCCCAGCAGAGGAGCGGGGATGCAGGTAACGCATCTTGTGATGCTGCCTTGTGAGCTACGGGCTTCGGGGCTGCGAAACGCTGCCTCCAGAAGAGAAACGCGAGACCCACGCGCAGGCTCTTCTGCCGACTGAACCTGAAACAAATGCTTTGTCCAGACGACGCTAGCCAGAAAGAGTCATTTAAGGGAGGAGGGCATTTTTTTTTGTGCGGCGAGCACAACTGTTTAATGAGCAGAACGTATTTACGTGCAGTCCTGGAGCAGGAGCTGGAAGCCAAGCTCCACAAAACCCCCTCTGAAATCTCCCTTCTCCCTAAGAAGTCTGCCTCTTCCCCAAACACAGGGGTTTCTGAACCAGCTTTGGTTAAACCCCATTTCCCAACTGAGTAATTATTGTTCTGCCCCATCAGCCTGTAATATTCCCATTTCCACACATATCCCTGTTAAAAAAAAGAAAAAAGAGAAAGAATTTAAAGTTTCAAAGGAACGGGGAAAGCTTTCTACACAACTTGTTTTAGGAGGGCCCTTGAATTTAAAAAGTTTCAAGCAAATCAGCATTTTGACCAGCTCTCCTAGAGTCTCTTAAGATTTCCTTATTACAAAGTATGAAGTAATCTTTTACAGGTCACTCCGATAAGAAGCTTAGTAGTTGCCAGTTTAAAAAAAAAAAAAAAGTGTTTGCAATAGTGCTGTCAAACTGTCTGGGGAGTTGCCTAATAAATGAGCATTTTACGGTTCTCCTATTCCGAGTTTTCCTTCTGAAGATTTACATCTAAAACAGGATCTCTGCACTATTATCTCAGAAAAATCCTCAAAATAACTGAGAGGGGGGAAAAAAGTCACAACAAAACCAGAAAAATCCACACGCTTAAGAGCTAAGCTTTTTTAAATTCTATTTCTTTTTTCCTTTAAATCCAGCACAGCTTCCTTTTCTTCCTGTACCGGGTTTTTTTTAAGACACGAAATAATGTGCGGGGCTGGGGGGGGGTGTTTAGTAACAGATTTTTCAAATCCAGTGTGCCCCATTCAAACTTCTTTTTCGAGCTGAACTTCAGGCGTGTGCAGGAGGAGATGGGGCAGTAACGAACAGACACAAAGGCAGCCCAGCCTGCTGGGGTCGGAGGGCAGGGAAACAAAAAGCTCTAGGGGCGTTCCACGGGGTAAATTATTTTAACCGCTTAGGTTTTTCAAACCATATCTCAGTTATGTTCGATACATGGCTTATTTCCTCAGCACCCTCAAAAGCTCTCCCAGCGCCAGCTCAGTGAGCTGAGCTCGCTTTTCCTTTCGGTGTCGGTCCCCAGCAGCCCGGAGGGGATGGGGGCACGCTGCAGCCTGCCCTGCCACCCCAGGGCTCCCACTCCTGACCCTCACCCCTCTGTTTGCTCCAGCTCCGCTCCCAAAAGCCCCTCCAGAGGCTGAACCTGCCCGTGCACCCACATTTGAGAGAGGAGGACCTGGACAATTTTTACTCTTCACGAGGGCTAATTCACGTGCGAACGTTGAGGGGAGAAATCAGGGTCTCCCCCAATTCGGAGGGGTCCCTGCACTCTGCCAAGCCTGGCTGCTCTCCTGCTTCACCTCGACTTTTCTGTAAGACGTGTTTCTTCAGTTTAAGAAACAGAAACGCCGCCCATCAGGCTGCAAGGAGTGCCATGCAATGAAACAAGCTGCCAGAAACCCTAAATCGAGGGGAGGGCACGGGTGCGAGAAGGAAGCCGCTTTGGAAAAATGAATTTGGAAAGCCGTGTGGCGGGAAGCCGCGCTTCCATGGCATGGCTATGCGGGAACCCTGCTGACCGTGGGGGCACACGGGAGTTGTACGGAACCGCAATGAAGGCAGTATAGGACTGGGGGGGCGGGGGGATAGGGTGCAGCCATGAACACAATTTACCACTTGTAACTGCAGCTTCCCAAACCTGATACATCACCAGTCGAGCTCCAGAAACCAGAGACCTTAAACACATCGCTGGACTGTGTGGCATTTTAACAAAGTAAACACATTTGCATCGCTGGACACAGTTTATCTGCATTTTAGCACATCGGCAGGAAAAAGGCCTTCTCCCCAAGCGCAGTTTGCATTTGACAAGCGTTGACACCTTTAATCGTCACCTCCGTATTGTACTTTCTTTATGCTACACAAAGCTTGCCAATGCAAGACCTGGGAGGGACGAAGAAAGATCAAGGCAAGAAGATACGCCAGAACTGTGGAGAGACAACAGATGGTCACAAAGGTAAATCTCCGAGGCAGTTTTGAAATACAGAAAAAGGCAGAAAATTGGAAGAAATAGAGCCTTACAGCATAGCTAAGTGACCAGTAATGGAGAGAGAGCATTGGCTCTGAGCAGCCGATGTCACTAGGACCGCAACCCAGAAATACAGGGCCTACAGGCATAGCTTTCCAGAACTCATCATTCTCCATCTCTGAGCCAAAAAGACTGCCCAACAAAAGCTCCGTGTTCCCTTTCCCTGTTTTTTGGACATACATTACAGATCAGACCATTCCCAGACTGGTTTTTTTTGGATGACACCTGCATCCCCATCCAGAGCTCCGCTCCAGTCAGCTGAGGGGGAAGCTGAGCTGCCGTCGGTAGCAATGGGATTTCAGCATCACGCCTTTTAACTCTGCGAAATCCCACTCCCCATGCTGACGCCGCGGGGTTGCTGCAGCTCCCGCCACTCATGGCAGGGCTGTCGAGCCTGGGCAGTGCCTGGCACCGTGCTGGACGTGCGGCAGCAGCCTGCTTCAGTCTCCTTTAAAGCTCCTCTACTCAGAAAGCGAGGAGGAAATAAAAAAAAAAGGTCCAGCAAACAGATTTCTTCTGTTCTTTGTCAAAGCATCTTCACTAGAGCTCCCTTGCACCACAAACACACACACGTGCAGCCCTGATCATCTGAAGCGCCAGCATTTTCAGAAGGTACTTTGTGGCAAACACATCCATGAAAGGCTCCCAGGGGACTTCTGCCCCCTGCACCGGCCTGGGTAGAGCAGACCTGGCCGCTGCCTCCTGCAGCGCTGTTTGAAGTACAGGGCTCAAGTCTTGAAAGCACTGGGACAGACAGACGCTTCTGGGAATTAGCTGCTCTCTGGCTTGCCTGCTAACTCCTTACCAAAGTGACTCTGGGTTATGCATTACAGCTGGTGACAACAGCGTGCTTACTTTTTAAGTTAAGCTGCCCATTTTATAAATATTCAATCAAAGCCTCGTAACTTTACACTTGTAATTTGTGCTGACGAAGCTCATCCTATTGATTTTATGCCTCAGCTTCACCCATACGCACAGCCACTTAAAGGAAATAAACAAACATCAAGTCGACCTTTCAGCTCCATGAAAATGCTTTTCTACACGAGGGATTTGGCATCTTTGAAGATCACAGGCAAAGATATTCCAGGTCCTTCACCTCAACCTGGAGCATCAGCGAGCACCACCACCATCAGAGGCCAGGGGAGGGCACGCCACTTCTCCTCGGGCAGCTCGGACCGCTTTTCCTCCCCGTTAGGAGAACAGGCAATCCCTGGCCGATTAGCACAGCCGGCGGACACGTTAACTCCCTACCGCACTTTTCACTCAATCCCAAAGACTCAATGAATACATTTTTATTTAAGTGCTCAATCACTTTCTTGCTGAGAGGACAGATTCCTTTGAAGTGGGGAAACCCAAACTAAATAAACACATCCACGAGAGCTGAGTCTCAAAATAGAAGCCATCGGCTTGCTAGATTAAGTTATGCCGAATGCAATTTTCTTAAGTGAATCTAATGATTGTGAAGGGCCAGAGCGACAGGGACGCTAAACCCCAACTGCCCGGGCGGGAGCAGCACGCCCAGCAGCTGTGCCGCCTTCCCCCCAGCGTCCTGCAAGAAGGGGCCCCCAAGCCCGGCGGCCAGATGAGAACGGTCTTCACGCCAAACGTGCCTCGTGGCCCAAAGCGGCTCGGCGACCACTGCCCTCTAGCCAGGATGTGGGCAGTGTGGGGTAAATAGGAGTTATTTACCCACAACAGGACCACCGCGGCACGTGGCTCCCCGGCAGCAGTGGGGAGGACATACGCCAAGGACAACCTGCCTCCACCAGGTCGGGGACCCACAGGCCGCCCCACTCCTGGCAGCGTTTCCCTCGGACCGGCCACACGCTGGATCAGTGTCCGTCCATGCCAGAGCAACACGGGAGAGCACAGACCTCGTGCTGCAAAATGTTCAGTGTCCATATTAAAGTAGACTCTTGCATGTGTGTCTTCTTCTGAGAGACACAGACGGTGTTTTACTACTAGCAGAAAAAAAGCACATGCCTCTAATGGGACTTGAGAAATATTACAGCAGCAGTAAAATGCTTTTGCGGGGGTTATTTCCTTCCCGTATCAGGAGGAGTTTTCCCTAACTATAAACAGAAGTTGAGTACTCGGGAGGAGCCAGGCCTGCGGTACCCAGGCTTTTCGATGCCTGCAGCCATGCAGCGCTGCAAGTATCTGGAAAAAGTCTTTTCCTCTTTTGATGCCTGAACCTGCGGAGCTTCAGGCTTTCTTTTTGAGCCATATCCTCCTCCCTGGCACTCGCCAGGAACATTTGTTTCTGGACTGGGATTAAGTGGGAGAAGAGGTGGCACAGCACCAAAACAACAGCAGTGACATTTTGCTTTTAAACCACCTTAAAATTAAAGCGGCAGCTCCATCTTTTACAGTTTATACTGAATTAGCTCCTAGATATGTAGAAGAAAGGAGATTTAGGACATAAGCAGACACCCATCTTGACATACAGAAACTCCAACTTTGCTGATTTGTAATGGGTGGGGATTTTGACTATACCTCCGTTGAAGCCACACACACACACACGCAATTGCTGCCTCTGGACCGAGAGGTCAGGTCTTCTTCCCCCCCCGCCCATTCACAATTAGATAGATTCACTAATTGCCTCACCCTGACAAGGAGAAGGGAGCCAAAGCAGAAAGGCTGTTTTCTTCACCAGTATGTGCCCAAAGACCACGCTCACGACGAGCAGACGTGCCTAAGACTCTGGCCTGGACCGTGCCATCTTATCCCGAGCAGCCAGGTCAAGTTCCAGATGAAAGCCAACCTAGAGGCACCGCAGTAACTTCCTCTGCCCCCTCTTCCAAAGGGAGAATTCATTTCATTGAGGGGAAGAAAGCAAGCACTTACCCAAATTCAGGCCCATGACCATTCTCAGCTTGGGTTTGTGTTTCAAAGAGTCCTGGCTTGTACCTTAACTGATCAGCTGTGACACTGGAGCCAGAGCAGCTGACAGACGGGTTTGCAGCAGTGAGGTCCCTCTGCCAGCCCTCTTCTCCCCCAGTGCTGGCATTGGGCACGACTCACCGAGACCCCTCAGCAGAGAGTGCCAAAATTCCTCCCTGTGCAAACCCAAATAAACCCCGGAAAGTTCTGCTGCCATTGAGTCAGGAAGCTTTGTGCTCCTCCACACCTGATTTTAAAGTTGTTTTAAGGAGCATCTTTGCCTTCATTGAGAAGATGTGTGCCACACGGAGTGAAGCAGCAGAGCCCCAGGGCTGGATGAGCAGCTCCGGCTTGTCCAGCCCTCAGGCATGGGCCTGGGCTTGCAGGGGGGAAGAAAGAGACGTGCGATGGGACCACAGCTGCCTACGGCCCCCCGAGCGTCCTGCGCCCCAACACCAGCTCGGGAATTAGTGCACATATTTCTGACGGGCAACAGAGGAGTAGGAGCTGAGCCCCAAGATGGGTGCTACAAAGCCTGCCCCACATTGGGCCAGGGAGTTCCCAGCAAGTGCCTGCAATTGCACATTCAGCAGAAGCTGACTCTCAGGAAAAGATAATATTATTAGAAAGCAGGTTCGTGTCCTTTTCTGCGGCTGGATACGCTAGCTCTAACACTCCTGTACATTCCCCTGGGGGTCCCAAAAATTCCCCGCAAGCAAGTGAACCAGCCTGCTTTCACAGGGACAGCAAGATGCAGCTAGGGACATAAACCCTTCTTACCAAGGCTTTGTAGCCACTCATTCTTGCTATTCCTACCCTCGTCCTTCCTCCTGTCCATATTATCCGCACAATTTTTCCTGGGATGTTAGCTCTTCAAGACAGGAGCTATCTCCATACCCCTTGCAGTACAGAAGCACACAAGGAATATCCAAAAATTGGGCAGGGTAAGGGCGTCCTGTGTATAAACGTTGCTCCTTGTGTTGAAACCCTCTTAGCAGAATTCCTCATTGTTTTCAAATGGATGTGCTGTGTTTTGCAAGTGGCTGTAAGGTGTTTATAGATTGTATCCTCCTACCTATTTAACGCCTCCAGCTGCTACAAAGAGACAGTTTACCCACAAAGAAATAAACCCAGACCCCAAGAACAGATAAGGACAAAAGGGAGGTTGAAGAAATGCTCTCTTCCCACAGAAAGTTTAATTCATTGGGAAAGAGGGAGGAGCAAAGACAAAATGATTTTCTGGATGAATTTAAGACCCAGAGAAATGATTCTTCTTCGGTCACCTCCTTTGTCCCCACATTCCCATCACACAGACGAGGAAGGTTTGCTACCCCAAAATTAAGGCTTGTTAATGAAAAAGTAAAAAAAAAAAGAAGCCCACACAAACAGCTGTCTCCATATCCCACCTTCAGTACCCCCACGGTGCTGAGAAACCACCAAAAGGTATCTCGAGCACACAGGATGCACATTCACCAGGTGTTACTGCGGTTTCAGCACCATCACGTGCCACTTCTCCTGCAGCCACCCAAACCAACTGCTTTGCTTTTTCACTTACCCAGCCATCTGATAAGAAGAATACGTACTGCGGCAGGAGGGCTGTACCTGAACTTGTAATAAACACTCTCATGCCCCTACAAATCCAACTTGTAAAAGGCAAGTCAGTTGCCAGTAAAATAAAGAATAAAAAAAAATTTAAGAATTAAAAAAATAAAAAGATGAAGAGAAGAGGAGACCGCTCTAACAACAGCATATTTAGGAAAATTTGAAATCCTCCTCATACACCCTCTCTGCTCCAAAAGCTCCACTGAAATTACACTACAGTTTTCTTCTTTGAAGGCTTATTAGACACATTGTGTCTGACTACAGGTTTGTATTTTCCATTTTGCAGAACAAGAATGCAAAGCGTTTGCCTGTTTTTTTTTAAAAAAAAAGGCTTTTTTTTTCCTACGCATGTTGGTGAAAGTAACTTTTTTCCCCATTCCAAGAAAGCTTTGCTCTCTCTATGCTGGCGTAGCGAGCTGAGGCCACCATTCCCATCAGAGATGGTCCCTAGACCCTGGGCGGTTTGCAGGCAGCAAGGGTTTCCAAGGGTTTGCTCCAGGCAGGGGGGAAAAAAAAAGATTGAGTGCCCCAGGGCGGCTTTTTAATCCTGCCTAACACCTCCAGGCAACAGATGCATCAACAAGAAGCGCCTTTGTCATGCAAATGGCAGGGCCCAGGTACACACTGCGGGCTGCTCTGCTCACAAATGGCCGGGGACCAACACCCCAGGGAAGACCCCCACCTCCAGAGCTTGCTCATCTCGGCTGCTCCCCGCCCCCCAGCCCCGGCGCGTCCCCAAAAAGGGGAGCAAGAGCCAACCTGCGGGGTGGCGGGTGGGGACCCGGCAAAGGCGAACTGGCAGCAGGGCAGGCGCTGGGGCCGTGGTGAGCGGTGACGGGAGCGAGCATGTCATCTCCTGGATGCGGCGTTTTGATCTCGCGCGCATTAAAACCCAGCTGTCAGCTAGGAGACTAACAAAGATTACAGTTCAATTAAACAAAAAAAATTATTTAATAACTCAAGCGTGTAGCCTTGTGGTTAAACTGAAAGAACTCCAGGCTTATGTCAACATTGCAGCCCTGCAACAGCACTATTTTACCGAAACAGTGGTGCTGCTCTAACATGCAAGAGCAACGCTGAACTAAATTAGCCCCTCAGATGTTCGGCAGGCAGCTTTACAATTAGAAAGCAGATGCGTTCCCCCTCCTCCGCCGCCTCCCCTCCAACGTACCCGCATAGGACGGTTCCTCAAGTACCTGAGCAGACAGCCTCCGCAAGAAGCCGGTATTCCGGGGGCATCGATGCTGGGTCAGGAACGAGCGGCAGCCCCACGGGCACGCATACGCGGAGAAAATCCTCAGTGCATAATTAAACTGGATTTTGTTGTTCAAAGCCTTGCACCAGCACTAGGGACTTTCTCAGGAAGGTTAACGTGGGAAAGAGGTTGGGGGGGGGTGTCAAAAAAGGTCTGAAGTTTCCCAGTCCTCAAAGGGGCAGGTTTGAGCCTCGGTGCCCTCTGGAGAAGCTGCGTCCTTTCCCCCACAATACATCCAAACTGAAGTTGTCTGTAGAGCAGCATTTACAACAACAAATATCAACAGACCGTGGTCATCGTGCTTCACCCTAAATGGCTGTAGGCCTCTGAACTGTGATTTTATACTCAAACAAGGTCCTCTTTTAAAAACAGAGCTATAGAAAGCAATGTATGGCGCGAGGTTTTGCATCTTTCTAATGCAAACAGTGACAAATAAGAAGGGCAGATCCGTGTGTTCCCCCGTGCCAAACCACCCTGTCATTCCAAATCCGAACATCCCCTAATTTAACATGCTTTGCTACTGTCAAATTACCAATATAGATCAGGACCCCTCTTTTTTTTTTTTTGGTTTTTGAAGTCAAAAGCCACAACCCTGAAGAAAAATCAAGGACACCGGAGAGCAAAATAATGCCAGTTGGTTGACAGAGCCCACCACATTAAAAAAAATCTAAGAAGCCAGTAAGACAGCAAACTGCTTTATCACAGGGAAATCATAGCATCCAACTTCTCCTATCACAGCACACACAACTGCAGAGGCATTTTTTCAGCAGGATGCCTACAAGCAAATTTGTTTCCTGCCCCACTCTTGGTTCTACTAATACCATTTCCACAGCTCATTTTAGCATTGCCTCCCCACCGCTCTATACATATACCAAGAGGTTTATAAAAATAAATTGGAATTGACTACCCAAAATTAAAAGTACGTTAAAATCCATCAAACGTGCATCTACACCAATGGAAACAGAGAGACCAACCTGGAAGAATCAGTGCCCGCCACAATGCAAGGGGAAGCTGTAACTATTGCATTGTGGTTGATATTTATTCCTAAACGACCATTTCACAATTTGCAGCTGAAGACACAGAACATGTTTCAAAGCAATACTGCAAGGTACACAAAGCCTTCACGCAGAGCAACTGATGGCAGAAATAAATATCAATCAGCAAAGAGCAATGTGATATCTGAAGGCAAAAAAAAAAAAAAAGAATCAAATCTTTTCATCTTACTGACAAGCAACTTCAGCAGCTCTGCTTCCAGCCCTCAATTTTCCTCAACAAATGAAGAGTTAAAGCCAGAAAATTCACATCTGTCCCAGCCACTACAAAGATGGCATTTACATCATTCCACCATACATTATCCTACGGTCGTCAACCAGGGCTCCCCCCCTCCCAAAGCTCCCAGCCCTGTTCAAAGGACGTCAGACACTGCAGGCGTTAATCTCAGCTTTTCCACCGCAGTTGTGACCAACACATCTGAGAGCTCTCAAGCTCCACTGGACGGAGGCTCTGAACGGCAGAGGCGCAACCTTCACCGTAACTGAAGCTACCCAAAAAACCCCGTCATGAACGCGCACTGCAGACCGAAGAGGTGGAAACCCAGCTCGCCAAAAATGGTCTTTGGAAGAGATAACTCACAGTTCTGGGGATGGGTGGCGACAGAGATCCATTAGGCATGTACGGGTCGTTATTCATATTTGGCATCATGATATACCCAGAATAACCAGAGTATGATGGTCCCTTGCTGTATAAGCCACTGTCTGGATGCTTTCCTATGGAAGAGGAAACAATGATTACATTATTCCCCACATATGCATTTCTTGTGAGTGACTTAAACAGGTACTGTGCATTCATAAAAATGTTCTGCATGCAAACGTTTCCTGACTCATGGATATCACCTCCGACAGAAAGTGGTCCACAGCAATTTGTAATAACCTTTTTTTTAAGATGACTTAATTCTTAAAGGAGCAAGCGCTCTCAGTGTTATGCTTAAAATATGGAATAGCCTCAGAGTAACCAATTTATTTTGCTAACCCCTGTTCAAATCAAGGCAGAAACATCACCAATGACATCACATTTCTTAAGTAGCAGTTTTCCCTCATTTTATACATCCCTCTAGGATTTGTGGATTCAGAAGTATTGCCAGTACGGGTTTCCAACATCACAGTTAGGAAAGGGAGGAACGGGGCAGTGATAACTATAGATATAATAATTTCCTTCTCTTTCTGAGCCACTGCGTGCACCGAACAATTCATTCTGGCCATGCTCACCAGGAACAATTAGAGGGCAGGGACTGGCTTGGAAGGAGACCCTAACGAATTGGGGAGGTGGCGGGAGGGGAGCTGTTGAACACACATGGCACTACAGTCAAGAGGGAAGCCAAGCGAGGGAGGTTATTTTGTAGGAAAACAAAGCATTTGGGTCCAGGTCCTGCAAATGGGGGGGGGGGGGGGCGGGGAGCAGGTCTCCCACCTCCATGACCATTGACAGCGATACGACTCAAAGGTGAGGTTTTACGAGGATGCAAGGCTGAAAAGAAAACTATACAGAGCTGACCTCCCCCCCCTCGCTGCCAAAATGCTACGGGCATGGACGTTATTGCTTTTAGGCTGTTTAATGACCAATTTGGAGAAAGATCGCCACAGAGTCCCAGAAAGCACCAGGACTGAACTGTGTCTGTCTTTATATGGAATTTATGATCTGGTTTAGTTCTTGATGATAAGCATTTCATTTGAAACGTAACCTCCCATCCTTCACAGCAGACATTCTTTGTACGCGTGTCCAGCTTCCTAAGTGATACTCAATGAACTCTGTTCTTTCCTCTGCCCTCCTCAATCAAAATTAACCAGCTGGTACATTAAAAAAAAAAAAAAAAAGCAAGAGGTCTGTTCCTGCTTAGATTTGCAAGAGGAAAAAAGCAGAGAGTTTCTGAATACACACAACTGGGCTGCACCGCACGAGTGAAGAGAGAGATGTGCTTAAGCTGATATCCTAAAAATAGTTATTTCTTCAGTGAAGATCCATTTGGCCTACTTATCAGTTTCTAAACAACTGAAATACCGTTTGGTCACTCAAGATAAATGTGCTGCACATCCATCTCCTCTTTAAATGCGCTTTGAAAGCACCCCGGCATCCCCCTTCCCCAAAGGGTACTAAATTTATGTTTCCCAAAAGAAACCAAGCTCCAGTTTGAGGACCGTGCGGAGGCTCACAGGGAGACTAAAGAGGGACAATATCGCAAGACAGGACCATGCGCTTCTCACCTTCCTCGGGGTGCTCTCTGCCTTTATCATGGTAGGAATCCTGCGCTTGAGTCTGCCTGGAAACCTGACCGCAGGGAATCCACCATCAGAAAAGAAGAAGAAAAAGAAGAAAAGTCATTGTACGGATGCTCATTTATCGATTACAGCGCTACAGCTTCCCGTAGAAAGAAAAAAGTTAGGGCCCTATATTTAACGGAAGGGTCTTATTCCTGGAAAATATTTGGAGCTTCGGCGGTCAAAACGCTCTTGGTGAAAGGATACCAGAAATAATAATGAAAATCAGGTTGCCCTCATTGCCAGATCTTTAGGAAAAAAAGAAAAAAACAACCAAAAAAGAAAGGAAAATAAAGAGAGAGAGAAAAAAAAAAACACCAAAAACCAGGTTCCCCGCTCACCCTGAAATTGTTTTAGCGTCGGGAAATTCTTCCCAAATAGTTTTATGCAAATCCCTTAAAGAGTTTACGGATAATGCTCCGACCCCGCTGATTTTAGCGAGGAAATTTCATGGCTGCCCGAGGTCCAACACCACCGCTCCGTCGGGGGACTCGCGGGAACTTTCTCGTCCCGGGCCGAAGCGCGGAGGGGGCTGCACTCCCCCAACACCCCAGCCCATCCCCGGGCGCGGAGGGGCGCGGAGCCCGCCCGGCTCTGCCCGCCGCCCCTCTGGAAACGGGAGTTGGGGTGGGATGATTTTTTTTGGGGGGGAGGGGGGCAATTCGGAAAACAGGGGTTTCCCCGGTGCCCCGCCGAAGCTCCCTCCCCTCCCTCCCTCCCCCCCTCCCTCCCTCCCGCCGGCGCTCCCCGCCCCGCGCTGCCCCGCGGAGCCCCCGCGGCCGCGCACCTCGTGCCCGTTGGCGCCGGGGGCGATCTCGGACTCGTTGACGAGGGAGGACTTGATGTCGGCCAGGTCGCCCTCCTCCTCGGGGTGGCTGATCTCGGCGAAGATCTTCTCCTTCTGGGGGTCCCCCTCGTCCTTGAAGGGGATCATCTCGTCGGTGGCGCAGAGCTCCGGGTCCCCCCCGCCGCCCCCGGCCCCCGGCAGCTGCGGCATCCTCACGGCAGCGCGGCGTCTGCTGCGGCCGCCGGCCCGCCGCGGGAAGGGGAGCGGGAGCGGGAGGAGCAGCGGGGTAGGAGGAGGGGTAGGAGTAGGAGGAGGAGGAGGAGGAGGAGGAGGAGGAGGAGGAGGAGGAGGAGGGAGGAGGAGAGAGGAGAGAGGAGGAGGAGAGAAGAAGGAAAAATCCCGTCAAGTCCTCGGTTGCTCTCGGCAGCTGGAGACCCCCGCCCGCCCGCCCCCTCAGGGCCGAGGTACCCCCGCTCCCGCACGGCACCGGCCCCGCGGGCAGCGTCGCCCCGCCGCGCCGCACGGCCGGAGTAAGTCGAAATACACCCGCCTGCGTCCCGCCCGCCCCCGGGGACCGCCCCGCAGGAGCACCGTCGTCGTCCCCCCCCCCCCCCGGGGCCCGGGCCCCCGGGGGGGGGGACGCGGCGGGGGCGGCGCCCGCCCGAGTTTCGCCTCCGAGTGAAGTTGCCGCCTCCCGGGCGGGCCGGAGTTGAAATAGCCGGGGGGGGGGGAGAGGGGGGGGGCGGGCGTGGGGAGGGGGCGCCCGGGGGGACGGGGACGGCGCTGCCCGCGGCGCGCACCCACCGGGCCTTTGTCCGCCGCTTCGCCCGCGGCCCCGGGCACGGCTGGGCTCGGCTCGGCGGCACCGCGGGGGGGGGGGGCGGGAAACGCCCCGGGGGGGGGAAGGGGGGGGCAGGCGGGGAGGCCCGAGTTGCGCGCCCCGCGCCCCCGGCCGCCCCCGCGCTCAGCGCCCGGCGCGGGTTCCCCGCCGCAGCCGGCGGGCGCGGCGCCCCACGGGGGGCGGCGGTGGGGCGCGGGGCGGCGGCGGCGCAACTTCAGCATCGCGGCAGCCCTCCCTCCGCCGTCGGGGCGGGGCGGGGCGGGGGCGGCGGAGATGAAAGGAGCCGCCGCCGTGACTGACACCGCGCTCGGGGCGGGGGGGTGGGCGGCGGGGCCGGTGGCTCGGGGGGAGCGGGTGCGGGGCTGCCCCCGGGCAAACTTTGCTGGGGCTGCGGCGAGCAGCGCCTCTGTGTGTGTGCGTGTCTGTCTGCGTGTGTCTACATGTACGTGTACGCGCGCCTATGTCACGCCGCGGGGGGGGGGGGGGGGGGGGGGGGGGGGGGGGCTGCGCCGGGGCACCGCCGCTCCTTTACCCCCACCCCAGCCAGGAGCCCGCCGAGGAGGGCACCGGCACTCGCCGCGTCCCCGGGCAGACAGACAGACGGACCGACCGACCTGCGTTTTTAGGGCTGCTTTGTTGAGACTTCCCCTTTGAGGGGTGAGGGGGGGTTCTGCATGGCGCTGCTGGGGGACGGGGAGCGGAGCCTGGGTGCGAAGGCGCGCCCGCCCCGGCCGAAGGGCAGCGTCGGCATCGCGCCGTGAAACCCGGCCAGTGCCCGGCAGGAGTGCGTCGTAGCCCCCGAGCGGCCGGGATGAGCTCGCCCCCCGGTTTCAGACCGGTAAATGGAGCCGGAGCAGTAGCAAGAGATTCACCCCTCGCTCCGTCCCGTTCCTGTGCCGCAGCCGGGCTGCCCCGTTAGCTCCCGGGTGACAGCGCATCGCCCCGCTGCAGGGTACGAGTACATTTAAAAAAAAAAAATATAATCCAAACAAAAGTGTTTGGGAAACGTCAGGATCCGCAACGTCATTTATTTTGCGAAAGTCGACGTGAGCACATTTTGCAGGAAACAACTTCCCGTGATTTCGGCACGGGAGAAGCGCGGTCCGCGCTTTGCAGATGCCCCGCCAGGCTGCTCAACCTTCCAGCGCCGGGAGCCGGGGGAAGGGGAAGGGGGGGGCGCTCAATCCGTTTTCAGCAGATGCGGGGCTCGGAGCGGCGGCACCGCTGGCCGGGGCAGGGGCGGGCTCAGCCCGGCCGCCCGCACCGCCGCTCTGCCCCACGAACGAGTAATTAAAATCCAGCCAAAAGCGCGAGAAAGGGAGCAGGTAGCAGGGAACGGGGCGGGGGGGGGGGAAGGGGGGGGGAAGGGGGCGGACTTCTCAAGTCGAACAAGTGCGCAAAATGAATAATCGAGAAAGAAAGAAATTAGGAACATACGCCCTGGGAAGGGGCTTAATTGTGCACCGCTCCCCGGGTGGAGGGACCCCCCCTCCTCCCCAGGGCGGCGGGAGAGAGGCGGTGGGGGCGCGGATGTTTGGCGAGCGGCAGCTCGGGGGTGGTTTGTGCACGGAGATGCCGCCGCATCCCTCCCGCCCCCCTTCCCTTTCACGGCGCTCGGCGGACACCGGGCACGCGGGCCGGGGGAAGGTGCCCCGGGCCGGTCCCTTTCGGGGGAAAAAAAAAACCCAAACCCACAAAACAACCAAAAACCCTACGGCGAGCGCCCGAGCGTTGCAGCCGGCTGCCCCCGACGGGGCGGCCCGGCCCGGGAGCAGGCGGGGGTTGCCGCCGGAGGTGCCGGCAGCGCGGCCGCCCGCCTGTTTCATTACCGGCTCCCTCCGGGCAAGCAGCCTCCCCCCGCCCCTCCGCCGTCCCGGGGTCTCCCCCTTCATGTGGGCTGGAGTTTTTCCCGGATCGGTTTTTTGGTGGAAGGATTTTGAAGGCAGAAAAGGGCCGGGGCGGGGGCGGCGGGGGTGTACGGCCGAGACCGTAATGATTTATGACAAGAGGATAAACTCAGGAAACCTCAACTCCAGCGCCAGATTTGACTGGAGACAACACAAAGCTGTCGCTTTACTCGCAGTTCGTGGGGCTGGGGAGGGGGGCACGGGCCGGGTGGGGAGGGGAAGGAGGCGCCCCGCGGTGCCCCTGCCCACCCCCGCAGGACCCCGCCGCCCTCCCCGCCTCGGGAGCGCGCCCGCCGCCGTGTCCGCTGCCCCACGGCACCCGGCCCCGCGCCGCCCGCCGCGCCGATCGGCACTTTTAACGGGGCTTACTTTTGCGTTTCAGACGGTTGTTTGTTTTCTTTTTTTTCTTTCCATTTTAGCGTGGGTTTTATATTTTCGCGCGTTTTTGCGTTTTAGCTTTCTTTGGTCGTTTGAGCGGGTTTTGGCGTTTTAGAGGGTTTTTCTTTTTTTTTTTTTTGCAGCTCAGCGTTGAGGGCGACCGCACTTCCAGCACCCACCCGGCGGCCAGCCCCGCTCGCCCGTCCCCGTTGCCGAGCGCCAGCGGTCCCGGGGCACCGGGACGACCCCCGCAGAGTTTCGGGGGGGGGCTGACCGGAGAGAGGGGGGAGCCGGGGTGCCAAGGACGAACCCTCAACGGGGCACAACGCCTTTTGCGGCGGGGGGGAACACAGACACACGGACACCCCCTCCGTCGCGTGCGAAGCGCCGTCCGCCGCCGTTGCCCCCTATATAGGGGAGGGCGGGAGCGGGGCGGGGCGGCGGCGCCTTTGATGTCCCGCCGGCGGCCCCTTTCATCCCCCTTCGGCCCCCCCTGGGCCCTTTGTGTGACTAAATTTGGCAGGAGCATGGAGGCGCGCCAGGGCGCCCACGTGTGCGCCGAGCTCCCAGCTGAGCGGGCAAGGGTTTTCTTCCGGGTAAGGAGACAGCGGGGGAGATCAAAGAGTTTGGGGAGCTGGAGCCGAAATGTGCAGTGGAAATAAAATTTAGAAAAAAAAAAAGCAAGGAAAAAAAAAAAAAATCCTCCGGCCTGGACGCACGCCAGTCCGGAGGCACGGGGGAGAGGGGGGAGCCCTGCGCACATGGTTGGGGAGGGACCGGCGGGAAGGAGCTAGTTTTCTCCGGGAGGAAAAAAAAAATATATATATTCTTGCAAACGGGGTTGCAGTTATTTTCTGAGAAGAAAAAAACAACAAACCAAAAAAACCCAACCCACCAAACCAAAAAAACAACCCTTTTGTTTAAAACCACCGGGCTGTGGAGCCAAGCGGGCTCCGCCTGGAAGCGCCGCCCGACGGCGCGTCCCTGCGCCCGGCCGGGCCGGGGCTGCGCGGCCCCGGGGGGAAAACGCCCCTGTGCTGACCGCCAACCGAGCAGCCAGCGGCGGGCACGCACACGCACCCGGCCCGAGAGGCCGCTGCCAGCTCGGAGGGAGTCTTTTTAGGCAAACCCTCCGCGGGTTTTTCTTCCCCGGGGGGGTGAATGTCGAGTGTGGCCGCCCCCCGAGGGGTGGGTGCGCCGGGGGACGGGCGCCCTTGGCGGCAGCCCACGCCGTGCCCTGCGGCTCCCCGACGACGGGGCGGGCGTGCACCCCGCTGCTGAGGTGCAGCACGGCTTGTTTATGAGCTGCGAGGTGCGTGGGTGGCAGGGCTGAGGTGCGGGAGGGGAGCCCCGAGGGTCCCCCCCACCGCCCCGCATGACCTGCCAGCCCCCGGCCCGCGGGAACAGCCACCCACCCCTGGGCTCCCGCTACTCCCTCAGGACTGCAAAGCACGACAAAGGATGTTGTATTTCAAAATCTCTCAAGCTTTTACGGTGCCCTTCCGAGGCAATGTGACAGAATTACGCCGTTCCCTGGGTCTGCATTTGCCACCATATTTAGATAACATCCGCTGTGTACATGCAAGTTGAATATATAGGCTGAATTCCCAAGTTCTTTCTGAAGCAAATACATCCTCCTCCGTCAGGATGTGGGGTGAGCAAGGCCCGAGCAGGGGTGCGACGGTCAGCCCTGGGCTCTGCAGCGTTACCACCGCCGTCTCCCGCTGCTGCTGGGGAGCCAGCCCTGGGCTGCCTCGGGATGCAGAAATGCATATGGACCTGTTCCTTGCTTCTAGAACAAGGATAATGGTTTTAAGCCTCTTTTTCACCCTGTGAGGGTAAATGTCATGTTGTGTGTAAGAGGCTCACTGTAAATAACAGATCTGGATGGGGTTTGGGCAAAAACCAAAGCGCCCTCACTCTTGTGTTGTACTGGGCAGACGGCCCCTTTGGCAGCACAGTCCCTTTGCAGTGCTTTTACTAAAGATGGGTCCAGATAGCTGGTGTGGCTTTGGATTTGGGTCTAGGATTGGGTTGCAGACCCTGTGGCCTACAGCCCTGTGACCCACATCCAGCTGCTCATTGGCATGGGTCGCCCACTGCGGTCTCCAGACACTGCTGGGGCTGTGGGGTCCCGGGTCATGAAGCAGTGATGCCGGTCCCTGGCAGCCAGAGGGGGGGCTTAGGCAGGGGTGCTGTGGGGAGGATTTCTCAACGCGTGCATCATCATTTCCCTCAAGGTGGCTAAAAGGGCTTCTTTACCATGGCCCGTGGTCAGGCGAAGTCAAGAGGACACTGCTGAGTGAACGGAACAGCTCCGTATTTGCAGCAGATTTGTGCTTTGAATGGGGGAAAAAACAAAAAGGGAATAATGTGTGCTGGTTTTGAAAACTCAGTTATTATGAGTCTTTATGAAATGCAGACTCATCTTTTAAAATTATAACAAAAGGCATCCTGGCTGTGTTTCTAGCAGCTATATCAAAGAGTAACTGCACTTCTCATTTAAAGCTACTTTGAAAGGGATCACATGTAGTAGGTATTAGGATACTAGGAGTGTATATGTGCTTTTTGCTTTTTAATTTACACATCCAGCTTTCCAGTTCTGGGATGCCATTAGTGTTCTTAGCCCAGAATTACTCTATTTAGAGAGCTAGGTTTTCTTAGCCCTTGCAACAACATAGGCTTTATGAGATTTGAGTGGGCAAATCTCATCAGCGCATTTTTACTGCATTTTTACTGCATTTTTTTTGTTTCAGGGAAGGCATTGGTGGCTCAGATCTCATGAACATGTTATCTTATTTTGAGATTAAAATAGGTAGTAGTTCAGGTCCTGCTTTCTTCTTCCTTCTTTAAGCACAAGATAAAATGCAGGCGAGGTGGCACGGTTTACTCAAATAAAAGGGGACACGAAGGGGCTTGCGAACTAACCCTTACATCGGAGCAGTGCCGTTGCAGGATTATTTCTGATGACTCGTCAGATCAGATAATCCGCAGCGTGTGGATGAAAGGGGAGGCAGGGCTCAAGAGTCAGAACCAAACCCAGAAAGCCAGGCATGGGAGAATGCAAAATGTGAGGTTAATGCTGTATTAAAGGTAAGACCTGAAAAAAGCACAGCGACGCGCTGCCCCCCAGCAGGGATTTTTAGGCTGGGATTTTTGAAAGGACCGAAGAGATGTTCAAAGGGAGTAGAGTACTACATCCCTGAGGGGGCCTTTGAAAACCCGAACTTTAGTAGTTTTGTTGGACGCTACATTTATGAGAGATTCTGGCTGAAGATGTGTGTTTTAATTGCAGAGTAGCACTTTTGCCCGTTTACGTCAACATTTCCTACTTTCTTAGAGGGGGAAGTTCTGCTACTGAATAAATAAATGTTCTATGTGGCCCGGAACGGATGAGATTTTCCCCATCCCCCAGAGTCAGGATGCCGCACCCGTGGGCAGCGTCCGTGGGCAGGTTTTCTCTGACCAAGTCCTGCTTCTGCTCCTCTGGCTTTGCACGCAGAAGTGCTGGTGTGGGTCTCACACTGCCACTTCTTGGATGCACCAGGGAAAGGCACCGAGGGGCTTTTGCCAGGGCTTTCGTGCATGCATCGCTGGAAGCCTTACGCTGAAGACCTTTATTTCTATTGGTACTCACTTGAACAGTGCAAAATCAGTATCTGTAGCCCCAGAATTATGTGAGATGCTCTGTGGAGAAGTCATCCTTCTACAAAAGCGCTTGGCATGGCTATAGCTAGGCCTAGTTTGGAATTCAGCATAAACCAATTGATGTGTTCTTCCAAACACATAATGAACATGCGGAGTTGACTGTGCACCAGCATTTCCTCCCAGCTTTTGAAATGGCCACCATTCCCTTTCTGTGCTCCCCACGAAATCAAAGCATCTTGTAATCCCTCGCTTGTTTTTAAGTGACAGTAGTCCTCTGTGCCCTGACAAATATTGCCAGCAGAAGCCTGGTAGCTCCAGACAAGGTCCTTTGAAAGAGGTGGGAGGGGGAGGGAGGCTCCGTGGGCAGCTTTCCAGCGGCAGCTGTGTGCTAACGGCATGGGAGTGTGGGAGGCTCCTCCCGGGTTAGTAAGACAGTTCAGCAATGCAGTGAATGCATGCTCCCAGTGCATGACTCCTCTTTACTTTTTTTTTTTAATTCTCTGACCTCTGTCTGACCAAGTCCGTCGTCCGCACGCAGCTGGATGGGGAGGGGGAACAGCATCCGGGCTGTACCAGGGATCTCGCTGGGCTCAGAGAAACGCACGGCACTCCCCCGGGGGAAGCGGCTGAAGCAAGTAATGAGGTGGCGAATTTCCCTTCTTGCTGAGGAAGTTATTTGGAGGTGGGTCTTGTTTTAAAGTACCATCTCTCACTTCCCAGGAAAGTAACTGCCATTAATTTGCCCGACAGAGGTATTAAACAGTAGCAGGTGAATGCCAAAGGCAGTGGTGTTTGCTAGGGAAGTGCCAAAAGAAAAGAGTTAGGAGTTTGCAGGAGTCTGGGGTGTTGTTCAGAGTCTTGTCATCTCAGCATCACGGCTTCACGGTTTTGGGTCTGGTAATGATCCAAAAATGCGCATCTTCACGGTGACTGGAAGGCAGAGAGGCACGGTGTACAGGGACAGCAGTTGGGGCTCACCTTTCGATGAAGAGCCAGGTCAGTCCCCGTTGCAGCTGGTCACTTCACCTATAGCTCTGCTCGCCTTTGCGTGGGTCTCAGGGGCTACTGTGTCCATGTCCCGAGAAGACGTGTGGTTTCAGCTTGCAATTCAGAATTTCCAACAGGCTCTCTAAGGCTGAGAGAAGTAAAGGAATGTGAGTGAAATTCCTGCAGGCATGGCTGGGTTGTCCAAGGAGGGCAAACACCACACACTAGGAGGTTTGGGTCCTACAGATTAGACCCTGAGCTGAAAAAGAGGGGGATGACATTAAGGACAGCATAGGGTAGAGGAGAAAACCTGAAGCAACAGTAAGTGAAGGGTTGCGCTTACCGTCACAAAATTCCCCGCCTGGTGCTGGCCCAAGTCTCTCAGACCACTTGCGGTTCCTGCTGAGTTCAGCCAGAGCTGTGGGTGCTCAGCCCTCCTGGGAATAAGCCCTGCTTGACGGAGGAGGATGGTTTCTGCCCCGCTGGAGACAGGTAATGAGAGAGGGGGACCTGTTGGGACCGGCTGGGCTACTTGCGGAGGGTTGAAGCCAGACGGAGTCCAGATCCTGGCTGTTGTTGCTCACCTGCCAGGTCAGGCCGTTACGCCATGATTGATCAGCTGTCTTCTGGTTTGCATATCTCCGCAGAAAGCTGTGCTTTCTCCCCCATTTCTACCTTACCTCCTCCCCTGCTTTGTGCTGGCCAGAAGGAAGGAGTAGCTGCAAAACTTGCATATCTGGGCAAACCTCCAGCAGCAGAACCCACCGTCCTTGCCCACCCAGCAAGGCTTTTCAACGAAACAAGGGACTCCAGCTCATAATACTCTTCTTGGCTGAAAGACTTTAATACCTTTTACTCATATCAGTACCTTTTTACACAATGTGTAATTAAGTTATGAAACTCCTTCCTGTAAGATGTTATGGAGGCCGAAACAATGAATGGATTTGGAAAAGGATTAGGCAAATTCATTTTGGCTATGAAACATGACCAGTTGGATACAACCTCCAGCTTAAAAAGTCCCTGACCCTTCAGTTGCAGGCAGTCCTTCCAGGCACACTGAGGTAATGCAGCAGAGGAGTGCGGAGCGAGAAACCGAAAACTGCAGAAACCGACCCAAACGCGTGCTGTGACAGAAAAGTCAGATGTCTGCAATCTGATCTAACTTAAAATAAGATTTCATATATCAATCAAGAGGATCACATTTTTTTTTTCTTCAGAATTTGAATTTGCAGCATGCCGTCAGTCACTGGCCTCAAGCTATAACTGAGATTAATCCCAGCTGACGTGTGTATGCCTCTACTATGTTGATAATAAAATAAAACTTTCCCTGGTTTATTTGTCTGTCCCTTGAGGAATTCTGTCTCTCAGACCTCTCTCGCAGCCAAGACTACTTTTTATAATGTTTATTTATGTTTGCTGGCCATGAAGCATCTAAATATTGTTTCATAAAAAAAAATCTTTACACAAGAAAGATCAGAAGCGTTGCATGGTATTTATATTTCTTTAAAGAGGGTATCATTGGCATGCAGACAGGCTGTGGCTTGATATTATATGTTAACAAAAGATCATCCATGAAACATTCACCATAACAAAAATAATAGTAGATAACTAGAAAAATTAGCTTTTAATGGGCTTAACTTCATTTGTGATATGTTATTTTGACTTAGGTAAACCTTTCTGTTTTCCCTTGAACGCAAGTGAACACCTTGTTATGTAGGGCTCTCTTCTTTTCCTCTTACGCACCCTGCATTTAGCCCTGATAGGGGCGTAGGATTCACCAGATTGTTTTGCATTAGAAGAGTGCTATCTTTAGCGAGAGCAATTAAAGCAAAGGGGCTGCAGGCCAAAGTGCTAGAGCTGTGTAAGGATAGCAGAAGGAGTAGATTAAGCTATATATTAATTACTCAGTTCCCTACTTGGAGCTATGAACAGCAAATTCTTTAATTTTACGTTGCATTTTTAAGGTAGTTTGCAGTTCACTAAGTCCAACACATCAGGAGGTTTTGTAGGTAGAAATTAAAATGGTGGTGCTTTAGGAACCGCTATGGGGTTTTGAAAAAGAGCTGAGGCAGACTCCAGAGACAGATCCAGAGGAACGTGCAGAGCAGCTTTTGGGAGTGTTTAGGTCAGTTGCTTCATGCAAGCTCTTGCGCAGGGTTGCAATGAACTGGTTTTATTTCATCTGCACCCCGACCTGTGCTGGTGGATTTGATGCTCTGTGTGTGAACGAAGGTCTGCCTCAGGTGGGAAGGTCTCCCCATCAGCTGCCCCTCTGTGGTTTATAGAGGTGCTTGCGCAGCCTCTGTTGTGCACGGGATGCTCTCCAAATTAGCAGGTCTCTGTCACAGAATCATAGAATCGTTTAGGTTGGAAAAGACCTTTAAGATCAAGTCCAACCATTAATCTAGCACTGCCAAGTCCACCACTAAACCATGTCCCTAAGCACCACATCTACCTGTCTTTTAAATACCTCCAGGGATGGGGACTTGACCACTTCCCTGGGCAGCCTACTCCAGTGCCTGATAACCCTTTCAGTGAAGAATTTTTTCCTAATGTCCAATCTAAACCTGCCCTGGCGCAACTTGAGGCCATTTCCTCTTGTTCTTGTACCAGCAGAGCTTCTGCTTTGGAAGCAGCTCATATCTTTGAACTTGTTTGAATTATCCTCATCTGGGAAATGAATTATCCTTCAGCTCCTTCTCACCTCATAAGCTCCCTGTCGCCTCAGTCGCACTTTTGTCTCCCTTGTTGCTGCACATCCTCCCTATGAACTCCCCCCGCAGCCGGGGAAGCCTGCAACATCCCCTGGGAGCTGCTGCTAATTTCAAGCCAGGCACCGGGGCAGCTGCCTTGCGCCCAGCGCCCACAGCAGGGGAGGGGGTCCTATTAATGTTACTTTGTTCATTTGATCTGGATCTTGTAAAACACGCGTGCTTTCAAAAGTCCTGACTCTGACCTGGGAAACAGGTGGCACCTCGTAAGCCTTTTCAAAGGGAGCTCTCCGCATCTTCTGCGTAATTTAGGCCCCTGCATTAAATATGACTCGGTGTGGAAGCACTGGCTGTAACTATCGTGCTTGGGCCAACATCTGCACGTCAGTTCAGCGGGGCTCTGCCTAAATGCAAGGGTCCCCATCGGGCACCCTCAGCCCAGGAGAAGGGCCTCTGCCTGCGGTGGCTGTTGTCTGCCACGCAGGCAAGGAATCCCCCGCGCCTTTTTCCCATCAAAAATGTGCAAATACCCATTTACTATATGGTAGAGGAGGAAATGGCAGCAGCAACAGTTTCCACACTGATTCTGAAATCCATCCCTATGATAATGGAGACATTAATACAATGTAACATAATTTATTCAGCATGCAATAGTTAACATGTAACTTCTCTCCCCCCTTTTGTTCTGCCAGGAGCCTAAATGTTGGCCATCACTTGGGTGATGTGGAAAAAGCACAGCTTGAGACTGACCCAGGTTCTCAGCTTCCTTCAAGATCGCTATGTGGCTGGAGGATCCCGGCGAGAGGCGTGAGCTACCGTCAGATGCAGGAAGGATTGTTGGAGGCAGTTTCGAGGGAAGATGGATGGAGACCTGAATCACGCAGGGCTTGGTGCTTGGCAGAGGTGCCAGAGAGCAGCCTGGCTGGTGGGCAGGCAATTGGGGGGCCGTGCTGCCAGCCGGGCAGGGGAGAGGGGAGGAGGCACAGGCTTTCCTGCAGGTGGGAATGCTCTGGTGCAACTGCTGGCTAAACCGAGTGGTGTGGAAGAAGATGGATGAAAGATGGGGGAAGAATCCTTGAAAATGTCTTCCTGGCCATCCCAAGGCTGGAAGAGCTTGCTAGGTGTTCAGCTCAAAGCATAGCTTGTCAGAGGCTTCTGGCAGCCCTAGGTCTGCCCACAGGACGTGACATAGCCTTTGCAACTGCCCTCCGGGGAGTCTTTCCCTCCGTGATGGATGTACCAGGGGCATGGGCCCTTCTGCTGTTGAAGTTATGTGCCACAGACGGATGGTCTGAAAATTGCCCCAAGGTCACTTACTGTCTCTCAGTCTCGGTTTTATGAGACTCAGACATGAGGCCAACAAAGAAAAAGAAAACAGCATTGACCAAGACCTAGAAGTATTTAATGTCAATTGTTCCTCAGAAAAGGGGAGAAAACACGAACTCTTCACAGAAGAAGTTGAGGAGCTGATTGCCAGAGCTGCCGTGGTGCTGCTGGGCTTAGGGCCTTGTGACAAGTCATTTGAAGTTGCTCATTCCTAATCTCTTGGCCTCCAGCACAAGGGACAATGAAAGAGTTTTCAGGCACATACTTTCAGCAGTCTTGGCAGCAGTTCCTTAAAATTAATCCTTGCTTGTGGTTTCAGAGACTTGCCTCTTGGAGCAGGCCCATGGTATCCTTTGTATTTGTACAGTGAGGAACACAACGGGACTCCAGTCCCGAGTAGAATCTGAATATACACCTATATGTGCGTGTGTGTATACGTGTATGTATACACATAGCACATGTAAGCAGGCTGAGCGGCATTGGTGTGAATATTGCTGTGGCCAAGGCAGTGGCCCAGGCAAGCAGACCCAGAAGGGTCCGGGCTAGCCCTCCTTTTGCTGGGCCAGCAGCACAGCTCCCCACCTTGCTGCAGGAGAAACCTTGCTCTCATAGAATCTCAGAATCGTTCAGGTTGGAAAAGACCTTTAAGATCATCAAGTCCAACCATTAACCTAACACTGCTGTTCCACCACTAAATCATGTCCCTAAGCATCACATCTACCCGTCTTTTAAATACCTCCAGGGATAGGGACTCAACCACTTCCCTCGGCAGCCCATTCTAATGCTTAACAACCCTGTCAGTGAAAAAAGTTTTCCTAATGTCCAACCTAAACCTCCCCTGGCACAACTTGAGGCCATTTCTCCTCGTCCTATTGCCTGCTACCTGGGAGAAGAGACCAACCCCCACCTCACTGCGCCCTCCTGTCAGGCAGTTGTAGAGGGTGATAAGGTCTCCTCTCCCCCTCTCTTTGTTCAGGTGAAGCGTGCTCAGCACCCCTTTTTCTTGTTGATTGTGACACTGCACTGTGATAGTCACAAAGGCTAAATGTATGTTTTATTTTAATGCGTAAGTGCTGCTTATGCTCTTCGATTAGCTCATGTGGAAGGTGGTGGCAGCCCGATCAACAGCACTTGCTTTGGCCATACAGCACAACACAGTGTGCGATATGACTTTGGTTTTGAGGATAGTAAATATTTTTATTTCAACTAGACGGCCAAGCTGGGAAGCTGGGAGGGGTTTTCCTGAGGGGAAGTTTTCAGCCCTCTCCCTGGAAAAGGCATGAGGCTGCCGAACCGGGGCACTTTATTTGTTGTTATCTCCTTGCCCTGTCTGAGTTGAATTCAGGTAGCTGTGGGCCAATGCACGTACGCCCAGCTGGGCTAGTTTGTTGGCTATACTTTTCCTTTCCAGTGAAAGGCTTTCTTCCGTGCAAGTTCCTGTATATGAAAGCGAGCTGTTGTGCTGGGCTATACCATTAACAGTACTTACTTAACCTAGGAGGGTTTCTGTAAACAGTCCACCATCTGTTTAGTAATGGTGAGTCGGTCTGGCCCTTCAGACACACCAGTGTAACGGGAAGGCTTTATTGGCAGTTTTTTTGTGGGAACACTGATTTATTTCATTTACACAAAGAGTATAAGGAGAGCTCTCTAAGTCTGTAAGGCTTTAAATGCCTAAACCAAAAGAAACTATTAGAAGAACACAAAACTGCTCGCTCGACCCTGTGAGCCCAGCTCCTCTCTCAGAAACCCACCTCTGCTGACGGCAGCCCAGATATAATATATTCTTTGCAGCGGGTGAGGAGCCCTTGCTGATGCTGTCCTGGGAAGGGCAGGGGGAGCTCTCCATAGAGCTGAAGATCATAGACCCTCCCAGCAAATGCTGCATCCCCGGAGCCCTCCTTCCTTCAAACTTCACAGCATCTGGCGCAAGCACCTCTGCCAGCTGTGCTGGTTGTGGAGCAGCGCAAGCAGAAAGGCTGCAAGCCATTTGGAGACAAGGAGTAAGGCACCTGACAGTAAGATGTCACGTGGAGGTGCCGGGGACACTCAGTGATTGCACCTGTGCATTATTGAGCAGCCTCAGTTTTGGGGTGGGGTGTGGGGGGGTGGCGTCTCCTTGACGTACAGGAGCATCTGCCCCACTACCAAATTCTGAAATCATTTGACATGAGAGTTGGTCAAACATACCATCCCATCCTGTTCATGTGCTTTCTTGTGTGTTTAAACCTAAAAATACTTTTTCAGCAAGATTTTGGACCAAGTTTTATTTTTAGTTTCTTTTAAGACAATTTGGAGCCGGGAAGGAACAAAAAAGCCTCCAAACCCCAAACGAAACGGCACTGCCGAACAAAGGGGCTCTTGTTTGTAAACTTCCATTTTAAAGTGTCGTTGCATATTCTGCTGGAACAGTTTTTCATCTTTCACCTACACAGTCCAATTTTTTAAATACCAGCCTATTCAAGAGTCAAGTACTTTTTAGTGCCTTTTTGAACGTCTTTTCAGTGCTGCGTCTCTGTTTCCCAGAAAGCTGAACTCGCTTCTCTCCCATTTATTGATCCTCTTAATGTCTCCAGCGAGAAAAATAAGAGACTGTTTCAGTTTGCAGAGAAGCAAAGTTAAAGAGACTGAGCTGAGTCTGTCCTGTAGTCTGTCAGCCGCAGAGCCTTCATCACTTAATGATCCTCACCTCATGTTTCTGCCACTTGCAGCACAAGAACAGGACTCTGTTTCAGAAAAAACCAACCCAGGAACAACAACAACAAAAAAAAATCCCACTCCCTTGCTCGCCCCTCAATTTTCCTTTGAATCTAGACATGGTCTAGCCAGAAGAAATTTTTTTCTCTGCACTTCTACCTTAATATTTCTGTCTACATTGCTTTGCCTTTCTCTACCGCCAAAGCCAAGTGTTTGCTGAATTAAATAAACCATGCTGTGTTGACAGAGCTTGTGAATGCTGCTATTGTCGCTTGAATCCTTTCGCTGATCCAACCCCAAATCCTAATGCCAACTGTGCGCTTACTGGTGCGGCAGTAAGCGAACAAGAATTGATCACGCTGATGAGGCTAAGAGAATCTCCAAAAAGTCATTTTATAGACTGGTTTTGTCACCAAGCGGCAAAACTTCGGGTATGTTATACCTGGTCTGGTTTGGAATTGGTCCTGTCTGTCAGGAAAGGTTTTTAAATCAGTAAATGCTCAGTAAATTAGCAACACATTAGAGAAAAGCATTTTGTCCTATCGCCGAAATAAAAATAGTTGATGATTTCAGTTGCAAGGTAGTTAATAACATTGGATTTAATGGATTTCAAATGTTTGCATAATGCAGTAGGGGATGGTGCAAGGAAAAGGACTGTTCCTATCTATATTGCAGTAAGGAACCGCAATGTAAAGTCTCTAAGATGAAAAATTAGAGCCATTTCCGACAAGATAGTTTCTTAAGACCTTAAGAGGAGAAGTCTGAATTCTCAGAACAAACCCATAATAATTAAAGTCCCCTAAATTTGCATATCTTCAATGCCTATGCACCTTTAGATATTCCAGAACTGAACGCTCTTGTGTCCTACTGGGAAGTTTACGTAAAAAAAATTGGGTCTACTGGTTTTGTGTGAGGTCTAGAAACAAACGTGTCCACCTTAGACTCCAGTCAGTCTTTGTCAAACTCCCCAGGGAAAGAACATCCTGCCTTAAATCCCACACCATTAGTTCCTCTGGCACCTATTGTTTCTTCTTCTTTCAGGCACACTGAAGAGTAGCAGCAGGAGAAGAGATGCTTAGGGGAGTCATGGCAAGGAGCTGATGGCTCCAGACCAGTGCTGGAGTTCCAGAAGTGGTATTGACTTAAGGGTTTCGGTTTCTCTTTTAATGTATTTGTGTGAGACAGCACAATAGCCTTTTTTAGCAGTGTTTTCCTTTTTACTTTGGTTTTCTTTCTGACAATATAGTGCACAAAAAACTATATGAGCTTGCTGCGGGAATGACTCACGCTGTCTCTAGACATTGTATTTCACCGACCTGCCTCCTAATCCGAGAACTATGGTCTCAGCCCTGTGGTTCAGGCAAGCCACGCTCAGCCCAGCACCTGGCAATAGGGGAAGGGCAGCTTTCGTTGACTTTTCCCAGTTTGGCCCTAGTCAGGGCGCACTCACTGCTGGGTTACCTATGGTCTCATGGAAGCACTCTATCTGTTGCACTGACCTTAGGTGGGGTCCCCTGGCTTTATTGGTGCTTTGGTGTCCAAGAAACTTGGAGGATGCCCACTTTCTCAAAAAAAACGGTCCCTTTCTGTGTGAGCTTTCTGGTTTATAGAAATAAGGTGAATTATATTCATCCTTCTGAAGGTATGAGGAGAAAAGAGGCGTAGTTTGTAATGCTTTCAGGTTCATAAGTAGAAGCTCTAGGCTATCAGGGCTTGCTCTGTTGAGGCTCTGTCATCTCGGAGGATTGCAGGAGAGCTGGCTCCCACGGGGCTGCGGGCTTTGGAGGCAATGCAAGAGCATGGCAGCAGCAAATCATTTCCTTCCTCGGCCACGGGAGACTGAGACACCTGCGGCTTTTACAAAATCTCTTGTTCAAACACCACCGCCAACCTTGCCATGGCAGTGACCAGCGGAGCCTGGGTTACCATCTGACTCTTGCTACGCAAGCAGAGGCTGGTGCAAACCAAACTGATAATTCACATCCACTGGCAGTCAGATTGCAGCTCAGAAGTGACTCTTTAAAAGCTCCAGAATAATTATTTCACCTGGAGTTGGAATTTTTTCTCCAGGCTCAATTTACAGTTTATAAATATGTGAGATAGGAGATTGGTAATTCAGTTTATAGTTTGTATGAACCCTGAAGCTTATGTCAATGCTGTTATCTATTATAGAAATGCAAACATGCTCTTTGATGTGTTATTCTCAGTGACTTGGGAGGATAAAGATGGAATACTCTATGGGCATTTGTAAAAGAAATTCAGAAATTGCAAGTCTACTAGGACCCAATAACACATTTTCGTGTTTTTTTTGGCTTTTTTGCAATCTGCTTGATTACAGTAACTAAAAAACAAGAGAAATATTGCATCTGTCTAGGTTTCTGCAGTAGAGCTCAAAGCGGTTTCCCTGCTATGCTGAACCCCCTTTTTTGAGTACACCAAACATTTATGATATTATAGTGGAAGGGAAATTTGGTGCCACATATCTAGGATTTGTTCTTTTGGATGGATTTTCTTGCTATAGGAGCACCTCCTGCTGGATCTGTGCTGCACTGCCCTTGGACTGCTCGCATTCTCCAGATTTGGGAATAACAAGGAAACCAGGTGAGGTTTCTTGCGATGAAGGAAAATGATCGGCACAGGACCAGCTCTGCGACTGTGAATGGTGATAGGGACGCTCTGGTGACTGACACTGCCCCATCTGCTACACGTACGTATTCATACAAGTCCCTAATGGAGTATTGGTGTTCCAGTAACTCCGTTCAAGGCGGTTGTAGCACACTTTCTGTTCCCACATTTCCACGGTGACCCAGCTGAAGTCCATAGAATAGCTGGCGGTAAAACTTGGTAACAGGGAGGTGAGAAATAGCAAGGTGATGTTGTGCTTGCCCCTGGTAGCTTCAACTAGTCCATGAAAAATAACTTAGAATGTTTTTCCACCAAAAATGCCGTTTTCATTTAAAAAAGTGAACGTCTAGTGGGTTTGTGACCATATCAGTGAATTTTATTTAAAAATATAAAAGCAAGATATTAATACATCCTTTTTGATTACCACCACAATAAGCAGTTTCAGTGTTTTGTTTCCAAGCCATTTTTTCTTGAAGGTTTGTGTTTTATTTTTTTAGGAAGCAGTTTAAAAGTAAATTTTAAAAATAAAATAAGTCAAACTACAAATGATATGTTAAACGTAAGCTAAATAAGCTATCCTGACCAGAGTGTTTTGGTTTTTTTTTTTCCCTTGGAAAACTAAAACAATTGACAATACTTGCTGTCATTCAGACGCACAGCAAAACTTGGTTTGAAATGCCAACATTTCCCCCACAATGACAGCACTGCCAGCACTGGCGTGTTCCCTTTGGTGATCAAAGCTCTTGGGATGGATGAAGATGACATAAAGAAAACGTGGTTTGTTCGTTTAAATGCAGTGGGTGGGGAGAATGAAAGAGCAGGGTGTTGTAGGGAGTAGGGCTCAAACAGAAAATGAGCAGTAAAGATCTGTTCATCAACGCCTATTGCTAGTAGTAAGCATTAACACTGTAGCAGCACTTAAAGGCTCCTGTTAGTTATTGTTGTTCCAATAGTATATAAAGAGGCCGTTGAGATAAGACTCCAGAAAACAAGCACAAGAAGACACAGACCTTGTCTCTACAGCAATTAAGCTTTTGTTTTACAAAGGGACAACCCATGGTTTATTACGAAAACATTTTCTTCTTTATTGTCCTATTTTAATATTTCGACACACCCTAATGAGAACACAGCACACCACTACGATGCCATGCTGTACTCTGTTGTCACGTATTTTATGGCTGTATGTACCCTCCGGTGTGTTTCTCCAGCTTCCTCCCTTGGTTAATTGTCACCTGTGGCTGGCTGGCCGCTCCTAAGGAGGATGCCACAAAGGTCATCGATAGGGTTCAAGTGCACATCCCAAACACCCATCCCAAACGCACGCACGTCAGCCCAGACAAATGCTCAGCTGGGACAGTGCCCACAGGCCTACACCCTGTATGGCACACATTTTATGGAAAGAAAAACTAGGAAATAATTTGGAAATGTTGTGGAAAATGTTTTCAAACTTCTTTGGGGCTATTTTGGTAAATCTTGCTGCTTGTAAAGCCAGACTCCTTTTATCTCACAGGGACTGAAAGGCAGAAGCAAATTATGACTAATACATTTTTAAGAATTAGAAAAAATTACCTAACCCCAGATATTTGGAATATCAGAATATTACCATTTCAGGCTGTGATTTTCAAAAGAGCTTATGGGAGTGTGGCACCCAGACCTACTCCTACCCCCACTGAAATGCATATTAATTTGCTATCAACTTTCATGTGAGGGATCAAAACTCTTCAGCTCTCGCTGAATTTCCCTGGGAGTTTGGTGGCTGTTGCAAAAATCCCGGCTCAAACCTCCTAGCTGTCACTCTCCTTTCAGGGGGAATTGGGTGCCAATTGCGAAAATCCCAGGCTGAACAGCCTGATAACTCCCAGCTTTCAGGGCGGGAAGCAAGTACTGTGCATCCTACCCGAAAGCCAGCAGGAATCTCTCTTTTCCAGCGCAGAGGGTTTTGACATTTTGGCCTTAGCTACATCCCTCGAGCTGGACGGAGCATGACCTGTCTGGGGCTTGTGGTGGGCTTCTGTTATTCGGGGATCAAGGACAACCTATGTCTGGGCAAGAAGAAGCAATATTTGATCTGGCTGTAGCAGTCCATTTCTATGAAGCAGTTACTTCTGGGTTTGAAAGGTACCCAAAAACGTGCACTGACAAAAAGTAGGTCTTGTGAGCTGGACTAAGGGGTAAAGATGACTGGGGCAGTCGCAAACACATATTGCCATATATTCCCAGCCCATTTCAGTGCCACTGTCACACAGATGCCTTTCTCCTTCTGAGATGAAAAGTAACGTGTGCGTTATTTCATAGGAAATTACCGTGGTGAGGTCTGCGCAGTGGCTTTGCAAGTCAGCGCAGGAGATGATCAGCTGCGGTCACTGGGATGCCACGGGGGCAGAAGTAGTCGCATGTACAAATGTCTATGTACAGAGGTAGACATAGAAGTAGTCTATGTACAAATCTAACGACGTGACCATTGTGTGGGTCGAGGGGTGGCGGTGGTGGTGCTTGCACGCGTGTACGTGGAGGTGCGCACCCTGCCTGCATGCACACGCGTGTGGCAGACGGACAGCAGCAACGAGAGGGACCGCTTGTGGAAGAAACAAACCTGCTTTACACTTATGGCTCTGGATCTGTGTTTTATCTAGAAGAAATAATGCTCATGTATCAAACAAATAGATGAGCCCTGCTTGCCAGTGCTCTCAGAGCAATGGTAATTACGTAGATTTTTGGTCAGTCCTGTCATATTTACTCCACTAAGTTGATTAACCTATGTAATGAGTACAGGACTGTGACCAATACTGACCCCACATCAAAGGCTGGTATTGCTGCTGTGTGCTGACCTGAATTTTAATTGTTCACTAGGTTTTGTAATTAAACCACAAGTGTGTGAAAGAAGAGATTAGGCATTTTAGCTGGCAGTGTATGCGTTTTCCCAGGTGTGCCAATTGTGTACACTCTAAAACATCCAATGCCCACCTCCATATGCAAGTATCTAATGACATGCCACTTCACAGATACCTAAAGACTCTTTTTTTTTTTTCTTGATATCTTAAAATGGGGAACAAATGTGATTTATATACTAAAACTTTTCTATATAAATTACTATCTATCACCAAAGCTCTTGCATAAAGGTATATAAATAAATCAACAACGAATAAATTAGGACTTCAAGTGTCTGTGAAGTTCCCACAGGCTTACACACTCCGTCCTCAGAGTCCAAAAAAGCTACTGTAGACAGATGTGTTTTCCTCCTTCAGGATCATCAGTGCAGCGCATCTGTTGCTTCAGCCAGTGGCTATGCCAGACTCGAGAGAAAACACGTTGCTCCTTCAATGAAGACAACTATCAGAAATAAATGAGAACATTTGGAAAGCTACCCATTCCTCACTGCTGTTTGAAAGGCTCACTTCTCTCTTAGAAGCTCTCGCAACATAAAAGAGAGGAACTGCGCTGCCTTGCTCCACATGACCTCCCTCATTTTGCTGGAGAAAAACACGTGTTTCAACATCTGAGTTTTCCAGTGCGTGCAGCCTTATACCGTGCTGCTCCTTTGGCGAGAAGAAGTCCAATGTCCCTGTTGGCGTGGCTCCCTGCTTTGCTTCTGACCACACAGAGGAGACTGAACTAGAACGAAGTGGGTTAATCCGGAGTTGGGTGGGTTGCGCTGGAAGGGAACAGCTGGGAAGAAGATCCATCCTTCATTCATAACATTTTGTTCAAAACATATGGGAAGAATTAGGAGCTACATTTTCATCTCGATGAGCTGGGACTCGGGAGCATGTCTTGGGATTTATGCAAGACCGTGAATTTGGTCTGAAACTATTCTTCTTTGGTGTGCTTGTACTTCTTCCATCTTCCTGTGATTTAGTCCTCCTGTAATCTACCAGCAATGCGTGTCGTCAGGACTCACAAAAAGTTGTTGACTCTCTGGATTTGGTTGTGAGCAGGGAGCGTGGCTGAAGGAAGAGCAAACCCCAGATTTCTTTCCTACAGGCAGAATGTTGCACGTGAAGAATAATGAGGGCAAGGCAACAAATTGTGGCAGGTTTGGGGAGCAGCAATCTCTGAGATACAGGATGTTTGTCTCACACCTTTGATAGCCAGAGTTCTTGTAATATGGGCAATTTAATACTTTGGAAAAAAATAATTTCATATGTGGCTGTGTAATTTACTGGGACGGTCAGGCAGTCGTAGCCTTCTTTTTTTAATAAAACTCCCCCACCCTGCAGACTAAAGAGTACCCACCTGGCACTGAATAGTGTCCTGTAGACACTGGTCTTAATGTAGCGTTTGCAACGTACTCTCCAGGGACAATCTGTGCTTTGTTTTTCTTTCCTGTGTGGAGCTAAAGGCATCTCTGGGAAGATTTTTCTTTCAACGGGGGAATTGTTTGTTCAGCCACCTAGTTGAGTTCACTAACTGGATGCGTTTTTCCCTTTGCGGTGTGCTCCACTATGCCTTGATCCCCTCTGAAGAGGCTCAGAAGCCAACTGAACATTACGTGGGTGTGAAATTCTCTGCCGGTTTCCCAGCTCGGGTCACTCTCAGGCACAAGACTTTGCAACCTATTTTGGTTGGTCCTGTCATGAGGGTAATTTCTGCATGCTGGAGTTTCTAAGTCCACTTATTTATGTCACAGTGGCATCGGTCTACTGACATTTTTCTAGCATTTTGCAATAGTTACTCATGCATTTAAGCATGTGACCAGCCTTGAAAAATCAGTGAGAACTCTGAAATGCTGACTGCAGGACTCTGTGAAGAATGACACCTTTGTTATCAAACCTGAATACACACAGGAACCTTGCTCCCTTGATCAGAAGCACCCTCGCCTTTGCAGAAAATAACCGTACCTGAAGCCTGCTGCGTCTGGCCTTCTTGAATGCATTTGCAAGGACTGAGTGTTAAGTAAAATACCCACTAGCTAAAGAAAATAACGTAGCCCTGCCCAAAATACTGATGTGGTATATTCTTTAAGAGTGCCTGCATGCACCTGTAAGAGTAGATTTTAGATTGTAAATAAGACCTCCAAATTTTCTTCCTATGTCTTAAGCCTTCAATGACAAAAGCCCGTGCAGTGCATAATGATGCCTGCAAAAAAAAAAAAGTGCTAAAAAAAGTATTTGCTTTCCAGAAATCTCAAGTTCTATGAAATAGGATTTGACTCTTAAATAGAGACAATAGTATTAAAATAAAATTAGGTGGGGTAACCCAAGATTGAAATCCTAATACAAGCATTAACAGGGAAGAAAAGTCATAAACAAATTACTGAAATATAATTTAAAGGTAAATATGTTAATTTAAAATAAGTTTGCATTCTCATTTGAAAGATGTAATTTCAAGAGAAAATAACCAGTTTAAAATTAATATAATTTATTAACAATTAAAAATTATAACACAAGCGGAGGGAGGTTGGAGGTGAAATACTGAGTTTCCTTTGATAGGTAGAGTAATTATGAAGTATGCTTTTGAAGTTCAAGAAGAGAGCCTTAGGACACAACATTTTTTAAAGTAAAAATTGGCTTGCACTCTGTGCAAGTGATTTATTTTGCACTAAGAAATGGGTGTGAGACATGATGTGATTTAAAATGTCATCCCTTGATGGAAGTGCTTGAGGGTGACATAATTTTTTTTTCTTTTTTTCTCTCCTTTTATTTATATATTTGGCTGCTTGATTTATAAAGTTTTCTATCTTAGGGAATCTACTGAAATTATGTAGAAATTAAAAAAAAAACCCAAATCACTAACACCTCCACCTTCCCCCAAATAAAACTTTCCCCTGAAGTTCAGGAAGCTATGAGCTAGACCCTGGGGGCAGCCACCAGGAGGGAATGCTTTTTTCAGCTGCATCTGTGTCATCCCTGTTGTTTACCTGGTGGCTGACTTTGAGGAATTCCACTTGTACATGCCACCAAACAAACGCTTGTGTCAAACATTGCAGGAGCATTGCTTGTCTTCAAAACCAGGCTGTCCCACACATCCCTGGAGAGGGAGGACCGCTCCTCCTCTGCCCTCTCTGGGTGCCTTTTTGCAGGAATGCTTCTAAAAGTTGGGACTGGACTCACTGCCTCTTACAGTTTTTCTTACGAGCAACACGTTATGCAATATATGTGGTAGCAAGTCAACATGATGACTTTTGTGACACCTTTGCTTGCACTGGGCTTTACTGGCAGGAGGAGGTGAAGCTGGCTGTTGTGGGAATGGGCCTGGGGGACAGAGGTGGTCATATGGCCAAAACACACCCTTGCTTACCTTTGCAGACTCATCTCCAGTCAAGCTTTTGCTTAACCTCAGTGGCATTTTTATATGCCTGGTGGTTTTTATCATAAATCTCACAAATTTTCTTGGAAGCCCTAGCTAATGGAGGCAAGGGATTTATGTGAGAATCTCATAGATTTAACTTCATGGTGAATCTCATGATGCTTTACCTACTGCTAGCTGAATAGATCTTGTGGGTCCTGGATGGTACAAACATCTGGGCACACAGTAGCTCGGTTGGGCAGTGGCAGGGGAGATCCACCTGCGCTTGCCACCTACGGAAATTCCAGCCAAGTTAAAAAAAACAAACCAAAAGAAAATCACAAACCCTTCAAGTTTCACACAGATGTGCTCTGGAAAGCCCTGAGATGTGGATGCTCTTGTCTCTGAGGTCTACCAGCTCTGTGGGGCTGAGGGATTGAAAAGGAGGGGAATGTATTTAATCACCAGCATGAATAAGTTATAACCGAATTCACACAGGGCACAGATCTGCCAAGTAAGAGAAGCCACCTTTTTTTCCTTGTCATTTTTCAAATAAAATTGCCATTTAATCTAAAATACGGCAGTCTTGCTGAAAGTCTGTGAATTCTCTTTGTACGAGGAGCTGTAGCAAAGTTCGTAGCCAGGCTCGTTATAAAAACACAGAAGTTAAAAATAGCTGTGCAGTCAGGGAGCAGGATCCAGCTCTAAATGGGTGGCCCAGTTTGCTCTCACATTCAAGTATTGTAAACAAGAATCAACCCTTTTCTTTTTAGGCTGCTGATGATAGCTTTTTCTCTTGCCACGGGGAGAGGTTGGCGCTTCCCTATCATCTGACAACTCTTGACTATTTTTGTGGTTTTTGTTTGTTCGTGAAAATTCTGTGTCAACACAGCGCCAGTATCGTTCTGACTGCGAGCAGCACGTCATCGGGAAGGTGTTTCTAATGGAGGAGAGGGAGTAGCATGCTTTTTTTTTTTCCAGAAGATTGGAAAGATTTCTGCAGGAGCTTTGCAAGGAGCTCACTTCGCTGCAGGACTCGCTGTTGCTCTGGTTAGTAGGCAGAATTGCTGCTGCACTGGGAGATGAAGCAGCTCCGGGTCCCACTCAGAGAGCCATGAGGCCTGCATGAATTACACAGCCTGGTGTTTTGGGTGGAGCAATTCTGGAAGATTCATCCCAGCTGTGTCTCACACCAGGTGGCAAAACAAGCCTTAAAGGGCTGGGGGATGTGGGTTCCTATCTTCCCCTCTGGGCTGTGCATAGGGGCTGCTGCATGGGATTGCTGCCTTTCTCCTTGCACTCTGGAGAAAGCTGAGGCTTTAAAGGGGGAAGGGGTAAGAGATATCTAAGCTGGTGTAAGTCTGTTATGACTAGAAGTATTTTTTTTTTTTTTGCTGATGTGCTTGGTTGAAGAACTGAGGCAAGCTCTCTGTTTTCTGACTTCTGCTAATCCCCAGCCTTGCTAGAGCCTGTGCTGTTTTACTTTGCAGGCCTTGTGTATGGTTATTAAATATAACACAGAGAGGTCTATCTATCTATGAAATAGGAGCTTAATATTTATTGATCTTATAAGGGCTTTTTTTCAGGCAAATTTTTCTTTGGTTTTTAACTGTAAGCCCTTTGAGGCTGGGTTCTTATCTTTTGTGACTGCTTGGTGTCAAGCAGAGATGGAGTTCGAGGCAGACTGTACAAAAGTGCTTTAAAATCACGGGCTCTGAGGGCTAAAGAATGAAAAGGCATTCCTTTATTTTAGTTGTTTAAAACATTGACGGTCTGAAGAAAGCTGTAGACATGTTCTCCATTATTAGCATATTTCAATGTGTGGTCTTATGAGAGCAACAATATCTGCTATTTTCCTAAAGCTGGTATTCCTAATAAATAGTTTACACACCTCTGATATGGTGTGAGGAATAAAGACAAAATATGTTTCTGTGGCCCAAGATGTATTTGATGATGCCATAGCCTATGGTTGTCCTACTGCTGAATCAGCTCTTGTGAGAGGCTTGAAGAGCTGTTACAGAGCTGGGAAGCACACAGCTAATCCATAAAATCTTAAATAATGTAAAGCGATGTGCAAATGACACCTACTAACTGGAAGTTGCTACAGATAAAAGAGATCTGGCAGCTGAATCACAAAATATTATTCAGAGTAAATGCTTACACCAACCTAATAGCCTAGAAACAGTTCCCCACTCGAACAGCCTTCAAAAAAATTTAAGGGGGAAAATGAATACAGCTTTGTCCTTTCTCCAGGCTTTCTCTGGTGGGGTTTATTTGGTGTCTTTTTTTTTTTTTTTGTCTGATTCATTAAAGCACTAGGCAAATTTTAATCTTGAACACAAGATTAAATCCCTCGGGGTTCAGAATAGCATTTCAACATGTGCTTAAAGCTTGGCACATTGCTGTGTGTGGCCTGTGTCGCCCTCCCCCAGCAGCAAGACACAGCATGGACAACCACGTGTTGTCTCTTGGCTGGTGAGATGTTAAAATAAGGAGGTGGTGACCCTGCTCTTGTGCTGCTTATTTGTAAATTGGCACTTGAGTGTGAGTCAAATCGTTTGCACTGTGATGGAGAGATGGGTGGCTGCCACTGTCTAGCAGGCAGTTTTGGCAGGTAGTGGCTGGTGACCTGGAGCTTGCATGGGGCAGACTGCCAGCATAGGAGGAGGCAGAGGTTGTGTTGTGAGTCGGGGAGTTTGCCTGTGTCTTTCTTTTCCTCAGTTCCTACTAGATGAGCCCCTACATAAACACTGTTCCTCACCCTTCCCTGTCTCAGCTTCCCACATTTTGTTTTGTGGGTTGTGCTCAGGCCACCACCCCTATGAGGTGATGGATGGCGCAGGAGGTTGGGGTCCTCTATGCTGGTGTTGCTGTCGCCCTTCTTTGCTTGTGGGCCCTCTGCTCTGGTGGGGCTGGGTGGCCACACCACCTCTGTGGTCAGTAACTACATTTCCCTGGTGTTGGGGTCATTGCCCTGTTTTTTGTGCTCTGAGGATTTAAAAGAACTTTCTTATCACTGCTAAATATCAAAGCTGGTGAGATGGCTGTGTGTGGTTGAGGGTTTGCAATATGAGAGCCTTAAGTACTGGTGCTATACCTGATGCTGTGACAATTTCAGCTACTTCAGCAAAAAATATCCAGGAAAGATCTCTAGTCCTTTCCCAGAGGAGAGTGGGCCTATTAAAATGAATGACTAAGAACCTGCCATGTTGCTGGCATAATCAATTTGCATATTTAGCTAATGAAAATCTACTTGTTTTAATTTCAGTGAAGTTTCTGCTGCCTCACAAGCTTGGTGTTGTGCTTTGTGGTTCAGGAACTGCTGGCCATGCAGAGAAAAGGAGCTTCTTCCTTCTGTTTGAGCTAAGTTCTGGAAATCAGGGTGGTGATCTGGGACATGGCAAGATTATGTTCACCACTCTGCTCCCTTACTGACTGCTGGTGCAGTACTAGGCTTAGCCTCCCTCTTGAAAAATAGATGTAGTGAGGACAGTGATGGTCTGAGACTGCTAAAAATTGCCTTTTGATAGTACGGTGGTGTTATGGTCTAAGGTATGCTTGCTGGTGAACATAATTTGGTTCCTGTATACTAATATACAGAAAGCTTGGCAGTGGGTTGTACGAAAGCTGCTCCTACCATTCTGAAGAAAAAGTAACAAGAATGCTACTTTACTTTTTTAGTTAAGGACTTCTGGACACTATAATTGCAATAAAATTAATTTTGCTTATTTTAGCTCTCTCTTGGTGTTTATAGAGAGGTCAATTGCTGAGGTTTTTGCTGCCTAGCCTGGGCTGCTGCTACTGTGGCAACTGGTTTGCTGAAAGCGGGGTATCTGCATTGCAGGGTGCAGGGGAGACGTGCCTTCGCTGAGGGATTGCCAAAGCACTGCCCCTTCACGTATGGCAGATATTCATTCCTTGGTGACTATTATTGCTTCATGAACTGTGGTTCAGGCTCTCTGTATGTAGTACAGACTGGGCGTGAGATCTATAGAAGACTATTATATACTGCCTTTTGAATTTCGTGCTCATAAATGCTGGGAAAGGCTACCAGGGCCTTACAGATATGTAAGAAAATTGTACATTCCTTATGAATTCCTTCCAATAAGTGTAGCCAGTGCTCAACACCCTGCTGCACAGTGACTTCCAGCTCCACCTGTTTCTTGCCCATGCTGCATGCATTGGTGTAGATGCACTTGAGCTGGGCTATCAGTTTCACCCCCATCATTGGGGTGTCACCCCCAGGCTCCTCTCTAGTGAGCCTGGTTATATCCCCTTCCCTGCTTTAAACTAGGTTCAGTGTGTTGTTTTGGGCCTCTCACTACAAGAAAGACTTGTTGCTGGAAAGTGCCCAGAGAAGGGCAACGAAACTGGTGAGGGGTCTGGAGCACAAGGCTGATGAGGAGCGGCTGAGGGAGCTGGGGTTGTTTAGCCTGGAGAAGATGAGGCTGAGGGGAGACCTTATCGCTCTCTACAACTACCGGAAAGGAGGCTGTAGCGAGGTGGGTGTTGGTCTCTTGCCCTGGTAATGGGCGATAGGATGAGGGCAAATGGCCTGTAGTTGTGCCAGGGCAGGTTTAGGTTGGATTTTAGGAAAAATTTTTTTACTGAAGGGGTTGTCAAGCACTGGAATGGGCTGCCCAGGGAAGTGGTTGAGTCCCCATCCCTGGAGGTATTTAAAAGATGGGTAGATGAGGTACTTAGGGACATGGTTTAGTGGTGGGATGGCAGGGTTAGGATAGTGGTTGGACTTGATGATGTTAAAGGTCTTTTCCAACCTAAACAATTCTATGATCTCTAAGGACCAGGTCTGCCCTGAAATAATAGCTAATTTAAAAAAAAAAAAAGCCCCAAACCCCCCAAATCCAAACTTCTTAGGCTGAGAGCCTCATTATAACTATTTGACCTCATTATCTATTAAAGAATGCTGTCAAATATGAAAAAGGAGAAAATAACCCATATTGTACCTGTCACAAGCAGGAGGACTCCATGGATGTGTGTAGCCCAGCTGCTGAGCTGTTGGCTCAGCTTCTCTCAAGGAGAGCTACAAAGCCACATGGTGTCTCTGGGTACTGGATTTTGTCCTTGGACCTCTGTATTAAAACTCATACAGAGTGACAGCTCCCTATTGGATATACATCTGAGGAGCCGCAAGAGTGCAAGTCATTCCAGCAAGGGTCTGGTATAAATTACACTCAGTAAATTGGCTCCAGATAAGTCTATTTTGGACTGTGGAACATGAAGAACTTGTGTGGTGTACTAAAGCCTCCTGTTTCTTGCCCAAACCCTGCCTCTTTGCAGGGCATTGCCATTGCAGTCATAGAAATGAGGATCCAGAGGCTGGCAGGTTTTGGAATGCAAAATCCTTCTGGATCATACTTTAGCACAAAGATTGCTGTTAGCCCCCTGGGCATATTATTTAACAACTGGGAGACATGCAGTGGGATCTAAGAGCTGTGTTAGATACTTCATTTAGCTGTAGCAAGTTGCCTTTAAGTAAGTGGCAGCATGTATCTTGATTTTGATATATGCAGCCTGAGATTATGGAAGAGGTAGGCATGATGTAGTTGATTAAACCTCAAAATATGTTTTAAATAATTGATTTCCATGAATCTAAAGTAAAGATCAGTTATTCAAAACATATTTATATTTGCAAAAAGAACCCCAATATGACAAAACTAATACTTATAAATAATTTAAAACATATTTAGGCTAATGTTCAATTTAAAAAAATATATTCACTAACAGTGGTAAAACCTCAATAAATAGTTGAGTTCACAAAGCCAGCTTCTATGTTTATACCTGTTTTGTGAAAGGCATGCACAATTATAAGTATATGAGAAGAAACTGGTGGTTATGTTAATCCCTAATTATTGATCCAGTGCAGGTGCAAACCAGTGCTTAGTAATCTGATAAAGCCGTGTCAGGGAAGGTTCAGACTGGACATGAGGAAGCGTTTCATCACCGAGAGGGTGATCAGACACTGGCACAGGCTTCCTAGAGAGGCAGTCGATGCCCCAAGCCTGTCAGTGTTTAAGAGGCATTTGGACGATGCCCCTAATAACATGCTTTAACTTTTGGTCAGCCCTGAAGTGGTCAGGCAGTTGGACTAGATAATCTTTGTAGGTCTCTTCCAACTGAACATGCTCTGTATCAAGTGAGAAATGTTTGGTGAGGCTCTCTAGGCTATTAAGACCAAGAAGTGCAAAGTGAATTTTAAAACTGATGGAGGTAGCTGAAGGAGAATGTCTCTAAACTGTTGAGGTTATGACTGGTTACTATATATGCCAGTAATGTTCTGCGCCTTTGCAGAAAGCTAAGGGGTGTGCTTTTAGGGGCATGTCAGGGTGTAAAAGGTAGAGAGAAACACTGTTAAGCTCAGTCATCTGTTGGAATAAGGACTGGGACACCTCCTAGGAGAAGAAATGAAGGCAGGACTTCTCCAGCTCTTCCCTTCCCAGAAGCTGGGCAGCTGGCCTGGTCCCTGTGGCCACTTCTGTTCTCTACCCCTGGCAGCAGTGCATGTCACGGTCCCATTCCCAGGGGGTGTTAGTTCCATGCCTGCATCTTACCTACTGGTGCAAACAAAAGGTGAGGTATAATTCTTGCTTTATGACAAAAGAGGCAGGCTGGCTGCCCTTCCTTGGGCAGCGTTTCTGCTGACTTCACCGGGTGCTTCCTTGGAATAAGGGCCGCAGCACTTGTACCAAAAGAACATTTAGATGCTGAACATTTGGTGTCACTTCAGTCTCACTTGTAATGTAATTAAGCTGCCTGCCTGTAAAATGTTCTCTTCCTATAGTAAAGTAGCTGTTATTCTAACTCCAGTTCTGATATTGAAGTTCCCTTACTATAGTGAGATCAGCCCTGGTGAAAGTTAAATATAGATGGATATAGTAGTTTTGCAGTCTGTAGGTTTTGAGCAGGCTTTGACTGTATCCCGATTATATACTGTCATAATGCAATTGGCTCCCTTGGAAATAGTTGCTGATTGCAGTAATTTGAAGGCTTGTATACATGAAATATATTTAATAACTGAATTAGGATGTGAATGTAAATCACATTAGCTTTTCTTCCAAGTCTCTATATGGATACTCTTGCTCTGAGTGCCTTCATAGAGTTTGGGCTAATCCACATCCAAAATTAATTAGCATCTTAATCTGTTCTGTGTTAACTTTTTCCATGGTCGGCAGGCTAAATCAATGTTGCTCCAAATACCTGTGAGCTCACAAATCACCTGCCTCTTCTCTTTTCCATTCATTCCCTTTATATAGCAGTGTGATTATATACTTGGTGTTTCTTGAAATATTCTCAGCCTGGAATTCCCCAGTTAAAAGTCAAATGTTTCGTGTTGTCCGTTCTCTCTCTGTGTCTCAGCGTGATGATGGGGGTACCTATAGGCATGTGAAACTCCTAGGTGTCTACAGTGAAGAAGTTTAGGTGAGCACCTATCTTCCATACTATCAAATACTATTTTGCGTGCTTTTATGAAAAGGGTAATGCAACACAGAATGCTGTACATGGGTTCTTCCAGCTCTGAATTAGTCTCTTTTATCTGTCTCTGACCACAACAGATGTTGGCAGCCTTTCTATTCCATATCCTTAAGTCAGACTAAGAATATCAGTTCCGCTTAGAGAAGCTGTAGGGGAAAAATTAACCCTTTCAGGAGGCTTTTTCCTAATTTATTTTCTCCTTTAAAAAAAAAGGCTCTCAACTTAAAGGGAACAAAAAGTCAGCAAATGTCCAAAATGATGTACATCTTTGGGATATCCTCAGTTTAAATTTCATAGAAGTGCTCATTGGTCTCTGCATTTTTGGTCAGCTTCCCTCTTACTGGGGACACAGAGACAGAGGTTAAAAGGATCGCTGTGAATGTTTCTAATACACAGTTAGCAAAGGAATTTGCATGGAATGGCAGCAGTGCCGTAAAAGTCTTGTGAGTATAATCTTCAGCATAGACACCGTAGACAGTATTGGCCATCTCTGTGGAAAATTAGCCCCTCTTGCCCTTCCCAAACCATCAATCGGTTCATTCTGTTGCACTGATTATGGTATGAAACATTGTTTTAAAGGTTTGAAGAGAAGCAGCCTCTTTTTCCCTATAGGCAGAATTAACAAGAGCTTTGCGTACCTAGATTCTCTTCAGGATAACCTTGGACTCTTCGCTTTCATCTTAAGACTCAAACAAAAGCAAGCAAGAAAAACAAAGCCATGAATATATAATTTAAATACAAATGTGCAGATATTTGATTCCTGTCTTAAGCTCATCATAATAAAAAGAAAACACTATATATTTTTATACTGCAATAATTTGAGAAGCACCCATTTTATCTCCACACAGCCCTTGCAGCCCGTTCACGGCTGCTCTCTGAGGTGACCAGCTATGAGAAAGACCCTGGCAATGGCAGAACCAAGCCAGTGTTTTTCTTACTGTTTTCCTGCTGCACTCATGCCTCTAACAGAGCCCCTCTAACAGCCTGACATGTAGCTAGTTACATCTCTTCAAGGCTGTCAGGATCCAATTTTACTGACTGACATGGACTGCAGAAGCATACACAGCTTGCTCATATCCTTTGTGGAGTTGGAAGCGGAGCCACCTTTTTTCTTTTTTTTTTTTTTTTTTTCCACCACACAGAGACGCCATCACATATGTTCAGAGGCTGATGAGCTGAAAAGATCTGGGAGCCACATGTGACCAGCAGAACCAGCGTCAGCCTAGAGTAGAGTTTCAGTGGGAGATGACTTTTGGGAAAGTTCCCACAGAAATGCCATTGTAGAGTTTCTGTCCTTGCTGGGCCTGATTTCACTTATTCTAAGGCTATTTTACATGTCCCTGGCACTGCTAAAATACCTGAAAGTGGGCATAAAAGCACACTTGCAATCGCATCAGGGCACTCTGGTAACGCCTGAAGGGTGCTGAAGGGCAGCTTTTGTCAAGGCAGATCTGTCCAGCTGTCTGTATTCATACAGTAGCTTCTGCTGAGTCACGGCTCCTGCCTGGCAGCCAGGAAAGTGCTTGTTTTCATTAGGGGACATCCGTGCTATCTGGTGGCTGCAGAGCACTGGGACGCAGAGCGTGCTGAGGGCGGGACATGGAAGGCTTTCTGGAATGCCAAAGCAGGCATGCGTTAGTGTGAGCGATGCCATTGGGGAGATATTTTCAATACTGCAATGTGACAGTCTATCGTAGAATCATTTGGCTGGAAAAGACCTTTAAGATCATTGAGTTGAACCATACCTGTCCACTACTAAATAGTGTCTAAGGCTTAATCTCCCAAGTGTAGAAAGTGGGGGCTGATTCCCTCCTCTCCCATGAGAGCAGAAGCAGAACAGTGCAGGAGGCTGGGATGACTGCATGAGCCCACAGGTCTCCAGGCAGTTTGCTTGTGAAAGTGTGGGCATCACCTCCTCTGGGGGCAGACCTGCAGGTCCCCTGGCCTTGGTCAGCCTCCAAATTAGTTGCCTCTTCAGAGAAAGTCGTGCTAGGGAAGGTTTAGGTTCGACATTAGGAAAAATTTCTTCACCAAAAGGTTTGTTAAGCATTGGTGGGGCTGCCCAGGGAAGTGGTCGAGTCCCCATCCCTGGAGATATTTAAAAGGTGGTTAGATGAGGTGCTTAGGGACATGGTTTAGTGGTGGGATGGCAGTGTTAGGTTAATGGTTGGACTTGATGATGTTAAAGGTCTTTTCCAACCTAAACGCTTCTATGAAAGAGAGCAACAAAAGCAGGCTAGAGAAAATGTAAAGATAGTATTTCCCCCAAGTTACAGGCTTTTGATATCCTGGATAAAGTTTGTTATCCAGCTTATAATGGACTTTTTGGGTAGACAGGTTGTATGGGGGGGGTGTTTGGGGGGTGGCCAGCAGTGGGGGTAGGTGGTAAGGGGAGGGTTGCTCTCAGAAAGCATTGGTCTTGCTCATCCTGTTTTGTGCAGGAGATGTGTCTGTGGAAGCCAGTGGGCTCCTGCTGATGGAAATGTGAACCCACAGCTGCAGCCTTCCAGCAGCCTGCTAGATGCAGGTGGGAGGAGGCAAGAAGATAAGCAAAGGCATCCCTCAGCCCTGCCTCCTGATGCTAAGAGGGCATAGTGAAGTCTCGAAATGAGAGGTCCTATCTCTGAGGGAACTGTCTTCACCCCTGGATGAGAAAAAATATCCAGTCCCACTGACTTCTCAATGGATATCTAAATATTTTATGTAAGAGACTTGTAATTTAGGGAAAGCTGCAAGCCAAGTGTTTCCATGGCAGTCGCCCCCACTGCTGTGAGACTGTTAGGACACAGCGGAGAGGTTCTGGTCTCTGCCGCTGTGAATTGGTTCTTGATTTGTGTCAGACTGTGCAGTACCCGCCAGCACCACCTTCCTGGGTTCCAGTCTCCTGTATTGCCAGGGGACCATTAAGGGCCTCTAGCTAGCATACTCCTGAGTTGATGGTGAGGATTTGTGCCCTCTCAGGCAGGGAAAGGATTTGAGGCTTTCTGCAGTTTTGTGCATCTGGCCCTTTGCTTCATTTGATTCTCCTCCAGGCACCCAAAAATGAAGTTTAGGTTTTGTGCCTAGTGAAATGGCTTGCTTTCACTGCTGTAAGAAAAGAAATGAACATTTCAGAAGGCTTGCACTCAGGACCCTTCCCAGTCCCCCGGTTTTCTTGCCAACCTGGAAAATCTGTTATTCACATAGTCCAACTCCAGGCATAATGTCACCACGTAAGGGACAGAACATGCAGTGTCTTACTGTGGTGAGTGAGGGCTTTGGAGCTTCTGCCCAAGAGACTTTTCTTGCTAGGAGTTGATCTCTTGTTCTTAGCGTGTAATTAAACAGCAACATATCCTGCAATTACTGTAAGATAATGTTAACTTATTTTAGAGCACGCAAGGCCTGTTGGTGAATGTTGTCTAATAATTGATAGTCGGAAGGTTTTAGTTGCTTGTGGTAATGTGGTCTTCCTCTTTGCAGGATTATTGGTCTTTTAACTGGGATCCAACAACCTTCCTCAAAAGAGTGGAATACTAGATTCAGCCAAGAAACACTTTGAAATTATATTTAACCTAAGGCTGCCAGTGTTACAGAGTATGAAGGGATAATATGCTCTTTCTCTCTTCCTCAAATTCACATGCACGTGATTAATTACATTATTTATCCATAGCTAAATACTGTGCAAAGCTCTATCTTTATTAATCTCTATTGCAATTCAGCAGTGAAATATTTTTAGATGTTATGTATGGCCTCTGCTCTCTATTTCATTAATATGTACTTTTGCATATATATACAATTCTAATATACTGAATTTTAATGATTATTCCTTTTATGCTTGATAAGCATCCAGCGTTCATTGAAGAATATGGAAAAAACCCTGGAAGATGAGCTAAATGGCACAACTGAGAGCAATACCGGTGACTTCCCATAGTCTAAATTGTGTTTGTGGGATGGTTGTTTTCCTAAAAGGATTCCTAAAAGCATTCTAAGTCACTTCTACTTTCCTAAGGATATGTAAAAGCCCCACTGTCCCCAGGTCTGTTTACACTGTGGTGTGGGTCAGGCATGCTAGAGAGATGGCTCTAAATTAGCTGGATTAAATTCCAGGAGGGCTAGAGACATAGCCTGGGATATGTAAAACTGGTCAAAGAATAACACTTAGATAGGAAAGGTGTAAAGAAATGAATTAGGTACTCGGAAGGTTCTCTCTTGTCTCTGTGTTAATGTACAGCAGCCAGCCCAGAGTAAGCCTGGAGTTGACACAATTCCTCCAGATTTACTTTATTATCTTCACACTAATTAGGGCCAAGCCATTTTTGTGAAGTAGGCTATCATGTCAGGTAAAAAGGCCACTGCGGATGCTCTGCTTCACTGGTTGCAAGTGAGCGTGTGTGAGTACTCAGAGGCCTGTGAACCCGAAAACAGAAAGGCTGGCCATATCATCCAACACAGAGACTGGAAAAGTCCTCATCCCAATCATGTTAACTTCCTCGAGCACTGGCGTAGTGTTGGGAGAATACAGGGCTCAAGCTGCTGGGTACTTGGTTGTCTTCCTGCTGGTTCATTTTGGAGCTAAAGAGTTCTGTTAATGTTGGTGCATGTTCACATGAGTCATCGAGTCATGTCGCAATCACAGATCATACTGCTTCTGCTAAAAAGCCTGTGGGTAAAATATACAAGCTCAGTTTTTCTTTTCCCTAGGTTTGTTCTGCTGTCTGGGTCTTTTGAAATAAGCTTCCATGTGAAATAGTCCCAAGGTTAAACTCTGTTGCTAACCCCCTCTGGCAACTAAACAGTTTCATGAACTGGCTACTGAGATCCTTAAGGAAAAAATTTGCCCTTTTTGGGCCAGAGCAGGTTTGGGGTTTTATTTATCATGACCCTCAGTGTCGTGGGACTTTGAAATAGAGCTTCAGTTTGATGGGCTATTAGTTTTTCTCTTCTGCATAATATTCCTTTCTTGCCTGCCTATTTTTACTCTGAGATAGTACTACTATAAAAAATATTTTGCCTCAATCAATGAACACTGTTGCAGACAAATGTAGCTTTTCTGATATTTGGTTATCAACGAATCTTCAAGAATAGGGTCTAGAGCATCCCTGAGACTGTCCACTTATGGGCTTTGGCTACGTTTGGCTACCTGAACCTGTAGACTGAAATTCCACTCTGCCATGGTCATCCTCTTTTCTTTCATCTCAAGTCTTGAATGTCCCCTCCATCTTTTTGGAAAAAATAGGGCTGGAAGAGAATAGTAGTTCCCCTGTCCTATCTCTTTGCCATCTGATGTTTTAGCTACAGATGGTGGCTGACTAATGATGAACATCCTGTTCCCTTCTGCTGCAGGAAGTCCACATCGGAGAGAGAAGAGCACAGATGCAATGGGAGCCTGCTGGGCTCCCCACCAGGGCTGTCTGGTTCCCCACACCACCTTGCTATAAGTGGCAACACTGTGCTGAGCTCCCAGAAATTGGGAATGGCACAAGAGACTGTCATGTAACTCCTGATGCTTCTTGGGTATTTGCAGTGGTGATGCACCTGACCGTTTTTGGTTTTTTTTTTAACTAAGTGCTGCAGTTTTCTGAGGTTGGCCATTTTAGTCTGTGGTTTGAAATTTTTTATAGCTTTATTTAGAGAAAAATATACCCCCGGTGACCATACCTCTGCTCAAATGTGACATTTCTGCTGAGCAAGTGTTAGTAGAAATGGAACAGATCTTCAGAGCTATGCAATTGTTCAGGTTGGAGAAGAAATCCCTGCAGATTTCAACTCCCAGCGCTCCTGTGTCTTGCCTGGGTGGATGGAGTAAAGAAATAAGGGAGCTCTGAACTGTTAAGCTCACCTGCAACAAACTCACTAGCTTTTCCCCGAGAAGATACTACTTCTTGAGCAATACAGAGAGCGTGAGCTAGTCAGTCTCCCTTGAGACAGGAAAGCTCTGAAGTCTCCAAGTAAATCCACAGTTTAATCCAGTACTGTAGTCTGAGCAGAACTTGACTGGATGTGCTGAACTCCTTTTCACTCTTCCTACTTTTGGCAACTTGGAGAACTTGCATCTGCCCAGTTTCAGGAATACTGATCCTCAGAAGTGATAGAGACTTAATACATGGGTCATTTTGGAAAAGATGTACAAAGATTATGTTCACCCCAGCATGAGGGAGTTGCTAGTTAATATTATTTAATGAATAGGAAAAGATACTAAACTTGCAGGCTAAGTTATTTCTCTGTTTTAATGCTCCATGGACTCCAGCATTTGGCATAGAATCAGAATTTAGAATGTTTTGGGTTGGAAGGGACCCCTAGAGGTCATCTAGTCCAATCCCCCTGGAGTGAGCAGGGATGCTGCTAACTTGATCAAGTTGCTTAGAGCCCCATCCAACCTGGTCTTGAATGCTTCCAGGGGTGGCGCCTCTGCTACCCCTCTGGGCAATCCCTTCCAGTGTTTCACTACCCTCATTGTAAAGAATTTTTTCCTTATATCTAGTCTAAACCTATCCTGCTTCAGTTTAAAACCATAAACTTCATGTAATAAATTACAGATTATTTTTACTTGCTTCACTTTTGCCATTGCATTATTAAAGTCCCCAGAAGTTACTTGAAAATCTTCAGAAAAGAACTTGGGTAGCCAGCCAAGAAATTGTAGCCTGAGTATTTTCTTCTTTCTCTTAGTTGCCTCTCTAAATACTAAAAATGCCTGATGTATAAAAAGAAAATATTTGGGGATAAACTGAAACTAGATTTAGGGAGCTGTGTCACAAGCATGTAGATCTTAAAATAGCGTATTTCTACTATTAGTGATAGATATTCTTACCTACCAAAGGACTACACAAGAACTCTTTAGGAGCGAGATGATGGATGTTAAAGTAGCGTAATTTTTAGGCATTTTTCAAAATAAGTGGCTATTTTTCTTGCCATTTGGGAGCTACACAGCAGGATTAATGGTAACTAATGCAGTGTAGGTTTAGACAAAAAGTAGTCCCAGCAAGCCATTTTAAAAGTCTCTCCAACATTATCTGATATTGTAAATAAATAGGAATGTGATCACGTGACCTGATTTGTTGGCATAAGTATGGGATACTAGCTTTACCTTTAAGTAGCATATTTATTTTAAATAACTTTAAAAAAGTTTTCCAGTGCCCATCCTCAAGTATTCCATATGCGCTGCATTTCACAATATTTTGCTATATATTGTGCATTTTACATGTGCTGTCTCTGGCAAAGTTTATCAACAGTTAAACATTTTACAAGTGTCTGGCTGTATATATATTACTGTTGGTGATCCTTCTGTTATATTAATTTTACTCAAGGTCACAGGGGAAGCATTGTTTCTACGCCTTGGGAAAAAGTTGTAAACCTTATAATAGAGTTGCTTTATAAAGCAACAGCTGCAAATACTTTTTCTCCAACCCCCTCTTTTCTCCTGCTTTTTGACACTTTCTGCAAAAGGTTGGTAACTTTTGAAAATGAAAACATCCTATGATATACCTAAGCCTAGATGTTGAGTTTGGCAATACTAACTTCAGTTAAGCCCTTTCCTTTCCCCACAAAAATGTGAAAATAAAGGGAAAATTATTGAAAGAAATATCGTAGGCAAAAATTTGCAAGTAACCAAGGTTGTTGAGAAAAGAATGCCACTTCTGATTTAGAAAATGCAGCTATTAAAACAAACAAGCAGTGGACTAATTATAGTTGTGGGGCAGCTATTCCATGAGAGTTGCAAAAATGAGGATAATGGTCCACACTCAGGGGAGAGAAGGGGAGCGGAGACAGAGGATGCTCAGTTGCGAGTCAGGCAAATAATGATACTTCAGCATGTCTAATTGTCTAATGCTGCAGTGTGTATAAACTAGGGCAAGCTGCATATTATACAAATTAAAAGCAACCCATGGCTGTCATCTTTTTGTATGAGCTCTGCTCTACTGCAGAAGAGTTGGCTTTGATGGGAGTCATGTTTTCTGTGTTGCTCCCCGCTTGGCTCTAGCAATGTGGAAGTGGAGGTGTCTGTCTGCATTGGAAGATGCAGTTACATCAGCACTGGAAAGACTTTTCTTACAATTTTGTCTTTGAACTATCTCCAGCAGTGCCTCTGCCTTGCCTTCAGAGACTTAAGTTGGCAAGTGCTCGGTGTTGCTCGACGTTGTGTCTTTGGATGTGAACTGAAGGTCTTCCTTGTGACCTTCCAACTTGGCGTGTGAGGCGTTGTGCATGGGATGTGCTAAGGGGAACGGGAGCAGTGTTGGAGCAGGGAGGCTTTGCATCATCTGGCTGCAGGCATCGGAAGTGCTTTGATTAGGAGCTTAATCTCCCTGTAGTGAATGCAGAGATAGGCTCCTCAGAGAAGAGGCTCAGAGTACCTAGACTAGAAACCTACCTCTTTCAAAATTTTTTTTCCCCTCTGAGTTTTGGAATTGCAGCATCTGTAGTATACTTCCTAAAGATATTAAGACCTGAAAAACTCTTGTTTGTGAAACTACTGGAAGAGATGGGGCCTAACACTTTGAAGAGAGAGAGAATGGAAGAGTGTGGAGGAGAAAAAAAAAAAACCCACCCCAAAAAAACCCAGAACAACAAAAAAAACCCCAAACAAAGAAAAGGTAGCTTGGGAATTTCTGTTCTCCCTGTGCCACAACATGCTGCCTTCCAAACTCGCCAAGCTATATCACAAAAATGGACAGTGGCCAGCTCTGTTCCTCAGTTGCCCCTGTAGATATTTACTTCTACCAAGCGTGACTGTCTGCCTTTTCTTCCCCACATCCTTTGAACTTATCTTTTAATCTTAATTCAGTTCCAGGGTTTTGGTAATGTTTAACTATCTTGTTAAAGATCTTGATTTAATCCATATATTGTCTTTCAGTGGTAGTAAGAGCTGGCTAGCAAGAAAGATGTTAAACTGTGAACTAATTTTTCTGTGGTGGGAAGGGCTCGAGGCTTGTGTCCCATCACGTGTTTTCCTGGACTGGGTCATTTGGAGTCCAGCGCTGTTCCAAGCTTTTCTTAGCACAGGGTGCTGTCAGCTGCTCACGTGGGTTGCAAGTGAGTGTCCTCCATCTCAAGGACTGAAACCATTTTGGCTCCAGCCTTGGCAAACATAATTTAATTTTTTGCTGTAATAACTTAAGCCTGTGCAAAAATTGGTGTAAGTTAACAGGATACTTAATGTGAAAGTCAGTACAGCATCCACCTGTGGCATACAAATAAAAGAAGCAAGCAGGTGCTTCTCTTTGGCAGCATTGTTTTAACTGGTGCTGAAGCATGGGAATGGAAGTGCTTTCATGTGGGCAGTGTTGAAAAGGATGGTGTGTTTCATCATCCTCGCATAGGATGAGAAAATACCGGGTAAAGAATTTCAACACCCAGAGTCAAGTTCTGATTTTGGTTACCCTGCTAAAAACTGTGGCTGCTGTCCATGTATCACTGTAAAAAATAGTCTACCTTGAAGAGGTAGGGATGTAGGCCCTGTAGAAAGATCTGCAAAATCCTTATGCTTGGACAAGGATTAAACTCCTTCCTCTGCTCCCCCTACAACAGAGCTGAGTTTATCTGTAATTTTTATCTTTATAGTGTTAGGCTCTTCTTGGTTCTGTTGGGGACTGGGGGAGTAAATGGGGAAATCCTGAAACCTGTGAGGGGGCCTGAGCCCAAGGGGTGGGTTGCCTGGTTCAGGCTGAAGGCTCACCAGATGGAGGTTATTAAGCAAGCCAACTGGAGAGTGTTTATCAGAAGTAACCAGACTTCTGAACTGCTTGAAGTTATCCTGTCAGGAGTTGAAGGTCACAGGTCAGATTCCTCGTCAGGTTTCCCTGCAACTAACTTTCAAAGATGAGAGCCGATCCTTTGCAAACTGTCAACATAAACATCTCCTTTCATGCAATACCAGCAAATGTCTGCATATGCAGATATATGCATATATCTCTAATTACCAAAACTCCTTCTGGGGTCAGAGTGAAAAGCAAGCCACAAAACCATATCTTTAAACAACCCTGATACAAACCCATAGATCTCAGCACACCTGAACTTTGGCGTATTTGGAAAAAAACCTTATCCTGATTCTGATTTTGTCTATAATGCACATCTCTGCTATAGCCACAAGTTCAGTATGCTCATGCCTTTTAGTAGTTATGCAAGAAAATACCCAGAGACAGATTTATGTAATTAAAATCCTGATTACTGAGGGGGATCAGCATTTGATGAGGCAAGAAATGGTGGCTAATATCTGATGTTATCTTGTGAAAAAGGGAGCCCTAAAGCTTGAATTTGTTTAATGCTCATTTGGCTTCCCATATACGAATGATACTGATCATCTTTTGACAAGCACTGCTGATGATAACGGGTGAGAGTGGGAGCGTTACTTGGTTTGGTTTGCATTGCTGAGCATGGCATTTGAAAGCAGAGCAAGGCATTTTCTTCAAACCTTTCAAGGAGCATTTTGAGAGTCAACCATCTCGAGCTTCCACCTCCCCAGTTCTCTGGGACTTGGGTACTTACAGCAGCTGACCAGCAGTGACCCAGCATCACCACCTGCTAGCAGGCATCTCCTCCAGTACTGCTGAAGGATGCTTCAGTAGCCAGCACTGGTTTGGGTATGTGTCTATAAGAAAGGTTATACGATGCGTTTGATTTCTGGAACAAGGGACCGGATTTGATGACCTAAAAATCCCTCTGAGAACTAGATATGCTTGTATATTGTCAGCCTTTCTCATGAATTGGAAACTTGGCAAAGAAAAAGACTAAAATTACTTTATTCCCTCTGAAATTTCAGTGCTTCTGAAAATCACATCCATAGAGAGCTCTAGTTAGACACTGACAAAGAATCCTTGTCTTTAATTAAATTGTAAGTATTTCTTGGTAGTGATTACAGTTATCATTTTAATTATTTCCACTATGTACAATACCACTGGCTCACACTGGAGCTTTCCAAAATGTGTCTCTCTACCTAGAAGGACAAATAATGTGCTCTGATCAGTGAACTTATGTGATTTGGAGATACTGTATTTAACAGATTAGTGTTTCTATGATTTTAAAGATTTAGCTGTCATCTTTCATTCACTTTTAAACTTCACTTGTCTTCTTTTTTGTCCTGAGGGCATTACAGAAGGAGTTTCTTGTTAAATTTATCTTGGAGTTATCCAAACTGAGAAAAGAAAATTAAAGAATACCCACAGTTCCCCTGAGAGGTGTGGCAAACACTGAGATTATTCAAGCTTTATTGGGGGGGGGAAAAAAAGGCAAGAAAGGAATGAAGAAGATAAACAATTCTACCATGTAGGTCAAGAGGGCATCCCAATTTGCAGAGGACATTGTGTAGACTGAAGATAGCATCCCAGTGCCGGGGGGGGAGGGGGGTATGACATGCCAGAGCTCCCCGGTGAGCAGTCCCTTGGTCTTGCCTATCTACTCCCTTTTGCCCCAGCCTTAGAATTGTGCCAGTCCCCCCCTGTCCCAGCACATGAGTAAGGGGACCTGCTTCTGCTCCTTGATCAAAATGACAGCACCGCTTGCATGAGGAGCCCATGTGGTGCCATATGATGGAGCATGTGCATCTGTACTGGGTTGCCTGATCCAAGTTGCATGACAGCCCTTCCTGTCTCTGGCTAGGGAGGGATTTAGGTGGGACCCACTGAATACCTATTATTGTGAGCAGTATGTATGTGGCCACATGGTGAGGAAGGTGTCTTGATGTAGACACCCCCCCTCCCCCCAAGCTGTCTATCAGAGGCTGTACATCTCAACAAACTGTCTACCTCAGAAGTAGGCAAGCCACTAAATTCAGTGTTTGTGCTGATTTAACATGGAATCTTTTATCCACAGAGGAAAAAATTCATATTGTAAGCTTGCTAATTCAAGGTAAATTTTTTTTTTTCTTTGACTACCTTAATTTTGCAAGAAACAGATTGCAAACAGCATCACTACCTATTCTCTTTAGGTTTTCATAGTTGGGACTGTCCCTAATTCACTGAACCCCATATACCTGTCCAGTTTACAAGGAGGAGACAAAGAAACGAAAAGCCTTATCTGTCCCAACAGGGCAGCCAGGAATACAAGCGAGTATCACACAAGTCCCAGGGGAGAACACTGTCCTCCAGGCAAACAGCACATAAACCCACCAGCTCCGAAGCTGCCCCCCATGTGCCAGAAAACGCGTTCCCAGGGCTGAAGGGCTAGCTCACACAGAAACTAGAGGTTGCTTGTACTGGTTGGGGCTTGCTGAATGAGGGTACAGTAACCAGACCACTTCTGCTCAAACCCACTACTAAATAAAAAGGAAAACAAGAAGATTTAGCATTGATTTTATAATCCCAGCAAGATGAGGAACTTGAGCTCTCTAAAGCTGCTATGGGTAATGTAAATGCTACCAGGTACCATGAAACATAGTAGATGGAGCAAAATTTCCCGGGTAGGTAAGGGGGAGTTTCTTCTTTAGCTAGAATATACTTAGTTCTTGTGGAAGGGTCCTATTTCCATTTGTGTTAGCTGCTGTAGTGTCCTTTGAATCATAGAATCATAGAATCACCTCGGTTGGAAAAGACCTTTAAGATCATCAAGTCCAACTGTTAACCTAGCACTGCCATCCCACCACTAAACCATGTCCCTAAGCACCTCATTTATCCTTCTTTTAAATACCTCCAGGGATGAGGACTCCACCACCTCCCTGGGCAGCCCATTCCAGAGCCTGACAACCCTCTCGGTGAAGAAGTTTTTCCTAATGTCTAGCCTAAACCTGCCCTGGCACAGCTTCAAGCCATTCCCCCTTGTCCTATTGTCTGTTACCAGGGAGAAGAGGCCGACCCCCACCTCACTACACCCTCCTGTCAGGTAGTTGTAGAGGGCGATCAGGTTCCCCTCAGCCTCCTCTTCTCCAGACTAAACAACCCCAGTTCCCTCAGCCGCTCCTCGTATGACTTGTGTTCCAGACCCCTTACCAGCTTGGTTGCTCTCCTCTGGACCTGTTCCATCAAGGCAACATCTTTCTTGTAGTGAGGGGCCCAAAACTGAACACAGTATTTGAGGTGCGGCCTCACCAGCACTGAGTACAGGGGCACGATCACTTCCCTACTCCTGCTGGTCACACTATTCCTGATACAGGCCAGGATGCCATTGGCCTTCTTGGCCACCTGGGCACACTGCTGGATCATATTCAGGCAGCTGTCAATCAGTACCCCCAGGTCTTTTTCCACCAGGCAGCTTTCCAGCCACTCTTCCCCAAGCCTGTAGCGCTGCATGGGGTTGTTGTGACCAAAGTGCAGGACCTGGCACTTGGCCTTGTTGAACCTCATACAATTGGCCTCGGCCCATCGATCCAGCCTGTCCAGGTCCTTTTGCAGAGCCCTCCTCCCCTCCAGCAGATCAACACTCCCACCCAGTTTGGTGTCATCTGCAAATTTACTGAGGGCACACTCAATCCCCTCATCAGGTCATTGATAAAGATATTAAACAAGACTGGCCCTAAAACTGAGCCCTGGGGGACACCGCTTGTGACCAGCCACCAACTGGATTGAGCTCCATTCACCACGACTCTCTGGGCTCGGCCACCCAGCCAGTTTTTAACCCAGTGAAGAGTACATCCATCTAGGCCATGAACCGCCAGGTTCTCTAGGAGAATGCTATGAGAGACTGTGTCGAAGGCTTTGCTGAAGTCCAGGTAGACAACATCCACAGCCTTTCCCTCATCTACCAGGCGGGTCACCTGGTCATAGAAGGAAATCAGGTTGGTTAGGCAAGACCTGCCTTTCATGAACCCATGCTGACTGGGCCTGATCCCCTGATTGTCCTCCATGTGCCTGGTGAGCACACTCAGGATGAACCTCTCCATAATCTTCCCCGGTACCGAGGTCAGGCTGACTGGTCTGTAGTTCCCCGGATCCTCCTTCCGGCCCTTCTTGAAGATAGGTGTCACATTTGCCAACCTCCAGCCATCTGGGACCTCCCCTGTTCTCCAGGACTGCTGACAAGTGATAGAGAGTGGCTTGGCAAGCTCCTCTGCCAACTCCTTCAGCACTCTTGGGTGGATCCCATCCGGCCCCATAGACTTGTGGATGTCCAGGTGGCATAGCAGGTCAAAGACTGCTTCCTCCTGGATTATGGGGGGGTTCATTCCAGTCTCTGTCCCCATCTTCCAGCTCAGGAGGCTGGGTACCCTGGGGATAACTCGTTGGGCCATTAAAGACCCAGGCAAAGAAGGCGTTGAGTATCTCAGCCTTTTCCTCATCTTTAGTGGCAATGTTTCCCCCTTGCATCCACTAGTGGATGGAGGTTCTCCCTGGCTCTCTTTTTGCTGTTAACATATTTATAAAAACTCTTCTTATTATCCCTTACAACAGTGGCCAGGTTAAATTCCAGCTGGGCTTTTGCCTTTCTAATTTTCTCTCTGCATAACCTGACAAGATCCCTGTACTCTTCTTGGGTTGCCTGCCCCTTCTTCCAGAGCTGGTAAGCTCTCCTTTTTTCCCTTAGTCGCAGTAGTAGTCCTCTGTCCAGCCAGGCCGGTCGTCTTCCCCGCCGATTTGTCTTACGGCACATGGGGACAGCCTGCTCCTGTGCCTTTAAGACTTCTTCCTTGAAAAACAAAGTACTGATCCAGTGGGTATGGTGATGTCTCTCATATATGGTCCCCAGTATTAATTACTGTGCCTTTTCTCAGTGTCTGAAATTACCAAGTCATTTTTGAAAGCTCTGCTGGGCGACAATTGCTATCATCATTTGTCCTTCTTTGTTCCAAACTCAGTGTATCTGTGTTTTCCTCCTGATATTTTCCTACTCCCCAAGTGCTCTTTTAAAGTGTTTCTCAGAGGTTCTCTAATTGTCTACATATCCTAATTCCCCAAACCCATTAAAATAAATGTCATCCTAGCATGTAGCATTTCCATATGTAACCTTACCTGTAAAAATAAATGAACAGAAATCAAATAGTACTTAATTCAGAGTTTCTGCTGCTTGTTAGACACTTAAAAAAAGGCATCTATTATGTTAATAATGTTATTCACATCGACTCTTTCTCAAAATTTGTGCTTCACCTCTTTCAAATTCTTGCAGAAACCTTCCATTCTTCTAACCCTCCTCCAGTTCAGATAAACTTGTTTTTCCTTTTCTCCTTTTGATTTTTTTATAGCCTTTTTTTTTCCTCCTTGCAAACCTTAACTGGCTCTGCCTTCTCATTTAGTTGCTTCCTCCTCCTCCATTCCCAATACAGATTATTCTTTGTCCTTGGAGCTTTGAGTGATCTCGTGTGAACACTCATCAGTTGCTACCGCTGCTTTGCTGACATGAGTGTTGCAGAGTGCAGAATGGGGGAGTCAGCAATGCTTGGACCTTGATTATGCAAAGACCCTCCCCCTGCTTCTCAAAACCTCCCTTGCAAACACTGGAGGGGAGGGGAAACACATGGTGGAGCTGATATATTAATACACATACAATAGCACCAATTGCCTGCAGGAGTGGAAAAAAAAAACAAACCCTGAACACCTAACTTGAGAACAAAATTAATTTTAAAATGTAGGTCATATGCTAATACAGCTCCCAGTGTAACCTGTGTAGCACCACCAAGCACAACATAGGAGTGGATTGTGACTTGTTTTTCTTGCTGTATTTGCTGCTTTCTGTATGTTCTGTGTATACAGCTACATTAGCTGTCAGACTCAATGGCCATGTAAAAGAGAGGATCCCTTCATCTAATAATAATAGCAAAATGTTTTGCATTATTCTTATGGTGGGGACTGTCAATATTGCTCCTTCATGGCTGAGCAAAGGAGAGAAAAGGAAGGATTTTCCCTGTGACAGTATTATGTGGTGGGCAGGCTGTGTTACCAGGGGATGCTTGCTGTCCTGTCTTGTGCATTACAGCAGTTGTACCCAGATGTTCTGGAGAGCTCAGACCTACCAGCAGAAGCAGGTTGTGCTTTGTGGCCACCTTCTAAGTGGTGTGAGCAGACTTAACCCATGTGCACAGTATGATTTGTTTTACATGCATAGAGTAGGCCCAGTGCTTTCCAATGAAGTTGGATGTCCCTTCTCCTCCATGCCCTTTGCAATTTGTCACTATATAATATATAAGTCCTATGACTGTTCAGCTCTAATGGGGTGGTTTTTCTACTGCTCTGGAAGTTGTATCTTTACCACATGGTTCAGACCTTTGGAAAGTTCAGGATATTTAAATGGAGGCTGTGACAGATTTAGAGCTGCGCAGCAAGAACTTATGAATACCATATGCTGACTTGGGTTATTGGGCTGTTTACTGCATAATGATATTGTTTAATTTAATACAGGGGGATGGAGAGAAATGGGTGAGAGAAAAAGATGCAAGACGAGCTATTTCTCAAAAAATTTGAGTAATAAGGGGCAATGCTAAAAGAAGGAAGAGGCAGAGCTCATCAAGAACAAACAAGCAAGCAAATGCAGAAGTGGTATTTGAAAAAACAAAGTGCTTTAACACAGAGGGGATGGTTGGCTGTTTGAAACCCTAGGGCGCCTATCTGGTAAAAGGCTGAGTATGGGTGTCTGAGGAAACTGAGCTTACCTAAGTTAGCATCTGGAGGAAGCAAGCATATAGGTGTATAGCAAACACATCGGCTCTCACCGGCAGAGCTGGGTGAAGTGTGTCACGTGCATTAAGATGGGAATTCAGTGATGCCAATTAGTATTGTGGGAGTTTATTTTTGTCTCTTCTGGATGTTTTAAAAAAAATAGTTGTAAAAGGATTTGTCGTCTTCTAAGATTATTTTAAAACATTGTCCTTCAGTTTGTGTATCAAAAGGCTTAAATAGTTACAAGTCAAGCAAGACGTTGTTTCAGACCAGTAAATTTCTTTTTTTCCTGCTTCAGCTTTTCACTTCAGTAAGAAAAATAAGGGGATTTATGCAGAGCAAGGTCTCTTTTGGATCTTCCAGTAAACCATGAGAAAATCACTCCATGCAGCTGTTTATAGTAGGTTCAGTGCTTTAAAATCTCCCTCCTCAAAAAGCTACCGATAAAAACCTCACAGATTTTAAGACAACTGTCTGATAGCTGGCTAGTTCAACTTTGGAAGAACTGGACCTGGTAAATAAGAGTGAAGGCTTTATTGAGTACTTCCACACAGTATAGCAGATGCATCAGAATAATGCACGTTCCCCGTGCTGGCAGCACTGGGCCACGAGCTGCTTGGCTATCTGATATCCCAGGAGCTGTGGAGATGTGGCTCTTGCTGTGCATAGGAGAGCTGGATTTCTTGGCAGACCTGTACATCCCACCTTGATCTCCAGGTGCTTGGATCTGGTGTGGATTGCTGTTGCTGCTCGCATGTCACAGCTGGCAAAGCGGGCACAGCTGAGCTAGCGTAGGCATTGCTGAAAGCAGCAGAATCGAGAAACATTGCCCTGAGAAGATGTGAGCAGGCCTGTTGGAGAAAGAGCAGAAAATAGGTGGATGTGTAGCTTCCCACAGTTATAATGCAGGTTGCCATTAGAGGAAGGACTCAAATGTTGTGCTTCAAGTGCAAGGACAGCCAGCCATTTTGCTGGGCTCCTTTTAGTAAAGATGAGCATGTGGCTCCTGGCATGAAGCATGTGAAGAGAACATGAGAATTCCAGTATTTCCTTTTTGCTACTGCAAAAAGCAATTGCTGCACTTATCTAGCCAGCCAGCTTTCACAAATAAATAAGGTGGTAGCATGAGGTGTTGAGAAATGGCTTAGATGTTGTGTACCTGAATGGTCATCCTACTAAACAAGCAATGGCGTATTTAAATGTCTGCTTAATTATAGTGGTGCCAGTTTGTCCTATGTTCATAATTGTTGTGCCAGTGTTTGTACAATAAACCTTCATTATCTAAATTTTATATCTGTCTATAAAACATTGCTCTAGGCAGATATGTGATGTATAAGATAGGAAGGAGGACAAATGTAAATATCCATTACAAGTTAAGTTACAAGTGGGCATCATGGTTTTGAAGAAAATTTTGTAGCCTGGCATCATGATTTTGAAGAAGATATTGTCGTCTGGCCCTGTCTAGTATACTTGTAGTAAAGGTATGCCTGCTGTGGAGAAAAGTTTGGGCCCTCATTCTCCTGACTGAGTGGAAAGCTGAGAGTCCAGCACCTTGCTGATGATTGCCTGCTGGGGTTGTGTGTCGCTCGCGTTGTCTGTCCTGGACAGGATGGCAGCTGGCTGTAGTACTGCATACTTTGGTCTGCTAGCCCTCAGTTGAACTGGTGGTTACCACATCTGCTGTGATACAGCCCTCTGACCAAGTTATTTCATGTCTCCACTAAACTTCCATACCCTCAACTCTTGCATGAAATGATGTGACGCATTTTCCATCCCCTTTAGCTTCTTTTGTCTTTCCCCTCTGCTTTTATCTTTTGGTTTTGGGTTTGGTTTTCTTTTTTCAAAACAACGGGGTTTTTTATGCTGTCTCCCATCATCACAAGAACCCACAAACGAAAAATTCAGCAAACCAGTGTTAGATTCCCACGCACCTATACACTTTTCTGTACCTCTATGCTCTCTTTCTTAGAGGTGTAGCTTTCAATGCCCTCTCAAGAGAGGAAAAATCATTCAGAACAAGCCGGTCTTCTCCTGGTTGGCTTTTCTAATCTGCTTGACTTTCCTGCCTCTATATTGTCTGCCTGGGTGCTTCTGTTCCCTCAACCCAGCTTTGGCTCACATCTCTTAAAGGCCCTGCTCATTTACAGCATTCCGACTTGGGGAAGTGCTGTTGCCCTCGTTTATTTGACTACATATAGCCCAAAGGAGAGCAGCACGGACAGCAAATGACTGAGTCTGTTCTGTCATAAGGAAAAGGCAACTTTCCTTTTCTGGGTAACTTGCTGTTTTTAAAGAAAAAATTGGGCAAGGTATTTTTAAAAAGCACTAAATAAGATGTTATGAGACTATCATGTCATACCCTAGTTTATAATCCCATGAGTTGTGTTTTCAGACTTTTAGTTGGCGTTTAAATGTGCGTTGTCGGTTTTGTTCATCCATTTTTTATATCTGCAGGTGTTCACTCTTGTTATGTTTGTGCAAATCGGGTATTTAAATGTCAAAACCCCTGATATGATCATGTGTTTGGTTCATCTTCCCCGTGTTGAGGTAACTGCAGGGACCTCTGATTATTAAGTAATGGGAATTAACAAGACAAATGTAAACATTTGTTCAAAGGGATTGTACTTGGAAACCTTAATTAGAGGGCATGAAGCCATTAAAGAGTAAAAGCCTGCTGGCCTGGGGCTGGTGGGGAACGCTGGCCTTCACAGCTACAAGCCCAGCCAGTTTCTTTGCTCTCTGAAGTTTTGTTTTTGCAAACACAGCTGGAATTGTCCATTTTTTCACAGTAAAGGTTTAGGCAAGCTTTCCCCCATACCCAATTGAGATACTTCATACAATGTCTACTTTCAGCAGTGTCTTAGAAATATATCCATGAGCTTCTTTCTGACGCTTAGTGTAGCTGGCACTGAGCTTTGTAGAAATGCTCATTTTGCAAAAATTCTTGTTAAAATTTATGCAAGTAAATAAAGCATAATCTGCAAAAGCCAGAGAAGGTTTTAATTGCATAGGAACAGCACTGAACCTCAGTGGCTGGTGACTTCTCTGTTTTTAAAACATATTCTGCTTAACACTTCAGCATGTATCTTGCAGGCCTTTTTGTTGCTTTCAAAAAGCATGACCAAAGGGAGAAGGAAAAGGCATATTTTTTTGAATTTCTGTAAGTTTAAAAAAAAAAACAACCCAAACCCCTAAAAACATCCCCTGATGGGGGGAAACTCTTTGCTGTTGGTATAATATAAATCCTGGTGTTACTTTTGTGGTTGTGAAAAGGATGTCTGGCTGGGACAGAATTGATTTTCTTTGTAGAAGCTTGTATGGTGCTATGTTTTGGATCTGCGACCAAACCAGTGATGATAACACACCCATGTTTTAGCTATGGCTGAGCAGTGCTTATGCAGTGTAAAGGCATTTTATGCTGCTTCCACCACCCCACCAGTGAGTGGGCTGGGGGTCCACAAGAAGCTGGGAGGGGACACGGCTGGGACAGCTGACCCCAACTGACCAAAGGGCTATTCCATACCCTATGATGTCATGCTCAGCAATAAAAGCTGGGGAAAGCAGGAGGAAGGGGGGGACATTCAGAGTCATGGTGTTCGTTTTCCTAAATAACTGTTATGTGTGATGGGGCCCTGCTTTCCTAGAGATGGCTGAACACCCACCTGATGATGGGAAGTAGTGAGTGAATTCCGTGTTTTGCTTTGCTTGTATGGGCAGCTTTGGCTTTACCTATTAAACTGTCTTTATCTCAACCCATGGCTTTCATGCTCATCCTTCTGATTCTTTCCCCCTATCCCACTTTGGGGGGTGTAGGGGCAAGCGAGCAGCTGTGTGGGGCTCAGCTGTCTACCAGGGCTAACCCACAACAGGGTGGAAGCATGTCAAGGGGAGAGTAGGTGTTGGGTACTTGGCAGCTTGACTAATGCGACTCATCAGTAGAGGGCACATGGTCTGAGACTATGAAGTCAAATTTCACACCTCGCTTTGAATTTTGCAAGGCTGCTGCTTTAGGATACCTGGAGAATGTGCAGAAGGTGAGGTAGGAGCATGGCAAAAGGAAGAAAGTTGTGGAAAAGAGTACAGCTGTGTACTGTTTATAAAGAAATTGTCTCCAGAGCCAAAGGAGTTTCTTTCTGAGTTGTTAGGGCATTCTGCAAAGAGGTCAGCATGAATATTCTCACAGTCCTCCCCTTGCCAAAGTAAAGGAAACAAATCCAAGGCACTGCGAATGGGTGTCCTTTCCTCCTGTAATGTCAGTAATCCACAGGGCTTTTGGATGGGGGCCTCATTCTTTGAGAGCTGAGTGCTAATGTGCATGATCAGCTGGTGAGCTCTTGGTCATCTTATCAATTCTTTACACCTTGTGTTTTCTTCTGCTGCCTTGTTCCAGGAATTACATGCAGCATCTCCAAAGGTTATGACAATACTCTGATAATTAAGTAAAACACAGAACTCCTGAGGGTCAGAAATCGCTCCTATGAGAAGGTTCCTATGGGATTAGAATTGGATCCCTCATTAGGGCCTGACTGATGAAGCAGTTAGCGTGGTCCAAGAAATTTAATGTCTGTCACACAGTTGCAAGTCTTAAGTGCTGGTGCTGGATAAGGAGGACTGTCTGGATTGTGTTATGTTACTAACTATGCTAAGTGAATGCAGTCCCAGGGTGACTGTTTCTAAAATGCATAGCGGAATGAATTATAGCACATGACTGAAAGGAATGAATTGGGTAAACCTACTTTGATGGCAAAATGGCTTCAAATGCTTGCCTTTTTCCTACTCCAAAAGGCCTCACCCCATCTGGTGTGTAGGTTACAATCTGTACTTGTACCCTGCAGGGTCATTCGTCCACCTCGTCGCTGTGTGTACTCCCTGCAAAGTTTCCTTTCAGGTGCCCTTGCGGTATTGTGCATTAGAGATTCATGAGGAAAATCCAGCAAGTGCTGCCTGAGACTTTCAAATGACAGGCAGATAGCTATTAGCATTAATCCTCTTTCTGTATTCTTGAAAGAGCTCTTTGACAAGGGTGTGTGCAGGACAGGAAGTGCTTGACAGGATTCGGCTCCTGCTCAAATCCCTCCATTGCAAATGAAGGAAATGGAGACCCTCCATCATCATCCCCAGCACTGGTGCAGACAGACTGCCCTGGGAAACCACCTCTCCACTGGGGTATGTGGTGTGGGATGGTCTCCAGCATCTGGCTAAAAGGCCACCCAGGAGTTGTGTAGGTTCGGAGAGTGATAGACATAGGAAGTTATGGTCAAGGCACAAACCTGCAGCTGAGATCCCCTGAAACAGCACAGAGATGAGCGCTGCGTGGGGTCGCATGGGCTCTGTGATCCCCAGCACCCCCATCCCTCTTTTTCCCTTGCCTGTGTGTGATGGATGGATGGCTATGAAGTAGATCTTCCACGGTGAAATGAAGCATGATCCCCACTTGGTCAGATGGCCACCTTCAAGTCCTAGAGGGCCTACCCAGAGCTGCTGGCAGCCTGAGGAAAAGGGGAAGGGGGGTTCCAGGGGAAGGGGCTTCTTAGCTTGAGAGGCTCTGTACCTTTGACTTGGGAGCAGTATGGGTCAATGTTATTTCTAGAGGACTAAGAATAGGTTATCTGGTTGAGGTTGTGTAAGCAGGACTGGCAGTGGGGTCGTGCCTAGGAAATACAGGATGTACAGCCTTCCTGTCTGGAAGGCAGGCAGCCAACTGGCACGTCCACGTCTGACCATCAAAGTGTCTCTCTTCAAGGCTGGCTGTGACTTGTGTCCTGCGCCTCGCAGCTGTAGGAAAGATTACTTATTGCTTAAGTACAGCACCTCAAAACTGACATGTTGAGTGAGAATTTGCCCTGTTCTGGTTTTTGTATGTAATGAATTTCACAATGCTTCTTAAGAATTATTAAAACCTTATTTAATATATATTGCTTAAATACTTACCTTTAATAGACTTAAAAAGGAAGAAGTTGGCCTAGTGGGTTGGCCGTGGTGAAAACAACCTTTCTGTGTTGCGTATGTATAACTCTGTGTACTGTGGGCATGAGAATTTGAAGGAGTTTGATTGTTCAGCTGATGTCAGTGACATTGCAGATTATAAACAAAATCAGGATTTGTCTCACTATGGCCTTCTTTGAATCCACGCTTCCTTGATCCATGGTTGTAGCTGATTTACAGTTAGTCAGTGACTCCATAATTCCAGACTTTTCTGCCAGAACCCATCAGCCTTCCCCATGAAGATCTAAGCTTTTCTTTGGGAAGGAAATAATTTAGTTAATTTGCTGAATAAGTATGTGGTAGAGTTTTGTGGGTAAGCCTAAGGGAGAAGATTAAAATCACAAAACACATTTGAACATCAGCTGGCTGTATGAAATACAAGACAATGAAAGTCAAGAAAATGACAACAGCAATTTAATAGTTTATTTAAAAATCTGTAGCATTTTGCTACAAAACTGCAGAAGCGATCTAAGCTTTTGAAATGCTTGTCTGTATGATGAAGTACTATAGCTTGTCTTATATCAAGACTTCAAATTAAACATAAATGGCAACTGGAAGAGAAAGTCTGCAGATGCTCTTCCCTTGTTTGCTATCTAATGATCAGTTGAGCTATCGCCACATGTGAACTCTTGCAAATACATTACCTCAAGGAAATCTGCACTCAACATTTGCATTAAAGGATCACTCTTAAACAAATTCTGGCAACAACCACGTGATAAATCTTGACTCTTGGAAAGTTGATTACTGTCTGCTTCTGACTGCCCTGCTGGTGTTGTATCTATTTCATGACGCTTACAACTGTTGACCATAGCTTGATGTTTCCGACATGAAAACTTTTCTGGGAAAGTTTCCCCAGACCATGTAGCTGAGTTGAGCAGCTAGCAGGTTTTGCCATCCCTTGCAGGAAATCCCAATCTGAGAAACAAGGTGGGAAGACACAAGAGGGTTCAGAGTCTCCACAGGGAAGGAGTGTTACGGGACCCCCCTATTCCCTAAATTACACAGATTAAAAAAAACCCAAAACCCTAAGCAAACAAATCTTCTGGATAGGAGTGTCTGGTTAAATTAATGTTACTTTATGTAAATCCAATAAGCGACTCTGTCCATGAAGTGACCAGCAGCATAGGAACAAGGCTGAAGTTGAAAGGGCAGACAGGCAGGTCCCAGGGGTGTGATGATATGTCATGTTTAGCCTTTCCCTGCCTTTCGGGTTTACTTCACCAATAGTTATGTGGTCTCATCCCACTGCAGATGGGAACCATCAATTCAGCTTTATCTTGTTCATATTCATAGACCTTTCTGTGAAATATTCCAATTTCAGCCTCAATGATGCTACAAAAACCAAAAGCAATTTGTTCTGGTGGTCTAAGAAAAGTAGCCCTTCTAAATGAGAGAAATGAAGTTCCACTGCTTATAAAATTTAAAAGGTAAAGGAAATGGGGATTTAAAAAGCTTCAAGGACAGAGTCTTTTGTATTTGGCCTGACTGGACAGGTGACTCTGTACCAAACTGGAGGCATTCTTGAGGTTGTCCTGGTAGCATAAGATTTGGATTAGTGATGTTTGGGCCTATTAAAACATGAGTTGAGGTTGGGACCAAGACTTTTCTTGAAATTGCTAGTAATAACAATGCCTCCATATCTGTGGAGTCTGTTTAAAGGAGTATGATGAAAGGAAAAAAGCTAAATGCTCAGTTGCTGCCCCTCTTAGTACTTTCAGGGATCTCAAGTTCAGCATGAAGGAATCACAAACAGACAAAATAAAAATAACTAAAAGACCAGGTTCTAGAGTGTTTCATTTAGGGATCTCAGAGCTACTTTTCCTGTATGTGGAATTGCCATCTCTGTGTTCAAAGCAAGGCAAGCTCTTAAATCAGGTTAGTTCATAGATAATGTGCCCACCTTTCTCTTGCCCTCCTGAAAACTCAAGACTTTGCCCTTTATGATGAAGACTGAAACTTTTTTTAAGCAAAGGAGGACTCTTACAGATTCCTGTAACTCCAGAAAAGGCAATAAGAAACTTTAAATGCAGGATAAAATGAGATAAAATAAGTTTGTAGTGCTATGTATTATATTCTGCCTCATCTCTGAGCACAGGGTAGGTATGTTTCATCTGCCTGTGACAGGGAAGCTGAGACCAGATGCAGTGATGTTGTTCCTCCCAAGATCACAGTACGAGGACAAACCCCACTATTCTTCACTCTGACCCCATTGCAGTGGCCATGGAACTAAAGGGCTCTGCTGTGCTTAGCTTAATGACGCTTACAGTTAACTGCTATGAATCTCTTTGGGGGTTTATCCTGGTTCTCATGATGCTTATTGTGGTTTAAACTACCAAGATTCAGAGTGTGTGCAAGTGGCATTTTGTAACTGAAAGGTGTTTTCCATTTCCATTTTGTTCATAGCCCTTGAATTAAGTCACCATGGAAAAATGCCAAATAATACACCCTTTTTTTGGCAAATAAATATAAAAAAACCTTGATGCCTCAAGCATATTACATGCTTTGCAGGAAATTCCCAGACTCTTACAACAAAGACAGCTAGGCACCGTATCAGCTCTTCAGAGCAGATCAAAATTGCAGTTGCTTGAAGGAGTTGGGGAGCTGAATGTCAGAGCTCACCTCTTTGAGCACCATTCATGTGCACCCCTTTCTTGGTGCCTGGTATCCAAGATATATTCTCTAGCCACTGTTTGTCTTTAAGGGGCATTATTATATGAGCAAGATATCTATAGTAACTTCAAAATGCTAAGAAGAGAAACAATATTTGCATCTATTTTTGTCAGTTATCTCAAACTGGAGAGCTTAAGCATATAACGTTACTGAGGTACTATTGCATATTTCATTAGTAATAAGAGCACTTTTTATATTGGAATACTTCAATGTGTTTGGGGTGAATAGGTAACTTCCATCTCATAGCAAGGAATTTAGGAGTCACCTTGCTACACAAAGACTTTGATTTGTGTCTGTACAGCATGTGCTGATAAACCTAACTGCATTTTGATGAGAAGTGTTTTATGTGGGATCAGGCTGTGTAAAGCAGAACTGCCCTAGACAAAGGGCTGAGCCTAGAAGACACATTATTAATAAGTTGTTTGTGCTCTAGCAGAAGGATGTATAATTACCTGATCCATGTTCTTGTTTCATTGCTTTGGCCCTCAGTGCTTGTGTCTGGCATGCCAGTAAAAAGTCATGGGAAACTGAGGTCCTGGTCTCCCATCCTGATGTGGTGCAGTGTACAGAGAGGACTGAACAGTTTGTATGTGTACAACCCCCGCAAGGCAAAATAAGGGGGAGTTTGGCCTCACTTGTCTCAATTCTCTTCCCCTCACTTCCTGCGTATTATGGTCTGAAGTGTGGGGTTCTTCCCAGGGAGACACAAGGCCCTTGTGGTGTACCAGGACTGACTTCTCTTACATAGGCTTCAAACTGAATTCAGCTCCCCATCTGAGTAGCTCTGATTCTGAGGGAAAAAATTCAGAGCCAAATCTGGACTTTGCAATTCAAGTCCCTAGGACAGCTTCAAACAGTGGTTGTCTATGTGACTTGTACTTGGCTTGTGTGTTGCTGACTCTTGCTGTGATTGAAGAGCAAAAAGGAAAAAAAAAAAAAAGCTAGGGGCAGGACTCCTAACCTCATCCTTACATTTTGTTCACAGATAGCAAAATCCTGATCAGAAGCTCTGTGAAGCTGATACAATAGCATCAGTGGGCTTTGGTTCATGCCACAGCTGCAGGCAACCATTGCATACTGACCCGGACCAGCAAGGCACATCCATGAATGCCACCTTTTCATGCCAGGGAAATTTTTTTGGATAAAGCTGATCAAAGGGAAAAATTATTGCACGCACTCCACAAGTCTGTTTGAAAAATAAATTCTGTAACATCTTTTATTGCTCTTATGCCTTCTGGACTTTCTAGGGCAAGGGTGCTTTTTTCCCTTACGGATAAAAGAGGTGTTTGGATGCCCCAGAATGTATCTCCCCCCACCCCCAGTCAAATGTTTTGCTCAAGGTCAGATGACCTGCTTTTTCTCTTCCTGTTTACCTGTGCCTTATTTCATGTGATTGGGCACTGGGGTATCACATGGTGATGTGGGGGTGCAAGTAATTTCCTTCCTCCTCCTTAAGATCTCAACACTTTTATTCTGTACTTGGATTACACATTCCTTGCTTCAGGCTGCTTTTTCCCTGCCACAGCTTTTTGAAGACACTGGTAAAATTTATACTTTAGCACTTCTTGTAATGTAATGTATAATTTTATCAGTTAAATGTGGGCCTCCTATAGAGCCTAATGATGTAAAGGCAGGCAACTGTGAAAGGGGTGCCAAGAACATGAGTCGTTCGGATGGCAGAGTTCATGGTGGCAATCCTTTGTGGGAGTCCTATATCACTTAGACATAAAACCTCCCCAGTTTGACAGTCCAAAATTGTCTTGGACTTCAACAGAGCCAGGATTTAAAGTTTTAGTTTGAAAAAGAAGTTCGGAACGGAGTTATTGATAGACGCCCATGTGATCAGGAATGTAAATTTATAGCTTGAAGACTTCATCATGCAATGTAGCAAAAATGCTCAGGAAGGCTCTGAAAAACTTCCCTTTTCCCTCACCTTTTGTTCTCTTATTTGATAGCTTGTGGAGCATTACTTTTCAGTTACCCGTCTAGGAATGCCTAAAAGTTTGTGAAAGTCTGGAAAGCATTGTACGGCTCCAAAGTCAGATTCTGCTGTTACTCAGTATTTGTTTGGAGCCATAGGTGATTTACATGGCTTCTGGCCCAAAGACCTTGCAATCTAAATTGAATCCTACAAGACAAGATGCTGAGGGGAGATAACACCAAGCAGGGAAATAGAGGAGGAATCTGCTGGACAGGTTTATGGGCTGTTTAGGAAGTACCATTAGGCAGTATATCAAAAACTTTTCACATTTTTTAAAAGTAGGGCAGTGATTAGCCTGTTATTATGTGGAACAGCGTTGTGGATTATGGAGCTATAGGAAACAGTCTTAAAGAAGGGGTTGCAAGAAGCCTGTGAGAGCAGATCCATAATAATCAGACTGTGTGCTGCAGAAATAAATATCCTATTTGGCTAGAAAGCCTGGCATTTTTTTTTCTGTACTGAAATGGAGTAGTGCACTTCTCAGGAGCATTTGAATCCAAGATGAACATGTGAAGCACCCAACACACTTAGGTTTTCTCTTCTAGTTGCTTTTGGTTTCAACCATGAGCTAAATAAAAAAGGACCTTGCCTCCTCATGCTCCATAAGCATCAGCTCATACTCAAAATAAGTCTTTCTGTAGGTTAAAAAAAGAACGACCATTTTTAGTGTTTATTTATTATGCTTCCTTTTCTATTTTGGGTTTCTGAAAGTCTGAATTTTGAAAGGGTTTTTTGTTTTGTTTTTTTTTTCTGAACCCTTTACTGTTTTGCTTCTTTTTAGCATATTCCCTACATCAGCTCAGACTTTCTGTAGCAATTACAGGCATTTGTTGTCCTGTGCTTTTGGACTGATGTCCTTGAGAGCCTCAAGCCCTCTAAATGGTATTTCTTGAGGAAACTGCCAGTTATGTTCCTCACTTAGTTAGAATACCAAGAATTATCTGCAATGTGCTGACACTTAGTTACAAGGCAAGATCAGTCCTTTAAATGCACACACAGAGTTCTGTTTTAATGTTGTTTTGTGACTATCTGGAATTATTTTTATGTACGTGTTTCTATTTTATCAAGCAGGTTTTGCGTCTTGTAATCCTGCATGCTTGCAAAGCATCAGTCTTCAGCCAGAGAAATAACTTTGATATCATTTAACTTAAAAAAAAAATAATAATTTACCTTTTTAATCTGAAAAAGATGATGCATGTAGAAATAAGCCAAAATAATTAGCACTAAAAGATGTCACTCAAGCCTGGGATCAACAACGTCCTGGCCAAATTACCCCTATAGGCAGATCCAAAGAGATTTCCTGAAGCACTAAGTGTTTTATTTCTCTAATAGATGACTGGGTTAACTCTTTCTTCGCTATTGACCCTTATTTGTTCTGATGTCTTATAATATGTCTCTTACTCCAGAGTGCCTACATGCAGCATGACCTATGATATTCCCGACAGTCTGACCTCCTAACAAGTTAAATGGGAAGTCAGGGTACTTTATCTACCTTGTTCTCACATCTAGCCAAGGCTTCAATTCTAACAGGAATCCTCTGCTGGAGGAAGGAATATCTTGCCTAACAGTCATGTGAAAATTCAAAATGTGAGAATGTTCCTACTTTATTTCAATGACAAAAGCAAAGTTTATTGCTGACTTGCAATGGGAGTTTTCTGTTACCCCAAAGTAAATATCAGCATAATACTCTGAAATAATTTTCTGGTTCAGGCAAGTTGGCTTTCCATTATTTACTGGATGATACCACTATTCTTATTCACTGTTAAATCCAATTTAGGCTTCTGGGCTGAGGGTGCCAATTTTGGCTAATCTGACACATTCATTTTACTGTATTGCAAAATACACATAAAAAAAAGCATGCCCCTGGCCACCCTAGGGGTACTGGACTCCATCAGAGATCCCGCAGCGCAAGGCTGGCTCTCCTGGGGGATGTAGCCCAGGGTAGGGGAAGGGAAAGGAGGGTGGAGGGAGACAAAGGTGGCCTCGAAGCAACTTTGCATCCTCTGTTTTCCTGGTGCTCTTGTGGCAAACGTGATGCTTTGTGTCCTGGTGAGATGGCCCAGCATAGTCTTGAAGAGCACATGCTGTGGGACCTTGTTTCTGCCCCTCCAGCCTCAGGTGTGCTTTTGTGTTGGGGCTTTGTGGGAGCTTGGCCTGTGGCTGTTCTGTGTATGCGGTGCTCACCCAAGGGAATCAGCGGTAACAAATGTTGCCATTGTTTGCCTTACTTATGGGAAGAAGTCAGTTGTTCGTAACTAAATTGGCAAAACTTAGAGAAAGGGGCTAAATTGTGGTCCTCTGATGTAGGTTTTTGTGGAAGCTGTGCTGTTTGCAGAGGGCAGAGAGCCAGTTAGCCATGCTACATCTCTCCTTATGCTGGTAGGTGTGTGGATGATGGAGTGAGCATGTCTTGCTCTCATACCAAACCCTCAGTTTTTGGAGTAGTCAGTAAAATGCTCGGGACCATTGAAATATTGTGGGTTGCCTGGGTGCCTCTGTCCGTGAGGCTGGTGAGCTCTGCAGTGGGCTGCAGACCAAAGCACCGGCACACCGTGGCTCCATCGCTGCCCCCTCACCAGGGTTTTCCTTCCATAGAAAGCAGGTGGTGTCAGATGGACTGGGTGCACCTGAGGCTCACCAGCATCCAAGGGAAAATGTGAATCTGAAGCTGGGAAGTGCTCAGGATCCCCAGTGCAGTCAGACCCACTGAGACCAGAATTTGACCAACTTCGTTAGACCCTCCTTGGCAGAGCCTTGTAGATGTGGGAAGGAACCACTCACTGATCCTGGAGCGTGAAATATGAGCACAGCCGGGGGAGGTTTCTCTTCCTGCTGCTTCTGCTTGGAGTTAAAGCAACTTTGTCCTAACTCATAATTTATGACTGTTCTTTATAGCAATAAAAAAAAAATAAAATCGGAAAGCAGCTTTCTAGCACCATTTGCTGAAGTTCTCTTTCTCTTAACACAGTCAAATGATTCATAATTAGAAAGAGTAGTGTACTTTACTCACTTTGTTCTGGTTATACAGAAACTCATTAAGCACCATGCATCCAAGTGCACTGTTTTATGTAAACAAGACCTCTGAGAGAGATATAGATGTCTGATAAAGATGAAAAGGAAAACAGACTAATACCAGGCCACGTTAATAATGGCCATGTCATGTTCTTGGAAAACAAGAGTCATCTGCTGTGCAATTATTGCACATTTCACAGCAGGATGGGGGCAAGGTAAAGAATAGAGATGTATACGGAAAGGCCAACTATAGATTTTTAGGTCTGAATGATTTAGTCGCTGCCAGGTTTGAAACTTTGCATGATTTTTGTTCCATGATGAAAGGGGACAGTCTCTGTTGCACTCCCGAGTGCTTCAGGCTGGTATTTTGTGAATGTTATGTACTGAGACCTTCAGGATGCAGTTTTATTTCACACTGAACTCATCTAATCTTCAGCAAATGAAGCTGAAGGAATTTGTCTTGTTATGTCTAGGTAGGGTTTAGATTATCAATGCGCTTAGCTGTGGCCTCTGCTGTTAATAATGTATTTAAACTAAATGGATAGTTCAAGCTTAAAACTCTTCCTCTGGCTGTGTGCCCTGCTGGTGCTGTGCAGATGGTTTGAGCTCTTTGAAATAGTTTAGTTTTTTCCCTCCAAGAGGCAGAGGCTTTGACCACCTCAGCCTCGCAGCCCTGCCATGTTCTCTGTGGGTTTTGGAGGGGGCAGCCCTCCCAAGCTGAAATAAAATTTGGCTCTGCTCCCTTCAGGGTGGTGTTTTTTTTTTTTTTTTGCATGCACTGTGATTCCTGTTTCTGGAATTCAGAAACCAGAAAAAGTACGTGAGGAAAAAAAATGTAAGTAGGAATGGCTTGGGGAGGCTTTCAACCCAGATTTATGGAATGGAGAGGAAGAGTTTTTCCCTGTGTGAGGAGTCCTTCGGTTTGCTTAAATATCAAAAAAGAAAGCTGAACCCCCAAACTCCACAACCTGTGGAAGGTTATCAAACTTGTGTACCTTGAAGTAGCCAGGTCTAAAAACCTTAACCGGCTGTATGCTATATAGTTATAATATTTAGTTTAATATTAAAAAGTTACATAACAAATCTGTACATGTGCATACAGCCACCCCTAGTAAAATGGTGCACTTTTTTTTCTAGTAAAAAAGCAGGGGTTGGGGTTTGACCAGTCTGAGGAGATAGAATATCTGACTACACAATATTACACAATATCTGTCTATAATATGACGTGGTCCATTCTGAAATAAGCAGAATTTAATGCAAACTGCTGTTAATGACATTTTAAGTTATCCATGTAAAATGATGCAAAGGTCAGATGCTTCTGCTGAGACTAGGTGAACATGCCAGAAGTATGGTAGCTTGAATTTTAACAGATTATTCGAAAGGCAGAGTTTGCATAAATATCTGTACTGGTGTACTTATATGAACTGAGCCATCTTAACTTTTCCCATAGATAATCGTATAGACTCGGTCACGCGTAGGCTGTAGGCGCTTACGCCATGCCTTTCACTGACAGCAGTTCTCCCGTGTAGCATAGCAGGCCCGATTACCGCCAGCACTGAAACAAATGCTTCAGCCTCTTTGAATCTCCCTTTACAACCAAACTCTCTGGGATGTTTTCTAAATAAACTGCTGGTTTCTCCTCTGTTCCATTTTCCACAGAGTTAGTGGCTGTGGCTGGTGCGACGTGTTCCCAGAGCTCAGTTTTATGGACGTGATCACAACTCATACTCTTCAAAATGGTAATGAAACCTCATTAGAGCAGTTGGGCTGCTAGAATAAAGGCACGCTGAGTATGGCCATAACTGAGAGATTGTTGGCCAGTCCCTTTCCATGCCCTTCCAGTGTAAATGACCTGTTCTTCTAAGTCACTTGGTGCATTTAGTTGATTTGCTGTCTTCAAATTGTCGTTAAGCTCTCTTTCTATCCGTTAAGTTTTTGACAGTCTCTGTAGAAGTGACTACAGTGCTCGTCTATTAAAATACTTTCTGTCATAAGTACTTATCATTCGTTCTGCACCTCTGTGGTCAGAGACTAACGGTTACAGCAGTGACAAAAGGTTCTCAGCAAAACTGGAAAAAGGTCTGCTTATTCCCTGGAACCATGAGACTACAAATTCCCAAAAGATTCAGTTTCAAGGAGTCCTCTATTTTGAGTTTGGGTCTCAGAATAGGTATTTAAGAACTGCCCTGTAATCCAGTTGTGGATGGGAATCATAGCAGAAGGCTTACCTGCAGCCCATGTATTTTCTGCTATTGAAGATGCATAAGCAATGGATTCTCAGCTGCTGTAGAAATGTTCCAACAAAAAAGCAGTAGCTCTCCACTGCTGCCTCTGAAGGACACTCAAGGAGAGAGTGAGCTATTGCTGGAGTGTTAACTTGAATGGGTTGAGCAGAGATAAGATAAAATTTCCTTAGTAGAAAAGTACTGTGCCGGTGCTAAATGATTAGTGGACAGTTCTGCTTTACAGAAAACGAGTCCCTCAGTTTGTATTTGCTCAGCTCATATGCGTTTTGTATTTATTTTCTAGCTGCTGGTCTCCACATCAGATGAGATGTCATATGAGGTTCCTCCTGTCACTCCCAAGAAGCCTAACTTAATGGAGCTGCGCACCAGGTGAGCACACTGAACAGGGGGAAGCAAGTGTCCTCTTCCAATGAGCCACATGCCAAATTTCTCAAGTGGCTGAGAGCCACCAGACTTGTATCTCGGCGAGCTAAGGAAGGGGAAGCAGTCAGAGCAGTTCACTGGCAGGAGATGACTGTGGCCTCTCACCACAAAAGCAGGAGCATAAAACCGCGTGCCAGGGAAACCTAGCAATTCTGGCCTCTGCTCTCCTTGCTAACTCATTTCCTTCTACAGCTGCAGTTTTGGACTAGCACAGGAGTTACGTGATTGCTGGGCTTTGTTCCTGGCCATATGATTCAGCAGCAGCCTGAGAGTGCGCTCGAGCTGCTTGCAAACTGCACATACTCAAAAGGCAGAGCTTGACAATCCTTGCACTAACCTATGCCTGTGCTTACGAGGCTCATAATGTAGAAGCCACCTCAATGGAGACAAATTAAGCCAGTGCTCAGTGCGCTTGAAAATCCTCCTTAGTCCCTGGTGTATTCATTTTTCACTGCTCCAAAATGAAGCTGACACAGATATGCTTCTGTGTCTTCCTCCCTTTTCCCCCCTGTTTTTATGATTCTTCTCTCTTCCTGTATTTCTATTTTTATGCTGATTGATTATCAATGATACACAGCTTTTGGCCTCAGCTTGGTGAGTTGGATCTTGCAGATTTGGTTTGTTTATTGAAATATCTATGACCCAGATGTTGGGGGGGGGGGGGGAATCTACTGGTAAATTAAACACAACAAAAGTATTAGACAGATGATGGGTTGCTGTTAGTTCAGTGCAATGCTATTATGGAATGTCATAGTGAAAGCATAAACTTCCCCTGCTGAATTCTTGCAGACATAGTCAAGTGGGTTGCTGGAAAGGTTGTGAATTAGGTACCTAACTCCTGGTCAAATTGAAGCCAAAACACCAAAAGTTGATTGGCGTTTTGGTTTTTTTAAATTGTTTGCAAAGACTGAGGCAGCTTGAAGTAACCAGAGCCAATGTTTTCTAATGGAAAAATTGAAGTGGGCCGTGTGCCTTTCGTAAGTATCTCCAGAGATTTACTTCAATCGCAAATCAAACGTAACTAAAAGTAAGAAATGCTGCCTGCCCATAAGATCCCACCACAATGGAGTTAACAATGAATTGATTTTATGCTAAACTGTGTTACATCCCAAACCAGCAGCAGAATTCAAAACTACTTTTACAGTGGGAAACATTAATGCAGCTGCCTGAATAAGATTTTCCCCTCTCTGTGGCTGGAGTGCTGTGTATGTTTCAAAAGGCAGGGGCTCTACTTTTGCCAAACAAATTGTCATTTTGTTTAGAAGTGAAGGCCAGAAAAATCAATTAAGACAGATGGGCAAACAGGCCATGGAGCGGCGGCAGAACGGCCCTCCATACGCACTGGAAGGCACTGGGCACAGATCGCGTTGCAGCAGCAATGCACTGGTGGTGGCTTTTACGGCAGCCCTTGTCCCCTGTCCCAGCCCCTCTCTGCTCCCCGTTCTATTGAATAGCGTGCTGTGAAACAGCTGACTCTTCCATCCAGCATGCTAAAATCCGAAGTCTGCTGCACGTTTGACAGGTGTGTTGCTGTTAATCTTACAGATTTTAAAATAAAAATGGGAAAGCGGAGGATAATTGGCCAATTTGTAGCCGGGAGGTGGTACTTGTTTGAGATACATGCAGATTATGCTTTTCTCTACCAGTGCAAAAATCCCAACAAATGATCTGAAAGAACACCCGGCGCCAGGGCGAGGATGTGTGTGTGTGTGCGTGCGTGCATGGTGTGCCTGGTAGGGTTTTCTACCCCCTCTTGCAAAGCACAGGCCTTAATGAGTTCCAGGGGGACAGTGGCTTGTCAATCACAATATACTTTTCAAGTAATAGTCATCTCTGCCCCATCACAGAACCACAAGGCATGAAATAATTAGAAAGCCCAGAGTAACTGCTCTGTTTTACAAGAGCAAAATCCTTGTGTGGATCATTTACATAAACTTGTCACTTCCCATTACGGTTCTAATGCAAGCTGGGTAATAATCATGGGACCAGGAGAGGGGAGGTCAAGGTATGATGCTCCTCCATATTTGAAGCACAAGGTACGCATGTGCCCAGCTTTCCATCCCCCACTGAATTAATGTAAAGTATCTTTTATTTTCCATTAAATAAGAACTATTCATGCTGCTATGGTAGCAGACCATGTGCAGCCTCCTCTTCTTAAGAGAGAAAAAAGGCTTTTGCGTCAAGCCATTGTTAGGGGAGAATTCACTTTGAGGAGCATTTCAAAGCTGATCCGATTGGGGAAGGAATAATGTTAAATATTTGGTATGAAATATTTATAAGACGCACACATACATCTGACAGAGTAGCCTGGAAAATACATGTTCTTGTCTTTGACAATTTTAGCTCCCTCAACGAGAGGGTGGAGAGAAGGTGTGTGCATAGTGAGAATTGTGTACGTGTATAAATGCATCTGAATGCGCGCACACACACACGCAGAGGCAGACACACTTGCGTGCAAATGCCTGAATGGGTTGATGGGATTTAAGGCAATCTGCATCTGAATGCTGCTCTCCAAAGATGGTAGCAATAAGGGCTTGCTGAAGTCTGTTTTAATCATTGTGAACAAGAAAGCTCCGCACTAATGCCTGGCGCGAGGGGCATCCGTAGACTAACAGAGGTGACGGCGGCTGCTGTTTTCCAGCAACCATTTTGTTGGCGTTCTTCACCACTGTCGTAGGGCATCATCTGCATTTCTGCCACAACAAAACCAGCCTCTGCTTTTTGCATGGATAGACTTTCCCTGTGTGTGTCCCTGCGCGGCTGTTTCATTTTACTTTTATTTTTAAGAATGAGTACAGTTGAAGATGAGCAAAGAGCAGCTTTGCTTATAGGTAACCAGAATTGTATTTTTTTAACCTTTTAATCTCTTTCTGATAAAACAAGGCAAATTTTTTTTTTTTTTCCCAAGGGTCTGAGATAGGTTTCAGAAAAATGGGTTATTGCCTCATTCTCAGTCCTTATGACAAGAGATAAAGAGAGAACGTAATGGCTCACTCCTTATGGCATTCACAGTGAAATGCATGGGGATGGCATATATTAAATAACCAGGATAAAGGAAACCATGTGATCTGCTTTCCTTGTAAGGGGATCTAATAGCTCTCTCTTAGAAACCTTATTTCTTCCCCCGCCCCTTTATTTTTTGCCATGTCTCTTCTTTGCCTGCCCCATTTGTACCAGCTGTAGGCGGCTGTTATTCTCCGGTGTAAATGCCTGTCTGGTTTAGGATGTAAACACGTTGGAGCAAGACCTTTCTGTCTGTCTGTAAAGATCCTTTTTATGCATGCAGGGCTATGCACATATTAATTAATAGCAATGGTCTTGATGAACGAAAAGGCCGAATATTTATCTTCCTATGGACTGGGGGTTCACTCTCGCTTTAAAAATTGCTGGATCAAATGCCCCAGGCAGGCTCCCTGCATTGTATGACACGTTTTCATGTGAGCAGGCAGCTCAATAGCAAGGCAGCATCGTTTGCCCTCATCTGCCAGCTTTTGTCTTTCAGTGGAAGTGTGGGGCCTGGTGAGAGGTATGATATGAACTGTGTCCAGACTCTGTTCCTTATCTCCGAGATCACCAAGAGGGAGAGCATTGTTGATGGATTTAAATCAGCTTTTTCCCCCCTTGTGCACAACAAAAGTCTAAATCCCTTTTCAGGCCAGATTGGTCCATTTCGCTGCATGGGCTAGGCAGATTGGAAACATGTTTGTCACTCAGCTTTTCTCCCAACCTAATCAGTAGACACTGGGGTAGTGGGATTTTGGTGCTCAGTGTATCACCCTTTAATCTATGGAGTCGGCCTTTAAAAGCTGCTGATGCTGTTGCTGCTATGTGTGAGCTGCTGCTGTCTTTCATTTCTGAAGACAGATATAAAAATAATGTTAACCACGAGCGTAAGCAGAGGGTTTAGCAGGGATTTGAATCTAAAATGTGATACTTAACACAGGCCAACTTGATTTGGTCCAGCAGAGCTGAACCTCTTATTCTGTTATAATAAAGTGCGTTGTATATGGAGAAGATTGCAGTGGGATTTACTGCCTCTGTTTTAGTTCTGCTGATGAATGGTCCTAAATGGTGAATAACATAGGCCACAAGGAGCTATGGCTGGGAAAAAATGTGGCTCGGCAAGACCTGTCTGCAGGTTACAAAGGTCCCTCTGGTAATGCCACAAGCTCAGCAACGTCTTTGTGCTTGCCGAGGTCCATAGCATGCTGACTTCAGCAGCAGTCCTAAAGGGACAAAGCATCCCAGCAAGCAGGGGTAAAGAAGCTGGTTAGCTCTCATGAGTTTGCAGAGGTCAGCAGGATGCAGAAAGGGAGAGTTATGCGATAGGTGTGATGAAGGATGTTAAAAGCTTTCAAAGACCGCGAGCTCTTCAGGGCAGCGGCTGCAGCTCTGTTTACACAAAAACAAGTCTGTATCTGCATGCACAGATGCATGTACCCCTTGTGCTAACCAGATTTTGACTGAGGTCTCTAGATAAATAAAAGATAATTCCTTCCAGGAAAGATGTATTTCATTGACCAGATATGCAATAACATTTCTATTTTTGTCTGCCAGCAAAATATGCTGTGGATAAACTACATCGCATCTTGTTGAACGACATCTGTACTGTTCTGTGGTATTAAAAGGTACTGGTAACATGCAGAATTGCACCTACCAGCCCCGTATATTGTCCCATACAACCCATGAGAAGCTGGGAAGGAATGTGGAACTGGGCACTTGGGAAGCAAGGGTGGTTCAAAAATTCAGCCCAAATATTCAACTTTAACACTTTGCTGTGAGGAGGGACTGACAAATCAAACAGTTTTTTGGGAATCCATTGAATTCATTGACAGACGGGGAGGGAGGCTGGCCTGGCATCCTCGATTCCCACCAGCCTGCCTCTGGGACACTGACTTTCCTGAAAGGACAGGAAACTTCTAAACTTCTAAACTCCTAAATTTTTCTCCTCTTTTTGTCATTTAACATATAAAAGAGTATTGAATGCAAGTCCCATTTTCAGCAAGCTCAAGTTTGTTCTTTTTAGTGGTTTTAAACTACGGCCAATTGTTTTGAGTGCTGAGGAACTCCTCTTAGTGTTGGCTACCCCAGGACAGCGAGAAAAATACCAGTCGTCTTTTGGAAATCCTCCTTTGTTTCTGGGAAAGGACACAGATTTTTCAAGACTCTCCAGAATCTCTCTAATCCTAGAAGATCTGGAGGGGCTTCAAAATAGGCCATAAAAAGGCAGATTTTCCTGTGTGTTTGTGATGGTAATGATTGTCCCAGCCCTTATTCCTGCCTGGATTAATAACTGAGAATGTTTTCAGCAACTTTCAGTATCCAAGTCCAAAGCTTCTAATGAGATGGACGTTGTCAATACCTATGGCAAAAGCCTTTGGCCCAGTTATGAATAAGTAATGAATTTTTTTTTTGAAGATGCCATTCTAGTGGATGAATCTAGAAGTGGGGGCTGAGGATTTTGGTGTCTTGCTGGATTGGTCAGTAGCAGAGAATAATTGAGATGGATCCTAGGTAGGGACTCTGAACAGCAGTAGTCTATGAGAGGCTGTGATGAAGTTATTAAAAATAAGAGACAAAGTGTGAAGGAGTAACCCCTAGCTCTCAAAAAAAAGAAACTTCCATTTTTTCCAAGAGGACGGTTGAAATCCTGGACACAATATATTTAAAGGTACAAGTCCAGCTGGCTGGTGGGACAGGTGTTTAACCCAGTTCCCCAGTGAACCACGTGCAAGCAATCCATATGAGGACTGCGTGATAGTGAGAACCTGGTTCCAGCAGCAGGAAGCAGGGAAAGCAGGTGGTCTGGTCTTAGCTCATCTCTCTCTTTTAAAGCAAACTGCATATGCATACGTGTATATACCTTTCAATATATATTTATAGCCAATTTAATTAAACAAAATTCCTTACAAATGGAGACCACAGAACTGCTTTTTTTCAATTCCCATGTTCAAACAGAAGTGCCTAAGAAAGGAGCGATGGATGTTCCAACAAAGAAAAGTGTTGGCTTTTCAAACAGGTTGTTTACAGAAGGTTTTAGATAAATCATCTCATTGATTAACAAGGATTTGAGCTATGCCTGGGTGAATCACTGGTATTACAGGTTGGGTTGGCAACTAAATGGGAAAAACTAGAGAAGAAATTCAGTTCAGTTTAACTGAAAGTTTTAACAAAAGTTTAACCTCAGTTGAATACATTTTTTTTTCCACTAGGATGTGAATGTTTTTTTTCATGCAAGATAAAATACTCAGTGTCAAATGTAACATTTTTTTATGGAACTTTTAAGGAGAGGAAATGACAAAGTAGATGCAATCCCTTTCATCCAAGAACTTGGTGATTAGGGCACTTATTCTGTATGTGGGAAGCCAGGATTATGTTCCTTCCTCACCTTGAGGACATTTGAATCAATATCACTCGGATATTAGGCCTTTATTTAGGTGGAGGAGAGAACAGTTCTTAACTCCTCTTGTTGTTCTACTTTTATTGGGAAAATACTTGAAATATTTTGGAGGCCATGGAGAGAATAATTTTGCGGCTTAGTGCACTCACCTAGGAGAAATGAGATCCGTGCTCCAGGCTGCATTGCACTGACTAGTTAATTTAAGAGTGGAAATGTCTCCTGGAGCAGGGACTGCAATCCTTTTCTGCTTCCCCCGTGGCTCGTCTAACCATTTAGCAATGGAGTTATTTTGCGCACTGAGCCCTAATGAATGATTTATTCTATGTAAAATAGAACAGATAGAGCAAGAGAGACAGAGACAGCCTGACCCTGGACGGACAGCCCAGCAGGCACTGGCTCGCACACTGTCCAGGCCAAGGCAGAGATGGGACCCAGCTCTGCCACAGCCCAGCTGAGTGCCTGAGTGACAGCTCTCTAGCTACTCTGGAAGACTTAGAAATTGAGCAATAACTTTCTTTTCTCTCTCTCTCTCTCCCTCCCCCCCCCCCCCCCCCCCCCCTTTTCTCTTGCAAAGCTAAATACTTTGGCCTGATGTTAAAAACAGTTGTGGAAAGATAAAGAAGCCACAGTTAGCCAAAAAAACTTTTGCCTGCTTCTTTTCTTGAAAAGTTGAAAAAGATAATAACTGATAGTTACCTTGATTGCTCAGTTGGTTGTATCCTTGAGAAAGGTAAACTGAACTTTAGTAAGACCTTAGCCCCTCTTGTCAGATCAGACAGTATACTAAAAAACACTGGGACTATAAAATGAATATAGGAGAAAAAAGGTAAATTAGTTTTCCAATTACAGGAGCATTTTTTTCTTCATTTTTCCTTGTTTCTGGGGCTGAATTGTGGGGCAGAGCTACAAAAGGCAGAGCGAGTAGCATGATATTAGCAATAGAAACAATTTTAATCAAAGAAAAATCTCTCAAAGGCAGTACCAATAGACTGGGATAGTTTTCTTCCACCTGGAGACTGAAGGGAAGGGTGAACAAAACACTTAAATTGTGGTAAGGACAGTCCTGTGTAGTTGAAAGGATTACCTAGATGAGAAGGACTTTCTCAAAACTTTAAACTGTGTTTTATTCCTTTTCTTGCCGTCTTATTCTCCTTTGAATGAAAAACACTGAAAGTCAGATGAATTTTATAACTTTTTCCCTGCTTTTGCACTATAGGACTTTCTTCTGCTCTCATGTTAATGCTTACCCTGCTTTCTTCTCAAAGCATAGGTCCCTTCCAGAATCATTGCCTTCAAAATATTCCCTAGCTGAGAACGATGCCAAAATAAACTGCTTGAGGTCCCACCTCCCAAGACTCTCAGGAATTCCAGCAGAGACTGATGAATTAGATTTGGCACCCATTTTGTATTTTAAATATATTATTTTTCCCCTCTAGGTCATGGATATTTAGACAGATCTGTTCAGAGATTTGCAAAAATTAAGGGAACGACAAGGTTAGCTCACTTTGTGTTATCTAAGTGACCAAAAAACCCCAGTCATTGCCACAGCAAGCAAGACAGACATCAGGGCCCAGCTGTTCTAGGCGGCGATGGAGTTTTTGTTCTTGCTGTTAGTAGCATGCTTCGATCAGCAGAGGTGTTAAGACTCTTATGGCCTGAAATCTTGCCGGTGTCATTCCCTTGTAACAGTACTTTGTACCTTTGCATTGCCTGGGATGCTAAAGTGTTTGCTCAGGCCTTGTGAGAGACTGAACTGGGCACCTGATAGCACCTGTGAAAATCCCACTCCTAATGGCTACTCCTTCACCTCTGTGCTTCTGCTGGAAGCAAAGCTCTTTTCCTAAGCAGAGGTGGCTGCTGTGGCTGCCAGAGAAGGAAAGCCTTTTAATTGAAGTGTTACACCTGAATGACTGTTATCCCTGCAGGAGATAAAAAAAAAAAAAAGAAAGAAAAAAAAATCCCTCTTGGGACCAACAAAGAACTAATGAGTCTGTCTACGGAGGAGCAGCAAGAAAAGCATGTCACCTTGTCTTGTTTGGCTTGGCAGAGCTGGAGCGCTCATAAGAGGCAAAGCTGCTCCAACTTGCCTCCCCTGCTCCCAGAGCTGTGCGGCCTCCGCTGCCAAAAGTGCTCTTCCATTGCAGCGCGCGCAGCAGGTAAGCGTCTGCCAAATGACAAAACACAAACCTCCTAATGAGCAGCTGAGGGTAGGGTGGAGATTCCAGATAGAGACAAATCTATGTCCCTCAGGAGATCTGGAGCAAACTGATCGGTAGAAGTATTTCACTGCTAATTAAGTCTTGATCCTTTGGCTTAACTTAAAACAGTCTGAGAGTATATCAAGTTTGAGAGCAGGTGCTGACTAGCTTGAAAGCACTGGTCCATCAAATCAGGTAAGGGTTTTATATTCAGAAACCCCCCTAAAAGGGAGACTGTAACTTGCTAAGTGATAGATATACCCAGGCCCTTTCAAGTATAATGCATTACTGACAGTTATAATGCTTGACTTGCTTTTATTCCCCCAAACGCTTACAAAATTTCCCTCTGCTCTAAAAGAGCCTCCTCTGTCTCATGTCCCATCTTCATTTGTGTGTATGGAATGAATGCTGAAGGAGGCATAGCCAGGTGCAGCTTGGAGATCACAGGAGTAGTTGCTTCTGCCCTTCTGCCTTGGTTTGGAATCCAAATCCAAACAGGAAAGTCTGATTTTAGAGGAGATGCTTCAAAACTTTCAAAGGTTAAGGGCAGAAGAAGTTTGGATGCATAGTACATCATCTCCCCAGGTGCCAGAGTATTTTGGGGAGTAGTCACCTCGTCTTAGGCTTCCACGACTGACCAGAATGAAGAAAGGCCCAGGGAAGTGAAAAACAATTAGTTGCACATGCAGTGAAGAACTGAGATAGAAACATCATTAAAAATTTGGGTTATGTTTTTCTGTATCTGAAGAACTTCTTTCTTAATGATCTCTGTGCTTCAGAAAACAACAAAGCAGGTTAGAATAAATAAAAAGCTGTACCATGCCTCCCTACTGATACGGCTGCCTGAGGACAGAATGCAGAATGGTACACACTTGCAGCAGCTGGCAGTATGACCATAAGTTGCCTTAAACTCATGGTTAAAAGATAAATTTTTCTCATAATTTTCTTTCTGAAACTTGGGTCTCTAATGCTCAAGTTAAAAAAAAAAAATAAAAAAAATAAAATCTTTCCAGTGTCATAGTACTTCAGTCATGGGGCCAAAAGCATTCTGTACCTACCTCATCAGTTGAATGAAAGGGTTATTTAAAAGACAAAAACATTTGCCAGTGCAGCAGTCATTCTTTCATTATTCCTCATTGTGTTGTCAGTGTTCTGGAAGTAAGTAAGCACTCTTTAAAATTTCTGGTATGCCTTCAGATTTCTGCTGCTCATACTGAGAATCTGAACCTGCTATTCTGGTGATCAATACCAGTAGATGGATTTTCTTCATTGTAGTAAGGTTTTAAGTAATATCTTCCCTCAAGTGTTGTGGTGATGGCATTGTTACCATTGTGCTTCCAGCCTTGCAGAATTTGGCAGACAGCTGACAGTTGGAAATTTCTTTTCTCTGGGAAGGACAAAAGAAGTGGTGCATGGATGTTTTCTTCCCTGTTATCACGTCTTGTCTTGAGAAATCTTTGCGTGGCTTTCTCTCTCTCTTCCGTTGCTATGTAGTGCCCTTCTGTGGCTTTAGCTACGTGGTGCTCTCAACGCTTTACGAGGTTTTTCACACTACAGGCTCCTGAACAGTTAACACAAGGCTAGCGGGCCAGCTGCTGCCTAAATTAATAGTGTTTTTCGGATGTAATTGAAGGCAAAATTTCACCCTGCAAGAGATACACAAACTTAGTCCAATGTGCCTTGTACTGTGCAGTGGATCCGTGTTCTTCAAGCTCCACTAGTAATGTGTCATTCACCCAAATCACTTATGCTGATTTTGTAATGAGGACTCCTGGTGCCTGTGCTTCCAATCATAGTTCTTTACTGTCTGACAAAAGAAATCTTCCTACTTGGACAGAAATAGTGAAAGGATTTCATTTTCCGTTGACAGATCTGCTATACATCATCCATTAATGAGTTATGATTGCTATACCTGCTGAAGAGTATTTTACTGAGTTTGAAACTTCATAAGTGAACAGCATTGCCCAGTATGTTGCATGGATGCGAGGTGGTTGAAGTGTAGCATGACACAAATTGCAATATAGGGGTCCATATCCAGAGCATCCCTATTTAGATCAGAGAAAAATGTGGCATTAGTGTAGGTACGTTGTTATATAGTATCTCTGATATAAAACTGTGTGGTTTCCTGAAGACATTGGACCTAAATAGTTTGCAAGGTGAAGGACCTGTGGAGGACTCCTGAGAATCTCTCTCATCTGGACCACAACACTACAGGCCCAATGTGGTTGAGTGAATTAGCCTATTGTTTTCAGCAGGGGAAGAAAAAAGGGCGGGTTAGTAGATAAGCAAAACATGCAACAATACTAGGCCATCAGTTCTAGTGGTTATACCATTTGTTTGCTCTTAATTTGGCATACTGGAAGTTTGTTAATGATGTGAGCCCAGAAACAGAAGTTGGGAAGGAAATGAGAACATAGGGCTGTGGCTCTCCAGCTAAAATGTGTTTGAGGTGTCAGTTCTTCATCCTGCTGTAGCTCCTTTGTGCTCCAGCAGTGAGGAGAAAAGCTGCTTAACATTTATCTCCATGGGTTTGGTTCTGGGCTGGAAGGACTTAAGCGTGAGGCTGCAGCCAGGGAACGTGCACCTTCCAACCCAGCTTCCTTAGAGGTAGGGCCCAACCTGACAGGCTATTTCTAGCTGCAGAGCATCATCGCCTTCTTTCCTGAGGCCCTTTTTGCCAGGTGAAGCTAGAACGAGGGGTCACAGAGAAAGAGAGAAGCATGTGGGTTAGGAGATCTCAATCTCATGTGCAAGAACTGAAATATGGAAAGCAGTCTGGCAAGCCCTGTCCTTAAGGCACTTTCTCAGCATGGTCAGCCAGTCCAATGTGCCCTTTCAGCACTGCCACTGTACAACCAGTAATCTGTGGTGCCTTGCACTGTTCCTTGCTGGTCACCAGAGTCCCTCTTTGGATCTACTCTAAGTTAGCGAAGCCGTTCTAATGTGAAAGGGGTAAAAAAAAGGCACAAAGTTTGCTTAATCTTCTTGTCTTTTCCTCCATTCCTGCATTAGGCAGAGCTTGGTTGAAATGGTGAATTGGTACCACTGGCTCTATTGCTTTCTGAAGTGCTTAGTGCATGGGTCAAAGTCTTGGCATGTCTAAAATTGACCCCTCGAGCCCCAACTGCAGTCACGCTGAGTGGCTCAGCCAATGCTGTGTCGGTTATTGGCAGCAGAAATAAGGCAGAAAAGCCTTTATGCTCACACATCCCTCGGTTAAAAAGACCATTCTCACTTGAATTCACTAAATCATCCTCCACACTAGATTCTCTTGTTTGAGTCTGAAAATAAATTATGCATCCAAATTAGTGTTAGAGACCACTGTGTCTTTCCCAGCCAATACTGCCTGAGGCTTTTGATGCTGATCAGGATGTGGATAATTTCCTGTGAAGGTGGAAGAATTGTGAGATACTTTTCAAGTACCAAGAAATGATATTTAAACGGTGGTTGTTCTTATTCCATAAAAGTTTTAAAGCATTGTTTGAAGCTGGTGTGCTGGAGGAAGTAAGCTAAAATCAGCTTGATTGTTCCTCACCTTGATTGCGGTCCCTTCCTTGAAAGGGGAGAAAAACCCATGCGTTGATGTATGGAGCTTGGTTTTTGGAGGAGCCGAACGAGCCCAGTGGAAATGTTAAGGCAGTCGGTGCTCTCCTCACCATTCTCTTCCGGCCCATCTCTGGGGTGGATATACAGCACCTCCAAGATATGGCAAATGTCCAGTTGCTTGTGAGGCCACATCCCTGCATTTGAGCTTGGAGCTACCAGCTGGCAGCGGCAGCAGCCCTGTGCTGTCCGGGTGGTTACAACCAGCGGCTTTGAAGTTCTGCCCTTCAGCTATCTCCCGTTGCACGCAGCTTGTGATATGTGAGTCTGTGTCCTGCAGCTGTCACCATTTAAGTCAGCAGGCATCTGAAGCAATGCTGGCCACCCCGGGGAAAGGGGCAAGAGTCGAACAAAGTGTTCATCTTCAATTAAACCATTGGGATGCCAGTGCAGAGTCTGATTCCCTGCCACTTTCTCCTCTCAAACTAGTCTCGTGTCTGAGCTTTTTTAATAGGAAAGAACAGAGGCAGCTGCTGAGGTCTGCTAGTTAGTATGGGTTTGAACCAAAGGGGAAAATCAGTAATGGAGTCAACAGGCTTGTAACTCTGACAAGCTGATTTTTTAGGTAGTGATTTCAGTAAGCTCCAGCTCCCCTTTAGACTGCTGTCTTCATTTTGAAACTTTGCTGCTGAATATGTTAGAGGAAGACAACAAGGTAATACCCAGGCAGCTAAACCAGCAGAAGGGTTTTAAAATGTTTCCTTGCAGCGAGCCAAATTTGGCTCCAGCGTAAGTGCAACTCCTACTAAAGCCAGTTCTGAAACAGCTGCTGAAGTCGAGTTGAGACCAGTGGTCCAGATCTTCATCTTGCATTGCACTGTCTGGGTTGTCTTCATCAGAAAATAATTCATCCTGCAAAGAATATGCAAGAGGAAAATATGACCCACCTGGCTGCTGCACCCATTTAGTCCTGGGCTGAATTTGCTCAGCTCTCTCTTTTTTGTCTGTCTTGCACATCGAGTATGCCTGCCTGTTTTGAGCCACAACAAAAGCAGCAACAACAGACTTTGACACCTGTGTTTCCTCCAGCTGTGAGTCTCATCTTTTTTTCTGCAAACCACTTTATCTGCTTCAGAATGCAGGGCCAGTTCTCAGAATTACAAATGCTGATCTGCAACAAATGATCTCTTCCTTTGCTTTATCTGTACAAGTGTGCGCTTCTTGGTCTCTTATGTGACTGCTTCTGTGAACTTTTTTGCACTGCGGGGTATGCCCCTGACTTATGGAGTGAGTTTGCTACAAATTGCATAACAAAACAATTTACAGTGCAGGCTCACATGTTTAAATTCATGGTTACGTTCTTACAGATCTGACTTTTCCTCTCCCTTACCAGCTGTCCTCCCTTAGTGACTAGTGCTGGTAACAGCCCTGCTGAGAAAGCAAATGGCAGAAAGCAAATTGCAGTTTCTAAAAAGGTGTGGGGGGGGAAGGAGCAAAAAGGAAAAGAGGGTCAGAAAAAGTTATTCTAGAATGCAGACTGCTGTTAAGCCTGAGTAACTAGACTGGCAATCTTTGATAAGACTGGAATCATTGCCACTGAAATGAAGTGGAAAATGTTGTTGTCATTCAGAGCAGAAGAGTGGCAAAGGAATTTATGGTATGAAAGTAGTCTATCTTCTAGTGCATCTGTATATACCATGTGCTGGGCCATTTGGCAGGCCAGGAGATTACGTAAAAAAAAAAAAAAATCTTGGAAAGTTTGCAGTCTTTGTTTAATATATCAGAAATGCTATTCTTCCATAACCAGAGCAGCAGCTCTGTATTAGAATTTTTAATACAGGGTAGGGAATACACCCAGGAGAAATGAAAGCTGTCCTACTCCCATTTCATGGACTTTCAAAAGGACACTGAAGATAAAATCAGAAAAATATGGTGAGCAGTGGCATAAGAGTAACTTCTGACCCACACCTTACTCATTAAAAAGTCATTAATGTTTACAAGAAAAGTAGACAACCCAAATAAAATCACATCATATGGACTTTACGTACTGTATTGCAGCAGGAAAAAAATGTACAGGTAGAAGAAAAGTCTTTGCAACGCTCCAGCGGTTGTAGCCAAGAAGCCAGGAACATGGGATGTAGTTGAAATCTCTTGGACAGCTTTGAAAATCTTACCTTTAGGTCAGCCTGATCCCCCTGTTTCCCCTCAATGGGTCTGAGCGAGGAATTCTGTCTGGGTAGACATATCTCCCAGCCTAGATAATTAATTCTATTCATTTATTTTAATTAAAATTGGAATAATTTTACATCACAAATTAGCTGTCACTTTTTTTTTTACTGTTTGCACTTAAGTCAGCTGGAAAGATCAAACAGTTGTTCATTTCCCTCTTTGCTTGTAGTTGTTTTTCATGCCGCTTCCTGTTCAAGTTCCTTATGCGCACTATGTTTTGCTTTTTATTTAAACTCTACCGTATGTTTCCAACAATATTACTTAAACTGTGTCTAATCCTGCAAGTTTCTTTTGTGGCATTTGTGGTCTGCTGGACTTTCCCTTCTCTTTCATAATTATTTGGAGCCTTTAGTATACATTGGTGACTTCAAATGTGCAAAAAGGTTCACCCTTCTGGTTAGAATTTTTCATCTGGGAGATGTCTGATCGCTAGTACACCCTTTTATAGCCACAAAACCCAACTTATAAATATGAACGGATACCAGGTGATTAAATTTGGAGAACTGCTACATCATTGTTTTGGGAGTTAATAGGCAGCCTGTGACTCATTTAAGCCAGTCCTTAAAAGTCTTTGTTCTAGCTTATAAAAAAGGGTGATCCTGCTTCAAACAATTTCTCGGTCTACCCTCAGCCATTCTCCTTCCTACTTTGACCAAAAAAAGCTCAAACTTTGCAAGTATACTTAGCTTACCCTGGCATATCTGTGCAAAGATAATAAAAAGCTCATTCCTGACATGGCTGCAACTTCTAGTCCCTTTATATTACTATGCTATATAAAGTGCAGAACACATAACCAGGCTAAAAAATATATTTGTAAAGGCCTCATGGTCTTGTTGCGGTTTAACCCGTCAAGCAGCTAAACACCACAGAGCTGTTCGCTCCCTCTCTCCCTCCCTCCCCAGGGCGGGCGGGGGGGAGAAGTGGGGAAAAAAACCCCTGAAATTTGTGAGTTGAGATAAAGACAGTTTAATAGGACAGAACAGGATGGGAAAATAATAATAATAAATAATAGTATATACAAAACAAGTGATGCACATTGCAATTTCTCACCACCTGCTGACTGAAGCCCAGCCAGTTCCTGAGCAGCTATCGCTGCCCCCTGGCCAACTCCCCACAGTTTATATGCTGAGCATGATGCCATGTGGTCTTGGAGTAGCCCTTTGGCCAGTTGGGGTCAGCTGTCCTGGCTGTGCCCCTTCTCAGCTTCTTCTGCACCTGGCAGAGCAGGGGAAGCTGAAACGTCCTTGAGTAGTGCAAGCACTACTCAGCAACAACTAAAGCATCAGTGTGTTACCAACATTGTTCTCCTACTAAATCCAAAACACAGCACTATGCCAGTTACTGGGAAGAAAATTAACTCTATCCCAGCCGAAACCAGGTCATCTCTCATCACATTTATTAGATGGTTCTTCCCACAACTAACAGTAAGAACTGATTCATAAAAAGATACCAAGAGAAAGTTACTTGTGTAACGGGTGCATCAGGGAAGCTTGTACTTTTAGAAAAAAGTATTAGCTCATGTATTTTGACAAAACATGGTAAAAATTTGTATTATCCCGTTACACCCAGACCCAGAGAGCCTACACAGTTTCATGTACTTTGTGATAGTGTTGCATATACTTTGAAAAGCTATGCAAAAGCAGCTTGCTTCCTCTTGCTCAAATTACTTCAGTCTGAAAAATGCTACTGTCTTTGTATAGAATCCTGTGTAATATGATCAGGTAAATATTTACTATTCTGTTTTTTTGAACCACTTGAATTAAAATGTTATTTTCTCTCTGTAGACCTCTGCATCAGGATAATAAAAATACACACAAAAAGTCTTCCTGCTTCATAGGTGATAAAAGCGATTTTTACAGAAGTATACGAACTTTCATCTTATTTAAATTTTGTAGGACTCTTCTATAAGGTCAGAATGTCTGTAAAATATTATGTTACTGAAAAGGGGGATTTTCTGCTTGAACTGTTTTCTGTCAGAGCTACTTCACATAGATTGGGCAATGGAACTATCTATTGTAAATTATTGTAAATTATTGTAAATTATTGCATATGTTTCTCTCTGACTTCTCAGCTGGTCTGGCCTCTCTCTAATGGGCAATGGCATTGAGAGCTGTACACTTGCCTTTGGGTCTGTCATGAGGCTTGGATGGAGCCGGACCTTCTGAGAATTGGCACAGCATACTTTCACACGCTGCAAAAATAATTTCTTGTGCTAATCCCTCGTGGCATTTACATATTACACAAGACCTTCTTTATGGAAGAAAAACTCAACATTTTCCCATGACCATAGTTAGTGCACTGTAAATCTGTGAACTGTTGGATCTGCGAGCCACATCTCAGGATGCTTTGTCCTCCAGAAAAAGACTTGATACAGCAGCATGCTCTGTATCAGAGAGGAAAACTCTGGTGTGGTTAAAACATTAGTTCTAGGCTCAAGAGGTCCAAGTTAAAATTTATGCTCATCTACTGACTGCTGTGTGACTAGTTGTTAGGGCACTACATAAACACAAACCCCAGATAGGTCCTCTTGTGAGAGACACACAGTTCAAGGGTTTAAGAACAGATGCCCTGTCTCAGTCTAAGGGTTCACTGAGCCCACTGTCCTGGTGGCTATAAGCAGATGCACAGGGAAGACTAAAAACAAGGAAAGAAATATACTTGCTCCAAGTACTCTCCCAATTCCCAACATTTCATAAGCCTGATGTGTGGCTTTTTCTAATGTCTCTTAAAGGCCCTTCTACAGGTTCCCTGTCAGCCCATGCAAACGTCTTCCATCCACAATATCCTTTTACAGGGAGTTCTGTAGCAAACGGAACTCTCATCTTTTATTTTTCCTGAGCCTCGCTCTTGCAAGTTTCATTTGGTGCCCCTTATCTCTCACGCTGGAAGAAACAGCGAACAGTCAATTTTTATCCACCTTTTCCAAGATGCTCTTTAATTTGCTGACCTCTGTCGGGTATCACCTCTCCAGGTTGTCTCTTTTCCAGGCTGACAAGTCTCAGCCTGCTCAGCTGTCCCTTCAGTTGCATACAGTGGTGGCTGTAATGCTTTTTCACTTCTGGGCAGAAGATTTTGTAGCAAACTTGTGGGCATGTACAGTTACATATGTTTATATATAAAAGATAATTTTATATATAAAATACAGTGAAGGTTTAAGAGCTATGCTGTACAAGAATAGCATAGGATATTTATTCTAAAGCTAATATTAACAAGATGAGGCTATTTAATTGTTATTTATTGGAAAACAGGAAAAAAGTAGCCATTACCTTGCAAACAACCTTGTAACTTTCTCCGGTGGGGCTCCCTTTTTACCTGAATGGCTACGTGCCCATTTCTGTGGGAGTGGGAGCTCCAACAACATGCCCACTGAGGGCAACTGCACAGCCAAGTGAATGCCCAAGAACTCTGTAATGCATTTGTTAAACTTGGCTTTCAATACAGTCTACTTTTTTCAGTCTTGTGGAGGAAAAGGGATGGCTGAATCTCACTGCTACGCAATAACTTTTCACTGCTTGCTTCACAAATGAAATCGCAGGTCAGGTGGGCTTTCAGGACCTTCTAACTTTCTTCTGCATGCTGCTTGTGCACTCAACCTGAGTGTATCACTCCCGCCTCTTGGGCTTTGGGGATAGTTGGGGAAATGCCTGCTGAAGGCCACTGTGCGGACAGAGTGAACTTGTGATGCTGGGCTTGGTGCTCGTACCTGTGCATTCGTGCTTGGTGTCAAAGGCAAGCAAAACTCAGAAAAAATTTACAGAGGCTCTGAAATCCAGTTTCTTTCCCACGTGCCCCAAGGTAGAAGCCACCCTGATTCCTCACTAGGGCTCATCCTTGTTCCCCTCGTCTGAGCACCTGAACCTGTTGGTTTTGCAATGAGGGAATAGCACTGCACAGGGCATATAAAGTGTGAGCAAACCATGGATTTGTAGATGGTATACAGAGTGACATAATGGTGTTCTTTGCTAGGAACTTGGTCACTCCCTAATATTTGATTTGTTTGGTGTTTTTTTGACTGTTCCCAAGTGCTGAACTGATGTTTAGGCAGTCCAGTGTTTGCAAGCCAAGCAGAAAAAAAGCTAGACCCAGTGTGGGCAACAGGATAGAGCATAAACCATTGCAACCTCATGGAGCTAAATGAATGCCTGTTCTTTAATAAATTATTTTTTGACATAATTTTGCTTAGATCTCTATTGAATTAATGTAATTTAATAAAAGTATTTTCATAGGTGGATTTGACTAAGATGGAGAGAGGGAGCTCAGCTGCTCATTTCGGGACTGGAGGTTATTGGGGAGAAGAGGTGCTTAAGTAGAGTCTGGTTTTGCCTGCCTTTCACATATATTTATACAGCCATCTCTGCCTTGGTTGGTTCTGAAGCTGTTTTCTTCTGAGATTGTAAAAGGCATCCCCTCTCTGTTGCATCAGTCTTGCTTATTTACAAACAATATGTGAGGTTCTCCTCTGTTAAAATAGGGTGAAAGTAATAAAAAAGTTGCTGTGGTCTTTAACCGCACTTGTTCCAGGAGTAGGGTTTGTTTGGGTTTTTTTCCTTCTTTCTCAGAACAAAATTACCAGTATCTTAGTCAGTTGTTTAAGTACAGCCATGCTGAAATCCTGTCCCCTTTTTACCTCTGCACAGACTTCTAGAATGAGTAACAGTGTGTGTTTCCTCCACAAGATGATAAATACGTACATTTGTAGGTGCTTAAATACTTCAGTAACAGGGCACCAGATGAGCATGAAGGATAGTGAGATTATTTTCTTTGTCTCTTTTTTTTTTTTTTCAAGTTCTCATTTTTTAATCTTTGTTCCTACTCATGCAACAAGATTTGTGTGCTTTTATTCTGCCTAAGCCTGATGTGGTGATCAATGGAAACGAGGCCCTATCAGATGAGGTGAATGCTTCTCATCTACATTGGTGACAAATTTCTGAGCTTAGCTCATACCAACTTTACTGTCTGTCAAAGAACTGGCTTTGCTTGAGAAGTAGATGAGGAACATTCGTACAGTGCACTCTCATGGCTCTGATGGAGCGGCAATAAATCTCCAGCAGAGGAACACTAACAAACTAAAGAAGGGCTAATGGATGATGCACGTGTTTGTCCACATCCCTGGTCGCTGTTAAAATGCTTATGGTTGATCTGTGCACAACTGCTCAGAGATGCTGTGGAAGTAACGTGGGCTTTCACAGCGATGTTCCTGTGCTCCCGGTTCATGGAAATCCTCTTCTCAGGAGCCTTGAGCAGAAAAGCATCAAGGCATTGAGATGCTGAGTTTGACTGATCCTTCTGAGCTGTTTTTGATCTAACACAATCTTAAGCCCGCAGCCGGGAGTCTTTTTCAAAAAAACAGATATCTCTTAGAAGTAAAGATCCTCTGTACTAAACTGGAGATCTGTCTTCTAGTAAAAAAATACCTTCTGGCAATTTTTCCTCTCCCTTGAAATCTTGTCCTTAGTCAGAGTAGGAATGGTTTCAGCTAAGGAACACAACCTTTCACAATATTCAACTGAAAGTGTGTAAAAATACTTGCCTATGTGTTTTTTATCTCCTTCTGCTTCAGTATAACAATAACCCAGCATATGACTCCCTTAGTTGGCGGACTGCTGACATATCTCTTGCTTTTTACTCCTCCAGACTGTGTAGCATATTTAATTAAATTTCGAAACTTCAGTATGAAGTTTAGGAAAAAAATAAAGATAACGTTCAAGAGGAGAAAAAGGAATTCTTTTAATGTCAGCTTCATTAACTATTGGGCTATTAGAGTGAGGGTCACTTTGCCCAGACTGAAATAACTGGATCTCCCTAATTGCATTTTATTTGAATTATTTCTTTATTTCAAACATGTTATGCTTGTTAGTGATTTAATATGACTGGAAGCACAAATTAATTACACCTGGCAGCTAATTGTAGGAAAGTTATGGTGATCAATGTTTATGCTGTTGTTTTTTTTTTCTAATGTCTACCTTTAGTTTACATATTTGGATCTGTTCCCTCCCAATCATGAATAAATATTTGCTGCTTAAATGTTCCCATGCAAATTGGATTAATTTTAGCATATTCATGGAAGAAGGACATCACTGCCTACCCTCAATATTAAGCTAGCTGAACAAGCAAAGATGGGTTTGGGTTTTTTTTCCCCTGCTTATGTAGTGAGTGAACTCGACAGAAAATTCAGCACAAGTTTGCTTATCCCAAATGGTTTGGGGGCATCCAGGGTATTTGGAGAGATGGAGGTAAAGGCAATCAAATAATTTACCGCAAAACCGTCTCTTCCTGGGGCCCTAACCTTGAAGAATTTCATTTAAGCGCTGCTCAGCTAAATGGGATGGTAATTGGATAAACAGGGTGGTAAATGTTTGGGTTTGGATAGGACAGCACATGCCTATATGTTTTTCTCTTTATGTTTATAGTATCTCACAAGGCCTTCGTGCCCTCTCTGACACCGCTCAGCCGCATCTCGTCCTGCGGTGTAAGCGCACCGCGACTTTGGCGCCGCAGACTCTCCTTTCTCCCCGTTTCATTAGCTGCCCTTTCAGCTTTGGTACGAGGAAACATCCCTGTGGGGCCATAAGGGCAGAGGGGCCGTACTTTTGCTCTGTCGCCAGCATTTTGTGGCATGCTCAGTCCTTGCACGCCGACTCTAGGAATATGGGCAACCAGTGCTATGTGACACTGACTCTTCTTGTAGGCAACTGGTAGCTTTTTCACAGCACTATGCCCCGATAGTGCCCTCTGAGTCATATCCTTTCCAGGGGATTGCTTCTCTTTTCCCAGTCCTCCTAACAATAGGGGAGGGCCATCCCTTACTGGAAACTGCACAGCTGAGAAATCCTCATCTCTGCATTTGTCAGCTGAACTGTGGAACAAGCCTTGAAGTAGAAAGTCCTTTTAGTCGGAGATGCGACTCTCTTGCCTTTTTTTTGGCAGATTAATTGGTTTTAGGCATGCTGTTTCTTTTGAGACAGCAAGTTACTGAGGGCTTGTGCATAGCTCCTGTGCTTTAATACAGTGTGAGGAACAAGGCGGAGGCAAAGGCACAGGGTTCTGGCAACACTGGAGCGCAAGAGCCTGTAGCCAGCTCTCTGCTGTGGAGCCTCTTACTACTTGCACAGCAGGCTGTTTGACTGGGAGAGGCGTCATCATGCAACAGCGTTTGGGTGTTCAGCATTTAGATAAGGCAGTGTGCATAGGAATTTTAGGGGCCTAACCCTGGGCATCAGGATTTGAAAACCTCAGCCAGGATACTGAAACCAGCTGGGAAAGCACTGGGATTTTGTATCATCACTCAGGCTTACCTTTTCAGTGGTTAAGGCAGTTGGATACAAGCTGTATTTACTTGCTTCCTGATGTCTTAGGCGATATAAGATCGCTAGGCCAGTGGAAGACAGGAAAAGCCAGATACAGTTTTTGGTTTTGAGTCCCTTACACTTAATCTTTGACAGTACAAGATAAATAGTAACATGCACAAAAGTTCAGCTCTCCTTCTCCCACTGTGGTGGCTGTTGCTGGAGGTCCTAGAGGATAGGAAGATACAGTCTGAACAGCATTGTAAAGCTTGGCAAGGAAACAAATGGTCGTCACATCATAACTTCCAGCCTCCTCAAGTCCCAGAACAGCAAATCTGCAATCTCTCTGTGAGCATGTGCACATGTACATGATCGATGCCTGTGCAGCTTCTCCAGTGTGTCCGGAGTCACTGTGCATGCGCTCCAGGAGACCGAGCGCCTCCTGTGATGTCTGTCCCTCTGAACTGGGATGCATCAGATGCCTGTGTGATATGGAGTCGATTTTTGCATGGTTGGTGGCCGTTTGTCTGAGATTTCCAGATGTTCCAGCTGCTAATTGTCTGGAAATCTGGTGGAATACTGCCCAAAGCAGTTGAGTTGGCAGGCTTGAAATGTCTTTTACATGTCTAATTAATGTAGTGTGCATGTAAAATGTCTTCCTGTGCAAAGAGGACTAGGAAAGTTATTTCAAATTACAGGTTATTAACAAAGGCAACCAAATTAGCACTTCAGTCCTTTGTGAGTCTTGTGGACCTTCATTTTCACATTTCTACCAACATGCAATAATAAATATTCAGCAAGTGTGGGTACTTATATTTATATGGTATGTTCTGTGATGTTTTTCATTTTTTTGTGTATGTTTCAAATTCAGCTGCTTCCTGGATACCGTAGCATTCCTTATACTTTCGGAGGCATTTAAACTTTGTCTTGTGAAGCCTTGTGCCTACTCATTTACATCAGGTTGAACATACTGAGAAAATCTATCACACCCAAACACCAGAGACGAGTCTATGGACTTTTTCCAAGGCTGTTTTTCCTAGGAGAAGTTTTTAGATCTGATGCTAAGGGTATGGCATTATAGCTGTGTGCTATTTACAAAGGATGATTTTGAAGCTTTTTTCTAGTTACCTATCTGCCTAATGAAGTTCTGCAACTTTGCATTTTGAGGCCTGTGGTAACAGGAGTAGTTACTCTGCCCATTTCCTTTCTGCTCTACACTAGTTAAGATGTTTAGTGATGACCCAAAGGAGCACAGGAGATCCTCACTGATTACCTTTGCAGGTAGCACAGGACTGGAAGAACTAAGGATTATGAAGAGGCTCGTGATACAGACCTTTCTGCATGAATTGATAAGGTAAGGGAAATTTAATTACTGGCATGTTTATACAATCAGGTTAGGATGGAACATGAGGGTCCAGATATTAAGGCTACGATGACAGAATGGAAGACCGTGCCTGAGAAGCAGTGAGTACAGAATGCGGTGGAAATTTTTTTAGATGGACAGCAGAAAATGAATTCCCAGTGTAACACCATCCGTTTGACTTAATGACATCCTTTTAAGATGTCAACGACTGTTGGCGATACGAGCAAGGAAACTTAAAATACAAACAGGGAACGTCATACCAAATATAAGCGGGAATTCTCTGCGGTAAGGACTGAGTGTCACATTCTGCCATCGGCAATTCAAAGAAACTAATGATAGCAGAGACAACTCAGGTAAGAGAAGTGATGGCTCAAGGAGAAAAAGCCCTATAGTGTGTGTAGGAAATCTGAAATGCTCTCTCTCTAGTTTACCTAAAGGTAAATAATAAGAATAATCTTGGTCAGAGTCTGCCAGGATCTAGTGTAGTGCAAAGTTTGGAAATAGACTCCTCTGTTTGGGAAAGAATCTAATTGCTGGAAATTGAAGAAAATCCCATTTTAGCTAGGGAACAGCATCAGTGGACAAGGGAAAACCAATGGATGTCATCTATCTGGATTTCTGCAAAGCCTTTGACACGGTCCCCCACAACGTCCTTCTCTCTAAATTGGAGAGCTATGGATTTGATGGGTGGACTGTTCGGTGGATAAGGAACTGGCTGGATGGCCGCATCCAGAGGGTAGTGGTCAATGGCTTGATGTCCGGATGGAGACCGGTGACGAGTGGTGTTCCTCAGGGGTCCGTACTGGGACCGGTGCTGTTTAATATATTCATCAATGACTTAGACAGCGAGATCGAATGCACCCTCAGCAAGTTTGCGGACGACACCAAACTGAGTGGTGCGGTTGACACACCAGAAGGACGGGATGTCATCCAGAGAGACCTGGACAGGCTGGAGAGGTGGGCCTCTGTGAACCTTATGAGGTTCAACAAGGCCAAGTGCAAGGTCATGCACCTGGGTCGGGGTAACCCCCAGTATCAATACAGGCTGGGGGAAGAAAGGATGGAGAGCAGCCCTGCCAAGAGGGACTTGGGGGTGCTGGTGGATGAAAAGCTGGACATGAGCCGGCAATGGGCGCTGGCAGCCCAGAAGGCCAACCCTACCCTGGGCTGCATCGGGAGAAGCGTGGCCAGCAGGTCGAGGGAGGTGATTCTGCCCCTCTGCTCTGCTCTGGTGAGACCTCACCTAGAGTACTGCGTCCAGCTCTGGAGCCCTCAGCACAAGAAGGACATGGAACTGTTGGAGCGTGTCCAGAGGAGGGCTACTAAAATGATCCGAGGGCTGGAGCACCTCTCTTATGAGGACAGGCTGAGAGAGTTGGGCTTGTTCAGCCTGGAGAAGAGAAGGCTGCAGGGAGACCTGATTACGGCCCTTCAGTACCTAAAGGGGGCCTATAGGAAAGATGGGGAAAATCTTTTTATTAGGGCCAGCTGTGTCAGGACAAGGAGTAATGGTTTTAAACTGAAGCAGGGTAGGTTTAGACTGGATATAAGGAGGAAATTCTTTACAACGAGGATGGTGAAACACTGGAACAGGTTGCCCAGAGAGGTGGTGGAGGCCCCATCCCTGGGAACATTCGAGGCCAGGTTGGATGGGGCTCTAAGCAACCTGATCTAGTTAGCGGTGTCCCTGCTCACTGCAGGGGGGTTGGACTAGATGACCTCTAGGGGTCCCTTCCAACCCAAAACATTCTGTGATTCTATGATTCTATGAAAAAGTGTGTATTTTTAACAAAGAGAATAACTAAGCATTGTGACACGTATTCTTAATTGAGAAACATCTACAGATTATGCAATTTTTTTTCTTGGGTTTTTTTTTTTTTTGTTTTTTTTTTTTTTTTTTAAAGCTGGCACCATTCCCTTGGAAACAAAACTAAGGGGACTATTGTTGCATGAGAAAGGGGACACATTCCCATTTTACAAGAATGCTTATTCAGCTGAGATACTTCAGTTTGATCAAAATAATATAAAATAAGAGGATTTTGTTGTAGCAATTTCTCTAAATTTACTGTCTTAAAAAATCCATGTTGTTTGGTATCCATATTTGTGCCTTACAACTGTGAAGTATTGAACTACAATAGGGTTTCAATGAGAACCCTACCACGAAGTTTGGTTCACGTGTGTCCTGTATATGTCTCTTTGTGGCCAATATTGTCCACTGGATCTTCAGTCAGGAGGAGAGATTATTGCTGGTCTCTTGTTAGGAGGCCATTATGAGATTCGGACATTTAGAGAAGGGAAAAAAAAGTTAATTGAGAAAGCCTACCCTGCATTATTCTGGAAGTACTTTGCATTCCAAAATATCTATATTTATGGGACATATTTAGTAAGGGGACATTCATAGTTTTGTTTTTTTGTTTGGGAGGTCAAGAAGGGGTAATCTAGACACATGGGAAGCAAAATTTAGAAGAAATAAAATTTTTTTGATTGCAGTTAACATGGTCTTCATGATAGAGATGGCAAAATAAAGAAATAGAGAACTTAGATATAGATTCTATAGAACAGAATCTGATAGAAGGACAAAATTTCGTTTTATGAAGAAACTTCTCAAAAATGTCTCTCTAAAAGTTATAACCTGTAACTTGAATTGCAATGTGCATTTTAAACCATAGTTTTTCCTAATGCTCAGTCATGACTGCATATAGGCAACTTCAGTGGTCTGCATATAGGAAACTTCAGTGGTCTGCATATAGGAACAGAAATTGTACATTGTCTTTTAGGTGACTATAAAAAGGCATTGGAAAGGGGCTGTGAACATAAGGATGAGCCATGTTTTCTGTGCTTCAATCTATTGCACTTTCAGAGTTTATGAGCAAACAAATGCTTTTCCTAGTATGCTGGCCTTGAAAATTCAGTCTGGATCAGAAAATCAAATAGTCTTTTCTCTTTTGGCCCTGCCTTGTTCTCCTGGTGCTTCTTTGTCTAAATGGGGGAAGAAGAGGTAAGAAGGTTTGATTTTTTTAATTTATTTTTTTTTAAATTTCTTCTAACAGAATTAAAAGTTCTTCTAAGTAAATTTATCATACAGAAAAAAAACAGCTATATTTTTCCATACATTTGTGGTAGAAAGGTTAGACTGGTTTTAGATTCAGTGATCCCTGGCATGGATTACCCAAAACTCACTGGTGATAATGGCTGATATTAGATGCTGGCATCCCCTGCTGGTGCAGCTGGCAGTTATCAGTATTTTTTGCCTGGTGAACTGTTGCTGTTGACAGTCTGCTTTCATCTTCCATTTTCTTGGACTGCATTATTTTCCAGCACTGTAAAGGGGATATGCATCGGGAGACCCTCTGTTCTCTGGTCTGCAGGGCTGTGGGGTGAGCATCCACAGTGGGAATGTCACCCTGGGAGCTGTTCCTGAGGTCACTTCTGCAACCATGAGGGTTAGGAAAGTCATTACAGTTGTTCTGGAATGAAGAAAAGAGTGTCTCATAACCAAGGGACTCTCAGCTGAAAGAAGACATCAAATATCACAGTGTTATAACAAAAAGATGCAGGTTGACCATGCTGTTTGCTCTCACCGCAGCGATTGGCTGAAGCTGGGAAGGACTGTGATATTAAGGTTAAAAAAAAAAAAAAAAAAAAAAAAAAGAAAAAGGGAAAAAAAAGGCTGCTCAGCCTTTCTCAGGCTGAGGTAAATTTTTTTCCACTTGCCATCTTTTGTCTGTGGATGTGGGTGATTGCACTGTATGTGGGTATTCTTGCCCCCTCCTCCTGCCATTTTGGTAGGTTGCTGAGCATGTTTTGCTCCCCAGTGACAATGCAAGCGCTCCTGGAGCTGGCTGTGCATTAGCCGCCGTCACGAAGGAAGGAATGGCTTCATTCCACCAACACGGGAGAGGGAAGAGCGTGCCTCTGACTTCAGCTTGGTGTTTTTGTTAAAATGAATGCGTGATTTCCCATTGATGTACCTGCCCATCAGGCAGGATCCACCAGGTCTGGACTTGGCCCATAGTGCTACCAACAATATAGTCAATTCAGTAAGTAATGCACGCGTAAGATGAAAGCTGAAAATAAACACCTTTGCCAGGCACAGTATACGTTTTAGTGCTCTGCCAGCTACCAAGGGACCATACTTTAGAGTATTCAAGTCGGGAGTTGTAGGAGTTGCCACAATATTTCTCGGTGCCAAAGGTCAGGTCTTTTAATCTTCCATGATAATAAAACTACGTTTGCCCCAATGAGAACAAAGGGACATAATTTTGCCCCAGTAAATGAGCTTTTGAATGAGTAGAGTTCAACTCATTGTTGGCACCTGAATGCACAGCAAGAGGTGAAATTAAAATTTTAATATATACTGTTGAATCAACATGAATGAAGGAGAAAACAAAAGCAGGCAGAAATAAAGTAACTATCAAATGGGAAGTACTTAGGGCTAGACTTATACGAAGTTTCAAAGCACGAATTGTACTATGTGTTTAAAATATGACTGTTCCTTTATTCTCAGCATGTGGGTTAGACTTTGAATATGGAACAAGAATTTAGCCTTTTTCAGAAGCTGCATTCTTAAGAAATTATTCTTATAATGAAACTGTTCAATGAAACTGCTTTTTAACTGCTGTATAAACCCATGCGTTATTAACAGATGACCGTACTTAATACAACGTAACACTTTGCAAGGTAACAACAGTTCTGCTAGCTCATTCTTGCGCAGTTTTGAACTTTACCACTTTTACTTCAGAATATAACGGGCTAGGCACTCTCTTTGCTGGAGACCAGCGCCAGGTATACAGCCCAGATCTGCTGGCACAGCCTCGGCGCTGGGAAGTTTGGGTGTTTTGCAGAGAGCAGGTGGGCGAGCAAGTCATACACTGCAGGGCAGATTGCACAGCTGTAAGACGTGGAATTCCCCTCAAAAGGCTCGGCATGTCTTTGAAAATTAATTCAGCACTGAAATAAAAGAGATTTCTGATGCTGGGGAAGAAAATAGGTTTTGATTAGGTTCAAATTAACTCTTTTTGTGTTTGTTTTGCCTTCAACTCCCTCTCTTTTCCCCTTTCTCACCCCCTTTTTCTCAAGAGATGGTTTTCAAGAGAGAGTACAGGGGATGTTTTCATCTTTAAAAGGTGGTACCGGGCTGTTGCAATAAACTCTTCTGTGCAGCCTGCTTCCCTGTAAACACAGAGCATGCTGGAAGCTGGATGCATTTGGAATATTAGATGCTGGAAACACCATGTTCTCTCAGTATCTGTTAGGAAATGCATTCACTGATTATTTTCTCCTTAGAATGCTGGCAACAGATTTCCATGGCTAATTATTTTTCACTGTTTATTTTTGTGGATGGTAACAACACAGTGCACAGATTAGGAAGAATGGCTGCAAGGCATTTAGTGCTCCAGTGTTCTTAAGGGCCTTGCAGGTTTGCAGCACCTAGCAGGATTTGTCACTGTATAAAGGTTATGCAGTATTCTTATTTGTTAATTAAATGGCTGCATGAATGAAAACCCTGAGATTTTAATGCCAGATTTCTTTCCTTATATTCTTGAACTTACTTAGCAACAGTTCAAATGTCAGTTAAGACCTCAGCAGATGCCCTCTCCAATTTTTTGGAAAGTGCCATAGCTTTCTACCCTCAGAAACTACGGTAGATGGTAGCTAGTGATGATAGGTCATGCAGAAACAAATCAGCTGCCAAGCACTTTCAGAAATTCTTGTTTTATTTTGCAGTAATACCAGAGCTTTCTCTGCTCTTGCTGATCAATGTGAATAGTTTCATGGCAGTGAAAGCCAGCCAAAAAAAATATTTCTCTTTTGCATCTGATAAAAATTTTATTGCCGTATCAAGCTCCAAATAAAACTCCCACTCTTTAAGCAATTCCTGAAAAACACAAATTAATTTGCGTTTGAATAATACCCCCAAACTATTAAAGCTGCCAACTGAAAAAGGAACAGATAATTAGGAGATGACAACAGACAGCACAAAGCCAATGGAGGAAAAACTGGAACACAGCTAGACAGCAACAGTGGCCATCTCAGCCATTAATAGCCTCCTATGATTATGTTTTGCTTTTACATTAAACTGGTATAAGCACAAAAAGACATTACTGAAGTTTTAATCTCCAGCAAAAGAAATCTCCTCCTGTCTAACAGCATGCAGCACACACACGCAAATGTGACTTCAATTAGCACTACCGTAAATTTTAATTTAGCACTTGGTAGGAGCATTCAGCAATGTATGTAAGAAATAGGGGCTGATGCTCCATTAAAGACATTCCATATGATTACCCCATTGATCCCTTGATTCAAGTTTGTTGGGTGAGTAGGAGGGGGAGGATTTAGGAATTTAGAGCTCATGAAAAATGCCAGAAGTCTTTTTACCCCCCCAAAGTCTTTTGCACCTTTTCCTGTAGCTGCACTTTGCCTGTTATCGAGGTGCCGCTGTCACCTTCGAGGTGCCTGGGGACCGAGCTGCCCTGTTTCTGTGTCGGCTGGGATGCTGCGGCCCCGCTGAGCACGGTATCGGCTGCAAGTGGAAAGCACCTACAACCAGCTCAGTGTCCTCTTTGCAGCTGCTGCCATTTACTGCCCTTGAGGTTAGATTTTGTCCCAGGGACGCCTGCCTTCTCTAAGCCTGACTGGGATGGCCCTCAGGACTCTAAAGCATTCGCGTTTCATTTTACACATTAGCTTGTGGACCCGACAACAGCCCAAGAGCTAGCGTTAATGCTTGGCAAGGGTGTGCACTTCAGCACTGCGCTGTGGTTATGTTTTCTGGTTGGTACCATGCAAAGACAACTTGCAAATTCTCCGGTACCCAGCTCTATCGTGGTGCACTCGGTTCTCCTTTTCTGCAGGATTATCTTGTGTGAGTAGCGTACGGGTTTAGTTCTACCAGCCAGCTGTGATTTGGGTTTAGCACATTATAGCCCCGAGAACTTCTTTGTTGTTGTTTAAAGTTATTCCCTGGTGGCAGTGCTTATTTGTGTTTAAACTGCAGATGCCCACGTTTATACAATTTACATTGTTTAAAATGTCACTATTATTTGTTTTTAAAAAATTCTGCTAGGTTTGACAGAGAGTATCCTGTGATTTATGGTACAGCCCTGTGCTATGCCATTTAGTGAGGATCTTGAAACAGGGCCCTGTGGTTTTTTTCCCCCTTTTGCTGTTTGTTCTGCTCTTTAATTACATTCATATCAGCTACTTTGAAGTTAATGAGACTGTTGGGATATGTAAAAGAGAATCCTGTATTGATTTCAGTCTTAATATCTTATCTTTGCATCTTTCTCTTCCTGCATGTAATGTGTTCTGAGTCACAGTTGCTGACATGTTGTGATGGGTGCAATAGCTTTGGCCTGACAGAGGGCTTTATTGTACAATCCAAAAGCAAGCGGAAATAGATAGATAAACACAAAATGCTGTTCTGCCTTCTTATTTGCTCATTAAGCCTGGCATGTAAGGAGTATAATTTATTAAAGTTGCTGGGTTCCATACACATTCTAGGTTATAAAAAACATTTTTTCCCCTGTTTCTTTATAAATAAGCCTTCTGATGTCTTGTCTCCCTCCCCTACTCAGAAAAAAAATAAAAGAGTAGTACAAAACATGGCAAGTGATAATTATGAGGTTGGGATATACATCAGCCTATGCTAAGATTCGAGGCAAAATTAGGACTTGAGTTTTAGTACAATGCAAGTGAAATGTTTAGCTGTTCTTGTGCCCATCAGCTAGAGCCAGGTTCTTGGACACAGCCAGAAGATGATAGAAGATGGTCTACTAATGTGAAGGGTACAAGTTTTCCAACAGCAGCTGCTCACGTAACTGTTCTGGTACCTGGAAAAGAATTTTGTAAGTGTAGCTAAGCCATCAGATTTCATCTGGGATTTTTTCAGCCAAACTCAGTAAATAATCACTTTGTGGTTTTGGAGCTGTTTCCGAACTTGAACCCTCCGCTTAAGCTCAGGTTCCCCTATTCTGCTGCCAGGTGGAAATCCCTGCAGAAATGTTACTGAGTAACTTTTGCTCTGTTCCAACTGCTTTTCCTTGGTTTTGTTTGGCAACACAGAAATGCCAAGGACCAGGAGCTCGGCAGACATGTAGTTCCACTACACAGCCTGATCGACCAACTGCAGTCACTAAAATCAAGTTGTGTATTTTTTAAATGGAAGTCTTAGTACATCGTCTTTCAGTTTTACCCGTACACACACATTCAAAAAGGCTATCCTAGTACATGTTGGTTTTCTCCCATTTATAATAAAAACTGTGATTTACACTTGTGATACCAGACCATTTGGAGTTATGCAAGAAGCCTGTTGGCAGCAAAGCATCTAGTGTTCAGCGTGGTTTCAGTTCGCATGACATTGCCAAATTCACCCAAAAGTGATTAAAACATAACTCAGGCAACAAAATTTCCTCCTGTTTCCCACCAGAAGGTTGAATTTGGTTACGATATAGCATCAGTGACAAGTTCTTGTTACTGCTGAGCCTGAACTGTGTAATGATGCCTGAGGCCATGTTTGTTACTCCTGATACTTTGCCCATCCCAGTTCACCACAAGGCTTATTGTACCTTCATAAATGATCAGCTTGCATTGCAAGTATAGTATGAGAATTAAAATGCAGCAGTAAGGTTTACAAAGTTCACTCCTCACTGTAGAAGTGCTGCAGGGTTGCCAGAGACTCTATATAGCAGCATATGAGCAGAGTCAAGAGATGGCAGGGCTGTCAGTGTCTCTAACAATACCTTGTCAAGTTCTCGATCCAGTAAAACATTTAAGGACACTCTCAACCTGAAATAGTCAAAGATTTGATTTGTTTTGTTTTGTTTTGTTTTTATAGAGTTATTTGTGCTCTTCTAATGCACATATGGATAGAAGTGTTTTGCAATATTGGCATCTAAAAAAGCTGAGCCCCCAAAGGTATATTATACCCAAGGTTTGAAAGAACATAAATGTGATAGTCAAGTTCCTTTCTTGAATCTTCCAGTGGCATTTTTTGCTTTGCTTCTTTGTCTCTTCTGTACTGAAAACAGGAGGGTACCCCAAAATTACCTGTGGATGAGGACAACCTACTTAATAGTGAATGACAAGAGAGGCAGTATGTACACAATCAGGCTCAAAATTAAGGGCAAAAATCACCTGGTCTTAACATTAATGTGTAGTTTGACTTCTGATTACATCTGGAAGAACTATTGCAGTAGTTAGACCACTGCCTTGCGACTTAGAGATGTGTGTTAAATTCTCTAGTGACCCTAGTCAGCTCCAGAAACGATGCTACCAGGTAATTGTATCCAAACTTCCTCATCTCACATGAGGATGCTGCACCCAGCCGCCCTGGGTGCCTGAGTTGCTGGGCTACAGATTGAAGGAAGAAGCTACTGACTTACAGCCGAGCCTGGTAATGGCTAGGGGTTCCCATCGCTGCTGATTCACCAAGCACAGTGTGGCTGCTGCCTTTGGGGTTAGGCTCTGGGCATCTTCTGGTGAGAAAGGGAAGGAAATAACAGAGTGGGATGGCAAAAGGGGAGGGGGAGAAGCAAGAGAACAAAACCATGAGAAACAAGAGAGAAATGCAATGGGTATGTCGTGTGATACATTGCAAAGCCTTGTGACAACTCATAGTTTTCATGCATCGTTCATCTGCATTGCAGTCTGTCCACAGAACTATAATTTTCAGAGTTTGATTCTAACAGGCACTGTCAATCTTGCTGTGATCCCATCAAATCATGTGAAGTAGAGTTGGAAGGGCTGTCCAAAGGTTGGTGAAAGCGAGCTCCCCAAAGCAAGCTCATTTGTTGCCCTTTCAGCACCATTCGTTAGTCACTCCTTTTCCCTGTGAATGTGAAGTCTTCCTCCAGCAAAATGAAGCAGGTTCAAATCCCAGGAAAGGGAGTATTAGTGGGGAACCAGGGTAACGGTTGCTATATTGCAATCTATTAGCGTTCCACAGCCAAAAAAATTCCATACACTGAATACTGTATATTCAGTGTAAGCTGTATGGTAAGTCCTATGTGTAAGACCAGACTGTAAGCAAGGACAACTCCTTTCCATCCTCTGGTCTTTGACCAAGTAGATCCCTTGAAAGGTCACTTTGCTGGTTTCTGTCTCTCTTGATCCCCTGCAAAATGATATTTCCATCTCTTTGAGATGTCTGGGTAAAAATCTCTACATCGTCTTAAGTGTTTTTTATTATATATATGCACACTTGCCAAACGTGTTTGGCCAATATAATGTTTGAATGATTTCTTTACTGCAGATTTCTGTGAATTCATTGTAATTGCTAAACCTCTGTATTTTCCTATTCACCAAGAAAATCTGCTCTTCATAGTCCTGAGTAAAAATAAACTCTATTCATCCGTTCATTTATTTTTTATTTAAAATAAGATTATGCCTACTACAATTCTATCTGTAAAAAGTGTCTTGCCATATCCTTTTAGAAAGAGCTTATCTAATCTATTAATATTTTCCTAAATTCAAGCCTTTCCTATACCATTTTGCAGTAGAAATATATTTTAACACAGAAGTGAAATTCCCTAAGTACAAAGCGTTGTTTTATTCTGTAAAATTATGTCGTCAAGCAATGACAGAATAAAATTTCCCCAAATAGACAGAAGTGCTGCAATGGCCCCATTTATTTCTATTCTAAAATATGGATTTTACGTATCATTAATCATATTTTTGTTATGAAGTAGCAGGAAGCTGGCCTAAAAGTCTAAAATAAAATATACTTCATTGTCACAGGGAAATCTACTCACCGCCTGAACTACTTAGGATTTTGATTCCTATACAATGAATATGAGGCACTTCAGGCAAGAAAAATTATGACATAATTGGCAGAAGTCCCATCTCCAGATGGAGGAACTTCTAAGACTGACACATTAGCTTCACATAATTTATGTTATGGGAGAAATAAAATAACTGAAGCCCCCTCTGATTACTCCACCCAGAAGCAAGGTTTAAGCAGGCATGTTCTTTGAATTAAACTAAATTCTTCCCTGAAGTCTTCAGCAAATTCAGAAAACCATGTTCTGGAAGGTACACAAAGGGCAGTTGGTGCAGTTAGGCCTAAACTGTGGGACCCAAGAGCGCTTCCCGGAGTCAGTATAGATTTGTTACTGCTCCTCCAACTACATCTTAAAGATTTACCTGCGGCCTCCTCCTCTAAAATCTGAGTGCCTACTGATCTCTATTTACACTTAACAATATTTCTGTGTAGTGGAGGAGCATTATTTCTCAGCTGGAGAACGGCAGGAGAGAATAATGAAGCATGAATTTGTTAGGGAGGGGGAATTGAACCTGTATCTCAAGGACTAGACCCTCCTCCCTCCTTTAGGCAGCAGCTGTTCTGGCTTATGCAGGGCTTGGGCTGTGTCAGACCAGCCTACCCAGGGGCAGTGATGCAGACCTCTTGCAAGCCGAGCCAGCTGGATGAGTCTGCACAAAATTATATGCTTACTAATGCTGGAGGTGGCAGGCTGGAGGAATACTCGCACTAACGGGGAATTGTGATGATATCCTCATTTTGGGGATCACTTGAAAAATGTCAATGCCACTTTTCTTCCCATCTCTGATTCTCCTTGGTCACAGAGAATACAAACTGAAGAGGAAGGAACATCAACAAGAAGCCACTAAGGGTTGGGAAGCATCTTCTGACAAGTGTGTTTTTTCTCATCTTCTGTCCTTCCTTTTGTTCAAGACAGTTCAAGGCAGCCACTGGAGAAGACTGCGTTAAATATTTTCCACTAGCCCCAAACTTGGATGCCAATGTCCCGCATGCTTAGGTATTACGGTTTATTTCCACAGCAAATGTGAAATAAGGGCTTAGCTAATTCATTAGCTAATTTAAGAAAGAATTAATTTAATAGGTTGCTTCAATATCCATGCAGATGCAAAAAGAGATGGCTCAGTATATGCTACCGCTTCCAGCAGACACTAATATTGGGTGGGAGGCCAGAAGTGGTCCCCCAAAGTCTACTATTCGCCTGCTGCCAGCGTGGCAGTCTTGCTGTTGAATACAGTCATTAGAGTTTAAAAAGAAATTTTCTTGTTCCTGCTCACTGGCCTCTGAAGCATCAACAGTTTGAATCTATTTATGAATGTCAAACTGAAGGTGTGACATGCTTTGTCTGCAAAGTGGCAGGAAGCTGGCATTTTGCCTAACTTTCTCTCTATTCCCAGCTTTTATGTGGTAAAAAGATTTATGGGTTTTTCAGTTGCTGGGGTTTTTTTGTTTTGTTTTGTTGTTTTTTTTTTTAAAATTATTTAATTTGTGCTCTTACCTGAAGCGTGATGCTTTGGATTGGAGGATGGGAGAAGTTAATGAGATGGTTTTGGTATGCCCCACTCTCATAGCCTTCACACCAGCTGTAAATGATGAGCACTGCAGCCTTCCTAGCATGACCACAGCCCTGCAGCATGAGAGCTGTGGTGCTCAGCCCCACCCTGTTCCTGTATCCTCTCTCTGATGTCTACCAGGATGTGAAATTCATAAGATGTTTCAAATTCTAAGGGTGTTTCTGCCACACCATCAGCTCATTCCATAAGTGGGATGAGGAGTGTAGGATGATGGTAGAGCCAAGGTCTTCTGGGTCCGAGCCTGATGGGAGAGAGAGGAAAGGAGGAGGAGAATGGGCACAACTAGAGGGATGCTCCTCTGACTAATAAGGTTTTTAATTACTTTGGGAATCACCTGTGCTTTTAAGAGCCAGTTCCACTCAACTGTACTGAACTGCCTCCAGAAAGCTTTGGCAAATACCTTTACAGAGACATTTATAGAATAAATAGAGAGCAGAGATATTTTTTTTTTCTTAACCCTGCAATTTAGAGGTTGGCTTATGCCCTGAAACTTGTACTTGAATTGTACTCCCTCCAACGGTCTGTTTATTGTAATAATTGTATTTCATTTTTAACTCTTGCTATTGTGATTCTTGTCAGCCACACATCTCTCTGGTCTCTTTTGAAAATGGTGTTTAGCTCTTGGTCTCTTCGAGAATAAAGTTGGAAGACAGGAAATTGTGTTTCTTTAGGGATTCTATTGATGCGGAAGTTTCTAAAAGCAAGGTTTATTTCACTTTAACTAGCGATTGGTCATTGCTAGCCCTACTTACATTTCTCATCTCCTTTCTACTTATTTCAGTAACTTTATTTTCATAACATAACTCAGAAAGAAGGGCTGTGAAAGGTATGAGCTAATGATCTGGCAGGTCAGGTCTTCCGAACATTTGGTCTGCATTGTCACATAGTGCTAGTCTGGATGATACGGTACCACCTACGGGTCCTATTGTCCAATTCTATTGTTATTCCAGTAAAGACTTACTGAGAGGTCCTCCACTGTTGGGAAAGGACTCCTTTGAAGTGAGTTGTTTAAATATAACTCCATGTTTGTGGAATTAAACTGTGGTCTGAAATAGGAAATATCATTTTCCGTTAAATTAGATTATAAAATATGCTTCTACCTGGTAATAATTATCAGAAACATGAGCTATCTAGGAATCTAAAGAGCACACATTGTATTATGTTGCATGGCAGAGATCAGAGTTCCAGCAGTTGTCCACATACAGTGGGAATCTACTCACTGCTGATCTGAACAAGACATAAGCAGAGCAGGTTGCAAGTCTTGTCTCTGTGATGCAGAGAGAAGGGCACGAGGCCTATGCAAGGTCATGTATACCTTGCTCCTGTGCTGGGTGATGAGTGATGATATGTAACAGGGCTGGGTGATACGCACGGAGATCTTTGCTGTAGCCCAGTGAGGTAGCCCTCACCTAGTATGTTTGACACCAGGGCAAGTTTGTCTTCTTTTAAAAGAGGAAACGTGCCAGCCTTGGTCAGAGGATGCATGTGTACTCTGCTAGTGGTTTTCTGCAGCATCTGTAATGTGGAGTGCGTTATTGCGGGTTGCTCTTTTATCCTCAGTGCTAATCGGGTCAGGTCTATGCAATCCCCCAAAGATGCTCTGACTCATGCGGATGTGTTCTTGCTCAGTTTAAGATGGTTTGGAGTCTAATTCTCCTAGTTGTTAGCCTCTTTGGACACATTAAAGCCTGGGTGGGATTAGCACCAGTACAAACATGACTGCTGTCTACAGGAACCTTCATACTGACTGCTCTTACTATCTACCTTCCTGCAGTGCCTTTTTCTTCTTTTTTTTCATTGCTTGTAACTATGTAAAGCCGGTAATGCATACTCTGAAAACTACCAAGAGACCTCTTGTGAGCCTCATTAAGACAAGATTTAAAACTTCTTTGAGATTAGTTGAAAGTCTGATCAACACGCCCCCCAAAAAACAGCAGGAATTTTTATTAAATCATTCTGCATTCATGCTTAGGCACCTGGGCTGTTCTTTATTCTTGAGTCTATCTGTCATGTGGCATTTTACTTTGCTTAAAATTGATGAAAAATAGTTTTATGTATGGCAAAAAACTATAGAATTTTTATGTAGGGTAAAAAGTAAATGTATGGACTCAAGAGTACAAGGAATGCTGAGTCAGTTCTGCATGTGAACTTGTTTGTTGGGTTTTGGAGGACAAAACTTCTACCTGCTCCTTCCAGAAAGGAGTATGTATCATCTGTACCTCCCTGCAAGCAAAAGCCCTAGGAGGAAGAAAATCTACATATAGCATTCTTGGCACTTCTACAACACATTATTTCTTCAGAAGCTTTGTACAAACATTAATTCATTAAGCTGATTGCTTTGCCAGGGTCACTTCACTCTTTGCTTTCTGTTCTAGAGCTGATGCTGTTACTCAATTGAACTGCCAAACACTCAGACTCAAAACACCCCATGGAAATAACATCCAGTGAACCATCAACCTGTTGGAGGAAGATGTAGATTGTGTAATATTTAGGGGGTTATTAGAACCACTGGAAACTGTACGCAATTACTCCAACAACTAAGAGGAGGTAAAAGGACAACAGAATGGAAAATTATTTTCCATTTGCCCTCTGGGATGATACTAATAACCCTCTTTTATTTTCATGAGGCCAGTTTTTTTAGAAATTCTATTCAAAGGGCACAGCTGGCAACAGCTGTCTGTAGTATGAAGTGTCTATTTTAGTGCATTTAATCCTGTGGTGTCTTAAGTTAAAAACATTACACATTCAAAGGGTATTTTTTTGCATGCAGGCTATAAAGAGTAGTTAGCTTCTCAGCAGAATGGCTGTAATTTATGTTATGTTATTGTTGTCCTCCTCCATGCCGGACAGACTGTATTGTACTAGATGTACTAGATGAGAGCAAAAACATAGTCTGTGCTCAAAAAGCACTTATAGTATAACTAAAGAGCAAAAAACAATAGGCTGAGAAAAAGGAATAGTTGGGAGAGCAAACAGGCAATAAAACTGACAGGCAGAGGTCTTGGTACGGTAGCTGTCAAACCGTTACCGCTTTGCTTACGGTGCCGTGATAATAATCTCAAGGCAGTTGTATCAGCTCCTTCCACAAAGACATGCAGTGTTAGATCTAAAACTGATGTCAAAGTGCCGCAGTTTTCTCTAGGAGTTCTAAACGTGAATGTTCATACCCTAAAAATACAGGCTATGCTTGAAGACCCTTGCTCTGTCTAAACCAATTGCAAACTCATCGGAGCAGGGGGAATGATAGAGGCTCCTTTGCGTGTTGGCTGTGCTGACAAGAAAGAGGAGGACTCCGCAGTGCTGGCTTGTTTGGTTGGGGGCTAATTTGCTGATAAGTGACCTTTTTACCAGCCTTGCCAGTGTTCTGCGCTGGGCTCTCCCTCTTCCTGGGGTCAGGGGGAGGCATGCTCTGATCTCGGAGCAATCCTCAGGAAATGGCTTAGAAAAGGCAAAGAGGCCTCAATGCATTTCCACGTTAGAGAAGACTCTGAAAGCAATATCCAGGCCCAAATGAATGGAGCTATTCATTTTGGTGGGGCGTGGGTGGGAAGAGGCTGGGACCTAAAAGACCTGCCAGATTTTGTAAAGGCCCTGCACTATTCCTGCAGTCCTCCATGGCAGGGAGGTTGCAGCAAGGCATCCTCCCTGACTCGCGGCTGCTCTCTTGCTGCCCTTTTAATTCTAACGATACATGCTTTTTCTTCATAATCTCATCCCAGCTGACTTTGCCGTCTTCACCAACGTCCTACCCGACCTCTTAGCCTCTCGTCTCCTTTTCCTCGCCCCCTCACTTGACTTAACAAGCCCAGAGCAGCACTCCCACTCACTGAAAGAGCCTTGCTCCTGTTTTCCCAAAACACTGGTCCATTTGAGCACCGCTTTCTCTCTCACCTCTCCATTTCTTTCAACAAAGCACATTTACCCTCTGACCCTTGTCTCACCCTGCCCTCTTGGACCTCCAATCCATTAATGTCTATCACTTTTTGTCACTCTCAGCATCCTCTCCCTGCTGTCTGCTCTCTTAAGTGACCTCAGCTATTGCTCCCCTCCACTTCAGTCTTTCCTTGATCCTCGGCTCTTTCTTCACGGTCTCCTCAGAAAAGCTGCCCCATGAACCCACTCAGCCCAGATTCATGACAACAGCTATCACCACATTGTGCTTGTCATCTTCCCGATTTATTTTGCTTCTTCCTCTACGTACCCTGGCCATCACTTAAATTCAGGAAACACTTTCCTTGAACTGACACCCATCTCCTCTTCAGATCCTTTTCTGAAATCTCCTTGTGTTTTGATATAAGCAACATGTAGGATAGAAAATGTATGCTGTTCTTCTAAACGTCTTTGTTTCATTCTTCCTTGCCCTTTGTTATCTGTCAATTATTTTGGTGCGTTCCCTCATATTTGAGTAACATATTTGAGTAATGGTGCATGGATACACCCAGACGAGAGAGCTGAACTCTTGTCAGCTTTTCTTGCTGTCAGAAGAGGATAAAGATGCTATACTCTACTCTCCTTCTAGGAAACACAGTCTCCCCCAGTTTGCTAATTTGTCTATCAGCCTGACCATGTACAACTGCTGGTGGTGGGGACTGAACACTGATTTTCCTCTAAATTCACCCCAAACTGTAATTTCCATAAGTGCCTCTGTGCTCTGCACAGTTTTGCTCAAAAATCTGTTTGAAAGGCTCTACATTGTCTTTTCCACATTAGCAAGTGAATTAATATTGCCAGCAGCTGATGATTCCTGAAGAGGGAAGGCACAGTAGGGAATCACTGTCTATCATGTCTCCAACTGGTTATTGTTTTAAATATCCTCAAGACATTACCAAATTTGCTGACAGTATTTAACAGTGAGTCCAGGAAAAAAATGCAATTTTCTCAGCTTGTAATAGGTTTATTCAGAAGCACAGCAGCAGCCTGGAAAGGGTTAATGAGGGCTTGTCTACCTCCAAAAACTGTGGCTGCAGCCCAGGCAGGATGGGGCAGCAGGTACAAGGCAGGTGGGGGTTTCATTGCAGGCCATTAAGTTTCAACCTGAAGCTGGTTGAGGAGTTAATTCTTTTTTCCCTGCTAAAAAAGCCTGTCCACAAATCCTTACGGCAGAGGGACTGGAAGAGCATTCCTCCTCAAAAGAGTCTTAGCAGCTGAACTTTGGTTACAGTATTTTCTAGGAGTATTTATCTGAGTTGGCATGAAAAAATAAATAATATTAAATTAAATGATATTTTTGATGCAATCATAAATCTGAAAATAATTCTTGCTTTCTACTACTGAGGCTGGAAAAGCGAACAACGAGAAATAGCGCTGATTACAAGGACTGTACAATAAGCTGTAGAGCTCCAGAAGGAAGTCTTGATTAAAGACAGCATTAAGCTCCAAGGAAAATGGAGACTTGGAAAAATCTTTCAAAACTTGTAACTTGAGAATGTTTGCCCTTATGGAAGGGAAGGAAGATGGATGATGCTTGAACTACGCCTGAAATAAAAGTGCCTTTTCCCTTTCCTTCTGATTAAAGCTTTTAAAATTTTCCTGAAATACTGTGATTGTGCTTAAACATATATTTGCTTTTGAAACCTGACTAGTTTCAGGAGGTTCCCTATCTTAATTATAGAAGCTCTGTGCTCAGTTTCTCATATCACACTCCTGTAGTATAAAAAGAGAAAGATGGAGCAAATCTTGCTAACCTCTCAACCCAGGAACTGAGGAATTTCTCAAACTAGTAAAATCTTTCAAACAAACTGAGACAAACTAGTTTCAAAATGAGGAGGCTTAGATATTTCCCCTTTCAAAGCTGCTCCTCATGAAGATGCTGGTCCAGCTCTTTCCTCTTTGAGGCTTCGCTCTAGTTGTGGCCCTGGCTGTTGTATCGTTGCACCTGCTTTTCTTCTTGATGTGCAATAATTTGAAGAACTGGAGATAACTGTGAGAGTACAGAAGATCATGGAAAGGTCAAGCCTTCATACTCAAATCTTGGCTATATCTGCTTCTCCATTTTATGCCTGGTATGAAGAAAGCTTCCTGAACAGGCTGGCCTTCCTTGCACCTGACTGCGTGGTCCTGTTGGAGTCCTACCAGGGACTGCAGGCTCAAGCCTCCCCGTCTCCTACATGAACTACACCTATCTGTACCTCAGACCGCATTTTGCTGTTCCTCTCTCTGCTCTATATTTTACGGGGTTTTGCCATACAGAAGTTCCTATCACTAAAGAAAAAGAGCTACAGTCAGTAAAGATGTGATATCCCATTCCCGGCAGCCCTTGTTGCTTCTTGGGTGATGAAAGGGTTTCACCTCCCTTTCCTCCCTGTAGACCTTCTCTCTGCCACCACAGCCTCCAGCCAGGAGGGCGGTGAGGGCCTCCTGTAGGATGTCCTGGCCCAGACCATAGCGGTTTCTCTGTGAGTGAGCCAAGCCTCCTCACTGCCCTGAGCAGAGCACCTCCCCATCCCTTCTGTCTGCCAAGCCAGAGCACCAACCAAAAAGTGCACTGGAGCAAAGAGGAAGCCCCTGTGCATTGACTGTAAGAAACACAGGCTGTAACTCTCTGCTTTCTGAATTAGTATTCTTACCAAAAAAAATCGAAACAAAAAATAACTCAAAAGACCCCATGGGCCTGGTACAAGTTCTGCTTTTTGTCTATTGCATAGAGCAGGCATATTCGGAGAGAGGGAAAAAAAGGAATTCTATTCAGGTTGCCAGTGAGTGGCAGCTTAACTGAAATATTCATGGTAGTCCAGACAATGATGATAGTGCTTACACTTTGATCAGCACCTTTTAATCTCTCCTATGCTAAATTAAAAAGATTTGTCTTCTTCATCTCCAGCTACTGGAGTTGGATGCAGTCTGGTGCCCAGATGACTTAAGTCTGGTGTCCTGTCAACTTTAAGGAAGTTTGGCTCCAAGACTACTTTGCTGTAACAGTCTAGGGCATAGAAAAACAATACAGACTTTGGATGCATTTCATTTTCATCTCTGGAGATCCAGCAGACTAGTCATGACTGTGAAAGTGGCCAGCTTGTAGGGAAATTGTCCCACATGCTGATCATATATCTGATGTCCAAATCCACTCAGTGGCATCAAAGGATTATCTGCAAGGAAACAAGGAAGGAAGTAAATCTGAAAACAGCTCTGAAACTCGTAAGCAACATCTGAAAGGGTTTGGCCCCCTTATGAACTTGCTGACAGTTTTGTCGCTGCAGTCTGTGTGAGAGCCATCAGAAACAGTGGAGGAAAGCAAAAAACTAAGACCAAAGTAGAAAATGGGATGCCTAGGTCTAATGAACTGAAAATGGAAAAAACTCATTTCCACAAGCACATCTGCACGATGAGCATTGAGCATGCCAAAGACAGAACGGAATGGCACATACTGAAGGAAATAGGCAGATTATCGGTCTTCCTTTAAGAGTCATTTTAGTGACATTGGTGCATCTGCATTTGAGTGACCATTCTCAGATATTAAAGTAAGAGTAGTTTCACAAGATCTCTTTCATGAGGTTATTGTAAACACTGAATGGAGAGTAAGTAGCAAAGCCCTACTTAGCAATCCTGAAAGGCGTTATTAGCTTGATTGTAGAGTACAAAGGAGTTAAGGCCTGGGAAAAAGAAATTATTTGTCTGTGGCTGAATTACAAGAGAAACTATATATATTTGGCCATTGCTCAACAAATTATGGGAAAAAGCAGCAAGGTGGATGTGCTTCAGAAACTTTTTTTTTATTTCTAGGAGTGGGCAGGGACAATCTGGGGTCCCCAGACATTGACTCCCATTGTTATTACTGTAAACTTCCTCTGTTGTCTTCTTCTGATCCATAAGTAGCTGCACAGCACAGGCTTGCTCATGCTCTCTCTCCAAATTATGTCAAATTGAACTGATTTCTTCTTAACATACCTTGTAAGAGGAACATGCATTTGACTTCACTTTGACTTTATTAAGGTGTTTGACATTCTCGGGAGCATAAATTTCATTGCCTTAAGATGATGTTATGAACAAATGGGGGCAAAGCTGTTCTCAGGGAATGATGATCAGTTCCCTGTCACATGGAAGAATATGTAAAGCATAGCTGAGGTTTGAGGTGAGTCTTGTTCCGCTTGATGGCTTTCATTACTAATGGCAGGTGGCTAGGTGATGGAGTAGAGTCCTTACCGCAATGACAGTAAGCCAGAGAGGGAAAGCAAGCGCCTCAGAGATGAGCTCTGGATTCCAAATGATCTCGACAAACTGGCAACATGGTCTGAAGGGAGCAGGATGCTTTTCAGCCGGGGCAAAGAGGAAGAGCAACAGTGCACCAGGAATAATCATCTGCAGGAACAGCGAGTGCAGAACTGGGTAGGCAGCAGTGTGCAGAGGGACTCATACTTCACGCTTTGCGTAGCGTCTGGGCAGCTGAATTCAGAGGGTGTGAGGTCCCTAACCCCGTGGTTAACTGTGCATATTGTAGCTGCTTTAGGCTGTATTCTCAGAATTACTTAGGAATCCAACTTCAGGTGAAATCGGTGGGAGTTTGACTCCTAAATACTTTTAAAGAATCTGGATCCCTGTTCCTCATCTGTAAAATGCAGAAGATAATACTTCCTTCCCTCACAGGTGCGCTGTTAGCATAAATAGGTTAGAAATTGTAAAGAATTAAGATGCTCCAGTAATGGGGATCATGTAAATACTTTAGATAAAGCTGTTTCTCTTTCCTCCTTGCACCTCTCTACATTTCAAATTAGACTAAAATTAATCCAATATAGCTTTCTCATCCTTACAGTATTTTTATTCAGGCATTTACATGCTTCACAGTGCTGCTTCTGGCACTTTTCTCCTTTAGGGCATGGCAGAGTAGCACTGTCTGAGAACTGTGGATAAAATGGGACAGAAAAGCTGAACGTGTTGATACCAAGAAGGTTTCTTCACACCATTAATCGTTGGAAAACTCCCAGAACTTTCTCTCCTTACATTTGACAGTCTGCTTTTCTTATGACTTCATAGAATATCTTGAGTTGGAAGGGACAGATTAGGATCATCGAGTCCAACTCCCAACTTGTGATAAATAATCCAAACGTGGGATTCCCCTTCCCAAATTACTTCCAATTAAATCTCTAATAGCCACCTTTTGGGAGTATGCATATACACTTTTAAGCATTGTTGGTCAAATCCTTGCTAGTTGCAAACCTCATCTTAGGCTGCAAGAAATACAGGCGTATTACAGAAATATGCAGCTCTATACGCCTCCTTGGATTATGCAGTGAAAGGTTCAAGCAGTTCCATGTGTGGTTCTTCAGGAGGGCTTGAACCTGCAGAGGACACCCAGTTATCTAGTGAGGAGATCTAGTGAAGAGAACAAAATGCATGGACAGAAAGTCTGTCTTAAGTATTTCCAGAATGGGACCAGATAAATATTCAAGAAATGAATGAAAGAATCAGTGCAAAGCCAAGAGAAAATGCTATGAGAAGAGAAGCCCAAGTCCATCTCCTCTTCTTTTAGGATCAGAAGGGTAGGGAGCTGCACTTGAACGTTTTGAAGTACATTTTGAATTATGGGACAGTTCAAGTTTTGATCCCAATGTCAGTTCCCCAACTGCTGGGGAGGGATGCAGGGTGGTGATGGAGCTTGCTACAAAACAGCAGTGTAAATTTTTGGTAGGGGTCTTGCATAGTAGCATGACAAAATGATTTTACTAGTTATGCATCTTCTGTTCATGACAGTTGACATAGGAAGCAAGGTGACCAATGGTGACCAATGGTAGTGCTACTCAAGTCCTGTCCTCAGTGGCCCTTCGGCGCTTTCTGTTCCACTCAGGAGAAACAGGTCGGACTGAATGAGGGAGGAATTTTATGTGGAGTTTTTGGCAGTAGGAGAGCAAGTGGAAGGGCTGGATGTACTTGAATCTGGAGCCAGAGGGACCGAAGGGAGAGTGAGAGGGAGGGAGCAAAAAGGAAGCTGTGTCTATTTGCTGGATGACTGAAGCGGTGTTGCCTGCAATGCTCAAGCAGGAAACGAGGTGTGTGTTGGACAGAAAAGTAAATATTTGTGGTGTTTTGGTTTTCAGGAGGGATAAGAATCGAGACTTTATAAATCTGGCGAAAGAATCGGGTTGCTTTGATGTGGAAGCGGTTCTGGTCTGTAGTGGAACTGACGTGTTTTGTAGTTTCCAAAATCAGCTTTAATAAATATATGTTTTGGGGTGGCCTATGGAGAAAAATATCTTCAGGATTTTAATATTCAAGGAGAGGCATGCCTGTGAGGACTCTTCAAATGAACCTGGGTTGCTAGGGCAGTTTCTGTGCCTGTGACTAGGCTCACTGTTAATACGGGCAGCAGGCAGAAGCCCAAGCAAGAGTGTCCGTGGGCTTTATCTTGCTGCCCTTTCACACTCTGACCCTGTTCCTCTGAAGTCTCGTTGAGTCCAGTAGCAGCAGATCCAGCCACAAGCAAGCAAGCAGCAGACCACCAGACAGAAGCCGCTACCCAAAGCTTTTAGGTCTTGCCCATGCTGGCAGGATATATGGGCGGCAGAGCATTGCTCATGCACTGCTTTAAGTTGTTTGCGACCAGATGTGCTCTAGTACTGTTTGGCTGCATAGCGCAGCTGAGGCTGCAGCCTTCTGGGAAAGCATTCGAATCCGTTGTTATTATAAATCCAAGCCCAGTTACTACGACCTGAGGCCGCATCGGGTTCACTGCCCTGACTGCACAAGAAATCCAAGCAGCACTTTGCAAGAAACACTTGCATGGCTTTTCCAAGTGGGTGCCAGTGTTTTAACGGAGTATGCAATGGTCATCAGCAGTTAGAAGATCAGGGAGATGTGGGGCAGGATGGACTACAACTTCTTCGTAACTTTAAATGGGTTTTAAAAGCAAAAATATAATCTTTCAACACATGGCGCCGTTGATCATTAGTGTCAGGAGTGCTGAGAGTACTACAAACCAAGGTACTAGGCTGTATTTTCTTAAATAAGTCTGTGCAAGGGACAGGAGATAAGAGGGCTAGGAAAAAAAATTGGAAACATCTCAGGAGCTTGCATATATTTTCTGAAAGAAGCTTAGGGAACTTCCCTCACAGAGGTTTCCATATAACTCCTGGTTTGATAAATGTTTTTCCTTAAATGCAATTTTTGTGTCATCTCTGATTTTGAGACTGGGACATGTCTGATGGCTGTGCCTGCGTGTTTGTGAATGCTCTTTATGCTTTCTCACTATACAATTGTGAAATGTCTGAATGTGCTTTGATTTGCATTATTTCTTTTCTGTCTTTCTTCCCATCCCAATTTTCAGCTCCCTTTTGTCCTGAGAAATTAAATAATTTTCTTTTTTGGCAGTGAAGTGACTGCCTTGTTGGAGTAAAGATGTCTTTTTTTAGCTGTGTCCTCTTGCTGCATCCCCCAGGCCAGACTCCCTGACAGGTCACCCTGTGACAGCACCGGAGCCCGCTTGGGAGTGGCAGGAGCACTGTTATTAATTGCAGGCCAGTGAGCCCCCCCAGTTCCCCCGAGGAGGTCTGGGCCATGCCACACGCAGAGCGCCTGTGTCAGGAGGCACAAGGCAGCCAGCAAAGAGCCCACAAAGCAGAGGAGCAGGCTCCCACTGCCAAATATCATGTCCTTATGCTCTGCGTGCCTCATCAGAAACCCTGCAGCACAGGCTCGGCATTCAGCCTTTTCATTGCCCTGCCACATCAGCAGGAGGTTTTCTGCCAGGGCCGGTAGCTTCCTACACCCCACTGGGACCCAGCACCCAGCCCCGGGTGAAGTGAGGGCTTGCTCTCCCCCTCTGCGGTGGGCAGGGAGCTGCCTGGCCGTGTGCCCCTCCGCGTTTCGGAGCTGTGGGAGCAGGGTGGCTGGCAAAGCAGCCAGAAGGGGTGCAGCAGGCAGCTTGGCAGAGCAAACCCATCCTGTGGCTCCTGGGGGGCTGCGTTGGCAAGCATTAGCTGTCCTCCCACCCCCACCCAGACACGGCCACGCTGGACGAGCCACAGCCCCTCCTGGGTTGCATGGCTCCCCACTTCTGTCATTCCCCACTTGTAGACTTGCTGTCACGTTGCATGTTTGGTTGTAGCCCCTGAGCCTTACAGGTGAGTCAGGGCTAGCCATTCTTGTGCTGTCTTGCCCCAAAACATACGGTCTGGTGAGCAGCAACAAAGTGCCTGGAACTGTCTGAAAGTGCCCTGCAGGCCTGAGCCATGGGTGCAGACGAGGCTCGTTTGTGGGACTGTGCTTGGGGAGAATTTAATGGTCAGTAATAGAAGAAAGATGGCTCGTGTTTTTCATACTGTGTGGGAGGTGGGCTGAAACAAGGTGAATGGAAGGCAGAGGCCAGACAGCGTTCATCCTTGAGTGCTGCTGGGCTCCTCACACCTACTGTGCCTGGCCTGTCTGCAGCCTTTTTGGCTAGCGGTCCCCTGCAGATGAGGGTAAGCCCTGTTTTTTGAAAGGATGTGGCAGGCTTCCCCAGCTCTTGCTTTCCCAAAGCCACTTGCTTTGAAAGCTGACCCTTGTGCAATTCTCAATAAGGACCATCCCGCCAGTGGGGCTGCTACCTGGTTTAAAGGGTGATGTCTTATGACCCCTGCAAAAGTCCCATTCCAGAGCACACTTGCCCACACAACTCATGGCATGTGCTCACTCCTTGGTTAAGAAAAGCCCGCAGCAGAACAGTTGTCAGATCCATCTGGGCTTTATGCTTATAGCAGTGTGCCAGAAAATGCTGCTGTGTTCACGTGTGCCGTGTGCGTTGTGTGCTGCATCAGCGGCGGCATTTCAAGTGATGGGCATGACTTGCCCTGGAGGTTGGGACGATGCAATCCCATGGCAAATGGATAGGACAGTAGTTCACAAAAATGTTGCTTTCAAAAAGTGCACAGAAAGCAGGAGAGCCTGTCATATACTGCACGGTTTCCCTCTCTCTGAGTTATCCCAGGAGAAGGTCAGTGCCTCTTGCTTCTTCCAGTCCCTGCCAGTCCACAAGAAGAAGAAACACAATGTGGGGATGGGATGCCATTGCTATGTCTGGATTGCTGTTGCTGCACAGTCGGGCTGTGCCTGTGGAAAGGGAGGACTGCCTGTTCCTTGTGCTGTAAGACTGGAGAGTGTGTGTCCCTGGTTGATGCAAACCCTGACTCTGACAAGCTGGGTGGTCTCAGTGGAGACTTTTAACCTTGCTGCACTTCTGCTTCCCCCATGTATAAAACACGGATAGTAATAATTAACTGTTTCACAGAGGTACTGTGTTTTCATGTCTGTAGAGTGCTTTGAAGGGGTAAAGTACTTAGCGCTATTGAAGCTTTTCAAATGCAGCTGTATTTCATTGCGTGTATAACAGAGAGTGATATATTGGTTTAAAAACTTATTTGAAACTCTTGATAATTAGGAAGTCGGGCAGAGGCAATTAATGCTTTCAGACATGGTGTTACTGCTCTTCTCCAAACTATAGCTCATTTAAAATGCTAGCCCTATAATTTATTAGCAATATTTAATACCTCAGTGACCATAAAACTTAGTGTTTTATTACCACTGATTAACATACGTTTGATGTTCTGCCCAGTGTTACACAATCCAAAACAAATTACTCTCAGGAAGCTGGATATTATATAAATACAGAAAAGCAATAAATAATGCATTGGAGAAACATTTTTCTGTGGGTTCTAACATGCCACAATCTCTTCAGATGACTTCGGCTTCTTAGGCAATTTCTCAGTCCTCCAGGAGCGCGCACCAAAGAACACACTTCACACCATGCTGGCTGCTACTCTTGCTGCCAGTTTGCCGGTGATTCCTGGCATCCCTTCAACCACTGATACCACAGGCTACTCATGCCCTACCAGAGGAAACCTGGCATTGCCTGTTTAGAGTGTCTTCAGTTATGATAGTCTCCTTAATAAGCTACAGATGTGTAAGAAACAGAAAGGCTCTTTCATATTTCAGGATGCTTTTTCTCCTCTTCTCAGTCTGGCTTGAAGAAAAAGAAGAAAAACTTTACAAATGCATTTATTATTGGTTCTCTTGAGCCCATTTAAGGCACATCTTGGATAAGAGTAAGGGGGTGAGGAGAGGGAAAGCTGACTGACTTAGGGATTACAAACTGTTCAAAATCAGATTTTTCGCAGTTAGGTTTGGTGGTGCAGCTGTGATAAGGAACCTGTCGAAAATCACAGCCTATCTGGTTAGATTTTCATTGACCATGCCCCAAATGTCTCTGCAAATACTGATGGTTTCAGAGAATCCAGCTAGGGCTAAGAAATCCAAATGAAATAGCTCCGGTTGTATAGCTAATTTATACCTGTTCAACCCCACAGTGTATATTTTTCTGATGCGGTCAATGCTGAACATTCCTGTTGCAAGGTTTCATGGAACAGTTGTGACCCAGTTGGCAACTTGAGACTAGGTATTAACAAAGAAGGTAGAAACTTAATCCTGATGGAACTGTAGATCCTGATAGAGCTGAGAAGCAGGAGTCAGCCTGATGTGAAATTCCCCCAGCCTGCTTGGACTAAGAGGCTGCTTTCTTGCTGGGCTCTTTGTTCCACCTCTCCTAAGACCAGAGTCCCCATTAAGACTCAGTAGGTGCGTTCAGCCAAGGCCCAGGCTCAGGTCAATAGTGCCTGCCTTCAGTAGTGCAGACTTGGGCTTCCTCTTCCATTTCAGAGATCTAGAATCTGCAACTTGTAGAAAATGAGGATTTTGCTTTTGTTTAAAGTTGTCTTTGCACTGAGGGAAGGGTGGTAAAATTGTTCTTCCTGTGGCAGTACAAATTTGTACCGCAAAGTCTTTGCTATGGACCAGGTGGATACTGCCCAGACACAAAATAAAATGTTGCTTGCTGTCCTGAGGCAATGAGATGAAAATGGGATTGCACAATGGCAATTGAAAATTTTGGTTTAAAAATGTTGAAAACCCCCCACTTTTGGCACCTTTGAAATGAAAGCGTGAAACCTGTCAAGTTTTGTTCCTGGCTTTTGAATGAAACCCATTTTTTGAAGGATTTCCTAACAGAAGCGTTGCCTACCTATTCATAAGCCATCTGACAAACCATTTCCAACACCAGACCCTAAACACCTCCCTCTTCAAGGAGCTTTCTGGCAGATCAGTACGTGAGATCAGAAAATGTAGTTTTTGGGACCCTGTTACAGACTGCTTACTACACTTCTTAAAGTTTTCACTTTTCCCTTCATATTGTAGCAATATAAACCAGAGGTTTGTGTTGTCACCAGGGAAAAGGGCTGAACTTCTGTCTTGCCGTGACCTTGCTGTGTGCGAACTAGAGATCAGATGCTGCTAACCCAGTCTTGCAGACTTTGGACGTAAAGCTTAGCTCTCGCACAAATGTAGGCAATTTCAGCCTGCATTTTCCAGTCCTGGGGAGTATATTCTGAAGCTGCCAAAAGCTAGGAATTTCCGTTGCAGCCAGTGCTAAGGTAGAGGACATCCAGCTCTTTCTCAGACTCACCCTGAGCCTATCTGAGAGATTTCTCTCTGTAAAACTCTTCTTGTGAACATCTGCTAATTTCTATTAGAAATATCAGGAATAAGGTTGTGAAAACACCAATTAAAAATTCACAAAGAATTGCTAGTGACTTGTTTAGCATTCGCTAAGGCAGATGAGAGATTTGGGCGCCAAAAGATAAAAGGATTTTGACACTGTGATTTACATGTTAAGAAGCCTCCCCCCCTCCCCCATTCTCTTTTTATTTTTTAAACTCCCCTTAGTCCTACTGCCCTGCAGCATTGCTTTTTGAGAGAGGCTAAAGCAACTTTGTATTTTCTCATGAGTGCATGTCAGTGCCTGTTCCTTAATTCTACATCTGGCTTAAGTGCATTCAGGTGACGCATAACTTTGTGCTTAGTTTTTTTCTCCTTTCTTCATTTATCAACAACAACAATATTATGTGGAAATCTTTTTTCCCTCCTAGTGTACTAGCCTGGAAAGCTGTGTGAGTAGCCCTGAAGTGAGCAAATATTGAAATATTAGACAAGACGGTGAGAGGAAATGCAATTGCCCTTTCATAATAGTTTGGTGATGAGTTAAGATCCCTGCTGCTGTTACCTGGATTTATACTCATCCATGTAGATGAAGCATACTACCAGTTTATACTAAAACGGCTTATTGTTCTTCCATCTCTCTGCCATAGCACCGATCTTTTTGTTCTTGTCACTCCCGATGCCTTAGACTACCATGCCCAAATTACAGTCTTTGGACCGCAAGAAATGGACCATGAAAATTCACTCAGCCACGACTGATGCTGGCATTCTTGTGAAATGGAGCACCAGGGACAAACTGCAGGAGCTGTTCTTGTCCTAGCAACCCACCCTAGTCTCTCTTCCCTCTCTTCCCTGCGGGAAGAGTTGCTGCAGCTCATCTGTGAAAAGCGCATGTACAACAACCTGTGAGAAGCATGTGCAGGGCATATCCCATGATATTCCCATCCCTTTCCTTGTCTCTGGAGTAGGCATGCCTGGGGAGGCTGGATGTTTGTGCCAGGCAGGAATGGTCATTTGCTCTTTTTCTCTATGGTATTGAGCTCAAAGGGTCCAGCTGAGGCCAGAATATGCTGCTGTAGCATGAGTATGTAATGCAAAACTGTCATCATCTGCTAAGACAGTAAGCATGGCAGTCCCTGGTTTTGTGGAACTTGAAAGAAGTCATTTTTGCAAGGAAAAATACATGTCTAAACTCATAAGAAGTATTGTTCCTACTGTTGCAGGAAGCATCCATTATCACCAGCCTGTTCAAACAACAAAGCCGAACTGAGCCTTCGTCAAAATTTGAACAGAACTTTTCTTGACAATTTGGAAAACAACATTTTTTTCCTTGGCTTTCTCTTTCCTATCTCTGCTCTTGTTTGCTTAGGTAGAGACAGATGTCCCTGAGCTCAGCAGCATTCATTTACTAATAGTACCTAAGCTACTGAATTAAATTCCTATTCAGCCTATAGGGAAAGAAATGCTTAATAAAGATCAGTGCTCATTTCAGTCATTTACACTTAATGCAGGACATGTCTGTGTTTGGGAAGGCAATGGAAAACAGTGAGCTTTATGCCACATCTTCTTTTCCCTTCTAATCTCTAAATTACTTTGTGCCAAGCTGTACCAACACCAAGGATGCCTTTTGCTTGTACTCTTGTGTATTCCTGGTTGCTGCAACTTTTTGGTCTTCTGCATAACATGTCCTGGGAGAGAGACCAAGAAATGTGTCAAATGAAATGTATGATAGGCTTCTGAAGTCAGCGTTTAGCCAGCAACATGAGTGTGTCCCAGATGTTGGAGATTAAGTAAGTACGATGGAAAAGTGTCAGCTGCCTATACCGGGTAGGTGTCGTCTTTTTTAAATATCTGATGATGTTGGCTACTGTCAAAGTCAGGCCGCTAGTCAGACATGGTATGGCTGTTCTTATGTGTATGGGTGTGCAAGGTAGCAGATGCAGGTAGGGTAACTTGCTAAAGGCTCTTTCTGAATGTTGGTACGGAACCAGGAATGGTGGCTGGTTTCTGATCTGGAGCTGCCTGCTCCAAATGCTCCAAGGGTCTCTGCCAGGTATGGTTTTTACTCTGGGACCCAACATATAGGTTTGTCTTGGTACTGTACTTGCCTATCATGCTACTGCTCAAGGAGGTCTCAAGAGGGCCCCAGACCTGGCCTTAGCTGGGGGGCAAAGCTTCCTTGCCTGTGAGAGGCTAAACAAAGTCAGACATCTTACTGTTTCGGTTATTCAAGGTAAAAGCTGTACATGGGTTGCCTTTTATGCGTAAGAGTAACAAGGCTGCTGTTTGGGTTTGCACCTACCTATAGGGATCTTACTGACGGTTTGCTTGCCATCCTCCACCCAAACAAGTGATGTGGGAAGTCACTTGGGAGAGTCAGGAACAAACCAGGTGCTGACATTATCTGTTCTTGATATCTCTTATGTACAAATATAAGCAGGAGGTTCTCCTTGAGTGATGCTGGCAAGCAAATTAGCTTTGAACTGTCTGCCCATTTGGGAGAAAACATGACTGTTCATTCCAAATATCTTGGCAGTATTGTTAAGGATGCATTTTATGTGTGAACCTTATGCCATATTCTATACATAACACAGACGTGGCTTTCCAGAAGCCTCTTTTTACAGGCAATGGGCTGCAGGCTATGTCATCTCCCAGGTGCATTGCTTAATGCTAATCTTATGAAATGCAGTGTTCACACATGCTTGACACATCTCTGTGTGCAAAAAAATCACCCCCTGAATCCAAACAAATACCTGTAAACAGCAGCAGCAAAAAAAAAAAAAAGTTAATTTGTCACCCGCAGCCCCAGTGCAATTACAGTGTACAAGTCAGACAGAATGAAAATAACCCTGAAGTCCCAAGCACCAGGGAATCTTGCGCTCAAGCCAAGTCTCCTTCCTGTGCCCGGCCTTCATTGTGTGTGTTCAAGTATAAGACTGAGCATTGTTAAAAGACCTTCTGACAAACAAACATGTTTTGTTTTTTTGGTTTTTGTTTTTTTTTCAAAACCCAGCCATAGTCTTGCAAAATGTCATACTTCAGGGAGCTTGAGCCACTATCTGGAATTGCTGTCCTTCACAGGGTTTTTTAAGGAAGGCCTTTTGGTCTCATTTTGTAGAGCAGATAAGCAACTGTTCCATCTAATTTGGCTTACAGTGCCACATAGACCACTCACATCTGCCCTGTATTTTGCAGCCATCCTAGGCAACATATTTTAAACTAGATCTTGCAATATGAAATGCGGGAAGACGGAGTACCATCGTCCCATTTTTGCAGTAACTGATAATACTTTTAACAAGGGGCTTCTTCAAAAGAGGCTTCCAGACTTAGTCTGGGATAAACCCCATGGGCAGAGCATCTGTATTCCCAGTGAGAAGGAGGGGCTTGGGCAATGTACTAATTTGTTTTCCCATTCACATCAAAATGCTGCCTCATAACCCAATCAAAGAAACAAACAGCACCACCCAGCAAATAACCTTTGCTGAAATGTTCCTGCTCTGCTTTTGGAAGTTGATTGAGTATGTTGGTGCCAGAGTGCTTGGCTTGCCTAAGTCAACACGGCAACCAGAAAGACATCAGGAAACTAGAGGCGGCTTCTTTCACTGCGCGCAAGCCAGCCTATTGCAAAAGGATACTTCAGTAGTCCTTTTGTGATTCCCTGGGCTAAACCTCCTCTGACATAGGTGACTAAGCAACTTCAGAAAGGAGGTGAACATCAGCAGTGTATAGGAAGTTCCCCATCGATTTTTGGGCAAATTAGGCCAGTATATTCCATGTATCATGTAGCAATTCACATGGAGCTGAGTTCTTCTTCAAAGCAGTACATTTTCAACACAAGGAACCATTTTCAGCCTATTTTATCACCCTCTTTTTTCCCCGAGCACACATATCCGTTAGTGCCTACTTCACTTGTAAGGGTACAAAATGGATGTGAGGGTGGGTTTTGCCCACTGAGTCAAAATGGTCATATTATCCCTGCTCATTAGCGAGGTAAGCCATTGTTAATGCCTGTGGAAGCTTTCCAAGCTCAATTAAGTTGTACCACTGTAAAACAAATGTTTTCAATAGGGCAAACTTCTTCAGCTCACATCCGGACAAAACCGACAGTGAGCAGTCGGCAGGCTGCCCATATTTAATTACATTATCCTCTGCCTGCAGTGTACCACAGGCCTCTGGAGGCAATCCAGGGCCATATTTATCTTGTTTGTATTTGCTTGTAATTTTTCATGATTGATTGAAGTTTAGGGAAATCATTATGTTTAAGATGCCATAGCTTTGGAAATAGATGTGTTAGACACTGTGCCTTGGCTTTAAGGAGTAGCACTTTGGTAAAGCTGCCATGGAAGAAGAGGTGGAAGAGGTTCCTGTCATTGACACCAACACAGATGCAATATGCTTTGTTCCCTTAGTCATCAGGTCTCATTTTTATGTGGCCTCAATGGATCTTGTTTGAAGTTTAGCTGATGTGAGAATGGGATTGCATTAGATGTATGTAGGCTTGAGGGAAAGATGGATGGCTTATGAATCCCAGGGGAGTGACAGACTGATGGGGGCAATTCAGACTGGGGAGCAGGTGTTGCTGCTGGCCCCAGCTATCTGTCACTCTCAGTCTTGGGTTGCTCCTGAATCAGCCCAAGAGCTATTAAAATTAACAGCACTGATGAGGGATTCCCAGTGACCACCATGTTCAGATCATGTTGGTTCCCTTGTGATGAAAATGGTAGGATTTTGGAAACTGGTTCCTGAGCTGCTGAGTTACCTGCGTGGACAGGATGGGGCCAGCAGCTGGGGATGGTAAGCTGGACAGGCACTCCAGCCTAACTTGTCAGTGAGCCCTGTAATAAAGGGGGAAAGAGAAGAAAGAATTGTTGTTTTGAGTTGTAACTCAGCCATAGTGGTCTGGAGTCTGCCTCCCAGTGAGCATTTATTGGTCCTTCATGGTTGACAGTAGAGAGACTCAAGACTAGACTTGCATGCATGCTGGAGTCTTTTTTTTTTTTGGTGAATATGGGGTCTCCAAAGGCAAAGCAACAGTGGCTCTGAATAAGTAGCCATGTTTCATCTCTGGTTAATGACACCATTGTAACTTGGCAGAAGTCATGCGCAGTTAAGCATTGTGGAATAGTTTGCATCCGTGTTTGAGCTGCGTTATCATCTGTTCTTCTGAATGTACAACTTTAAAAACAAAAGTCAGAAAAATGTTGATTTTTGTTTTCCTCCCTAGCCATTTTGGGGCTAAATTTTCTGATATGGGCTCAGTGGAAAATGTCTGCATGTGTAAACCCAGTAACAGTGCATGTACTTGCATGCAGAATCACCTAAATCACATGCACTGGTGTGCTGCTCCCTGGTCATTGCCACCTGTCTGCAAGAACTGCAGACTCCTTGAAAGATGTGTCCTTCTTATACTACCCAAAACAGTCTTGCTCTATTTCTGTCCTCTCATAGGTTAAATTGTCAAAAGGAGTGAATAAACCATGTAAAGGCAATTCCTGGCAGATTGTTATATATCTGGATAGGTAAAGCTGTGGTAGAAGGAAAAGAGCTTCTGAAACAAAGTTTGCCAAAAAGAAGGCTTCTAAGTTTTGAGCTGGAATTTGCCTCCGAACGGCTCTTAATAATGAAGGTCTATAATGATTCTGAAATAAAGTTTCCAGAGTTGTACATAATTTTGTTTATGAGTAGCCTGAGGGAGAGAAATTCAAGAATCCCTTTCTGGGTTTCTCAGATTACCTGAATTTCATCATACGCAATAAGAAAATTATTTTGTATTAAATATAAAAGGTGGTTTTCAACAGTTAGGACTTGCTATAACTTTATTGTGCTATAACTTTAAAATTTTATTGCGTGCATGTAAGAATTCCATACTTGTTTTTTCTTAGACATTTTGATCTTATTAGTAATATGTATTATAGTGCCATAGCACCATGTGATGCTTGCCAGGACCAGGGCATTGTATGTTGGTGCAAACGAAGCATGTAGAAAAATCCATTCTCAGCCCTACTTGATGTCTGCCTGCCAGTTTGCCTTTATTTGTCTTTGTTATGGGCAGTGTTGATGCACTGTCTCTTGTGCAGGGGATCAGCTTCAGCTGAATTCATAGAATCATAGAATCATAAGATGTTTTGAGTTGTAAGGGACCTTTAGAGGCCATCCAGCCCAACTCCCCCACAGTGAGCAGGGACATCTTTAACTTGATCAGGTTGCTCAGAGCCCTGTCCAACCTGGCCTTGAATGTTCCCAGGGATGGGGCCTCCGCTACCTCCCTGGGCAACCCCTTCCTGTGTTTCAACACCCTCATTGTAAAAAATTTCTTCCTTATATCTAGTCTGAATCTACCCTGTTTTAGTTTAAAACCATTACCCCTTGTCCTGTCACAACCGGCCCTGCTAAAATGTTTGTCCCCATCTTTCCTATACACCCCCTTTAAGAACTGAAAGGCTGTAATCAGGTCTCCCCGCAGCCTTCTCTTCTCCAGGCTGAACAAGCCCAACTCTCTCAGCCTGTCCTCATAGGAGAGGGGCTCCAGCCCTCGGATCATTTTAGTAGCCCTCCTCTGGACACGCTCCAACAGTTCCATGTCCTTCTTGTGCTGAGGGCTCCAGAGCTGGACGCAGTGCTCCAGGTGAGGTCTCACCAGAGCAGAGTAGAGGGGCAGAATCACCTCCCTCGACCTGCTGGCCACACTTCTCCTGATGCAGCCCAGGGTACGATTGGCCTTCTGGGCTGCCAGCGCCCATTGCCGGCTCATGTCCAGCTTTTCATCCACCAGCACCCCCAAGTCCCTCTCGGCAGAGCTGCTCTCAATCCTTTCTTCCCCCAGCCTGTATTGATACTGGGGGTTACCCTGGCCCAGGTGCATGACCTTGCACTTCGCCTTGTTGAACTTCATGAGGTTCACACAGGCCCACCTCTCCAGATGAATTCCATGTCAGCCTTCTGGCTAGGCTTCAGGAGGACTCTGAATGACACTTGATCCATGGACTTATCCACTGCACAGAGACAGATTTTACTTCTTGAGCATTAGCAAGTGTTCAGTTGTAAGCAGTGCCCATGTGTCGTTGACTTCAAAGAGATCCTGAGGTCAGTCAGAACTAAGTTTATTTAGAGTTAAGTGTAATGGCATGCCCCAATAACAATTGCACAGGATATTTGTTTAATAATTTTATTTATTTATTTATTTGAATTCATCCCACCTCTTTGAACAAAAGTTAAACCCCAGAACAGACTGCTGGGACGTGCATGTCCTTCCTCTGGAAGGACTGGACTTGCAAACCTTGGAATGGCTGTGGGGCTTCTGGAGCTTTCAAACTCTGCCCAGCTACTACAGAAATGCTACATGCAGAGAGACAGGGGGGTGCATGTGCTGGCAAATGGGGAGATGGCAGCAAAACAAAAAAACCGAGGGTAAACTCACCTCTTTGAATAGGTGAAAAGTGAATATAAACTATGTTGCACAAATTACTCTAATCCTCCATTATATCATCAGTTCTTGCTTCTGAACAGAGTTTTTCCAGCTGTCCTTCAGCACATTTGTGTATCGTTTGTGATCTTACACTGTTCACCTTCATCAACTGAGAAAGCTTTCCAGATTTCAAAACAAATACCTTAAAACCTTACTGCCGAGGAAGCTCACTGTCTAGAAGGGATTTGGGAACTTTAGTTATCCAAAGGTCAGCAGGCAGAGGAGAGAAATTTCTATAGCTTTGAAGTAACTTTTGCAAATGTCATTTTGTCCTTAGGGATACATGTGCAGCTTAACTGCAGAAATACTCCAGCTGACTTGGTATGAGCTAACTGGAAGCAGGGCAGTGCACAGTAGAGTGAGACCACATCTGGCTCTGTAGGTCATACTTTACCATAGTTATGGCTACTGAGCCTGAGCTAATGATCCTCGGGATCTCGTGAGTGAAGAGTCTCTGGCTGTGGCTCATGTATATTGCAGCTGAAGTATGTGGAGGAGTGTGCACTCAGTAAGTTAGATTTAGCTGAATTTACTAAGCCAGCCACGGGTCCAGCTATTTGCAGTAGGCACGGTTAGGTCCAGAAACAGCTGGTATGCTCCAACAACATCTCTGTGGCCACAATACCTGTATCCAAAAGGTGCTGGAGGAGATGTGTTGCTCTGAGGGGGCTGTAGATCAAGAAATCCCAGACAAATCTCTGAAGTTCTCAAATTCTACCTTGACAAGGTTTCCAGGATCAAAAAAGTGGATGTATGCAGCAGAGCTACACATTTTGTCCTAACTGCTTGGGCTATGGTGCATCTGGACCTGCATTAACACAGTTGGGTTTCAGGTTTGAATGCAGCATAAGGTATGAGGCTAGGGTGAAATATTTAGTACCTCTGCATGTCATTGCCCTGTGTATGCTGGTCAGGTATCTGCAGTAACCCCTGTTGCTGGAGAAATCGCATCCTAAGTCAGAGAGACGCTTTTAAAACTCTACCTGATGCCCACAGTTGTTATGCAAAAATCATGGGCTGGATTTTGTTCCTCCTCTTAGTGTGCCATTTTCCCTCCTTTAATCTGCTATAGATTTGCAGCAAGGGTCTGTTTTATGCCCAGTTCTCCAGCTGGGATGAATAAAACAAACAGAGGTCAAGTGACTAATTCAAACCCAAACAGTGCACCAGCCCTTCAGCTAGGGTTTTAGAATGAGCTTAATGATTTTTAACTCCTTGCAGTAGCTGCTGCTTTAAACTGTTCCCAGCAGGCTGGCTGTCAGGTCCCCCAGGCTGCTGAGGACCACAACTGGCCTGTTTCTTGGCGTTGGAACCATCATAGTACAAATTACTGTAAGCCCAGGGAAAAGTGTTTGCACTGGTGTATGGACAAGCGTAGCGCACAAGGCTGCATGTGCCTATTACCCAAATTACACCGGTGTCAGCATTTAGGGGGCACGCTGCTGGCGATTAGTCATTAAAAAAGCAAAGTCTGTATATGCGGTGAATGTATGACTGATTCTTGAAACTGAGGTGGTTAAGTGAAGGAGATGATTGTGACACATTCAGAAAGAAAACAGGTACTGCCTGATAAGCTGTTCTTTGAAACCGCAAAGGCGTGTGGTAGGAGCAAGGAGGCAGAACTAAAGCCGAGAGGGTTAGAGTGCTAGACAGCCGGCTGAAGCTGATGTTGTTGGAATTAGAGTTGGGAAAACAATCATCCCATACATCACCTAACCTCCGTCCCTTTTTGCAGGAGCCTGGGGCTTTTTTCTGTGCTCTTCTTAGGGTTCACTTCTCCCTCTCCTGTACATGGTTATCCAGAAGGGATAGGGATGATCAAAACCTTCTTCCCTTGCAATACTACTTGCTCCTCACATGGGGGGGGGCTATTCCCTGCCTGCTCCTCACAGTGAGCTCAGCGTTCCAAGGGGGATGAGAAGCAGCTAGCAGGCTGTCTTCTCCCAGGCTGGCCAGCTTCACAGGGAGACAGAGATAATCCTTTACCAGGATCAGTAACTGTGAGGCCTTGGAAGGGAAAATGCCCCTAGCGAGAGGGCCTTCTACATGACTCCCACCAGAGTGCTGGGTCTAAGTGGCACAGCCTTGTCCATAGCAACTTGTCTGTTCTAGTTTTATGTGGCTCAACAATAGAATTTCCACTGTTTCCCTTGCAAGACTCAAAAGAAAGCAGGTCTTACAGACCAGATAACCCTTCCTTATTCATGTGGAATAATCCCACTAAGAAGTCATTCATGGGTAAAGCAAAGAGAAGCTGTCCCTAAAACAGCTTTCTGCATATGTTTGAGCCAGTGGATTCCTGCATGTACACTGTCGTGTTTGTGGAGCAGAACAGAGAGGCTAGGATGTAACTTCTCAGCGATATGAGCAAAACACCACCACAAACAGCCCCCTTTGCATCTTTCTTGGTTCTACTTGAATGGAGAAGTAGAGCAACAGGTCATGGCATGAATTCTGTTTGCACAAGCAAGGAACAGTATCCCCCACATATAACACAACAACCTCTAGTAGGTGTTCAGACTGCATGAAACCATTAAGCCCTCTGTGCATGTTTTAGGTGATACAATTACCCATCTGAAGTAAACAAATTTGGCTTTTCTGTGGTTTGCACTCTTTCCTCTTATGAGTGGTGAGGTTTGTGACTCATTGGGAGCCCTGAGCAAGAAAGAAGTATTACACACTTGAGTAAAGACTTTGCTGAGCTTGGACTATCAGGTTGTGAATGCAATAATGGTCCCAGGCTCTGGAGAGAGGTCCCTGACAAACTGAAAGACAGGTGTCTTGTCAGCCGGTTGTCACAGCAGTTTCAACTTATCCTTGAGAATCTGCACTTCCAATGAGTCAAGTGCAGTGGTCTTGATAACAGAAGGGGCTGCCTTTGGCACAGCTCCGTAGCTTTGAGCAAATAAGCTCTCCTAGTGCAAAGGAATGCCAGGTAGATGATGTCAGAGATGAATGCGAAACCTGTTCCTGCTTGTATTGCAATCCTTCAGATAGATTGGGGTTGCGACGAGTGAGGCATGGTTTGATAACTTGTCCGATGGGACAGCTTCAGGGGAGCTGTGTGCAGCAGTCAGACGAGGAGTGACGTGCAGAACAATGAGGAGCCCCGCAAGCCTCATCAGCCAGTCTCCCTTAATAACAGCTTGAAAGGATTAAATCTTTGGCTGGTTGCACCTTACATTCAACCAGACCACGTGCTTGGAGACAGCACAGCATGCTGGTGACAGCTCAAATTAGTGTGCTTTTGGTGAAGCTCTTAAAATCACCAGAGTTAAAAGGAGATCTGAGTGGTCAGATGTGACAGTATCCAAGAGTCTGTTAAGTTTCATAGTTGAAAAAGAGCAGAGGCGGTTGCGCTAGCTGTTTGTGAGGAGAGCAAAAGCACCTCAAGCCTTGTCTAGATGAAGTTTAAAAGTGATTTCCAAGAAATCGATCGGTGTAGTCAGTATGGGATTTGGATCAGGATTTCTTGGGCGTTTTTAAAAGAAGTAATAACGGAGCTTTTGGTTATGTCAAGGATCTTGGCAAGTGGTTGACTTTCTCAGCTGGTGTCAGCTCTGGGCCATCAGATATAACATCAGGCCAGTGCTTTCATGCCCGTGTTTTCTTGGGCATGGTATATTAAGATAGCAAAAGTGTCAGCAAAACTGTCAGCCAGTTTGCTTGAGAACAATGGGATCGTGTCCCCATGCATTGTGAGGAGGCAGCTCATTTTGTCGTGTTAAAAATGGATTGAACTTCTTGGACAATTTCTTGGCTGGCTGTCCTCTAATGTCAGTAGGAAACAGAGGGCAGTGTTGACTCCTTGGCAGTCAGTGTTGCTACGTGGTTGGCATGAATCAAGGAAATATTCCAGCAGCAAAGCTTGCAATGACAATGAAGTAGCACAGTCTGGGATCACATCTGCAGCAGCAGTTTCCTCAGAACGCTTGTGTTAGGGGTTCTTACTGGCTTGCAAAAATGATAAGATTTAGCAAAATACTTCAATTCTGTGTTCATATGGATTTAACAAGGAGTGTTTTAAGAGAATCACAGGAGTGACTTGTGGCCTACACAAACCGCAAATGGACAACTGTATATGTTAACTATGGAAAATTCCTGCAAGAGTAGGAAACTCTTTTCTGTAATTCATGCATAATTTTATGTGTTGCCATTAAATCCCTCGCATGAGGCATTAGGGGCTTCATTCCTATGCATGACAGAAATGCGTCAAGGCAGTTAGACAGCTTTTCACAAATAACCAGAAGTGGTGTCTGTTGCTGTGAGCTACCACAGAGTTGAATGGAACTTGTCAAATAGTTTTGGAGGCCTCTATGTCCTGGCAAGTCTATTTCCATGAAACCCCCATGATGAAAACGTGGTGAAGTGCAGCACTCGTTTCCCTTTTCTGCGGTAGAAAGCTGTGGTAGAGGCTGAGCTATCCAAGGAACGCCTGTTCAGATTTTTGGCACAGGGGCTTAATGGATTGTCCCTATCAGTATCTGTGAGATTGATACCAACTGCAATGAGGCAGCAGTCCGAGAAGGATGGCACAAGCCCCACTAATTTTGCATTTTTCCTTTACAACTTAGATACTTGGTTTCTTAATAATCTCCACATTTCTTGAAGTTGTTCAGAAAAGATGTGACAGACAGACACCCACACCCTCACCCTGCCAGACAGAAACTTTGCTGAAGAATATCTGGAAAGCAGAATTTTAAGAATTCATTGCAAAATTACCTATGTAGCAGACATTCCAAATTGGAGATGCCTGAATCTGCACCAAGATGGTAGAGTCAGACTTAAAGAATAAAGTTATATTGCTAAGATTATGTGGATAAGTATGGTCCACTGAAAAAAAAACAGTGTGGCCTCTGTGAAGGGAAGCCTGATAGCATTCTGTGAGAGTGTCAGTAAGCCTGTGGATAAAGGGGATCCAGTGCACAGGTTACACTAGGATTTTCAGAAGGTCCTTGATGATGTTCCACACCAGAACATTTTAAAGACATAAAATTGCTGTGAGGTTAGAGGAAAGGTTCATTTTCAGACTGAAAGCTGATTAAGGGTTAGGAAGCTAAGAGTCACTTAGTGGCCACTTTTTGTGATGGAGAAAAGTCAGCAGTAGCATCCTTTTGGGATCACTGCTGGGACCAGTTTGATTCTGAATCTTCTTCAGTGACAAAACAGGGAGTGAAGAGTCAAATCTCTAGTTTTTGAACAAGCGGCTTGGGGGAAATCTAATGCTACACCAATGGCAAGGAACATCCAAAGAACCTTGTAAAACTGAATGAACAAAAAGGTGGTGGTTACACTTCACTTGAGGTAAATGTGAGGTAACTCATCTAGGACAAAGTGATCTTAACCAGGCCTACACTGTGCTGGACTCTGAACTGTAAGTTATGACTTTCATAAAAGAAATCTTGAAGTCATTACCAGTGATTCCCTGAAATTCTTGGCTTAATGTGCTGAAGCAAATAAAAAGCCAAGAAAATCGTGGACATCAGCAGGAATAATATTGTGAACAGGACTGAAGATGCATTTTGCTCTTATGTAAAACTGGTGTGTCCACATCCTGAATGCTGGGCACAGTTCTGGTTTCTGCATCCGCAGAAGCATATAGTGGAGTTACAGAATGCCCAGAAAAGGATAACTGGAATGACTGAGGCAAGAGAGCAGTTATCTTACAAGGAGAGATTAAAAATTATGAGACTCTTCAGTTTGGAAACAAAAAGGCTGAACGGGGATATGATTCCTACTAGAACTAGGAAGCACTTTGTGCAACTAGTATGGGATCATTTAAAAGACATAAATTAATCCTTGATAAGGCAGGTAATGAACTTTTGGACTTTCTTACCCAGGATGTTTTACAGGCACAGTGTCAGCAGGTTCAAAAAGTGATTAGACAGTTTCACAGACAAGACGTCTATAAACAGATATGAAAAGGAACAGGCAAGGATATACCCTTTAGCACTAACACTACTGCAATTCCTGAAGGTGTAAGAGGGAAAGGGACCGCAGAAAGTGGTTAGCATTACCTGCTCTCCCTAAATAGCATCCCTTGATGTCCTATGGTGACCCTGCCAATGATCAGCTATTTGTATGCTTGAGTTAGGTCTGATTTGATGACAATTTTCCATCAGCAATAACATTGCATGGCCAATTTACAGCAGGTGCTGATATGAGGTACACTTAAGATTGGTATTATTAGTGCACTTACAATTACCACACATTGCATGACACCATTTGGCTTATAACTTGGTACAACTGATGTAGCATATTTCTTTGTGAGGCTCGCTCTGGGGCTTCTTTGCCAATGAGATGGTCAAGTTCTTTGTCAGTCTTTGGGAGAAGAGGAAGAGATGATCTGTACAGACCAGCACATGCAAGTTACGGTAGTGGACCAGTGCTAGTCCTCCTTGATAAAGTCCCCATTTTCAGAAAGTACTTCAGGGAATTAAAGTTCTTTCTTACAGGCTCTTGACTGCAAGGAGGTTCTTGCTGGAGGAATTCCTTTTTGAACAGAGGCATAACGAAAACTTCACCTTGCAGTCATGACCCCTGTAGTCTCAGAGATACGATGGGGTGGTATTGACCCTACTATACAGGATGATGCAAAAATGAAGGATTTAAGGTGTCTCCATTGGCATTTGTCACCCCTCAGCTGGATCTGACTTCCATTTTGCAGCTTTTTTTATTAGCCAGTACACGTCACTGCTATGGACATGTAGTAAAAGTCTCCTCATTTTCTTGCTGAAGAAAATAAGAATAATTGTTGCCCTTGGATCAGAAGACTTCTGTGTTTCCCATGGTTCTTCTTCTTTCCAGAAATGATTCTCACTGTCTTGGAATGAGTGTCTTGCTAAATAAAGACTACCACAGATGTCCTCCCCAGCCTCAGCAGAGACTTGGGTGGTTGGTCTTGGCTGATGATACTGATGTGGCTGGGTTCCCAAAGTTCCAGTGAGTTTCTCAATGACAACTGTGATGACAAAATGTGCTTGTAGGAGTTTCCAAAATATGAATTTCCTTTATACATATTTGCATTCATTCAGAGCAAAAGGCCTTTTCCTGGGTGACTGCAAAGTAAATTGCACTAAGGAAGGAGATACACAAATCTCCCTCTCATCTTGCCTTCTCCAGAGGAGGCAATTTCTCAACAAGCTGCTGAAGTGTCATTGTTCAGGCAGTCTGATATGAAGCAGTCCAGCAGGCAACACAGGTGACAACAGCCACATTAGCTTTCTGATTTCACTTGTGAAATTGAAATCTGTGGCCAGTGACTAATGATGTAGTAGTCAAGAAATGTGCCCTCAGCAAGACTACAATTTCACTGTATTTCTCCATGTGAGGCAAAGCGAGAACTATGAGTAAACAAATGTCTTAGTCCCTCAGAACTACAAAGGGAATAGTCTGTTTCTGATTGGGACTTTCTATCTAGTTGGCTTCAAGATGATATAAAAGTCATGCATAAGAATCCCATGATATAGCTTGAATTCCTCAGTCTGTCCCAGAGTTGTCATCTCAGATTGCAGGAGGGCACGTTCATTTGTATGCTGCAGTGGCAGAGCTTTTATTGCAAGTGCTTGTGGGTTGAAGACTACTTTCACCTCTCAGTGGCTCCAGAAGTCTTGCTGCTTGTCCTTGCTCTGCAGAATCCAGTCCTGATGATCAGAAATTTGATGGCATATTTATGGGAAAGATTGCACAGACCTCAAGCAGCAATCAAACATAATTTTTCAATTGTCAGTACTATGAGTTACAGCAGTGAATGAACGGTGTTCCTGCATTCCCCTGGCTGTTGCTGAATGAAGAAAGAGGGGAAGGAACAGGATACAATATGATTGGGGTTTTTTTCCTTTGGTATAAACAAGAAACAGAGCACCTCAGATAGATAGGCATTAATGCCACATAAAGCTGAGGTGCTCTTATATTGCATACCAAGCATATATCTTCACCTGAGGGCAATGTGGAGAGACTGTGCACCAAAGAATTGATTATTGCTTCTTTGAAACTAGAGCAATTCAAGTGTGAGCCTGCTTGAAATGCCTGTTGGAAGCTTCTTTCTGACTAGAAACATTTAGAGATAATTTGTCACATTGATCTTTGCCATCAAGCCAAAGGATATAGAGAGATTTTAACCTATCACCTTCCAAAGGCAAGCCCAAAGGAGGTGAGGGAACTTCCAGGTTCACCGTATCCGTGAACAAAAGAGGGACCTACCATAGGCTTCTGTCACCTTCTTTCAGCCACAAAACTGGGATGGAGCAAAAGCAGAAAAAAACCCTACACATAAATGTGAGGTCAAGTGGTTTGGTTCCTGCCTAGCGCAGGAACCAAATCCAGCGAACATACAGCCACCAATCTAGTTATCTTCAAACAGTAGAGAAAATCCATTAAACAGAAGAAAAAGCTACTGTGAAAACACAGGCAGTGCACAATGACCACCTCTGGGTGTGTGTTTCTTAGGGAAAAGCACAGCCGTGACTTTACTTACTGACTATCTAGACTGTCTAACCATCTCTCTGTACTGGTAGGTCGTTGCACAGAGAAAGTGTGGGGGATGATGCCGAGAGAGGAAATAGGGGCAGAAAAAGCACACGCTTTATTTATGCAGAAAGAGTAGGCCCTCAAAGCTACAAAAACAGGCTAATTGTTTAATTTAATGGGAAGTTGTGGGAGAAAATGCTTATTGAGGTAAATTGCCACTGGGAGAACAAATTTAGAAATTTCTTTACTTAAGTACCTTGCAAATCTGGCTGATGCTGAAATACAGCTTTGGAGTCTAATTTGAAGACACCCATTTGTCTTGACCTGAAAGAAGAGTTACCAGACAATACCTAAAGCGCCTGCACAAAAGCCCTGGGGAAGCTTGTGTGCATTAGTTTTTAGGTAGTGCGGTTTTACAACAGGATGCGACCAGCCAGTTCTGGTCTGCACCTGACAGCCGTCAGGTGCTCTCCTTCCCAAATACCCACAAAGTCGTTTCTTCAGCTTTTGCTCCATGTGGTAGGAGAAAACTGTGATTAAGTGGGGTAAAAGTTTGTGTCTCCCACAATCCTGCGAGATTTTTTTTTAAAGGAAGACGTGGCAGGAAAGTTCCCAGTAGCTCACTGTAATGATTTTTATGTCTAGTGGTGTTTGTTTATTCTAAGCAGTATTACTTTCATCTGCTTAAAGGATGTAATAAACCCCCTTAAAATTATTATGGGAGCATCTACCTTGATTAGCTCTTGGCAGGCAGGACTGCCTGTTGTCACCACCCCCTCCTACCGCCCCCCCCAATGCTACCCCCCATAAGCAATACAATATTTGATCATTAAAGCCACAAGAAATATCTCACATTACTCAAATAAGACGGTACTTTCCATTGTAGTTTACCTCAGGCAAATTAAACAGACCCCCTTGAAACAGTGACAAGAAGAGTTATAGGAGCTTAGCACCAGACACCAATTACGATTTGAGAACTAAATGCCATAATTAACAAGACGTATACTTTAATCTCAAGCAACTCAAATATGTGGCTGGATAAAGAAAAAAGGTAAGGATAAACTCTGTAATTATAATAAATCGGTGTACTGAGGAAGTGTGTACCTTTGAGGTATATTCTTTTATTCTGCAATTAACTTTCAAGGGTTTTGCTAAATCCCACGCCCTTCCACACACATGTACAAAAACTTCCTTGCATTCTCGTTTTCTCCAGCCGTCTGTATAAGTATTTATTTCCACAGACGCTTTTCCTCCCATCTGTGGATCATCAGTGTGCCAGTAGCCATGCATGGTGGTTTTCTCCCTAGCTATGGACTTCTCAGAGATGCTCCATAAAGACCCACTTCGGCCTTCAGGAGCCGCAGCAGGAGGAGCAGTATTTGCTCATGCTGCTCGGCACAGAGCTGGAGCAGTGCTGAGTGCTTTTGAAAATCTCATCACAAACTCCTCTAGCATAAAGGAAGCCTCAAAGAAATACAATTTCTCACTAATATATAAGTAGCATCCATTTGTGTACTTGGCTTCACATTACTATCTGATAAATAAAATAATAAATGATAAATAAGTCATGCTCCTTCTATTTTGCCTTTAATATATTTAAAGGGCAGCCTAATGCATCCTTTCAAGAGCCTTATTTGTACAAACCTCTGCTTCTGCCACATTTCTGCCATCTGCAGTAGATTTCTAGGATCTATTAATAATAAACCATCCTGAATTTGTCCATGCTCTTGCTAACAAAGATAAGTGAGAATTCCTTTGCTTTTTAAGACAGAACAGTAGCCTCCTCTAATTTAGAAAATTATGTGCCAGAACGAGACAAGTGAAGAGGAAAGGAGAAGGGACTGTTAAAAGTGGAGCTTTGTGAGTATAAGATGAATGTGTCAAGGTTAAAGTATCCCTCTAATCCCAGAGTCAGGAAGGAAAGCTGCAGCTAATAAAGTCCATCCATGCAGTTTCATTCACTTGCATGCGCGTTACTAAAGGAAGAGATACAGCCTGGAGACCAATTACAAATCACTCATCTGATTCTTTTAATCCCTTTATTTCCATATCTGATCAAAATAAACATTTACTTTTTCCTACATCTAAGGAAAGAAAAAATCCTACATTTACACACAGTGCATCATTTTCTGTTATCGACATGCAACCTCATGCTTTATTCTGAAGCTTTTTGGTTCCTCTGGCTATCAGTTTCTCTTGGCCACGCGTGGGTCTAGACACATGTTTGTTCAGCATTGTTTTTTGATGGTTTGACATAGTTTGGAAAAATTTGGACCATAGAACTCAATTCTGTTAGAGAGCCCCTGCTTTAGATTGCCCCTTGGCAATCCCCAGTGAAACCAGTGCCTGGAAATTCAAAGGACAAGCATATGCACAGCAGCAGACAGAACCGATCCCTTCGTATTTTCTGGATATGCATTCTGTTTTCAAAATACCATAGTGTTTTCTAAAAATTTGGAGATTAGTTGTGGTACAGCTGCACTAACACTTTCGGCTACAGGCAGTCAGAGACAGCGTGAAGACGTTGCAGTATCTAGAGGAAAAGCAGGGGAGAAGACTGCATTGCTGTGGATCCACCTTTGACAGATCACGTACCTGGGAGTGGCGCAGGGCAAGGCAAGGGGGATCCCTCTCCTCAGCTAAGGGCATTTCAGCTGTTGGTGGTCATCAAGGAATGTAGTGAACAGTTCAGAAGCTCGAAGCAGTTAATTCAGCATTGTAAAGGACAGAGAAGGTTAAAACCAGAAACCCCTCACCTTAAGGGAGTTTGAGTGCCAGAGCCTGCAAACGCCTCTGTGTACGTGTTAGTGTTTGGACAGAGATAGCAACTTGTTAAAGAAGCTCCTGTCTGGATTGTAAAAAGATGGAGCACTTAATCGATCCTCTCACTCATTAAGGGTATATATCTTCATTAAGGATATATAATTTCATTCTCCATTTTAGAAATCTGCTCTCTGCCCTTTGTTGGCCCTTTGAGTGATCTCTTCAGATATGTTTTGTTCTACCCAAACCTAATTAATAGCATATATTATCTTCTTGGTTGTGCAGCGTGAGTGAACATGACAGTTACTTCTGGCATTCGGTGTGGTAGAACATGTATTTTATTCTCTTAATCATTACGCTCCAGATGCAAGAAATGCCCCACATCAATGAAGTGAGCTTCAGCATAAGCCTGCTGTGCAGGTGCTAACTCTGCAAGCTCTTTCTGCTCCTTATCATCTCATTCCTTCCCTGTTGTTCTTTCACTCCGAGGCTGCGTGTCTAATGCTGCTACCCAGCAATGAGAATGAAGTGGGTGCCTGCGAGACAACAAACCCTAAAGTCTGACTGTTGCACTGCTGGTGATAAGATGTAAGCTAAGATTGCATAACTCTTCCAGCAAAGAAGTCTAGCTGCGAGTGAGATACTCTGAGCAAAGCTCACAGGGTTTGATTCCGTCCCTAGATAGGGAGAGCCCCGGCGATGCTGAGTACGTTATCAGATCAACCACCTGATTTTACAAGATTTGCAGAATGCTGTGCCCTTAAGCTAAGGCAGATGCTGAGCACTGGGTATGCGTTGCACTTTCATTCAGTGGTGGCGTAATTTCTTAATACCTTACACTGTCACTCAGAAACCGTGCCTTGTGTTAGAGGGACTCATTGTCTCCATTGCTGACCAGGCTCTGTTGAGAATTCTGTATCGCGAATTACCTGGGCTGATGTACTTACACGACTTGCTTTAGAATCATAGAATCATAGAATCGTTTAGGCTGGAAAAGACCTTTAAGATCAAGTCCAACCATTAACCTAGCACTGCCAAGTCCACCACTAAACCATGTCCCTAAGCTCCACATCTACCCATGTTTTAAATACCTCCAGGGATGGGGACTCGACCACCTCCCTGGGCACCCTGTTCCAGTGCTTGACAATCCTTTCATTGACAAAATTTTTCCTAATGTCCAACCTAAACTTGCCCTGCCGCAACTTGAGGCCATATTTGGCCAGGATCAGAGAATAAATGATCATTTAAGTGATGTGTGTATGGAGATAATGAGAAGCAGTGAATGCCACTTAAAGCTCTTGCACCGTAGTTTGCTCAAATGTCTGGAGAATCACCCTCTCCTGATACCTACCTGCTTTTTTGCCATTTCCCTCTGCAGTATCCCAATGTACTGTGAGCCTGGTCCACTGGTTGAATTGGGTTTGCAGGAATTGTCAGTACTACTGAGCTAATCCATTTCTAGGGGAATATTGAATATCTTCATTAACTTCTGACAGTATTTTTCACTCTTTACTGTTCCCTGGAGTTTCACACTTCTTTGACAAGTATGAACCATTCCCTAATTTGGCATTACTAAGCCAGGATAATGTTACTGAAAGCTGTTGACTGGTTACTCTTCATGTGCTTATGTTTCTAATGTGTGTTTTGTGTTTAGAGAGGGAAGTAAAGTTTGCACGAGAAAAAGAAAATGCACACGGCTGGTTATGTTTGAATTTATATCCTACCCTGTTACTTGTGGGAATAAACCTGGTATGATTGTGGATGAAAGTTTCAAAACCACGTGGGGGATCTATTACTTTTGGAAGATACATGCCTAAATCTGTAAGGCTGGCTTGATGTTCTCAATCTGCATTTGCAAAAAGTGGCAGAGCTGGAGCTCCTGGTGACTCCTTTCGTTCTAGGCCATCTCTTGACAAAGGTTTCTAGGCACCCAAGCCCCTTTTGAAAGTGAGGTGAGGATCTAAAGACATTGAGATGTCTTCACACCCTGTCAAGCAACCGGGCAACAAGGTCTGAGTGGTCCAGATCGGTCTGCCCCTGGTGCAATAATTCTCTGCAAACCTTTCCCGTGTTAGTGCATCCTCACTGTTTCTGCCCTTGCTCTCAAGCATCTGGGTTGCGTCTCTATGCTGGACGATGTTAAGATGCTTTCCTAGTTTATCGGATCCATTGCAGGAGACCTTGTGAAAGGTCATTGGCATGCTCATGTGATTTTTGTCTGTATTGCAGAGGTAGTGATTCTAGAGGAGCAAAGGTAAAAGTGTCTACCAGTTGCCGGTTTTGGAATAAGACTTAGGTGTATAAATCATTATATGCATTTGAAAAGTTTTACTCGTGCTCTTATTTGTTAGAATTTCCAGCACACTTTTGAGTTTGGCATGATTTCTTTCCTTTGCGTGCATGAAATACTTGCCCATATCTCTTCATGTATCTGTATTTAAACATATGCTACAAATAAAGGCAGATTTGAGGGCAAACACTGTAAAATATTGCCTGAAGATTTAAGCTGCGATTGTAAGATGTTGCTCGAAGGCTCTGGACAATATTGCTTGAACAAAGGAACTCTTTTAATCCAAAAGGGTTTGTTTACTGTAATGACTCTCAAACCCAATCAATATTTGTTTTATTAACCTGTTGGGTGGATTCAGTTTAAAGTCTTACTGTAGTTTGTTTGAAGTGGTTTGTACTTGGAAGCTCTGTGAGAGGTAAACAATGCTGAGAGTCACAGCAACAGTGGTCTATTGTATGGAGTTATTCCCTTTTATATGGAGACTGCTGACCACTTGTGTTGTTTTTGAGGATATCAGCATATGCTTCTTCCCTGACACAACCTCAAGCATTCAAAAACCCCAAAGGTCGGTAAATATTTATCAAGATGCTTTAAAAATATTTTTCTCGCAAGTGTTTGCTGGCTCTGCTGTGCAGTTTTCGTCTCTTTTAATATTGCGGTACAGATGCACAAGGAGGTGAACAAGACCATTGTTCATGAACATCAAGAGCAATGCAGCTGTGCCTGATTATATTAAATCATATGATGACGTACCATTTTTGACATATGCAGCTTCTCTTTATTGTAAATTAATCACCCTAAGAATCTATTTTCATTAGTTAGAACATTAGTGTTTTGCCTCTTTATGTTTTGCATTATTTAGAATCATCATGGGCTGAGTTGTTTATTTACATAATTAACTCCATATGCCTTCACTATGTTCAACATATGGTTGCAACTATGCAGGACTCCTGTCCCTTTAAGAAGCTGTGCTGGCCCTGAAGACAAGCCTGGGAGATCTCTGGGCACCTTCATGAGCCTACAGTCTTCCCCACCTTGAGTGGCAATGTGGCAGCAGCTTTGGACTTAAAATACACCTTTCTTCTTTAATTGGGATAAAAAAAGTAGAAAATATCCATGCCTGTGATTGCGGGTGACAGCAATGCTCACCAGTGAGAGGTTGTGTGGGGAGGACCAAATGCTTCTGCAAAACCCTGGTATTGTCTTAGCTGCAAGGGAGCAGCCTTCTCAAAAGCCGACTGTGGCCTCAATTTGCTATGATTTTGAGGCATCTGTAGTCCTGCCAGACTTTCATGCTCAAAAATCCCGAGCTACCCTCCAACATAATGTGAGGTTGATGGCAAGATCATGAGATTTTAAAAAAAAAAAAAAAAAAAATCAGTTCTGTATTCTTTTATTTGCTCTTTGATGTTCAAGCCCTTGGTGGTTCCCATTTCCAAGCTTTTGTCTGAGAATAAGAACAGTAGAAACTTTGCTTTAAACAAAAGCTGAGAATGATCCAAAATTACATGATCTCCGGGACCTATGGCTTTGACCTTCCCCTGCATCCTGGATTTGAATATTGCAGCATTTGCAATCCCGGCTTGTGGTCACTCTCTGGTTGTCTCCATCAGTGCTGCTGCGGGTGTGCCTCGGAAAGCAGCCGTCCCACTCCTCTGATCCTCCATCTGCTCCTCAGCTGATCATCAAGGGGATGAAACCTACGTGCTCTGAGCTGGGGCAGGGAAGCACCGAGTGGGGAAATAAAGCAGCAGCGGGTTTGGAGCTCAGCAGGAAGGAAAACTGCAGACCTGCGTGCAGAAAACGTGTGAAAGGGAAATATTAAAAAGGGGGCAGGCAAAGATTAAAGAGAAGGAACAGGCAACCTAAATGCGGTTAGGTGCAAGAGGGGCGCGCTGTCTTCTTCAGTTTTTATTTGTTTCTGGGAAGTGTCACTTAAAGCAGCCTTGCTCTGGTATTGGTATTTTCTACGTCGTTATCAGAGTTTCCACGTATGCCTGCAGAGTGAACGATAGCACCCGAGCGCTGGCAGTGCCTAAGCTATCCAACTGAGTCTAAACATTAAATATAATTTGGGAGCATGGTTCCCCACTGAATGCTTCAAAACCGTGAAGGGTGCTTAAAGGTGTGTTAGTTGGGGGATGTAAAACTCCCCCGTGGCTATTGCTTCCTTCTGATTTTATATTCTGTTCTGTGAAAATACTAACTGCGAGTGCTCCAGATCTGCAGCACGTATGGCGGGTAGTTAGGAGGGGAACTCGGTACAGCCAGGGGAGCTGTGCCAGCCACCCTGTCAGTAGCGGAGCGCTGCTCTGTTATTTACCAATTTTATTCCCCAAACCCTCAAAGATTAGGGAAGAATTACTGCCCCTTTCCAAAGGATACCGACACTCAGGCAGATTAAAGACCTTGCTCAAGGTTGCACACGGGGTCTGTACTTAACCTGACAAATGAATTTAAGCCTCCTGGGTCCTAATCCAGAGCCCTTTCTACTGGAGCTAGGATAAGTAATCTGAGCTCTTGGACTGGTGTGTGGTGTGAGAGTGCTTTTGGCAGGGCTGGCAGGCAAAGGCGGTGGCACGCTGCCGGCACAGGATGGCCAGCACTGGCTCCCAGCTGCGGGGTGAGGTGAGTTAGCACTGGAGCGGCCCTCTTTGCCCCCCAGTAGTAAAGTGGTGGGAAGCCCAGAGCTGTCGTATTCGACCTTTGGAGTTTGCGGGGCGTTTCCAACCCACCGCCCTGTTGAATGGCATCATCACAACCAGGGACCTGAAATGTGGTTAGTGCCCCAGCCGTGTCCTCACCTCATATCACAGCGAAAAGTAAGCGTGATGCTCACAAAAAGGAGATGTAGGACCAGAAAGGAGCTGGGGATGAGTTTAGGTACAGTCTTTGTGTCTTGTAGCTCTGCCCCTAAAAGGGTTTAATATGCAGTTAGTAAACACAGTCAGTTTTGGCACACTGCTCTGAACCATTTTTTTCTATCCTGTACTTAACTTACATATGAGTGTTGGGCAGATTTACCCCATCTATGACTACAGTGAAGTTACAAAGTCTACATAACTTCTCCTCCTCCTCCAATGTGTGCTGCATCCCTGAGCTTCCAACCTGATCCTCTTTTGCTTCCCAGGGTTTAGTTCCCTTGTAGCGTTGCAGTGCCTTTGCAGGCTTGGCTGATAGACTGCTACAAATGTCCACAGAGAAGCATCCTGGATCCTCAAAGGATTCACGTTGCTCAAGCGAACCCACTCTAACAGCTTTAAGCAATTGGTAATTGTCCTCAGGCTCTGCCCCTTCCAATGTTTGCCACCCCAGAGACTACAATAAGGCGTACCAAGCATGATCTATGGTACACGTTGGCCAGGTGACGTTGTCCTGGGCTAAGTATTGCTGTCGGTCATGGGCCATCTCACATCTACTCACAGAGAACACCACAGTGGACTGTAGCATTAAATCCTCTCTCTGCAATTACACTGAATGCTATTCATTTTGGACAATGCACAAGAACGGGTTTTGTTATTCATTACCAGGTCCTCTGAGGATTTGCCTTTTTTTTCTCTCTTTCTTCTGGTGATTGTTCTAAAACCCTTGAATCTTTAATTAGAATGAAAATTTGCTTTATTGCTCAAGAGTCTCAACAATATAGCAGTTTGGATGAAATGCTCACACTCCAGACACTGTTCAGCATGCTCCTACACTCTTCTCGCCCCACCACTCTCCCATGTGCTATGCATACGGGTCCACTTCTCTTGCCCCCCTGAAATAAATTCAGACCCAAGACTTCCACGCTGAGAGATGCTGTGCAACCCCCACTGCGTGTTCAGATACCTTCTCCACCTCCAGCTTTCTCCTTTTTCTTTGCAATTGCTCCGTGTAGTCTCTCTTTTTACCCCTCCCCTCCCTAATGCCTCCCGCATTGGTGTCCTGACGCTGAGGTCCTGACACTGTGACTACCACTGCAGGAAAATGAGCAGAGCGCTTATTTCTCAGTGTCTGGGTTTTTCTCCTGGCTGGAGCGGTAAGAAGAGCATCCCTCGAATGCTGACTTGTTTTGGACTTTCAGAAAGAAACACTTTTCCAATGGACTTGCACTTAGCATTGTGAACCTCTGTGTAAATTAGTCATTTAACAAAAGAATTATCTTTACTGGAAGCATATAAAATATTTTCCTTCTCGACAAAGCTACTTCAATAACTCTGTATCACTTCATTACCCAGCCTTTAGAAGAGTGCTAAAGCAGGTGATAGTCCCCGAGTCCATAGGTCGCTTAGCTTTTCTCCCCTGACACATAAGGATTGCTCATTCCTCAGATACTTTTTTCCCCCCTTCTAGTAAAAAGGGACAGGAAAAGTTGAAACAAAGATGACTTTATTCCTGTTTTCTGCTTTCTCAATACTTTTTGTCCAGGGCTTAAGTGGGAATAGTATTTTAAAAAAAAGCAGAAAAAAAGAAGTGTGATTGAGTACAAGCTCCTGTTTAAACAGGATACAAGAGGACTTTTACAGAACTAAATATAAGGATCTTAACTGAAAAGGAAAATTGATTTAATATCTTGACACAGCCTTTTTTGTTATTTGTTTTTACAAGGGACTATTGATGTGTGTGCATGATTTCTTAGCCTTACATAAGCGACATGCTTTTTTGCATCTATAAATATTCAGGTTAGTGCATGAAGGGCATTGATTTTATGGGTGATACCAAGTCAGACATTTGTTGCAGAAAAGCGAGTCAGATGCCGCGATTGTTTGTTTTTTTTTTTTCTTTTAAATATGTAATCCATGTGTTTCCAAACACTTGCTTTGTTGTTGAAGAGATGGCCGGAAAAAAGCTCACCAACTCGTTATTTCGCCCAACCAGGCTTTTACCGTCTTGGCATCCAGCAGAAAGATGAGTCTGCTCATGATGTTTACCCACCTTGGGCTCGTGTTTGCCTAATATATATGAAAGGGATGCTGTTCTCATCAGGCAGGCATTCCGGAGGAAACACTTGCAGAGTGGCAGCCAAGGGAGGGGAGCAGGGGATGCTGGCTCCCACCCACCCACTGCCGGCTCCACGGCTGGGGTCCCAGGGGGACACCCTATGGGCACCAGGGGTGCTTGGGATTTAGGGGCATGCACCAGTGGTCTTGCCAAAAAGCATGGATATATGTTCTTCCTCGTCGATTCTAATTTTTCCAGTCTGCCTTGGTATCTGCTGTGGTTGATCATGGATATTACTAACCGGGGCTCACAAGTGCTTCCTCTTGGCTTTTACTACTGTTCTGCATGAGCTGGGAAAACTGCTGCGCTTACTTTTGCTTCGGCTTTCCCATCTGCGTAACACGTGCCATGGTTGAGTAAGGTTAATAGGAGGCATAAATAATGCCTAAATAAAGGCAAATGACCAAGAAATCCTGAGCTCAGATCTCCTGATAAAGTTGTGCTACTTAACGTCTGAATTGCTCTCGGCTTTTGGTGCGGCTTTCCTGGCCGGCTCACTGCACGCCAAGCCGAAGGCTGTGCCTGCTCCCCAGGGGAGCTGTGCTGCATGTGCCCTGGCCGGAGCAGGGGGTGTTTATTTAGAGTTTAAAAGTAACATTTGGCGGGTGGGAAGGGGCGATGAGGGAAACAGATTGGGGCAGGATGCTTCTGTAGCAGGGTAGATAGGTTGCTTAAAGATGCGAGGGAGCAGCTCGCCTGGCTTGTGACAGGATAGGACCTAGGTGCTAGGAATACGCCCAGGGCTACGGCTCCAGAAGTAGAGGTGCTTCAAAGCAGAAATCATCTGAAAACTGAAGCAGGATTTCCCCCGACATAACTGAAGGACAATAATGCCTGAAATTCTTTGCAGAATAAAAACCTAGCTGACAGATTTACGCGGGAGTTGTTTTAGCTTTTGTCATTCTGGGCAGGAGGCAGGGCCGCTCTGTAGCCTCCCACGGGGACGTTTGACGTGGGCCGCGTGCCCAGCATCCCGCGACAAGAGCGCACGAGTTTGTCACAAAATGGTCCACTGCAGGAAGCTGCTGGTTTCAAAGAAAAATCATAGTCACTGTGTATTTGCATAAGGCAGAGCTCAGAGATCTTGTGGTGAGCAAAAGTAGAAATGTCTTTCCCCTAAACACAAGCAGCGCTTGCTAATCAACTGGTGTGCTGAATTTTTAGTCGTAGCTCAAAGAGACCTTCCCAAAGAACCATGTCAGCCTGTTAATAACATGAAGATGTCTCCTAATAGACCGGTCGTAACTGGGTCCTGGGTTAAATATACTCAAAGGCCCTCAGGATATGATTAAAAAATTGTAAAAAAATGCCACCTTCAGCTCCAATTCTGCCACTTTTCTGTCCTGCATCTCCTAAAGAAAGGAACAGCAATTCAGAATTTTCTTCCAAGTCTCATAAAATTTCAGTTTTCAGTGCCTATTGTTAGAAAAAAGGGCTTAAGTTTAACCACTGAACAGATACGGCTGTGAACAAGTCCAACTTCCCCCCATGTGTGCCTTGGCTCTCACCTACTACCTGTGGCAGGCTCCACACTGGGTCTCAGCTGCCTTGGCAGATGCCTGGTAGCATCAGCTGCCATGTGGGGTGCACACCTACCCCAGTTCGTGTTTTGGAGGGCAACAGGCAGGCATGGGAAATTAATGGGTTTTGATCTTAGTTTCACTACCGGATTAGATCTCAGCAGGCTCTTAGATTTGTGCCCTGGTTTAAGCAGGGCACCCCATCAGGTGGTACCTTCCTCAGCACAGTCTGGTGTCAGATTAGAAAGTCAGGCAAATATTCTTGCGGTAGTTTATGGAGGCAGCCAATCTCTCTGACTGCACTGAGGTTTCTCATACGTTTAGGGACTTTGCCTGATTTGGGCCCACAGACATTATCAGTTCCCCGATCCGTTATTTCTTTGTAAATCCAGTAGTAGTCTGGGGAGTTGTAAATTGTCATCCAGAATTTCTACCAAGTCACATCTACCCTGGATTACTGCTCTGTGTTTTTGCAGATCTGGCTGAGGGTGAAATTTGAATCTGAGCAGCTGCCAAACAGGGCATCTGTCAAGAAATTTACATACTGTTATATTTCTGTAGTTCTGCACTCTATGTAAATAATATTTGCCTCCTGGCATCTTCCACACAGAACTGATTTCCTCCCTGTGGTTTCTTGCCAGAATCTTGGCCATTTCAATAATCAAGACTCTCACTGAAACCTCAGAAATGTTAATATGAAAAAGCACTAAAATCACAGAACACCGCATGATTATGACTGTTCTAAAAACTGTATTAAGTATCAAACAGGCCATGGCTAGCAAAACACCTTATTGCCTTGCCCCAGCTCTGCACCCCTTCGTAATACAACAGATGGAAACTGGAACTACACTTGCTTAGTTGATACTTGCACTCTAGAGGAAGGTGGAGCTCCTTGGCCAGCATGACTGTTCCAGCTCCACTGAACCCGGCACCAAAATAAGGGGATCAGGGGATGCGTCAGAGCGGTGAGAGGATAGGCTCGTCACCCATTTCACCGATCCGTATGTGATGCTGAATATCCCATAGCCCACAGCCAGCTAGTATAGTGCTCCTCTAGCTTAGCTCAGGAAATAGCAGCAACCTGAGAGTCAGGAATTTATAACCAGCTCCCTAAGGGTCTCTTTAATCTTGATCCAGGAGGGAATGCGTCTCCAGCCTTTATCAGCAGAATCTTCCCAGGCAGGGTCTGATTCTTGTCTCTGTGAGTGCTGTATCAATGAAATCATATGTACATCTAGGCGGCTAAATAAAACGGGGCCAGGGAGCAAGCTGGACCACAGATTGCCTTTGCTGCCTAATTATTAGCACGCTCCTGACACGAGCCAAGGAAAAGTGTACAGGAGGATTAGTCCCAACTGCAAGTATGGGGAACACCGTGCCGTTTGTCTCCTTCCAGCTTCTGTGGTTTGCTTACCTCCATCCATGACACCATCCTCCCAGGTTTTGCACCCTCAGGAGGCCCCCTCATGCCTGCCTGGCCCACGGCGTGCAGCATAGAACCTCAGCATCTTGTTATGAAATCTGGTAAGCTGCAACGCGTTATTGCACACACTTTGAACTGAAATAAACACATGAAAAATAGTAATTATGTATTAGACTGCAGGGCATCTGTGGAGCCTACGAAAGACTCTGGCAAGCGCTACACTGTGTGGTTAGGCCATAAAAGGTCCCTGAGCCTGTTTTATTAGCTTTATAGGCAAAGGTGCTGGCATTAAAAATTGTGTTACTATGTTTAGCATGCTCTAGACAATGTAAAAATTCAATGAGCTATGTAATCCACAGAAAAACCATCAACTCATCACCGTGTCCAAAAACAAGGGTTGTGCAATATCTGTGTCTCGCTTCTTTTGCACAATGTTTCGTATTCTCCCCCATGTTAGCTACCCCAGTAGAGGCCCATTCTGTTTTCAAAGGAAAAGATATTTTATTACTTAAACACATAAATCGCAATATTATCTTTTTATCTTGATGAACTCTGTTTTCAAATGAACACATGCATGTCCGTATTAATTGACACTCATTGAAGGGGAATTTGGTCCTCGTATTTTTGAAGCTGAACTGAAAGGCATTCATAATTCATTCTCATTATCAATTTAGCTTTGCAGGAGAAAAAGTATGAGAGAGAGGAGCTGCTTTGCTTTTTTCATGCCTTTTTGGGAAAGACACTATTTATATGTGATTTGCAATGAGATAGAGGGAGTAAGTGTTTATAGAGTGAAGATACAGCGAATACCTAGACAAACTTGAACTGCTTTGAATTACAGCACTACAAACCCAAAGCAAACCCACTGACTCTTAGTGAAGCTGCTTTGGTTTTAGAGGGCTAGCTTTTTCTGGGCTGTTAGAGTATAGACCAGAGGGTGATGAGAAAACCCACCATGTTGTGTCATACCTTAGCCACGTCTGTCTGAAAAGGAAGATTCATTTGCTTAAAAATCTTCTTTCTGAAACTTAGCTGGTTTGGGTCAGCTCAGCCGAGCCATGTGGCAGTGTCTCTCTGACATGTTGTGCCCATTTTGTTTGCGTGGTTGTTTTGTGGTGGCTGCAGCAGAGCTCACCCAGCAGGCAGGGGTTGATGCACCCTAATCCTGCATGCGGTGCTGGTGCTGGTGCCGGCAGACAGTGGGGATGGCAGGCTTGGGCAAGGCTCTGCCCTAGCAGGGAGCATAGAGAGCCCCTTCACCTGTGAAGCCTGAATAGGCAAGGCACCGAGCTGGGCAAAGGCGTAACAAAAAGCATTGGAACGGGCTGCCCAGGGAAGCGGTCGAGTCCCCATCCCTGGAGGTATTTAAGAGACAGACAGATGAGGTGCTTAGGGACATGGTTTAGTGGTGGGATGGCAGGGTTAGGTTAACGGTTGGACCTGATGAGCTTAAAGGTCTTTTCCAACCTAAACAGTTCTATGGTTCTATGAAAAAAAGCAGGGGATGTAAGATGAAAGCACATTGCCAGTTTGCTCCACAGGATCTGTGCCCATGTCCTGCCAGACATGAGTGGGATGGGGAGATCCCACCCCAGCAGGAACACTGAGAGCAGCAGTGCGCTGCATTGCCATGGGATGGATCAGCAGTAGACTTGGACAGGATCTACTTCATTTGCAAAGTGTTTAAAAGAGTCTGATGGTAGAAAGATTTTTACGGTGGCCTCCTTCCCTCCCACTTTGAGATCATCCCAGCCTGTTGAGCTCTGGGGGGTGGCAGATGCTGCTGCTCCTTGCGTGACTTCCCAGAGTGCGGGAGTTTTGCTGGGGTTTTCTGGAATGGGGGTAAGAAGCGTGCTGTCTTGCTGTTCTATGATTATATTTTTCTCCAACAGTTGTTTGTGGTAGATTCACATAAAGCAGTGAACAACTGGCCCTCATTATTTTTATAAAAACCTCTGCTTAATCATACTAGCAGAATCACTCAGTCTTTCTATTAATTGGTTTATTTCTTCAAAAGGGATTTTATTTATTTCTGCAGTTCCCCTGTATTTTCTGTGTATCTTCTGGAGCAAAAAGAAATCAATTCTGTGTACAAGTTGCTTCTTTCAAGACCTCTTTCCTTGTTTAAGTGGGCTCCAGTGTATTAAGAGCTGAGCTGGATGCCGCTGAGTTAACAACATTCCCAAACCTATTCCTTGGGTGTTTCTCTCCATTAGCTAGGTTTAGGGAGTTGCCATGGAGGTGTATTTGCTGCCAGATGAGTCAGAATTATTTAAATATGTCTGTCTGAATCAGAAGGTTTTATTCCAAATTATGAAAGGTGTGCAAGCCTTCATCTCTGAACAGCCCCTGCCCCTGCAGCTCCCTTCCTGCCGGCTTGCTGCCGCTTTGTTCTCAAGGCACTTTCCCCTTTCAGATCCTCTCCTGCTCCAGCGCCTTTGCGGGGGTGCCTTCCCCGCTTCCTCCAACTGGAATTGAAGGCAATCAGCCCTTTCCACCACTGACCTGGTGCAAACCTTTGAAATTGGTGGAAATCTTTCCATTGGCTTCGCTAAGTTGTTCTATTACCCACGCCCTGCTGGCCACCCTTCAAGGGAATTAGAAGTAGTTTCAGGGTTTCTCCCTTCTGACTCCCCAATAAATGCAGAATGACTGGGATGTCCCCTCTCTTCCTGTGCTTTTGGCCTGCCCAATTTCTGTGTGACCTCGTTCTTCAGAACTGGGCTCTTCTCATCCAAGGGAATGTAAACAACTAATTGAAAGAGCGATTTAGGGAAAGATTCCCTTCGCTGGGCATTGCATCCATGGTTACCTTAAAAATATGCCCAATAAATCACAGGCCTGAGTGGAAGAAAGAAATATTAATAGAAGAGTGATTTTATGTGCTGAGAAGCCTCTTTCTTCTTCCCGAGGGCTGTGAGCTGGAACGCATTTGAAATTCTTCTGTAGCTTGTTGACAGCAGAAATAAGTGCTCAGACCCGACACCGACAGAGCCCCATGCTGTTGTGGGCTTGCAATCGCAGCAGCCCTCTTTTGTCTTAGGTGGGCTTTCCTCTGTCTACAGGAACATTACATTTCCCTGGGCATCAAGGTGTTTAGTGAACAATTGTTACCTATTTTCTTCTTATTTTTTCCACATCCTCTGAACTCTTTCGCTATCAGAAAAGATCCTATCAGTTACCCCTTTATGCACACCCACATTGGTTCATCTCTGTAGCAAGTGGTATTAATTGCTAATGTCTGTAGAGTTGCACGTACAGGTATGAAGACCAAAATAGTAAACAGATGTCAAGCATAATTATGATATACATGTGTGCATGTCTTCATCTGTACAGAAAAAAACAGCTCCAAAAATAGTCTGGTTGTGGTCTTAATCCAAATTCACTTCACCAGCCTCGGGTTCTTGCAGAGCCACTTATCTCTAATTCCCCATTACCTCAAAACAGGGATTTCCCATGTTACTTTTTACAATGCCAGAAGCACTAGTCAAATGGAAATAGGTCTGATGCAGACATATGGAACAGCATGGCCTGGAATTGCTTGCTTTTGGCTGTGGGCAACCTTGCTTTACCTTTACGAGAAAGTCTAGAGGAAAGCAAAATCATTAAGAGTCTGCAGGTACAGCAAGGTGAACTCTGTGGTACTGAAGGCACAGAAGGGCAGACGCTCAGCTGATGCCACTATTCCCAAAGTTTTTCATTAAGGATTTGTTAAATTAACCTCTTTTCCCAAACACACAATGTTTCAAATTGCAGGCAAGACAGTATGAGCAGCAGGAGCAGCCCCTGATTAGACCAGGTGCATGCTCAACTCTATTTCTTGAACATAGATTTTGACATAATATATCTTCTGGTTAACTTCTGCGCAACAGAAGGCTAAATGCAATTTTTAATTTTCATTCTCAGCAAACCGATGGGGTAAGGTTTGAGAAGAATATGTCTACCAGGCTTTCTTCAGAGACTGTCCTAGGCACATGCATCTTGTCTACCTCCTACAGTTTGTGTTGTCAGTGACATGTGTTTCTTTTCTGACATAATGATGATGTCAAAACTTGTATAAACCAGGTTCTTACCTCTTTTTCTCGGTCGCATTGGTCTGTATTCGGGGCAAGCACTGTTACTATTCATGCAGAGTCAGCCATACTAGCAGAGAGAGACTCAGAAATTGGTGACAAACATGTCATTAATATGCAGAGCCAGAGGCACTGGAATATCTGTGGATGTGTACTAATTTTTGATTGTGCTTTCTGTTGAAAAGGTATTTCACATCTAAGAAAATTCTTTGCTCTCACAAAGGCTCACTTCTATCAAAAAGGTTTGTATCACCAAAAAATGCCATAAAATTTAAAGGAACTGAGTGACAAAGTTGTCACTCTCAGGAAAGCTAGGAAGAAGCCATGTCAACATGATCAGTCTGTGATTATTCCCATTTGCACAAAGTCAACTAAATAGTTAATTGTCCAGCAAATAGTTAATAGTCCACCAAATGTCTTCCTTCCTTGGTAGCAAAACACTCACTGTGCCACCTTTTGCAGTTCCCTCAAATGTGATTTCACCCCAGTGTATGAGTTCGAAGTGCTAAGGAGAGAGGCAGATGAGGTATTCATCTTGCACCATATCCCAAGAGGTCTGAAGCATTTGGTCTCATAACACTTGCAGCCTATGTGGTCTTGGGGGTTGGGATCCTCTGGTTGTTTGGGAACGGGGCTGACCCATTTGTCCTTCCTCGCCAGGATGTGACTGCCTGGCTGCTCGTACAGGTCTTGGCAATTATTGCGCAGGGCAGGTCTCCTCTAGCAGAGCTTTCCGTGAAGATGTGGAACACCACAGCCTGAGGCGTTTGCCACCACGATGGTCTTTTTGTCGATGTCCTTTGGAAATGGCTTCCTGCATGCAGAGTATCCTTCATATTCTACTGGAAGCTGGAAGCTTGGAGAAAAGCAAGCACAGAAAATTTAGTAACTGCCTCCCCAGATAAACACAAATATACCACTTTCATAGATTTGTGGTCAAAAATCAACTTTAACTGATACTTACATTGCTTTTAATTTACTGTATTCACCCTGTGTAGTGACTTTTGCTTGCTGCTGCTGTTAACTATGTTAGGATATCATCTTTTCTATTGCTCTTTACTGGGCATAGGAAAAGTATGCAAACTTCTGCACTGAAAACATTGAAACACATTTAGAGGAGAAACAGACTAACTGAAGGCCTCACTGCCACCCAGAAAGGTTGTGTCACCAAAATTATTGTAAAATTGAAGGGAAACAGCTTTTTAGTTTGCTTCTGGTCTTCACATTAGAAACTTTAGAGGGATTTGAGTTCACACACCTACCTGAGCTTTTTAAATGAGGAAACTTGGCTCCCTCTGTAGTCAGTGAGGAGAAAGAGAGAATCATCTCCAGGTAGGAGTTCCAGCCCAAGGAATCAAAACTGGCTTATTATTTTCCATAAAGAATTAGGCATCCCGCACCATAAATACATGTTGCAGCATTTTACAATTTGCTAATGCCTTCGTGCATCTTTCACTTACTTAGTTTCTCACTCACTGAAAAAAATCTTGACAAAAATATTCAGGAACCAGAGAAACTTGCACACAGGATTTTTCACATATTCTAAGTTCGGGTCTTGTATAAATCTTCCTCTTCCGAGAATTTGGATTAATTATTCAAACTTTTAGAAGAGTCAACACTGGTCTCTGAAACTGAGCCTTATATCTAGTGTCACAGCCAATTAATGCAAAACCCCCACAAAGACAGCTCATCTATGCTATTTTATCTACCTGAATAGGATTTCTGGTAAGAGTTTCACACACAGTTCTTTAGCTTTTTCCACCTCTTCTGCTGATTTGACATATAAATATCAGCCTATTTACAGTACACACAGAAGAAATTTTGAATATTGATGAGGTTTTCCTCTGCTTTAAATGTAAAGGTGTTTGTGCCACATGAAAGCCTGCTTTCCCTCTCCCTTTCTAACATGTTACTTTACACAGAAGTTAAATGACTTTTTTCTTAAGTGACGAATGTGACCAAAAGGTTTGAGACCCTATAAATCAAGCAAACATGCTTTTAAGTTGTTGTCTACCTTTTGCAGTGTGAGTCAGGAAAAAAAAAATCATATTCTCTTCCACAACAATGTAGATACAGCTGGTAGGACTGGAAATATGTAATGAAAAAATGTAACACCTGTCCACCTTGCTCTGGGGCCAAGCAGGAGCCTTCTCAGTTTGCTCTTATGTTAGTAGGACATGGGAATTACTCATCCGCTGAGTAATTGGCATTGCTCTCAGAAGGTTCTTCCTTCTTTCTCTGAGATACACACACACACACAAACAAACTGGTCTTTTAAACTGCTAGGATTTCTTTTGAGATGAGAAGGTATTTTCACTACAGTATTTGACAAGAAATGAAAACAAAAGTTCTCAAAATTTCTTTGGAAAATGTCATGGTTTTTAAAACCAGTAAAAATAAGTTTTCTTTTTTTTTCCTCTGAAAATTGTTTTCAGGTTCTCAATAAAAATAAAAAAAAATGCATAAGCCAGTATTTTTCATGAAAAAGGATCTGTCCCTATCCAGAGTTTGGGGTGGGTTTTGTTTGTTTTCTTTACTTACCGGTCTGATAAACCTGATAAACATTTCAGGATGTTTATTTCAACAGATGACAAAACTGCGTAGAACAAGCCCTGCCATTCTTGTCGTAATTTTCTCCGTAATATTACTGACTTCAGCAGGGCCATTTGATAGTATGGTTAAACTGAGTGGAGATGGCATATCCTTCTCCCAACAGATGTTTTGTCAGATCCATATCTTAAATCTATTACTTTTTACTAAGCTAAATTAGCATTGCTGATTCATAAATGCTTAGCCAAGTCCAAACAAATCTCCCATTTATCCTATTAGAAATTTTGCTCTGCTCTCGGATTTTAAGATCATTATTCATTAAAAGGAATGCTTAACATTAGTAAAATATGTTTTACTGACTAGTGCTTTTGGAAGGGTTTTTTTTTAACAGAGTTTATAATTTAAGAACCGAGTGTGCACATCTTCCAACGTATCTTAAACTTTGCTTTGTAATTACTACAAACTCACTGAGAATTAAAAAAGGGGCATCGGGAGCTAATATCAGTGATGAGAAGGATAAAAGCAGAAACCCAGCAGCAAACACTCTGCCTGTTTGAGCCAGAGATTCGAAACTTTCCCCAGCTTGTGGGTAATATCACATTTCCCCCTCCTCTGTCCCCACCCTCCTACTGAGATCAAAAGGCAATATTCCTGCCTCTTTGTAAGCACTGTGCCATCTGCACAGCTCCATTTGTAGAAGCAAAGTCCGACTCATCCTCTGTTTCCTCACTTAGATGTATGATACAGCCTGTGCTGCCAGAGAATCTGATGTGGCAGGAGCAGTTTTCTTATGTGTGAGCCTAACAAATTGAAACCTGCCTTCTGTGCTCAGTCCTGGTTGAAACAGCTTCCCACAAAGTCAAGCATCAAGATCACAATCAGTGTTTTGAGGCAAAGTATGAACAATGCATGCTTTTTTTTTTTTTTAAATGCCACAACTCTAGTGGACAGAAATGATGTTTATTAAATATTTGTGGCCTGATATAGTTGCCTGCTCTTTTACTATGCTCAGGAAAGGTAAGATGTATGGAAGCCACAAAAAGTGTTCTTCAGGTGGTAGCCTCTCCACCGCCATTCAGGCACGCATTGAAACCCAAGCTGGCTGGAGGCCCAGCCGTCCCCGCAGCATGGCAGAGCAAAGCATCCCACGAGTATTTCCAGCCCCATCAGTAGTGCTGACAGAGGATAGAGGGTGCCCCTCTTGAATGGTTATGGACCAAATCAGCTGGAGTAAAGAGTTTTTAAAAGGAAGTAAAAATTTTAATTGACAGCTGGGTAGAAATGATTTCTGAGGTGGCCAATAGCCAGAACTGCGCATTTGGAAACATGGATTCTACTGGTTTTAAAGAAAAAACCTGCAAGTAAAACCAATGGTTATTCAAACAAAGAAAAAACCCAAAAGAAGATATAAGAGGTGGGGCAGGAGAACAATGAGAAAGTTCATAGCAATTTGTGTCACTTAGGAGCTAGAATTTTAAGGAATGGAGGGGGAAAGGGATTCTTTCTAGAAGAAAACATGTCTGGTAGGGATAACTCAGGAATGATTTAGTCTCTCTGGAATCAAATTAGTGTGAATATATTAAAAGCATTGCTAATAATGCAGAAAAGATAAGAATGCTCAGAAAATATTTCACTTTTATGTTGGGAATACCCAGACAATATTTCGCTTTGGTGTTGGGAAGATCCAGATAATGTCACCATCTGTGTATGGAACACTTATCACTCCAACAGTAGCTCAGGAGAATTTAGTGTTCAGCAGAGAGTCTGAATGCTGGACATTTTCAGCCCACAGGTCTTGTCACCCTGCTCTGTTGGTGAATCCAGGGTATCTCTCCATGTTTTCTAATGCCATGGGTCAGCATTTGTTTATATGTGATCCCTTCCTGGTGTTGTCATTTGGGCTCTCGGAGGACTTCCCACGGCACTGCAGCCTCCCAGGTCAGCCATTCTCTTTATCTCAGTGGTTTCCTGTCTTTTAGTGGTCTTGATAAATCGGTGACATTTCTGGCTTCAAGTTCCCTCCTATGAGGAAAGGTTGAGGGAGCCGGGCTTGTTTAGCTTGAAGAAGAGAAGACTGAGAAGGGATCTCATAAATACTTACAAATATCTTAAGGGTGGATGTTACAAGGATGGAGTCAGACTCTTCTCAGTGGTGCCCAGCGACGGGACAAGGTGCAATTGGCACAAACTGAAGCATAAGAGGTTTCAGTTGAACATGAGGAAGAACTTCTTTACTTTGAGCACTGGAACAGGCTGCCCAGGGGGGCTGTGGAGTCTCCTTCTCTGGAGATATTCAAAACCCACCTGGACGATATCCTGTGCAACCTGCTCTGGGTGAACCTGCTTTAGCAGGAGGGTTGGACTAGATAATCTCCAGAGGTCCCTTCGACCCCTGCCGTTCTGTGATTCTGGGTTTTGCCTTTTGCTGCTTCACAGATGAAAGTTCAAAACCTTGAAACCCCCTTATGCTGCATTTCTTCCTGTGATCTCCATATCACGCTACAGGTTTTGTATCTGCTTGAATTACAGGAAATATATATCCACATCTCAGAAAGTACCCCAGAAATATGGATGTCAATAAAACCACGGCATCCAAGTCACAGTGGTGCAATCCTGTCTGAGACCTTGCAGAGTGGCTCCAAGGCTATGGAGCTGGCTGTGGGAGAATGAGGTGTGTTCACTATCCCTCTGTAGCAGGAATGCATGGCTTTGCAGAGACTGAGGAGACAGCCCACAGCCTGTCATGAAATGCCTCCAGCCAGCAGCAGCAAAAGCTCCGGGCAGGCCTGGAGGTGGGCAGTGAGGAGCTGCAGTCCACTCGCCCTGCGCCCAGCCAGGGTCTGCTCCAAGTCAGCTCCTGAGCCAGGCCCTAAGCAATACCAGTCCTCACTGCCCTTCCCAGCAGCAGAGGTGTCAGTGGCGAGAGGACAAGTGCACCCACACCTCAGATGAGCTGTTTGTACATCCCACTCCTATACAGTCATGCGTGAAGGCTGTTATAGCAGGCAGTTGCAGATAGATGCACTTCCCATGCATCTTCCAACTTCCACCACTCCAACCAGGAGAAAGCCTTGTGTGCAACCCACTACCTTTTCCCAAGCCTGGCTGAGACAAAGCCCTCCTCTGAACCCTGGCAGAGCAGAGAAAACATCACTGCTGTACATATGTGCAGTAACTGGCTTGCCTACTACCCAGTTTTTCTTTACTCAGTCATGGTCTGTTACACACTGGGTCTGTGCTTGGTTTATGCTATCAACAAATTAAAAAGGGGAAGTTCATCGGTGGGGTTGTACAAATTGTCCCTTGACTCAGCAGGAACATGAATAAGCTGCCTCTGTTTGAAGAGACGGGCAAACTGTCTGTCTGTTCCTGCCCCTGTTCATAGAGCTCTCGAGAGTGTAGCGTATTCAACTGTTGAGAAAACTGCTGTAAGGCCTTTACAACACAGACAAGAGAAAAACCCATCTGAGGTGTGGTATTTTGGTTTAGTTCTCTGCTTCAGGCAACTGGCTGCAGCCAAAGATACCAGAGCCACTGCAAAGTAACTCATTTCTTGGTAGGAAGCTGAACCCACTACTGCTGCGCAGCACTTCGTGTGAAACTCAGATTGCCTCTTTCCAAGTAGATGAAGATGCCTGCCTGTGCAATGAAAATCTCAAAGTGGCCTCACCTGTATGGGGTGCATAGAATGACGGATGGTTAAGGGAATGAGATTAACAAGCAGTCACCCAAAATCTTCTCCTGTGGCCTGCATGTGAAATTTCTCCTGGTTTATATAGAGAGCTGGAGATGTTCGTGTATCAATGCAGTAAGATAATTTATTAAACAGCACAGCCCCTGCCTGCTGAGCTGTGGCCAGAAGCAGTGTGCTCTGCTGCAGCAGTCTTCTGAGGGGCACGCTGAGGTCTACGTCCTGCAGGACCCGGAGCTGGCTCCTTCCCTAGCCTCTCTTTTGAAGCAGAGCAGTAGTGCAGGAGACCACCACCTGTGAAGAAGACCACTGTTGCCCACCTCCAACACTTGGTCATGAGCCACCACGCATACACCCATTGTGGGATTTTATTTTTTTTTTCATGTGTCAACAGGGCTTCTGAGCCTTCAGGTTGCATTGAGTTGTATTTTCAAGTTCACTTCAAATGGAAAACTTAAATGCTGTTGAGCTTAAAGGAAACCCCTATGTAACCCAACAGCTGGCTTTTTAAGAAACTGCCCCATATTTTTAGCCCAGGATCCCCTCTGTGGGTGACTCTTTCTTGGGTTTTGATGTTTTACCTTCGTTTAGCTCCACCAACATCAGCAGAGTCCTCTTTTTTTGCCCAGGGGAAGGCAGAACAGGACCCAGCCTGTTCTCCCCAAGAAGCAGAGGAGGGAGCCAGTGTACTAAAGCGCTGATTATTTCTCTGGCTCTGTATGTTCCCTGAGAGAGCTGGAGACAAATTCATACACACAAGTTATTTAGCTGCAGGTAGGCTATGAAGCTATAAGGAAAGAAAAAAGTTGTGGAGGGGCGGAAAGAAGATAGCAGGTGATGGCTTTTCTAACAGCAGACTATAAAATTCTACTGTATTTTGGGATACATCTAGTGTATATTACAATCAGAAAAATTTCTCTGCTCTAGGCTGGTCAAGTTGTTCTGGAAGAGAGCGTTCGATAGCTTTGGCTCAGTGAATGGATCGCTTGACTTTTGGGCAGCGTACAGGCAAAGCAGTCATCGGTCTGTCCCCATGTACCATGCAAGCCTACCCCTTGTCATTCTGATGTGGCTATGGAAGGGCATTTTGGGGAGTGCAAGCCACATAGCTCTCTGCTAGTCTTACTGATTGCTGTGTATGCATGTGAATCCTTCAGACGAGTAACAGCTGAAAGAGTTTTGTTCTCTTCCCATTAAAAATAAATTGCAAAAATTGTATTGATTTCAGTGCAGGAGGATTGGACCCTTAGCCTCTGAGAGGATATTTAATATATTCTGTTACTAGCATCTTAATGGGATACAGCTATACTATGCTGCACGTGGCGCTGCATATGATACAGCTCCCTCAGGCTGCTTGACAATGTGCTCTTCACTTCAGAGACTAGTACATAAATACAATTTACATGCTCTGTCTTTAGTCATGCCGCAGTTTTGTCAACCACATCACATTTTTCTGCCTCAGGCTGCGGTGTGTGCTGTTAACACATGTCTCCGGACTCAGGTCAGTGAGCGCAGGGACAGCATTGCATTGCTTCTGCTTTCATGGGACTTTCCTAGCTTTTCTTGTCATGCAATTAACTTGCCTCATTCCTCTTTTAGCATTTTTTCCCCCCCTACCACACAACATATATAACAACTCCACCTTTAAGCTCAAGTAGACACCAAGGAGAGAAATAGTACGCAGTGTTGAGGCCTCACCTATAGCACTGAATTCTGCTAAACCATGCTGATTTCCAGCTGCTGAAGATTTAGCACATGACGATTAGTCTCCTTAGCTCAGTATTATTACCCTGAATTGGAGTGTAACAAAGCAAAATCCAGAAGGGCAAAATCTATTTCTCTTAGAAGACACTAAAGCTATATTTCATGTAAATACCACATAATTTTTACAATTTATTCTACTTTCCTTTATTTTTCAAGTAGATGTAAAAAACGCTGAAATTTAGGAAAAATGAATACTAGCATATGACTGTTCTGAGTAAGTGAGATCTACTCATTCTCTTTCTTAAATTGCCACTAAATCTACTCATCTGTCTCAAATTTTCTTCCAGAAGATTTTAAACCTGTGCTTCCTTAGAATTGATAGAAATTTATGATAGGTTGAAATCTCGATTAACATTTGAACTCCTAAAAATTAACAAGGAAAAAACCTTTGGCCACATTTTCAGAAATATTTTCCTCAGCCATAGAGCTGAGCAACAGCTTTCCAATTTTCCATATGGAATTTCATAAAAAATGGAGAGGGGGGAGGGGAGGAACCATCAATATCTCTTTTGTGTTTAACTAACACCCAACACGCTGCAGCTGGGGAGGCTGGATGGAGTATTGGGGCAGGGGGTCTTTGCTGCTCCGTATGTCCATGAGCAAGGTTTCTCCCAGGATGCCAGCGTTATTCTGAGATTTCCTTCCCTCTTTCCTTGGACTGATTTCTCCATAGCCTAATGTGTACAGCAATGAAATAGATGAAAGCTGACCAAGGGCACGCAGAAGGCAATACAGCTCTAACTGCAAATCCCTTTTCCTCCATTCTTGTTGACTGACCCCACCCTTTAGAAAAGCTTTTCTCTAGGAAAAGCAAAATCAACATCAGACTATGTAGATGCATGACTTGCTTTGTCTCCAGCTGCAGTAGTAGCTGGATGAACAAAGAGGCTGCTCGGCTTCCTTTATTTTCTGGATTCAAAATGGAGAGTACTTTACAATAACACTTACTTCTTTCATCTCGGAAACACACCTTCGTAAAGAAAGCGTAGATAAATAGAAATCACAGCTATGTCTCTTTCTGGCCTCTTTTGTAAAAATTCAGTGGCATCACTTGTTTCTAGTGTGAGCATTCATTTCTATCGTTGTAGATCTTTTAAATCAAAAGAGAATGACAGAAATGTTAATGGCAAAAGGGAGAAAGGGCTTATCTCTGAAAAGTTTCTTTCTCCACTACTCATCAAATTGAAATGTAAAAGACAAATTGGTCTTCAAAACATAGTTGCAGCTGAAAGGGGCTTAGCAGTAGGCATACACTCACAGCCAGATTCGGGCCTCCAAATACAGTTTATGATGTACTGTACTGATGATGATGATCACCGTATCCCTCTCTATTTACTACTCTGCTGTGTTTTTGCCTGGGGTGGGGGGTTAGACAAGCTTCATTTTTCTGTGAGAGTTTTAAAGGTTGTTGATATTTAAGTAGGTACTGAGGATACTACTAGGACTTTTTGCTGCACCTTTAGGGATGTGTGATTCACAGGGAGGGAAAGGGTGGCTGACTGAGCTTCCAGCGACAGCTCCTAACCCCATCCTGGGCTTTTCTGCAGCTGCTAGCCTAGTTGGGTGGCCGCATGGGGAGATCTGCCCGTGCTGGGGTAGCCATGCTTTTTACCTGTGGGCTGCTATACTGCCTTAGGTTGCTACAGCCTTAGCACTGTGGCCCTGCCTTGCTCTACCACCACATGGCTGGTTCTGGTCAGGGAACTGTACATTTGTAGTCTTAAGTTCCTTCATCGGTGACGTGCCTAACGAAGCCTTTTAGACACATTTGTTGTCACATATCTCTTCCCCCAGGCAAAGGGGGAAGATCTCCTTATGTGAATACTGGACAGTACAGTGGTTTTTGCTTATAAGCAATAGTGTAACTTTATTACAGCCCACGCTGTCCTGATTTCTCCTTCTGCGCAGATAGCTCAGCGTAAAGTGTAAGCCTCTCTCTCTGCTCTAGGCACTATGTAGTTTGATTACAGCCGTGCAAAGCCACATCCCACTCCCAGGGGACAGCTGATGGTACTACAGTTGTTAGTTCAGACCCTGAAACCCTCAGTTTTGGAAATGGCGCGCATAGACTTGCAAGAAACAAAGGGAGAAAATGCCACAAAATACTGTGGGGTAAACAGGATCTGGTTTGCAGAGGCTGACTAGAGACAGCTCTGCAGAGGCACTTCCTAAAGTCACAAATTTTCTTTGCTGCCTCTGTGCCTGCTTCCTGAAGGACTGAAGTGTTTTCATGGAGTCCAGATGTAAGACAATAATACCCAAAGCAAAAGCATATCACTGCTGCTAAATTGTATGGTTAACACCAAGAGTCAGGCTTCATACGTTCCAAGTCTCATTTGGTTAGAGGACCTCGGATACAAACCCACAGAACAGCCTCCTCTTCCAGGCAGGCCAGGTTTTAGGATTGTAATTATTGAGGCTCTCGTGTAGACCAGGCATCACGTGTGAGAAAGATAAAAGAGGTCTTTTTTTTTTTGGTAGAGCGTGTTTACATTGGCATTTTCAATGATCAGATATTGCTTGTGGAAACATTGCATTCTCAGTTTGGTCCCAGTAACACAATATTCATAAAATCCAGCAAAAAGAGTACCCTGGTATACCATAAAGCTACGGAGGATGTGGCATTTTGTGTAAAACAGCAGGGTGGGATAGGAAAAGCCTTGGAACTAATTCTGAAGGGGGAGCACTCACTTGCTTGAGATGCCCTGCTGAATGAGTGGAATTTTTTTCATGAACAGCAGCTCAGAGGTGCAAGCACAGGCTGCAGGATTTGGCCAGTTGGTACCAACTGAGCTTTGATAAAAATATGGCCCAGGTATAATATTTAATGTACCCCACGAGCACCCTTTCTCATGATTTTATCTATGCGCAGTTGAAAGGAAACTCATCTAGAAATAAAAAGACTGACGTGTCGTGTCATGATACTAGTACAGTGTTACATTTTGTGGCCCATGTTCAATGCAGCCCTCGAGTGATCTGTTCCAATAATGCAGATAACAGCTAGGAGGATGATTCACCCATCAAGCAATAACGAACAGCCATTGCATCACCTTCTGTTGTTTATTGTAACCTGAGGCTTTTCAGAATACAGTTGCCTTGATAAAAAGATAAAAGAAAAGAACATAAAACTTGGGTGAAAGAAATTTCTTGTTAAACTGAATCTATTTCTCGTCTCCTCTTTCTCTGTTTGCTTTAAAGTTATTATTAATAGGGCTAGACTATTTGATAGCGAGCAAGTGCTTGTATGAGAACCATTATTGGTGGAGCAACACCTCTGAATGGCTGCTCGACACCATGAATAGATGAGGCCCAAAGAATGTAGGATGGATTAGAGCAAGGTCCAGCCCAGGAGTGAGAGGCAGGTACATTACGGGCCAAATTCTGAAGACTTTGTTCCATCTACTTGGATTTTCCAGAGGTCAGTAAGAACTCTGCCAGCATAAGAGAGCTGAGTAAAACCTGAGTGATCCTCTAGGCTTTGAAGCTCTACTAATGTTTATGTCTCAAGCTCCTCTCAGAGTTCATAATGAGCATTAATTAAATACGCCTCAGGGCTCCCTATGCAAGAGCAAAATACTCTTACTCCCACTAAAGAGAGAGAGGAAACTGTCCTTGTACAGGAGGGCTTGGAGCTTCCTCTGGCTCTGTGTCCTATTTCAAAGGACTTTGTGTTGCCAGCTGGACATCCGGGGAAATTTTGATCAATAGATTTAGCTATGACGTTGAAGATTTAGCTGTGATGTGGATCCTGTGGCTTGATTTTCAGGAGCGCTGGCCTCCTCCAGCTCCCTGTATCTTCTGGCAGAGATGTCAGTGCTTTGAGATCCATGTGCCAATATTCTGTTTAGCTTTAAGAATATCAGGTAGAGTGGTAATCTACTAGACAGTCAGTGCAAGAAGATGTTGAAGATAGGGAGTGTACTTCATCTATGTGAGGTAGGCACTAAGTGCTAGCTCAGTAATAAATACACCTGAATCATTAACCTCGGAGATCACCAAGAGGAAGTCCTCTCTAGCCACCAAAGAAATAATTCAACAAATTCATTTCAGTAATTAAACAAATACACTGTTCTAGGTGCAAAATGAGGTGCCAGATTTTACTCTGGGATGCAGCCTTAAACCTTCACAGCTTTCTAATGGGAGTGCCAACAAACTCTTTGTTGCAGAACACCCCATGGTGTGTCATCGCAAGCCAGAGCATACAAAGAAATGATGATGTAGTTTATTATCTGTGAGCCTCATGCTGAAATTCTTACAGAAACAAAACTCACCCATTACCATCATAGAGCCATTTGCCTAGATTAAGGTCTTCTGATCAAATGATACTCCAGTTGCTTATCAGCTGTTTCAGAACCAGCACCCACAAGGGCCTTGATAATGGTGAAAACTTGGAGGGTGTGGAGGGACTTACTGTACAATAACAAGTTATCATGGTTCATATTCTCTTTTGCTGCTGCTGAACAGACTCTGCCTGTGACCAGAATCTGCTCATGAGCATGCAGGAGGACTTCTGCTCTTTGTACGTCACACAATGGCACTAGCAGCACTCTCTGTGTAAGCTCACTGTTGGAGTTCAGGGCCACGACCCACACTAATGTCAGTGAGGAGTGAAGAAAGGAGAGAGTAACGTTGGGCTCTTCTGAAGAACAAGATGGAAAAAGCGCCATAGATTTTTTTCTAGAACAGGCCCCCATGGGCTGCCAGTCCTGCAGTACCAGGCAAGTGTTTACACACAGATCCCCCACACCATGTGCCTTTGAGGCTATCTTACCAATAAACTAAAGTAAATCATCTGTACTTTGTGTGCAGGTTCCCTTCATCCTACCATGTAGCTCCAACAGCATATGAGTGCACATACTCATAAGCATCTCATGCCAATACATTAATTTCTTTGTATTCCTCCTAAAAACTTACAGAGCTAAATCCCTCTCCCCTTTTCTCTAGGTTAAATCCAATTTATGGCACACCTGCTTTTCTGAAATGCTTATGTTTTCTCCAGGTTTCCTGTGGTACACTTGAAAGCAGAGTTTGGTTTATAATTCACGAAATTTTTGCTTTAGTTTTTTTATCTAGATCATGCCATAAAATCCCACATTTTCACTTTGTCAGCTGCCTAAAGTAAAAGAAAAAGTTATAAACTTTTGCCCCATGTCTAAGACAAGACTTTCCTTATGGCAAAATGACCGTCAGGAGGAAACTAGCCAGACAGTCTGAGTGACGACCTGGGGGGGTGATGGAAGCCCCTCTGGGACAATGCTTTTTCCTGCTTCTGGAAGTCCCTCCTATTTCCACATTGGCTTCTGCATCCGGTACTTTACCAGGATTCTCTTTCACATCAAAGCATCTCTCCCTGGGCTACACATGTAGGGGCACAGCCTTAGTTTCTATGGGAAATAGTTTTATCCCAAAGGAAAGGGAAAGAAATGTTTGGTTTAAATATGCTTAACACTCCCCCTTCTGTATAAGGCACTCTGTTGTTGCACTTTCTCTGGTCCCTTGGGATATCAACATGCTCTTTACCACACTCAAGCTTATTTTCTTAGTTGAGGTGTTTAAAAGGGGCTGTGGGGGAATTTTGCTCTCATCCACATTGGTTAAACAAACATCAGGCTGAAAGCTTGCTAAATTAATTGCACCAACTTCTTTTTTGCTGGTCTTACCCTTAGGATAAGTTGGTCCCAGTTCTACCATTTAAAAGAACTCCATGATGCAGACAACATGGAGCTTCTGTTTCTCTCCTAAAATTACTAGAAACACAGAAGGAGCCAATGGATGGGTGATAAAGCTGCTGCTTAGTTTAATGAACAGACAGGAGGGATCCATTAATTTGTCTGGAAGTTGAAGTGAAGGACGTTTCCTTGATAAAGATCTCCAATCAAAGATGAGCTGCTGACCCTATATTTTGCTGAGTATTTTGTGTAACCTCAGTCAGCCCACAGAAAGAAATCTTTGGAAATGAGATTGCTCTTGAGTTGAGTGCACCTCTTGAGTAAACAACCTACAAGCAAAAGTTGCAAGCTTCATGATAGCAGTTATCATGCCTTAAGGATATTGATGTGATGAGGTTTGTAGCTGATACAGATGAATAAAACAGATGAGCTTTTGAGTGCACACACCCTTTTTGAAGCTTAGTGAGAAGACAAGAGAGTGTTTCTGATTTGACTGTGAGTGTGGGACCATTCAAAACTACACAAGTGCTTGCTGGTAGCCATGGCTGATACCAAGGAGGAAACGCCCAATGACGTCCATGGGGGGGAATGAAACCAAGCCTGGGCACCTTAACCACACAGACTTCTCCCTATCCTGAATACTTACAAAACATATGTAATTTGGTAGCCCAGTTATTAACGTTTTGAAGTCTCCTGAATTTGTTTGTTATACCACTGTTGATGCCATTAGTTCCTCCCCCATTTTCCTCAGCTGGCATTCAATCATTCTGAGTTGGTTGCTCATGCCTTAGGGGTCACTGGGTTTCTTTCCATACCAGGCTCTTTGATTCTGCCTCTGTTCGGGGGCTGGTTAGTCTTTTGATTATTTGAAATTATTTGAATGCTGACTTTAATTACACCGCCTTGTAAGAGGCTCTTCTACAAGGTGATGCATGCTGCGAGGCCCCTGACTGCCTCAGCAGCCATGCTGCTAGGCTGAGAACGTGTGAAAGAACATGTGTACCTGTTTTATAGAGATAACAGCTACTAAAGTGCAAAACTGAGGTGTCACCTTCAAGAATGTGAGACTTTGTTTTCTTTTGTTTGTTGTATTTTATATATATTTATCGGTACTAACAGAAGCTAAAATGCTTACGCCTACCATGGAAAAATGCCGAATCTGGAAACAGAGCTCTAAGGTCTCAGTCAGAAGCGCGGCAGTTTTCTTAGGGACAGATTGCCAGCTGCGGCCAAGGAGGGCCCAGCAGAATTGAGGATGCAGATGAATTGGAGACTGTCCAGAAGAAAGCAACAGGAATGATAAAAGGTTTATAAAACATGAGTGATGAGGAAATGTTGAAGAACTGAGTTTGTTTAGTCTAGAGGAAAAAGACTATGGGGGAAAACGTATGAGTTTTCCAATATGTAAACAATTGCTTTAAAGAGGACAGCCATCATTTATTCTCTGTGGCCACCGTGAGAAGGACAAAAATAAATCAACGTAATTTGCAGCAAAGAAACTTGAAGCTACACTTTGGCAGTTAGGTTTTCTCTGGGTGTCGAGCCCTTCCACTGGCAGATTTGAGAACAGGTTAGACCAACACCTCACGGGGAGGAGGTGGCTAAACCCGATCCTGGCTCATGGGAAGGTGTGGGACAAGGTGATTGCAGAAAATTCTTTCCAAGCCTCACATCTTTATAAATTCATGAAGGAGGACTTTGGAGGGAAATGGTTTTGGCTGGGTAAACATGTAGCTTTACCTTCTAAGTGGTCACTCCAGGCACCCTGATGCTACTTGAATAGTAAGAAAATATGTCGTCTTTGTGGCAGCTGTACACTGATGTGATAATTTTGGGAACAGCATTTTAAAGTCATACAGCTCCTCTATATAGCAGAAGCTCTTGTTCCTTCCTCTTTGTTCAGCCTCTTAACTTTCTTCCGTGAGGCAGAATATCCATCTTTTGGGAAATACATTTTGGTCTCCCTCCTGCAGGGCTTGGAGGAGCCTCATTCAGCTTCTCCCACTGGTTTGAAAGAAATCCCCAATCCGCAACCACAACCAATTCCAGTCTTTCCAGCAGGGAAAACGGCTCATGGTGCCATGGTGGGGTAACACAGTTGCGTATTTTACGAGCCATCACACCTTAGGCCAATTGTTCTGGGCCCTCACTGCCACCTTGAGGAAGTTTTCAATGCACGTTCATCTGATGTGATGGTATCGGGCTCCTCAGTGCATGCCAACCACTGTTCCATGGTCTGATTTGCAGTCCTGTTTGCAACAGCAGCAGGAGCGCAGAGTTTGCTGTGTGCCTGTATAACAGGGAGGTTACACTCGAGCTGGGGAAAGGTGCCTTCAGGCCCAGCCAGATGGTGGGTCAAGACAAAGTGGAGGAGCAGCTGAAAAAAATGAATGTTTTAGTAAGGATTTTAAAACCACTAGAAAATTGCAAGGCAACAGAGGAGGTAGACAGGGAACCTTCAGAAAATGTCCTTCCGTGGTTTTACCTTAGAAGCATTTTCCAGGGAATGATAATTCATTTATAATTATTTGCTCATGTATTTATTATTATCAATATTGATTTGAGTTGACAAGGCAAGACATAAAGTTAATAAGTATGAGGCATTGTGTGCAAAATCTAAAGTACCTCCAGGTTTGTTGATGCGCCAAGCAGGTTGATCAAGAGCCAACGTCGCAACACATGGCATCAGGGGACCCCTTCCTGCCAGTCTGCCAGAGGACAAGAGTCCTGGAGGCAGAACTGCCCTCAGCAGATGCAGCATATCCAGGCAGCCTTGAGCTACCTCCCACGGGGGAGGTAGTATACTTCTGAGATTATATCCTATCTGCGTCTCAATAGAGACAACTCCTCTCCACAGTATCTTTCACCATCCTGTTAATTAAAAGGATTAGGATAAATTTACAAAAATAAATAAATTAAAGAGAAAGCAACTTCTGCCAAAAAAAATGAACTTTCATGTTCAGCTTTTGCTTGAAACTAACTTCCCAGGAGCCAACTTTCTTGGGGAATAGCCTGTTATCAGATAAAGGAAGGACTGAACAAGAAAGATAATTCCTTTGTTATGAAAGCCACCCCCTTTTATCAAGACCTTCTCTCCCAGCTTTTAATGCTCAATGACTTACCTCTGATCTCTTGGCACTTTTGTATTTTCCCACCTGCCTGTCAGCCTCCTCTGAGGGTATTTTCCTTCTTGAAGCTAAACTTTGCAACACAACTAAAAGAAAGCAAACAGAAATGGCTTCAATCACTCTCATTGCTTAAAAATTCATAATCATTTCTATAGCCGAAGGTAGAAAAGCTAATTATTTACTGTCCCAACCAGTCTCATCACCTCCCGGGAAAATGTGCTATTGAGCTGGCTGCGCTGATACATCTGCAGAAGGCAGCTTTCGTTGCTGGGACCCAAGTGTACTCGCATCACCAGTGGGAGTTTTTCAGCTTTGAACAGAGCTGCTGCAGCAGGTTAGCTATAAGGCAGAGGAACTCAGCCACCAGGGAGTGGGAAGACAGCAACGTCTTGCTTCTCTCCCTAGTGAACCTTCTGGCCATCTTGATATTTGCATTTACGGAAGAGTGAGCTATTTAAGGAAAGATAGTGATTTTTTTTTTTAGGTGCAGCCCCTGTGAGCCTGATCCACAGGATATTATGGAAAAGAAGGACCAGAAGAATTCTGGCTGATGCAAGCAGCTACCCATCCAAAAAAATCTTCCCTGAGTGGTGGCTCTGCCTTTCTGTTTATTTGCTTGTTTGCTTTTTATGGAAGGCTGCCCAGCTGTGGTGACTGCTGTGAGAGATTGGGGAGGATTAGGACTCACTCTCACTCTACCCCACTTTATGTTGCTGCTGGATCCCACTGGAAACTCTTCTATATGGACATCCTGTTCCTCATCCCTTTGAAGCAACTTTTTCCTTCTCATTATCTGTCTTCCAAGGGCCTCTAATAATCCTCCTCCAAACTGAGTTCAGATCCAACATTTGTGACTTCTGCATAACATGTTCTGGACCAAAAAGACCTTCCCCTTGAAACCTCAAATTCTTTGAACTCTCTCATCCAAATTCACAACAGACTCTTCCTCCTTTTCTTTGAGCAGACTCTTGCTTTTTGCTGTCAACTTGAGTAGACTTGCTGCATTTCTCAGTCAGTACTGAGGAAGATAAACTTGAGTACACAGCCTCTCCTTGGGTAGCACTGTGGGCTACCCCAGCTGCTGCCTGTTGTTTGTATGAGAAGAAGGCGATGCAGAAAGCTACAGTATGTACCTCATTCATATAGCTGACATCTTCTAAGCCAGAAGAAACATTTTGGTGGTTTTAATTCAAATTCTCATACGTTTTGCTCATAGGAATGTACATACATAATTCTGAAAAATAAGGCTTTGTCATGACCAAAATTCGGAGAGGTATAAAAATGAAACAGAAATCAGGTTTGAACAAGATAGACAACAGAAAGGAGTTTTACTTCATAGAGATAAATAAAGTATTGGCTGTTTCTTCTATGTGCTGTTGACTTGTAAGAACTCCAGCTGATCTCTAGCAGCCTTTAATTACTATAGCTGATTAAAAAGCCTAAAGACCTGGATCTTTCATGGTGGTTAACTATGAGTAGTGGAGATCTAACAGAGGATGGCACGGTCAGGGATGATACAGCAGGAATGACTTGGTGATAGTACAGAGAAGGTAGTGTGGCCATCAGCACTGGGGCTGCATGTGGCAGAAGAGAAGGAGCAGATCTGAGACAGCGGTGATGGGAAGGGCCCCAGCAAGATGGGGAATGAAGCTATGGGAGCAAGCTGGGATATGAAGGAGAAGACACTGAGATGCCAAACATATCCATGCTGGGCAGGTAGAAAAAAGGTAGACTTGTGTCATATGTTACAAGTGTGTTTACATCCCACCATTGTTTTGCCCAGTGAACGCTGTGGAAAGGACCATGCTATTTGTAACACTTGGAACTGAATTCTGCTTTTGTGATATGCATCATAAAGCAAACAAGCATATATACAGACCTAGTCTTGTACCCTAGAGAGCCTAACTTGTGCCAAGGCCACCCCACAGAGGTGCTTGAGGATTCAAGCAAAAGACAGGGTCTCCAGCATGGTATTTAGGTCTAGACTTCAGTACATTCAGACAGCTTCTCAAAGCTTTGCCCTGCTTTTGCTCCACCTTGGACTTTCCCACCCTAGCTGTGCCCCAGCTCCTTGACATCCCAGCTCTTCCCTCCATCGGGCTTTGGCTTCCTCTCCTGGCCTCGTCTCAATGCCTTGCTCTCCCTGCCCTGAGCACAGCAGCCACCCTGCCTGGCCTGAATGGCCAGCAAAGGCTACTACTGCCAAAGCTCCCGCTGGCATGTGAAGGGCAGCGCCGCCTCCTCCCAGCACCCAGCTAGGGTACTGGGCTTTCACACCTGAGGCTGAAGCCAGCAAGAGTTTACTCGCTTTAGGCAAAGCCTCTAGGTAGTTAAAGTCTACTATTATTTCTGGCAGAATAATTATACTGACACACGCATGGGGAAGTTTCTACCTTTTCGTTTGTTCTCAGTGAGAGAATTTAGTGCTGTTTCCCAGGGCTGGTAACAGCTAATAGATCGCAGTCATGAAGCAAGGCCAGGATTTTTCCCTTGTGAAGGCACAGGACTAGCGACCTTCCCCTTCCAGGAAAAACCCTAACTTCTCTTCTTCCCATGCTTTCACTCTCCCACCCACCCACCCACCCAGCACAACTTGATGTTGCATTGATCAAGTAAATGGTACAGAGGGATGCTAACATCTGGGGGTTGGCAGTGTGTCTCCCAGATGGCCAACACTCTTACTTCCTCCTTTTTTTAAGATAAAAGGGTCCATGTTAAAGACGGTTGAAAGAATATTAGAGAATTGATCTGAACACAACAAAGTGAACAGATCAGTTATTTTCATCCTCTACTGCCCTCTATTGAGGATGGATCCATCTACAGAAGAAAATCTAAGCTGCAGTTATTCACAACACAATGCAATTCAGCTTAGAGATTTGTCCCCACAAAAATCATAACTTTTTTTAGCCCATGTGTGCAGTTCAGAACGCATTTTCATTTGCAAAGCTTGTCAGTGTGCTTTTTGACATATTTATTGTATCCATTATTTGCAGGTTCCATTCATGAAGGCAAAATTGGCATGGATCAACCATCCAATCCCCTGGATGCGCTCAGGGAGAACCTGCTATATTAATAACCCAATTAATAACTGACCTGTTATGATAACCCAAAAAAACCCATCTGGGACATGATGATGCCAGGTGGAACCTGCCCTGTAGGTTCCACATACAGTATATTCCACGTACAATATGGCAGAGGCCCTTTACTTTCACCCTGACCTAATCAGCTCAAATTTCAGTGGATGAAAGAACAATTAGCTGTGCTAGTCATGCTTGGAAACTGGAATGACAATGCTTTTATCTGATAAAAAAAAGAACTCGGAAGGAAAGCTGACTCTTGACTTTAAAAACACTCTCTGGCAATGTGATTCCTTCCTTGGCAATATTTGTGGAAAAGTGCAGAGGACCAGAATGAGTTTTAGTGATGCTAAGAGAAAAAAGAAAAGATTATCATGTCCTGTATTTTTCTGCCACTTATCATCTGAAGATCTCTAAAGGCTTTACAAGTAATTGTTTACAAAGTAATTATTTGCAAAGTAATTATGTGCAGGTAATTATCTCAAAAATCACAATGGACAAGCAAAGATTCAATTTGTTCTCATTTTACAGATGGGGAAATTTGAGAAAAAAAATAAAGTCTAAAATGTTTAAATCTGAGGTGCCTAAAACTGGGATTCTGCGGTCCTTTCAAAATAAAAACGTGGATATTCAGAGGTGTGCAGCACTTTCAGCTATGTGAGGGACAGCCCGGGAGTCACACTGGTAAACCAAGTGACCTAACTTTTTTTTTTTTAAATGAAGGCATCCTACTGTTACACCTTCTTCATTGTGGAGTTTAAGGCTGAAAAATATCATGTTCTGGATAAAGCCGTGAGAATTTGAAAGTGAATTTGCAAGGAAATGCCGCCTATTCTGGATGCTAATTCCAAATGAGAGTGAGGGAAGGTGTACTTTTCCGGGCTCTCCTTATGTCCCTGCTATTTTGCCGGGTGCCCACTGCTGTTTCTATGTTCTCTCCTGCCCTTGACCGCTAAACCGTGACAGGTTCCCCCCTGAAAAATTTACTTTTCCCTCCCTTGAATACAAAATGGTATAATTTTTACAGAAGTTGGATTTTCCTGACTATATTCTGTGTCTCAGTTCCATGGAATGACAGGCTTACGTTCCAACAACATTAGTCCTTCGGTACAAATCTGAACTCCCTGAACAGGGAGCTGGGATCTTAAAAAACAAGGCACTCTGCTACTAGAGCTCTTATGGCATTTCATAAAAGCAATAATCCATCCTTTGCCAAGCAAGGATTCTCTCCCACAGACCATCTATGTGGTTTCCATCTGCACATTAATTGGAAACTGCTTGGGGTAAAAAAGTATTTATATGTTTCAAATTGCAGCTGTTCCCATGCACTGGCAAGGTGCAGAGAGCTCTCTTCCCACAGCCCAGCCCTCCAAGGAGAAACCGCAAGCTGGCTGCAGATCTCCAGCAAGGAAAACCTCGGCATTTGGGTAGTATCAGCTGGACCGAGGCGGAGCCATACACTGCCCCTCACTCGAAGGAGCAGCGCGCCTGTTCTCGTGCAGCAAAGGACTACCTGCCGGCTGCTCTCCTGCCTTCGAGTCTTCGGCAGAGGGTCCCCTCCTCTCTGCCAGCTGTGGTTGAAGGAACACATATTTTGTATTGTTTCTACCACGTAAACCTCTTTGATGCCCCTAAAACTGAGGCTGATTACTTCCTTCAGGCATGTGAGCCATGAAACGCTTAGGAGAAGCCACCTAAAAACACAGGTGAGCACCCTGAGCACAGAAACTAAGCTGGAAAGCAGCAGAGGCTGAGCAGATAGACTACTTCAGGGGCTCACTCTCTTACTCGGACCTTCTCTGGAAACTGGGGGTTTGCCCGTACAGAAAATTACAAGGACCCTGAGAACAAAAATGATGGCTGGTAGGTAGGCTTTGCCTTGCTTTTCTTGGGAATGGCCCAACAGTGGCTTATACTCAATCAGTTTATCACAACAACTTTCTCCCTGTGCAAGGGCTAACAGCCTGGGTAACATTCAGCCTCCAGGAGCACTCACAGCAAATCTAGGGAAGATTTTACCCATAAAAAGCTGACTTGGGCATCTCCTCACTTGGGAGAAGGTAGGCACAAGCAACCAGAGAAGGGGCCGGGATGGATTGCATGCTAACTGGAAAACTGCTTTGCAGACTTGCTGATCCCCTTTGCAAACTCATCCTTGGGATCTCTTAAGAAAAAAATAGCATTTATAAAACATCAGAGCAAGTTTATCCGTAGCATACGCGAGCTTCGTTCCATGGATATCATTTTAGCAGTGAATCCAGATGGTGATCTACAGCACTTTAGTAATCAGAAAGATTTTTACACTGGTCTGAGATAAAACCTATCTCTGGTCTGAAATCACAGAAATTGACTGACAGCCCCTCTACCACAAACAAATAATATTAAAAAAAAAGAAAGAGTCATATGGAATATTTATTACTGTGATTGAAATAGCCAGCAAGTCAATTTTAATTCAATGTAAATGCAGGTTTTATGGAAGGGAGAGTACGTAGCTAAACGCTATGTAGCAGTTTTCCATTGCTACAGGGACTTCATCACAATACAGTTAAAGCCCCATCCTCTGTTTCAGCGGGGCTGCAAGCCTGTTAGTGCTCTGAAATGATGAAAGCAAATGAAATTGAATAGCAAACAAAAAAAGTTCAGACTTGATCAGTGATGATGAGAGAACTCCAACTGTGTTCTCTTGGGAGCAATGATCAAGAATTAAAGTCTTGATTTTTTTTTTAAGCTAACAAATGAAGCTTCTTTATTCTACTTAAATGGGATAAGAAAAGCTCTATTAAAGAGAGCTAACAGTAGTACTAATCTGCAAGCCGCATCCCGGTTGGCCCCAGTAGGGGGAAAAAAAAAAAAAAAAGGAAAGGCTTCTAAAAAAACCCACACAAAATGAGAGGAGCAGGAGATAACTCAAAGATGTGCCACTTTGTCTCCACAAAGGAAGAAAAGTCTGTTTCCATAACTGCGGGAGGAGGCAGGAGCATGGGGTGCAGAGCTGCTCTAGCCCCCGGCGTTCCCAGTCTGCGAGCTGGCTGCAGAGGGGCTCCTGCCAGGTGTGTGAAGGGGTGGGCTGGGCTGGGGGTTTGGCATTTCTTTTTTGGCTTTGTTTTTGGCTAAGGACTCAATCCCCCCCAGGCACCTGCCTCACCAGGATTACTTGTATTTCTGGCACGAATGATCCCAGCAGGTGGCTATGTGGGGGCAGCGTGCCCATTCCTGGGCAAGCCTCAATATTGGCCCTCTCTGCTGTCATGCTGGCAGCCTTTAATGTACGCTCATCTCCATATAAGTGTTGCCTAGGCTCCAGATTTGGCCAGCTGTGAGATTATCGCACCATCTGTAATCTGTATGCTCTCCCGAATTCTGTCTGGCTCGCCAGCTAAGGGGGTCTTTCATCAGTCCTGCTGTATCTCCTCCCATGCCCATGTGCTCTTGGTGGCACCGTTCAGTGTGGCTGCTTTGACTCTGGCTGGCAGGGAGAGCAATAGCTGTGAAGATGCATCAACATCGCTGGTTGCCAACGTGTGGTGGCAACCTGAATGCATGCCCAAGGCTCCTCAGGAATTAAGATGTGGCTGCTAAACCCTGGGGCTGTCTCTACACAACCATGGTGACCTGTGCCGGCTAGATTAGTGACAGAGTAATGCCATAAGGACACCTTCACAGTGCTGGTGGACTAATCCCTCAGCAAGGGAGGAAAGAGAGAAAGAGCAGAAGTGAGATGAGGCAGAAGATCCCTTGGCATACATATAGCAATAAGTTAGGAAGGAACCTTTGATATGAAAATTGAGGACAAAATATCCTCATTAGTCTAAGACATAGAAAAGATGGGGGGATGGGACGACAGAGAAGAAGGAGAAAACTTGGTCCCATTGTAAAACTCCACAAAGCAGTAGTCGCACCAGAGTCTTACATTACTCTTTTTCACATGGACCAAGCCCATCCGTGAATCAGTAATCAAAATAAAATTTCCTCCTCATCTCAGATCAATGTTTAAATGCTAGTGATCAGGAAGAGCTCTCGGTACATGGATTAGGACCCTCAGCTTGTTTAGCCTCAACAAGAGAAGGCTCAAGGGGAATCTTATCAGTCTATATAAATACTGAGTGAGGGGCAGGGGAGGTAAAAAACACAGAGCCAGAGATACAGGAAATACTGAAATACAGGAAATTCAATTTAAACATAAGATAATATTTATTTACTGTGAGGGTGGTCAAACACTGGAACAGGTTGCTCAGAGAGGCTGTGGAGTCACCATCCCTCGAGATATTCAAAACCCAACTCAACACAGTTCTGGGCAGACTGCTCCAGCTGACCCTGCTCTGAGCAGAGGGGTTGGACTGGGTGATCTCCAGAGGTCCCTTCCAGCCATTTTTTCCTTTTCACCCAAACTCATCATGGATTTAAATTGCAACCTCTTGAGGAGATCAGTACAGTTCTTAAACTACTTCTCACCAATGAAGATGTGTGCTCTTATATAAAACTCACAAATTCTCTAAGACTTACACTTTTAGGTAAACATTTGCCCCTAAAAATACAAGCTAAACAGTGCTTCCTGGTTTGCTGTTAATGATTGCATCAAACAGAGCAGTGATGAATTCAAGGCCAAGATTGGGCCCTTTAGGTGAGTCTCAGAACTTCTAGCTGCTACACAAAAACCCCATTACTACAGAATTGTGACACAGAATAATCAAGTCATTTATCCAAGGGTGATGGGTTGACCTTGGCTGGATGCCAGGTGCCACCAAGCTGCTCTATCACTCCCCTCTTCAGCAGGACAGGCGGGGAGAAAATGAGATGGAACTCATGGGTCAAGATAAAGGCTGTTTAATAAAAGCAAAAGCAAAGGCTGTGCACGGTAGCAAAAGGGAAACAAAGATTTTATTCTCTATTCCCATCAGAAGGTGATGTCCAGCCACTTCCTGGGAAGCAGGGCTTCAGTACACATAGCAGTTACTCTGGAAGACAAAACGTCATGAAAAAAATGAATGCCCCCCTTCCTCTTCCTTTGCCTTAGCTTTTATATCTGAGCCAACGTCATATGGTATGGAATATCCCTTTGGTCAGTTTGGGTCAGGTGTCTTGGCTATGTGCCCTCTCCAGATGTTGCCCCCTCCCAGCTCACTGGTGGTGGAGGGGGAATGTTGGAGACACAGCCTTGATGCTATGCCAGCATTGCTCAGCAGTAGCCAAAACCCTGCTGTGTTACCAACACCTTTCTACGGATAGAAAGCCCAGCACTATGAGGGCTGCTAGGAGGAAAATGAACTCCATCTCAGCCCAACCAGTACACCAAGCTGTAACAGGTCAGAGTTTTGACAGTGAATTCAATGGGACCACAGTGAGGTCCTTTGGGTTGGGCTATATTTCTCAAAGAACCAACCTTGATTCCTAATACTAGGAAGTATGGTCAAATTACATGGGTATATATTTTAAATAGAAATTCCTTTTAATAACCTGGATTTAATGCATTTTACAATGTATTTATTATCTCACACTGTGATATTTTGTAACTTAGATTTTCAGCTAACGAGTAGCTCATCTAATGAAAATAATGATTTTTTCATGCTGTACTACATGGAAACTTAAAGTATTTCAATTAAACAAACCACCTCATTAGTGTGCCTTGATAATATAGTTGAGTTTTCTTTGATATGGTCAGAAATATCTAGCATGCTTTTGGGATGCAATCAAACTCTCCAATAAACTTGTTGCTAAAGACAGCCGCCTAGCACCATGTACTTCTTGAGCAGTCAAATGACCTAGTTTAGAAGTGTTTGAAGCCATTTTACACTGTGGAAGGAGAACAAATTAACCTTGTTTAACAAGTAGTTTTCAATTTGTGTTCCAGCGCCCTTCCATGCTCTACCATCTCCAGCACAGTAGCACGGCCTTATTTTATCCTCCCTGTTACATACCACATATACTTAATGCTACAGCTTTGGGAAGCATCTCTCTCCTGCTGCACGGACCCTGGGAGGAGGCACTATTGTTGCACTCAAAATATATCTGAAGCCCCCGTACTGGTTATCTGAGGTCTGCTTTGCTCTTCGGTGCTCTAGGAAGAACAAAAAGAAAATCATGGCCATTGCTGCCTTTCACTTTGATTTCTTTGGCCTGCTCCCTTGAAAAGCTTGTTCGAATGAATATTGCAAAGACAGCAGAGAAACCTGCAGCAGAAACGCAGCTTTTGGTCAAGCCGAGACCAAGCTGAGCTACATCTTTACTGCAGAAGATTTCTGTGGCTGTAGCTAATTCTTCTTGGGATGCGGGGTCAGACCTTTGGCTATTATAAATCAGCACAGCTCTGCTCAGGGAGCTGGTTTTTATCAGCTGAAGATCTGGATTCACATTCCCATCATTTCTCTGAGAATGAGCATTTCTGGGTAATAGTCTTTCTATATAGGGTTAGTGTACATTACTTTACAGTGAGGCTGTCTTTTAGGCTCTCCCCTTGGAAAATTTGATTCGGATCTGGCTCCCATCATAGGCAAAATGAGTTGCAGGAAACCTCTCTGATCGTTGAAAGTAATCAGCTACACTGCAGTCTGCTGCAGTGGACCATACATTAAACACATGACAGCTTGACCTTCTAAATTTATTCATATAAAGTAAAAGCAGAGGCAAAGGCATTTACTAGGTGCAGCTTAGTCCCCGTGCCAGCTTACTTGTGGTAACCTTCCCTTTCACTCTAGTCCCTAGCCAGTTCTTCAAAATAGGTCTTTAGTGTGGCTTTTTATCCTATTAAAACCACATTAAACAACAACCAACCAAACAAACTTCTTACACACCAAGCTTAACTGGTGAGCTGTAATAGATTTAGGAAGCTGCATGGTATCTCCTGTCTACATTTCTTTCTCCCTCAGCAGCGAACCCAGATGGTACCATGCTACTTTTGTTTCTAATCAAGTTAATTTTTGATGCCTTCTGTTCTGAGCTCAAAGATACTTGTCTTTTCCCTGTTGCAAAGAAATATTTACACCCAAAATACAAGCTCCCATCCACCTACGCCTGCCTGTTACAAACCCCTACATTCTAAGCTTAATATAAGCTGGCAGTGTCCCTTTAATCAAAATTTAATGCTTGTCTTCAATCTCCTCAAAGCTTGTAAAATCTAGAGGCTTTAGAAGGGAGAGAATCATCAGTGCCGCCGTCCTCCTCTGCCTCCCCACTAGCGGGAAGTTTGACCATGGGCCGTTAGGCAAATGTAGGGTTTGTGTTGCTCTCCGCAGAGCCCTGTTTCGGGATCAGACTGTCAGACTTTTGCTCTTTTGGCTGCTCGCAGGGAGGAGGGTGCAGAGCAATCTAAAAATCTGCTTGAGAACAAGATGCAGCCAACGCTTTTCTTCAGAAGTTCAGAGGAGGCGCCTGCTTGCACCTGCCAGCTTTGTACAGGCAGGTACTAAAATTCAGATCTGAGTACGTCAGAAATATGGCATTCAGCTGTCCCAACTTCTGTCACAGGCCTATCTGCTAGGAGAGGAATCAGCCAATTAGTCTGGATGTTCAGAAGAGCTCAGTTCCTGCTCAGTCATTCTGATTCCTGGATCTGTGAGAAGGCTGGCTTGCAGCGTGCCAGCTGAGTGCTCGGAAGCCTGGCTGCGAGCCCCTCTAAAAATTTGGCCTTGAATCTGCAAATATGCAGCTCAGAAACCCCCATAAGGAGCAGCCAGTCTGATCCCAAGCATAAGCCAAGTTCATCACAGCTTCATGAAAAAATAACACCTTCTGGGGTTTTTGCCATGCACAGCAAAGTACAGTGTTGCAGAAATATTTTGCAGGCAGCTTTCTGTATGATAACCTGCTGCTCTGCAGGCACAGCTACCTAACATTGATCTGGGCATTTTTTTTCAGCACAGCATCACATTTTGTGCAGCTATCAAGCAATGTGATATGCTTTACATTTTAATGGGCTTCATTGTTTTCTTCTCAAACCACTTTAGTTTTCTTCCAAATTCCCTTCAACCACAGCAATCTTGTGTTATATGGCATTATCGCTTTGTTACAAAACTTCATAAATACAGATGTATATGGGTGCCCGTAGGCCTTAATATTTTGTTAAACACCAGTAAAAGTGTGTCTGGACAGATAGCTGTGTCTCTAGTATTTAATGTATGGTTTAGGTTGTACCTAGCGAGGAATATCCAAAGCCTCATGTGCACATATGCGCTTTCTCTCTCTCTGCTTCTCCCCCTTTGGCATTTAAAGTGCATAGTAACGTGCTGGACTTTTACCTTTGGAGAATTTGGTTGAGACCTGACTTACACAGTAAGCAAAATTGAGTTTGGAGAAGATCATTCTAATTATTGAAAGTATTTGCCTAATCTTTAGCATGTTGTAGTGTGGTCATTACCATTTACAGTATGTTACAGTTAGAGCTTTTAAAATGTGTTCACAGCAGGGCACTGCCTTGATAGCTCCCATAGCGAAAACCGGCATGAGGGGAGCAGACGCTGCATCCAACGCAGCGCGACAGTCTGAAGGGCAGTCAGCTTGGTCCGGTGAATGAGCAGTAGATCATCGTTCAAAGGGGAACAATTCTACATTGTTTTAAGATGCACTTATCTACACGGAAAACACATCCAAAGGGATTGCTACCTTCCCGTCTTCTTGAAGAAGGCAGGCATTTATGGAGAAGTAGGGTAGGGAGGCACAGGGAGAGGGCAGGAGGCAGCTCCTTTCACAGACTTAGCATTGAGATACAGATAACACTTAACTGAAGGGGGAAGGGTAGGGATGCTTTCTTCAGTCTTCGTATGATGAAAATAAAAAGTGATCAAGATAGATTTTTGCTATCCTCTGGGCATTAAAAGCTTAAATGCAAAATGCATGACTTGTATCTAGCCAACTCTTAGGGGTAAATAGGCAGTATGGGGAATTAGTTGTTGTTAATTGGACTTCTGAGCTGAATTCCCAGGGTGCTGCACTGCGAGCATACCCCTTTTGTTTTAGTATTGAAACAGGGAGAAGCCAGCTCTGTGGTGGATTCATTCCAGTATTGAACAGCAGAGCACGCTAAATCATCTTAATCCAAATACTCCATTGCATTTGTTGACTGTAAATATTTTAGGGTGAATTTCTACATGTACTATAGGATAGAAGGTATTTGGTTTTCCATTGATGGTTTTAAAACGGTAAGGCAGCATAAATTGCCTCATTGTTCTGTAGCATCTGAAGATCTGGCTGGCTGTTTCTTAAGCCATTGTCTAAATATATAAAACAATTTCTATGAAATTTGGGGCTCTCAGTTCTGCCACCGGTGAATTGAACTCTTCAGAATTGTTTGGCAGTGAGTGTGGTTTCAGTGATACAGTTGTATTACAAACAAAAAGTGCAATCTTGAAAATCGTATTCTGTGTTGTTTTTTCAACATCATGCACAGCATTTCTTCTTTAGAAAGTTTCAGTAACAATCACAAAATAAAACCGAAGATCTCTCACAGATTCAGGAGACCCAGAAAATAATAGTCTTTGCTTCAGGCTTTTGTTCTAGGAGCCAGTTCAGCGTGTACATGCTGAAAAAAGTGATAAAGTAGCAATCCCCAGAACAGAGGCCACAGGTCACACACATCTCCTCTAACACCCCATTGTAGCTGATCCTCCTTGTATAGCTAATTGCCACTGGTATAATCCAAAAGGTAACAGGCGCTAGCCCTGCACGTTCCCGTCAGTAAAACATCACAAAGAAATGTTCCTACTGCTCCTGAAGTGCTCAGAAAAATAACCTAGGGAGATGTTTAAATGAATTATAAACCCCTTAAAGAACCCAGGCAGCAAAACCTTCCTGTACCTCTTCATGTATCTTTAAATCATGAACACAAATATGTTTTTTTAAAGGTACACTGATGGATGGTTGACCTTTCATTATTCTTTACCTCTTCCCTCACCCTGGTATGGCCAACATTTGCCATGGTAGGTAGCCCTTCCTATTTTAAAGAACAAAGCAACAGCAAAATGTCCAAAATGCCAGATCCCTTTGAGACTCAACCTCTCACTCAATAGTTTGGTCCCAGTCAACTCAAAGGAGTTTTATTGTTTGTTGGACTCCAAATGGAGTTCAGCCTATGCCTTTCTCACCTGTTCACGGGATCCACGTCAATTTATGGCAGATGGTTTTGAGTCCGTCCTTGTGGTAAGCAGCTCTGTGGAAAGGAGCAGCTACTCCTAGTATTTGGTGTTTGTGTTCCCCAAACTTCTGCAAATAAAGAATTGCACACTGTTTCTCTTCACAGAATTGCTGAGATTTTATTAAATAGTAACATTAATTACTCTTATTTTAAAACCGGGAAAGTTGGACTCAGACCAGTTAGGACTAGCACTTGGGTAACTAGATTGTCAAGGTGTTTGGGAGGTCACACTGAGCCACCTGAAGACGCTACATTATGGACACCCAAAATCACCATCAGTGCCCACACAGCTGATTACACTGCCATTAATGAAGTGATTTACCCAAGTCTGCCATAGGAAGCTGTGTCAGCGAGGGTGCTTTGCCCTTTGATCCCAGGTACAGGACGCCAGGAGGCACATCCTTCCCATACGGCAGGAGAAACATGGCCGTACCCCTTGCCTCAGGTGGCTGTTGTCAGGTGAGGTGACGATGCCGAGCAGCGCTGGAGACGTTTCCAGTGCAAGTCTTTCCGGAGATGTGAGCTGCCTACAGCATTATAAACATTGCCGGGAAAAGATTGCCTCCATGCCCTTGATGCCTGGATGGCCAGAAGGCTTAGACATGAGCAGCAGACAGGATTTACCTTGCATTTGACACTGAGGATGAAATACAGCTTGGAGGAGCTGCCCAGAGCCCCTTTATTTTTTCATCGCTCCGCACCATAGATGGGTGGACTGACATAACCCCTCTGCACCAGGAGGGCCGTCACAGGAGATGTTGTAGCCCAGGGACCCTTACTTCACCTCGGGGACTGGATGAAAAGCTGCCGCTGTGCAGAATTCACATCTTGTCTGCGTGCTCTGCCCACAGGCTTGGCACCCTGCTCCCTCTTAAACACTTTCTGCAGGGGGAGGGGGAGCACACACAAAGCCTATTTAATTAGGCGTTGTGTAGGACGGATGAACTCCATCCCAAGTGAGATGGAGGATTGCATGTCTCCTCCAGATGGTGGGATTATTTTTTTTTTTTTCTAAGGCAGGAGAAAGTAAGCAGGTGTGACTATGGGGCCTACCTGTATTGGTTTTAATCAGCAACTTTAAGCAAACTCAAGTGTTCTCATCAGAAAAGGGGAAAAATAAACAGCTGAACACTGTGATTCATTTACACTTCAAATATACTTTGAGTTGGTTATTCCTCAATTAATCAAATAGCTGGTGTATCCCTAAAGTAGTATAAAGTGACACGCTGTGTGAAATCAATTTTCCCTTCCAAAATCATTAAATTCAGTAGCCTGTGACTACATCCCTGCTAATTCTAGTACCGGTCCTTTCATCCTCCATTAACTTTGGCACGCCTAACAGGCTGTCAAAAATAATTTCCCAGAACGTAAATAATTCAGAAATTAAAAATTAATAAATAATAACAGAGAGCTACTGGGAGATAGACTGGGTCAATTAGTCAGCTCTGCATTCTGTTTCTTCGCAGCAGGGGGGCAGCCACATTCGTTACTAGAATCTTTCCTCCGATTCCTAGGTCTGATTTACGGCTCTTCATTACTGGATCCAGTCAGACACAATTACCTCCATCACTATCTCAGTTCCTAACTTCAAAGAAACACACATTTTCTTGTCTGCTTTTTTTCTCCTTGCAGCAGCCTCAGCTTGACGTCCCTGGAATTTCTTCCACGCGGACTAATTAATAAGACTTTGACTTATCATATTCACTTCTCGTCTTTGATGTCCTACCTTAGTCAATCATCCTATTTAATTAGAATTTCAATGATAACTTTACTTATCTCGTGGCTAGATGTAAATTAAAATAACGGGATTTTAATTCTCTTTCTTATGGGGTTATGACATTTCTGACAGAAAAAGTTTCAACCCAAATATGATGTTATGTACTTCCTATGCTAGGAGTGCATTCCACTAAATTGTTTTTCCCTTTGCTACAAAATAATTTTGCTTGTTTAACAAGCTCCACTGAAATGGAAATGAACTACAGTTTCTTGTAATGTAATTTGCACAGGTCCGTGTTGTGGAAGGTTATGTTGATATAAATGAATATAATCAGATTGTGACACATGCCACATAGTTAATGAGGAAAGGGAGTGGGATTTTTCAGAAAAAAAAAAAAAAAAAGCTCTGGAGAGACAACGGACCATAGGACCTCTTCTTTCTGCCCTTCCCAGCAGTTACTGGTACTTTTCCAAGGTTCCTCACTTCCGTCCCTCATTTACAGACCTAATCCTGCTGGTCGCATCCAAGCAGCACCTGAGGTTGGATTCTGGTTTCAATGAGACATTTCTAAGACACATATCCATCCGCTGTTCACAGAAATGGTATTGTGGCTGCAGCTTAATGGGAGCAGTATATCCCTCCGCTATCACTTTTTTCCCTCTCTGCAGTGTCCCCTATGCACTTGCACACGGGCTCGCTTTCCTTCCCATGCCTCTTAGAATTTTCCAGTCCAGGTTGGTACAACAGCATTTCTTAATTGAAGCTTATGGCACAGGACAACCCTAGAAGGATCCACGAAGAGAGGCTGATGGAGCAGCAGAGTCCTCATGGGGCCTGGGAGATGCCTGGAAGTGGGACAGGTGGGTAGGAAAGTAAAGGAGGATGCTTTCTGGGGGTCCAGCCAAGCTTACCGAGCCTTATTCATTTGGGCACTCTCGCTCTCACTCTGGCAGAACTTTCCATGCAACCAAGTGAACGGTTGTGCACATGGATAGGGACTTTCAGAAAAGAGAGAGGTAAGGAGAGGACCATGTAGAAAAGAAAGCAAGGATGGTCAATATATCAAGAACTGGTCTTAAACTGTGAACAAAGCATTCTTCTGGTGCAGTAAACTGAATAAGGTGACAACTTGCCGGCCGGTGCAAAACGCACCACATTACTAAATCTGCCATTGGAGATGGTTATCTTCCTCATCATCTCTGGTGGAAAAGAGGTTTCCAGTTTTACACTGCCAATAAGCAAATACACGCTGGAAGCCAACCTCCAGTGTTCTTAAGGAAAAAAAAGCCCACATCCTCAGGCCCAATGCTTCCACTGACATCCTAGGCAGAAAAAAAATGGGTTTTATAGAATGCCACTGTTACTTTTCCAAGTTGATGGGTTGTGCGATGGCTCATCCATCCCCTTTGTTGTATTCAAGGAAAGAAGAAAGTGCAGAAAGAGTTAATGAGACATGTTGGACATGGAAAATAACTGCTCCCAAAAGAGACTGTTCGGTCCTGTGAAGAGGTAGGAGTAGCAGAGAACATGAGAGAATCACTTGAGTAGCACTAATCTGTACAAAATGGGCTTAGTGAGCTCCCGCTTCAAATCTTATCCCCACATTAGATAGCATTAAACAAGTTGTCATAAAGCTAGCATTTCTAGATGCTCTGGTGAGCTGTTTGCCTGACAGCCCTGTTCCTCTTACAAAATAAACTGAAAATATTTGAAAAACTAGGCCAGCACATGAGCAGAAGCAAACCGCTGGAATTTAATTGACAGCTCCTAAAATTTACACCAGTTGATTTTAGAGCCCAAATCGGGTAAGTTCAAAAAAATATCGATACTCTTGTTCAATAATAAAGTAGTAACCTGTTGCACTGACAACATCTAAACGAAACTATTCCATCATAGTTTAATAATATTGTTCTTTAACAATTGGATTCTGTTACACTTTTATATTTAGGCATGATTATTTAATCTAATTTAATTGGCTTCCTTATTCCCCTCAGGGTTCTGGGCCTAGAAAGTTCATATTAAATACTCTAATTGCTCTGAAATTTACTTGTTGTCTGAAATAGGCTCCTATTTTAAATGTACCCTAAAATCTAGTTCATACATATTTTCTCTTCTTTCATGAATTAGGAAAGTTCTGGTGTCCATAATTTGCACTTAAAGAGAGTCAATAATTAAGCAAAATAATAATTATAGATCGAAAACAGGGAAGATGCAGTACCATGAACTGCGAGTTACAAACCTGTAAATAAGGCCAGGAGCACACATCAAAGCTTTCTGAGCACCCGCCGCTCTCCAAAAGCAAAGCTGAAGCCGCTAACGGTGGCAGCGGCATCCTGCATATTTAATGCGCAGGTCCCTGGTTGTCACTGTAGAACATTGCTCAGGCCAGTGGAGCGCAAGAGCATTTCAGGGCTTACAGCCACTGGGCCCAATCCTGCGCTCCTTGCAGGTGGAGATTTTCCCCATTGATGCTATAGGAAGACCTTGCCCATACAAGTCAGCATCAATCGCAGCGGCGGCCGCAACGCGTTGACATGTGGCGCAAGAAGGAGGGGACGGACCTTGCGTGGCAAGAGCAGGACCGCCACCAGCGGCCGAAGCTGGGGAGCAGAAGCGATGGAAAGGCATGCTTTAAAATCTCTCGGCCTCTCGGTGCCAGATGGTGGGGTGGGAGCGGGGTCCCTTAGGGAGGCCACAAATGGATACCGCGCTCCTCAGCTTGCCAGGGACCTGCATGCGTGGAATGGGAGCTGGAACAAACGTCTGGGAGAAGAAGTGTAATCCGGAGGGGATCCTCCCAGCGAGCGCTCCTCCTTTCCGTCCTGCGAAAGCAGCACTTAATGCAATTGCAAGGGGCTGATAGGGGGAGTGGCGGGCATGTATTAAGGGAAAGACCAACTGGCCGTGTCTTGTTTCCCCTATGCTTTTCCTAGGTACCTATGGCTTGGAAATGGGATTTTGGGTCAGGTGGACCTTTGACCTGACCAGCAGAGGAAGTTTTATGTCCTCGTGTTCCCTCCTGAGTGCCTGCCCTTGGTAAACAGACACAAGGATTTTCTGTCCAAGACGCCCAGCGCAGCTGCCCGCTGGCGAGGCGAGGAGCTGTTGGGCAAATGCCGGTGTTGTGTTGCGCTCCACAGAGCCCAGTTTCGGGATCAGCCCGTCAGACTGGACGGCGGCTGTCGGGCGGTAGCCAGGGTGGCTCGAGAGGAAGGGAGCGCAGCAAGGACGGCGCTTCACTGCTCAAGGCGAGGTATTTGTCAAGGGCTTGAACGTCGCCAAAAGAGGGAAGGTGCAAAGGTCTCCCCACTGAGGGTGGCGGGAGAAGGGGTGCAGCCTTCAAGGGGGACCAGCCTTTTGCCTGTGTAAGTTTTGGGGAAAGAGCGGTTTCCCAGGTGCATTACCTGCCTGTTCGGTGCAGAAAAGTGTGTATGAGTGATTTGTAATTTAGAGCTTAGAACAAGCATATTGAGAAGTGGCTTATGGGCCTACAACTATGTAACTACCATAATAAAAACCAAAATGTTCTTTCTGAGGGAAGAAGCTGGTGTTCTAGAAAAACTGTTTTTCAGTGAGACCTACAAAAAATTTAAAAAAAAGGGGTGGGGGGTAGAACATGTGCATAGGATCCGTGGGAAAAGCGAAGCATCTGCAGCAGAGAGGATTTTGTCGTGCTTTACCGCGTCTCCCCGGCGCCGCCACCCCCACCACCCCCGCTGGCGCTGGCAGCGCTGCCGGCTCGGCGGGGTCGCCCCCGTCCCGCCGCCGAGGGGCGCCCCGCCCCGCCTCAGCCGTACAACATGGCGGCGCGCTACCTCGCCACGGCCGGGAGACGGGCTACAGCGCGCAGGCGTCGCTATTCCTTCCGCCTTCCAGAGCGCCACTATTTCAATGTTGACCCGCGCGTTTGTGCTTCCTCTTCCGGGTCCGGCGGCGGCAGGTATGGCGGTGGCGTCTGAGGGTTGGTGGCGCCCATCCGCCCGCATCCGCCGGCGCGGGCCCCGCCGCCCCCGGCCAGCGCCCGGGAGTGCCGGGTGGGGCGGCGGGGGTTCCCCTGAGGGGCTCTGAAGGCGGCGGGCGTCCCGTTGGGGCGTTACTGCCTTGCGCCGCCGCAGAAGCGGGGTACTGCGGGTTTCGCTGCCCCCGTCGCCTTGTGCTGGGCCCGGAGAAGGCTCCGGCTTGGGCCTAGGGTGTGAGTAATGCAGTTTGTTGTCAGATGAGGCAGGGAGAGACATGCCTTGTTTGCTTCGGCTCATTTTTCAGCCTTGCCAACAAAGCTTGTGCTTGTGTTGACTAGAAAAAACAGAGCCGGTAAAGCTTTGAACAGTTTTCTAGAGGAGCATGGTGTCATACAGGCAAGACCAGGCTGTTGAACTGCGTTCAAACTAGTTCAGATGAATCTTCGTTGCAAATCCCATTCTCTCCACTGTCACGTGTTTGGTTTTGTTTTTTTTTTTTTGCTGTCACTGATGAGGAAATGCTTAAATTTTGTTAATGCTAATACAGAACTGGCAGCTGCTGATCTAGCTTGGTGCTTCAGTGCAGGTGATGCTGCAATATATGAATCTCCATCTGGCTGCTGAGCCCTTAAACTAGCGCTGCTTTGTTTTTGTCTGTAATTTAGGTGTAAAAAATGGTTCAGCGCCTGACCTACCGCCGTAGGTTGTCCTACAACACAGCTTCCAACAAGACCAGACTGTAAGTAAGATGTAGTTTCTAAGAAAACTTAATTTTTAAGAAAGCTGAGTTAAGTTTTGATTGTTAACATTAACAGAGTATTTTTTTGCTGTGTTTAGGTCCCGAACACCCGGGAACAGGATTGTTTACCTTTACACCAAGAAAGTAGGGAAGGCACCGAAGTCGGCATGTGGTATATGCCCAGGAAGACTTCGTGGTGTAAGTATTATCCTTATTGGCATAATATTTCTTTTTTTACAGCAATGTTTTTTTCAGTATAGAGAGTATTACTTTTCAAGTAATATGCCTGTTTCTTTGATGAATTCTTGTTGCAACAACTTTTTTCTTTAAAATATTCTTACCTGAATGTTGTAAAGTTTAACTGGTAAAATGAGGTTTGAAAGCTTAAAGAGTAAGTGCTTTATTAATGCATGTGGTTCTCATTGCTGTTATATCTGAACCTTCTGGTTCGGTAGGTTTTAACTGGCTGAAATTTCTAGAGTTAGGCCGAGGTGACTCTGCAGCAGGTTTAAAAGTCTAAATTGGACCTATTAGGTGGGCTTCAAAAAAAACCACCATGTAAGCCAAGTTTGACTTTCAGTTTTAGAAAAAAGGAATTAATGTTTTAGCAGGGTATTTTTCTCTGAAATGTATTGTTGGCATGATGCCATTGCTCTTAACAGTGATGGGAATGCTCGAGTAATGGCTGTCTTTGAGCAGCGCCTACACTTGGGAAAACAATCTTATTTTATAAACAGTTTTTAAATGATGAATCTGTTGGTGAACCCCTGTGGTAGAATGAAAATATCAGCTTAGGAATGCTGAAGATGGCTTGTACAACAGGCTTTCACTTTTTTACATCTTGAATAGTCAACTTCAGGCAGTGCTGCTTTTTTAAACTATCAAAGTGAATTTTTTTAATACGGTTGTTACCTTACTTTTATGATACGGTTCTCATTTTTGCTTTCTGTAGGTTCGCGCTGTGCGTCCTAAAGTTCTTATGAGACTCTCAAAAACGAAGAAGCATGTTAGCAGAGCCTATGGTGGTTCCATGTGTGCCAAGTGTGTCCGCGACAGGTAAGTTGACAGAACGCTAACTTGATTCTTGAGGTTACCCCATGTGAGATTTTTGCGCTGTTTTCATAATGTGGGCCAAAATTTTGAAGACTCTTTTCTGACAATTGGTGTAGTAAAATGGAAGGAGTAAGCATGGGGCACGTTAGCAGTGATGTGTGCAACTTCTGCCCTGTGAATTTGCACCAGTTGCTGCATAGGGAACTCCTTGGCAGAGAGCTTGCATTCTTCACGATTTCTTACTGCACTGTTGCTTTGGTGCTAAACAGTCTGCTCGTTCTGGATTTTTATTTTTCATTCAGCCCCGTAGTAAAGATTTTTCTCTTCTGTTGTCCTATTCTTTTGTCTTACGCAAAGATACTAGTGTAAGATCAGTTGAGCTTTTGGCTTCTTTGCGGTGGTTTGGGATTCCAAGATCTTAATTGGTCACATATTAAGCATCCGTATGTGGTTAAGCTTTAAGATTGCCTTTGCTGGGCCTCGCTGAATTCAGTTTTATTGGGTAACAGCTGTACATCCTATACATGGCATGTTGGAGGAAAAAAGGCATATTACAAAGAATATGTCATTTCTATGAATGGTAATCGAAGCAGATCTCCGGTGTCAACAGTCTAATGTCAGTTTTTTCATCTGTAGTGCAAATCTTGCCAGCTTTTTTTTTTGCTTGTGTGAATTCTAAGTTAAATCACATTAGGTGCCACTGAAGATGGGTTGTTACAGCTGTAGATCCATAGCATAACTTGTATGTGTTAGAAGCCAGGGTTTTTGAGCATTTTCCCAAACACTTTGAGCTTGGTAGGTCCATTTTTAATGCATGAGTATCCTTATCCTGCCTAAACCCAAAAACTCCTTCCCTGTAATTGGTAGGTTTTCTCCTGTGTCTGTTTAGGCATCTTTGGTAAGTTTTGTGTACTGCCATAGTAGCTCTATATACCATATGCACATGGAATGGCATTTTAATGTTTGAGGTAGAAGAATGTGTGGTATATTTGTGCTTTTAACTTGAAATCATCACACAGACTGTTGTGAATACTATCGCTTAGGTCCATCTGCGTGGTGGCCCGACGTGTCTTCCAGAAATAATCATATTCAGGCATGACTTGACCTGCCAGGGTTCTCTCTGTTTGTGTGCAAAGACGCTTTAATCCTGAGAGAGGAACTGTTTTGATAACTGGACTCACATAAAGTTTTCTGTAGCTCTGAGGAAGAACTGACCATGACTGGTCACACCAGTTCTGACTTTCAAGAACAGCTAAATTCATTTGCCAGTGAGGAGTTTTGCTTTTTGCCTTTGAAGTTAGTGAAGGTGGTAATTTTTTCCAGTGTTCAGCCATCAAGTATTACCTTGCTTGCCTACAAGCCACTCGCCCTAAATTTGCAGGCACGCTAGGCCTTCTTCCCCAGACTTCTACATTCATGCAGTGCTGCTGTCCCTGTCTTCTGATGCTGGTGAGAACATCGATGTTTTCTCTGTTTATGTTATGTGAAACGAACACCACATGTGCAATGAACATTGGAGACAGCAAAACTCATTGTAACTTTGTCTCTTTTTTTGCGTTTTCACTTAAGTGGATACATGTCCTAAAGCTGTTGTTTTTCCTTTCCAGAATCAAACGAGCTTTTCTTATTGAGGAGCAGAAGATTGTTGTAAAAGTGTTGAAGGCACAAGCACAGAGCCAGAAGTCAAAGTGAATCTAATTGTCGTTTCAGCCCAATAAATGAAATCTCCACTTTCATGGTGTCCTGTCATTCCATGTGCTAGTCAAAGCTGGTAGGAGCAGCTTCTCACAGCTCGTTAAATGCAGAGTTGGGTTTTGGTGCAACAAAACCCACAAGTCAGGATGCTGTGTTCTGTGCTGCCTGCAGACAGAGGAAATCAAGTATGTGGAAGGAGGTCTGGTTAAACAGGACTGTCATGGTCCTGTTAGAGGCGTTCGAATAACTTTGAGTAATGCAATTTTTTTTTTCATGGCAACATCTGTGTATGATGTTATCAGAGGACTTGGCTGATAAGAAAGTTAGAAATCCGAGAAAGAAAAGCAAACAGAGGGAGGCTATGACTAAAGGCTGGAAGAGTGATTGTCAGGCAAAGAAGAGGCGAGCTAGTATTGTAGGTTTTTTTTTCCCCAATAGTATGGAAATTGGAGGGTGGGGGGAAATTGACTGTGCGAAGCTGCATCCGCCAGATGGTTACACGCTGCTACCTCTGGATCTCTGGGACGAAAGTTCTTGTATACTGGTTGTTGTTAGGTGCTTCCTAACAAGTTGTCAGTTAGAGGTACGATACAAGCAGAGCTCCGGGGCCCAGGTCGGGTAGACTGATGGCTTCCAAAATCAGGCTTTAGAGTAGCAATTTAGGCTTCTGGTTTTAAAACTTGAAGCAGAGTTGGATCTGTATCACTGAGGATGTAATGGTAATATAAAAAGCAATTACAAAAGGTGGAAATGAGCTTGTTTTGCTGCTTTGCTTCATTTTGTTGCGTAGAGAGAACTGTCAGTGTGCTTCTAATGCTACCAGGAGTGCTTTAACACACAGGATAATTCTTGCATTACCTGTGGGTGCAATGGTATTCCTCAGCCCCAGCTCTGAATTTTGGACCTTGGTATGACAAGAAGCGGGTATCTGTTTTTACCAAATCTTTAGGATTTTTATCTATTTTTTTCAAAAAGTAGTGAGCTCAACCACCAGAATAAGGAAGGAGAAGAAATAATGACTGAGCGTGCAGACTTCCTGGCAGCACTGAGGATGCCATTTGAAGAGGTTTCTCAGATCACTTCCAGAGTCTGTGCTCAGGCTGTGTGGCTCAAGGGATGTGTGCAAAGTCCTCTGCCTGACTGCATGTTCACACTGTGCCTGGCTCCGAAGCTTGTCAGGCTGTCCAGTCAGCTAAGAAACATGACAGAAAACCAAGTTGGTGAAAAGACCTGCACTTGGCAGCAGCTAGCTGGTACCTTGGGTCAGCTGCACGCAAACTGGGAGCGGTGATGTTGGTGCTGCCTGGGTTTGATGGCAGGAGGTGGCTGTGGTCCAGGAAAACCAGCCTAACACCATGCACAGTGAAAGGAGCTCTACCTCCCCAAGAATTTCTTCATGGTGTCCCAAGTAACTAAAATAATTCTGTCAGTATTCTCAAAATGGATGAACATAGCTTTAAGTATGAAGTGTTTCTCCTTAGCTCAGGTTATGCTAAAACTTGTTCCAAAGGCTGTAGCTAATCAAAGGAAGGTTTTTTTAGTGCCCTGAATACTTTGATACAGTTTGTAAGGTTAAAATTTTAGTTGTTGCCTTACTGTGCTAGTACAAACTTCAGTCCTTTGGCTTTCTGGAAAAATGCTTTTAAAGCGGAAGTGGCAAGGGGTGTCTAACCTGCCCCAAAAGTGCTCTTGTTTTACATTAAAAGCTGTGAGATTAGAGTTTTCCTTGGGGCTTTTGGAAAGGAGGCAAGATGGAGGGAGAATGCTTTTGGAGTAAGTATTGCGGGGTTGGTATTGAAGTGGTTTTTACTGCCTCTCTCCAGTGTTCAATTATGTCTGCTAACAGGCATCAGTCTTCCTATATATGAGTGTTTGGTTGGGTTTTTTTGTTTGGTTGCTTTTTTATGGACCTGTTACTTCTCTCCAGCCAGTGGCTGTAAGGTGCCTTTTCTGAAGGAAACGCTTCCCGTGCTGTCCAGAGGCTTGACCTTACTCAGCTCAAAGGTACAGAATCATGGAATCACTTGGTTGAAAAAGACCTTTAAGTTCATTGAGCTCAACTGTACTTGTCCACTACTAAACCATGTCCCTAAGTGCCACATCTATACCTCTTTTAAATACCTCCAGGGATGGGGACTTGACCACTTCCCTGGGCAGCCTGTTCCAGTGCCTGATAACCTGTACAGTGAAGAAATCTTTCCCAATGCCCAACCTAAACCTCCCCTGGCCCAATTTGAGTCCATTTTCTCTTGTCCTATCGCTTGTTGCTTGGGAAAGGAGAGACCAACACCCACCTCACTACACTCCCAGGTCAGGCAGTTGCAGAGGGCGATAAGGTCTCTCCTCAGCCTCCTCCAGGCTAAACAACCCCAGCTCCCTCAGCTGCTCCTCATCAGACTTGTGCTCTAGACCCCTTAGCAGCTTCATTGCCTTTCCCTGGACAAGCTCCAGCGCCTCAGCATATAGAGAAGACAGGCACTGCTCCGAGAAGGGCTCTCCCGTGTCCCTGTTTGTGAAGCAAGAGGACCTAGACCAGTGTCCACTCAAGATGGGGAATTTTCTCCCTTGTGTGTTGCCTGGGTGCTTCCCTCCATACCCAGCCTCAACTGAGCTGAGGACGGTGGCAGGTCGGCCTGGGCCGAGGAGGTGTCTGTACACTGACAGGAGCGTCTAAGACGGTTTGTATACACGTGGGTACCCCTGCTCGCCTTCAGCTGCTGCTGCTGCTGGGCCACGTTTTTTCCTCTCTGCTCTCAGGGTGCAGCCGTCCGGGTCCCCTCTGGCTGCGGACCGGGATGGGCACCACATCCTGTGGTGCGGGCCGGGAGTGTCCCAGCCCCGCTTCCCTGCGCACGCAGGGCCTCGGGTGCGGCCTCCTCTGGATCTTCCTCTTCCCCTCGAGCCTGCGTCCCCCCAGCCCGGCCCTGCAAGCTCACGCCCGGGACGCGGGGTTTCCTGCCACCGAACTGCGGCGGCGCTTCGCCCCAGGAGCGCTCCCTCCCCTTGGCGGCGGCTGCGGGGTCGGCGTTGCACCTCCGCCTCCCCACGGGGAGTATTCCACGGCTGGTGGCCAGCGCTCCTCCGCCCAGCGGCGCACACGCGTGCCCGCGGCCCGGCGGGACCCGGGAAGGGGCGGCCACGTGGCTGCGCAGCCCGGGGACGGGGCCCCGCCCCCCTCCCCGCCCCAAGCGCCTCGCCGTTACCCGGCACCGACACGTCAGGGCTTTTGGATCCTGGCAGGTGAGTAAGACGGATAGGTCGGCCGCCGGCGGGCGGCCTGCGTTCCCAGGTGGTCTTGCGCAGAAAAAAAAATAATTCTGGCTTATGTCGGTCATTTCCGCCCGGCAGTCTCTTTTCGGTGATTTCGTTTGGATTGGTTTCCTTTTTTAATTCGTCTGGTTTCCACTGCCAGGACGCGTCAGCCAATTTCCGTTTCCGCCTTCGTGTCCGGTGGCGGAGAGCGGCCGCGGCGGGGCGGGGCGGGGCGAGGTGGGCGGGAGCGGCGGGGCTGCGGCTGTCCGTCGGGCCGGGCCGCCGCCATGGAGACGCTGTACCGCCTGCCCTTCGCCGTCCTCGAGTGCCCCAACATCAAGCTGAAGCGGCCGAGCTGGGTGCACATGCCCTCGGCTATGACCGTTTACGCGCTGGTGGTGGTGTCCTATTTCCTCATCACCGGAGGTGAGGCCGGGGCCGGCAGGGCGGGGCGTGCGAGCGGAGACCCCGCTTGCGGAGGAGCCCTTTCTTTGCGGGGAGAGCTGCTGGCCCCTGCCCCGGGTCGGGGGGCCGCTGCTGACCGCTTGTCCGGCTCCGCATCGGTCGTGAAAGGCGAACCTCGGCCAACTCCGGGCGCCCCTGCGGGGTTAAAGCAATTCCTGCTGCTGGCTGCCACGAGTCAAAGGCGACGCTTGCTTTCCTCCCCACAGGCATTATCTATGACGTGATTGTGGAGCCTCCCAGCGTGGGGTCGATGACAGACGAACACGGGCACCAGAGGCCGGTGGCCTTCTTGGCGTACAGGTAGGAGCAGGGCTGTGCCCCGGCAGGCGCGGTGCTGCCAGTGCCTAAGCACAAGTGAATAAACCCGTCTGGTATAGTTGGACACCCGCCTCTTTTTGGAGCTCTCTTGTGCAAGAAGGGGTCTGTTCTGGATCAGTCCTTGGTCTGCAAAAATTAAAAAAAAAAAACCCCAAACCAAAAAACAAACCAACAACAAAACAAAAAAACCCCAGCATTGAAATCAACAGAAATAGAAAAGCTCAGTCTTTCTAAAATTTTTGAAAGTGAGAAAAGCTTTAAGCTGGCAGTACTTCTCTTTCTTCCAAACCCTTGCTGTTACAGTTGAGTTTTATAGTGGATGCAGAGACATTTGGTCGTATTTCATAGCGGCATGTGTAATATTTGTGAAACTTTTGTTTCTGGCCTTTTAAACTCTACTGTAATTGGGACTCTCATGTCTGAGGGTGGGGAATGCAATTACAAACGTGTTACAACAGTGTCGTCTTTGAGTCTGTTGCTTCTGTTACTGCAAATAAGCTAGAGACTGCTTAGTAACAAACTGGTCTGAAGAGGGTTAAATCTACATTTGTAGCTGTATTTTTTATGTGTGTGGAAACAAATAATGTTTTTTGTTAAATACGAAAAGGGCCCTTTGAATCTGTGAGGTCTGTGATGTGCCTCGTGCACAGATTTCTGACTCGGACTAGATGTCGTATGTGCCTCAGGCTGGCTTGGGGCATTGCAGTGTAGATGAATCAGGCTACTGCTGGGAGTTGATAGCACTTTAGGATGATTCAGTGAAAACAGTGTGAAAGAAGATGAAATTGTTTTCAGGATATGAGATGACAAAGACAAAGACGCTTCTTTATTAGCATTCACAGTAGTTTCATCCACGCCAATTTTATGAGGTTGCTAGTATTGCTAATTACAAGGATAGGAAAAAGGTTTTGTGACTGTGGGAAGCAGGAGACTCGTGACCCAGGTGCAATATTCTTTCTGCATCTCTGCTTCCCCTCTCTCCATTTGAGCTTTGTAAGAAGGAAATCCATCAGTGTGGACTGACAGAGAGCTGGGGTACATTCAGGCTGGGTCCCCACAACTTCTGTGCAGGCACAGTGAGCTGGTAGCAAACCATACTGCAGTCAAGAACCACTTTTGACGTATGCTGGAACCAGTAGATGTGCTTCATGTGCTGACATAGTGCTTTGAGTGGGATTTGTACTGAGATGAGGATTCAGGCACTGCTGCCTAAACGTCACAGAAGTAAGACTTGGAAAGCTCAGTAGCCCAGGGGTCATGGTTCCATGCCTGCAGTCATCTGTGAAACCAGGTGCTGCTTTGGACTAGATATTTCTGAAAACTGATGAGCTTGCACAGTAGCCATTGGTATAGACTGTTATGTATAAAACCACTAGTATGCTTCTCTGGTCACCTTGCAAACTGACAGTGCCAGAGGTAAATTACCCTTAATGTAATTGCATAATGTCAGTTTCCATACCTACCTTTTGTTAGAAAGTCAGCCATCAAAGTTAATCACCCTGTGTATTTGTGCAGCAGGTTGAGTAGATGGGGTTTGAAATGTAACTAGTTTCTTTAAAACTAATCTTTTTTTCCACTCTCTCTTCTTCCCTTCCCCCCCCCCCTTTTTTTTTTCTGCAGAGTAAATGGGCAATATATTATGGAAGGGCTTGCATCCAGCTTCCTCTTCACAATGGGCGGCCTAGGATTCATAATTCTCGATCGCTCCAATGCACCAAATATCCCCAAGCTGAATAGGTTTCTTTTGCTCTTTATTGGATTTGTCAGTGTAAATTCCGTAAGTGATTTTATATTCTTTCAGCTTTTCTTTTTTGTGGCTCATGTGTGCCTGTATTAAATTTAAGAGTAACAGAAAATACAGTGAGGTATGCTAAAGATCTGCAGCTTGGTTGTAAGCTGCCTCTTTCAATGCTTTTTTGGAACAAGCTACCTTGAATGAGGTAAGATGCTTTTGGGGCCAGGTACTGCAAGATTGTGCTGTGGTGACAGTTCCTGGTATGTCAGAAGGTATGATTAGCAAGTCTGACTTACAATGAATTTAAGGTAGACTGAGTATGTACTGGTCAGGTAAAAGTAATTAGAAGGTAGAGCTTTGAGGAAAAAGCAAGTGTTAACTTGAAGAAAGTCAAATGAGTACTTCATAGTGACAGTGTACATGAGAGATCATAACTAGAAGAACTGATGGTAGTGGTAACAAGTGTTCAGAAACATCCAAAGCAGTCCTAAAGTAAAGATGATGTCTCGGGGTTTTTTTTTGTTGCTGGAAGACCGAACATAACAGTGAAGCATACAATATATGTGATTTTTTTAATGTGTCTATATTCACAGATCAAAAAGTAGGAAAGAGCTGGAGTTTTCAGGCTATGCAAAATCCAAATGCAGGATTTTCAATTTTTTCCCCCCCTCTTTATTTCTCAGTCCATCCATTTAATTTAGAATAGCTGAAACCTGATGTTTGGAGGTACTTGTAGTTAATTTCTGGAGTAGCTCCATGAGGTGTTGACTTAACAATGACAGTCATTCCTCCTTTCTTAAATTAGTTTTTTTTTTTTAACCTCTGCAGTGTAGTTTCATAACACAGAAGTGATGGGTTCCCAGGCAGCAGGTAGCTGGATAGGGACCTGCTGTATATTTTCTTGCTTCATCAACGCTATGTATTTTCTTGTTTCATTGAGTACATATGTGTCTTAACAGTTCTCTTTCTTAAACTCATTAAAGAAACGGGGCTTCGGAGAAATGGAGGAGAAAAAGAGACCAGAGTTGTGTTGAGAGCCAGAAAATGTCAGGTTATACTGTGTATCTTAACACTGGTAGTTTGTGTAAAGTGTACAAATAAAGAACCTTTCATAGGGTGTAAACTGGGTTTCAAAAATTCCAGACAATTACTGAAGCTGGATTGAGAACAGGCTAATCCATTTTCAGTGTTCATTGAAGAAAATCAGATGAGGAACGAGCATGTTGTTAAGCTGGCCGGTTTGTACCTTGGACAGGATTTATTGTTTTAAATAGCCTTGATCTGCAGAGGTTTTGGCCATCTGAAGTTTTTATTTTAAGACCATCTGTTTCTTGATTTTTGAGAAGTGCTGTCTGTGTTTGCTAACTTTTTCTCTAACTTAATTTTTGTCTGTAGGGGCTACTTGATGGGTTAGTACCTCTTGTGATGTATGAAAGTCTCAGCTGAATTTACTCCTCTTCATGAAGTGTTTAAGAAGCAGCAGCAAGAAACAAATTTCCATAGTTGCCATGGAAAGGAGAGATACCTGGTCATGAGAAACAACTGGGGAAAGAGTGCTTTCTCTGCAAACAACCTCTCTCACTACCAATGGCTGATACGTAGTTTTGAAGCAATGTTTTACCATTTCTGTTTTAGAGCTTTTGAAAAGAGCAAGTTACCTATCTGGGTTTTTCTTTTATATTCCATCTTGGTATGAAATAGAAGACCTATCTTTAGCTCTGCCTGAAAGAGTATTAGCCATTGGCCTGAGAGTTCTTTGTTGCAGGTCTGTCTGCTCTTCCCTGGGTGGGACAATTCTATGTGTGAATCAGAGAAGAAACACCTGAAATGTTTCTTTCCAAGTTATAATTAGAAAATTAGTAACTTCGGATGCTTTACAGTCAAAATACAATGTGTCTGAAATGATTTCAAAGGCACCTTTTGCCTTGATATTAATGGCTCTATTTGAGCAAATCCAGACATGCACTGAGAAAGGCAAACTGTATGAATGTGCATTTGTTTTTGAAAAAGTGTACGAAAAGAGCCAAATAAAACTTATTTTCTACAAAATTATTTGAATTCTATGCAGTTTCTAAAGCTTTTTCTTGTGTGCATGGCTTGTTCTACATCCAGTCTTGAGATGCCCTACTATACTATGACCACAGAATTCCACCTCTATTTTCACTATTGGATAATGAATTTTCTTTTTTTTTTTTAAATATCAGGGACAAGAAACCTCATTTTTCATGAACTTGTACTGTATCCAAACAACATACTGTTATCAGTAGCCAAGAAAACTTAGTTCTGAAGCTGCTGCTTTTTTGTGTGAGAGGCAAGGCTCCAACTTACTTTGTCTTAATTTTAAAAGATTGAATGTTACTATCATGTTTCATTGAAGTGATGTATTGCATTCTGGGGGAGGGAAAAACCCCTCTAAATCTCCATAAAATGTCTTTTTTGCAAGCCATATGTGTTTGAAGCACTATTTTCATCTGTATGGTAATTGTCAGTGATAAATGTTTTTTATTCCCATAATCGTGAAGCAAGTATTACTGTTCACATAGTCAAATTTCTGAGCTAGCTGTTAATCATCTGCCTTCGGGATATGTCACTTCTACTCTCTCGTTCTTGCACACAATGCAACTTCTGTATTTGCTCATCTTACATGTTTGTCATTAAGATTTAAGGTAGCGTAAGATGCTTAATGAGGCTCATAACTGCAGTCTTGTCAAAGTGGTGGTTCTTTTGGTCACTCTGGTTTTGTCGAGACGTATGCTTACCTTCAAGGGTGAGTACTGATATTATGTCAGTAAATAACTGAATACATAAGTCAACTTCTTAATGCATCTGAGAGGGAAGTCAAACCAGAAAGTCACTTCACTGAGTATAATCGAGATCCCTCCAGCAGCTCAGTATTTGTTCCACTGTGGTTAGGCTTCAGCCTCCAAGTTTGCAGCTGACTAAATGAGCACGCTCTTAAAAAATGGTTTTAATGGCATAATTGAATGGCTGTGGGCTATGAAATGCATTTGATTATAATTACCTGCTAGGTGACATAACTTGGAACAAATAAAGTGGACTTATAAGGGCAAGGTAGAAGATAGTTTTGGGAGAGTAAAACTAAGATGACGACTCTGTCTGTAACAAACAAGGTTAAATGATCCCTTATGTTTCTTTGGTCATGGACTATGAACTAGATCTGGTATGGTCCTCAGCCAAAGCATGAGGCACAGAGAGAATCAGGAAAACGAATGCAGAGCAGAAGACAGACCACCCAGAAGTGAGGAGTGTGCTAGGTAGGAAGATGACAGAACGTACAACTGGAGATGGGATTTGGGTGTGGGTTGGAGGCTTCTTGGTCACCCAAAGAAAAATTTCTACTGAGCACTGTCGAATGAACTGCAAAGAAAAAGTGCTATGCGTTACAGGAATCCCATTTTCAGTTAAAGGCTGGCATTTTCTGTAAACATCTGCTGTTTCTGGCTAACAGCAGGTGGCCTTTACTGTAGGGGTTTAGGATAGTAATAGGAATGTTTCAGTGACTGAAAGAAAACTTCCTGTAACTAGTGACAATATCCATCTGTGTTTGGTGCTGATATTTTCTGGGGTGAACTGAGGTAGATTGTGGAGTGGGAAATGAAAAACAAAATTAAAACACTGGTAAAGGTAAAGCAAAGCTTATAGGAGCACATCTTGATTAAAACCAGAAGTTTGGCCTACTTTCAAATGCAGCAACAAGAGTCAGGCTGAAGTGTAGAGGTCTTGATTTTCTCACTCTTGTTGAAGAAAAATCTGAATCCATAGAGCCCCATTGGCTTCAGTATAATTTCTGAGTGATGATGCCTAGTCAATGTAGTCAGGAAGGTACACATAACTTGTGTAGCTTTGGAAAGTTAGTGTGTGTGTATATATACATATATATAAGCTCTTAACAATCCAAGTGTTCTTGTACTTAATTGAGTTAAGCTGAAAAATACCTCTAGATACAAAAGACCAGACATTCCGGTTTCCTTTTTTCCCCCCAGTACTTTTACCATACTTCTGCAAGTTGTGGAACAGTAACATAGAATCATAGAATCGTTTAGGCTCCAGAAGCCCAAGGTAGCAGGGCTGCTGACCCCCCTCCTTGCTTCTCTGAGAACTGAGACATTTTTGGAAGATCTGTGCCACCAAAACAATTTTTTGGAGGGAGGGGGATGTTGCAGTCATTTTGAGGAGATACTGATAAATACTCTTGCTCGTAAGGATAAGCATGGCATTTTATGTAAGTCCAAATACCCACTTTAAAGATGTGTAATTGTTAACAGGTAAGTTTATTTACTAGTATGAAGTACTCCACTCTGATGCCTGGAATAAAACAGACACTTTAGACTGATGCAGAATATTTTTAAGCACTGCCGTTAGACTTTCTTACTAATTTACAGCATTCTAATTCTAAATATATTGTGCTTAATGGAATTCTGCTAAAAGTGCTTCAGTTAACTACTTGCAAAGCTGGATACTTGTTCACAGAATACCGCTTGTTACCTGTTACTGCTGGTTACTGTAATTACCTATTTCCAGTTCCAATTGTGTATTTTATATGCATATATATATGTGCTTAATATATGAATTAGGAAGCACTAGATATTAGAATTCTCAAGAGTCTTAGGAACTGAGACAATCCTAAATTTCTTCCACTGCTCCCAATATAGGGAGCCAACTTGGGTATGAGGAAAACAGCATTTATTTTCTGGAGATGCATGCAAATGCTGCATAAAATGGAAACTGTTTTCCTACAGCATAGCCATGTCTGTGACAATGTAATTTGTATTGCATGCTTGTGAATGTGATGATTGTATTTTTCCTTCAGTGTTATGATTTTCCTCACAAACAAAGTTGCAGCAATAGCTCTGGACTATTTTTAGAATTTCTAATTGCCACTTCTCAACTTTGAAGTCACTTTAGAGTATTTTTCTTCCAGAACATGGTTAAAGAGGGTTGAAACCATTACAAGAAAGGAATTGGAACAATTGTAAGAATCTTAGAAGGAGAACATTTCGTAACGATCTGCAGTTGCATGGAGGCCTTTCAGCTATACTGACGATTAGTGAAACCTGGATAAATCTGGACTTCAGTAACAGCAAAAAATACAGCTAATGCATCAAACTCTTCTTAAGAGTAGTGTTTCATGGGAAGCCGCTACTAGAAATATGAGAGTTTCTAGGTGATTTGGTTTCTTTAGTAAGAACTAATTACGCTGGTGTCCTTTTTGTTTGACACGGATACCTGTCAGCGAAGAACTGGACTGAGACCGTGAGCTCATTTTAGAGCAACAGCTGTGGCACTATAATGGGAGTCAAGCGTGTCTGTCTCGCACCACGTGTTAATTGGTGATACAGATGCGAGGTGCTGCGTTCTGGTATCTAGTATCTTGAATCTATAAGGCAACTTGCCGAGCTCCTGTTTAATGATATCTGTTTAGTTACTAATGTTCTTCGGGTATAAGATGGAGTTTCACTTCACCACGTAACCACCCCATATGCATTCTATAAATGTCAAAGCTCCTATAGGGTTATACCTGCAGGCTGCAGGAAATAGTATTTAGCTGTCAGTAAATCAGATCAATATGGTATCATCCGCTGCCTTATGCATGTGCAAGACTGCCATTTGTAATTTCCTTTTTTTTTTTTTTTTTATCAGTTTTCACTACAGAGATCAATGTTGAGGTGGGGACTGGTATCCCGTTGGTGGTGGTGGTAATTGTACACTCATAGCTGGAACCAGGGAAAGAAAAATTTTGAAAGGCCTCAGGCTGGTTGGGTTATTCTAGAGTAAACCACAAAAGTTAAACTTTGTCTGTGTTACTTAGTAGACAGGCTGAAACAATTCCAGAACTTTAAGCTACTCCTGACAGCTCCTGGATGATAGGTAATACGTTCACTATATTCGGCTTTCCAGTACCTCATCTGTCTTTAAATGCGGATGGAGAGTGTGAGGGATAGGAAATAATAAAGAAACAAGCTTAACTGAAGCCTGAAGAAAAAGTTTCAAGGTGTGAGGGAAACATTTTAAGCACCTGGAAGAAAATGGCAAAAGAATGAGTAGCCAACTCAGATTTTTAAAGAATAAGTCATATGAAGAAAAAGCCATACATGAGATTAATGGGCTCTGTGGATAGAAGAAAAGCAGATGTTTAGGCTGTAGCTTTTGGTACTGTCTTACATGTGATGGAAACTTGGCTTCGACGAAAAAACTATAAGCTGGATGCAAAAGTACTTTGAAAACCATTTTCAGAGAGTGTTTACTGATTAGGTGGTGTCCTTTTATCAAAGTGGAAAGATTTTTTTTTTTTTTTTTTTTGAGGTCTGTCCTGTGGCTATTTTTGTTCAACAGCCAGTGACCTGGATCGAGTAGGGAGTACTTACTAAATTAGCAGAAATCATAAAATTCAGAGACTGCTGGGAGGGCAGAATTAGGATGCATAGTGATCTTAACAAAGAGTGCCCTGAAAAAAATAGACTGGTTTATTCTGTTGAGGAACAAGTGCAAAATACCAATGCTACTCAAGCAAAATAAGTGATGAAATGTGGAATCCCTCAAAGTCCTTGGGTTCTGCTGTACCACAAGGTGAAGAGGAGCGTTTGCCTTTCGTGCAGCAAATACACCACCACACTGAGATATTTGCAAAACTTTTAACTAAGTTTTAAAATTAAAAGGTAAAGAGTTTTAACTAAAACTTGTAACATATACTAAAGCATATGAGGCATAAAAGTAAGTGTGAAAAGGAAAGGCGTAACTTCATCTCTGCATCAGTAGCAGAGCCTAAATAGCAGCAAAGAAGAGTTGGGATAATACTAGAAAAAAATATTTTTGAGAGTAAAATAGTTGACTACTGGACTAGATGGTGCATGGTGGTGATGGAATTTGTGCTGTGCGCAGCATGAAGAACAGGCTAGGCAATGCCTGTTAAAATCTGCAGATATGTCTGGCCTTGTTTTGGGGTGAGCAAGTGGCTTCTTGAGGTGCCTTCCAGCAGCCACCCATCTTTACTATTCCATCGATGAGAACAAAACTTTTGACCCTCCAAACACTGAGGGTCTCTGTCAGAAAGATCTTTGTAAATAACTAAATGTGTCCTTTAAAAATATCCCTGTGGTGCAGTTGTAGGACAGAAAAAATCATGGTTATATGACCGAGACATGACAGCAGAAAGTATCTCCATGAACTGCCTACTGCCAGAACAGGGCACAAATTAGCTGTTCGGGTAAGGAAAATGTAAGTGCCTGGACAAATGTTTAAGGCCTTTTCCTTTTCTAATTTCCATGTTAGTCTTTCACCCCAAAATGTGTTACAATTAGGTGGCTGTCAGAACAGCTGCCGTATTAGAACGGGACGATGAGTGGGCAGAGGGAGCCTGTGATATTTCTAGGAGGTATTTTGCTGTTGGGACTTTCTCTGCATTTCTGCCTTCCCTGAGCTGGAGCGGCAGTGAGGCACTAATCCATTTTTCAATTACATGGGCTTCTCCGGATCCCTCCTTTCAGGAACTGTGCTTCACTGACGCGTGAAATTTAACTTCTTTCGTGTTTTACCCAAGCAGTTCTGCCTCTCTCCGCTATGGGTGGTTGTTACACCAGCTCTGAACTACTGTGTTTCATCTCCTTTTGCTGGCCTGCTGCTGGCCTGAGCTTTTTTGGGGGGATTTATACTCTTGTCTTTCAGCAGCTGCCGTCCCTTGTTTCTTTGCTGTCGTTCTAGACTTCAAGTCTGAGGACACCGCTGCTGGTTTTTATTGCTCTCTTTCTAACTGCTGTGGTGTTCCTGCCGTCAAACGGTATTATTTATCAGTCTCCTCGGCTCTTCCACTGCCTTACTCCTCCTCCTCTGGTACCTTCTCTTTTATCACACTGAAATCCATCACTTAGCCTCACCAGCCACTTGGCGATCCATCAGCCTTGCTCCTCCTGGTTTTCCTACTTCTGTTCCCTCTACTCTGACTGCAGGTCCTTCAATTTTCCCTGCTGACCACTCTCTGAGCTACTTCACCCTGCGCTGACTCCACACTTCATTAGCTCCTGCTATCCGCAGCAAAGCTCAGCCTCCTGGTTTCTCTCATCCTTTCAGCCACTCTCATCCTCTGGTTGTTCCTTCGACTGTTCCAGTTTTCTCTTAGCTGTCTCGTATCTTTGTCTTTATTGTTCTACACTCCACACCATCTGTTGTGCTGCTGCCTGCATGACTCATCCTGAAAACAATAAAAATCCTACTGCATCCCCAGTACACTAGGGAGCCAACGAAGGCACTCCTATATCCAAAATCTACATCAACAGCAGTCAAGCCAAGATCCTCATGGAATTCAGGTACATAATTTTTGTTTAAATCAATAGAAGTTAACTGCCAAATACATCTGAGAATCCTGCCAAAGTTTCATCGCAACTCTAAGAAAAAGAGGCAATTGTTTCCTGGGGCTGGATTTAAAAACACCTCTGCAGGGATAACCTGAAAGTTCTTAAGTTTCTTAGTGAGTATGTCTATTTTTTTTTCTGCACATACAATTACTGAGTGTTTTACGAGCACAGACAACATATGGTCCACGCACAATGGAACAAACTAAGAAAAATCTGTCACAAATACCACAATTCAAATACACAGTAGACAAGGCAATAAATACGAAAGTTCATAAAACCAGGGAAATGGAATGTTCTGTCGGCCCTGTTTTAAAGGTCCACAAGGCACACAATGCTTGAAACCACTGCTACTTAACAAAATAATTAACAAACTAGATTTAAGTTGTCATTTGGCTTCATAGCCTAAGCAGGAATAATTTTAGATGTACCAGGAAGTTTTTTCCCTCTAATGTGTTAAAAGGCAGAAGAAACACATAGTGACTTTAAGCATTTTCTTGCCTCATCTAACACCTGGATAAATAAACCCAGGCTTTACTTCACTGGAATCAATGGAGACAGATGGGTGGAAAGAGGGGAATCGGGTGTGTAATATTTTGGATGTGTCTAAGAATTGTGTTTAACCACAGTTGTTTGCTAGGCTGTGACTGAACAAGCCTGATTTTACCTACTTAGGGTGGTCAGTACAAAGTATTGCCTTTGTGCAGCTACATTTGGATAATAGATGTCTTCTACTTAAACATCGTAAATAATATCTGAAGCTGACTAAAGAAATTCTTTCTACCATAAGTAGCTCCAGCTTCGTTATTAGCTACTACTCTTAATCTTTTCCAGCATTGACACCTCTTAGTTTTAGGTATCTGCAGTTTCAATCCTCTGTTAAGCCCTTGGTTCACCACTGGATGGCAGTCCCTGCAACGCCATTCACTCTGGGAGGGAAAAGTCTGCTTTTAAAAAGTCGCCTGCTGCTATCACATACTGCTTTGTACATTGATATGTACATGAAATATGACAGCGGTGAGTATATTTGGATCCATTTGTATTGTTGCTAAAGTATAGGCATGTCAAAGACTTTTTTTGTGGGTTTCTACCACTTAAATTCATTCTCAAGTTGAAGCTTCAGGGCTTAAAAGCACGCAAGAGGATAATAACTTGCACTCCTATGGCACCATCCAGCCAAAAATTTCAAAGCACTTTATATAGACTAGGTCAATTAACAAGTCAGAGTCTCTGTGTGTGTGTGTGATACATATCTCTGATAAATGCTGACTTTATACATAGCTCATAAAAGGGAAAAAAATCTGGAGTATTACGAAGTTGTATGAATTACTTAGAATTACAGTGTTTACGTAGAGAGGTAAAAAAAATAAAGCCTCAGACTTGTTTTAAATCCAGACAGTCTGAGAAATATTATTGCCCTACACTTACTGGATGACTATAAGGATAGATGGTTTTGACTTTTCTTATTAATGCATTACTTTTTTTGCTGATGAAAAGAAAGACATGGGACACGTACTATCTTGGTCCAAGATCTTTCATATGATTATGGTTCACCCGTAGTAAAACCCAAGAGTGCAGAGGGTGTGGCTTATATTAAATGGCTTCTGTATGTACCATTTGTCTATCCGACTGTTGATGTTGTAGGTGCAAAGAGTTAATCTAGCCCTAAAAGGATTACACATCTGCAGGAAGGGAGATGATACTTAAACTAATTACCGAAATATTTAGTCAGCCAGTTCAGGCACCAAACCGTATTTTTTTTCCTGAGTCCAAATGAGGACATCCAGTACAGGACAGAAGCAGAACCATAGCTTCATGAGCAAAAAGGTCTGCTGACTGGCTGAATCAGTCTTATCTGCTGTAACTAACAGAGAAGCAGGAGAATGATAAAACCGCAGGGGAAGGGCAGGAGGAGACAAAGATATTTACCTTCTGCTCCTTAAAATGAAAATTCTTTTCAGCAAGGACAGCCAATAACTAGAGATGATGCTTGAAGAGAAGTGCACCCTGTATTGCTGTGGGAGATGCAAAAGGAGGGGTTGGCAACCGAGGTGGAGTCCTGCGATGCATGGAGCAGCACTGATGGGTGTCTCACGTGGTGCAGAGCTACCAGGTGGGTGCTGGCATGAATCAGGTTATCCACACGCCACGAGACAGGGCTGTGCGGACATGCTAGCTGGAGCGCTGGAAGCAGCACAGCTGCATTAGCTTGGTGCCATCGAGGTAGAAATTTGTTTGGTATTAGTTTAGGTGGTAACGTCTACCGCACTGTGCTGTTTCAAGGCCTGAAAAGAAGCCTCGTGGTAATACCTGGATCTTCATTGTGCTGTGTAGACATAGCCTGTACCTTTAATTTAATTTGTGAGTAAAGTGGCTGAGATTGAGAATTTCCTGTTGACAAATTGGCTGTAAAGAAGTAGGAAGGTGGAGTTCCGGCAAGAGCATGTATGGACTCTGGGGGAGTCTTGGAAAGTTGTGCCTTAAGGTGTTGAGGGCCCTGACAGGGGGCAAGAAAGAACATCGCTGCTGGAGTCTGGAGAATGTTTTCAGGCCAGATGTAGTGCCCCTGGGTGAAAAGTTCTCCCAGCCAGAGCAGTAGGAGGCAAAATTGAGGTCCAATAACCAAAATATGCTGACTGTTCACAAAATGACCTCTGTCAGTGTTTATCATTTTATCCTAGGTTTTTATGAGCGTCATTTTGTTGCTGTTATTTCCTTGCCCTGTTGTAAGCTTTGCAAGAAAAGTTAGATCCTTATGCAGATTCCCACTGGTACCGATAAAAATCAGCAGGGTGTGTCAGTGAGATCCCGACCAAATGTGAGTTTTCCCCGCAGCATCATTCAGCTCAGGATTTACCCAAGAAACTCATTCACTCATTCTTTCCTTCTTTTGATTGAACATCTACCGTATGTCTGATCGTGGGGAAGTAATTAAATAGCTAAAAGGAACTGGCTATTTAAGTGATTAAAATGCAGTAAGTGTAGGGATAAGAACTACTAAGTACCAAAATTTTGACTGATGTCCATAAATTAGAATTAAAAGTCAGAACATAGATTGCAGAGGTAGAGAAAGCCATGTGGACTTCAGCAGGATTTCTGTGTGTATGGTTATAAAGTAGGGTGAGTTTACTACCAGATGGTTTTAGAAAAGTTCCCACCAAAACCTGGAGCTCTCCCTGCTGGCATCTAAGCATGATGTGAAAAAGTGTTGACACAGCCCCCATAAAATACTGCAATCAGTACGATGCATTTACCCAAGTTAGTAGGGATTCCACCCTGGTGTATTTTAAGACAATGAGAGTCCTTGTTTCGCTTGGATAGAAATTTCAATGACTGCTTATTACAAATAAGTCCTGTAGATGTCTCTTCAACAGGGAAAGGGGGATAAATGAAAATAGGGGGAAGAGTGGGTGCATCAGTGCCTGTAGAAAAGACCCCTTTCAACGCCCTTTACAGATGCCTGCATCTGAGCATCTCAAAGCATTAATGTCTGTCCCACAGATGGCTGGTTTTATGCCCCTTTTACAGATGGGATGTTGAGACAGTAAAGTGACTAGCTTAAAGTTATGTAGCAGCTTAATAGCAGAGCAAGGAATAAAATTTAGATCTAATTGTCAGTTCTGCATGCTACCAACCGCGTTGGGCACTGTCAGTTCAGCAGCAAGCATTCACTAGAGTTTTTACAATAATTTTTTTTATTCTAGGTATTTTCAGGGTATGACTTCTTAAATGCTTTTGTCAGAGGGCACTTTCTACAGAAAAAAAAATGCAGCAGCATTTTATTGAAACTTTAAGCATAGTACTTTGCCTCCTGCTTACTAATTTGTTGGCAAGCTCTGTCTTTTCTGCTTCCTGAGGTGTAAACTGTTTCACCACAAGATCATTCCTGGTGTCTCCTTCACCTTCCTTTCCATCTCATATATTATTGAAGGGGTTCCTCCCAGCTCTCTTCAATAAGTCCATTGTGCTAGAATTTCTCCCTTGAAAAATTTTCAAAGGAGCCCTGTCATGCTTCCACTTTTGCCTTTTTGCTTCTGCCCCCTAAATTTCTGGTGAAATAGCATATTATTCTTTTCCAAGCACACCCTCCTCTAAAACTGCCTCCGATCTTGTGGTGCCTCCAAAATTAGAGGACCAGAATTCAGCTCCAGTGCTGAGACCAGCCTGACGGTGCCTCTCCATCTCCTCTTGCTGCCCTTCTTGTTGCGGCTATCTTCTGCGTCTCACCCAAGTGTAATTTCTAAGCTCCATGGGGGAAGGGCAACCTCTGTTTCCACCACACCTCGTCCATGTAAATGACTCCTCAGTGCTTCGGTTACACCCATAGTAGATTTTGCATTAATTGAATTTTATCACGAGAAACCCTACCACCAAATTCCTGACCAACAGTACTGTTTATCTCCGTCAGATTGAGGTTTCAGATTGCTTTCTTTCTAAAGGTCTCTTTGCAACTCTTCCACAGTTTTCCATGTCCGGCTTTCCTTTCCTTTCTCCCCACCCTCCTCCCCACCTTTCTGCTCGCAGGGAAGTGCTGGTGGCCTCATTAGCGTGGCCCAGTTCTTTGCATTTCTGAGGCCTTTATTAGAGCCCAGCCAGCGACTTTCTCCCTGTTTATTCCGAGCTTTTCTCTTCCTGGGAGCGTGCCCCTCCGCTCCTGCCCAGTCCTTTTGCATGCTGACGCAATCTGTTTTTTGGTCTGCTGCCTGTCCTGAGATAACCTTGCTCCCTGTCCCCACACGGTCACATCCACTTACTTAGAGGGAGAGTTTTCTCCTCAGCTGGGCGGTCCTGGTCGGGCAGACTACTGTAATAACTCACAGACTGTGGATAGGTAATCTGGGAGGCAAAGCACGTTACCTATTCTTGTATGTTGTGCTGACACCACAGGCAGAGGCAAGTTCTGCACAGAGCAAGGCAAACAGCCGCATGGCAATGAAGTCGCAGCAGCTCCAGTGCAGGTGGACACATATGCTCGTCCTTTCTGAGTCCCTGTCCCATCAGAAATGATGAGGACAAGGAGAGATTGCAGGAATTTAATGATTTAGTCCGTAACTGCAGGGGAGGCAGGACATTCAGTTATCGCTGATGATTCTTTTACTTCCCAGGATGAAGAAAAATATCCCTGAAGAAAAAATGTCCCCCAGGGTTAGAAAGACCGGTTGTTCATTAAGGATTAATTTGGAGTACAGTCCAAAGCTTTGTTCCTGACTGAGATACAAGCTGCTTTATGGTGTGAATGCACATGAGTCCAGGGTTTTGGTTTGGCCCCGCTGTACTGGCAACCATGGCCCAGCTGTGACTGCCATCCAGAAATACAGCAAATTTGCCCCAGGTTCAGAGGTGTCGTTTAAGGTTTTCCTGGTGTATGAGGAGTGTTTACAGACCTCCCTGGTGCACACAGCGGAACCATCTTTGTGCTCTGAAATTCAGGTGGTGATCTGTGAGTTGCTGTGTTGCCCTAATACATTCAGAACAAATGATACCTGCCTGAAAAGGCTCCTGTATTCTCGTGTGTTTGTTTATGAAATGGAACTGTGCGTAGATTAAGTATTAGCGGATGAAAGGAAGCTGCTGTAACTCATGGCTGCTTAGCTGTAATGTAACCTGGTTGTAAACCATTTTATTAAAGGCTTTTCTTAACTGAGACTCCCTTGCCCTGTACATGTTTATCTGTCTCATAGTGGGGCTTGGAAGTGACTTCTTATAGGCAGCTTTCTGCTATGTCTGCACTGAAGGAAATACCCTTTGGTGCTGAAGGAGCACACTGTGGGTTCACATACGAGCTTTAAGGCAGCTCCATGCTCATTGCCCTCCACATAACTGCTGACCCCAGTGGCCTTTGACAATTCCCATTTCAGATTTGTATTTTCTTGTTAATTAGAGTGTACTTTTCGAAGTTACTGTTATTGAAAGTATGCGATCGTTGTTTGTTCTGTGGTAATGCTTAAGAGGAGCAATCTCACATGTTGTTTCATTGCATTGGCTCTGCAAATCCACGGATGGCATTGCTGGGCTAGAATTGCTCACAGTAGGTCGGGTAGGGAGGGAAGGGGAGCGTGGTGACCAGAGAGCTCGTCCTCCAGAGGTATGGCCCCTTCCGCCCCTCCAACCAGAAGTCTCAGGTGAACCTTGCATGCACAATGGAATTGAAACTGGTCACTGCCAGTGGGTTGTTTCTCCCACATTTCAGGGAGTCACTTGCACCATACATTTGACATATTTTCTTATCACCTTGAGAAATATCTGCCAAATTTAATTCTTACCTGGTTTTGCAGTTTGGGAGGATGTCTCCTTTGCTGATTTTTTCCTGCAGCCTGATTGCTTTGCATTTTACTTAGATACATTGCCCTCTAGGGACCTGTGGAAAAATTCTCCAGTGGGAATTGCTTCTGGGTGGACTATTGGTATTTATGTCTGTGAAAGTTGGATGGTTTGTACCCTGTGAACACAGACTTGTTTTAAATCCAGACAGTCTGAGAAATATTATTGCCCTACACTTACTGGATGACTATAAGGATAGATGGTTTTGACTTTTCTTATTAATGCATTACTTTTTTTGCTGATGAAAAGAAAGACATGGGACACGTACTATCTTGGTCCAAGATCTTTCATATGATTATGGTTCACCCGTAGTAAAACCCAAGAGTGCAGAGGGTGTGGCTTATATTAAATGGCTTCTGTATGTACCATTTGTCTATCCGACTGTTGATGTTGTAGGTGCAAAGAGTTAATCTAGCCCTAAAAGGATTACACATCTGCAGGAAGGGAGATGATACTTAAACTAATTACCGAAATATTTAGTCAGCCAGTTCAGGCACCAAACCGTATTTTTTTTCCTGAGTCCAAATGAGGACATCCAGTACAGGACAGAAGCAGAACCATAGCTTCATGAGCAAAAAGGTCTGCTGACTGGCTGAATCAGTCTTATCTGCTGTAACTAACAGAGAAGCGGGAGAATGATAAAACCGCAGGGGAAGGGCAGGAGGAGACAAAGATATTTACCTTCTGCTCCTTAAAATGAAAATTCTTTTCAGCAAGGACAGCCAATAACTAGAGATGATGCTTGAAGAGAAGTGCACCCTGTATTGCTGTGGAAGATGCAAAAGGAGGGGTTGGCAACCGAGGTGGAGTCCTGCGATGCATGGAGCAGCACTGATGGGTGTCTCACGTGGTGCAGAGCTACCAGGTGGGTGCTGGCATGAATCAGGTTATCCACACGCCACGAGACAGGGCTGTGCGGACATGCTAGCTGGAGCGCTGGAAGCAGCACAGCTGCATTAGCTTGGTGCCATCGAGGTAGAAATTTGTTTGGTATTAGTTTAGGTGGTAACGTCTACCGCACTGTGCTGTTTCAAGGCCTGAAAAGAAGCCTCGTGGTAATACCTGGATCTTCATTGTGCTGTGTAGACATAGCCTGTACCTTTAATTTAATTTGTGAGTAAAGTGGCTGAGATTGAGAATTTCCTGTTGACAAATTGGCTGTAAAGAAGTAGGAAGGTGGAGTTCCGGCAAGAGCATGTATGGACTCTGGGGGAGTCTTGGAAAGTTGTGCCTTAAGGTGTTGAGGGCCCTGACAGGGGGCAAGAAAGAACATCGCTGCTGGAGTCTGGAGAATGTTTTCAGGCCAGATGTAGTGCCCCTGGGTGAAAAGTTCTCCCAGCCAGAGCAGTAGGAGGCAAAATTGAGGTCCAATAACCAAAATATGCTGACTGTTCACAAAATGACCTCTGTCAGTGTTTATCATTTTATCCTAGGTTTTTATGAGCGTCATTTTGTTGCTGTTATTTCCTTGCCCTGTTGTAAGCTTTGCAAGAAAAGTTAGATCCTTATGCAGATTCCCACTGGTACCGATAAAAATCAGCAGGGTGTGTCAGTGAGATCCCGACCAAATGTGAGTTTTCCCCGCAGCATCATTCAGCTCAGGATTTACCCAAGAAACTCATTCACTCATTCTTTTATGTTATAAAAAGATGAGGTACGTGCAGTTGCTTGAAGTTAGTAGCATGGCACTAATAAGCCATTTAAAGAAGGACAGGGACTTTGCAGATGAGCTCAGGAAGCTCTTGCTGCTCACAAGGGACTCAGTGTCAGTGGTCGTGAGGGGAGCTGAGTGGAGCTCTGGCAGAGCAGGTGGGGTGTGGAAATGTGGAGTTAGGCATGGAGGGATAAATGGGAGGAAGAGAGGGAGGGAGGGAGTGAGGGAGGGAGGAAAGGCAGTCGTATCCTGGGATTTGTAGGTGGTGACAAGAAAACTATATTTGCAGTGACAGTAGATAGTGAGCTCGTGGGACATCTGTCATCCTTCCTTTTCAGCTCTATGGAAAATACTGTTAGGGCTTCAAAGTCATATTGCCTTTTCAGAATGAAATGATCAAATAGCATATTTCAGGGAGGATCACTGTCTACCTTAATCCCATGCATGATCTTTGCCTTTTGCCCTTGGATTGTTAATTCACTCAGCTGTTTTGTGCACACTTATCAGACATGTAAGAGCCAGGCCAGCATTCCTCACTGTTATCAAGGATGATACTTTGAGCTTTAAAGAAGTCACATACATGGGTAAAAGGTTTGTGATTTGTACAATATATTAGCTTCTGTTCTCCAAAGCATGAAAATCAGTGGAGCTTTACAACCCTGTTGTAAAAAGGAAAAGACAGACTTTTAACTGATGGAGCCAGCACCTGCAATGAAATATGCATTATGAAACTGTGAGCATGTTCCTTTATCACAGGACACTGTTGGGAAATGCATTAACTGTTAACCATCAGTTAGCTGGCAGGTCAGGCAGACCAACCAAGGATTCAATGTGAAGGTCTATTACCTCTTACAGCAATCCTAGGTATGACTGCTCAGCTGGGAAGCTAGCATAAATCAGCAAGGTCCTGACAGCACTCTTCCCTTCCTGCCGTCTATTTTCTAGTGATTTGGGAAAGAGCATATTTTGGTCTCTGGAGGTACTAGAATGGCCAGCAGTTACTCTCATGAATACTAAATCAAAGCAAATGAATCTTCTCTATGAATGAGTATACACTCCCTGTCTGTGCATCCACATTAAAGAAATGAAGTGCTATGAAATCTGACTACGACGTGTAAGGGAAATAGCAGGCGGTTGTACTTCAGGTGTCCACTGACAGGCTATGGCTTTATGAAAAAGGACCTTAATTCCTCAAAAAAGGGCTGAATAAAAAAGAAGGCTAATGGTTAAAAGTAAAGAATGTTGCTTAGGAAAAGCATTAGCAACTCATTAAAGTACCTGAAAGGCAAAATAAGTCTGATTCGTTTCTTAGTAAGTTATGTGTAAAAGCTTTCAAAATTTGTGTTGCCTTGAGTATAACTGAATGTGTTTCGGAGGAGGAGGGGAAGCAAGGTGTAAGGGGTATGTGCTAGAATGAATCCAGGCCTTGTCCACTGAGCTTTCCAGAACTGTCAAAATCTGGGGGTAACGTAAGAGACCCCAATCTCAGAAAGTCGCAAGATAGAAGGATTTCTAGTCATACCAGGTAAAACTCTACTTTTGGCAAATGGTAAAGTTTCAGAAAATGTTTGAGCCAATCTAACAATGTTCTGCTTTCTTTAGTTGAACTCTGCATTTTTTTCTGAACCCTCAGTGATTTTGTTCAAACCAAACCAGCAAAAAACTAAACTGTGAAAAAAGAGAGATTAATTTTCTGCCAGCTAAGCTTCCTGACCTGTCTCTCCACGGCACCAGTGAAGTGCCCGTGCTGGCCAGGGAAAGGGTGGGGAGGCGCAGGCAGGGGTCAGAGGAGGAGTACTGTCCTTTTGAGCAGCAGCTAGCTATGCACTAGGCACAGTTTTCCAGCGTGTTGAAGCCAAAATTCACTCAAGCACTAGGCAAAAAGGAGATTCAAAATAATGCTTTTTTAGCTAGGTGATAGGATCTTTCTTGATCTTTTTCTGAGAACTGTGTTTACCCCCGTGAGTTTTTGCATGTAGAAAGGAACATAAAGTTTAATATTCCAGATTGGGATAGTCACAGAAATAGAAAATAAAAACTCTTGGAAGTGAAATGAGGGGGATATAGAATTGTGAATTCAGTCACACATCAGAAATCAGGAGAAAGGGTGCAAATTTTAGATAGGCTGAAATAAAATAATAAAAAAATAATAAATAAAAAAAGCCCAGAGCCTTACTAACAAATGGCAACAATTGCCCAGCTTCCACCCAGTCTTTTTATTTCCTGTCAGTGCTTCATTTCCAGGTTGATCTTGGAGTTGGCACACAGGTAAAACTTCCAGGGGGTTTAGTTGGAAGCCTTCCAGATGGGGGTGACCAAATCTCTCTAACGCCTTCCCAATTCTCATGTGGTTCCTTTTCTGGATATCTTTTTGCAGTGAGGGGTGTGTGTGTGGGGGTGATGTATGGTGGCACAGTGGGTAAGGAATTGCTTTTTCTTGTTAACCATATGTGGTGACTTCCACAAATGGATTGATTCTTCTGTCTTTACTAGGCAAAGTACCTCAGAAGTTTGCTAAGTTTTTTGCCTGAATAAAGGCTGGAGAAAGGGGCCCCAAAGATGAATTCAGTCCCAGGGTCACCTGTGGATCAGTCCCCTGAAGGCTTAAATGGTAAATCCCTTCACGGCCCCGTGTGCATCCAGGGCAATTTTAGAAAGATTGAACACTACCCCAGCCTAACAGGGACCCAACTTCTAATTGCTGCTATTGGAATTGAGGTAAGGCATCGTCCTTTCCCATTTCTGCTGGGAAGTTCCCCAGGCATGTCATGAAAGGTTATCGGTGTAACCCAAGTGGCAGCCATGGCGAGAGAAACCCAGTGAATTTGAAGTAGAGGGACAAAAGGTCGGGGCACTGCAAACCCAATACTGCCGCCAGCATCTTGGGTTACAAGGCTACGGCAGAGGGGAAGGACGGGGATGAAGCATAGCCTAGTAAACATTCAGTCAGCTCTCAAAAATAGAAAGTGACATGGATCCTAACAGGAGAAATATGAAGCTACTGTATAGTACATATTCACCTGCCATTATCACTTACATATGCTGGGAGGGAGGGCAGCTGGCTCCAAACTCCTCTCCAAAGTGGAGAGATATTTTTAAATAAAGTTGATGCATTAAATTTAAATTGCTTTGGCAGCAGGAGAGACTCTGGAATCTGTGCGAACATTTTGGAAACGCTTCACTTTGGATAACAGTATTTCGTGGTCTCTTGGGTCGAATCAATGTCATTGCAGCAGTTTACACTCAGGTAAAACTCAGCATAGAAATGATAAAGCTCTCTTTCTGATACAATCTTAAGCCATTTGAACATCCTTTTGGTTAAACTACTGAACATTTCCTTTTCATTTGCTGCATGCCAGAAAGCAGGTCTTTGAGGGACTATCTTCCATCGATATTCTTTGCTTCTTAGGAAACCTTGAAGTGGAATGTAGTTCATTGCAAGCGAAACCTCCTTGGTGCCATCTTTGATTCATGGGTATCTCCTCTAGTGCATCATCTGCAAAATTCTATATAAGACAACAGTTTATATACTGTTGTCTCATCCAAGCATAGGGGAAAGGTTTTAGCCGTGACATTTATACCACTATTGCAAATTGTATTGGAAATAAATAATGCAGGCATAAATTGTAACGCAGCAGTAATAAGGTTAGCTAGAAAGGCTCACTTTATGTTTGACAAGAAAATAGGAGATGCGAAGGTAAGGAGGCTGGCCAAAAGTGTTAGTCTGCGTAAGCCAGACTCCTGTTAGTCCCCAGCTGTGCTTCTGAGTCAGCACAGCACGCTGGATTAGGGGGAGTCCCAGGTCCTGCTCTGCCTCTCAGTGCATGTCAGCATTGGAACAAGCCATAAAAAAACCAGGTTCTGTTTCACAAATACCTCCGAGGCTTTCAGAACCTTTGAAATCTTCTGAAATCTCTAATCAGACATGACTTTGTTGAAACGTCTGCTTACAGAGTGAAAAGGTCAGTCTCTGTATTTAAGTTTTTCTCTCTTATGTACACTGGACTTGCAAAATCTAGTCAAAAACGTTGAAACTGATAGTTCAAACAAATGTGTTTGTTTTGACAAAGCAATTTCTGAAGCAAAAACTATTCGTTAAACAGACCCAGAGCAGTTCCAGCCCAGTAATTCAGAATAAGGCAGCTAGAGAGATCGGTCCCTCACTCAAAGACTCCCACACAGAATAGGATTTTTGTAGTCACTCCTTCTCACCACACCTCAATCTCACACGCCCCCAAGGCCCTGGAACTGGTTGCATGGTTTTGAAACCATTTTGATCAGAAACTTTATTGGCATTTTGTTCCTGCATAAGGGCTGTTGATGTACCTCCACCCTGTACTGTGTGGAACTATTTATTTGATTCTTTTCAGGCAAGCCATGGACTTTTACTCTCCTGATAAGTACATTTCTAGTACCTGGTAGTAGTGTAGTGTCCTGCTGCTACCTGCAGTTCCCATGGATCTTGGAAAGTTCCTGGGTATTTTTCTAGGAGACTTACTATGATTCTGAATAAAGAGTGAATGAAGCTTCCCTGTCTTAAAATTAGGCTGCCTAACTGGTTTAGATAACCTGAACCAAATTACAGTAATTCTCCTTTAAGTACTTTAAAGTTTGATTATCTCCTTGTAATGTACATCCAATCTAATGCAGTGCAAACAGTACTGAATTGGGCTTCCAGGGGACATGCAGACATGGTATGCAAGTGATACAATCTAGGAAACCATGACATTTGGATGTGTATGGCATGACAGCCTCTAAAACCACAATCACCTCTTCTTTTTATTTTGGTGCCCATGGCCAAAGCACTGATCATGCTCTGTCAGTGTAATGCAGAGATTGCCATTTACCAATGATTACTGTTCGTATTTTATTAACAGCCAGTTGTCATAAGAGCCGTAAGCCTGGACCAGGCTTTCAGTGTTCCAGATGCTATACAACTAAACACCAAAATGACAGTTCCCCAAAAGCTTTCAATGAAAGTAAATAAAGCAATTCAACAGCAACACGCAGCCTCTTAATATTATACTGACAAATCCTAAGGAAATTCACAAGAGTTAAGGACCAGAAAAGACAGTCAGGATTACCTGCTTTGATTTATTAATACATTCAAGCCTACATTATGCCCATAACCTCCAGCTAAACTGGAGTATTCATTTGAAAGAGCTGGAAAATAAAGGGAATTAGGCTGGAGACACAACTGAGAAAGAAGTTGGAGTTAACTTTGGTCACAGTAAGTACAGCTTTGAGGAGACAGATAGATGATGGTGTAGTTTGGAAACTGGGATTGGAAAGATGATCTGGATGTCAGCAGAAGGTAATTCTGGACTTCAGGACCCACCATAACAAAGGCTGAATTCAGGTATTTGTTTTAAAAAAGGAAGGAGAAAGAGGGAGAGATCAGACAAAAATTGCAGCAGGACAGTTCTGGGGTAAGTCTGACAAAACAGGGGCATTTTAGTAGCAAGATGAGTAGTCAATACAAAACATGTCCTGATAGAAAACCATGCATAATTATTTATGCATTTATAGCTCTGCTCTACAATAACATCAACTTTTTCCACACTGCTTCAGTCATCAAAGGCACAAAAAGGGAGACCCTTTAAGTACAGAGTATTTATTGAGTGCTTTTGCCTTTTTTATTATTATTGACTAAGCTGCCTTGTAGTGTTAATAGTAACTAACTACAAACAAATGATTACTCGTGGTTGATGTCATATGTCCTACCAGGTTGCTCAAGGTTCAGTAGGAAATTAAACATCAAACAAAAACCCCTGCAATAGCTAAAGGCAGCAAACCAACTTAATGATGGTTCATGGGAATTCTGTTGCTCACAAAGACTAGGTCTCGCCACCTCTAAGGGGTGTATCCTCTGGCCACTGCTCCCTCTGCCCTCTGGTTAGCCTGGATCATACATAACCCAGGAAAAGAGCCAGCTTTTGTCATTACAGATTCCATGAAATTCATGCAAACGGATGAGTGGGGTCAAAAGCTTGTTGCTCCTGAAGGCCACAGGCAAGTCACTGAACCCTTGCAGTCCCAAGATGGTTCAAGAAAATCTGCCTTGGGGAAGGGGAAAGCAAAGAGCAACGTCAGCCATTGTAGATGGCTTGTTTGAGATGTTACTAGCTGTGTACCATGTACACGAAAAAAACATTCCTGCATTATTTTGGGGAATTAAAATGTTGTGTGGTATGTCTTGCACATCCTTTTATGTTTGTTTTCCTTATGCCCGGGGCCTTTGCAGTATAAAACCATAGAAGTCACATACTTGCCCAGAGCTTAGAAAATATCCTCTCTATCTTCTAGTCTGACATTGTTCCTATCACGCCGTCAATGCACGGTCACTAGTTCTATAAGCCTCCTAGGATGTTATATCACCTCCTATGAAAGCCTTTGATGAAGGTGATTCAACTAACAGAGTAAGCAGGTCATCTCATTGCATAATTTTCTTTATAGTAAAATTAGATATGGACTCAACCAACAAAGTTTGCATTGAGATCCACATTTTTCTGCGGCTTGGATTCACTTAAGTGAATACATTTAAGCTCCAGAGCACGTGGGTGCTGTGACAGTTTGTCAGCAGGATGTTGCGAGGTGAGCGGCGTGCCTGTGAGGTGAGAGTCGTATGTGGTCACGTTGAACAGCGCTGGGAGGTGGTAGTGGCTGCGTGATGCAGAAGACACCAAACTCTACAGCAGCCTCTACGTGGATTTGGCAGGGGGTGCGTTCAGTTTAGGAAGTGAGGCTTAGCCTAATGCTATGGCCCACTAAGGGTATTTTCCCTCTGCCAAGCTTATAGGAGGTCTGTGCAATAGCAGTTCTAAGTTTAACAGATGAAGCAATGCATATTGGAGAAGTTCTTCACCCAGAAGTTTATTTTAAACTTTATGGTTTTAGATGTGTTCCTCGAAAATGTGTTTCACCAGAAATTGTTACTTTGACCATGTCCACAAAGCAGGACAATTTTTTTCTGAAATATGTTTTCTGAGGTGGCTTCACTGAAAGCCACTGAACATACCCTAAAGTAAAAGAAAAATAAATATTGAAATATATTACTAATTTTTTTAGAAAAGCTGCAGAATATTTGAGGTCTTAACTCATAATTTTTGATCATTTGTGGTTGGCAAAGAATGAACTGAGTAGATTTTACAGAATGACCATGCATGATACAAATAATACAAAACAACTAACTTTACAGTGAAGCCTTCCCCAGCCAAAGAACGTGGTACCTTTTGAGGATTAGCTATAATCTTTTCCTTATTTTACTCACAATGAATTTGGAGAGGGGATTAGTATGAACTACACTAGAGCCCGATGTTTGTACAGCGCCTAATATAGGATTACGTGTAGTTTAACCAATCTGCTGAACCTCAGTTTTCAGTTCAGGTTAACTACCTTGTACCCAGGTATTTAGGCATTTTCAGAATTGGCATGTAGGGTTTGAAGGTGAAAAGGCAAGTAGAGGCTCTTAGGCTTTGATACCAAAAATATAAATTTCTGGAAGAAGTAGAGGTTGCTTGCTATATATTACAGTAAGCACTTAGGAAACCAAGGAGAAAAAATGAGTGTGTGCAAGGTTTGAAGCACCAACCCTGGAAGAAGTGTAGCTATTTTCTGTTACATTAATCTGTGCTAAAGCCGTTTCATAGAGGAATGAAGTGTCTACTGTGAGCTATCTGAATAGAAAGTGTTTCAAAGTGACAATTAAAAAAATAGCGTGATTTTTCACATGATAATACAATTGCTATTTTCTTTTTTTTTTTTTTTTTTTTTGAAGTAAGAAAGAAGACCCCCAAAATTAACACACAAACCAGGTATCTCCTTCAGTGCCATTGTGAATTCTGCCCTGACTTCTTCCCTTCGGAAATGTGACCAGCCACAGTGGAGGAAATGAGATTCCGTTGTGGGCAGGAAGAGGACTCCAGAGATCAATTGCTGGAGCTTCACTGCCCAAAAGCTTTGTGGACGGCTTCTTCACTGCAGGTCAGGAAAGTGTTTGGGGCACTGCTTATCAGTCGGTGCTGCCTTTTTCACTCTTGAGCTTACCAACACAAAATCGAAGCATGATGTGAGTGCTGGAACTAGTGGTGGGAAACAGGATGGGGAGGAGGAGAGAGCCCATGCAGCAGGCAGAGGTGAAATATAAGTGGTGGGGGCTCAGAAGGTATGTAGAGACATCAAGGAGGGGGAGAGGTGGCAGCAGTGAGGCTTTTCTCTCTCTTTCTGTCTCTGTTTAAAGAAAGTTATACTTGATTTATCCAGTGAACAAGCTACCACATATATCCCTCAGTCACTGTTGCCAAGAGGGGAGGAGTTGTGATAGGTGAGTAGGACAATGTGAACGCAGTGGAAGTCTGCGATAGGATATGGGGTGCAAAAGAGGGTTCTTTTTTCCAGACAAATGGTAAACACAATTTCTCAGACTATCCATTATTTAACTAGAAATTAATTCTAGAAATGAAGTGGAGCCAACATGATTCTTGTTTACAAGCTGACCTGCTAAGTCTTTTGACCAGCTTTTAAAATTTGTATTGATACTTCCTTTTAATGGTATATTCATAGAATCAGAATCATTTAGGTTGGAAAAGACCTTTAAGATCATCAAGTCCAACTGTTAACCTAACACTGCCATCCCACCACTAAACCACGTCCCTAAGCACCTCGTCTTTTAAATACCTCCAGGGATGGGGACTTGACCACTTAGCTGGGCAGCCCGTTCCAATGCTTGACAACCCTTTCGGTAAAGAAGTTTTTCCTAAAATCCAATCTAAACCTCCCCTGATGCAACTTGAGGCCATTTCCTCTTGTCCTATCACTTGTTACTTGGGAGACCGGCACCAGTGCATCAAGCGGTACACAAGATAGCATAAGCTGAGAGTATGCGAGCTGGTGAAAACCAATGGAGTGTAGGTTTGTACTTCAGGCTATGTATGCACTTTGGGGGTAAAAGCACTCTGAAAATTCACAGTTTGTGTTTCATGCAGTAGTTTTAATGCATGAGACTGGGGATGCAGGTGCATGAATGAAGATACTGATCCAAGGCTGTTGTGGCTTGCATAACTCCACTGAAACCAGAAGTGCCACAGTAATTTATACCAGCTGGGAATATGGTCCATTCTAACAAATTTAAGAGCTGTCTTGCTTAATAAATCTGATGAACAAGCAGAAGCTTTGCATGTCCTTTTATGTAGAAAGCTCTGTGGGGCTCACATATTGACATACATGTTTCAGGATGGACATGCGTACTCTTCTCTCTGTCTCCCTTACTCTGCAAGATTGCTCCAGACCTTTGAAATACTCAAATTCGTGATGAAGTGTGCTTCTCAAGGCATTTTAAAAAAGAACAGTTCACAAAGGCAAGGAATTAATGCAGGATAGGTATCAAGGCATTTCCCCGCAGCGGTCGTAAGCAATGTAGATAGTGTCTCCTGATCTGAAACACCTTCTGTCATTTAGATTGATCCCGCTACACATTGCAAATTAGTGGAGGACGAGTGGAAGACTTCCTGCTGTTACTCCATGTCCCTGAACTGAGTTTATATCATGCTCTGGCTGGATAACTTCATGTGAAATAAAAGACAGCACATATAGGTTACTTGAAATTTATTCCAGTGGCTCCCTACCCAAGCCACAGAGGGTCTCAGGTGTTAACGTGCCTAGTTAAGTATTGTAATGGTTGACAAGCACAGAGATTTTACGTATCTTAAAACGCATTGTTTGCTGCCAGCCATTTTATTTTCAGCTCATACTGCTGCTGAAGCCTAGAGACACTCCTGCTAGAGACTCTGCATCTCTTCTTTATCTCGTTTTGTTTTCTGAAATTGAAAACCATCATCATTGGTATGTTCAGTGGCTCTTTGGGTATCATGTCCAGCAGCAATCTTCATCAGCAGAATCCGGTGTGGTGTAGTGATTTATAGTTGCAGTTTTGCCACAGTAATGGGTGCCTCTGGTGGGCATCTGTATGAGACAGGCATCTAACTCTCCAGCCTCGGGGTACACCATCCAGTACCAGATACCAGCTCTGTTCACCTCTGGAGCATCGTAGAGCCATGATTTGGCACAGATTAGATGAATACACTTGATGATTGAATTCCTATCAAATTCACTGAAGCAAATCGTATAGAGTTTATGGACTCTATGCTATCTGCAGCAGGACAGTTTATGCCTCATCTGGCATAACATCTGTCAAAAGGAACTTCCCCTCTCTCTGCCCCCAGAATTTAATAAGCTGAATCTGTACTGAATCAGCTCAGTGTAGCTCGTGGCCACAGTGGGTTTTGATCCATCAGTAGCCAGCCTAAAACTGTCACATCAAATCCTGGCCCCAGGTGTGTGCTCTGTGGTCTAGTGCACAGTACTGAAAACTGGGCTCCCTGCCTAGCTGGCTGAAGGCTAGGACACAAACACCAGTTTTGTTCAGAGCACCAGCTTTTAGGACAGTCAGAACCACAGCCAAGGAAAAGAAATACAGAGTGCCTTGAATGATCTGGAGTCATCTATTGCCACTGCTTTGATTTTTTATTTTTTATATATATTTTTTCCTCAATAGTTGTGCCAGACATTCCCAAGAGCAAGAGTGGCTGCATATGCAGAGTGAGTATTTCCCTTTTGACTTTATGAGTTCCCTTGGAGGAGGCTGATCATCCCGTTCTATGAGGGTTAAAAGTCACTGTGTAAGCAGTTCTGGCCTGCTATGAGGTACTGGAAATGAGCCTGCTGGTTGTCCCTCTAGCAGGGAAAAGGAGTAAGAAGCTGTCTAAAAAGCCACTGATTGCTAGTGTCATCATTGCCCTGCTCGGAGACTCTGCAAGAGTATGGCAACCAAAATCTTGTGCAAGGCTATGGGTCTCTCTGAAAGTAATGCGTTGGCTGCCATGGTGACTCATTGTGCAGCTGTAGAGCCCAAGCCAATCCTCTCCCTACTCCTTGCAGAGTTATTGAGACAGCTATGCAAGCTACGTAGGGGTCTTGAGTGCCACGGTCCTGAAGTTCTGAACCTAAAGGCACAAGCAGAGGCCTCAGATACCCAGAGATCATTAATTGTAACATTTTCTGGAGAATTCCAGGATGTTGGCAGGAATTAATCAATAAAAGGGTTCTCTAGGAGGACTCCCTTCTTTTTCACTATTCCCTTTATCCTTACTGCAGAGCTGAATTAAATGTATGCCAAAAAGCCTACTGAAAAGGGAAGGAGAGAACAGTGAAAGTCAGTAGCAAATTCAAGTACTGCTAAAAAAAGAGCTCTCAACTCTGATATGTGTCAGATCCCAAATTCCTTCTTTCAGAGTGCATTAATCTGAAGTGGAATGAGGTAGACTGATTCCAGAACAGGTTTTCATACACGAGTTATGCTGCAATAATTATTGCAGTGTTATCCACTCTGTCCTGGTCAGAATTAACACTCAAATACAGACAAGCCCTTCCATTAGACTTGAGAAAATTATGAAAAAATTTAATAAAGGTAATTAGTTATAAAATCTGCAGCGGCATTCATAGTTCATTTTGATTTTGCTTTCCACATACATTTTGTGAGCTGGCATTAAACCCTCTATGTTTTCCAAGCAATAGGGAACCTTGTCAATTCTTCTGTGAAAGTGTTTGCCCAAGTATTTATACCAGAACTTTTGCTGTGCCTGATCTGAAAATTGTCAAGCAATCAGCAACCCAGGGAGCACTTGAAACTTAAATAATGAAATCTCTGTGAGCAGTACAGATGTAATTTATTCCTGAACAGCCTACTGGGTCACACAAATGTTTATGACTTTCATAAAGGGAACACAAAGAGAACTGTCAAAGACATAAGCATACACATCCCCATTTCCCCGGACCGTGGCCATCACTACCTTCATTACCACAGATTTGTCCTTCAGTGTACATTTAGCACTGATATCTAAAGCAACAGGAGAATGAAGTTCCCTGTGCATTTTGCGTCAAGTTTCAAATCAATGTTGAGTTTGTCATTGACATTTCAATGGCAAGCACACCTCCCTATTCAAAGGATGAATTTTGGCACCATCTCTAGTTAATGCTTTTGAAAGTGCTTAAGCATCAATGGTAATATTTGGCTCTGCATGCATGATTTCTGGGCAACTACTCAAAACTTAGTAAGCAATAATCTTTTTGTTTAATCATTCACTGCAAACATGTTACATAAAATGGACTGATAACAGAGTCACGAGAGTCCTTTTTCCACTGGTATTATACAAATGACAAGACTTGAAAAAGTTTTTGAAAGCTAGGCAGTGCAAAATTAGATTTGCTGCTGCGAGAAACAAGAACTTTTTTCAAACCAGCGGAATTCCCATGTGAAACAGAAAACCCAGGTACTGAAGGATTGATGCAGGTTGTTTGGCTCAGTAACAGGTAGGGCGAGGCAGATGTGGCAGAAGCTGCATAGGCTTTTATGGAGCCTAGCCAAGAGGAAACTTGCGTGCTGCCAACAGTCTTCAACCAGTTCAAGAAAACTGTCATTGCATACCCACTAGGAGAGACTCCCAGGTCTGAGATGAGGCAAGGCTGCTGCTCGAAGGCCCTCAACAAGTACATACTAGGGGCTGGATTGTAATACCCAGGCGTTAGCAGGAGAGACATATGGAAATACACTGGCACTACTACGTGCTCTGTTGGCTGGCAGAGATTTCTCCCATCTGTCCTTGTGTTGTACATGGACATGTACATGGAAGGTGCTTAAAGTCGTATGATTCTTCTGCTTCTTTGTTTTTATTTCCCATTTGCCTCTTGTTTAAGACAACCTGGCGCCCATGGGCTGGAATGTGTCATCACTTTCTCCCCGTGCGACCTGATCTTTGTGCCTACAGTTCAGTTGCCACGAACCTTCCCGCTTGAGCAGCCTGCTGCAAGCCGTGTTCAGCAGGAGCCAAAAGCAATATTTGTTTTGCAAGGAGACATAGCAAATGAAGCAGTGGTCATTTACAGAAGGCAAAAAGCACAGCAGTCTGGTGTGTAAAATACAGCTGTGACTGGTGGACCTCTCTGCAAAAATGAATGCTGTATTTGGGCAAGCCATTGGGTTGTTTATTGTGTAAGTACAAAGCACTTAATTCAATAGAAACCAGTCTGGAAAAACAGAAAAGCAAGAATAGACTGTCTGGGGGTAATTCACCATTCAGCAAGCACAGGGGGATTGTTACTAGACATGCCAGAGCCACCACCTTTGAATTTCAGGCCCCTTAGCAATCAGCCTAGAAGCCCACATTGAAACAAGGGAGGAGGGCAGTCTGGGAATGGACCAAGAGAAAGGGGGTGGGAGAACCTAATTGTGCCCTTTCTCTCCAGGTACTTTTTCGGGGGGGGTGGGGTGGGAAGGAGGGAAAGTGAGCAGAGAGATCATCTTCATTTTGAAGATACAAAGTCTGTAGGTCAATATTCCCGTAGGCGCTGTAGTTTTGCTTCTGAATGCTGACAAAGAGCCGTCAAAAATTCCGTGTTTTTGGAAAGCTAGGTAATCCATGCATACCACTGGTCATAGACATCCGAGCAGGAGCGTGGTGGGTGCCTGGACTCTGTGCAACCTGTAACATCAGTGCTGGTGGAGAGACTTACAGCCCCACGCTTGGCCCTGGAGCAGAGCAGCTCCACCTCAGGAGAGCTCAAGGCCACGAAGGCTGACAGCCAAGACTCTATGCCACCATGTTTCAGCAGGGCAGCCAGCCCCGTCATGGGGACGGCACGTAAAAGTGCAAAGTGGTTGTAGCTTTTGACAGTTTTCCTGTGTACAGTTAAAGAGGCCTGGCTATTTTTTGTTTACAGGCATTTAATGTTTTGAGGGTCTCTAAGGCTCTTTTGGTTGCAAGGTTTTCCACAAGAGCTCATTTCTGACAGTATTAAACCTATAGGTAAACCAGGTTAATCCATATAACATGTTTTGATGCAAAGACTTACTCAATTTGGAGAATAACATGCACCGAAGACCTGGACTCATAAGTGAAATTTTTGGTTGTGGGTTTTTTTTTTGTTGTTGATATAGTTTAATTTGTCAACCACAATTTAATGCTCTGCGTTTTCCAGGATTTGTATTTAGATGGTAATTCCTTTCTTTTCCAGCAGTGACCTACAGATATCTTACTGTTTCTTTCCTTTTCCTTGCTGCCTGTGGAAATTCTTTGCCCATGACAGCAGTATGCTGAGGTATTCTTAAAGGGTTGACCTGCAATTACTAGTCTCTACTTAAGACTGCCCCCCTTCATAAAATTTATTTTGTTCATCTCAAAAATATGTCAAATGGTCATTCCCTCTATTTCACATTACTTTTATTGAACATAAAGAGATTGCCTCACAGATAAATTGCTTTGGAATGCATCTGTATACATGTTTCTGTATGTGTTTGTGCATATATAAAAAGATATATAGAAATACATATACACACACACACCCAATATGCATAATGTACATGCACACATATTATTTATAGAAGAAATGCCTGTATAAACAGCTGCTATTTGTTTTTCTAAACTGTTCTGGAATGTGAAATAGGAACTTATGCAGAAGGCAGTATTGTCAGTAGCTGGCAAACTTTTGAGAGACAAGGAGGAAGAAGACGTCTGGTAACTTTATGAACAGTGGAAGACAAAGTAAAGTGAATAGAAAATATATCTGGAGGTGGGTACCAGCAACATCTGAAGGTTTATGCTGCTTTGTCTGTACTATGGGAGGAGGGAATGTTCTTAGCGTGCTCTCCAGTGTGCCCCATCCCCCTGCTCTCAAATCCAAACTGGGGAAAGATTTATCATGTAGGTTAGGTGTAGTAAAAAAGAGAACAGGACTCTCGTGGGGATGCAGGGAATAAGTAAATAGGGACATGAAGGAAAAGCCTTCTGAACTTCATATGGCGCCATGTGCATTTATGGGCAAATATTTTCATACTTTGCTCGCAGGTAACTCTCCAACCTCACTTGTGAATCAGGGAGTAGCTTAACACACTTTAGGCAAAAGAGTGAAGATACAGTCCTTACTTGTAGAGATTTGTTATATTTACACATCTGTGTCAGAAAAATTTCTTACATCAAATCTACCTTACACTGGAACTCATTATTTTTCACTGGAGTTTCACCACCTGTAACTGTGTCCTCATTTAGCTATGAGTTGTTAAGAAAGCAGCATTAATTGCCATGATTCTTTTTGCGTAGATGCGTAAGTTGGAAGAGGATCTGGTCCTGTCTCACAGAGACTTGTAGATCTCATCTGTACTATAACGCTGTCCTTTACAGGTGAATGTGCAAAATATAATCTGTTCTTATAGTCTAATTTATTTATAATTTGTATGATCTGTGTCTTGCCTAACAGAGAGTAGAATAAAGCTGGCTTAACTGAGTGCTGATTATAAGTACTGTGAACAGAAATCTCTGCTCTCAAGAGCAAGCCACTGGAGTGTGTTAGCAGCACATTTTCCAGATGACCTCCTTTTCTGCCTTACTTTGTGACTAGAATGAAGAAACTAAGGAATGGAGACCAAAACCTTTCTTTTTGCTTGAAAGAAGTGCCCTGTGCCAGCCAAAAATGTGCTTACAGACCCTTAAGCTTCCCGGGAGGTGCTAGCCAGACCGCTTGCTTCCCTGTTGTTCTGTGGTTGGGTCTCTTCATCGCTTTGCGGTATTTCGCATAATCAGTCTCTGACTTTGTACTGCACATTGTAGGGCTTTATTTCCTGACAAAACCGCGTGCAAGTAGGGAATAAAATGAGGTAACTGCAAATAAGTAAATTGAGCTAACTATCCTTTGTGACTTGCAGTCCTATATAATTGGGATTGTGCCTGATAAGGTGATTAACCTTTACAAACCGTAACAGAAGTTATTACAGCTGCTTTTATATGTGGAAGTAAATAGAGACATAAAGCTGTTCAGTCACTCACTGAGCTGTGTAATGAATCAATAGCTAAGCTGAAGCCAGGGATCCTTTACCAGGCTTTCAGGCGACCACAAGACTTTTTGCCTTGTTGATTATTAACAACTTTTAGCAACCTTCAGTGAGCCATGCCAAAACACGTTTCTTCATGTTCTTCCCCTTCCTCTTCCTCTAATTTTCTTTTATTCCGTATTGTTGTAAATGTATGTTATTGTGATATGGGAGCAGTGTTTACCCAAGCAGACCTGAATGGCTGGGAGCAGAGGTGGGAGAGACTGGAGGTTGTTTTTCTTAGCCCAGACTGGTCTTTAGCTGTGAAGCTCAGTGAAGGCTTTAAACTTTTGGTGCTTTGTATCTAGGGTCTTCATTTAGGCCCAAATGTGTTTCCTTAATGAAATACCAAGATGAAGAGTCCTCCTGTGCAGAATTCTCTCTCATGGCCTTTGTAAGACACCTTGCATCTCTGGAAGTTGAAGCCCATGGAGACGACATGGCACAGTCCAGTCATATCACGAGTCAGTGGGAAATGCAAAAACATAACTCGTCTTTTCTAATTCAGCTTTTCTGCTTGTTGTGGTTTAACCTAGCTGGCAACTAAGCACCACGTAGCTGCTCACTCCCTCCCTCCTCCCTCAGTGGGATGGGGGAGAGAATCGGGAAGGGAAGAAAAGTTAGAGCCATAGGCTGAGATAAAGACAGTTTAATAAGAGAAAATAATAGTAATAATGAGAATGGTAACAGAATATACAGAATATACAAAATCAATGATGCACAATGCAATTGCTCACAACCCGCTGACCGATGCCCAGCCCGTCCCGAGCCGTGATCACTCCCTGAGCTGTGATCATTCTCCCCCCCCGACCGACCGACTAACCCACCCCCGAGCATGATGCTATATGGTATGGAATAGCTCTTAGGTCAGTCTGGGTTAGCTGTCCTAGCTGTGCTCCCTCCCAGCTTGTTATGCACCTGGCCAAGCAGGAGAAGCTCAAAAAGTCCTTGAGTAGTCTGAGCACTATTTGGCAACAACTAAAAACATCAGTGCGTTATCAATATTCTTGTAGTACTAAATCCAAAACACAGCACTATGCTAGCTACTATGAAGAAAATTATCTCTATCCCAGCCGAAACCAGGACACTGCTGAACCACAGGCACCAACAAAATCAAATGTCCCAGGTGGGAAAATACAAATGTGTATGGGTAGCAGAGATAGGGAAATCCTGTCACAGTCATTTGGCCTTGTCTTCCCTCACATAATCTTTCTGCCAGAGCTTGGCTGGCAGCAGCACAGGCCAGGTCCAGGTTGAAAAGGGACACAACTAGAACACCTGCTCAAATCATCCCTGAGAAACCTGGAAAATTAAACTAACCTTTCTGATGCTATGAGCTGATTTGCCCTGCTTGCAAGCATTAGTCACTTGTTTTTTCTAAATTATTATATTAAATGGAGAAAAAAACCAAAGTAGATCAAATATGCTCATACACAGTATGCTTATGTGCATATACACAGTACATAACTGTACAGTGTAATGAATATTCTTTCACTGACATCCCAGTTCCTTACTTTGTCTTCTCTAGTATATTACCAAATGCAGCTTCTTTAGCACTTCCTGGTTTTTCAGGTCTTAGAGTATCTGCAGCACTGGGAACTTACTACCCAAGAGGTGCCCGTACAAATTCTGGTGTCCCATTTTGCAAGAGTCATTTAAACAGCCTTCTCCACTTAGAAATATTTTTCTGATGGCTGTTTTTGACTTCTTTTTCTAGGCTCTTTTTTTAGCATGTCCCACATGTTGGGCATGTAGGAAACACAGCCCAAACAGTTCTGCTTCAGCCTGGAGGCACCCCCCTCCTGCTAAAACTGAAGTTACTTCCCTTATCAAATAGGTGTTACTGAAGAATAAAATGAAAACTAAAAAACTCTTTGTGGACAACATCATAATTACAAATAAGAGATTTATTTTTATGGAAGAGTTATTCAAGCATCATGAAATGGAAAATAAGCCAACTTGAGGATGTTGGAAGACATTACACAGGAACCATCAATATTAATATAGCAAATTGTAGAAAACATTAAATTTAGTAAGGTGCTCAATTTTCCATCATGTCAGTAGGGTTATTAGCAGCAATTATAAAACAGCAGAACTTAAGGTATTAAAATTGAAGAGGAAATATGTTTTGCCTTTTTTTTTTTTCTCCCTGAAGTACAAACCATTTGTAAAGCCCTCAGTGTCTTCTATATAATGGTGTTGTGCATGTATTAAAAAGAGGAGCAGGGCTTGTCATTGAAATTTAACACTGACAAGAAGGCAAATCAGTCTGAAGTAGCTGCAGCACAGATAGGCAGTGGCTGCCTGCATGTTTTATGCAGAGGTCCTCTCATTTCAGTAAGCAATCAAATGTTAGTGTAGCCATTTATGTGTCATGATCCTATGCAAATGGGATGCGACTCTTCCTCACCCCTGACAAAAAGTAATAGCACTGCTACAACAGGATCAGGCGCTAAATTCCCACAACTGCCAGAACAACTAAAATCCATGGGTATGCAAGCTGGGTTGTCCCTGGAAACCTCATTTTGAGAGACCACCAGGTTAAGTTCAATCAATCTGTGTCCGAAATGATATATAACCTACTTGCATGGTTTTTTTGGACTAAGAGGGTTCAATATATAAACTTTTGGAAAAAACCCATAAAATCTTACTCTATATAAATAGTTATCTATAAAAGTTGCTTTATCCACAGAAAATTACAATTCAGATTCTTCATTTTCTTTGAACATAAAGTGAGAACATTTTGCATAAAGATCGTGACTCTACACACACAGTGGTAGAATCTTGGCAAAGTGTCATCAACATTAACAAAGCTACACCAATTTACATCAGCTGGGAATATGGTCCATAGGACCCAAGTTACACTGGAAAATAACGGTGATTTCTCTCTCAAGCCTTGTTTTGTGAATTCAGCCATTAAAACATGGGAAGTAATTAACATCTCAATATTGCATATTGAAATTTAACACATTGCAAAAATAGCACATTAAGCATATAATTTTAAACTTAACAGGATTGGCATTTGCTTGTGAGGTGGTTAAGCAATTCAGATTCTCTGTAATACAAGTAAATCCACAGATTTCACTGAATTAGTGTATCTATGTCAAGCTTGTCATCAGCACCAAGGTATTTGTATATCGCTTGCCCATTCTGTTACATCTAGATTTCAAGCCACATGGTGCAGTTCTCATGTATCTGAAAAGGTACTGCTGAATCTAACAGGAATTCAGACAGTTTATGGAAGGTAGGACTAGGCTTCCAACAGATCCTAGGACTCAGACTATTGCACTCTTCAGCTCAAAAGCAAGTTGGACACAAATTCAGACTGAATTCAGAAGAAAACTTTCCCTCTTCATGTTCTTATTCTTTTACTTGGCACTGAGCATTATTCAGAATAAAGCCCACTTTCTTGTCTGCAGGCCAACATCCATTCATATGGCTGATGCTCTCACTTGCACCTTCTTTTGCACTCTCTGGTTGAGAACTCCCTTCAGTTGTCTGAAAGAGAAATGCAATGTCAGTGAAGGCACGTCCATGTCTTCCAACAGGTAGCCATTGGTAGCTCTGCCTGACTCTCCTCTTAGTGGCATAATTTCTTAGCTTTGAAAGAAATTGAACTGAATGTGTACAAATGTCTAAGAGGAGGCTTGCACCCCAAATCTAATATAATCTAGATAGCCAATAATCCATAGGGTCTCTGCTCAATCACTACATCCCTAGACAGCCAAGCTACTGCCTTGCCACCATTTGCAGCATCACTGGAAAAGTCACCAAGGGACAACTCAGCGAGCTTTCCTGTAACACAGTGGCTGATGTGCTTTTAAGGGTGTGAGAAATTATATATGATTTATCCAAAGCTGGGGCTGCAACCTAAGAAGTCCTGATTTGGATGCATGTCAGCCATTCATACTCAAAGAGCTATGGTGGAAATGAAACCCTTGGAACTCTCTGAAAACTTGGACGCCTTTCAAGCTGAAGGCTTGCTTAGAAAGCCAAATATCCATCAGTAGCACACAATACCTAGAACTAGTAAAATTGTTGACTGCTGAGCTCACGATTTTGTGCAGCCCAAAGTCTGGTTGGTCTTGTTGGCACACAAGGCAGACAACATGAGGGGCTTATCTATAAGATGTTTCTCGTTGTGGGTCTGTATTACTCAGGTTTTTTTAGATTTGCCCCAGTAACACAATCCTTTCAGGTTTCTAGTAGCAGGTTACTTTCTGAGCTCAGTTTCAAGGCACAGAACTATTCACACCACCAAAAATGAAGGTGTCTTCTACCAAAGTAATTCATACTTGCTTAGCCAAACACCTATCTGAATAGGAGTTATAAGAAATTCAAGACATACTTTTCTGCACTGTGCATTTGCAGATGCATTATTTTCTATCTTCATTTCAGTTGCCTCTTCCATTTCTAAAAAAAGCAATAAAATAATTAAATTACAAAGAACCAGGGATAAGTAAGCATACAGTCAATTTAACAGCTGGCTGAAGTAAAAAAAACCCAATCAGCTATTCCTCTGGGCATTTATCACACAGAAGAAAAACTGAAGAATGATGAATACTTCCTAAAGCATTTTTCTCAGGCAATGTGATTAATGTATGAGGACTGTGTAGTTTGGGGGTGTTTAGAGAAAAAAAATGAAATTAGCAGCTTAACTGTAACGTGGGGGTTCAGATAGACCTCCCAGAGCTGAATTTTGCCTTTGTCCAGCGGTTCTAGACTAACTGCAGTTGTTATAATCTCAGGAAATGGGAGCATTCAATGTAGCATGGGCTTGGAGAGTCCTTGCACTAATAGTATACCTGGTGTGATTTTCCCTTGGATTGGTCCCCAGGGAGAAGGTAAGTAGAGTCTGAAAACTTTCAGTCTAAATTTGAGTGAGACAATCATGTTCCAGTATGCCAGTTAAAAAAAAAGGGTAGAGCACATTATGGAAAGTTCACCAGTGTTTCAGCAGCATCTTTCAGGCCTGTGCTGAATCAATATCTTCACTCCTTAACACATAGCGTATGTGACCAGAAATGAATAGTAACACTGAGTCTGAGAGAAAGGATCAAGAGCAGGATTTTGCCTAGAAGTTTAGATAAGTATGTATGGGGCTTTCTATTTATTTATAACAAATGGCATTAAGAACAGCAGTTTGGACAAGTCATAAGAAATTTAATTGACTACTTTCCCTTGCATGTAATGGCCTAGGTCACGGCAGCTGGTTTTTCTAATGGGTCATCTGGAAATGCACAAAGAAGAGTATTCCTTTGAGCACTAAAGCATACATACCTGTGAGAAGTGCATCAATTGTCTCCACTAAGTGTTTGGCATCTTCCATTGTGAAACACATTGGTGGTTTAAATTTTAGTATATTTCTGTGGGGCCCATCTGCACTAAGAAGGATTCGATGCTCTTTCAGCCTGTGGAAAGAAGAGACATCGGTGTTGGGCACAGGTATAAAACTGTATTGTGTCAGACCCTTCAGGCTGAATTAGATTTTGAAACTTTTTTTTCTAGTACTATGTTATCAAAAGCTACACAAACTTAAACAAATTAATGACTAGCTGCTGGGGAATATTAGGAGGGTTTGATCACTGCATATAGTCTTTAAAAGCCATTTACTTGTAAATAAGGTGAAGGGCTTCAGCTGTGGCTGGTGTTCGCTTTTGTTGATCTTTCACCAGATCCACTCCAATGAATAATCCAACACCCCTGGAGTAGAGAAAAAAAAATACAGACAAGTGAAGTCCAGTGTCAATAACCCAAGCCTTCTGCTGCAAATGCAAAACCTGTTTCTAACAACTGCAACTGCCTTCCCTGGGGCACAAGTGGGGAAGGAGCAGGAAAGAGGGGATACTTCCTCTTTGGTTGTCTTTTGGCACTGGATACTTCAGATGACCAAGTGGGATAACAGATATTTCTGGATAAATAAATTTAGCTGGCTCATTAAGCTATGTGGCCAATTAAGAATGACAGAATAATTTTTTTTCTCTCTATCCTGCAAACTTCAAGCTAGGGAGCTGTGGAAGACAACCAACCAAAACCAAGAACTAAAAAGAACCCCCACAACCCAACACTTCCCCCCCACCACCTGAAGGAAGTTATGATGATAGTAACATGAGATGAGGAAAACCCACACTAACATCTTCAATTGGCATGGACCAGAGATTTGAACAAGGTCTTCATCATCCCAACAGTGAGTTGACAACTGGGTTATTGCACATGTGATGGCTCTTCCTCCTACTCTCTCCCAGAGCTCTTCTAGTGACTACGTTTATACAGAGCTAAGAAGATGGATGGACAACTATTTTGTAAAATATATTGCCTTACAGGTATCAGTTTTGGGTAGTCCATTTTAAAAAAAGAGGTGTAGCATAATCAGGACATAATGTTTCTGTGTTCCACTCATCCCAAACTTGCTGATTTTTCTAGCACAGTTATTTTTCTTCTCTGACATTACTGTAAGGCACCCACCTGATGTCTCCCACTAAAGGATGTTTCTCCTTTTGCTCAGCCAGCAACTCCAGGACATAACTTCCTACACGGGTAGCATTTCCTTGGAGATCTTCTTTTTCTATTACTTCCAGCACAGCCAAACCAATAGCACAAGACACTGGATTGCCTCCAAACTGATAGTAAAGACAAATAGGAAAACAAAACCCATCAGAAACATTCAGCTGTGTCTATCCATGTAGTCTTCGCTTGCCCTCTCCTGTTTGGCATGTTGTGAGGAAAGCTTGAAGAGGTGGGGATTTTGTGCTGTGCAGGCTGTAGAGCACCATCCCCCACACTTTGGGCAGTGTAAGAGGCCCAAGGGCTCCTCCTTCCTCCACTTTGGGTTTCAGTAATTTGAAGATATCACAGCTGAAGCGTTCAAGCTGTTCTCACACATTGCTGATTGCACATGCAGGTAAAATACTCCTGTGAAGGGCAATGGGTGATAGATCTGATACTTCTTGAACTGGAAGGTATAAACTCCATTGAAAGCAGTGGGATTCATGGTAGCTGGGAAGACGACTCAGTCACAGGAGCAGGAAGAGGACACTGTAAACAAGAAGCAAGCTGCTCTTGTGGCATGCATGCAGCTCAAGTGTTTCCTGGTAAAGGGTCACTGTTTTGTTAGGTGAGAATGGAGAGCAAGGTCTGCCAGGGCATAAGTCCCACCAGCACAGAGCTTAGCCTAGAAAATGAAATTTTACATTGTCAACATTTCAGAGATGGGGGAAGAGAGAGAAGTTAGGAAGACTTGATCTGTACAAGTGTGAGCTGAGATGCATGACTTGCCAGAGAGGCCATATTAAGCTATATCACTTGGTACAGAGCATATTTCAAAGCCTCTCCACTGTGGTCGGCTCGAGTTCTTAGTAACATAGTGCAGTGATGGATGCAGATGTTAGCTGAATCACCTGAACAACTTCTAACTGCTAAATGCAGACTGAAAGAAAAAAAGGCAAACCTTCACCTACAGACTTACTGTATTGAAATACTCCAGTCCAGAGGAACCAAAACTTTCAGCTATTTCCCTTGTTGTGACCACACAAGACACAGGGTGGCCATTGCCAATGGGCTTTCCCATGGTGACTATGTCAGGCACAAAGTCTTCGCCTTGCAGCTGGAATGCCCAAAAATGCTTCCCAACTCTGCCAAAGCCAACCTGGACCTCATCAGCTATGAACACGCCACCTGCCTCATGCACGTACCTGGAAACAAATAGAATAGCTTGAATGACAAGTGCTGCAGTACACAACTTGGGCAGGCAATCTAGGGCAAGGGAGTTTGCATCACAGAAATTCTCCAGTGTGAGAACAGGTTAGGAAAAAAAGAAAGAACGTGACTGCTGAAACACAGCTATCACTGTTTCGATTGATAAAATTTTTAGTTTGCTAAATGTTAAGAAAAAAAAGTGATATTTAGATGCAAAATAAGGTACTGTAATGCTACTGCAGAGTTATATCTATTATAATTCAACTTCATTTTCCATCAGACTTATGGTCTGAGGATTAAAGATAGAAAGGAAACAATTATTCAGCTAAAAGCCATTATGTGTTCCACAGAAAACAGAAGTGGAATCATACTCTTCAAAAGAAATAGAAAGGAACCACAGATAGTAAAGAACAAGGGTGATAGCTGAATTGATTGGATAAGCCTAGAGTGAAAATGCTGTTTCTTTGGTTAGTTTTCCAGTTATGCCCTATTGAAGTGATGTACGTACTGTGCCACTTTCTGGAAATAGCCCACAGGTGGAATTACTTGGCCTCCACAGCTCTGCATGGATTCAGCTATGAAGGCAGCAATCTACAAAAAACAAACTCGGATGAGAGCTGTGTTCATCTACTTGGCCTTTGCACAAACATCAAACAGTCTAGAAATAAATGTTTAAATGTGTGCCTTAATTTAATCACACAATGGGTTGGACAACTGAGGGCTCTTGAAAACAGCTATGGCTAAGGAATTTATTCATTTTGTAACCTGGGGTGCCCAAATTTGCAGTAGCCAGGGCCACATTTGCAACCTGATGGGAATACAAGGATCTCCGTTAAGCCCTAGTCTTACAGCTGTTGAAGTGGAAGACACTGGTGTCAGTGGATGTTGGATCAGGCTCCTGGGAGCTCTGTAAATTTATTTACAAATTTCAGTTTGCAGGAGGCACACAACAGCGTTTGCCATTTTCCCCAAGAGATTAATGAAACTTGCTTAATGCCAAGGATCTCCAGTAATGGGTATATGTGGTGATCTGCTTTTTTGTTCAGTGCTGAACACCAGGTAGAGGTGGGTAGAAGCTGAACTGTAAGATGACCTGAGGCTACGCTTTGGGCACCCCTGCCTGATGCAAATAACTACACACGTAAAATGTCAGCATGAGGCACTTGACAAAAAGAGAAAAATTCTACAAGTAAAATAATTCCAGTTGCTAGGAATGAAAAAGAAAGTTATTTCAAATCAGGAAGGGTAAGAGCAGCGGATCAGATACACTGGAACATCAAAATGCATTTCTTGTCAACAGCAGAGGTCTATGCAGCAGTGATACAATATTACCCCAAAGTCTCAGCATAAGTCTGCTATTTAAGGGATTGCATCCCCACACCACTTGTGAACCCCTCCCTGAGCATCAAGAGGTCTCTCTGGGCTGGTGCAGTCTTCCTGGAAACAAGGCCGAGTAGTAATGTGTAAAGAACCGTACACTATATTTGAAGAGGCATGCTACGGCCAAAGAGTACGAAGCTTCCCATAGCATGTGAGGCTTAGCCTTTAGCACAACTTGTCCTGCCACAGGTCTATGTCACCAAAACCTAAGAAATATGCAAAAGAAAGGAAACAAGGGAAGAAAAAAAAAACTATCCGTTAGTAGAGAATTAAAAAAACAGTTGATGAAGAAGCTGAAAGAAAAGTAATAAGTCCATTGGACTAGAAGGGAACATGTCATTCCAGTTTCCACTGAAGTCTTTTGTGACTTCAGTGGGCTTTGGATCAAGCCCTACACGTCTCAAGACACTGATACCATCATCCAAAACTTTAACACATATTTGTTTTTATCAAGGTCATATTGTATACAATTGAAAGGTTCACCTTCTTAGGTGACTCCAGTTATCATAAGCTACCAGACTCAGAAATGTAGTATCAAGATTTTATCTAGCATATTTTCTTCATGTCCTGGAGCCTTTTCTATATCCTTGCTAGAATTTGTGATGTGGTTTCTCAGCTGACCTCAAAGTTTGCTTGATGATATTTACAATCTACTAGTCTAATGTATAAAATGGGAAATTAAACTGCTTTGGTTGTATCTGCTTATTTATGACTGTATTATTAATCCTTTTATTGATGTCTAGAAAAATTATAAGAGCATCAGGTAGAAGAACGGCCCACTTGGAACACCAAACCCACCATAGAAAAATGAAGGGCGGGGGCAGCAAGGGAAACTGAGTAAAGAAACTTAGTTTCTTTAGCTGCCTGTTTCATGCCCCCACTTAATAGATGAAGCCTCAGCATTTCTAGAGCACAAAACACACACCTTGCGTCCATTCTTCTGGGTTTCTTCAATAATCTTTTTCACCTCTTCAGCATAAGCACTTGCTGGATCTGGGTGGTCTTCCCTATATTTCCCTCTGTAGGTATCTGGAGAAGGAGCCTGAAAAGACCAATTTTTTTTTTTTTTTTTAAAGCCCATCCTTCTATGAAACATTTACTTTTTTTCCTATTGCTCTGTGTTTTTGTCATTCCACACAGGTAGATAGTAGGCATTAGCACAGCCTGAATTTCTGCACGAAATTGCAGAAATGCTTACAGGAGCTTAAACTCAATCCAGCCCTGTGACGTGTTCAACATTACTGGAGGCAACTGTTGAAAGAGCCATCATCTACTTCACCCACCTTTTAAGACCATCCCTCCTCTCCCCCAAGAAACAATACTGAGTCCTCATCTATCATCTTATTCCAGATTCTTGCAGAAAGATCCATTTCTGCAAGTGGAGAATGGGGTTTTCCAGTCTGTCACCTCCCTTCCAGCGTCCTAGTCACAGTACAAAGCTGTATGACCTTCAAGCCTCTACAAGTGGTGTTGGGAGAGGGTCAGTAAGTAAGAGAAAGAAAGTGGTATTAAAAGGTGGATACTACTTCGGCAGTATGGTTAGCACAAGGAGGTCTAGGTAAGACAGACCTGCACCTCTGGGCTGAGAATGATTTTTGCCTTTGTAAGATATACAAGTCCAGACTGAAAAATCAAACAGTCAGACACCCATGAGCTCCATACCTAGAGCTTTGTGAACTTGTGGGGTCTGTCTTTTTGGAAAAAGACCCAAAAGCCCTGCGTATCTTTAGCCAAACCACTGCAACAGATATTGGCTAAGTTGTTCAAACTGTGTAACTATACAGTGCAGTGACTCAGGAAACTATGAAAGAAATCAGCCTCACAGCTCAATACCCTCTTAGAAATCCAAAAGCAAACAGTTTTGCTGTATTTAATCCACTGACAAACAGCCAAGCATATGTACTCTAGCATCAGCAAAACAGAATGAAAGGATATTTACACCAGAAGCGGGTAATTCAATATGCTGCATTAACAGGCATAAAAATGACAAAGAGCAAAAAACCGCACTTACCACATGCACAAACTCCTTCTTGCTGTCCTTTCCCAGCTGATTAAATTTATAGGGACTGATGTCAATCAGAGATGTAACATGGCCATGGTAAGCACTGCATGAGTGTTAAATATCGAAGTCACTTTTCACCAAATGTATAGAAGAGCTAAATTTACAACTGTGCCCATAAATAATCCAGAATAAGCGGCTGTATCTGCCACACAGTAGCACTGTTTGTGCAGGGATCTTGATTTAATTTACTCAGCCTTTCTCTCCAAAGCAATATGAAGTTGCCGCTGACTTGAATTCACTAGCAAGACTGGAACCAGGAGTTTTTTTCTTGCATAAAATCAAGTGCCAGCATGGCAACACCAAGATGATGTCCCCTGGACCGCACCACCTCTAAGGTGGCTGCCCTCGCAGCCTTACCTAGCCGCTGAAGGGTGGGTCCAGCCCCCTTATTTCCAACCTGTGGGCCCCACTCTGGCCAACCCAAGCTTTGCAAACCAGACCCCAACACCATTGCAAAGACTCTCAAGAGTGTGCATTGCATCGGAAGGTAGGGATCTTCCGCACATTGCTACCTGCCCTGAAGGCCCTACAGGCTAGGCTGCTTGGCAGAAGCCACTTGCAGGATAAGGATGAACAGTGTTTGAATATAAAAGTTTATATTGCAGAGTATGCTAAAGCTGGTTACTAACAAGGTCAGTTTGACTTAGAAATGAGGAAACAGAGCCTTTTGAACCTAAAGCACGTAGTAGCTTCATTCAGGGAATAAACACTTCTGTTCAGCCATAAACTTGAAGCGAAGAGAAGCTCAAACCAAATCAAAGACATGTCACGATGTCTAGTAGCACGCACATAGGGTAGAGAGGATGTTTTTGTACTCCTTTGCCTTCTTCACACCTTTCTACTAGCCAGTCAACAAAATCTGCCAACAGACACAAAGAAAGGACAGAAAGTCCAGCCTGACTGGGATGGTAGCCATGGCAAAAGCCTAAAAAGCCTTGGGACATGGGCAAAGAATACCGTGGTGTTCAGGAAGAAAAGACATGGCGGTGAAACAGTGAGAGAGCCAGCTCCATCCTCAGCCTCTCCTGACAGAAGCTACTCCCAGATGCCCCAAATCTTGGACACATGAGTCAAGGGGGGCTAATGGGGATCCGAGCACAGCCAAGTCAAACAAGTTTTGTGCCATTCAGATAGAGACTCTTGCAGTTGCTCTGGATGGACTTTCTAATCACAACCTGAGAAGATCCAGCCCTAAAGCAGCATAGGCAACCCTAGAGCTGCATCTAGGATGGGGAAACCCAGAGATGTGGTCAGCCACCTTTCCCCATGGCTGATGGCCCTCTCAGCACCTCCTGATTTGGAGCTGCTTGGTTTTGTCTGCATACTTGTGCAGAGCTACAGGATGTTTCTTCTTGACCACCGAATATATATTTGTACAAAAAGAAACATGCCCAGCAGAGCGTGACAAACAGAAAGCCCTTTTCCAGAGCAGTCCAGTAGCCAGACCACTCATTGATGTGGAAAACCAACATTCAGGTCTCTGGCCTGAATTGCTTTGGGAGCCTCTGTGGGAAATGTAACCCCTGTAACAGGTGATTGACCTTTTGGGGTGACTGAAAAGCTTATTTTTGAGAGATTTTCAAAACTTGTGTTTATCCGAATGTGGAAGAGGGATTTTCTGACCTGTTCTAGCATGAAAGCAACAAAGTTTTTCTTTCAGCAGGCAGTGGAGTACAAACAGCAGGGGGGTGCTGCAAAGCCACTTCTGAAAGAACGACAGGAGTTGCTGGCTGCATTCACACAAGCTACTCTATGTGCTTACTTCTCAAGGGTGATCACATCTTCGTGCCCACGGTACTGCCGAGCCAGTCGTAAAGCAAGATCATTCGCTTCAGACCTGCATAATAACAGATACAGCCGCACACTCGTGAGGAAGTGCTTCCAATTGAAATGGTATTCTGACACAGAAGAGGAGGCACGGGACTAATGGATGTAATAAATCAACACAGCGGGCCCTGTTACTATACAGATTACAATGCTAAGGTTGAGACTGTAAACGCCATGTAAGAGGGCAAAGAAAAAAACCAGCTCTTTGTATAGACAGCAGAGAGATGCTTTCTTTCCCTCCCCCAGTTTGCTTGTAGACATTTACCTCCTCTTGGTACAAATGAGACTGCTTTGCAGCTGAGAGAGCAATGCAGCCAGAAACCCTCGAAAACCAACAGCTTGCCAGCCTCAACTCCCATCCTCCACGATGGCTCCGTCCTCCCCAGTACTTGCCCCATCAGGCAGCAGAGAACACAAATCTGCTCCATGGACAAAGACTCAAATTTCCAGCCTGACCCAAGCAGCCTCTTCTCACAAGTCCCTGCAGGTTCTCTGTTTGGGCAATGAAGTGATCACAGACTAACCGGACCACCTAAAGAAGGCTACTCGTTTCCAAGGTCATATGTCAATTTGCGACAGCATTCACCAAGCTGTACATAACGTTCACTGATTTGCAGAATAATTTGCTTTTCTTGCTTCGTGCCCCCCCTCCCTTTTTTTTTTTTGCATAGCATTCAGCAGACCAGTTTCATGTTTTGGCTCTCTTGCATTGAGCCGTCACACTAAATATGACAGCTGCAGATAGGAAGGATCCTTCGCTCAGTACTTGGAAATACTTTTGTTGCTTATTACTAAGTCCTACTTAGTAAGATTTAAATCAAGCTGTTCTGAGTGTCCACCTCAAAAGGGAGCAAAATAGTCATAATGGAAAAAAGAAGAAAATATTCCGACATACCCAGAGTTAACAAAATAGCAAACAGAGAGTTTCTCGGGCAGGGTGGCTGTGAGACGCTGTGCGTACTGAACAAGGTTGTCATGCAGGAACCGGGAATTCGTATTGAGCAGTTCCATCTGCTTTGTCGCAGCCTTTATCACGTATGGATGACTGTGGCCAACTAAAGAACACCACAATTGGTTATTACTAGCAAGCAGTCAGTTATTGAACCGCACAAGTAGATTCAGAGCAGCACTGTGAACATCATCACTCGCAAGAAGTGTGTTCTGAGCACTATTAGAAATGAAGGAATAGAAGCAGTCTTACAAGTTAAACTGCTTACCATGTGCAACGTTGTTGATACAGTCCAAGTATTTTTCTCCTTTCTCATCAAACATATATTGGCCCTGAGCACGCACTATCTTCAGAGGGTCCTTAGCAAAGAAAACTTTGCAGGAAGGCCTAAAAAAAAAAAAAGTATAAAGTAACGCTGGTTTAGTTTTCTCAGCTTTTCCCCCCCTCTCAGTTTTAAGGGGGTCAATCTTTTGCAGCTCTGGAGACAACTGCCTCCCTCTGCAAAGAGCTTGTGAGCAGTTCCGATGGTGGTCAAGCAGGGCTCTTGCTGAAATTAAAACCAGCCACCAGGAAGCTGCCCAGGTGCAGTGGGAACAGACACGGGTCTTTCTTTAATAAGGGCTGTTTCAAAGCACAACTCTGCCTGCAAGCAGCTTCACACAAGCACAGTGACTGCAAGGTCATTCCAGGTCCTTATACGTCCTGCTGCGTTTCCAGGCTGTAGCTCTGTTTGTTTACATGCCCTACGTATGGCCAGTTAACTCACTGGGAATAAAACAACGTTGTTGAACACTGTTTTATACTATAGCCAAAAATTCATTACGCAATGGATGACTGTACCGTATAGAGGTCACATTGAAGAACAAAATGCTAATGCCTTGCAGGCTTTATTTTCAGAGGCGCTGAGCAGGTCCTAAAAAAGTTTTGGTATCTCAACCTGACCATTTTGGATAAAAAACTTAAAAAGTGGCTTTTTTTAAGCACCTAAATTACAGTGGCTTCCAAAAAAACTCAGGTTCCTTGTAAAGTTGTCCAAACTATTCTCTAAACACTCTTCTATTTCCACCCTCCCTCTCCACCCCCCCCTCCCCAGAGAACATGCCAGCTATGTAATTATGTCAAACGATATTACTGAGCAGAAGGAAAGTCTTCTGAACTTTTACTAATGTTTATATGGCCTCAGTTAAACACAGTCATTGCCAGCTAACTCAGACAGTGCTGCTAATGCATCCCTATTGTCAGGTATATTGAGATTATGGGCCTGTAAAGCCCAAATGTGACTCCTAGAAAGCCAAGTCGTTTACTTTCTCTTAGTTCCTAGCCCCGTTGCATAGATCTTTTCTGACATCTTTGGCTATTCCTCTGGTACACTTTAAAAGTAGTGCACATCATCATAGTTTCTTGACTACAGTTTTTTCTTCTGCTGGCCATCAGTCCTTTGGGTGAAAGTTCCTTTTTGATCACTCAACACAGCCCAATCCTATAATCCTTGCGCAGGCAAGAGTCCCGTAACACTGAGCTGGCCCCTAAAGAGAGGTTTGATATGCATGCTTTATGAAGGCAGGACTTTTATGAACTCTTTAGTGAGCTTTCTATACATTCCGCCCATCTAGGATGCAATCAGCAAATAGCCACTGCTGGTTTTAACAACCTGGACTTATTTTTCACATGGCGGCACCTACTGAAGAAGGAGGAGATAACAGAATCCTAGAATCATTTAGTTTGGAAAAGACCTCTAAGATCATCAAGTCCAACCGTCAACCTAACCCTGCCATCCCACCACCAAACCATGGCCCTAAGCACCTCCTCTGCCCGTCTTTTAAATACCTCCAGGGATGGGGACTCAACCACTTCCCTGGGCAGCCCATTCCAGTGCTTGAATATAATATTGCAATACAGTGGGATCAGACACATGCACAGCCAGGACAACTACTCAGGTCTCAATTGAATTTCCCCCGAGTTAGACTCAGCTTAAGAAATCTCCTCAGCTACTTTTAAGAGAGACACCACACCTACTTTTGAGGAGCATGTAGTTCACACACACACCCCCCCACCCACCCCCAGCCGTGCCGGAGTACCACACTCTGGTGACCGGCTTGCTTTAATCCGTTACAAAAGCGAAGGAGCGCTTGAGGTGCCGTGGTTTAACGAAGAGCAAAGACGTGGCAAGCTGAAGGGCTGACAGGTCCTGCCCTGCCCCGCCGGAGGGGCCGCCCAGCGCCGGGAGCCCCCGGGCACCCCGCGCCCCGGGATCCGGCCCCGCGCTCTCACCGCCGCGGGGGGGGAAGCCGGTGCAGCCGCCGGAGACCTTCCTCACGCTCATGCTCCCCCGCCCCGCTCCCGGCCCCGCCGCCCCTACCCGATGTGCTTCCTGCGCAAGGCGAGGGTCTCCGCCTTGCTGTAGCGCTCCGCCATCCCCACGGCACGGCACGGCTGCGGGCTGCCCGCCGCTTATACCGGCGCCGGCCCCCGCCAAGCCCCTCCTGCCTCCTGCCAAGCCCCGCCTCCCCGGGCCCTTGAGGTTTTTTCTAACCCCGCAAACCAGCACAAACCCGTCAAACACCCGGCGTGCCGCGGCGGGAGGGCCGGGCGGCCACCCAGCTCCCAGGGGCGGCGTGCTGTGCCTCTGCTCGCTCGCTTTTGCTGGTCATTCTGGTGGCCAAAGCACTTCTGCTGCAGACATCCTCGTGGGGGGCGCCAGGCGGTTGATTTAACCAAAATTAGGGTCATAATTCAAGGGTCTTCACAGCTCCTTATGGAATCATAGAATTGCTTAGGTTGGAAAAGACCTTCAAGATCATCAAGTCCAACTGTTAACCTAACCCTGCCATCTCATCACTAAACCATGGCCCTAAGCACCTCGTCTGCCCGTCTTTAAAATACATCCAGGCATGGGGACTCAACCACTTCCCTGGGCAGCCCATTCTTAACAATGCTTAACAAACCTTTCAGTGAAAAAATTTTTCCTAATACCCAACCTAAACCTTCCCTGGCACACTTGAGGCCATTTCCCCTCATCCTATCACCTGTTACCAGGGAGAAGAGACCAACACCCACCTGGCTCCACCCTCCTTTGAGGTAGTTTTAGAGGGTGATAAGGTTTCCCCTCCTTTTCTCCAGACTAAACCCCAGTTCCCTCAGCCGCTCCTCATCAGACTTGTGCTCCAGACCCCTCACCAGCTTTGTTGCCCTTCTCTGGACACGCTCCAGCACCTCAATGTCCTTCTTGTAGTGAGAGGCCCAACACTGAACGCCGTATTCGAGGTGCGGCCTCACCAGGGCCGAGTACAGGGGCACAATCACTTCCCTACTCCTGCTGGCCACGCTATTCCTGACACAGGCCAGGATGCCATTGGACTTCTTGGCCACCTGGGCACACTGCTGGCTCATATTCAACCATCTGTTGACCAGTACCCCCAGGTCCTTTTCCCCCAGGCAGCTTTCCAGCCACTCTTCCCCAAGCCTGTAGCATTGCATGGGGTTGTTGTGACCCACTGAGCCTTGTTGAACCTCATACAGTTGGCCTCGGCCCATTGACCCAGCCTGTCCAGATCCCTCTGCAGAGCCCTCCTCCCCCTGAGCAGATTGACACTCGCACCCAATTTGGTGTCATCTGCAGGGATGTATTCTGTCTGCTGTCTTCTGTTATCTCCCATACTCTGCTCGTAAGTGTATGCTGAGATACATACATTGATAAGTCCATGGAAGCCAGTGTCCGTATTTCTTGTAAAGCAGGGCAACTTAGTAAGAGCTATGGTTTTGCTATGCTTTTATAAAAGTAAGTAGAATAGGGCTGTAGCCCTGCTGCTTGGATATGTTGGCACACCCTTTTTCCATGTAAGCAGGACCTAAGTATAACTAGTCATGGGATCTCTTTCTAACCACAGCGCCAACGTGCATGGCTGCCCTTGATAACCACCTCACTGGACATCAAAGCCCGTGAGAAAAGAAGGGGACAATTTCATGGGGAAGAAAGGCAGAATTCACGTCAAGAGGCATCGCATTTGAAAACGGCAAGCAAAGCTGCTGGTGGAGCCCCTCAGCTTTACCGTCTCCCCACCACAGATGCATCCTGTGCTCGTCTGGATGGGCAGGCAGCAGCAAAACCTGCACCCACGTTCCTGCTGCCCCATCTGTAGCTCGTCTATGCCACCTGCAGCACCAAGGTTGTAAGAGTTTTCAGAGAGCATCCGTAAAGCCACACAATTCTCTGTGCTGATGATACGTGTCTTTTCTAGATCAGTATCCTGTAAGCCATCCCAAATTTTGCAGATGGAAAAAAACCATGTCCTGATTCTTATGGGTTTTTTTTATATCTCTGCCAGTAAGCCGCCTTTCTGCTTCGCTAGTCAAGCATTTCTTTTCCTACATGCGTTTTCTTGAGCTTCTTCAGACAGTATTAATTTTTAAGCTCCACAGCTTTCACATTCCTGCATTCCTGCTCCACCAGAAACCTTGACTCACCAACACGCAAATCAGCTGTGCAGCAGAGGCGGTAGGAGGCACCAGCAGCAGCCACACCTCTGTATCCCAGCACAGCCAGCAGCTGCAGAGGGAGGCACAGACTTAAAAGATATGAGGGAGCTGTCAAAGCTGTCAGCAAGGCCAGTATTGTACAGGCAGGGGTGAGACTCACTGATGGGTTTCAAGAAGGGAACAGGCGTTTAGATCTGCTAACATCCACATCGAGCCTAGGCTGGAGCCTGTCAGGAACGCTGCCTGCAATGCTTTTCCATTTTGACCACCTCTCTGAAAACTGAGAAATGGTATTTAGCATAGGGTAGATGTAGTTCAAGCCGTACACGTTAGATGCTGGATCTAATTACAAGCCCTTTGTAACAGTACTATATAGAATGGCTAGAGCCCGGGCAGTGAAGGGCAGCGTGCCATTCCGCGGGGCTGAAGGCATGTCAGGAGAGATGAATTTCCCGCACCCAGCCTGTGCTTGCCCTCTGTCGGTGCTTTGTCCCCTCCTCCAGGGCTGCTGGGAACGCTAACACTGAAAAAGTTCAGCTGTTGATGCTGACCTGCACGGTCTTGCTTGCACAGAAACCCTGGACCACAATCAGCTTTAGGGGATATGCCAGCTACTGTGCTGCTGCTCCTTTACAAGCATGCATCGGCAGCCAGCCCTGCTTCTATTGGGGTTTTTTGTTCCAGGTTTAGCAAAAGAAGGCTTGTTCACAGCTAAATTAGCAATTGCTTGAAGCGATGCTAAACTTCATCAGAAAAGCTCAGAGTGGTAAGTGAAGGACCTTGTTGGGGGGGGTGGGGGTGGTGGAGGGTTGGTTCTTTGTTCCTTCACAGCCATGGGAAGATGCTTAACAGTCAAGAAAATAGCCCTCCCTCTCGGCTCTTACTTCTTGCATGCTCTTTTGATAGTGCCAGCAGGAGGAAGCCTGCCCAGTCTCATGTGTGGGCAGGTCTTCCCGCCCCCCCCAGCCTGAGACATAGGGCTTTCCAGCAACAAGTCATTTGGCTTTTTTAGACCTCATCACTCTTTCCACTTGCCCTCATAATGCTGTACACGTGGAGAAATGCTAGCAGCTCTCTCTCCACAGTATAGAGAATTGTTAAAATAGTTATCTTTTTTTATAGACTTGGGGGTTTGTTTGGGGTTTTTTTTTGGTTTTTTGTTTTGTTTTGTTTTTTTTAAACATACTGTTTTCTCCATCCTGCTCTGTTTGCTTTCTGAACATTTGAATTGGTTTTTTTCCACACTTGTTTGTTTAAGGGCTTTGTTCTGGCAGGGTACCAGCAACCAGCAGCCTGGCTCCCTCTCTGAATGATGAAAAGGAGTAGATGTTTCTAAGACCTATTCAAAGTATCGAAGTAAAGTGCCTTTCGCCTCCCTATTTAACTGTTTAAGGAGTTACTGTACCTCTGAAAAACAATGCGAAGCAATGCCATTACAGATGGTCAGTGGAAAATGAACGGCACTGAAGATCTGTTTCAGTACGGAGAGGTAAAGATGGACAAACCGTACCCACCTGCACCTGCTCAGGAAAGCCAGCTGCTTGGCATGTTCCCTGCAAGGGGGATGGACTTGCCTGCGAGTCAATGTGCTGAGCGGTCCAGCAGGCCCTTGAGAAAGTCGAGCACAGGGTGTGCTAGTTGGGTACAAGAAGGCCTCAGGGAAGGCAGGAAAGAGCAAGATGATGGGACTTACTGAGCTTCAAGGCAGCATCGCTCTCCAGAGCCATTTGTGTGCTTGCTGGGTCCTGAATAACTTTAGTTGAGAATCCTTTCAGTGCTGAATGTACCAGTAGTGTTTGCAGTTCCAGATTTTTAAACAACAAATTTATGCTATACACATCTTTCTGACACAAGCTAATTGATATAATAGTGAGAGTCAATATTTTAGATTACTTAGGGGTTTTTTGGCCATATTTGCTTTTTATCAGTTTCATCTCAAACAGAACCATTTACCCCATGACAATCTTAATACGCCAAAGAGAAGAGAGCTCCTAAATGCTTGTAGAAATTTGCTACCTACTTGTTAGCTCCAGGGGGGAGCAGCCAAAGGCAATGCCCATGAGAGCTTGTGACTGCTCAGTTTAGGTGGGGGCACTTGGAAAACTCAGTCAGGCTGTACCCTGCACATATGAGAAAAATCGGGGTATGTATTACTTATTAAACATTCTGTCTTGTGCAGCTGCCTTGATGTGACAGGAGCTGTGTCCGCCTTCGGTCGCAGAGGCAAACTAAAGCAGCTCGAGTGCAACTATCCTCACAGACTGTGATCTCTCTCAGGAGCTTTGCGTACAGGGTTTTCCTAAGCACGACAGGTCATGTATATATATTGGTATGCATTCATATATATATATATGCACATATATTTATACATACATCCATATAGTCACATATAGACATATGTGTATATGGAACATCCAAGCTCCAAGTTTTGAGCAAGAATTCAAAAATGCTGTATTTTCCTACAGTGGCCAGGAGAAGGGAGGTGAGAGTGCCCTGTCTGGAAATTAGCAGCAGCCAACAGAAGAGAAGACAAATGAGTAACCCTGGAAAGACAGAAAGACTCAGCTTGCAGGAACATGATTTAAAAGTTTTGGCATTCCCTTGTTGTTTTTTTTTTTTTTTACTATTTATTTGGGTGCCGTTGTTACTACTTGCTGGAACATGACTGCTTTGCCAGCTGCTTGTATTGTTTTGTTCTTTTTGTTTTCAAACATGCCTCTGTGTGTGGTTATTATAGCTGAACCACCAGGTGAAGCTGTGTGAGAAGAAGATATAAAAAGCTGCTTCTGTTGCATTTTTTTGACTTCTGTAGAGTCCTTGTTACAAATGGGTAGGGTTTAGTAGGTCCACATAGCAGAGTTGGATGTGAGTAATGGCCTTTTAAGTATTTAATTAAAACCTCCATTAAAAAAAAAAAAAGAGAGAGGGAGAAGCGGCAGGCATTTCTCACGCAGCCCTGTATGTACTTTGGCATGCCACAAAATGATGAAGGAGGTATCCGGCTAGAAGGGAATGCCAGAGGAAAGCTGTGTCCCATGAGTGCAGTAGGATGGAGAGGCTGTAGGTTTGACTTCAGAGGGAGCGCGATGCTGAAAAATAATGGGGAGGCAGAAAAAGGACTGAATGGGAAACCCGGGGACAGTTGGCTCTGGCAGCAGCCAGAGCGCGCTGGTTGTTACCATACCAGGAATGACACTATTGAAAATACTTGGCCTGCAGGCAGAGTGCTTACGGTGACTTGGCTAACATCAGCGCAGCTACGGCGCTGAGAGGAGGAGCAGCGGGGATTGCCCAGATCATACTTGGCGTTTGTTTCTTGGCAGGACAGCTGCAGCAGCACCTAGAATTGCCTTCCCTCCTCCGCAGAAGAGGAAGGAAGGAGAAAGCTAGAAGGAAGAAAAAGCCAAGAGTGACCACAGTAAAAGCGAGGGCTCTGCCGGGGTCGCGACTTTCCGTCAGGGTGGCAGCATTGCTCACCTTCTATGGGGCCACAGGTGCAGCCGGGCGCTCCCTCGGGGAGGAACGGGGATGTTAAGCTGCAAGTACCTCATCTGGGAAAGGGTGCTGAGCTATTTTTAGTCCTACCAAGAGTCTAAAACAGAGCTAGGTAAGATTGACGGACATTTATGGAGATTAACAAGAGTTAAGAGTAGGGGTCAAACCCCAACGGTGCTCATTCTCTTAGCCCAGAGTAAGTACATTTTTGAGGTGAAGGAAAGGGAAATGATGGGGAGCATTTTGTTTGGCTGAAATATTTTGGGATTTAGAAAACCCAAAACATTTAAGTAATGCTTTGAAGAGATTACCGCTCCTGCCCAGCGCTTTATTTTTCTAAAAAAGTCCTTTGTTCAAGGAGACCCCTGCAAAAATGTGTAGTCTTAGACCACAGTGCTTGAAAATATACCATTTGCAATAATTATTATGCTCCGTCTTTTCTGAACAAACTGGATTTGTGGTAAAACAGACATTTTCTAGCTTGCGCTGCTACTCGTGACACTGCCCGCGTACGTCTTTATTTCTCAGCAGTTCAGGCTTATTTTTCACATTCATTATTTCATAGAACTGATGATTTTCAGCTTTGTTTCTCAGGATCCTAGGATGCCTGTGGACTTGCCTAAGCGATAGTTTCAACTTTTGGTTAATACACAGATCCTCACAGCTTCTCCAGAGTGAGGAAAGGCTCTAAGGTTTGCAGCAAAGCTTCTTCCTTCCTTACTTCCGTGGATGCCCTTAGCCTGTGCTGCCTGTTCAGAAAAGATGACCGAATGGACTTGGGTTTGAAGGGAAAAGACATACTAAGAACAGGAAGAGTGAGGCAGGGTTTTTTACTGCATGCCGTAGGATGTGTGTGCAAAGGCCACACACACTTTTTCCAATCCAGACACACTAGAACAATTTTTTTTTGTGCCAACACTATAAACTTTATAACTATGCAAAATCAGCACCAACGGTTGGATTAATATTTTAATAATTACACACTTTGTACATTATGAAAATAAATCATAAATAGTGTAAAAATAATTCTGAAGATCAACTTCTCACAAGCAAGAAACAAAACCCGAAGTACAAAACTGAAAGAAAACAAAACAGTATTCGACGGAAAAATGAGGAGAAATTTTAATAACAAAACCAAAAGCATGCTGTTTGATCAGGTTCAATTAAGTCAGGACCAGAGGCCACAAGAAAGTGGTAATTAATGACAAATTAAAATGGGTGATTAAAACCTTGCAATTCTTTACACTACTCGTCAAAAGAGGTCTCGTGACATATTTACAGTGCTAAGACACTCAAAATATTTCTAGTATTTTTAGTATGATACTGACCCATGTGTTTTTTCCCCCCAAGCATTGTAATCCTTGCCAAATTACTCTTCTTTGTATTTATCTCTTCTACTGCATTTATGAGACCATTTGCAATACAAAAATAATGGCACATATAGATGAACTTAAAAAAGTAAAAAATACAAATAAAAATATATAATATTTTCCAAAGGAAAAAGTCAGATACATACATCTTAGTAACATTTTTAAAGTTGTGTGATATTTTCCCAAACATGTACAATAATATAAGAATATCCACATATATGTTAACAATATGCAAAACATTCTTCCACTAACCCAACTCTTCATAATACTTCAGAGAAGTGTGCAAGTACCAATGGTATCTGGGAAATTCATACAATTTCTTTTTTAAAATAGAAACAAGTAAAACACTAACGGTCCCAGGTTAAGTTAAGGCCCCCTGTTTTCCAAAGAAAATTCAATTTCCAAGCAGCATTGATAATTGGATGCATCTAAAACCAAAATGAAACAAAAACACCACTCCAAATCCTTTTTCTTAAATACAAACTCCACTTGTTGTGTGGAGTATCTTTTTCAAATTCTGTCAGAAATGATGGTGGCAGGCACTTGTTTCTAACAGCATTTAATTAATCCAGCCACCATGTAAAATACTTCAATAGCAGAGGGTGCAAGAAAACCTTCATTTGTACATTACAGCAACATTCAGATCCATAAAAGCAAGTTGCAGAAAGGAAAAAAAAAACCCCAAAACAATGTGTTATTTTTAATTCTGGTCACTGAAATTAAATTATTTTTTGCAATGACTAAAAATCAGACTTTCTTTTTGACCACTGTCTTTGCAGATATTAGTGTTTTGTGTGACTCCTTAGTGTGAAAATTTAGGTCTCTCATTAGGTCAAACACAGAGATTCAAAAATGTAATTTAAGATGGTCAAGCAGCAGAGATCAAGAAATTTGAAAGGAAAGGTCCACTTCTGCATGCCTTGAACATCACTTCATCACTGGGACTAACTCTGCAGTTTTCGCTCACTGAAGATTTAGACAAAACCCCACTGCTGAAGTTGATAATGTTCCCCTTGTTACTACGCACAATACCTGGGTCCTTCCTTCTGCATGTCCCAAAGCACTTTGCAAGGGAAGGATGCATCACTCTCCCCGTTTCGTTGCTGGGGAACGGGAGGCACAGCCAACTGAAGAGCCTCGCACGGCTAAGCCCAGGTTTAACATCCCGGTTCTGTGGCGGTCAGTGGGACAACTCTCTCTAAACCCCAATGGGACCCAGAATCCAAACCACATATCCTGATGTGTCCCCCAGCCTTTTGAAGCACCACCCTCCCACAAGGACCAAAGGTCTGCTCATCTCATTTGGGGTTGCATCGTCTCTTCTGCTGGCATAACTGAATAACTGATGCTCACGTGTGCTCTTCCATGAGTGTGACGCTCAGTGGAGCCAATGCTAACTTTCCACACTGTACATCAGTCTTAAGAATTATCCCTTTTTAAACTCTATCCTTTAAACATGTGCAGGTATACGGATTTGATCAATCTGAAACTCATTCATACTACTCACACGGTAGACTAAAAGAATATATAAAAACAGCTGGATGAAGAGTGTCATTCTGCCTTGCTACACTATCAGAACGTGACATCAGAATCGTCAATAAATAAAAATATAAATCAAAAAAATACATTGCATCATTGTTCCATGAATTAACATTTCATGCTTTGCCTCAGGAAAAAATAAAAAGGTGTCCAAAAGCATCCTGAAAGAAAGATTCCCCATACCTGATCTATGAAGACAAGGACCATGTATGTCAGACATACTCCATACGGTGCTTAGAAGACTTGCTGCTTCCGTAGCAGGGCTTCTGCACACAATGTGGTTATAGTACACTGGAGTAACAGATGATTACAAAACTTGGTATGAAACAAATACTGAAAACTCTCAAAGAAACAAGAATTAACCATACCTGAAAAAGTCAGGGATATAGAAACTGCGTAGACTAATACCACTACACATTTCTACAAGTCAAAAGACTGGTAGAGGAACAACTGTTCCTACCACAAACTAAACAAAACAAATCATATCTACTTGGAGGAATGCTACTAAAAGATACAATAACACACAGGTGGTTCAAACCGTAGCTTTGCCATCAAAAGAGAAAAGATATATTAGCACCAAACATATAGTTGCTTTTTAAACAAAATAAACATGTTGCAAGTCTTCACAGGGTGCTTTTATTGATGAAATATTAAACCAAATTCTTTTTTTTCTTGCCCTGAACATGCAACTTTTCTAGATAGTGCTAGGTTTCATCTCAAGTCAATCTTTGAGATGCAAATATTAATATCAAATCTATGTATGTAGTTTAGCCTGTCAAATTAAATTGTTTATCTGCTGTTCACCCATGGTCATTTAAATGGAATGAACCTTTCACAATACTGAACAAAACAGAAACTTAAAAAAATTAAGTTATTCGGGGGAAAAAAAAAGTATTTCTACCTGGCAGGAGTTAAATAAAGAAATTACTTTACAAAACAGCAAAGAAAGTGAATAAAGGTGCTTAAGCGTTTCTTCAGCAGGGTCTCAGTGTCAGGGAGTTAAAGGAGAATGGAGTTTTGACTAATGCTTAACAGTAGCATCTATAATTATTTCCTGAATGAAGAAATCATGAACCAAGGGTCTGCTACCTTTACTGATGCATATAGAAATGGATGCTATGAGGACAGTTTAAAAATATAGACATACAAATTTAAAAAATATCAAAGTGCTAATGACAGCATGCATTTAATAGCTCTTTATCTTGTTGCTATTTCTTAAATGAGTTGTGTTTGTGGACGCCCTTGATACGGAATTGCTAAAACTTCTAGCCAGTTAATAAACATCCTGCTTGATTTTGTACTGGAATACTCTGAGGGACATTTAAAAAATATTTCATCTTGCTGTATGATTGCCAGTATTTGATATTTTATAAAAAAAAAAATCTTCAACTTCTAGTCTTCACATCTATAATATAGCTAGCCAAATGTGCCAAGTCATGGCTATGCCCATAGGCATAGGAGACTCTTTCCTGTTAGGCAGGCACCTTGCTCCTCAGCCTGTTGTTTTTTGAGACAGTGCTTTTTAAAATGAGCAGACTAAAGCTGGCAAGTTGAAGGGCTTACATGTCCCCTTTCTGGCAAGTCCCTCATTCACATTACTGCCGTAGCACTCTGATTAACGCTGTTCAGTCTATGCCATGTGAAGGCTTTTACTACTGTAATCATGATTATTCAAACAGGTTGATACTTGCATTGCTGAAAATTTAAGCACAGAACATTTTTCCTCATACCTGTGAACACTTGTTTATTTCTTACTATGGGAAAAATGGAATTGAGCAGTAAACGTGTATATATATTTTCAGTATATATATCTCTATACTGTTGGAATTCTGTTTTTATTAGTAAGGTATTACTAAATGGAGACCACTAAATTAATTTTTAGTTTCAAAAATCTGTGGAATATTTTCCCCCTGAATAGCTGTTTTTGTCTCTGATGTATCAAAATGGCAATAAAGATTTAGCAAAGTGAAAGATCGCATTATAGTGGCATTTCCATTGATCTGAGATTGTGAAGCCATATGAAAAGTGCAACCACAGCAGGTCCCTATCTTCACGTGATTTAGAAATGATGGACCAAGAAAAATTCCGGGAAGGCAAGGTGCCCGCACATGGATGGAGACAGGCTGTCTTCCTCAATTTTAGTTTTGGTCTACATATGAAAGATGACTCTCAGAAAAGTAACTAAAATGTTTGTGATCATCCTGCTATATAGTAGGAACGGAAGTGATAGAAAAAAAATTTCCAGCTGCCAAACACGGCACCATTTTGCATAAACTACTTTCTCAAACTAACTAACAAAACGGAAAAAATACCCATGGCAAAAACTACAAATGTGCACAAATTAAGTATTTCTAGCAATAAAAAAAGTGGAGTAGCAAAACTTTGCCAATGTTTTTCTAGAAAGCTAGTCATCTGAACAGAAATGGGAGAAATACCGACACCTTTAACAGTGTAGTGTGATGACAAGTGTGCAGTGGTAATTCCACAGACTTGTTTCTCTCCAATGTTTTTTGAGTAATAAAGTCCACTAAGGTCACTGCAACAGCAGAGAAAGAACAAGATGGATACATCAGTCTGTGAAAGAAAAATAAACTCTTTTCTTTTTTAGACTTAAAGGCTTTAAAGACTCTGAAATAAAAACTGTTAATACTGAAACAACATGAACATGAGGCTTGAAGTATTTTCTTCAATGCCATCATCACAAATGTTGAATAGATTATCAAAATGCATCCTTTACGGCAACAGTTACAGGAAAAGGAAACAAAATTAACCATAGCTTCCAAAATTCTGCAGAGAAGTTCAGCTCGTTTTGTGTAATTTAAAGTGAATCACCTGAAAACCACACCATGGTACATACGTCTCTCTGGTCAGTCCCATTATCCTCCTCCTCCGAAGGATGTTCCGATTCACCCCGCCTCGAGAATGCTTTTTCCTCCAGCAGTCCCAAAATGCAATACGCAGAGCACGTACTCTGTCCATCCTTGAGTAAGGTTTAGAAACTTCTGGTCTCAGGCGGTGTCTGCCATCAAGTGATCCCTGCAGCACCTCTGTAACCTTTTCAACCAACCCACAGAGAAGTCTGGTTTCTTCTTCAAACTTCTTTCCTTCTTGATTAAGGACTCAACAGGGCCTGTCGTGAATGTCTTCACGACCGTGAGCAGTGCAAGGCAAACCGATGCTGATTAACAGGCAGGACCCTCTTTGATCAAAGGGGCCAAGTGACCCGCAAGACTGGAAACCATCCACCTGCAGCTGGAACTCTGTTCCCCAAAAATTCAAGGCCTCTTTCTATCCTCCTCTGGTTTATCTCTTTTTAGCAATAAGCCATGGTGTGACTCCCTTGAGATGACAAAAGGAAACGATTCAGAAGCTGGAATCAAAGGTCACCGTGAGCAGCCATTTAGCACGTGACATGATCACACACCAAGCAGGTTTGGCACACAAACTCATGCTTTTAGTCTGTACAAGCAGATAGGGTGGCATGAATCAGTGAAGTGTTTAAGATGGACATGGAAGCCAAGTCAGTAAACTCCAATGGCAGCCGGTACAGTACATTTCATAGTGCTTTGCTCTTATTTGGTCACTATTTCTTGTAAACTGGTTCATGGCACTCATTGTCCATGCAGGTCCACAAGCCAAAATATAAGAATTTACAATAAGAATCAGATTTCTATTATTGATGGCTGTATCGAGATCTCTCTCTCATTAGAGGGAGAATCTTTGCAGGTTTACCGTGCAGTTAGGTAACATCTAACTGCAGATGTAAGTGAAAAAAGATGTACACATGGACTATTGCAAACAAGTAGAAGCAGCTACATGTAAACATATCTCAGACTTGTAAAATCAGATTTTCAGTTTTCAACTATAAATACAAAAAGTGGAGCACTATGTACACAACTTCATGCTTGTAAGGTTAGATTCATCACTGCAGAGACAAAAAAAAGATACAGATTAATCAAATTAGTAAATTGGTATTTCAGATTTCTATTCCAAATACATAGAAAGGGCAGAGCTGCAATTACAGATAGTTATTTCCTCAGCACCAGCTATTCTTCAGAGATAAATGCACTCAGGGTTTCACTTATACTGTATGTTTTCTAAGGTGTTATACACCAGTATCCCTCTACCTACATTATTCTGAATGCTACGGTTTTAAATCTAGCACTGTCTAGGTTAAATCTTTACTAAACTAATGTTGCCAGTTAACATTAGCGTACAACATAACAACCAGAAGAATGTATTGAAGAATAGAAAGGTAAGGCAAAGAGAAGGGCAGGATGCACTAGGTATCCCAGAAAAATAATGTCATAATAGATCAATATGAATATTTGATAAAAATGCCATATCCATGAGTTTTATAAAGAATGGGAAGCAGTGATCATGCGCAGAAACCAAAGGATGTGTGAGTCTTCACATGAAAGAGGAAAATCTTGGACTTTCCAAGTTGCTCGAACATGTCCAGAGGAGAGCAACAAAGCTGGTGAGGGGTCTGGAGCACAGGTCTGATGAGGAGTGACTGAGGGAACTGGGGTTGTTTAGTCTGGAGAAAAGGAGTCTGAGGGGAGACCTTATCGCTCTCTACAACTGCCTGACAGGAGAGTGTAGACAGGTGGGTATTGGTCTCTTCTCCCAGGTAACAGGCGATGGGACAAGAGGAAATGGCCTCAAGTGTGCCAAGACAGGTTTAGGTTGGACGTTAGGAAAAATGTCTGCACTGAAAGGGTTGTCAGGCATTGGAATGGGCTACCCAGGGAAGTGGTCGAGTCCCCATCCCTGGAGTATTTAAAAGACGGGTAGACGAGGTGCTTAGGGCCATGGTTTAGTGGTGGGATGGCAGGGTTAGGTTAACAGTTGGACTTGATGATCTCAAAAGTCTTTTCCAACCTAAATGATTCTATGATTCTATGATTCCAGAAATCTAATGCCAACTGTTTCCACAATACTGCCTCAATGAGCTACTACTTCTACATATCTTACAACCTCATCACACCAACTACTGTCATGGAGAGATCTTATTTTGCATTGCTGCATGCATCTGTCTAAGAGGCTCTGAAGTATGTCCTGATACTGTTCAGTATGACTGTGACAGGCTTTTCTGTGTGCCAAGGACATACCGCCCCTGAAAATAAAAAGCTTTGCCCATCCTACCTTTTGCCAACAGCCAGGCATTGGTAATCCATCGGGACCCTGTTCCAAGCATGGGGGGGGGGAGTGAAAAAAAAAGAAAGATCATAGTTAAGTTTGGTAGGATAGATATTCCATCAACATCTGTTTAGAACAGCTCAAGCAGTTCTGACTTTTTATCTAGTAAGTAGCTACCGGTTCCTAACTTCTTTCCTCTCTCGTTCTTAATGTTAAGGGAAAGCCAAAGGAGAGAAGGTTTACACTGTAAATACACACGTGCACTTCTCTGCCCTAAAGATTTGTTTTTCCCTAAATCATTAGAACATCTTCATTGGTTTCTTATTGCTGTTAGAACTCAGGCTGCATGTTATTTTAAATATAATCTGTTATTCACAACAATCTGTAGCTGAATGTACAAGATCAATGAGCAAAAAAATATTATCACTTTTATCTGGAGGGTATTGTGTTTTATGGGCCCCTAGTACAAAGTTAACCCAATGATAAGATAGCAGGACTCAAATTTGAGTAGGATCTTTTCTGTTCACTTTCTTTCTTAGCTTTTGAATGAAGCAGCAAAATTTTAAGGCCTGAACATACCTCAGGTGACATAGTGGAAGAAAACACCAGTGGAGGGAGCAGGGCAGTACAGCAGCATTGGTTATTTCATCACTTGGACAATATGGCCACCTAATTTCTTCTTACATTAGTGAAAGTCCCTCCATTTCTTTCCTGTCACCTCCCTACTTTCACCTTATCTCCACGCATCCAGTAAGATTAGAGCCAACTTTTGACCACAGTCATACTAGTTTCCATGGAACTAATTTCAACTTACATCTCTATACAGGGCTTATCCAGAAAGTTATATGCTCAGAATTAGGAGCACGTATCATGTTACTAGACTATACATGAGCACAAAAAAAGACCATGCCTTGCTATTTTTTTTAGAATATAGAATAACAGTTCTTATTATGTGCATTTACATGTGAAAACAGTGGTTAATGAGAATTTTTGAATGTGCTTGCATGTGACCTGATGGGAACAGCTTGCTGCCTAAAGCAAGAAACAGTGCTGTTTCCTTAACAGTTTATTCTAGTAATTACCTACGAATGGAATATTTTTCATCCATCAACAACTGTTAGTGAATCTCCAGATATAAATGATAATACAGAGACAGAGAAACATTTTTAAATTACAAAAGCATGCTTGATTATCCCCAACAAAATATGAGATATGGTTACCATTCATTGGAAGCAAACAAAATGGACCATGGAATAATCTTAATGGACTATGTATTCAAGATTAAAATCCATTCACTTCAAATTAGAAGTGCTATAATCGAAACAAATTCTACTGAATTTAACATTCATCTTAGAGAACCGTGCTTAACCACCAAACAATATCAGAACATGCAGATCAAATTTTACTGTGAACAATTAAAAAGATAATGTTCCTTGTATCTTTAGGAAATATGTACGTACTGTTTTTTGGTTTTTTTTTTCTTTACATGGAAAAGAATTTAAACTTACTTTGCCATTAAATAAAAATCACTGTTGCCAGATTGGTACAAGGGAGAAGGGTCAACAAGTAGCATTTTAGTATAGGTGGGAACTTGAATTCATGCTAACATAGGGTGGGGAGTGTCGTGTATATTCCAGGAAGGTGAGTTCCAAGGGTAAGACCATTAAATTGAAGACGTTAAATAACAGACAGCGAGGGTTTGGGCTGCAGACCGTTATCTTCTTACAAACCTCAGTAAGCTTCTCACTTCCATATCTGTTTGTATGCTATTTGATGAACAGGCCAGACACCAAAAATATTACTTGTGTAAGGTCTGGGAGATCAGGCTCCAGCTGGGCTTACTGGAAACCTATGACTTGATTTTTAGAAACAGTATTTACATTGTACTGTATATGACTCATTTTGGCCAAATCCTGAAAACATGCACCTAAGACTACATGGATTTGAAAGGAAGTCCAGGGTGCAGAGTAGCTCCGGGACAGGCTAGGGTGAAGAACTGAGCCAGTGCAGACAGCAGTCATCAGACTTGATTAGAAGTGGACATTGTGCTGGATTTCTACAAAGACTTGCGTTCAGGGTAAGTAGGGCAACAGGTATTTTGTGAGGAAAATAACAAACCAACGATTCCCAGGGAAAATGTAGGAAGGACACAAACTTATAAATCGCCATGTGATGTGGGAGCAAACTGCTGAGAGTTAGGTTTGAGGTGTCAACAAAAATGTGTGTTCTCTCATTGCGGTTATGGTCACTGAAGCAGCTGGTTTGTTCATGCACATGCATGTGTTATGTGAATAATGTAAAGTCAGCTCAGAAAAACATTACTTTACATTGAGAATGGCTGACTACAAACAAAGGAACCACATGCAGGGTTGGTAGGAAAGAGAAATACTGTACCAATTGGCAAGGGGCATCCAGCCCATCCAGGCCAGGCTGGCCTGGCTCCCCTTTTTCCCCCTTAATTCCACGGAATCCCTGTTTGTAAAGATTAACTTGCAATGTTACTGTCAAGGAAATGCCTTCAGTATTGACTTAGCTGGAGCAAACAAATAACAATAGAGAGGCAAGAGGAGCAAGCTGACTGCTGCGGTGTGATTTCAACCTGTGGGGCACTGACTCTGGCACATCCCAAATTTGGTTCCTTTCCAACATGTTTAGCAGAAAATAATGAAAAAAAACAACAAACCCCACAAATTTAGCCTGAAGATCTTAAGTCTGGTGCTTTACATCAAACTAGGAGATTGACAAACACAGTCTGCTCCAGAATTTGCCAGAACTTGAGGTAAGGCTGCATTAACAGAGGGCAATGGGTGACACAGTAGCTGGTGCTTGTTCCTCTCCCCTCATCTCTTATTCCATCAGTCTACAGCAGGATGATCGATTGTCCAATACACAAGCGAGACGTACCAACGGGCAAGGTGCATCTAATCCAGGAGCACCCTGTTCTCCTTTCTCCCCTTTAGGCCCCTTTTTGCCTTTCTTTCCCTTTTCCCCCTGTGGATACAATGGTTTGGATAAAACAAGTTTCATTCTTTTGGAAAAAAAATTATAGAAAGATTGGTTTAAAAGTTTGGATTTTTCTTTTTAAGCCAATGGAGAGCTGAAAGGACACTTACCACTGTGTTCTGGTTTGGATGGTGCATTATGTGGAAAAATAAATTATATGATCACAAGCAAGAACTGCAATCAGTCAGTATTAGTTTGTGTTGGTATTTCATATCAGTATTATGAATATTTTGAATCCTAGAACAGGGCTTGAAATCATTGATTTCTTGAGACAGAGGCAAATCTGCAAATCCCTCCAGTCCACAGTCTAAAGAAGTCTCCTTTTTGTTCTAAGGGATAGTACCGAAGTACACACACACCCTAAGCTGAATTTGTCGGCTTCCCTAGAAGATTTATCACTAGTCAGAGGTAACTTTGCAAGAGCAGAGTACATCAGTGTAGTATCTCTAAAAATACCTGTGGCACAGATGCTTCACAGGGACGGCTGGTCTCTGGCTAAATTCTATCAACTTCCAAGGTGTCCCATCAAGGGTGAACTTGGCCCAGAGCATCATTTGCTGAACTGATCCTTTGCACTCTGGTAAGAATTTGGGACAAATCCTGTTCTCCGTGGTGTCCACAGAAACCCACAGACATCACTGAGGGGTCACTCCAAATACAGCATGCCCATTTCAAATCCTGTGACAGGAATCAAAACATTCGAACTGCTTGATGGAGAGGTGCTATGACACTGTCAATGATTTCATAACGTCTTGGTATCATAAAGTAATCAGAAGTGATAATTAGAGTCCTTATTTAAATATTGTAACATTTAAATGTTCTTTCTACTGCAGGCAACATTTCATCCATTTATTTTACTGAAATTCAGTCCTTTGATTCCACATTTTTCTTTTTAAATGTAAAGCCTCCAATGCTTTAATTACTCATGGAAATGAGTTGACTCCCCTCCACAAAGCTACCTGCAAAGATTACCTCACCTTCAAGCAGTATAAGATGTTTAGAGAGTTCATTTTATAATTTATTTCACACCAGTTGTTCACAATGGTAAATGAGTTTCAGGTTTGCTCTCAATTTCACAAAAATCAAAAAAAGGTTCCATTAAAAAAAAATGAAACAAATTGGACTAGGATTGTAAAAAATGGGATAGGAAGGATGAGTAAATCAGGAATATCACAAAGAAATGGGGAAAATAGTCATAGGAAAATTAGTATGACATTGGAGAACCAGCAAGCGAGGTTGTGTGGCTATCAGGAGGATTTAATTTGTGAGGAAAAGGGTAAAAAAGACAGAGGAATTGTAAGGAATGAAGGTAAAAGGAGAAGGAAGGAATGCCCCTTTGGAAAGACAGATGGATTTTGGTGAAGCATAGTCAATAGACATTTAGCTAGTTCCACACCAGTACAGAAAGACTTAAACCGTTAACAAGAGAGAAAAAACATTTTTACGCAATTAAAAAATAATTAGCTATATCATATTTAAAAAAGGAAGAAAAGCACATTATTCGTTTAATATCATAGCATACTTGACACATTCAAATGAAAAAAATCTTTTTCATGAAGAAAACATACTGCATTCATGACATGAATTTGTGTCTCTCTTCCTGTGTGCCAAAAAGTCTCAGGATAATATTTAGGAGAACAGCAACCCAAACATTACCCTTCTTTACCAAATTATAAGATTGTGAAGTAAAAAAATTCCCATGAGTCAAGAACGGTAAGTTGGCTAAGTTTTCATCTTATACCCAAAACCATGACATCATAGCATAGAAGCCCAACAGTTTCAGGGTCAAATTTCATGTTGTTTGTGCTCGACCAATATATTTGCTGTGAGTCTATGCAAGCATAAGACATGGACATACTCCAAAAATGACTCTGAAAATGGACAGTACAGTTTGGTTTCTGACTATTTTTTTGTATCTTTAGGACTTACATTTCTTTCACTTGTGGTGATAAAAGTCAGCAGATAATGATTTAAACTGCCAGTTTTGCAGGGCAAAACTATGATCGTATTCATACCAATGTAGCATTCATCTGTGTAGAGAATAGTCTGGATTTCCCGAGAACTTTTCTACTTTTTCCACAGGCTGAGTGCCTGTCTATTAATCTTCACCTCCTTACCCTAAACTATGGAGATCCACAGGAGATATGGAGAATCTACATCTGATGAAGATTAAAAAAAAATTCCTTCCTCAGTGCCTAGAGAAATACAAATCTGTGGCACTTCTGTAGCACCATCAATGGTTGGAACAATCTCCAGTCCTCACATGCACAGATTTTCATCCATGCAGAGTGCAGGGGGAAAAGGATGATGCCTTCCCAGCCACTGCTGTGATACATCATACTCCTCTGTCAATGTTTATAACAAGAGACACAACTGCACATTTGGGATCAGGGCCCCTTTCCCTCCCTCCCCCCACAACACAATCTCTACCTTTTGTTAAAAGTTTATTCCTTTTTAAAAGGAATTTTTTTTTCCTATTCATACAACTTGAAAATACAAAACCAGTTGTACAAACCTTTGTCGTGCTGAGTGCTCCTGGGCTATAATTTCGTATGAGTAATTACAGCTAGAACATTTTTAAGAATTATTTTTACAGCCAAGTTAAGCAGACGTTATAATGCAAACACTGACTTGCTTTCACTGTAGCTTGCTTTCACTGACAGGCTAAAATAAAAATCATCAGTCTAGGACTCATCTCAAAGTGAAGAAGTAAAGATTTATTCCCTGCCTATCATAGGATGTCTATGAAAAAAGTAAGTGTCACTGGTTCTTGATAGAATTATAATAATGATATATTATTTTTTCAATTGAATTTGAATTAAAGTTCTTAACTAGAAACTCACTAATCTCAGCTTGTGTGATGTCAGTCTAACCGCCAATACCGTAAGGAATATTTGAAAACACAGAAATCATGAGCTGGACCCTCAGCTTGTAAACTGTTCCATTTTTCTCTGTTGAATGAGCGCTGTTACACCAATTTGGTCATAAATAATTAGTAATTTACGTAAGGAAAACCATCAGAACTGAGAAAATTTGTTGTAGCGAAAGCTTCTATTAACTGCAGTACTTTGTGTCTTTTGAGAGTCAGCCTTCCATTTGGAAAAAGAACTGTTGGTGTAAGTCAGGTGGTTTCAGTGAAACCAGTTTACTTGCAAGAAACAAGTATTCCCTCACTTCTGGAAAAAATGTGTCAAGACTGTGCAACAGAAGTCTCTTTCACAGAGGTCTCAGCTCTATCTTCCCTGATTTTTCACCATGAAAAACCTTCCTTTGCCTTCTAATTTTCTCTGAATATTCTGAGAATTTGTAAGGCAGAGATTCCATCTCCATTTTCACTCAACGGACTTCCTGGCAATCCCCTTAATCTGAAAGCCCATAAAATAACATGGTTTCTGCAATACCTGTCAGACTTGCTAAACACTTTATCCCACTCATTCTCCTCAAGAAACAGGTTTTGCTTTTTTCTGAATTTTATGGGGATGAAGGACTAGACTTCCTAGGAGATGTGTCCTGCAGCCCAAGAGAACAAGGCTACACGGGCAGCCTGAACCACAACTGAATTCCAAAAAGGACCTAATCGTGCCTTGTGGCCACACACAATTCCCTCGCCCTCTTGCAGCTGGAGGGCCTTGTGTTTGGGCTATGTAGTCAGTCTCTGGGAATAATGAACCAATACCCAAAAGCAGCATGCTGGACTCTAGGACATTAAAATATTTTTAAATCCTGGTTGCAAGAGTCTCAGCTGTTCCATTTTTCACTCAACATTGTATTTATATAAGCCAACTGTTTTACTGGCTTTCCAGCTTTTCTTCCAGAGATGTTCGGGTGCTCTGATGGATGTATTTTGTCTCCCTATCTCTAACTGTACGTGGAAACACAGACTCAGAAAGTCTGGTTGGAAGGGACTTCTAGAGGCCTCCTGGTCTATTCTCCCATCCTGAGCAGGATGATTCCTGACCCTAGATGAGGTCAGACCAGACCAGGTCCTGCAGCCTTCCACGGGCAGTAGCTCAGCCACCTCGCTGAGTGCCACACTGCCCTCCTAGTGAACAAGGTTTTCCTAATAGCCACTCTGAACCTCACAGGAGCAGCTTGCGTTCCTGTGTTCTCCCATTTGGCATTACTCAGAAGAGTTTTGTTCCACCATCTTTGTATCTCCCCTTCAAGTAGTTTGGCCTCCTCTTTCTCAGACTAAGCCGGTCCACCTCCTTCAACCTCTGGTATCAGCTGTGTGTGTGCCAGGCCCCTGCCAGTTTGGTAGCCTTCTCCCTCTCCAATTTCTCAGGTTTTTCTTGAACTGGGAGGCTCAAAATACGATCTGCAGTATTCAAGCAACCTCACCAGGTTTGGTTAGAGACAGGTAATAACTTATTTTAATCTTCTGGACACAATCGTTCTAATGTATCCCAGTATGAGAACATACTGTTAAGCTAATTCAGTTTGGCACCTATTAGCAGAAGCTGGCAATTTTGCCAGTCATCTATCAGAGCTGGCAGGTATCGGTTACACCTTTCTACTGATAACTTCTCTCAAAAAGAAAAGGTGCTCCCTTGTGACAGACAGACCTGTAGTCTTTGACAGCAAGCGAGAGCTCACCATTTGCGGTGATGACTCTGCCAGGTCAAACACTGCTTTTATAATATTCACCATATAATTAAGCACCAGTTGTTCTGCAAAATCAGTACCTCACCAGTGATCTCTGAGCTCAAAATAAGAAGGGACAGAAGGGAAGGATACATTTCATAGTACCTTCAGCAATGCATTCTTAGGAAGTGTTTTGCCTGACAGTATTAAGAAAAGGAGATGAACACAAATGGCCATGGTGACTTTTTAACTCTGCTTCTTGTTTGAGATATCGTGATGGGAAGTGAACCTAGTATAACCCTGTACACGTCAGCTAGGCAAAAAACTAGAAAAATCACCCGCTGTGTGTATGGACTTTTATGTTAAGTGGCTTGGTGTGAGTGCTAATTTCGGCAGTTTTAGCAACTAGGCACTATGTTGGTTAGAAATAGGGGAGATTTGCTCATGAGCTTTCTCTGCACGCATTTAGTCTTAAATTGCTTTTTACTAAACATATTTCCAAGTCACTGTGTTTGGACAGTGAAAATGAAGTTAGGCTGTTTCTGTTAACTTCACTGTCTAGTTGGTTTACCAGAATGATAGAATATATTATTTAATTTCAATCCACAAGTATCACAAAGTGCTTAATTGTAAGTAAGACATTACCAAAAATAAAAATTTAAACAGTCCCTGTCCTTTTCCATTTGGTGTGGCACAGGTAGTGTGTACAGACATGGTACACTAGGATCAACAGTTATACTTCAAATACTGCCAAGGAACAGAGCTGGGGTCTTTAGTATAAAATTACTAACACAATGACACGTTTCAGTGATGTCTGCATTAAAAATTTCAGGCTGACAAGGATTTTCAACAAGTGTAGGATGGATTGGAGAAAATGAGCCTAAAACCAAGCTATGCTTTGGGACATGTTGATATTACCAGTCATGTGCATAAGTTTTCGTGGCTTTTCATGATTTTGCTTAATGTGTGTCTGTGACCTGCCTTTTGGCACACAGTAAAAACAAAGATATGTTTAACGGGACAATTTATAGCATAAAGACAGCAGAACTGACTAGGCTGAGGAATCAAGCAACAGTTAATAACACTGTGGTCACCTTTTCTCCCTTTTCTCCTATATCACCCTTTTCTCCTCGAGGACCAGGGAAACCCTATAAAAAACAAAATGGAAAAAGATAGGTCGACTTTTATTCACATGCAGGTTAAGGTTTCAAACCCTCTTGGAAAACATAAAGAAGATGATTTCACTACATGCTTTGCATGTACATGTGCGTTATGTGTGCACACATGCACGTACATGAGAGCATGTGAGACCAGTAAGTCATAGTGTTTGGTAGAGTCATTTTGCCAGCAATGGAAAGAAATTGTATCACTCAAAATGGCCATAGTCCATATGTTCTGGAAAAGACTCCTTTGAGTTAGGGATTTTAGTGTAGGAGTAGAGGAAAAGGCTTTCAAGTAAGCTTTTTAGCATGCCAAAGCAAGGGCCTATATTTTGAAACATATCCCTTAAAGGTTATGGAATTATTCTTTTTAATTAGGATAAATTTACTTAACCAAATGTTAGTGACTCCTTGTTCTATGAGTCACAAGCCTGAATATTTTCTTACAAAGCACAGATTTTCAGCCTATTGACTTCCAAAGGACCAACCACTTGTATTACAAAGCACTATATCTGGGGGGGGATGACACACTATATCTGTTGATAAGGTCTGTATATTGCATAATTTTTGTCCTCTTTATCATAGAGAAAGGTAAAATGCAGCATTTGGCACACGCTCTGTATGTACTGCATGCACACTAAATGGAAACAAAGGTGTTACACTCAGTATGCTATTTCTTGAAAGATGCTTACCTACCATTAAGAGTATATTGGTCATACATATTACTTACATCAAGGCCAGGCTCGCCATCTTTGCCCTGCCAAAGAACCATATAGAGTACATTAGCGTCCCTAAGCTGTGATGCCAACGGCCACCTTGAAGCCGGACTTCTGCACTCCCTCTATGCAGCGGTACCCCATGTTGCTAAGTCTGTACACACAGCTTTGTCGTTAGTGAAGGATGTTTCTGTCAGTGTTTAACATTGCCAGGAACTGATAACTTGACTGTAAAATTTTGCGTGACTAAAATTTGGTTTGCACACAGATTCAAGGAGCAAGCTTAAAAATACAGAAAAGCCTATCATTTTTCATTTTTAGTTCACAGGGAGGGGAAACAGAAATTGGATTATTTTTTATTTAACTCACAAAAGTGACCCTCAGCTAAACATGCACTGCAAGCTAATATAACACTCCACGGAGCCTGAAAACTCTCTAGTCATTGACTCCTGATCCAGTTAAATGGATCCAATTAAACCACGAGTGTGTATTCCAGCTTAAATTAATTACTCAAACAGATTAGACTGGAGAGGGCATGGAAACATTGCAAGTCTCTCGCAGAGGCTGGCTGTGCTTGGCCAAGCACATTTACATGGCTTTTCTTGTGTCACAGTACCGAACAGGCATGTATATTTGTATCCGGTCATCAGCAAAGTAAGCAGAGTAAGTCAACTGATTTTACTGGGGCTATCCTCGTTGTGCCAAAGGAAGTTCTCACTCATATTTTAGAAATGGATAATATCATTGATATGGTTCATTTAAAGCATATAGTCTCCACCTAGGAACGATCAACAATGAACTTCTCAAACTGCTTCTGAGCGCGTGGCACAGAAATGAAAACAAAACTGGGCTCTGAAGTGTAAAACAAAACAAAAATATAATGGCGAAGTAGCCTCGCAGCATGGAAATCCAAGCAGCTTATTGACATTAAGAAAATCACAGCTTTCCACAGTTCATCCCAAACTCCTGCCACTCTTGCATGGTCCCCAGACAGCTGATGGCCACAGGCTGCAGGAACAGGAGCGCCTGCATTCTGGATTTCCTCTCTCTTGTTGGTTGATGTCAGGTCCATTTCATTACTTTTGCAAGACCATGTGCATGGGTAGGAATCTAAGTCTGCGATACAGATTGATGACCTTGCACTGTCAGGGATTATTATCTATCTTTACCTTTTCCAACTCATTGTATTGCTAGGTGAAAAGCAGTCATAAAGCACACAAAGTCTAATCAAGGAGTGATGAAAAGCACAACGTGTACAAACTACGTCCAACTTACAGGCAAGCCATATGGTCCTCTGGGTCCAGGGTCACCTACAGTTCCCTTTTCACCCTAAGAAAAGATTACAGAACAAGCAAACAAAAACATTGTCTACCTTAGATAGAAATTATCTCTACCAAGTGCTTTAGGTTAAAACTTAGGCATTCCTAAATCTTTTGAGTGAAAAATATGCAAGCTCATTTTTTTTTTTTTTAAATGATTAAGGGGGCAAAGAGAAAGTGCATATTATTTCTAGGCAAAATGACTTTTCAGGCACATATTACATTTGCTTTTAAACCCATTGGTAACTGAAAACATTTTTCAAACTGAACTTGCACCGATTTCAATTTTAAGCTTGTAACAGCTGCAACATTGTGCTTAGTAAAAATCCGATGTTGTAATGAAAACTGAGGATATACAGCATCAAGCTCCAGCACAGCAGCTGAGATGCAACACAGTGACAAGCAAAAATAATGTGTCAATCAAAGCTTGTATTTAAGCAGGCAATGCTATTAACAGTGACATTGTGAAGATTATCCCATGCACTGTACTGTGTTGCTAACTGCTCCACTGGAGTCTAGATTAGTGATGTAAATACCCTGGTTTATTAAATCAAAATCATATTAATGCGCAAGACAAACAAGTTCAGAGATTGCTCTGGAAGTATGATCTCATTCTGCACTAAAATCCACGGAAAAATTACCAGTTTCCAGAGGGATGCTACCAAAATAATTTTGCAAGCTTAGTAAGAGGAAACTCTTCCAAATGCAATGAAGTTCAAGGTAACAAATTTCAGGCTGACAGCAGTAATCATCTTTGCTCTCCAATTGTTCTTCATCAAGACTGGTACGGAGTTAAGCTTCCTGAGTCAGCCACTGTTAGCCCACGTAACTGCGAGCACAGCCCTCTCTGAGCTTGTTAGGGAGGCAGGGCTGGTAAGTAGGTGCGGGCAGCAGTCTTCTTTCAGACTGTGGTGCTCTTTCTTCTTAATAAAATCCAGCAGAAAAGCCATCCTCATTTGAGAAAACTAAATTGCTCCAAGTGTTGATGACATCAAAAAAAAAAAAAAAAAGTCCTGACCACCTCCAGTTTTCAAAGTTCCTACTCTGGATTTATTATGTAGGGTTATTTGGGCCTGTTCTTCACCTCCTTTCCTTAACATAACCTAATGCAAAGCTTCATGCAAGTCTCCTGGCATACAGAAGTGCCATGTTTTATCCTAGCAATTGCTGCAATTAAGCTCTTGAGATAATTCTGTGTACAAGATCCTCTCAAAATCTGGATTATTTACAACTCATTATTCATTCATTACTCTATTATTAAAAGCACAAAACAGAGATGTAATGCGTGCCTACTTAATAGCGGTGATCATTGGCACAGCCAAGTCCCTTGGCACAGTTCTGAAAATGGGCTGCTAAGTCTCAATTTTATTGACTGGATAATACAAAAAAGCAGACACCAGAATAAACTGAGTCTGAACTTGTTGAACAATCACAGCACTAAGGAGTTTGTCAGAATAACTGATATTTGATCTGGTTTAGATACTTCATATTTTTACAGAGATGGACGCTGTCTATACTCACTTTAGGCTGGCGGTGATTAGATGTGTAATGGCTGATCTTTCTGGATTCTGTTACCTGTTAATCTCCAGCCATTTCTGAGCAGCACTTAGGCTGGATGCCCTTGCAGAACAATATGAGGTATTGGGAAATTAACAGCTGATTTTCAAAACGGTAAATCCGTTGCAGCTTTAAAACTTTCTGCTGAGAAGAAACTAACGTGCTGACCTACGTGTATAACAGCCACAAAACCGTTTGATCAATACTTGAAATATGTCAGGACTCGTTGAGTATCTTTTTTCAAAATCTTCAACAGCAAAGACAACTGTACAAAGTCCTCTCAAGATAGGCCTATAACGTCGCTAAACATCTGGTAGACATAAAGATACTGAATGTACCAGTCTAGGAAATAATCTGTTACGTAGGTACAGAGAAAAGGATTTCACAATTTTTTGCCTCCGATACAAAGCACATGCTGAAATGTGTTTGGAATATCAGATAAGGTCCTGAATGTTTATGGCTTGCATAAGACTGATGGACTGTTATAGGCATACTGCCCTCAGCCATCACGATAAAGCATTTCCTTCAGGGAAATAGACATTTGCAAACTTCAGTGTCCTGGTTTCAGCTGGGATAGAGTTAATTTTCTTTACAGAAGCTAGCATAGTACTGTGCTTTGGATTTAGTGCCAGAAGAATGTTGATAACACGCTGATGTTTTTAGTTGTTGCCAAGCAGTGCTCAGACTGCTCAAGGACTTTTTGAGCTTCTCCTGCTCGGCCAGGTGCATAACAAGCTGGGAGTACAGCACAGCTAGGACCCAAACTGTCCAAAGAGCTATTCCATACCATATAACGTCATGCTCGGGGGGGTTGGTGGGTCGGTCGGTCGCTCGGGTACTGATCGCGGCTCGGGATGGGCTGGGCATCAGTCGGCGGGTGGTGAGCAATTGCATTGTGCATCATTTATTTTGTATATTCTGTATATTTTGTTATCATTCTCATTATTACTATTATTATTATTTTCTCTTATTAAACTGCCTTTATCTCAGCCCTCGGCTCTAACCTTTTTTCCCCTTCCTGATTCTCTCCCCCATCCCACTGAGGGAGGGGGGGGAGTGAGCGAGCGGCTGCGTGGTGCTTAGTTGCCAGCCGGGTTAAACCACGACATTCAGGAAGGTTTTTAATTTAATAAGACAATTCACCAGTTCCCAAAGAACAGAAACCATAGCCTTTGTTTTTGCCTCTTATTTCACTTCAGTCTCCTGAATCATGGGTGAATGTGAACTACCATTTGTGTGAGTAAAGCTGCATAATTGGTGTCTCCATTAAGATAGATATGGAGATTTCATAACACTGTCACGGTGACAAACATTTAAACGACATTAAAGAGAAGGCACTTCCCCTCCCAGTACAGAATGTGTGTAGTGATGACAGTGTTGCACATGCTGCACATCTGAAAGCCAAACCCAAGCTCAAACCCAGGTCTTTGCCATCAAGGTAAGAGCTTCAGGAATTTAATATTTCATTAATTTCATTAATTTTGTCTTTCAGCTTCTTTTATATGGACATATATTATAAATTGTAGTTTAAGATGTTTATCTGTTTACCAACATTCTCTATTTTTTCTCAATATATAAGTGAGATTAATGGGTACACAGCCAGATTCAGAGGCCTATTATGATCAACTACTCCATTTAATGAAGATGGTCTCTGTAAAAACTCTCTAAGCACCTAGTGATATGGTATTTTCCATAGCCAAATGATTTATTAAGGACTGTAAGACACTAGCCTAATAAATTATATTAATTCACACTATTAATTACCACTTCTGTTTCTACTAGAACAAATACACAGTATTGGAATGTTCACCAGTATCACGCTTCAGGAATTGTTAAAATCTGTGTGAGCTTTTAATAATCAATGAGCAGTTTAAAGCTTAGAGAGAAAATTACATGGTTAAGCTCACACAGAGGGGTAATCGCACATTTGTTCTAAAATTTGTGTTTTCCTATTTTCTAGTGACATGCACTATTTTCCTAGTCTACTTGCTCACCATCTAAATACATTTGGTATAAAGACTGTCTGATGTCTTCTATTTTAATTAAATCGCTAAATTGGAAACAAACCAAGCAACCCTAATTTGCACAACAGTCCATTCTACCTAAGAAGAGTAACTTGGCATTGCCTCAAATGCAGCCTATGCAATGATGAATCCATGATTTCTATAGAAGAAATCACTAGGTTTCAGTTTGATTATACTTGCTTTCCTTAACTTTTAAGGATGCATACAGTGGCCAGCATTTTATATGTATTGTCTTAAAGTGAGATTGTCTTTCCAAATTTTAAATAATGTGAATTTAAGAACATGGTTATGTTTCATGTTAGGAATCCCTAATGCCCTTCTAGGTTAATATTGGCCCAAGGTTTTTCTTATCAGTATGGACAAAATGTGATCCTGTCTAGTGATAGCGAGCAGTGGCACTATGCACCATTTTTAATTAAAAGGCAAAGTCTGAAATCTGCAGGCAAAACTGTTTTCCTCCTGCTTTCACAAGAACAAGTTAAACAGTTGCAAATGCAAGCTGTAAAACTTCACTAAAAATACATGATTTGTTATTTTTTAGATAACGAGACATACATCAACAGCAGGCACCTGTTAGATAACTATGCTACAAACAACTCCTCCTCCCAAAGAGTATTGAATAATTCAATGAATAACTACAGCAATATTCTTGCTAGTCGATTGCTTGGAAAACCCTCTCCCACCTTTCTTGTGAACTTCCTCCCATTCATTTAGCCACACAGAAAATGGTGGCTGTGCAGGAATTTCTTGCACACCTTAGGTTCTGTATTTCTGCAAACCTGTTCCTCTGTGTTCACGCAATTGTTGAACCAATTTACATTGCATCAATTCCTATCCCATTTGTAACTACTACCTACTACTTGTCAACAGCCATGGTAGGGCTGATTCTAGATCCAGCTGTATGACTTACTATTATTCTCGGATACTTTCATAAGAAAAAGCAATTGTTGTTGTCTTCCATACATCAGAATGGTTTATATTATAGCACATAGTTTTCTAAAGAAATTTCAACTGGTAGTACATACGTATATCCTTCAAGATAAAAGCCCACAATGCAAGAATAAAATGTACAGTATTTATATATATGCTTCTACATGTGTATCTCAGCTAAATTATCTCCTGAAGTTCAGAAAATGGTGCTCAACTACCTTTTTACAGAGCTGATCGAAAAAAAGGTAAGTCCTAGTTGAAAAAAAGACTTGAATCCATAATACCCTAGGAAAAAAAAAATACCCAAGTCCTTCAGACAGTTAACTAGCCTGGGTGGTAGCTACAGTCTACTGTTCCTATTTTGGAATATGCTTCATGCCTTGTATTTATTTCTCACCATACAGCTCTGTAAAAATGAATCATCAAGTCTCAGATATACTGCTGTTAAAACTAACTGGACCTGTGCCATATGGCTGCATCATTAATATAGCAAGTTGGAAGTTATTTTAGCACAGCTATTTTCTTAAAGTGAGAAATTTAAAGAGACATAATTCTGGGCTGGCAGCTCCTTGGAGGTTTTAGTTAGTATAAGGTATCACCTTTTGTTTTGTTGTACGATGGTTGAATTGTTAAAGATGACAGGCTCACAGTTGAAGATTAAGGTCCCTATCCTATTCCCACTGGAGAAAATTTACTGTGAATAATTCAAATGAAATAGGAGGGCTCCTATCTTCCCTGGACCAGCCCGGGCAGGACAAGATGTAAAGAATGTGCTCTACACCGCAGCCGGGGAAAATGGCCCTACCTGGAGCCTTTGGCAGAAAGCACCAGGGGAGACTCGAGGCCGACCCCTAGGCTTTTGGAGTCGGGGATACAGAGGATCTGAAGCCCGCTATACTCCAACTGAAAAAGAGATATTGGCAGCATATGAAGGGGTTCGAGCTGCTTCAGAAGTGATTGGTACTGAAGCACAGCTCCTCCTGGCACCCTGACTGCCGGTGCTGGGCTGGATGTTCAAAGGGAAGGTCCCCTCTACACATCATGCAACTGACGCTACGTGGAGTAAGTGGGTCGCACTGATTACACAACGGGCTCGAATAGGAAACCTCAGTCGCCCAGGAATCTTGGAAGTGATCATGGACTGGCCAGAAGGCAAAGATTTTGGAATATCGCCATAGGAGGAGGTAGTGCATGCTGAAGAAGCCCCACTGTATAATAAACTGCCAGAAAATGAGAAGCAATGTGCCCTGTTCACTGATGGATCCTGTCGTCTTGTGGGAAAGCATTAGAGGTGGAAAGCTGCTGTATGGAGTCCTATTAGACAAGTTGCAGAGGCTGCTGAAGGAGAAGGTGAATCGAGTCAGTTTGCAGAGGTGAAAGCCATCCAGCTGGCTTTGGATATAGCTGAAAGAGAAAAATGGCCAGTGCTCTATCTCTACACCGACTCATGGATGGTGGCAAATGCCCTGTGGGGGTGGTTGCAGCAATGGAAGCAGAGCAACGGGCAGCGCAGAGGCAAACCCATTTGGGCGGCCGCATTGTGGCAAGATATTGCTGCCCAGGTAGAGAACTTGGTTGTAAAGGTATGTCACGTAGATGCTCACGTACCCAAGAGTTGGGCCACTGAAAACCATCAAAACAACCAGCAGGCGGATCAGGCTGCTAAGATTGAAGTGGCTCAGATGGATCTGGACTGGCAACATAAGGGTGAATTGTTTCTAGCTCGGTGGGCCCATGACACTTCAGGCCATCAAGGAAGAGATGCAACATACAGATGGGCTCGTAATCGAGGGGTGGACTTGACCATGGACACTATTGCACTGGTTATCCATGAATGTGAAACATGCACTGCAATTAAACAAGCCAAGCAGTTAAAGCCTATTTGGTATGGAGGACGGTGGCTGAAATACAAATATGGAGGGGCTTGGCAGATTGATTATATCACACTCCCACAAACCTGCCATGGCAAGCACTATGTGCTCACCATGGTGGAAGCGACCACTGGATGGCTGGAAACATAGAATCATAGAATGTTTTGGGTTGGAAGGGACCCCTAGAGGTCATCTAGTCCAACCCCCCTGCAGTGAGCAGGGACACCGCTAACTAGATCAGGTTGCTCAGAGCCCTGTCCAACCTGGCCTTGAATGCTTCCAGGGATGGGGCCTCCACTACCTCTCTGGGCAACCCCTTCCAGTGTTTCACCACCCTCATTGTAAAGAATTTCTTCCTTATATCTAGTCTAAACCTACCCTGCTTCAGTTTAAAACCATTCCCCCTTGTCCTGTCACAGCTGGCCCTACTAAAAAGATTTTCCCCATCTTTCCTATAGGCCCCCTTTAGGTATTGAAAGGCCGTAATCAGGTCTCCCCGCAGCCTTCTTTTCTCCAGGCTGAACAACCCCAACTCTCTCAGCCTGTCCTCATAAGAGAGGGGCTCCAGCCCTCGGATCATTTTTGTGGCCCTCCTCTGGACACGCTCCAACAGTTCCATGTCCTTCTTGTGCTGAGGGCTCCAGAGCTGGATGCAGTACTCCAGGTGAGGTCTCACCAGAGCAGAGTAGAGGGGCAGAATCACCTCCCTTGACCGGCTGGCCATGCTTCTCCCGATGCAGCCCAGGGTACGATTGGCCTTCTGGGCTGCCAGCGCACATTGCCGGCTCATGTCCAGCTTTTCATCCACCAGCACCCCCAAGTCCCTCTCGGCAGGGCTGCTCTTGTATTGATACCGGGGGTTACCCCAACCCAGGTGCAGGACCTTGCACTTGGCCTTGTTGAACCTCATGAGGTTCACACAGGCCCACCTCTCCAGCCTGTCCAGGTCTCTCTGGATGACATCCCATCCTTCTGGTGTGTCAACCGCACCATTCAGCTTGGTGTCATCCGCAAACTTGCTGAAGGTGCACTCAATCTCGCTAAGTCATTGATGAAAACGTTAAACAGCACCGGTCCCAGTACGGACCCCTGAGGGACACCACTCATCACCGGTCTCCATCCGGACATCGAGCCATTGACCACTACCCTCTGGATGTGACCAGCCAGCCAGTTCCTTATCCACCGAACAGTCCACCCATCAAATCCATAGCTCTCCAATTTAGAGAGAAGGATGTTGTGGGGGACCGTGTCAAAGGCTTTGCAGAAGTCCAGATAGATGATGTCCATTGGTTTTCCCTTGTCCACTGATGCTGTCACACCATCATAGAAAGACGCTAGGTTCGTCAGGCAGGACTTGCCCTTGGTGAAGCCATGCTGGCTATCTCGAATTACCTCCCCGGCCTCCATGTGCTTTAGCATAGCTTCTAGGAGGATCTGTTCCATGATCTTCCCAGGCACAGAGATGAGGCTGACAGGTCAGTAGTTCCCCAGGTCTTCCTTTCTACCTTTTTTGAAAATGGGCATAATGTTTCCCTTCTTCCAGTCACCAGGGACTTCACCTGACTGCCATGACTTTTCAAATATCATGGAGAGTGGCTTGGCGACTACATTGGCCAATTCCCTCAGGACTCTGGGATGCATCTCATCAGGTCCCATGGACTTATGTGCGTTCAGGTTCCTCAGGTGGTCACGAACCTGATCTTCTCCTACAGCAGGAGGGGTTTTGCCCTCCCGGTCCCCCTCATGCCATCCATCAACTCAGGAGGGGTGAGGAGAGTGGTTCCCAGTGAAGACTGAGGCAAAAAAGGTGTTGAATACCTCAGCCTTCTCCTCATCTGCTGTTACCAGCTTGCCACATATCCCGTGCCCCATGCCACTGCCCAGAACACTATTCTGGGTCTTGAAAAACAAGTCCTGTGGTGACATGGCACCCCAGAAAGAATTGAGTCAGACAACGGAACTCATTTCCGAAACAGTCTCATAGACAAATGGGCCAAAGAGCATGGCATTGAGTGGGTCTATCACATCCCCTATCATGCACCATCCTCTGGGAAAATTGAACGATACAATGGACTGTTAAAGACTACACTGAAAGCAATGGGTGGCGGAACATTCAAACATTGGGACACACATTTAGCAAAAGCTACCTGATTAGTCAACACCTCTAGGATCTGCCAACCGAGCTGGCGCTGCCCAATTAAACCTCTTACGTACTGTAGAAGGGGATAAAGTCCCTGTAGTGCATGGAAAAAAAATGCTGGGGAAGACAGTCTGGGTTACTCCTGCCTCAGGTAAAGGCAAACCCATCTGTGGGATTACTTTTGCTCAAGGACCTGGCTCTACTTGGTGGGTGATGCGGAAGGACGGGGAAGTCCGATGTGTACCTCAAAGGGATTTGATTTTGGGTGAAAATAGCCAATGAACTGAACTGCATAATGTTAATTGCTGTATAATACAGTATGTCATCATTTTTACTATTGCTATATATCCTATTAATGGTATAGCAGTAAGAATCGCCCAGATTAAGAAGAATGAATTTTGAAGAAAACTGAGGAAGTGCAGCAGATGGAACCAGAACTGATTCACCATGCAACAACACAACACCAGACCCTAATTCTCCTGCCCTGAAAGACTGTTACAACAGATGGAGCCCAAAACTATGGACTAAATGAACCCAATGGACATTTTAGAAGGATGGTCCATAGACTAAGGGAATGCTATCTGTGTATATTTTAAAAAAAAAAAAGGGAAAGTGGTGGTGATTAATTGGAATGTATTGTAAGGGTAGGACCTAAGCATGACGTAAATGGTATAGAATAAGGGGTGGATAATGTCCTGGTTTCGCCTGGGATAGAGTTAGTTTTCTTCATAGTAGCTAGCATAGTGCTGTGTTTTGGATTTAGTACTACAAGAATATTGATAACACACTGATGTTTTTAGTTGTTGCCAAGTAGTGCTCAGACTACTCAAGGACTTTTTGAGCTTCTCCTGCTTGGCCAGGTGCATAACAAGCTGGGAGGGAGCACAGCTAGGACAGCTAACCCAAACTGACCAAAGAGCTATTCCATACCATAGAACGTCATGCTCGGGGGGAGTTAGTCGGCTGGTCGGGGGGGGAGAGTGATAGCAGCTCGGGCAGAGTGATCGTGGCTCGGAGAGTGATCGCGGCTCGGAGAGTGATCGCGGCTCGGGATGGGCTGGGCATCGGTCGGTCGGGTGGTGAGCAATTGTGTTGTGCATCATTTATTTTGTATATTCTGTATATTCTGTTACCATTCTCATTATTACTATTATTATTATTTTCTCTTATTAAACTGTCTTTATCTCAGCCCACGGCTCTAACCTTTTTTCTCCTTCCCGATTCTCTCCCCCATCCCACTGAGGGAGGAGGGAGTGAGCAAGCAGCTGCGTGGTACTTAGTTGCCAGCTGGGTTAAACCACGACATAAGCTTAAAAAAAAAGTTTAAATTTTATAGAGGTTAGAGAATTTTTTCAAGATAAAACATCTAAGTGCAAAGAGGTGAGAAATACTAATTTTTTTTGCCATTGAGTATGTATATAATCAGATCACACTATCTTTTTTTGCCCCAGTTTGTTCTCTCAAATCATTTACACAAAATAATGAAACCAACCAAAATTATGTTCTGTGTAGCATTGTGAACTTGAAAGTCCTGTAAGTTTCCTACTGATTAGTCATTAGAAAATACCAGCTCCTCTGAAGTTAATGAGTTACAAAATCAACCCTTAAACAGATAATCGTGTGTGTAACTAGAATACATGCAAAGTTCTGGGCTGATCCTTAAACAGATGAGAGACTGTTAAGTTTAGTAACATCTAGGCACATTATAAGTAGCCGTACGACGCTTTGCCATTGTGGCAGTCGCCTTGTAATGAGACGCACACAGAACAAATACTTACTCTGTCTCCTTTAGGACCTGCAGGGCCATGGGGACCAACTGGGCCATCTACACCCTATGAAAGGAAGCAAAGAGGGTAAGAGAGGGGTCTTGTTCTTACAAGTCTTTAGTTTTAATAGCTGTCTTCTAGCTAAGAACTAACATGGAATCAGTCTTCATGGGTTGAAAATTCAGACTTAATTGTGATGGGACCTGGCCAAACAAATCCATTTGGCTTTCAAAACTCCTCCTATAAGCTCTCCTGTTATGAGCTAACTCATCTTTCTTCTGGTTGGATTTTACTTTATTCATGGAAGTCATCAGGTTTACAAAGATTTTAAATTTATTGAAAGAAGTTTTGCCAGGAAAAATGGAATGGTCAAAGAAAGATTTATTTTTTTTTTTAAACATTGATTATTTTTTAAATTCAAATGTCCGCCTATAAGGTTGGTTTACCTGTTGCAGTGATCAATGGGAATCTTACAGAAGCCTTCAAGTGCATCACTCCACTCCTCTTTCACTTTATCCATTTCTTATCATCATAAAAAGCAAATGATTTAACGTTTACATTTAATATGAGAATGCCTGCGGCAGAACCACAGCACGTCTGCATCCATTTCACTGATTCCATATTAGCATTGAACAAGTATGTTTTTCTGGGTAAACTCAAAACTCAAAACCTTACTCAGGAAAATAAGCACCCCATCAAGGCAGTTGTCCACCCAAAAATCAAAACCAAGCTGCCTTTTTAGGAGTCAGAGCTCCTTCTACAGAGAACTACATTCTCCTTCCCACAGACATTGCCCTAAGAGCCTGCTTGAAGCCCCCTTCTTGTACAGCGTGGAAAATGCCTGCGGCGTTTGGCCTGCCTTCCTCCGTGCAGTGTGCGAGGGCAGCCAGCGGAGCCGCTGGAAGGGACACGCACTCGGAAATGAAGAACGACACAGAAAGACGAGGGACTCACCCGGGGTCCTGGCTTTCCGTCTAAGCCAGATGCTCCCTGTGTGGTTAGGTGGAAGCATGGATGATGGGTACGACACGAATGACAAGAACGTGAGATTAGTAAGTGGTGCTGATGAATAAACATAATTCAAACATACAGTACAAGTTGTGACAGGGTTCTGGAATGGGTATCACATTACTACAGCCTGTTAGTTAAAAATTCACATAAAACATTAAGAGCCTGACTCTGTTCTCATATTAGCGTAACACATCTGACCCACCCCTGCCTTCACACCACAGTATATTTTGACCAGAATAAGGTCAAGCTATAGGAGTGCTACAAACACCAGATGTTAGAGTGGTTTTGAGCCTCAACAGGCAAATATTTACTTTGCAATTTACTTGCATGCTTTTTGATTTGTAAATAACGACAATACTGAATACGGCACTACACAAAGGAAGAAAAATGTATGCTAACCATAATAGGAAGTATTTAAGTGCAAGAATACTGCGTTGTGCAGCCAACAAAATCTGGATCCTGACTACAATGGCCTCATTCATTTCCAAGAGCCCGGGAGACATCCCCGTTTCCTGTTTTCCCAATATATTCCCAGCTGAGCTCGCAGGCGAGGGCTAGAAGCGGGGAGCGCCCGGCACTCCGGGCGATTTGCTTCAGCATCCTTGGGGACGGGCTGACCTCTGCTGGATTTTATGCGAATAACAGAGCAGCCGCCAGAGATCTGCTCGGCTACCCCAGCACTGCTGGCAGGAATGCTGGGGCTAGGGGGACCAAAACTATTTGGGACATAGGGAATAACCCGGGCCAAAAAAAACCCCAACCCACCCCCGAAAAAAAAACTAAACAAAAACACCCCTCAGCATCCCCCACCCCCCCATTAACAGTGCAAATGAGCCATTTTTAGAAAGTAAAACACTTGGACTTTGCTCCTTAAAATGGCATTTAGAAAAAGTAGTGAGCAGGAGCTAGACAAGATCTATATAAATTTGAAAAACTAATGGCGTATTTTGCTCTGGGTTAGAACAAACATTTCTGTTGGAATCAAAACTTTCTTCTTCCTTTTAGGCATTTTCAAGGGGTTGGCTCAGACCCCCAGACCTCCTTCTCTACATAGCTGTAACTGTCAACTTGAGAACAATCCTTTTTTTCAAAATAATTAAAGTTCTCAGTGAAGCTGACCTTGTCCAGAGGCCCTGCACATAATTCTTGAAAATATTATTTTGAGGAGTTTGGGTTCCTTTGGGTCAACTAAGTCTTTTTCCTCTATTTTACTGTTAACAATGTAATTACATGGAGTAACCCTCATATTAGAAAAAAAATTAAAAAGGAAAAATGAGCTCTTTTTGTGAGGAAAAAATAAAACTAACTTTTCAGAGTGCTTCCAAACACACAAAGTAAGCACGCAAAGTATTTTCTCTTTTGTCAGCCTAAATTTTAAGAGCCAGAATGTTTCCACATGAAAATTTATTTTTAAGGTCCTTCATCTCTTTCTAAGACAAAATTTATGCCAAACACTCAGAATGAAAATTTCTAAAGAACAAGGCAAAAGTAACAATCCATCATCCCTCATGAATGAGGGGGAAAAAAAAAATCTCTAAACCAATTTTTAACTTTCCTCAGTTAGACCCCTCCATTTTAACTGCAGAAGAGCAAACAGAGGAAGAATAACTGAAGAGACGGGGGAAGAGGGAAGACTCCTTTTTTAACGCAAACACCATACAACACTTAAATAACAATATGACTAATGTAATGGGGGTGATGGCATCCTTGTGACACTGAACACTTTCAAATGACACAGAAGAAAAATGAAAATCTGACAGCACTGGGTGTTACAGGATGTTACTTTGGACGATAGCACAGATTTGGGGTAAAACAAAACAAGACCGACACTCTGCTCTAGCACAGCATATTCTATGTATGTGCTGTTGAGTAAACCAGAGTTGTTCATCAGGAGTAGAAAGAGAAGTTTGTGATTTGCACTGAGATTGAATAGTTGGGTTTTTTTACTTACTGGAAGACCAAGGGGCCCTCTGTCACCCTTTTGACCTGGTTCACCCTTCAATCCTTTAAGACCATTTAACCCTGGTTCACCCTAAACGTAAAAGTATAAATGCCAAATTTTTGGTGCTATAACGTGTGTTTAAGCTGGGATAGAAGAAGCCAGTCTCAGAAATGGCTGCAAATTCCAGTTTGAAACAAGGACACAAATTCAACCATCTCAGTTTACTGGCAATTTACATACTGATATAGTGCTGGGCAAAAAGCACCTGGGAGACGTCTGCTGGAGATTTAAAATCTGTGTGAAAAAAACTACAGGAAACTTATGAGTAACAGATACCTTTGAATCCTTTCCTAATAATTATCACTATAGTTAGATGGTTTGAATTAAGCGTGAGTTTCAGGGGGTTTTGGATTTTCCTCAAATCCCATAAACACCCCTATGCAGATAATTCAAACTGAAACAGAACTTACAGAAGAATAAGCCTCAAAACGAAACGTTTCTATAGTGGGATCTCCCAAAGAGTACATTTTGTAAGGAAGCAAAATTTTTTCTTACAGCAAACTGGAATTTGCAGCAAAATCTTACATAAAGATATTTTAAACCTTTAAGCATACATAATTAAACAGTGACAAATTAAAAGAAGCAGCCTAGGTTATGCAATGCCAAGCTATCTGGGAGGTCCATAGTTTCTGTGTTCATACAGAGACATTTAAACAGTGGAAGAAATGGCACTTGTCTTGTGATTGTTAAATTATGCATGGGCTATTACATTAAGCATCACTAAGAGGATAATGGCGGGCTTGGAGTTGCCAATAAATCATTCCCACATCATGAAAAACTCCCTCAGCTTGAGGGCTGCCCAGTCAAAGAGAGTACTGGCCACGCCTGCCTCTTTTGGGAAACAGAAATACATGGGTATTTCATCCAGGCGGCTTCCCATGGCCTTGTTCCTAGGTTTCCCTTTGATGTGTTATGTTACCTTACATCATATTCATTTTTTTAAAAAAAATCTGAATAGAATCTAGTCTGCTGCTGTAAGTAACTCCAGACATCATCTGCCTCCTTTGCACCCTGCCTAAGTAGCCGTTTCTTCATTCTCCTTCTATTTGACTCAATGCGACTTTCAGAGCGGTAGCACTGAAAATGCTGAAGTTTTAGAAACAGACCTGAGAAATCTCACAAGAGCCTGAGTCTCAGGCCAAAAGCCTGAGGTAAGGCAGGGCTGGTGCTAAGATGGAACAGACCTGACCTCAAAAAATGATTTATGACTCAGACTTCTTGCGCCAGGGTAACACAAACAGTCTCATAACGATTCAAACCTGTGATTTTCTGTCTCACACCTTAAAAAAACCAAAAGAAACCGCAAAAACTAAACCAAAAAACCCCTCCTCCTCTGACTTATTTTTTGAGAAAGATGCACGTGATTAGGGAGCCACAGTAATTAAAACGATCATGCCTGACAACACCACTGGCCCCATCGAATGCTACGCTGTAGCATCACACTGAATTTTAGTTTACTGGTGATTGCTGAATTAAAGTACAAATTAAAACATCCCAACTCTGCCAAAACCTGCTTCCTCCATCCTGAGCTGTTTTCATGGGCTCAGAGAGTCCCTACAGTGTATCTTCATGTACTGTGCTGTGGAAAATGTTCAAACAGTATTGAAGACCTGACTGATCATGGATTCCAGGTGGGAAAACGTGAAAATACACACATAAGCTTATGGTGGAGAACTTGCATAATGTGTTGAGGAACTGGCCAGCAAAGTACATGGCACCTAAGAAGGTGCAAGGCCATTCGTACTAGAAGTAGGAGAAGCAAGAGAGCATAAATGAAGAAGAGTTTATGTGTCTCCACTTCCTGAGCATGTAACATGCTTCTGTGTTGAAAAGGAATGCCAATGGCAAGTGCAGTGGCAAGTAACTTGCCCATTTACAGGAAACTAAATAATGTGCTGCCACGTCACAAATATTAATACAAAAAAAAAAATGGATTCAGCCAATGCTCAGGAGAACTATTACTCAGAAACAATCACAGAAAATTTAAAAAACTTTTAAGCAATGTGTCAATATTAACATCTGCTTTAAGGTTTAAGAATATCAGAAACATTTATTAAATGAGACATAAGACAAAACAAGGCTGCATGCATTAAAGAACACAGCACGACACTTCGTAGACATAAAGAGCATGACTGTTCAAGACAGCCATTAATTTACCTTTGGGCCAGGCAGTCCATGAGGTCCCTGAAAATAAAGATACCATTTTTCATTATGAAAATACACCACCAATTTTTCAGACTTTGTTGCTTTATAGGGGTGCGAGTTGCACCTGTGTTTTTGTCCTCACAGATGAAATGCAGCTGCCAATAAAACAACAGTAAACACCTGATTCAGAGAATGGACCAGACCACTAACATGTTAACACTAACATAGGCAGGTGCAATTTGTCCCTCTACTTCCCATGAATTTTAAGACATGCAGAAAAGGTCCTAAATTAGGTCACGTACTCTGATAGCACTTCTGTTAAGCAGGCATTAAAGTGACATGAGGGCTTAAGCCCTTTCTAGACCCACTCTTCCTCCCAAGCTTACCATAGGGCCTGGAGGACCATGTGGCCCTGGTGGTCCAGGTGGTCCTATCATCTACAGATAAAAAACAATGGCATTAAATCATACAGAGCAAAGAATTCCCTGACAAATACCAAAAGTCAGACTGATTCTTCTGTTGGCAAGCACTTACAAACATAGCAATGCGATGGTGTGCATTGACAGCATATTCAGGAAGGGTTTTAGGAATGGGAATTATTTTGATTCAAAAGACAGGGTACCTGAAGTGTAGATTTACCTGTGCCATATGGCATGCCTGTCTCCCAATTCTTACTCCTAGGATCTAAATATATACTTTAAGACACTATGGGGGGGAAAAAAAATCTCTCTAAAACAAACAGTCCTGAGCAGGGATGCTTGAACCTTTAATATTTTATGGTATGTGCTCCTTAGATGTCCCTGTACTAGATAATCTACAGCAACAGAAGATGATGATGTGTGGTTTTATTCTTCCCCAATACTGATGAATGGAAAAGATACTAAATTCAAGCTAGGGTTTGTTGTCTTTTCAAAATTGCCCTTTGTCTCTCCTTTTATTTCATTTAGCCCACTTGTCCCAAGAATTCCCTGAAGTCATTAAAATAAATAATCAGGTTGCTCAGCATTTAGCGCACGCATATTCTGTGCTTGTTGTCTGTGCTCCTAACAAATGAGCCCTGAAACATAAGACAGAGGTACTACCGCCTGTGAAATCTCCTGAAAACCAAAAGCCTTCGTTCAAGTGAAAATGAGCAGAGCAAGATGAACGAGTTAGTGAACTAATTTGCTACAAATTCATTTTCATTTCAGAGAAAGAGAGTCAGAGATACAGGGTGCCTAGCTTGTCCTGCGGTGGCAGAGGGCAACCTCTTGGACTCCTCAGAGCTATGGCTCCAAATACCCAGGGCATGACACCACTGACAAGGCAGTGGTAGTTAACTTCTGCTCTGAGGTTTCCTAGCTTACTGTGCTCTGATAATATTAATCATCCATATCATAAAGGTATTGTGTGGGGAGGCTTTTCCTTTAATGTTTTTTTTTAAATGTCTTTACAATGCTTTGAAAAATCAAGAGAATGTCTGGTCTCATAAAACTAGTCTCTATCCCAGGTCACATGCTGCTATTCCTGACATGGCTGAAGTCAGTCCAGTCTGGTTCTCATTGGACTTTCTGAGATCCCCAGAATACAAGGTGTTGAGAGAGATTTGTTTGAGGTTTGGTTTATTTTTTTCCATCAGTTTTATCTCTCTATTTTATCTTGCAAAGCATTTATCTTTTGATTCATTACAGAGCCAGAAGGCTTTCACTGAAGTGAACAGGACTGTTGTTCACAGAGAGAGAATAGAACAGAACAGGATTATATCTTAAGAATTGCTTAAACAGTATTTAGCTCTATGACCAGAAGTCTGTCTGTTCATTCTCAAAAGGGCAAATAATTATTCAAAGAACAACAATATTTTGAAAGTTCAAGTGTAGGGACCCTCGAGGATGTCAGGAAATATCAGTCATGAATATGAAGTATTTTTCAGAATCAAATCTGGAGAACCATTGCTGGACTACTGCAGTCACTGCAACACCACACTGAGACTTACTGAAGGACCTTGGGCTCCAGGCAAACCAACATCTCCTTTTTCGCCCTTCATACCATTGGCTCCCTACAAAAACATTACAAAACAGCATTTATAAAGAGCTTTAATCTTATTAGAAATCAGTCTAGAAATTATAATAATTATTTGCAAATAATTACCATTTTTTGAGAAGAATAACACAGCACACATATAATGGAATTCCTTTTCTTTAATTCTGGTGTTAATTTATTAATAAACTGTTAACAAATGTAAAGGTATGCTTTTATATTGTCAGCTATCATGGGATGATATTTATGACAAGTCCTTAAGTTGGCACTCCATTCACGATATATTAACTATGGATACATTTTTGGAATTGTTTCTATTTTTACTGAGAAATGTCATTTGTACATATAAATGTATATAGGAATAGGAGGAATGCATCCCATAAATATTGATGCATTTTCTCTCCCTCCTCAATCTGAGTCATCTGAAATTCCTGACAAGTGTTCAAAACACAGCTCCGTTCTCCTACAAGCTACACTTGCCCAAGTTGTGCTATACATTACAAGAGAGGTACAAATCTGATCAGCATGCCAACTCATCTCTCTCTTCCCAAAGCAATATTTTGTTTGACCGCAAGTGGGATGAAAAGTTCTGATAATCTTACACCTCCTCCTAGATTAGCTGCAGAACAATCTTAGAATTTTCCTCTCCAGTGCTTTCTGATCCATTTGCAATTTATCAGCACTGTTGGAAATTCCTGATAGTGGAAGAGAGAAAAAATACAAGTATTGTAGCTAAAATTAATTCATTTTTCATACTCACTGGCAGGCCAGGCAGTCCAATTCCTCCCTTTTCTCCAGGCATTCCAGGATCACCTGTATCTCCTTTTGAGCCTTTAGGACCCTAAAATACGTACTTATTCAGCAAGTTGCGTGAAAAAAACCAGACACCCCAACAGAATTCTACCTTTGATCCTAATAAAAAGAAAAAGTCATTCTGTGGATTGTCCTTTGTTATTGATATGTAGAAATGCAGCCATTATTAGACCACAGAGTATGCAGCAACACAATAATGCTCCTTATTAATTACTATCATTATGTTATTATTTAGATTATGAAATCTAAGCTACAACGTGGGATCACAGAAATAATCTCCTGAAATAGCCTATGGCTGCTCACACAATCTGCACTACACAATTTATGCATAATGTACCTGCTCCCCATCAACTCCTGGAGTTCCTGGGGATCCTGGTTCACCCTGCAAAAGATAAGATGGAATTGGATTATCCCAATTGTCCCAGCCGTCAGAGGGAAGAGGCTGTGCTAAATGAACTAAACTGCTTAGTAATGTCTGAGATTAGTAAACTGCCATAATTAACAACAACAAAACCAGAGAATATTCCATCAAAAAGAGCAGCATATGTACAATACCAGGATGCAACATGTTGAATAGAGCCCTGCTGGTTAGGCCAATACACAAGCTTTGGGTTGTATAAAGGCCAGATGAGTGCACAAGAAGAAAGAAAAAAGAAGAAATCCCAGAAGCCTGGTGAAAAGACCCCAATCCAGTAGAAACTTTGTGCCGGCTACTGCAATAAATATGGAATCATGGCTCTTGATATATGTAGGGTAGACAGAGACTTTATGTTTTCTTTCCCTGGCTAATATAAATCACCCAGTGAAGGAGTTCATATTCACGACATTCTGTATGCACCAGTTCCTGAATAGCACTCTCCAAGGAAACAAGTTACATAGATGGGTAGAGACTACGATACTGGAAACAAACTCCTGTAAGGTTGAATTCTGTTTTATGTCGTTAACTTTGAATGGGAATGCTCACCCATGTGAAGGAACATAACCTCTTCCACACTCCAACTCCTCTGTGTTTTACAACATTGTCCTGGTTTAGTCTGGGATAGAGTTAATTTTCTTCCCAGTAGCTAGCACAGTGCTGTGTTTTGGATTTAGCATGAGAATAATGTTGATAACACACTGATGGTTTAGTTCTTGCTGAGCAGTGCTTACACCAGTCAAGGACTTCGCAGCGTCCCATGCTCTGCCAGGTGCACAAAAAGCTGGGAGGCGGCACAGCCAGGACAGCTGACCCCAACTGGCCCAAGGGCTATTCCATACCATATGACATCATGCTCAGCATGTAAAGCTGGGGGAAGAAGAAGGAAGGGGGGAGATGTTTGGAGTGGTGGCGTTTGTCTTCCCAAGTAACCCTTAGGCGTGATGGAGCCCTGCTTTCCTGGAGATGGCTGAGCACCTGCCTGCCCATGGGAAGCAGTGAGTGAATTCCTTGTTTTGCTTTGCTTGCGTGCATGGCCCTTGCTTTACCTCTTAAACTGTCTTTATCTCAACCCACGAGTCTTCTCACTTTTACCTTTCCAATTCTCTCCCCCATTCCACCAGGGGGGAGTGAGTGAGTGGCTGTGTGGGGCTCAGTTGCCAGCTGGGGTTAAACCATGACAAACATACTCCAGGCTTCAGAAATGCTGGGTAGATCCTAATGCAGAAAGCCATTTCTGCGCACTTAACTATGTATTCCATGATCAGTTTTCATGTAGGAGAATGAACCTGGTTTCTCACTTTCTCAAAACAATTAACATGTATAATGTGATGTATTTCCATATGATACGTTGGATGAAACCTAAAATTCAGATGTCTAGTATTGTTACTGAAGAAACATGTATTTACTGATAGAAGCTAGGGTATATCTGGTATTTAAGAAATAGGAGAATTGTATCAATTAATTTAAAACCAGTTTAAGGAGGGTCCACTAACTGCAACACTTTTTTGGTTTTAATGTATAGGCAAATTTATTATTTAAATTTTATAGAACAGCACAGCATATGGTATTCATATGGCATTCATAGTCTCTGTGTGGGCTGCTCACTAATAGTTCTGGTACCACACATAGCACCAGCCAGGTGGGATTAGCAGGCTTGGGTTTGCAGCCCAGCTCCTGCTCACATGTGTGCGTTTTAATTTGTACTGAGATTAGAAAATGCCGTGCTTATTTGGGTGGGCACCGCTGTAATATAAAAGCTGCATTTGCACGCACTCATACTGCGGGCCAGCGGTGCCTCGCTCATGCTGGTTTGCCTACCTCATTCCCACCCGGCCAGAAGTGATGCGTAGGAGCCACTGTCTGGTTGTGCAGCTACTTTGCAAATACACAGAGCACCCTCCGCAGCAGAGGAACAGCCTCAGTGCAGGTCCACGGGGGAGATGCTTCTGCCCTGTTTCAGTACTAATTCATTTTGCTGGTTCACAGCCGAGCATCTGCGTGTGGCAACTAAACAAAGCACCTATTCTGGAAAGCCACATGGCTAGGACGCCAAGTTTGAAACATGCCATATTCAGTAAAATCTCAGTTAAATATACTGTGCAGGAGGGCTCTGTGTACCTGTGTGCACACACCAGTTAAAAAATCAGAAAATACTTCCACCCTTAAGATACAACAGGTAAAATAAGGAAGGTCACCTTTGGTCCTTGCAGCCCTTGAGGTCCCGGTGGTCCTGGTGGCCCCTAAACAGAAGCATACAAACCTCTCAGCTTTTAAGTAAATTCCTGCAGGACTTGCCATGTAAACACAGGCTTAATGTTAATATAGCTACTGTAACAAAATGGGTTAGATTTTTGACACAAGGGGAACCAAGACAAGATGTGGACGAGTGTTAATCTATGACAACTCTCAACAAACAGAAGGGTACCACAAAAAACAATGTTAAAGTAACAGTACAGCTCGTATTTTATAATAAAGTCCTGCTGCTCCCACTGATGAAATGGCAAAGCTTCTTTTAATTGCAGGGAGACCAAAAACTCAGCTCAGCCACATTTGTCAGCCCTTACCTCCTGATCCAAAACAATTCAAGGTCAGGAGAAACCTCCAGCTGATTGCAAAGAGGATTCTGCTAAAAGATGCTAAGTGCATTTGGGGATACCCAGTGCTTTGTGAAATTGCCATGGAATAAGTTGTAACTATTTCTTTCATTTCTACCTCAGGCTGTGGACACAGTGTCGCGTATCAAATATTGATCTGGATGGTGCACAGTGGGGATGTTTTAAAAAAAAAAAGTTAAAATCCCCTCTATTAATACAGAGAAGCATTACTACAGATGGGAAAATAGGACTAACAGCAATCTTGCAGAGAAGAACTTGAAACAAAAGAATAAAATACTTTGCCTATACCAAGTCTGCAGCTTTTAGGGAAGGCTTAACCTGCAATACTAGACGGTGTCAGTATTCTCAGAAATTGTGTCTGGCCTGATGTGGCTAAACCTCCCACAGAAATTGGCTGGAGTAAGACCACTGGCGTGTTCAGTTGTCCACACATTCTGGGGACAGGTGCTGGAAAATTTGCCTTTATTTCTGAGATCTGATAAGGTGGGACAAGAGGATCCCTCATACTTGGGCTTTCTACTTAGCTTTGCTTATTTATAGTTAATGGAGTCAGGCGTTTTTCAGAAAATAATTTGCATCTGGTCTGAAAACTCCCAAACAATGTCTTCACAAGCCAATTGAAAAGAACTGAATTTCTGCCATGAAAATAAGGTTGATAACAAAAAATTATTTGGCTCTCAAATCCTGCTTCGTGTTTTCGCTTGACTCCCATTTAGATACACAGAGATGGGAACGTACACCATAAATTCCAAAGCAGCTGTCTGCCTAGAGGTGTACCTACAGGAATACCGAGTTCCATATTTTCCTCGTCTCTTAAGTGAACTGAAGTTTTGCCATTAATTCAGCAGGAGCACATCTGGTTCCACTGTTGAATGGCTTTAAACAACGCGTTCTCTGCTATGGGAATGCTAAGCAAATAAATAAATACACGTGATGATGAACAGAGTCAACATCCAATGAAGACATGTCCTGAACTGGCAGAATTATGAACATGCTATGACACAAAGAAGAAGTTCTACAATACACAGTAAGTCATGCGATAGCAATTACCGTGACAGTCAGGGTGGCAATCCTCTGTTGGCAAAATGTATTAAAAAGAGACACTGTTACCAGAACTGAACAAAGATATAAAATATTCTGCTTGCTACAATTTAGCATCCTCCATAAAACCTATGCTTCATCTGGGATACACCATACATCGAAAAAAAAAAAAATATCAGACTGAAAACCATGTTATTTTTAACTCCCAGTGTTGTGCCAGCTACTTGGCTTCTATGGGAGTCTGGATTTTACATAAGTGAAGACTGCAGGTTCTCGTACAATTTAAGTGATCAAATAAATGATAAATGATGCTAAATAGCAAAATAATATCCAAAGTCTTGAAAAGTTTTTTTTTTAAAAAACATTTTAAGATAATATGGTGAGTTGATATCTTAAGATGAATAAAAGACTTGCCCCATGTTTTGCAATCTCCGGAGGTTTTGTGCCACTGTTTAATTAACAAATACAGTTCCTAGAGTGGAGACGTAACATTTATTTTCATACATAAACTAAGATGGATAAAAAATTTAAGTTCTAAATCTGAAACTGCTAGCCCAGAAACTCAGCTATATATACTACAATTCTGCTTTAAATGATTGGAAAGACAAAGGACATTTTCATCATAGAAGGAGGCAAAATATCTTGACCCACCACTATTTTTTGCCAAAGAGGAATCTGAAAGCAAGTGAAAAAGTGTTTAAAAGTAGTTAAAATGCTTGTCTATAATTTTAAACAGAGTAAAAAACCCCAAATACTGCTGCTTGCACAGTGCTTTCCTATAGCCTGTGAAGAACCTCCTAGCATATATGGAATAAGAAATATTTAACTTCTCTAACTGTTTTCCTATGTGCAAACAAAAGTTTGCAAATCTTCTGTTTTAAGCTTTAAAAGAATCTTCATTTGCCAGTGCAATAATATGTACTGTTGTCAACAATTTGGAACCTGCTCAGTACAAAGTACTTAAAAAAAAAAAAAGTTCTCCAGCAGATGACTTGAATAAATTGATGTCCTTTGCATTTAAATATACTTATGGAAGTATGTCAAGAATTTTAAAAACCGTGAAGAATTCAGTTTATCTAATATGAAAACCTAAAATAACCATTGCAAATTAGTGTTTGCACGTTCACGCTAATGGGTTCCTTTTCAGAAGCATCTTCAGATTTTAATGTCTAAATATCCTGTACTTCCTGCAATGGTTAAACTTTTGCAGCTACCGCCTTTTGCCTTAGGAAATTCTGCAGAATAGTCCTAAAGAGCAATTTCAATAGACACACACATTTTGTATCTGGTCCTCCAAGTGAAAGCCACATACACTCAGCAGGGGTCTTGCTCAAACTAGGATGAGAATTTTAAGATCACAATTTTCAGTGCTGATGGGCTAAGACATCTTATTCTCCACTGACACATGAGATTGAATAGGAGACACAAGGCAAAGTAACTAAATAGTTCTGAAGCTCTGAGGCTGCTTGATGGTTTATTACTAAATTCTAAAAAAGCAGACAGGCAGCCCAGATCTTGCAAACTCTTCTAAGCTTCTTAAATCAGCAGGCCCAATTCTGTGCAAGTTCACAGCTCAGTGCTGAGCACTGAAAGTTCCCATTTGCTTCTATAGGAGAGCTGCAAATCTCAGAGCCCTTAAGAATTTGGCACCAGGAGACTTAGGAGTGGGTGCTTGCCATCTGAAAGGACTGAGGTGGATGTGGCAAGGATATTTTTGACAGATCCTATATAATCTTACTTACACCATCCTTGCATAGCCATTCCCATTAATATAAATAATTTGTTGCCCTGGATCAGAAGGTGATGACATTTGAAATTATTTGCAATGGGATAAGGGCCTCCTAATCTGTTTCAACCACGGCAATAGGCTTTAGGCCCTTTTTAAGACTACTTTATGTGATGCAGCTTTTCTGAGGAAGCTTGAAAGTAACACTGATGCCAGAGTTAAGATTCAAAGACAGAATACAGGAAATACAGGGGCTAAAGCCCCTGGTAAATCTGTGTCTGGTAATATACAGCATTAATTTCAGGCTACTTTAGGCATCTAACTCAGAGAGTGATTTAAAAGACTGAAAGTTGTGTGTTTGAATTCCCTTAAGAGTAAACCAAAAGAGAGGTAGTGCAGTGCCTCATAACGTGCCCATGTGGACTTCCCCATAGACGCCACTCACAATGAAAGAGTGGACTTAGCCTTAACAGCACACAGGCTTTTTGATTTAATAATGGCAGCAAGATTTTTTTTTTTTTAATTTTTTCAAAAGAGTCTTGAAAACCAAATGACTGGCCAGACATCTGTCCACTCCCACTGAGTAAAATGCAAGAGAAAAAGTTCAGCAGCTTCAGTGAGAAAATGCTCAGATGCACAATGAGCCAAATTCAGTCTTCAGTTGCACATAAGTAAGCCATTCACTGCGGTGGAGTTACACGGCACAGCATTTGCATCTGAGTATACTGCAGTGTAGATCACCTTGACTGCAATGACATATGTCACCTTGGTACTTTGCTTTTATGCAAACACTCATTCATACTTTTTGTAACCCCACTTTAATCTTCCACACTTTTCTGCACTCCAGTCAAAATAAGTTTTCTGGAAAAGAACAAGTGGGAAGACCGGTCTATTTAACATACTCAAGTTGCTGATTGAATCCACAGCTTGCTAATGGAACCACGTTACAGGGCTTCCAAATCTCAAATATTCTGGTCTTTGCATTTTATAGGAAGAGGAGAAGGAAAAGGAGGAAAAAAAGAAATTTCAACATTATACTACATGAACTGAAAAGCAGAAACTTCTGTTGAACCTATGTATGTGGTTTATTACATGAATTCAGCACTAAGCACCAGAGCCAGCAATGAATCAGCTTTATTCTCATTAGATGATGTCAATACTCTCCAGGGGAAATGAAACTAATTCACTCAGCTAAATTGTATCAAGGAAACAGTTTGTCTAACACCAAACAGCAAACCTGGTTTCCAAATGTAGAAAGAGATTCCTGATTAATAAGCTCAGCAAACCTTTGCACACAAAATGATTTCAAGGCCTACATGAAAGAAAAATGCAATTATGTCCGACTGCTTTTTCCCAGACCAGACTAAGCCACTCCAGCCTTGTTCTGTTTGCGTACCTGCAGAGCTTCATGGATATTGCCACTATAATCAATTATCTCTGTTGCGCCTTGATCACCCTTCTGTCCAGGTGGTCCCTGTAATACATTTTCCATAAAAAATTTTGAGATACCTGCCAAAGGCTACTCTAGACAAATGATTTGACTTGATAGTGCGGTGCTGGAATCTTGTTGTACTTACAATGTATTACTACAAGCCACAAAAGTTAGCATTAAACTAGAGATTGTTTTTAAAGGAAAACAATTTTTTAAAAGGACAAATATAAACAAGCAAGTCAGTACACAGAGACTTGTGCTGCAATGGGAAAGCAAATATATGAAACCTCTGAGGTTAGATATTTAAGCAGTTCCTATACTCTGGTTCGGTGTTGGCTGTGAATAATGTCAGAACATCTGCTATGTAACATCCTGCCCATGAACTGTGAAGAGGAGAATGCTTGAAATAGTAGCAAGGGCTGTTATTCATATTAAAGGCCAGTTAGCAACACACGTTCCACCAGAGCAAAGTGCCCAATTTCCCTGTTTTAACTGGAGTTGCTGCTACAATTTCAATTCATAGTGTGGACTGAATCTGAGAGTACAAAACAAAGGGCTGAAATGAGAAGCAGACTTACCCGTGGACCCGCAGACCCTGTGTCACCTCTGTCGCCTGTATCACCCTATGTAAAAATGATATTTGAAAACAGATATGCCACTTGACAATATATCACTTAGTTCTTCCCTTTTAAACATGCTTGCCTTAAATAAAATGGTTTAAAAGGCCTCTAATCATAAACAGAACATGGATCTAAATTAATTAAAGAAAAAAAACTTCGAAATCTATGCAGTGGCAGGGTTGACAATGATGCATTTGGTTCTGTGTGAATTGTTACTGAGTGCTCTATTGGGTTGGAATAAGAAATGCCAAAGGACCAATAAAAGGCAGATTAGCAATTATGTAATTTATACAATTTTCCTATTCGTAATGGTACTATTATCAAAAGCTTTAAGAGAAAGCTAGAGAAAGTAAACCACTGAGGCTGAAATCTGAAAACACTCAACAAATTCTTCAAAGGTGTGCTTCAAAGTGTATAAACTTTTCTTTCTGCGATCATGAATCCACTAAATTTCTGAATTTCCCTGCTCTGAGTCCTTGTCTCCCCTACAAACACAACATTACTGTCAGCATCAGAGTTCCTTTACTTCCTTACTGCAACAGACATGAAATCTTTACCATCTTGCGCACAGCTTTTTCTTCCTGGCTATTAGTAGTATGTTTCAAGCGATGGAGGGAATTTCAAATATGTATTCATTCATAACCCAAATTCCAGTGACTACATTTCATTTCATTTCACAGTCACTTTTCATAGCAAGCTCTTATATTTTCCTATTACCCGAATGAATTTGGGTAAGAACAGCAACTTTTGCCCCTGTTGAAATCTATAAAACTTTGGTACGAGTCAGGGAAGAATGATCAATTCACCAGTGGTAATAGAAAACACAGAAAACTGTCGTGGGGCTAATGAAAAAATATGGAGAGCAGGCCGGTGGCAGGAAATAGTCAATGCTGTGCCATCTGCCTTGCCTTTCAGCATTGCCTCGGCAGCAGCTAGTGAACATGCCATTGGAATTGTTAAAAAATGAAGATCCCAAACACTAGATTGACTGCCGTGGGCCAGATTTTCAAGACAGGTATGCAGGTAGAATGAAAATAATATATCCTTTTTTGATAAAAAGGCAATTAAAGGGGTTATTTTTATCTTTTTGGTGCATTTGGGAGGTGCCCAGGTACCGTAGCCAAATGAGAGGGTGATTTACGCTTCTGCTTTCACTCTAATGCTTTAATCCCCTCATCAGCTCCCTCACCTTCCAATGTTTCTTTCTGTTGAGAATAAATGAGGGTAAGTGGCACTTATTTAATTGTATCCTTAAGCACTGTGAATGAGCTGTTCTTCAAGGACCTTACAAGCAGGGCAAACAGTATCCTACCAGCCTACACTGTCTCGCCATCTATACTCTGACAGTAGACCAAATAACCGCCTAAAAAAATCTATTTTCATTTTGCTTTGACTCCATAATGTAACATGAAGGAGTCCAGTGAGCACAGTATTTGCACAGCAGATGAAGGAATAGAAAAGCATATAATTTATATCTCTCTACATGTATGTGAACCAACTATATCTATATAGAGATGGATGGATGGATGGATGGATAGACAGATATAATCAAAGTAGTTTTTTAAAGAAGGTAAAACAGTAATGTAACCTACAAGTCTTGCCTTTGTAGGACTTGTAGCCAGCATACCTCAGCCTGCAGTACATGGAATACCACTGATTCCTAACTCACCAAAGTATGGATCCACAAAATTATTGCAAAACCCAAATAAATCTCCACAGGCGTAGTCAGGTGTTGGGTCCTGGCATGTGGGAGGACTAACCCACACCAGTTACACAGAGAGAAACCAAGTTGCACGGGGAAAACCAGAGCAGAGTGGAATAGATGTTGTAACAGAGAAAGAAGTAGAATCACAGTGTTTAAAACACACAGGATTCGACTCTAATACCTAAAGCTAAAAGTCAAAAGTTTTCACTTATAAAGAACACTGAAGACTGCTACAGGTTCTTTTAAAGACATAAGTGAAGTTTCTGTGAAATGTTACAAATAATTTATCCTAAAAATCATTGTGTTAATTACTCCACTAAAGACAATTTCTTTACTACTAACCTTTGACCCTTTGGGGCCTCTAGATCCAGGTTCACCTGTTTTCCCCTGTTTGAAGGAAGATAGACAGCAGAAAAATGATAGAGAAACGGGAGTGCAGAGAAAAAGAAATTAGTAATGACTAGCTGCGGTATAGAACAGCAGAAACAGTTCATTTTATATGACCAAGATTATGAATCTGTAAAGCCACTCAATTTAATAGCACCCAGAGTAATATATTCTTTAACACCAGCATGCAAAGGCCACAGATTCCATCCTTCCAAAGGAAAAGTAGTATTGGCATTAGTATAGAGTAGACATCATTAACACTGGTTTGCAGGAATGACCTATGTCATTCAATAGCTCCTGAAAAATGATAGGTAAGAGATAGAGAAGATAGTTAAATATCTTAAAATAAGGAGATTAAAATAAAGTGTTACCACAACTTTTCTCAATGGTTCAGGTGAACAGAAACCAACTGGCCAAGGAACATAGAATCTGCCTGTTGTTTTCAAGATGAATTAGGAAAGGAATACTTGGTGGTATTTGACACAGTGGAAAATATTAAGACAACTCTAAAATGTAGTTAGAATGACCTCTTTCTTATAGAGTTAGAAAACAGCATGCAAAATGGATTTTCTCTGCATTCAATAGCTACACTTGTCAAAGAGTTCAAACTTGGATGCTGAAAGTTAGGGACCCGGAGGTCAGGACTTTAGCTGGAATGAATTAGGCCAACTCCATGTCAGTGTATGTAGGTAGTGTCTTTACTTTGTAGACCAAGTAAGAGTCTGTTCAGACTGCAGTTCCAAAGCTGTGAACGCAAAACTGCCATTGTCTTCTGGACAGAACTGAAGCATTTGGCAGAATTTTCATTTAAAAACTCACTCGCCAAGTTTTTGTTCTATTTTTCAGCAGGAAAAGATGTGTGCATAGATGTAAAACTAACAAAAAATTTCCGATGTAAAATCAGACTGACCTTTGGTCCAGGAACTCCAGGTTCACCTCGCTCACCCTTCCCAACAGGGCCTGTCTCTCCTCTGTCACCCTATTGCAACAAACACACATGTATCAGAAAATACTGGGCAGTCTTCAGCACACCACCAACTCAGCATGACCAAAGAAACCAAACCATCAGAAGAAAACATTTTCAAGTTCATCTATGACTTGTAATGGGTTGGGGAGCTCCCCCCTGAGTAAATACAGTCTTCTTGAAGGCAAAAGAAGAGGACATCAAAATGGAAATTGTAATGTATTTTTTTCTCTATTTTGAAAGGACCGGAATACAGATTCCCAAACTGTGAGACTGTTGTACAGTGCCTTAAAAAAAAACCATAGGAAGAAAGAAAAAAAAAAAAAAAACAGGTTTGGTGGATCTATATTTTCACAGTCTGGTGTGTAGTATCAAAGTTTTAATACCTGCACACACTTTCAACTTTTTTTCTAAAAAAAAAATAAATAACGTATGAAAATATAGTTTCTTCAGTCATGCATATTCTGACTCTTGAACAAATAACTTTTGGGATGCTAACATGAACAAGGGCAATGGATGAACTTAATTATGAATGGATATAACATCTGCCTTCACATTGTTTGAGGGCGTCAGTACAAAGAGACATATTTCATAGCACTGGTTCATGAACTATGACTTCCCACATTTTTCTCCATTGGTACAGTCTCAGTCTCTGCTATTTGCTGAGGAAGGTGAATTTGACATTGGCTCTAAGGGCTTCACACTGGAGTGTTGGGCAATTACCCTCACCTTTGTTCCTGGTAGCCCTGGTAACCCGGGTTCTCCTTGCGGACCAATGAAACCTGGTTCACCCTTTAAAATTACAATGTGAGAGGAATGTTAGATTATTTATTTAGCAGTATGTAATTACAGTAACACCAGCTTCTGTTGGATAGTATTTTCCCTGTATCGCTTACAGCTCTCCAGCTGTGACGCAACAGTTACACAGACATACTTTCCATCACGGGTAACTTTCATCAGCAGAAATTCTTGTAGCAAGCCATCACGCGGCACATGAAATGCAAATGAAGCCGAAGGTGTCAAACAGTTTTTATGAGGTTAAGGACTGTTAATAAGCAACCTGGACTATAACATAATATACCAAACGAATATCAAAGTAAGCCTGAAGGCAGGAGGGGAGTTCTGAGTGATTCCTAAATTTATAAAGGGACAGTTCATTTCAGGCATGTGTTATGAGGTAGTTTTCTATTGCAGTGTGTGAATAGATGGGCAGACAGGGTAAGGGTATGACAAAGCAATGACAAACGGAGAGGCCAGATGGTACTGTTTCAATGTGTTTTCAAGGGAGGTACTTAGCTGCATCATCCCCAAAAAGGAGATCAAAAGCGATCTCCTTTCAAGTCAGAGGCTCCCAGCACCATGGTTCTCTCCCTCCTCGTTCTGACAGTAAAATACTTCAGTCTTCTGCACTCGGACAACTTCTCTGGCTGCGAACGGCTGGGAAAGAGCCACAGCTCTCCTCGCTCCCTCTCTGTTCTGCCCCCTTCCTGCCCATCCATTTTTACAAACATAACAGAAAAGTAGCAGGAATCAAGCTGAGTTGCAGCAGAAGCAGCATTAAGCAGAGGAGTAAGGGCATATTTTATTACCTATCTCCATGCCTGAAGGAGGATCATGGAAGATTAATAACCCATACGTTTTCCTTCACAAACTCTCCTGAACAACATTTCCTGATATTTAGTCTTGAATTTTTTTCACAGAAATTTAAATTGGGAAGATGTACCCACAAGCTATTGTAAATTTTAAAATCAGTAGTATAACCAAATTAATAAAGATTTATTTATTAGCCTTTTAACAATATCCCTGAACTTAATGACTAAAAGTTACCCATCAAATGCCTCTTTAAATAGCTGGGACAGAGGTGTCATAATCCCGTATTGATATAATTGATATAATTACTGACAACATATAGAGACAGTGAATATAAGCAGTTGGATAATATTTCTCTTCACCTCTTAGCCTCCATAGAAATACAGGTATGCTGCATGGGCAAGTAAATTAGGAATTATTCTTGCACATTAATCTGTGCTTTCATCAGCATCCTATCATTAACATTTCAAAGAAAAGAAGGTCCCTAGCAAACCTATAACCAGAGAAATCTTTCCTGTATTGAGGGCCATACATAGCACGCTCTCAGTGACCTCAACTTAAATTATCAAAAAATACAACTAAATAATGAGTTTTCTCACATGAAGTTCGAGCTGGCCAGGGTTCAGAATATGATAACAAAGGAATAAACTAAGACATGTCACAGAGAAGCACCTTTTTTTTCTGTTGTAGGAAAACACCCTTACAGTGTCTATAAGTCTTTTTATCAGTGCACACCAGCAAGAGTAACATAAGGTTGTCATTGCAGATGGAAGCACTTTAATGTCATTAAATGAAGAACAATGCAGCTTCAGTTGTTTATTTTAGAATGAGAAGGTACTCAATAGCCCCAGATTGTTTTAATACTGACTTTACCAGGGCTAATTTCTTGGCCAGCTAATTATGACTTCGGGCAGAAGAAACTTGCAGTGACTACACAATTCAGTCTTTTCAGTGGTAAGGCCTAGAAGTGTCACTCAGAGGTTGATGCACATCTTTTGAGTCAAATTCTTGCACATTGTTCAGGATTATACCAGTTGCATACCACAAGAAAACTTCTGGCCAAAGTCCCAAATGAAGTCACACCTTCCCCCAGATCTAAAGGTGCTTTGCAATAGCTAATGGCTATTAAGCTGGTGGCTTAATTAGCACATGACACAGAGCTTTAAAACATCATCAGAAGTGATGTGGAGACTAGGAGCTGACTGTCCGAGTTGCAGCTCTGCTGAGAGAGACATGTCGGTTATGGTGGATGCCAAGCTGAACGTGATCCAACAGTGTATTCTTATCACACCTGAAACAATCTGCAGTAGTTAAGACCTGGATACATTAAGAAAAACACAGACCTCTCCCTCTATCTAGTGCTAGCAAGGCTAAGTAGATTAAAGGCCAAATCTGATTTGCCATCTGAAGTAAGCTTCTAAGTAAAAAGACAACATGTGTGGATGATTTGAACCTAAGCTGTGCCCTCTCTAATATTTCAGATCTCTTGAGTGTAACCACAGCACAGGGCATTAACTAAAATCCTCACTGGGTATAGTTCTGTATAATCCAAAGTGGAGGTAACAACTGTATCAGGTTTGTCTCTGGCATTTCTGTTTCAGTTACTCAGAAGAGAAATATTTACCTGAGAAGCAATGCCCATTCCTCGTACCTACTGTATCCTGCAATTATATTCTGCAAATATTGCTGGCTTCCTGGCTTATGTTATCCTTTATGCCGCTCAGATAGCAAAAAAAAGAAATGAGAATCTATCAAAATTAGCACTGCCAATGATGTGTGAAATGTAAAGAAAACAGATCCTCTCAGTAAGGCCTGCTGATGTCCCTGCCATGCCAAGGCAAGGGAGAGACCATTCTGGTGAGTCCGTCACACAAACACGATGCCAGAGCCATAGAGCAATGAGGTTCGGAAATCAAGGACTAAGGGTTTTAGCTTTTGTTTTAAATGTATGACATCTATGATTTAGCTGGCATATAGCTACAGGAAAGCAAGAGTAAAGGCTTAGCTCGGGACTGCACTTTAATCTGACAACACTGCAGCTCTGGGATTCACTGAAGCATCTCCTGATCTTAAGTCTCTTGCTTAAAAGAGCTCAGAATTTGTTCCCAACTACTGTGAAAAGCTGAGACAAACACAAGGAATCAGAATAACCAAGACTTATAATATTTTCCTAAACATCTCACTGCAACTTCTTACAATTAGAAAACCCATTTAATCTAGTAAGAATCTACCACAAGCTTTTTTGCCTGCTAAAGCACGGGCAGGGAACACAAAACCTGGAAAGAGGACTTAAACAGGCAAGTTTTGGAAGAAGAATAAGGAACTCTCCCATTTGAAATACTGTTTGGCAGCTGCATAGAAAGCCATCAGCAAGTGATGACTCTATGCATTTTAGTTTAACCCTTTGACACGGTTATGAAATCACTGCTTAGAAACCACCACGTTGCACAGGAAGTCCACAAGATGAATTCCGGCATTCGAACTTCATCTACTGTTAGGGCTGGGAGCAATTTGTATCATATGACACAGGCAACTTGGTATTAAAAAAAAAAAATCAACAAGCTTGTGAATTGCTTCCAGTTTACAGGAGTGATCTGTTTGTTATCTTTTTAAGAATAATTTTTAATGGCTTGATATATTAATATTTTAAGAGACTACCTCTATTCGTGCTCATTTTCACCCTCAAATGATTGTCAATGGTAGAAACACTAGTGGGTTAGACAACAAATTATATACTACTATTCACAAACTTTGTTAATGCTTGTTTTTACTTCTTATCAAAAAATGTCTGAAATAGAAAAGGACCCAATAACGGCATGCTGTACAACTAGCATAACGTGAGCTCCATCAGAATTTAATACTAAAAACACCACCTTGTCATTTACTTCAGAGGATAGTCAATTTTTTTATGAGGATTATTATCTAGACATATTCACAACTGGTTTCCCTGATGATCAAAGCTTTTATGGGCTGAGGCAGGGGCTAGTTTTAATATCAGAGGTTAACCCTAAGACACACTGTTCACTGTGGCTGTCTTTTACATTTTATAGAACCTGTAATTGGCTAAAATTTGGACCTTCACTTAAAGAAGCACAACAGCTGAAATCCCCATTGCAATGCTAATTACTGTTTTAAACACCACTAATTTGGCAAACTTTTACTAATAACATAGTTCTAATAGTGTACTCAGAATTAGCCTGTGCACAGCTGAGACGCACAGCAACAGAATTATTTGAAACTTGGTTCTCACAGACAGGCCTTGTCCACTTCCAGTGCCTGAAATACACAGCTCTATGCTGATACAAGCAACCAGTAGAGAATAGCAGTTGTTGGATATGCTGTTTTCCCACAGAAGGCTCTTCTTTCCATAATTATTCTTCTAATGAATATAACACACATTTTTCCACGCAGATCAATGTTTGCTTGAAGAGAAAACCTGTGCTGCAGAAAAGCACCCAAACCATCAACTTTTCTATAATGATGAAATAAATATACTTCCATTTCTAAAATTACAGAAGCTATCCTACTTGGTAAACAAAAGTATTTGGACTTACTGATAAAATATTTTATTGTTGCTAAAACCATAAACACAGAAGCCAGTTATTCCCTTGACAGATATAAAACCTGTGCAAGAGCTCTTAATTTTTTCTTTTTTTTTTTTTTTTTTAAATTCTCATGGCCAACTTACTATATTCCTTCTACATGACATTACTGCATTATTTTCTCTATGTGAGAGAAATGAGACTTGACCAACCTTTAGACCATGAATTTGCAAGGAACAATGTCATTTAAATCCTTATCCTTATCTAGTGCTATGCACTAAAACTAGCCAGGGAAGTTTAAATGTCAAATTCTCACCTTTATTACATAGTTCATTGGTCCTGAAACGTTTCATTCAGTGTCTGCCCCAGTGCTGGGACCACGGCAGCTCTGCACCTCCAGGGCTGACTGCCAGGTCTACCATGGAGCTAGGACACACAGACCTCTCCCTGACATTCACTTGCAAGCCCAAACATGCCAAGGCCAGGACTTCTGCATGCACTCCTCTGGATGGCAAACCACATCAAAGCATCCAGAATGTCTGTGGAGGATTCTGGTAATGCGAGTCCACACCACAGTTCCCAAACACAGAAAACCTAGTTGTGTGGGCTGGAGGAGAACCCTGATGTGCTCCAACACGCAACTTGGGGGCAGGCTCAGAGCTCCCAAACTCCTGCCTGTAGGTCTAGCAGTTCTCCAAACGCTGCCTGCATCTGGTATGGGGCAGCCTGCAAAATCTTCAAAAGCCACAGTCCCTGGGAAAGCCCGAAGTGTCCTTTCTGACAAGCACTGACACAGAAGGGTCCTTATTTTAATCACTTCAAGAGACTAGGGTGTACTTGTTTTAAATGTTACCCTGACTCACTCAAAGGCATATTTAAAACAAAACCAGTATGATGTTCTTTCCTTGCCTAACACTAGTGAAAGAATCCTGCAAAGGTGGAGATATATAGAACAAGAGCTAGAATGGCCCCCCCCTCCCCCAAACCCAGATGCAAGGCAATTTGGAGAACTATGAAGTTATAATAAACTGGGATTTGGTTTGCTGATGCCTGTGTTGATTTTCTAGAAATTGCCATCTGCTGCCTCAGATTTTGTTTCTGAGATTGCTATCTATCCAAAATACTGCAACTTTTCCACTCTGGAGACTAGTGAGCGCCAAATCCTCAGGAGTCTAGAACAGAACAGTCTGGGGCATGTGATGAAGCTGTGCTTGCTTGTGCCCTGCCTTTATCTGCGGCACTCGGATCCAGTGAAGAAACTCAGCCGTCCTCAGACTATACAAGTCAGAGAGAAGAGCAGCTTACACTTTCTCACTGTGAAGGGCATTAAAAGGAACTTTATGTATAGCCTGATGTTCATGGGAATTTTGCTCTCAGGACGACTACAGTATTTAGCTCAATAAGAAGGAAATGAGCAAGGTAAAAGGAAATCTGATAAAAAACCCCAACCCCATTTTATAAGGTCTTTGTTAAGGCTTTTCACACCAGTTCAGAATTGGCTCCAGAAATGGCCAGTTAAAACAGGCTGTCTGCCTCACTCATCGCATTTGAAACAATATCTTTACTCCTTAATCAGACTCTAAACTTAGAAAAACAATTCTGGTTTAGAATTTCCAAATGCATGCTTAGCCTTTATGATTCTTTTTGAGTTAAAGTAGTAAAATGTACTGCCTCACAACCTGGCTACAACCCCGAAGCTTCACAACTAGCCCTACTTTGTATGACATTTATTGCTTTTTAGTGAGCCTAATTTTCTCATCACTTTTAAGTTCTGCCTGCTTAGAAGGTATGCTGCTTTAGAAGGGTGCTAACAGAACCAGTAATAATTCTGATTAATTCAGCATGCATTAGCCATATCGAGGACTTCTTACTTCAGGGCTAATTATAATTCAAGTCAGCACAGTACCTACTTTTGAGGATTAGAATAAAAACAACTTGTAACGAGTAACTCGTTTGTAATTCTCTGCAATGACTGAACTGCTAAATTATTAAGAGTCTGGCCTCAAATTGTTTCCTTTAGAAAACAGATGACAAATCTAAGGAATTTTTGTTGCTACTCTGAAAGATAAAGAACTTTATTGCATGCACTCATTTCTGAGAATCTAAAATTGTGTATTTGAGGATTTGACTATTCAGTTGTGTTCAAAATTTGGATTTGGATTGATTTCATTCTTTATAAAGAAAAATTGTACTACGCTGTAGAACAGAAGGTGTGAAATAGATCCTTAAAAGCTCAGTCTTCCAACTAGTAATAGCTTTAGAGAAAACAACATCCTGTGTTTCAGTTACTTATGTTTTAGCCTTTTCCAGAAAAGAAAATGAGAGCTTTCATGATTTGGAGGATATAGTTTCTGACGGATTAATAAGAGCTGTATTTATCACGAAGTATGCCCCAGTAAACACTCCTGACACGTGCATACCATCCAATGTTAATGATGATTTCATTTTCTGGCCTTGATTCTCAAACTTAAGTCTGGGAAATTACATGTCTACCCTATGCAAGTGATTACTGCCATAGCATATGGAAACCAGACAGCTAGGAATGAATGAACAAGGCTAGATGTGTAACTACATACATACAGTTATATGTTTGCATATATACTTCTACTCTGGAAACTGAATACTGAAAATTAGTTGCAGAGTTGTGCAATTTTTTCTTTTATTTTATCTTTTTTACCTACCCATGCATAGAGCTACTTCTGAAAACTAGCCATCCAGATGCAGGTACTAAGTCCTAGTTTTTTAGATCAGTTCCCATTTTCACCCAGAACATGCCTCATTATAGTCTACTTTTCAGTACCTATACTACACTGCGCATTTCCCTCTACTCAGACAGATAAGCCACTCTTAAGAACACTGTGTGTGAGTGATGAAAGCTTGGAAATATTTCAAAATAAATATTTTCAGCTAAGGCAAGTGCATATTGGGCAGAACGTAAGTTTCTATAAAGCAGGGCTTGAAACTGAATTCCCACAATTTTCAATTGTTGCAATTAACATGTTCTGCACATCTCTGTATCCAGGATTCAGAGATGCCTGTCACAGGGTCAGCTGGTCCCTTCCAGCTCCTGAGTTCAGGCTAGAAAGAGTTCTGAGTATGGTGACCTATAGGATAAAGATGAACTGAATCCTGGGTGAGAATATCTGAGTCCTGGAAAAAATGGAAGGAGAAAGAGATAAAGAGCCTGCAGGTTTCCTGGTAACAGTTGCTAACAAGGAAGAGAAACAGGAAGAAGAATGGAAATACGGAAAGGGAAAATGCATTAGGGACATGTGCTCAGCCTTCCTAATAACCCCTGGGGGAAAAGGGGAGTTTGAAGAACTTTCCTGTAGGTGGTAAATGTTGTTGACTCCAAAATTACATGCTTGGAACTACCATTTACTTCAGATTTCCTTTAATTTTGCTACCAGATGACAAGAGCAACATCTAAACACGAGTTTCAACCACAGTCACTGTCTTTTCTAATAGAGTTTAAATACGAGACTAACTTCTATGCATCCAACTTAAAAATTCTGCCTCTCATTTTCTCTGAAAGTTTTCTTCTGTAACAGAACTTACTGGATGAAAGGAGTATCAACTCTTCTAGAGCTAAAAAAAAAATAAGTTCTGTGGAACAGCAAACTTTTCAGTCTTTACATGAAATGAGGAAAGTCACAGCATAAGATCTTTGAGTATGAACAGAAAAAAAAAGAATTTTAAGCACAGAACAGATGAAAATTAGAGCTGCTTTTGCTTTCATAAAAAGAAAAGAAAAAAACTTGATTCAAATTCCCATATCATTATCCAGGTTCTTCTGAAACCTTGCTCAGGCACAGTCCCGGGGAAGTCAAACCAAACTAATGGTATACAAAGATACAAGATGCTGCATACTGGCAAGTCTATTGAATCATCCAGTTCCACTGGATTTGAAAACACAGAAAAGTTTCCCTATCTCCCAAAAGCAGAAGGGCTAAGCAGCCTTTCTTTTCTTGTGCCAAATCATTCAACAGCAGTTTTCTTGAACACGGTAGAATAAAAACTGAGTTGCACTCACAAACATTGTTTCAGTATTTGTTTTAAAAACAGAGGGACAGATGCCAGAAATGCTAAAGAAAAGCCAGATCCTGCATACAGTGGTGATACTGAAAAGAGGCTTCTGTTCTGTGAAGGCTTCCCCCTGCAGTGCTGAAGTTGAGGACTGTACTGCCCAAATGCCAGAAAATGCAACACGGTGGATTTGAGAGATGCCTGACACTACAGTTAATAAGGGTACGCTTGATTTCCATTACAGTAAGTGAGCGCTGCTTTGTACGTATCATCCCGTAAAAGTTATGCCATAAAACAGATATATGAAGTTTGTGTTTCATAGAAAGTATTCTGCGTCCGCTTGGTGTCTGTTGGGGGATATCAGAGCGATGAGTTAATATTCTGTGTTTAGGTGCCTTACTCACTTCCCAAGTGACATGGTGGAACACATTCAGGGGCTCATTAAGTTTCCAGCCATTCCTAAACAGCAACAGGTGCTTGAGAAACGTTTCTCCAGCATGTCGCAGACAGCTTCATCACTGTCTTGGAAATAACTGACTGCGCTTGTGTTTCCTCCATGGCACCAACTGACAATGAGGAGAGAATGAAAAAGAACAGGAAGAACTCCCAAAACATCTACATGTGCATAGTGAATGGGTCTAGAAACGCAAGTAATAAAAGACCCTGCTGCATACTCGAAATTCAGATAGGATACTTGCATGTCTGTCCAACGTTGCTGTTCACTCCGACTCCAGTATCATGTTCAACCAAGCTCTAACAGGTTCCTGAGAACATTAATTAATTAATTGAAATGTCATTATAAGAAGCTGAAACTTTGCCAGTGATTAGTATTTATTAATCCTTTAAGTAGTTTGGCTCCAGCCCTCGGATCATTTTTGTGGCCCTCCTCTGGACCCGCTCCAACAGTTCCATGTCCTTCTTGTGCTGAGGGCTCCAGAGCTGGACGCAGTACTCTAGGTGAGGTCTCACCAGAGCAGAGTAGGGGGGCAGAGTCACCTCCCTTGACCTGCTGGCCACGCTTCTCCCGATGCAGCCCAGGGTACGGTTGGCCTTCTGGGCCGCCAGCGCCCATTGCCGGCTCATGTCCAGCTTTTCATCCACCAGCACCTCCAAGTCCCTCTCGGCAGGGCTGCTCTTGATCCTTTCTTCCCCCAGCCTGTATTGATACTGGGGGTTACCCCGACCCAGGTGCATGAACTTGCACTTGGCCTTGTTGAACCTCATGAGGTTCACACAGGCCCACCTCTCCAGCTTGTCCAGGTCTCTCTGGATGACATCCCGTCCTTCTGGTGTGTCAACCACACCACTCGGTTTGGTGTCATCCATAAACTTGCTGAGGGTGCACTCGATCTCGCTGTCTAAGTCATTGATGAATATATTAAACAGCACCAGTCCCAGTACGGACCCCTGAGGGACACCACTCGTCACTGGTCTCCATCTGGACATCAAGCCATTGACCACTACCCTCTGCATGCTAGAAGATACTAAAGGAAATTCTTTGAAAATTAGGCAACATGGAGTCTCTTGCCTCTTTCTTCTCATCTGTCTTAATGATGCCTGTACATGTCAATCCATCAACATCCAACAATTCCAAAGCTGTTTAGAACATAAAAGCTCTGTAAACAAGATCCTCAGACAACTAATTTATTCATTTGAAATCACCTGCGTGATTCGAGTTACTGTATATCAAATGGATATGAACTTTTGCTATTTATTTATCTCATTTCCAGAAAATATATTGTCCCCATTCTTTGACTACTTGGCTGGTTGAACACAGGTTTAAGCTATACCCATTCATCTATAGGACTTTATGCACTTCAGCTGCACTTGCCACCTAGGGCTGACCTTTCAAACCTGCTTAGGAAATGTGTTTTATCAGTAACTCAGGGCAAAAGCCAGAAAACAAATAGAATATGTTAATTTCTAGAACATCATAGGAAGACACAAATTTGGAGAACATTCTGTAATGCCAGTTATAAAAGACTTAAAAAAGATCAAAAAGTGTGGTGAGAACCCTAAATCTTTTTAACTGCAAGGGATCTCAACAGAAGATTTTGTAGAAGACTTCTGAGTATGCATATGCATGCCTGCATAACGTAACAGAAACTGAAGAGAACAATACTGCAGAAAACAAGTACACTATCAAAATAATTCCAGGAATACAAGAATGTTTAGGTTTTCCTACTGTGAAAGATGTTAAATGGCCACTGCCTTGTATTGAACCCTGTCACTTTCTCTTAAATACCCCTGCTAGTGCTTTGCTTGGGTTGCCAGATGTCTGTCTCACAAAGTTTGGGAATAGCCTGCAAAATCCCTGCTGACAGCTACTGTGCCGGCACGTAAATGCACGAGAACTCTGTAATCCATTTAAAGTGTTAGGAAAAATGTCCCTTATGGCAACTTCTTACATGTTGTAACAAGTTCCTAGGTGTTGTAATGACATTGTGCAAGGTTTGTACCACATCTGTTGCATTATGCCACCACCGCCCATCACTATTAAGATAGAATAGCAAAGGTATATCTTAGAGAGCTTTATAAAGTCCTGATGCAAACAGATCCCAGAAGCTCTGAAAAAAATGTAACAAACAAGGGGGGGGGGGAGGGGGAAAAGGCCAATGCTCCAAATAAGATTCCTTTAAATTTTGTGTGGTAACACCATGATAGCACCAAGAAATTGCAAGTCCAGACAACTGGATTGCCTCCATGCTCAAGTTTCTCATCCAGTCACTGTTATTTCAAAGTAGCTTTCAGTCAACATCAGTTCACTGGAAATTTGTTTCTCCGTAAGATATCACTGAGGTTGTTCTTGGAAATTGATGAGATGACTTTACTATGGTGATACATAAACCTTTGCTAAAACAGAGGGTGAGGAAAGGGGATAAACTACTGGTTTTCCTTTGCTGATGAGTGCTCGTATTCCTAACTTCAGCCAGTCTCTGATTTCTGCTACTGCTTCTCATACCACAGGCATAGTCTCTCTGACAGAAAAATCTAGGCTTTTTTCTATAGACTCCTTAATTAAAGAAAGTTTACAAATGCCTTGAATCAAACAGCATCCATCCTGCAATTCTGATGTGACCAGATCTGCTTTGCTCTCTCCTGTGCCCATTCTGCTGGCTTGCTTGTCACCATCCAGGGTGCATCTAGGCACCTCAATGCCGAATTGCACTAGATGGAATTTCTTCACTGAACCACCATTATCTCCCTCTGGCCTGGATTTTTAATAGAAGCTAGCATTCTCCTAAAGGATTAATATTTGACCAAATTATTCTATTTTATTCTGCAGGCAACTGTACTGTTTTTCCACTGAATTCTGAAACAAATTTTCACTGGGCAAAACTCCCACACTTCATCTATTTTTCACTTCACATTTTGCCTTTCAGGTGAATCTGAAAGCTGCCATTCTTACAAATAAAACTTAACAGCAATAACTTTCCCAGAGCAGAAACTCAGATTTAGACTTTTTTATTTACTTGCTGATGATATGCATGGACATGCATGATCTGTATGAACAGGGAATCCCCAAAGAGCAGCCATAATCCCAGTGGGTTTTGGCAAGTGCCCCAGGACACTGGCACTGACCTCCAAATGAGCTACCTCTTCGCTCACTGTTAAAGTAAACAGAATAGGGATTGCTGTCAAAATGCCTTATAAAAATACAGTTCCATGACACGAAGAACTCTGCTCCTACGTGATCGTCACTAGTCAATATAGGGTTCATTCTTGCAGAAAATGAACAACCTCCCTGGGAACTATATTTTCAGGTATTACACTATACAAACTTTAATATGCACATTCAATTCTTCCCATAATTCACTAGAAACACAGAAGGGACATTATGCTTGAATGCTGTGGCAATTCACAGGTCCCTTGAGAAAACCACTGCAAATGTTACATTCCATGAGATAAATCCTGAATCCTACCAAAATGGACAGGAGTTTGGCCTCTGGCTTATCCTCCTTGTTATTGGAGAAATGAAATAAACTATCTCCTGAGGTATGCAACATGCTGGAATGTAAAGAAAAAGTTTCAGAGAGATTTTGTTCTCTGAGAGAACTGTCTTTGCCACGAAGGAGAAGCAACCATCCTAATCTGCACTCACTCAGTATATGTGAATCCACTCATTTTGTGCAGCATTATATGGTTACAGCTCAAGCTGTGCAAGTGTCTGCAACTCCCAGTGCAACCACTTATGGTAGAACTAAACCAGCCACATGTCTTTTGTATCAGCTTACCTAAAGATCCCAGACAAACCGGAAGCCAGGGACTAAAGCAGGTATTAGGCTGTAGCTAATACTGAATAGAATCTTATTAAAACATTTTGACTTGTCAGAGGAAATCACTGCTGTGTAATGGAGCACAGTGTATTTTTGTTGACAGAGCCAGTTCAGTGTATAATTAATGCAGTTCTCTGGCTGGAGGCTTGGTATGTTCAGTAGACTATTGCTACTGGAAAACACCCATCGAAGTGGAAACGAAGTAAAACTTTGATGACAAGCCTCTTCCATTAAATAGAAATATAACTCCCTACTATATTAGGGTTTTTTTAAAAAGCACTAGAATGCAATGTTCTACTTCACGTTTTAATTTAAGATGTACTGTTTGCTTACTTATAGACTCTTAGCCGATTTTCCATGTGAAACCTTTCTGTGACAATGCCCAGTTCAATACCAGAGACTCAGAAGAAGATACAGCACAAGCACAGTAAGTCTGTTTTAGCCACATTCTTGCACCACCCCCGCACCTTTGTAGTGTCCCCACAGTACAACAGAGACTACAGTTTATTTACCTTTATCCCAGGGAGTCCAGGAAGCCCAGGAAGACCTGGTTCACCCTACACAGGAAAATTACATAATATTACAGACATTATTCAGTTACGGTCACTATCCAGTGAACACCTCTGTATATTCTGCAGCAAGATAAAAGAGCATAGGTGACTGCTAGTCAGTTCAAGCAGGACTGATTTTTTCAAAATGAGCGACGTAAATGTACAATTAGTAAGAGTCATGTTAAGAATTTAAATATCTTCTGGGAACCTTTGGATGTGAAGATGACACCCAGGTAGAAAATCCATGTCAGGAAAGCCAAAAATCAATGCACATTAGCCTTCACCACAAGAGAAGAAAACGAGTGACGCTGGTTCATTTTACATGCTGCCATTTCAGTTCCATACTTACAATGGATGTTTAATTCTGTTCCATTTTCAACTCTCAGCTAGATATTGTGCTGTGTAAGTGTCTGATTTAGCTACAAAGCAATTCAGAAGAGCTCGGTTTAAATTGCGCAATTCAAGTAGGACTGCCTAATTGTAACTGGGCTGCCATTTTTATAGAGCTATCTGTGGCATCATTTCAGTGCTTTCTATTTATCTGTATACGTGGTGTCATGAAGGATAGTGGGATTTTAACCTTCTATTGCTTTATCCAGAAACACCTTGCTTATTTAAAATTGCAACAAAAAGACCTATGGTACTGCATTTGCAAGGGTAATTTTGCAACAGGAATTGAAAACTGAATATATTAATTTTGAAATGAAGTTGATAATAGTCTAAGACAAGAATGACAACATTCGCACAAATGGTCATTTTGAGATATCAGCTAAATGGAAAGATGTTGTCTAGGGAAATAAAAATGATGAACAGAAAAAAAAAGAGCAATAACATGTGAAGAAAACATTATTTTAAAGGCTGGAGATTTTATTTTAATACAGAGATGGATTCTAACCAGCACCTTGGATCTGAATATTCCCTGAACTTTCTGGAAGCTCAGGTCTGAACTCTGACGCCAACTTTTACCTTTAAATGAGTTGAACTATATTCCAGATTTTATACACTCCTGAGCTTTACAGAAATCCAGATTTCAACCCTGTGGTTTGGGTTGACTCATACAGATTGTGCTACTAAAATATTTTCTGTGTGTGTGTATGCACACACACATACATTCATACACTCTCATATACACGTGTATAGATACACAAACAGAAACACACATATAGATAATATTGATGAACATGAGACTACAGTACCCAAATACATTTCTTTGAGGCAGTAGTATTAAATAGACTTGAAGTGTTAATAAAAAAATTACATTCTGCCACAAACTGAAAAACACAATAGATGGTCTGCAAATCGCTTTACCAAATGGAGTGATTTTTTAAATGTTATAGAAGGATCTGATAACAGCTTCTTTGTCCATTTCATTTACTCCAAAATTTTAACTGTTCACATTGCCTAAAAGCACAGGAAAGATTCCAGTCTCAAAGTGTTAACTGTAAAATGAGATGAAAGAGTAGAGGCTGGGATATCATTTTCAATAGACACTATTATTTCTTGGTAAGTCATCAAACACTTTATAAAGCTTAAAATGGGTTGTCACTCCTGCAAAGGAACAAGCCTTTAAAAGGCCTCCATTGCACTCATTCCTGGCAAAATGCTGGCTCCAAAACCCTACCCCTTTCCCTTTTGGTTTCTTACCCGAGTAGCCGTACATACCACACCACTACTGTGACCTTTTCTCATCTGATGATGAGAAGCACTCAATTTCACTTCTAAGCACAGCATTTGAGTAATTATAGCTGCTCATATATTAGTATTGGTGCAGTAGGTCACTGCTTAGTCTTGGGACAGAGCTAACCTCCACAGACCCACACATAACAAGCAGAAAGGATCCAGCAAAGCCAGTTCAGAGTCACGGTAATCTCAAACACTTAAAATGCCCCTCAAAGATACATTAAACCAATGAAATCGCTAGTGCTTCATTAGAATTAGTATTGTAGATGAATGTATCATATTTTCTTTTCTGGACCTTTCCTGGTACAGAAGATCTGAGTATGATTTATGAGAGGAATGACTTTGACAGAAACCAAGGCTGTATGCTAACTCCATCTCATAATGTTAAGGTTGGCAGGGCAGGTTGTTCTGTCACCTCTGCAATACATATGGCACCCAACAGCCTTGTCAGCCCATTGAAATACCATCACATTTAATTTCATGTAAATCATATTCAGGTGGGAAGGTCAATATTTATCTGTCCTTAGAAGATGGATAAGGAATAACTGAAAGAAGAGGAAGAAGTAAAATATAAGGAAGAAGGGAAGATACAGGAAGGAGATAGGAATGGGACACAGTAGCGGGAAAAGTATTGAGATGAGGTAGAGGCAGAGACATGCCTCCAGTTGAAAACAGGGTCCCCCACAACCTCTGGTGGAGTGAGCAAGTCCTTGCTAAGCATGGGGCAGAACAGCAGACACGGCGCACCTGGCTGGAAGAGGCACTCTGAACAAGAGCATTACAGGAGCTGCTGGTTCAGGCTGGGGATGTGAATGGGGCATACTGGAAGCTTGGGAGGTGAGGTGAAGTGGAAAGAACGCTATAAACCCCCTTTGGTGTGAACAAGCTGAGACTATAGAAAGTTTGAACTGCGTACCTCTCACCTATGTTACCTAAACGAGATCAAGCCTGAGTGCCTGGATGGGGACTGAGATCCAGAAGCCCGCTGATAAATCACTGCTAGTTTTGCCTCCATGGCAGACAGCTAATGAGAGTATGAATCTCAACAGGCTCTTAAGTGCATTTTCTAGTTTATTACCCAAGCAAAGCATACACTGCAGAGTGCACACTGAATGATTCTGTGGATTAGATAGCTTTAAACTACTTTGATTACCTTTCCTATTTAAAACTCCATTTTCCTAAAGAACTGCATTTGCAACCGTAATAGCCTTTGTTTAGTCTATTATAATTTATGACAGTTATAATTTCTCAAACAATAGACTTAACTTCTTAGTTTATATTTATGTGTGTTTTGGAGTTTTGCTTAGTCACCAAAAGACCTTGAGCATTAGAAAATGGTTGTACTGCCATTCACTATACAGAATTTTAGCTTTCGGCTGTCTGTCTGGAATACCTGCTAGCTCAGCTGGCAGCTAGACTCTGCTCCACTCTGGCAGCAGTGGGTACTTTTCAATGTTACAAGAGGCAAGAATGGTGCTGAAGACTCCCAAGGGAAACCAAGTCCTGCAAAGCAAAAATCTGGTTCCCTCATTGCCCCTTCTCTTTGCCCTTTCACCAGCTCTCCCAGCAGGACCTGCCTCCTACTCTCATGAAAGGCAGCTGAAGGCACAGCATTCACTGTGTTTGATGTACTATGGATTCGAAGAGGAAATTCCCCAGCTTCAGAGGGCCTCATGCAGCACAGAATCATTACAGCTCCTGCTGGAACTTTATTTGCAAAAGCAGCCTCAGCTATGCAGCACCCAGGGGAATTTCTTCCCCTGGAAGGAAGAACAGGGCAGCATTAGCTGGTCTATGTCCTTCCAAACATGCCGCATGCTTCTGACAGTTTGATTCCCCTCACAAGTGCATGTGAAAGGCTTTCTAGTCAATATTTATTTTCTTCCTAATGAGATGTAATAACGTACCATGGCCTGATGGTTAATATTCAGTCAAGCATGCAGGGTTAACTTGTGACAACTCAAAGAGCAGAGCCATTCTTTGTTAGTCTCACCAGCTGCAACTGGGTAAGCTTTCAATGCAAGGTGTGCTGTGGCTAGAAGAGTAGGTGGGTTATTCTACTATTGCTTTTCATGCTAATTAATATCATCATTCCTGTGCTTTTTTAAAATACAAAATGATCATACACCAAGAGTGTACAGGCTGTTAAATTGTACTGCCTTGGGATCACCCTAGTATGGGTAAGTGCCACTGGTAACATCTGTGTAACATCATTTATCACAAATCCAACAGAGAGAAAAAGGAAAATTTAACATTTCCAACTAATACCTTTTGTCCAGGCCGTCCAGATTCACCGGGTTCACCCTAAAAGGAAATAGATGGAAGACATGAGATCTGACAAAATGGATTAAAAATAGAGCTGGGGAAAACTGTAACATTAAGGTACCCCAAATATCTGTGACATTACAAAGTAACACAGACCAACCACCCCTCTTCTCCCTGTACAACTGCTTTAAAACTAAATTACCTTAATTCCCGCAGCAGAAGAACCAGGGTCACCCTGATACAAAATCCACAAGAAATAATCACACTTATTACATATACAGTTTTTCAGGAAACAGATATAACAAAACATGCAAGAGTATAGCAAGATTATATAGCAAAGTAACTATATAGTAAGATTACCTGTTCTCTGTGCTGCTACATAGGAATTTACCCAATTAATTAAATCAGTGTGATGCAGAAAAGGAACAGTATTTTTTTTCAAGAACACGCAGAGAGATTTAGTTTCACTCATACAAACAGCATAATAGTTAGCCTCAAATTTCACAACTGATAATGTAGATGAAACTTCATAAAATGTACATACTTTGACATCTCTAAATGGCTGGTATAGATAAAAAATAATTTACTGCCATTTACAAAGAATATGAGCAATCTTTTTGACCTAATTCTACAGATGGCAAGTGTTAGGTCTCAACTGACAAAGCTTTTTGTGCTAATGAAGGTTAGCCTTGAAAAAAAAACCCCAGTGACCTCTGTGTTTATCCCCATCAGGACAGGTCATAGCTCTGTTTCCACAGCTCTCCAGAGTATTTAAACTGATAGTTTAATGCAGTTAAGTGTTATACTTTATAGGATGAGAGTGCTATGGTAATTTATGTGTTCAGGAAAGGTCTCTGTTCTGAGGAGGCATCTAGCATTCACAAAGGTTCACCTGTGTTCTGCTAGGTTGACTAGATTTGATAGGCAGTCATATGCACAAGGGCAGAGGAACAGTGAGTGACCTGGCCAAAGAAGCTTTTAGCTCCCAGTTCAGTACAATTGTCACAGGATCCTTAAAATTCCTGTATATTCACTTTGCCGCATTTTCCTAATGACACACCAAACAAAAATGAAGAAAACTAAATTAAAGAAAGTTTTCTAGGCAAACTACGTACTGTTGAAGGTGGCCAGAGTGCTTATACTTGAAGAACTGTCTCATTCATTATTCAAAATATATTTTGATTGTGCATTGAAAGTAACAGGTTGCTACACAATAGCAACTTCAAGCTCCCCAATATCCTGCTAGTGATTTACATTGGTATCATAGGAGCCAGTATTGTAACCTACTCCGAAGAAGTTTAAGCAGAGTATAAACGTTCAATACTTTGCATGAAAATACAAACAGTGGATGCCCATTCCTGATGGTGCGGTAAAGCTGGAGGAAGTGTTCTGTGAGTGCCATAGTTTTAAAGTTGGTTTGGGTATGAGGTCTTTTTGGTAATAGTCTCATAAAATTAAATTGTACCAGATAACATGCTCACTGCTCTTTGAAGAATAGGAACAGATTTCCTCTACACAGTTACTGCAGCTCACTCTTGTGTGAAGAAAAAACAAAAATCAGTTTTATGAAGGGTTGATTCATGTCTGGAAACCTAAGCTGCCTCATTTTGATAGACATGCATGAGTGATACTGCTGATATCTCTTACAAGCATGTACAACTGCAAAGCCTCAAGGACTTTTTATAGCTATAAAGTGGCAAAGCAACTGGTAAGAGACATTCACCAGTTAAACATTTTAAAGGATAATGATGGACATGGGGAAGATAAGACAAAAAGTATTTATAATCCACCTTCACGCAAGAATGAAAATTAATATGGGATTAAAGAAAAAATTATGGTACAGCATGTTCTCAGTTCTCTGAGAGTCAGGCAGTTTGAAAATGAAGAAACTTTAGTGGGGGAACATGCACACAGAAGGAAGATACTTGGTAGTTTCTAGGGACCAAGGCTACAGTAGAAGAGTAGAAGCAAGAACTCAAGTCTAGCATTGTCTTCAAAGTAGGAAAATACAACAAAGACGGTTTCTTTCTTAAGTCACAGGTCAAGAATTAGGCACCCAAGTCCGCATTTCTGAGAGCCACTAGGTAGAATCAGAGAATCGTTTGGGTTGGAAAAGACCTTTAAGATCATCAGTTCCAACTGTTAAGGTACAGCAGTTCAGGAAACAAAGCTACATTAATTGCACAAGCAGGAACCTGTTCCTAAACCAAGTCTGAAACTGTTGCCACCTGATCTCTCTCTCTCAGCATATAAATGAAAATTTAGTATTTATCTCACAGAAATATTATTTAAGCTTTTAAAGCAATGTTTTTAAGTTTTGTGAACTACAAACTACATCTCTTAAGTCTATGTGCAGCCTTACCATCTACTGCAATGCTCTCTGCATTTATTTACATAAAATTAAAGGCCTGTTTACTGAGCAGAAAGGGTTTGTACGGGTATGTTGCTGAACCCCTGAGAACCAAAAGGATACTAGCCTTATCTCATCTCTGAACAGTACCTCCAGCAGCTCTCAAAAACAGCCTTTAAAAAGTGAACCTTAATAAGTTTTACACTCCTCCCCACAAGTATTCAGCTGGCAAAAACTTTCAGTACTCATCTGGTAGCACAGTTCCATAATGCCCAAACTTTTCAGAACTACCCAAACACAAGGCACAGGTTGTGTAGCAGGGAAAAACTGTAACAGAAGATATGTATAAGCATACTGCATCAATGCTGTGAAATTTGCTGGAACTCAATTTCATCTGCTTCTTTTAAGACAACATAGGTTTTTTTATGTTAATCTCCTGCCCAATAGGAAGCACCCAGTGGAAAACACTGAAGGAATGCTATTGAGCTACCTTGAAACCCTGCCATTATTTGTAGTCAAGGGAAGTTTATCTTCCTCCTCAAGATGATCACGACACCAGTAGAGAAAGTGCAGACACAATACAAAAAAAAAAAAATATTAAAAAAAACCCCAAGCAAACAAATAAAAAAATATAGAAAGAAAGTCAAGGCTAATTTGTGAACATGTTAATTAAATGTGGCTGTAATAGTAATTCTGTTTTCCTCTAACACTTCTATGATTAGCGATTGCTGGGCAAATTCATGTTGGAATTATGCATAATGATCATAGAGCAAAAATTTCCCCTATGCTGAAGACCAGGAAAGAATACAATCTGTGTTAAGGTAGTATAAATGTAACGTAATGACACCAAGTTTAATGCTCACTCCTAAATCGTCTCTCAAAAAACACCCTCCTAAGCTCTCTACAGGGTGCTGTTTGCAGAGCTATCTGTCAGAAACATTAAGCTGCAGCTCCTCTATAAGATCTGGATCTTTTCTGGGTGGCAGATTGTCTTGCAGGCAGGGAAAATGGAGGCAAAATAATAAAAGTCAACTAAGTCACATTTTTTCTTGTAAAAATTCATGGAGTGGATTCTAGCTTGTTACCGTTAAAGCAGTGCACACCACACAAACGGCATATATTCCCACATCACCACCTCTGAGACTTATATGAAACCTGGAAGAGATGGGAGACTTCTGTATTATGAAGTTCACCAAGTTTATTGAAATTTCATTAGATACAGCAATACAAGAAGTCTCCTGATGACCTATACTTTCCCAGCTAGACTGCCAAACTGCTGAAAGCTCACACAGAAATATTTAAAACATTATACTTGGGGAGAAAGAATTTCCCACTGAAGGAGGGAGAGGACTTTTTCTTTCCTTAAACAAGATCCCAAGCAGGGCGATGCGCACACAGCCGACCACATTGCAGGATGAGCATTCTAGTGGATGCAAGCTCGCTCGAACAGTCAACAAAGTAGAAAAGCAAAAAGTGAAGCTGCACTAGGCTTCCCAGAGAGATTAACTTCCTGTTTACTTGTTGCAGGACTATCTATCTGAACAACAATCTCATACTTGCTAAGAGATTATGTTCTTGAATTACACAAAAGTGGATCAGGATGGTGTTACCAGCATACATTGTGTAAGTAACTAAATAAGGTTCTTAAGACTTTCATTTGGGTTAATAAGCATGACTGCAGATGAAGTATTATTTAAATGAATTCTGGGAATCAAACAACTTGACTATTCTTAAATCTAATGTTTAGTTTTAACTGCTGATTTTAGAATATGCCCCATAAAATCCTCGTGTTCTTGAAAGCATAGCTTTACTGTACCCAAATGATAGGACCTAAGAGATTTGCATGCATTCCTCACCAGCTTGATAAATCCATCATAAATTTCTCCTTGCACTAAACTGACATGAGTTGGTTAAGCAATTACACATATAGGAATACAAGAAAAAATTTTTATGCTTCTGTCCAAGTGTAGTCACTAAAATGAATGTTTACAGAAGCATATGAGTTCCAAAGTGATGGCCAGAAGAGATCATTATGACTGACCCGTCTTCCTATGCAACACAGGCTTTCCTCTGACTGCTAAAGACTATGACTTGTGTAAGTAAAGCACATTTTAAAACTCTTGAGTTCAATTTTTTTTTTCAGTGATACAGCATGAGTCTCACATAAAATAAATCAAAACGAAATAAAATAAAATTTTAACAATGTCCACTCTTTAATGACATCTACGATGCATTGGTACTTTGCAACAATGAACTAACAAGGTACTAAGTGAGGTTATTGCTGATCTCATCTGGAAAAAAGATTTAAAATGTAATTTTTATCTTCAACTCTCAATTGTCCAGCCATTTGGAGGGAAGTTACCTATCACAACACCATATTTTTTTGTCCCATTTTGGTTTGGTTCCTCTCTTTGAGGGCAACAGAGAAGGGGAAACATAAAAGGATATATCAGAAATGGCTATAACTCAGCAGACCTAGTTCCAACAGGCTGGCAGGCTGTGACCAAAGTTTCCGTATGATGCAAATTTCAGAAGGACTGCTAATTAGAGACATGCTGATGTATCCTGTACTAAAGCTGCTGCTGTATAAAGTCAGAAATTCTATGCTTAATTGGACACAACAGTGACATTTTTTTCTGCTGTTCATAAAAATGAGCTCAGTCAAATCACTCAGCATCTTTAAAAAAAAACCAGCTTAAAATGCATTTTTCTTTTGACCAAATTATTATTTTCATTAGCTGGTTATACTGTAAGCATGCCTAAAGCATGCATTTTCTTCTCTACTAATAAGTAGTGTACCTTTTCTCCTGTGTCACCCTTCGGTCCATTTTCTCCAGCATCACCCTATAATTAAAATACACATTATATTTTAATTATTTTATGTAAGCACACAGCATGCAGAGAAGAGTCAGCATTCCAACATCATTAGCAAGCTAATTTTGTTAATCAGGTAGTCAATCTCCCTATGATATGATCAGGAAGCATGGTTTATGTAGCTGTTATGTCTTAACACAGTCTTCACTATAACTGTAATCCCTTTCACAGGTCCTCCAAAAAACCCACAAGCTATCAAATAACTATCTTCCTGTTGGTGTAGTCTACAGACTTCCCCAGTCCTCTGTGGTTTAGCAATGAAGGAATGATTTCATGGTGATTCAGCATTTTGAAATTACAAGTAAGTATGGGGTTTTTTCCAACACAGAGACATTTCCTAAATGCATCTAATCAAATTCAGGTGACAGTTACACAATTCCAATACCTTTTATTAGATTCTCACGTAACTTATGGCATATACTCTCTGAGTCTGAAGTACTTCATGAATGACTGACAAACTAGAAAAACCTCACTGAATGCCACTCCTCCAAGGAGCCACCAAAATCACTGTTATCGCTACATAAATTCTATGCATTGTTTATTGTTAAAAAAAGTGATGTTCAGATAACACTTTTTCATGGCTAGGTGGACATTTTCTACTTTAAAAACGACTTTGTAAAGAAAAATTTCAAAAGATTTATCTACAAAAAGACCCAATTTCCATTTATAGTCACATAGCCATATAGTTAAGTACAGACTACTCCAAAAAGTCTTTGTTATAGATGAGACTACAGGACAAAAATTTCTGTGGGACTTGAGGTTCATTGAAGTGTGAGAAATATTTGAAAAGCCAAAATTATTGATAAATGTTGAGTCTAAGTAGGCTAAAAAACATTCTAGTAGGTCTTGGTCAGCTAACCAATAGTAGCATTCAAATAACAATATTTATTCAGTATCTGTCATATTGCTCTGAAAATCTTAATGTAAAATTCCATTCAGAGGACTTCTTATAACAGAGACCATTTTTTATATCACAATCACTGACACAATGGGAACTAGCTAACAATCTAGCAGAACTTTAATTAAGGGCTTGATGAAACATGGAAACATGAAACAGTAACTGTTATGAATGTCATTCCAAGTTAATTCGACATGAGGTTATTTATAATTACATTTTTTAGGAAAAGACAAAGGATGACTATGGAAAAATATAATGATTTTAAGTAATAGAAACTCAGTATATGTTAAAATGTATAGTTAATCCTTTTGTGCCTGAAGACAAAGGATTATTGAAGTTCTTCAAATATAATTTTAACCAAAGTAATGATTTCATGAAAAGAGATTCCCAGTTACATATTTCTACATGTGGGGTATATACTTTCAAGATTCTTTTGGATTATTTTTATGATGTGCTTTTCAAAATGTGAAATGAATTGCCTTTGCAAAGCATGCTTCCAACTGCTGTTACATGGATTTATACAGATCTGGAAGTGAAATTCAATTGCAGCTGCAAAGACATGGATAAACATTTCTCAAGAACACATTGCACTGAATACAAGCAACTTACTTTTTAAAAATTTGTCTCAGTGTACTTGTAGAAGATCAGGCTGTGTACAGATTCCTACTCAAAATAAGGCTTACACCATTACTCAAACTGCACTTGTGCAGATGCAGAAGCTTGACTCTCAGTGTGTGCTCTCACATGGGTGCTCCTACTGGCCACACTCCCTGGAAGAGCAGGATTACACCCATGTTTTGCAGTGTGGAGCTTGTTCTGCCCCCTTGTCTTGTCTTGGCATGACTGTGGACATCAGAGAAGTAACTCCTTGCTAACTCACTGCAAGTCAGAGCCCTGTTAGCATGTCATTTGTGCTGCCGGTACCTCTCCAGACAGTCTATAGCCTAAGAGCATTGGGGCAGATTCCCTTGCTCTTGCTTAAACTGATCCAAGCAAGAATGGAGGACTCTACTTTTGGTATGCGGAGAGCTGGTTACCCATATATCCTTTGGAGTCTATATAGTTATCACTCTGTTACCTAATTGCTTTACTCTGCCCAGGTGACAGAGCATCGAAACCAAGTTAAGAGATATGTGTGGATCTCTCATTTATTCAGACAGGCTCATCTTTTTCTGAGACTAATTGCAGTTAGGATTAGTTGCACATTTGCTCAACTGTGCAGCCTTTAACACATGACCACTGCTCTCTATGGCTAATCCCACTGCAGCAATCACAGATCAGTAACTTCCATTAGCAGGTATTATTTGACACTTGTAAAGGCTGCACAATGCTGCACAAGTTCTAGGTAGTAGCTGTATTTATTTCTTTTTAAACTCTGGATCAGTGCACTGGCAGTTCTCCAAAACAGAACCACCACAAAGGAAGAGAAACATGTCTCACCTTTTCTCCTCTTTCTCCAGGGTCACCCTGATGAAAATAATTGGAGCAAAGAAATTGTAAGTTACTAGCACAAGCAAAAAATCAAAGTGTTAGTATGACTATCATTAGTATGTCAATTACTAACAATTATGTCCCAACTGATGACATTGTCTCAGATGATAAAATCCAACAAGAAACTCTTCAATAAAAAATAAAATATGTAAATTTAATAGAACTCAACAGACAATAAATCTTCAATGTAATTTTAAAAGCTTAAAGATTTGCATGTAAGGACTTTTTGCCCCCATTTTGTCCTAGATTAAACTCTGACAAACAGGCATATGTCTTTGTGAAGTGGCCTGCCAGGACCTAGGCGACTCCTACATGTGGTTCTCCTTATTTTGGGAATGAACAAAGGAAAAATCCAAAGGCTGAATGTGAGGGAAAAGGCTTATAATTCTCTTAATGGCCCAGAAGGCTCCTCAGGAGAGACAAAAATCCTTAAGTGTCTTGAACTAGTTCATAACTGATTCAGAGCAAAGAGCCTTCAGTGCTCCTTACGTTCTCTGTAACAAAAAGATGGCTTATAGACATTATTTTTCAAAATTATAACTTCCTTGAGATTTGCCTCAATGGCAAAATGCACTTCTGCACACCAGGCTGACCCTGACAACTCATGTCTGCATTTCTGGCTCTGAACTGCACTCTGGCTCATCTTTGTCCCTCCTGATGGCTGGCAGTCGCTAGGCAACTCAAAGACTACAGCTGTGAATACAAATTAAGCATCAACTGCTATAATTTGGCTTCTTCTGTATACAAATTAAGAAAAGGTCATGCTCCCAAATGGTTTGTTTTCATTCCTGATGGACAAGCAGCCAGTCAGTAAATGTAAAGAGCCTGCCCTGTGTGTCTGTCAGCAGAAGCGTGATGCACAGAATCAGCTGAGGAGCACATGTGCACCAAAGACGCACGCTCACAGCTGATGGGATTAGAATTTAGCATTACCCGTTCCAAGAGGCCCACAGATCCCATCATCTCGGACATGGCAAGCTTTCTTTTAAATGCAGTTATCATAAGCTTTATGTTCTATTTCTCTTGTTCAATATTAAAACAGCAGAATAAATTATTTAACAATAAAATAAGTGCAAAGAGAAAATCTGATGTAACAAATACAGGCAGAGACATGCTCCTAATGAGGCTAGTTGCTAACTTCCATAATAGCAGGATCAGCCCTCAAAGACTTAACCCTGCCATTCGTCAAAGAATTGACCACAGTAGTTCTTGAAAAGAAGCCTGAAACACATTGTAAGGAGCATAAACAAAGCCTTTCTAAAAAGGTCCCCAAATTCCCAAACACTTGCAGGCATATTGCATTCACTTGGCAGTGGATGCATACGCGTCAGTGCCACTGACTGGAATTACACATGCACAGCAGAAGAATATGCTTCTTTACGGTGAAATGTGTAAAGCCTCTTACAGCACTGGTCACTGGAGGGGGCAGATCATTAAAAGCCAGTCAGAATATAAACTCAAGTTGGAAAGCATGACGGTCATCTGTACAAGCACTCACGTAGCGTGTGCTTCTGGTTTTAATCTGTTTTCAATACCAACCTTAAGTCCTGTTGCTCCCTTCTCCCCGGCTATGCCAGGCAAACCAGGTTCACCCTAAAGGCAAAGAAAACAAAAGGTGGGGTTCAGAAAGACGCAATGAAGTACATTAACAACACTTCACCTACTGTCTCATATTGGGTAAGCAATGATAAAACTTTAAAGGATTCTGTGAATAGGTACTCCACAGTTGGGCACTAAAATGCCTTATTTCATCAGGCAGGGTGGATTAACTCTAATTAACTCCTGTATAGATAAGAAATAATTCCACCGAAGATGATGGAAATACACAGGTGTCAAACTAAACAGAAAATAGAATTGTGACTTCTGATTTTGAAAAGCTGGCCAATTAACCTTAAGAGCATAGTCTACCCAGCAAGACTGCCAATGATTTCCTCTTCTCTACAACTTAGAAATACTGCAAGAAAGGCTTATCTTAAATGATTTTGACATTTGTGCTTCTGGTCTCATGTGGAAGGCAGATAATGAAGAAAAATGAGAAGGAGCCATTCCAGAAATGGAAGAGTTTGGAAGAATAAGCAGCTTTTTAATTTTTTACATATAACTCACTCATCCATCTTTCATACTCTTATACCACTGGCTGGAAAGTAGATTAAAAAGATTTAAAAATTTTCAGCATTACATCAATGATCCAAATTTTGGGTATGTTTAATGGATAGTATATATATTCTTCCACAGTTCAAGGAGTAATAAATAATTTTCATAAGTCAATCAACAAATAACAATTATTTACAAACCTCTTTTCTTCCCCCAAATTTAAAAAAAAAAAACCCAATCAAACAAAAAAACCCCCTGAACCCTAAACAAACCCTTAAAGACATTACCTAGTGTTTATTTCCCAGATTTATGGAAAAAACACATACATTATTTATTTTAGGTAAAATGGTAAAGCAATGGCTAGACTTTATTGTAAAACAACTAGGGGTGATGGCTAATGATGTAAAACCTTCTGCAGAACCATGCCCCAATTTCACAATACCTGTCTTCTTTGGTAACCCTCCTGTACAAAACTGCATTGCACTTCTGGGATGGCAAAGCACATCAAATAACATCCAAAAAAAGATTTGAAGAAGCCTACAGTTAGGTTCTTCTATAAGCCCTTTGCTATGTAGATGTATAAAAATGTGTAAAGAAGTTAAATACAATAGCTAACATAACAATCAAATTAGAAACAGTAATTCACATCAGGAACTCAGTGGAAATTTTTCATACAGTATTCAAACTTAGTAGACATGATGAACCAACCCTCTACTCAAAAGTTACAGAGGAGATAAGACTTGTTCCAAATGCAACAACGTATCTTCAAATTCTCCATAAAAGCCTTCCATTAAGAAAGGATTTTTTTCTTTCTCACTTCCACAGTCACATTTTAATCATAGATGTATATAAGCTCTGATTCTCCATGAAAGCAGGCTTCATTCCATTTCTAAATTAGGTAACAGGCTCATCAATTACATTTCAGTTTCTTCAAGAGCTGGACTATTTCAAAATATAAACCAAAACCATCGAGGTTCTAGCGAAACTCTAGTGAGGTATTTTCCAAGGCAGAGAAAAAGTGTTAGGTACCATTAAAATCACAGGGAATTAAATAGCTGTTTGAGTCAGCCCTTTTTCAAGGCTCCTTTGTACTACAGTAGACTTAAGGCTGATTTTAGTAGCACAGGCATTCGATATGTGAGTGGTCAGGATTTGAAGCTGTTGGAGATTAGGCCTAAGTGTCCTAAAGGATTGACCTAAAAGGCACTTGAAGAAAACTGCCAGTTGACAAAATGAAGCAGAAGGGACCAATGAATATGCACTTGTTTCTCCTTATCCCCATACCCTAAACAAGTTTGTGTCTGTCCCTTTCATTTTAAAACAGCTGCTGTCGGCTGACACTTTCAAGGGCTTAAATCTCTATTCAAAGGGTTGAAGTCCCAACTTTGCACTTTCCTCCCAGGTTTACATGTCAGTGCTGTGAATGCAGAAAGCTACTACTGTGACAAAAAGGAGACTGCAAAAAAATGGGACAAAAGAATTATCTTACTTTCTTTGAAAAAAAGTGAAAACCTTAGGCTGCCACCTAGTCGTAATAAATCCCTATTCATATCAGCAGTCTCATTTCTGACCTATATGTGGCTTTCCTATGGCCAACACTACACTTCTGGCACTGAAAGTACTAGTCAGAGGCATTATCACAGCAGAAATTAGCTCTGGGAATGGGAAAGATTGACGGCAAACCTAGAATGATAGCACAGAAATGACCTTGTGGCTTTATGCTTTTGAAGTGATTATCCTCCTGTTCCTAATGGCCAGAAAAACAGGGGCTAAAATAATTTTCTGACATATCTACAATATTGCTTTTACTGTTTTAGAACCCTATTTTCTTGTCCATACAAGGAATCAGGGAGCAATAAGGTGAAACAAAAACATACACTACATAAACTACTCTATATTCTACCCCTGGTGAACATGCCCAGTGCACAGCAAAACGAGCTTTGTGCCAGGGAGCCTCCCTTTATCACACTGCATCTCTTGCAGGCATGACAGAGTCTGGTTTTATGTGCAGATATTCTAACAATTCCACTAAAGCTTAACATAAAAAAAACAAACAACCAAAAAAAAAAAAAATCAAACCACAAAAATTACCCCCTCACCCCCAAAACCAAACCCCCAAATGAGCAAAGCCTTGACAGACCTCTGATCAGTTAGGAAATTACAAAAGTAGCTATGAAGCAAAACAGAAGTTAACATTTTGAAGGAGAGTAGATTGATGGCTCTTCCCTTGCTATACACTAAAATACTGTGCTATTTTAGGAGTATTGGTCCCAAAAGACGATCTTGATTCTTGGCATGAAAATAGTTTAAAATACTTCTGTTAGGAAGTATAGTTAATTACTTTCCTTCCACTTATTTACTTTTCTTTATTTATTAATCAAAGCGTATATTAAAACTGGAGTGCAAAATGCTGTATGTTTCAGCCCTACAGGTTAGTGTTCTGGAGATGAACAAAAAGTATAGCTACCCTTTAAAAGGCTGAAGACAGTTACACTGCTGTTTCAAGTAGTGATGCATGCAAGGGAAAGCTAGACATTCAACCATGTCATCTGATGCAATAATTTCAATCAGACTGCTTTTCAACTTGGTAAAATGAAAGAAGCTATAAAACTAGATCCTTAATCTCACATATTTTTTACATTCACCAGGCCATGGCTAATGTCTTTCCTGACTCATATTGCAGTCTCTCTTTAATAGCAGTGACAGCAAAGGTGTTTGGCAGCAGAAGCAATTGTCTTCTGCACATCATCTAGCTTTAAAATCGAGGCAGCATTTTTTTTTCTTTTCACAGAATCACAGCATGGTTGAGGTTGAAAGGCACCTCTGGAGATCATCTGCTTAAGCAGGGTCACCTGCAGCAGGCTGCCTAGGACCATGCACAGATGGCTTTTAAGTGTCTCCAAGGATGGAGACTCTACAGTCTCCCTGGGCAACCTGTGCCAGTGCTCAGTCACCCTCACAGTAAAGTGTTTCTTGATGTTCAGAGGGAACCTCCTGTGTTTCAGTTTGTGCCCATTGCCTCTGGTCCTGTCACTGGGCACAACTGAAAGGTGCTTGGCCCATCCTCTTTGCACCTTCCCTTCAGTTGTTGAGATTCCCCCTGAGCCTTCTCTTCTCTAGGCTGAACAGCCTCATCTCTCTCAGACTTTCCTCATAGGAGAGATGCTCCAGTCCCTTACCCATCTTCGAGGGCCTTTGTTGGACTCTCTCCAGTATGCCCATGTCTCTCTTGTACTGAGGAGCCCACAACCAGACACAATACTCCAAATGTGGCCTCACCAGTGTTTCTTTCCACTTAAAGAGTAACTTTGTCTACAGTACATCTGATTTTATCTCAGAGCTTGCATTTCTGCAGTCATGAAGTCCTGAGAAATCATCACTCAGGGACTGAGGGACTGGAATCACTACAACACAACATGTTCTAAAACTTTCTGGTGCCTATGTAAAATGCAACCCATGATCCCAATTAAAATTATAATGAGGGTCATGCTGCACCCTCACTCAAGAAAAAGATGCAAGGCTCAGAGAAATTATGTGAAGCCACCCTCAGAGTATCCCCTTTGAACTTTCCCTGAAAGGGATGGACTGCAGGGAAGATGCTGTGGGGAGGTAGGAAGTGTCTCAGTACTCAGTTTAAAGGAATTGTAACTAGCGCTTTCTGCCCCTCTCCTGCATACTTATCTCAGCTAGACCATACCACAGAAGCTGTGCAATGAACATCATGTGGGACAGCCATGATGTACCATAACAAAAATCAATTCTCCCTACTGACATTGAGACGGGCTATGATTTCCACCTACTGCCTCAGCAACGTGGGGCTTAACTGACACCATGACTGACAGAGAAATAGTCTAGCGGGATGCTGTGGTACCAGCACCATCTTATAGGCATATACTGTCTACCACGGTTTTGCTGTACTTGTAAAACCAGTAACAGAACTACAAGATGCACCAATGTCATGCCCTAAACTGGTAAATCTACAAATATTGCACCAGTAATACTCTTCAGGTAGCCTTTAATTTCTGTTTCATATAAAGTTGTTTTCTCTTGCCTTTGAGCAACTGGACCAACCCCAGAAGGACTCTGTTTTCATGACATGACCCACTACATAAATAGACTATAAAATATTAGAAAATGCTAGAAAAGCTGCCTTTTCCTAATTTTCTTGTAAAAACTATGTAGTACTAGAAGGTAATTCTCTAGACTCTTGTCTACTACAGAAAAGGACACTGCCACTAGAAACTTTGTAAGTACTTAAGTCCCCAGTTAGTCACCATCAGCATCCAAATTTATTCAGATCCAGTTTGCTGAATTCACAAATGGTCTCAGAATGGTAGAAATAAAAATTTCCAGCAAATGTGCTATTGTTCTTTCACTTACCCAAAATCACGCAGCTTAACTCAGCAGGAGCATAAATGTTCCAGTAATTTATTTGATGATTGCTTAGACAGAAGAATGCTGCAGACACAGTGGGATTTTTTTACTGTTGTTTATAAGCTATAGAGAAATTGCAGGGTCCCCATCAGTGGAATAATGATGGTACATTTTCAAACAGATCTGCTGCAATGTTATGTTTGTTGTCAATAACAGGAAAGTCTTTAACATGTTACAGCAGCTAACCTGTGGATGGGGAGGTGCCATTAACACCAATTAAGTTCCACATGCTAACCCCAAATGCCCTGATGAGAGGACAGGCAGTTCAGTTCCTCACAAGTAGTAGCACTCTAACAAACTTGAATTACTGTCACTACTGCAATGAATTGAAAGAAGACTGTTCCATCAGCAAACTGCAATGTCAAAGCATGACTGAACAAGTTATGTAGAAGATCACCATTAGCTATTCAAAACCTTCTGTTAATTTCCAGAACTGGCTTCAACAAAAATCTCTGAGACTCAGAAATGTTTGGATTTTTTTTCCAATTCATATCAATTACCAGGGCAAACAAAATGCCAACATGCCAAGAATACACCCAACCCAGCTATTCAGTTCAGGAGTTTCAGATAATTCAAAGAATAACCAGAAGGATGTTCCTTTGGACAACACACCAGAACACCTTGGTTCAAGTCCTGGCACTGTCAAGCCTATATTAACTATATAACTGTATTAACATTGATGGTCTGTCTCTGTCTTTCCTGAATTTGGGCAAAGAACATCCTTCAGCACCCTGCCCAATAAATAGGTGTAGTAATTTTCTCCAATACTCTCATGGTAGGGGCAGTCTTAATGCTTACACGGAAGTGAATCTGAAGTCGATGAGCACTCAGATGTGTAGAGCTCTGCTTGGGCTCTGCTGCTAATATGAGAAAAATCTGTCAATAGAAATTCATAAAACCTACTTCAGAACAGGTCTGAAAATGTATCACTCACTGGAGTCCATATCAAAGGAGTCAAGGCAGTTGAAAGCATGCTTCTCCTTACCAGAGTGCTCTATCCCCTGGAGGCATATACCTTCATATCCAGAATTAATCAGCTAAAAATAACGTGGCTGGAGGCCCCAGCTTCCCTTGTTTGTAACAGAAAACCAGCCTGGAGGTTGCTGTTCTGAAATAGGTTTGGTTTTGGTGAGATGTGTAATTCTCCATACCAGGTGGTTGATATCCACCTCGCCCTGAGAAGAAAGGCTGTCAGTATTGCTATGTTTTGCAGTCACTAGAATGTAATCAATTGTACGGATAAGGAAATAAAAGAGGCCCCCAACTCCAATCCAGTCTAGTTTTACTCTAAAATACATAAACGAGGACAGAAGGGAAAAAAGTGTTTTCATAGACATGTTACTGTGATTTCCATTTCAAACCAGGGTTGAATTACCTCCTTTCAACTTGCTTTTCACCCCCCTCAGAAATAACTTACAATTGTTTGTCTAATGACTGGAAATCTCTCCTGGCCCACTCACTGGCTGAAATTAAGTGGAAAGACTCTTCAACAAGACTCAGCTGGCCTGCAAACCTGTCTGAGAATTTGCGAACTACATTTAATGTTTCCTTCCTTTATACTTCTTTATTTGAAAAAATATTAGTACACACATACCCTTCCTCATTTCTCAAAAGAAATGTGATAATGCTACTTTCAAAATGTATCTCTACATAGTACAGTACATACTGATGGGGAAATACATGTAAAACTAGAGTACTAAGAAGCACGAAGAAAGCAGTAAGAAATGTGCACATCCAGATGCTAAGTCTACTGATAAGAAGGGAATTCCTCTGAGGTTTATCAAATTGCTATTGTCAAACTACTGAAACAATTTGAAATTAAGGGATCTATCCTGATCACACATTCTGTTCTCAATATACCCTTACAAAAAAACGAAAAATACCAAGTACTACAGAAGAAAAATTGTTCCATGGAATTATAGAGTGAGGACTTTACATACTCCAGACAAAATCCTGTTTAAAACAAAGAGAGTAAGTTGCACAGATTCCAGAAACTAGGTGCCTTCATGCCAAATGCAATCCTTACTTAGAGAACCTCCCCTTTTCTCCTTGTGTTGTTGCTGTCGTCACTGGGAGTCCTTATCAAATCACTACCACTTAACAAATACCAGAATACATATTCTATACTTGCATAGCTGAACTTTCCAAGAACCCCTTTATGGCCATTTCAACATGATTAATGTAGGGATCTGATATCCCTAGATCACTGCAACCTCATATCTCCATGCAGGTATAATCCTTTTTTGTACTATTTGAGCGCCTGAGGACTTCTGGCCAGGGATGAAGAAAGGGAAAGTTATCTCCCGTAGCATCTTGCTAGGAAGCAAACTGCTACAGGCAGCTTGCACAACAATCTGCAAAGGAAAGGGAGCACTCAGAAAGACTCTCTTTGCTATCTCAGAAGGCTTCTGTCTATTGAAGAACAACACTCTCTCTAGGTGCAGGTATTATTAGGCAGCACCTTTCCAGTTACCGTTCTCAACAAGATAAGCAGAGTGTGGCTACAGTTTCCCAAATGTAGGAACATAGAATGTAAATGCCCTTGCAAGACTACCTGTAATGTTTCATTGGATTTGGCCTAAAAGAAAAAAATGTGGGAATGATTTTGCTGCTACTCTTAAGACAAGAAAAATCTACTAGTTAACAGTCCTGGAAAAACATGTGGGTTGTGTAAAATTACACTTAGTCTAATATCCAGAGATTGTCTAAGAGAAGTGGTTCATATGTTAAGGGATTAGAAAATTGTTCTAAGTGCACTCAGAATTTATGATCTCATTCCCAGACCTATTGGTCAGACTTGTCAATCGTCTCCCATAACCCACTATTTCAATTAAAGAAGAGGTGAAGGGAAAGGAAAAGGAAAATTACAGAGACACATATAAGATGGAGATGACCTAACTCTGTATTATTCAACCACTTAAGGAGAGAGCAAAGCTAATTCACCGATGACATTCATCGGCTGAAAGACATTTCATCATCCAGATGAAGAAAGCATTCACACACACGCTTAATTTTAAGCAAGCACTTAACACTCACTGCCTTTTAAACTAAGAACAAATATTAACTTGGAACTTAGTGCACTGCACATGCTGCTGTTTGACAGAGCGAGCTCACTGATTAAAAGGCTACCCAGACAGTAAGGCTTTTATAAAGCCTTTTAACTACGTAACTTCTCAAAAGGGGATGACTTGCATCACACATTCGAGTCAAGTTCAACTATTCTGCAAATCAACATGAATCTGTATGAACAAAGCCAGGAGTGCCAGCAGCCAGCTCATAGTACAGTCCAACTCTTAAAATTACTACTCTGGTCTTCAACATCTTCTGTGTCACACTGTGCTGAGAATCTGTTTTTTCCACAGAAATTGGAAGAATGGACCTTTTGGTAGCAAAATGTTAGTATGGGAGTCCTAGGTTGCACAATACTTTCTAACTTTACATAAAAACTGCTTCAGTTTAACTTTATCACTACTTCCAAGCAAACAGAATTTGTTTTCTATTTATTAAAAGGGATATCAACATTCAACTTTCATCTGCTTAGTATTATAGGAAAATAATACATTTTCTGCTCATAAGGAAGTGCTTTTCTGTATGGTTTTTGTCTCGGTACCTAGACTTTAGTTTAGTAATTAATTTATTTTTTTCTTAGAGGTCAAAAGTAAAATAGTCCAGCTACACTAAAAATATGCTGACATCTTTATTAAAGTGGCAATAATTTAGGAATGTCTTCAAAGTTTTAGATGCCATAAATATTGAAATAAATCAAATAAACATAAAACCATAAATTGAAAACGTTAGGATCTGTTTTTAAAGCACATTTTAAAGTTGATGAACAGCATTAAAAATGTTTTTGCATTTTTCCTTAATCAAAGGCAATTGCATATTTCTTTTCTTCCCCATGAAACATGACTGCAGGTAAGTCTATGTTGTCTCCTAAAAACAGACTTACAACAACCTTGCCAATACGGCTTAAAAAAAATTCCACATCTCCCCAAATGACACTTTAATAATCAGATAAGTTTTGAACATCTGACTTATTTCATCAACATCCATTTTTTGTGCTCATCTGAGTGAAGATTTCTGGCTAGAGTTTGTATGATGATGCTAATAAAAGTAACGCTGTTGGATAAAATATGAATCATCAGTTCTATTCAATGTGGTTTGCAACTTGACTCTGTCCAGTCTTCTTACGTCTTCCTGCAGATCTAAAGAAAATCATGCAACAAAGTGTGCCTTTACTGGCTTTTCACTCATACTTTGGTCACAGAAATTACTTGAATTATGTACAGCAACAGCATCTGTGTTGCCAAGTACTGTCTACTATTCACGTTGCCACTGAATGCAGCTATCAAACATGAAGGAAAAAATCTCAGGTCTTAATGCAAATTTGCTTCATAATATTTTCTTATCATTTCTTGTGTGCTATATATAGCTAATTCTAAATATCTTTTCTCTTGTTGTTCCACAGTAGTCATAATACTCTGATTATTTTAAAAATAGGTTCATAGCACTATCAGTATCGCTAAAGCGAAATAACTTATTATTACATCATTTCTTATTACCACTGTCAAAACACAGGTCTAATACGGTGTATTATGCTATTAGAAACAATATATCCTTTTTGTTAGGAAATAGGAAGTAAAATTAAATTATCTGAAACATCTTGGCATTTTTATTCCTAGGGCTTTTGAGGAGGGAGGCAGAAGAAGGGATTGTATAATATGATCTTTATACCCTACCATCTATTGCTGCTTAAATGCAGTGAACAACCTATATCATACATTTTCCTTTTGGTATTCCCTGCAAGTGTGTTTGAAGTTCACTAGGAATGTTAGTGCTTGTGAGAACAACAGATGGATAATACTGTTTACAGTCAGGGAGTGATATTATTTAAACTTCACCACCCAGATTTGCCAACAAACCTTAGCAATGCTGTGAAACAGCCCTGCTGCTTTACTGCGACCCCACCTTATGAAGGGCTGTTCTGAACGAGTTAGCTATGGTGATGGCACTGAAAGATTACACTGACTTGCCCGAGTTAGCATTTCCTTCCAGTTGTGTTCAAGAACAAGTTGTCCCCAACTTCAATTTCACATTAATCTCCACCTGTGTTTCCAGTCCCTTTTTATTCTCTATTTGTAGGTTGCATTAACAATGTATTGGCACTGTATAAATACCCAATATCAACGTAAGCATTTGTAACAAGGGACTGAGTTAACAAAAAGTAAAAAAAAATCTGAGAAAAACTTAGTTTGTAATATATATACTGTCTGTAATGATAGTTTGTAATAACTATTCTGTCTAAAGTTACTAACCCCTAATACACATTTCTCTCTGGAACCTATCAGTCATCATCAAATCTGAACATTAGACTCACAGCTTAATTAATTACATTTGCTGCCTGTTCAAGTAAAACTAGAAAAAATTACTTCAGAGCACAAACCAGATTGTACGGTCTCTTCCATGAAGCCAATTTGAAAACACAGCTCTGGCTGTAAGGTAGCGTATTGCTCATGTGAACAATCCCTAAGTAGCTTTAATCAACTACATAAGCAATGGCAGTGCTGACAAATTCAGTGAACTCACCACTTGTCCGTCTCTCCCTGGAACACCAGGCACTCCAACAGAACCCTGGTGGGAAACAGACGTCGATGTTTAGCAAATTAAACACATCATGAAACCTTTCATCTCTTAATACAGTACTTAGAAATGATGGCGAGTGCTTGCTTATTGTAACTGCAATAAATTTTTCAGAACCTAATTTTTATCCGAGCTCAGCTCTCTTTTCAGTTTACTTTTTATACTAACTAGACATGTTCTTATGGTGTACATTTTAATGACTGTCCGACTGTATGGCCTCTTCCAGAAAAAAGCTTCAAGCTGATGGTTGCATTGTAATGTTGTTCACAAGAAGTGTAATAATTAAAACACAATTCCATTTAATGCTCTTGATAAACTTTGAGACTGATCCTACACAATCGAACGTAGTACCTGAACAAAACCATTAATGCTTTACAGGGGATGCTTCAAGCTCAGTAACTGGTAGCGCCAATCTATTTTAAGGCTTTTAAGAGAAAATCTGCAACAATTCAGCCTGACGGTGCAAATTACAGATTCCCTTTCGAATTGCATCAGTATTACTGCAATCAACATTTAAAAGCCAAAACAGGCCAAACACAAGGAGCAGACAAAGAAGGAAAACAAAATATCAGCATTGACTTGTGACATCGGAGGGATCTTTTTGCAAAGTTCTTACGCAATAAGTTTCTGCAGGATGGACAATGTTTTTTGAAGGAACTTGTGTGACTGTTGATATGGATGTTCAGTGGAAACCCAAGGTATGAAGAAAGCAGGAAAACTGCATGGGCTTACACAGTGTTCTCCTCTTTTTATATAAGAATGGTGTTATTCAGCAAGGAAACTGAAAACATTATTTTTATTTTTCGTTTAAAAACACCTTAATAGGATACAAAAACATGATAGCTATTCAAAAGGCTGGCACACTAAAAAGAGGCCAGGGGACTGGTAAAGACAGAGGCTTTGTCAACAGTGAAATGTGCAGTTTCCCAAGACCCCTAAAACAAATTAGCAACCTGTGAATCCCTTCATGCCCTGCTGTCTCTGCATCCCAAGAATCAGTGCATGACATTTCCCCCTCTATTCATATTGGTTAGAGGTTTCACTAGAAATGGTTTTGTCAAAGGACACCAACACCCAAAGGGAATGCACCCAAAATGGATGCACATGTTTGTCAGTGAATAGAGTTGAGAAATCCTGTGAAACAAGAAAAGGAAGCAACCCATGAGGGCCTCAAAAAATCTCCAACATTTGAATGCCCAGGAGGCTCCAGCTCATGGCAGAGCTGCAAGTCAGTAAGAAATAATACCCTGGCATCCCAGCATTTCTCCATGACCCAGAATGCTCTCCCCTTACTCCCAAAGCTTCCACTTGTATTCCTGTTGTCTCGTTTTGCTGGATGCATGGTCATGACTGCCAGCCACTGCAAAGGGCCCTAGTGAATATTTTCACATCTTTGTATAATTTTTCCAGAAAACTACAAGACAAAGGTCAGGAGGGAATTAAATCATCAGCTTCAATAAACTATCTTATTCGTAACTTTTCCTCCACTCAGTGACAGTTTTTGATAGCTGCTGATTTTTCTTATGAGACATAGGATATTAGAAAGTGTAAATAAACCTGATTCTACCATGCCAAGTAAAGTTTGGCAAGGGTTGGAAGGGAACTCTGGAGATCATCCAGTCCAACCCCCCCTGCTAAAGCAGGTTCACCCAGAACAGGTTGCACAGGACATCATCCAGGTGGGCTTTGAATATCTCCAAAAAAGGAGATTCTGCAACCCCCCTGGACAGCCTGTAAGTATGCAAAAGCTCATCAGCACATGGGCTTTGCTAATGCTGTACGTGTAAAACACTGTCCTCCCTGAGTCTTAGGGTATAGTTTTATAATGGCAACTTAGACATCAGTACAGCTTTACAGTGTCACATTCCTGCATTGCCAAACATGAATGGTAGTCCTCTCCTTCAGCCTGCAAACCCTTTACAGCTCACAGCTGACAAAATTCCACCAATTTACATGCTTTGGGATTACCTTTTTACATATCAGCAGGTTTTTCTTTCTTTTGTTCAAAAAGATGCAAGCAAACATTCACTTTAAAGAATATTAAGTCAGAAGAAAAAAAACAGAGGTGGCATCCTACTCACATATGTTAATACTACATATGCCTTTCCTCTTTCTTTTTTTCTTTATACAAAATAACCATGTTTTATTAAATATCTCCCATACAACTTTTTAATCTTCTGAAATCAGCTAGAAAATTACTTGCCTTGGTGGTGTGTGGGTGAGATGCTGGAAACGTGCCACTTATTAGCTGTTATTGCTGATATATCTAGGAGTGTTTTAATGGTGTAATTCCATAAATCCTAAGCTCACTCCATCAAACTGAGGCAGTCAGCTTTCATGAGCGTAAATAACACTGAAAGCATTCCCAGGAAGTCAGGTCTCGGGTTACAGACGGAACAGGAAGACACCAGCAGACCACCTGAACACTGCCAACCGAGCACCATTTATCAGCAACACCTATGTCCTTTGTTTCTGCTGCTCAATTTTTTAGTCATATGGCACTGATCTACTTGAGTAAGGACATGCATTTAATCAGAAACTCTATCTCCCCACCTTTCACAATGTTGTAACTTTGGTTTCCTAGTCGTACCGGCCCATGAATAAGAAAATCATAGTGACCTTTTCACCTGCAAGTTAAGCAGACAGATTGAAAACAGTCTGTTCCGCATTGCTTGAACTTCCTATGATGGGGGAAATGAGAAATATGATGTCTCGCATTATATGGCTGCATTTTGCAAAAACAAAATTCAGAGCCTAAACTAACTGAGGTGTACAGTAGCTGATTCCATTCACCTTTTCTGCTCGCAGTTTGGCACCAGGAGGAATAATCACTTTCACAGTATTGTTGTTTATACTATACCTTTTGTCCCGGAGGCCCCTGAGGTCCCTGCAAAGGGAAAACAATTCAATTAACATCATAACTCCAGCCAATTTAAACTGAAATGGTCAATTAAAACTGTCTTATTGTGTAAGCATTCTGATACTGGACTGAAACCAGCTGATGTTTTATACATCAAGGAAAAGTAAAACTTTATGCTCAAAATGCACAATGGATCTTTTCTCTTCTCTTTTGGAACTGATCTAACTATTAACTGGAAGACTCAAATTTTCCCTCTTTCTAATCTTTTCTCTTCCAACCCATCTGTTTCTTTTAATACTGACAAATCCGTCAGCATTAAGATGACTGTGGTTTTTTCTTTTTCTGATACCAGCTAAGAGCCAGTTGTGTGTCCACAGTAATATATCTGCTCGGCAGCATAAAACCAAGGTTTATGCAAACAAGTATTTTTAAGATAGAGAGAAGCATAAACCTCAAAATCGTCTCACCTTCTAGGTATCAGCATACATGACTATGTTTTACCCAACACGTGATCTGTACCATCATTTGCAGGTTAAGAGAAAAGTCATTAAGCATTAACTTCAGAAAGCATTAAGAATGCTCTTGGGAAGTAAGGAATCACCATTTTGTCCCTATGACCTGAGAAGGCAGGAAGAGACATCTCAATTCAGGAAAGCTTAACTGCTTAATGTCATACAGGAGTCAAAGTCTCATTGATATTAATAGGACCCATTTCTCATCTGGTGTCTCTGAAGTACCCAGGTGGTTTATCGCCACAGCAGAGAGGGAGGCAGCAGGGAAATAGATCAGCCGACCATGTCTTTGACATTTTGACAGTGTGTTGTGGTAACGAGCCAGACCATGTCCACCATAGTTCTTAACGCACTCTTTTTCCCATGTTCCTCCTATGGGTGCTGGTGATAGATCAAGTCCATGAGAGTGCAAAACAAAAAGCCAAAACTGGAGAATCCAAATCCTTCTGATGTGTGAAAGAATAAAAGAAGACTTGATTGATATCAGAACTGCAATAATTCAGAAATTCATCTTGAACAAAAGGATTGCTGCTTCATAATGCAGGGCAAATTTTATTTTTAAAGTAGTGTGAAGTTAGGCAGAGTCTTCCACTGTGGATAGGTGCAAGGCTCGTTGGAATGTCGCTCTGATGCAAATTTAAACTGCTAACATGGAAAAGCTGCACTGGTGGTAATTCTGGTCCTGTATCCACTGATGTGGATGAAAACCTTGCAGTTTTGAATGTGGAGTATACATCTAAGGTTGGGCATCAAACCTTGCAAAAGGTTTGCATAGATCATTGTTGCTTCTTGAACCTTTTGCCTGACTGCTTCAGCAGAACTAGCGTTCTGTAAGCATCCCCTTTTGACTATAGGGATGGATTTTGGTAACAGAAAGCCACCTGTGAGGTGCAGGGTGACATGTTTACTCCCCTGTCTTCAAAAGGAAGCAGAAGTACCTAAGCACTCAGCACTAGTGATGATCAGAACAGTGAGTAGAGTGTTCATCTGCTTTTTCAGACTGGAGAAAAATCCCCCCAAGCCCATTTCAAAAAACCTGCTGTTTAAATGAGGTCTTCTTTTAATTAAGTGCCTGAATTCTAACCCTAAGATTTGCTAGAGGACGAGCACACCAGTAGTACTTAATGTGGTAACTGAATAACAGCCTATTTCTTAAGCATTGTCTTCTTAAGCAAACAGTGTCCAAGAAAACTAAAGATGGGGAAAAAAATAGATAAGAGCATGTTGGTAGGTGTGCGTGGCCTGCTGGATAAGGAACCATGGATAGAACATACCCCACAAACAGGTTTTTGTCCCTTTCTTCCAGTGCCTCCCCTTCTTCTGTGAGAAAGATGCAAGTTTGGCTAACATCTTAAAAACTCCAAGAAATTAATGCTCAAACTAGAACTTTCCTACATCACCGTTACCAATATAGGCTCCAAATGTCCACATCCAGGGCATCAGTTATCTGTTGACCTTTCACATATTAGCCAGTTGCATTTTGCGGGTATTTCAGGTCTTAAGAAAAATTGGTCCATTAGTACGCCAGACTGAATACAGAACAACTGAAGACCACCTTCATAGCTCATACCTCTTACTTTTATGCCCAAGGAACGGATATTGCCTCTTCAGTTTCTAACTACATAAGAAGCTAATGAAACCTTCTAAAGACATTCAGCTATATCAAAGTACCATTTGGGAGCCCTTGATACACAGCTACTATTTGAAGGTAAAATGATCATTCATTTATTAATACTATCCCCCAAAGTAAACTGTTAAATGTACGGCTCTGTTGTGCCTGGTGCCTGCAGCTGTCAGCCTGTGGGATGGATATAATTCAAGACACTGCAAATGTCTCCAGGAAAAGATGCTTCCCCAGAATTTCCCCCTCACCATTGCCATCATTCCAGCTCCTCCAGAGGAGTTACTGAATAAGAAAATATTTACATAGTAGTATAGTCTTGCTCTTATTGTGCCTTTAAAATGAATCATTCAGAGAAAAGCAGCAGATACTTATCAACAAATATTTTATACGATTAGCAGTTTTCCATTTCTGGTACTTAAGCCTTTACTCAGTCTGGAAATGGCTCTGATGTCTCATGCCCACCGAGCTACCATGCCACTTGTTGCTGTCAAGAACAGTCCTCAAAGGCACAGCTACCTCAGCACTATGCTCAGAAAACCAACCACAATTAAAACCTTACCTAAAGTGATACATTTCAGAATTTACACATGATAACAAGTGCTTCCTATCCTTTGAACGTTCAGACTGTAAAACATAGCTGAATAGGAACAATTTTTCTTTAAAGCACTGCTCCCTAGCATTGGGAAAGAAGCTGAAAGCCACTGGAAACTTAGCAGCTCATCCATTGACAGCTCCCATCCCTCCCCCACATAAGCCTGCCAGCAGTCACTTAAACAGAAAACCCGGAATGAAATTACTAAAAGAAAACAACCTAAAAAAACCCCAGTAAAACACTCCAGCATTGCTGTAAAGTGCCTATTTTCTATGAGTTACCTACATTCTCTGAGCAAAACATGGAATTGCACTGGGGAGATAGAAATAAGCAAGTAAATACAATCTGGGAGAAAGAGAAGAACATGAAGGGATAAAATAAAAAAACCTCCAAGAGTTAAGTTCATTTCCAGAGGTATAACTGATACCTTCTAGAAGAATCTATACAGGAAATTCAGTATAACCACGTGGATTTCTTTCACTGATTATTCTACTGAACTGGGGCATTGCTGTGCTGCCCACTTGATGAACAGATAGTAAAAGCAGCCATGAAAATCTCAATATAGATCTTGAGACAAGTGCAGAAGGCAAGAAACATGTGAAGGTTTCCAACCAACTCCATGGATATAACATACCCCTGTTCCAGTGCTTGACAACCCTTTCAGTGAAGAAATTTTTCCTCATGTCCAACCTAAACGTGCCCTGGTGCAACTTGAGGCCATTTCCTCTTGTCCTATCGCTTGTTACGTGGAAGAAGAGACTGACACCCACCCGGCTACAAACTTTCAGGCAGTTGTAGAGGGCGATAAGGTCTCCCTTCAGCCTCCTTCTCTCCAGACTAAACAACCCCAATTCCCTTTGAGGCTCCTCATTGGACTTGTGCTCTAGACCCTTCCCCAGCTTCCTTGCCCTTCTCTGGACATGCTCCAGCTCCTCAATGTCCTTCTTGTAGTGAGGGGCCCAAAACTGAACACAGTATTTGAGGTGTGGCCTCACCAGTGCCAAGTACAGGGGGACGATCACTTCCTTACTCTCACAAGCCAATTTCTTACCAGCCTAATGGCATAAAGAACTTAAGAAGGAAACCTGAACTACCAGATGTACATGAAGAGGAAAGCGCAGGTTTCATACAAAGTATTCACCTGCATTTCAGTGGAGCCTGTGTTTTACCCACTGATCCCATTTTCTGTGTGTAACGGGCACATAATCTAATTCTGTTATGTGTTTCATAAAGATTGCAATTTCTAGAGTACTGGTATTGAAATGTGCAAAGCTTTAGTATTGATGAATCACCTAGATAAAAGAATGACCAGCTATGAAGACAGATTAACTATGATGGGAAACCTCATATAACTTCTGATTAAGCAGTGCCCTCCTCTCATGCTATCTACCTTAACTGATGAAAAGAGCAGCAATAACTATCAATTAGTGCTCAGGCAGAGCTTCTTATCATCATTCTCTTAGTCAACAGAGGTTTGTACAGAGGTTATAAAATGCCAAAGACTATTTTTCCTGAGATTTCCTGCAAGTTAAGGCCGATGTAATTGTTTTGGGGAAAAAAAGAATAGTTGCTGTGAGAGGCACAGGCTGAGAATTTCCATTTCATCCTCTAGTTCTTAATAAACTTTTGCAGCTAAACAGCTTAAGAACAACACCTTATAAAATTTACTATGAACATGCTACCAGAATGAAACAAAGAAGGCTGCTGCAGAACTTGCGCCATTGAAAACAAAATCACAATTAGTAGTTTCCCGGAGGAGCTATGCAGATTCACACCAGCTGAGGATCTGGCCCTGGCCATTGGCTTGAAAGTCTGAACTGAAGCCAGCAGCACTTCCCAGTCAGTTCTGCCTGGTCCCTGTGAGTTCATTTTGTTCACTTTCACCTAAGATGAAAAATTAATATTAATTCATTTTAAAGATGTGACATTTTGCAGACTTTACTGCAAGGTTACAATTTTCCACTGTCTTTCACAGAAATGGCAATATCCTTTGGAAGAACATCCTCCTTATTCTGAATAACTAGTAAAAGCAGTAACATTAGGTCTTATTTTCTTGAACAGAAGCCCAGCAAGACTGTATAAGCACAAAACTACTAGTTTGGAAATATCTTAAAGCAGACTGATTTTGCATTTGGGTTAATCATTACAATATAGATTTCTTTTGCAAAGAGACACCTTTACCTGAATTCTTTGGTTATTCCGGACTGTTCTGTTCATGCAAAACATCTGTAAAATTACTTATCTGTCTTCAAAGGCAATTTTGGGGGATAAAATAATATAGGGGGTTTTTTCAGTGACAAGAAGGGGTTGATTCATACACTGAACATATTTAAATTTACTTCTTTTCCAAGGACCTGAAAACATTGCAAATTTTGATCCTCTAAATTTTTATTACTATGCAATAGTTTAAAACACTTTAAACATAAAAGCACCAAAAACTCCTCCATGTGGAAATTAGAAACAAAACCACCCCATGCACACCTTCTATCCTATTGCAGCTTATGAATCTGAAAAGTCAGCCTTTGAGATTTCCCATCACTGACTCACTTTGCATTCTCTCATGAATAGTCTGCAGCCAGAAATCCTAGCTCTTGGGTAGAAAACAATCACAAATTCATTTGTGATTCATAATGAAAATGAGAAGACAAAACAGAAAAACTCTTGTATGTTATTTAAGAGTCCTTATCACCTGGAAGAGCAGATAAATGGCATGGGAAGAAGGATGAATTATTAGAGGCAGGGCACAGCTTTACATGAAAAGGTTGAAAAGCTTAGGAAACTACTGGCCTTCCCTCTTGCATAGTATACATTTTTCTAGTTCCACATAACATTTCAAAACTTAATCCCTTTGGTCGCCCCACTGCTTGGCCTTCCTCTGAATTCTCTTATTCCTTTCTGCACACAGGAATGATACCTCCAACTCTTGTAGAAAGTAGAGCTGCAGGGCTCTCAAGTGCCATGGAAACCAGACGCAAATTGCAACTAACTACTTGTTCTTAACATTCCCTTCTAACATTAAAGATGCATATAGTCACACCTTTCTAACTTAAACCTAAGCCTTGATTTCACCTAAAAAGAAATTGAACTCTCTTGGCTCAAAAAGAAAACAGCTTTCCTGACACAGCAACATATAGAGCCAAAAAAAACCCTTGCAAACAGCTCTCCCCAACATCTCAACTGCAAAAATAGAAGAGCAATAGAAGCACATTGGCAGTCTGATAATATGGAAAGATTTTCAACAGGGAATGAGAGACCCTTACAAGCAACAACTAGCTTTCCTTAACCTCTCCTCTCACTACCCTGCTCCAACACACACATACTTACATCGGAAATGGGGAAAAAGAGAAGCCATTCTGTGTCTTCAAGGCAAATTTCCCTTGTGCACCTAAGACAGGTAGAGCTCCCTGATGTCAGAGCAGAACTCATGCCAGAGAACTCAAGCACTGTCATTCTCTGTATATGGTCCAAGCAAACCTCCCCTGCCTGAGAGGGAGAAAATTTATTACTGCCCCCTCTCACAACACCATCTGAAACATGATTTTCTTTTTCTTTATTGGCACAGAACCTCATTAGAAACAGAGGAGAATATGGCAGCAGATTCTCAGCTGGAGTAAATTGCCATGTCTTCACCAGAGCCACTGGATTTCTTAATTCACTGAAAGGAGAGCATGAACATTCCCAGAACTCCAAATACATTAAAATTATTTCAAGTTTTTATGAATCAAGGCACACATTCTTTGAGTAGGTCACAAGTTACTCAGCGTAATAGGCTTGTGATATGTTCTGAGACACAAGCTGGAAAACACTGTTATCTCATTATCTACTATCTTGTGCTCTTCAATAAATTCATTCCACTTCTTGTAAGAATGGAAAATAGAAAACTTAAGTAATTTCAGGCTGTGTCACTGTTGGTTCACAAGTTAAAACTGAGTTCACCAGCTCTATTAATAACCTGTACATTCATCTAGAAATACCAAGGCATGTTACCTAATACAGATGTTAAAAAAGCTTTTGAAAGAGAAAGGCTTCTAACCCCATTATTATAATCTAGTGGTCAGGCTTGCAGCTCTTCTTCACTTGAACAACACCACGGGATTTAAAGCTGTTGAGAGTGTGATCCTCTAGGCTACAAATAGCCTTTAGCTTCCACAGCCTTCAGCAAGTACATCCAAACTGTAGGGAATTGTTTCACAGCATCTGGTGCTCTTCCTTGGCTGTATCCTGCCTCCATCCTGGATGAAGAACCAGAGTACATGCCACAGAGTACTTACTCCTTACTGGAAAGGGCCTTGGACATGTGGGCGAGTAGAAAACCACAGTACACCCCAACAAGTGGACCTCTGGGAGACCAGGACTGGTAGTACTTCATGGGACCTATTGACGTCACAGTTTCGATTTCATCATGAAGAAAAAACAGGAAGCTAACTCAGACAAAAGAATTCCTGTAGAATTAATCTAGAAGCAACTCTGGGCAGAGATCTCCTTTTTAATTTACTTGGAAAAGATAATACATGGATAATACAGAAAAAGACTCTCAGATAGGCAAAGGCCTGTGTTCTCTACAGAAAACTATACCTATTTTATCTGGCAACACAACTTTACAGCATACTTGTTGGGAAATCAGCCATTTTTGCAGTTGTGTCTCAATTTCCAATATGGAAATAGAGAGACATCTGAGTGCAGAAATGCATGATGGAAGATGTCAGAAGCAGCTAGACAGCACCTGAATAGTTGTAGCACTTGCCACAGGGAAGAGAGTCTGGAAACCTACACTGGCATAAAGAGTATGTCAGAAGCACCAAGAAGAATAAAAATAAATTAATTACCTCCCTGATACTCTGATGCTCTTTACTTGACCTATACACAACCTAACATTTAAACCATCAGACTGACTTTTAGAGCAGGCATTTGGAGCTGGAAATTCATGTAAACTGGGATCTTTCTTTAACGCAAGCTTGCTGATTTGATTTTTAAAACACCTTTTCTCCCTATTTAAACACACCTGCATTTACAGAAACAGACCAGTAGCAGTTCTTTAGTTCTTACACACAGATGGTTACTTTAGAGCAGTGGGAATCTTCTGAACATGGAGACTAAAAGGTGACAGGCTATGTTTTGCTTTAAAAGCCCTCAGGGATTCTGTGACCCTGAATATCTGATCTTGAATAGAAGGAAGACACTATTGCAGAATCTCAGTGAGTTTTGTCCAGAGGTCAAATAGGAGAATATTCTAAAACAAACAAAAACTCCCTCCTATCCCAGCTATTGCACCTATTATTAAGAGACCCTCAGAAACCAAAAGGACAGAACAAAAAAGAGCCCAGAAGCATGCTAAAACACTGGTGGTACCTTTGGGAGGCTTTGATTTTGGTTTTGTTAAACCATTATCTCAAAAGCAAAAAGTACAGGACTTCCAGATTACAGCTGGTATTTCCAAGTCTCAGAATCTTAGGTTTGTCTTCCAAAAGATATTGGCTTTTGTCAATTCAAAATGTTTTCCAATTTGTCAGGGTAAAATGTCATCACACCTGTTTAAAACTTCCTAAATTCAAACAGATAGCAATCATATCTGCACTGATTGCTGAGCATATAATCTGCCTCCTCAGAAGCACTCAGGAATCAAAACCACATGCCACGGGCTACAATTCTGTCATCTCTCATAAAAATAAGAAGGACCATGAGTATTTAGAGAGATCTTAAGGGAAAAACACCACCGCATGTTTCACAGTTCTGGGAATATGTGACAGGCAGAAACTTCTGATGCCTCACCCTGTGGCTGAAGCTGATTTACAACCAGTGGAGCTTCAATTTGCTTCCAAATGAATAGGGTTAATTAGTTCCTGATGCAACAGAAAACTTCTACTCCCATATCTGAATATTTGTAAAAAATGTATTCATTTGGCTGTTACATTCTTACACAAACAGAGGAAAAAAAACAAAACCTCAGGAGAGGAGAATATTCTGAGGGTTTCACTATGCTGTGCTGTGTCTTCACTGCTCCATCAGGCAAAAGGCCAGAGCTATTGCCACAGAGACAGCTGGGCTGTTGGCCTTTAAAACAGGTAGATGCTTCTCGTGTTGCTCAATGGTCTCAAGGTGGAAACAGCTCAACTTCAGAGACAGTGATAAGTAGGGGCCAGGAATTGGGAACTCCTGGCTTGGCTCTTTTGGCTTTGCTGTGCCCTTAGCTGGTTTATTTCCCTCAGCTTCTGCAAGTTTAAAGAAGAAGCTGGCCTTATACAGCAGGGAACTTTATGTGTTTCTCATGTTTTCTTCACAAATGAGGCTTCAAATAGTCTGTGACAAAGGAAGGTTAGGAAATACACAGCTATAAAACTTTTTGGAATTTCACTTTTTAAAAAGTGTATGTGTTATATATCTGTTATAGTTTCTTAGCAAATTGGAAGAGAAGAGTACTTACTGCCAATCCTTGTTCTCCTGGTTTTCCTGGCTCACCCTTAAAATAAATAAAAAAAAAAAAGAGGAGTGAATAATTTGAGTAACATGTCCTGAATTCAGTTTTCTACCTAATAATAAAGTAATATATGTAATAATTCCATTCTTAAACAAGTATGGCAGCCAACTGCACATTAAACATATTACCTTTTTTTTTTTGCTTTTTTAAACTAGTAGGCCAAATCTCAGTCATTTAAAGAGGCAAAGTACTATTTCACAATCATGTAATAGCATAGTTCTCAAGGCAACAGTTAAGTATTGGTGTCCTGAGTCTGTCCCTTGATTCCAAGCATGATATTCCATTCCAGTCAGTGGTGCTAAAGGACACAGGGCAAGGTTACTTTCACATATATGCTGAATCCCACTGTTTACATATTCCAAAATTACTGCTCTGTGCCATCACCTCCGTCAGCAGGAATAACTTACTGCTGCAAATCATCCTGTTCCATAAAACCATGAATATTTGTATTTTGAAGCCATGCAGTAATTACTCAGCTGTTAAATACCCGTATTGGCTCTCAAAATGGTAACTCGTCATTCTCCCAATGTATTCTCTTTCTGTGGGCACAGCTCTACATAAAGTCAGAACCTATCTATCTTCTCCCCTTTCTTCCCATATGAACACATACAACTGTCTACAGAGACAGTAAAACATACCAGTCGTACAATACAGGCTAAAAATACCCATCTGAAAAAAAGAGTTCCTATCATTTCAGTGATCTGGTTTATACATCACTCCCTTGTAAACCAAACAGAGCATAGGGCAGTCCATGTGCTGTTGTACCAGCACAGCTACAGGATCTTCTTTAGCAGCTTTGTCATAAAAGAAAACCTGCCAAAAAACTGATGAGAACTGTTCTGATGTTGTTGTTAGCAATCGAAAAGAATCAGAACTGCTTCTCTGGATATGTGCACACTGCATTCAGAAGCAAACATAGCATCTGCAATACACTGACATACCCAGGAGAGAGAAACCATATAGGCACAGGTTTCTGACAGGTAATTACGCAGGCTTGTTGGACTTTTCAGCTCACTCTGAAGCCTTGCTAACTTATGTATGCAGCAATCACACAGCCTGAAGTAAGCATCAAGACATCCCCATAAAGACTGGGAAATATCAGTGAAATAATTTCAAGAGTTGGTATCATATTCTATTGTCTTATTACCAGAAAAAAAAAAAAAGATTCTTTTTTTACCGCTTTTTGGAGGTGTTAAAGTTTTAAAGTCTTTGTGCTGGTGTCTGTGCAATGCACAGGGAAGGCACCTATTCTAGCTATCACTCTGTAGGAAGGCAAGTATGTTCTGGTTCCAACAGGTTCTTGTGCTGACGTCCAAAGAAAGGCTTAGCAGAAGGCTGCACAACCCTTTTTTACACCCCTGCTCTTTGTGCTCTCTCTGCTGGCAGTAGGCCCAAGAGCATTTCCCTGACATTTCTACCTTCCTGCCTGAGAAACCAACACATTCTCATCTCTAGAAGCTTTAAGTGTCTGTAACAGGATGCAAGGTGGGGAAGACACAGACGGAGACATGTGGGCACGCAGGCTGCTCCTCGACCCTGCTACACCGTAGAAGAGAAGTAGTGGTGGCTGCTGGAGTTGCCCCCTGTGCCTTACTACCTTGGCTGCCTGACTTTCTCAGGATACACAGCAAGCGCATGGGCATGGGCGAAAGCAAGGGCTAAAGCATCATCATATAGCTCTGGTGATTGTAAAGCTCCTTGTTTGAGAAGGACAGGCTGGAAGAGAAGCCCCTGCTTTACCTAGCACTGCAAAAGAGGAAATGGCCACCTTCTAATGGTGGTTGGCCACTGCAAGGACTTCTTCCTATAGCTGTGTGATGCCACAATGTCCCTACTCATAACACAGTGCAGCTGTTGGTTTGTTGTTCAGCTCTTTAGCCCAAAGGTCCGTGCAAGCGTTTTAAAAATACAAAGCTGTCACTACCTCTCAGCTGAGTTTTCCCTTGACTGTATATCACATAGCAATGGAGGCACAAGCCTTTTGAGGATCAGCAACATTAACCTGAGGGTACAGGACAGTAGTAAGGAGCATGATGGTAACAACAGGCAGCAATCTGGACGGTTTCTATCTGAGTACTTGTTTGTATCTGACTCTAAAGCAGTATTATGAACCGATTTTCCATAATGCTATAGGGCTTAAGATAGCCACAGCTTAAAAAACTATAAAAAGAAAATCTCTCTCTTGCCATCTAAATTCGAAATCACTACAGAACCATTATAAAATGGAATGACCTCATTGCATAAAATGCATTACTTTCCTGTTATGAGAAACACTAATGTTCCCTTTGCTAAGAAGCACAAAACCCCAAGTGACACACAGTCACATTGTAATCAGCAACGCCAGCCGATTCTCCCAGCCTCTTGTTTGTGAATTATGAAAATGGTATCACTGCAGTCAGAGACGGGTTCTGGTTTCAGTCGCACCCTCACTACATCAAACCAGAAGCAACTCCGCTGACCACCCTCAATTTTACCACATTAAAAGAACACAAGGGAGGCCCGAAGCCTGATGTGCTGCAGGACTAACAAGAAGAGAGTAGGTGGTCAGAGCAAAGCATTGCAATGGAAGCAACAGACTTTTAATGTCATTTCATAACCTCGAGCTAGAACTTAAGAGGGCAATGGTGGTAAAAAAACCCCAAACCCACAAAAACCAAAACCAACAAAAGCAACCCTAGAGTGCTACAGGCCTCAATTGCCAAGCCTTGCTGGATTTTCACAGGAAATTTTAGCAGAGTCTTACTATCATCATCATGTTATATTATATTTGTACAGTTAATACAATTTCAGATGAGGCAACCTCAAAAGTGCCAGAACAGGAGTATAGATATTTTCTTCCTTGGTTTTACCTAAAAACGCCCTTCAGGGAAATTTTGTGCCTTCCTCTCCTGGCCCCGCATAACGAGCTGTGCTTTTTCTTCAAAAAAACTTGTTTCTGTTTCCAGTGCTGGTCCTCACCTTGCTAGTTCCCTACATGTCCCTTGGCCGCGATCTTTCTTTTCGGGGGGGGGTGGGGGGGTGTGTGTGTGCATCTGTACATGTGGTGTTTCAGTTGACACCTCTCCTTCCTGCCTGTGATTCCAGTTCCACACTGATAACACAGTGGCGTTCATGATGAAAAGAGAGGCACTTTCAAAATAATGAAAATTAAGGAGGCTACAAATAGAAAACCAAAACCATACTCATAATTTGCTAAAAAAAAAAAAAAAAAAAAAAAGTCCTGTGTTTATACATTTGTTTAAAAAGTGTTTAATCATCAGGTCACAAAGTGCCAAAGGCAGTGGGTCTGATCCTGTGCCTAAAGCAAACAATAAGCAATATACTGGATTCTGCTGGTTGTTCTAATGAAATACAGGGGATGAGCCAAAGAAAATGGCACTGTTCTACTTGTGTAAAGTTGGCAGAATCTGACTCCAAACTTTGTCATACTTTGGGCAGCATGCAGCAGTTTTTACTTTAATTCCACGATTTTGAGGCTAAATCATTTAGAAGTGAGAAGTCAAGCCCGGCCATGCTATGATGTCTCAAATTCAGCTTTATCGTGTGGAGCGGGGCAGACCCTCCTCGCACAGCTATTAAACATCAGTAAGCAACTGAGAAACCTTAGAAAGTGCGGGGAAACTCTTGGGGAAGGGGAGGCAAGAAACCTAGGTGTTACTCTTGGCCCTGTTATGAACTTGCTCCGTGTGTGAGGGACTTCAGGTACACCATGAAATCCGCCTGTGGTTCGGCTTCCACATGTCTTACTTGCCAATCTTACCTCAGAAAACATCTTTGACACTAAGCTGGCACGCACTTGAGAGGAATTTGGACACCATGACAGCAACAGACTAACTCACCGGTATGCCAGGCATCCCACGAGGACCATCTTTGCCAGTATCGCCTGGGGGACCTCTGGGTCCTGGTGGCCCTGGAGGCCCAGGGGGTCCAGCTTGTCCTTGGTCCCCCTAAATCAAAAAAAAAACTCATCAGAAGGTTGCTTTAGAGGCATTAACCACACAAAAAGACATTGATTTACCCAGAAAGAGTGTAAGACAGGCTGGAAGAAGTGGCCATGAGCTGGACACTGGCTTCTTCACTGCTTATGGCAGAGGCTGGACTTTGCCTTGAAGACCAGGGGGTTGTATCTGTCCAGTGCATTCAGCCACAGAGAAGAAGGCTCAAATTCTAAATTGCTTGTCCTACCACAGGACATAAGCCGAAATTTGGGGTAGCCTTGCAATATTTTACTTAACCAGTTTTCCAGAGCAAGTAACTGTTTTCAATAAGCAGCTGTTTGCTTCATGACTGGCATAATCATAAAAAAGCTGAGGTAAAAAAGAAAAGTCACGTGCGAGAACATACAGTTTGCACAGCGATTTTCCAAGCCCATTAATGACACATGGATAGACCTCAAAAACGAGCATGGAAAATAACTGCTTTTCCACAAAGTTGTACATAATTTTTCATCTGTTTTGGGGAGCTGTTTTATGGTGACAATTAGCTAACTCCCTTAGTGATTTATACTTATTAATTTGTAAAAGCCAATTTTCAAGAGAGTTGCCAAAACATATTACCTTCCCCTTTAAAAAAAAAAGACACCAAAAAATGGTGCTCAAATTATTTAATTTCCAGCACAGCACTGCAAACCACTGCAAAAAGCTGATTGCACCTTAAACGTGGATCATTTAGCAAGGCTACCCACAGCCTTTTAATTGTTAATATCATTAACGATTGCTTAATTCCAAAACATTTTCAAATGAGCAACCTGCTATAAGAAGGCATCTGATAAAAAGGTACAGCAAAGAGTAAACTGAACGTAAAGAAGAACCAGACTCCAGTGAGATGAAGCACTACCTTAATGAGGCGGCGTTTAATGAGCTGCTGATCAGCAGAGAGAAACCCATGATTGATTTTAGGGAACACCATCTGATCAGGCAGGTGAGGTCAAAGGTTGAAGATCAGAGATGAGAAAATTGAAGAATAGACATCAGAAGGCCCGAGAAAGAAATAAAGACATATTCATTAGATTTGTAATAGCTAAAATAATATAAACCGGTGCTTCTGCCTGACAGAAACTGTGCATTTTCTTTTAAAGAAATTGACCTCTAATGTACAGGACATACCACTTCATGAATTAATCATATACAACAAATTAACTGTGTAACTTTTTTCTGCCCGGATTTCCTGTGAGAATTCTCCCCTTGTATTAATTTTTTAATACCTGGGCTCTAAAAATCAGTATTTTTATATGCTGTTCTTTCAGCAAAGCTTCTAGAGACAAAGCACCAGTTCAACTTTCAGTCAGATTTTCTAACCAGCATATTGTGCCATGAAGAATGGTGTCATTTTAATAAGGACCGGAGTTCCAGCTTGACCCGATTGCTTCAATCCTTCCTGCTTAATTTGCAAATGCGCTTTGAAAAAAAAATCTGTTTGTACAGATTAAGCCTCTGATAACCAACACAAATAGCTGACTCTATATGTAACCAGTATAGAGTTCACTGACATTTTCTACACTCCCGTATGCCTTGGGGAAGCAAAGCTACAGACAAATCTCATCTGAAAATAAAATACTGACCGAAAGCAGAATGCGGGTGCTGCCGGGGGTAACACCGTACAGTTATAGATTTGATCCCATGCGCTGCATCAGGAGTACTTATACCAATGCAAAGGCGGTGAGGGTTGACTTGGGTCCACCATAAGGATTCATTGGTATCCCATGGTAAAAACAATTTTTCATGTGCACTTTTATGCTGATACAGAGAGAACTGACTGAACAGGTACGTGTCAGCCACAAACCTTGACGGTGAGGATCTGATTACTGTGCAGAGCAGCGACTGTGGGGAAGCCTGGCAGACCCTAGGGACACAGCATAACATGGTACCAAAACAGCACAACACAAACATCACAGAGACAATTTACTAACAGACAAACAGAACGAACACTATGTTTAGTATACCCCACATTGCCTACTGACATGGAACAGCCTCTCTGTCATATGGGAAACAGAATTAGGTTTGCGCTACACTGCAGGTGTGGGTTGTTACTTTACAACAAGAATAGCAAGAGATTTTAGAAGGAGCAGTCCCACAGAGGTGACTTTCCTTAAAATGACAATAAATTGTTATGATCTTTTAACAGTTGTTAGACTATCAGTCAGTGGATGACAGAGCCATTTTCAATTCAAATGTGCTACGGCACTTCAAGAGAGCCATGTAGAAAGCTTTGACTCAGGATTGCTGCAGAACTTCACAGCGGTGACGGTGGGTTTTGAAACACTTTGTATAATTAACATCCTGCTCCTCACATTCTGTTTAACATATGACATTCAGCACATGAACTGGTAGTACATACACAATTATAAACACTGAACAACAATCTACTGCTAGATCTTGGGTAGTCCGGGGTGGCCAAGGTCAACGTTATCAGGACATACATAGCAGCATTTTCATATCCAGGGCAAAATTCTTCCCCTCAAGTGCTGTATGCTGCATATGGTTTCTCATATCCTACTCTACCAACATGTGCAGAACTTGTACTGTACTGGTACAAAAAAGAAGAGTGTGGTGATCATGGCCTGCTGAGACAATTCAAGGGGTGAATTTTGCTCTCAGTTCAACACCTCTCTTGTGCTGCCCTGTAGGTATAAAGCTGAAGCTTTATATGGCTGAGCAGTGAACTCCTAAAGAAAGAAAACCTCAAGTCCTCTCCTCGCCTTTAGCACACCACGCTGTCTGAAGCAGAGGCTTGTTCAATGGCCGAGGGACATCAGGCTGAGAAACATAGAATAAAATATCATCTGGTAGCTCTCAGCTCCCTACAGGCACACACGCACACATGCTGCCCCTGTGAGATGGAGTCGGTGGCACAGCCCCTCGGCGAGGCCTGGAGCGTATGGCTGCAGGGTTGCAACTTGGGACCTCCAAAAGGGAAGGCTGCGCCTGGCTCTGCCTGCCAGACAAGGTGGCTTCCAAGAAGTCCCGCACGAAGGTTCTGCTGGGGCAACCCATGTTGCCACAGTGCAGGAGCCCTTTGCAGCCCAGGTGGCCTGGTGGAAAGCACTGACAGGCAACGGCAGCCTGCCAGGTCTCTCAGCTGCAGCAGATTGTGTTAACATGGCAAATACTTGCTCTCTTCATCTCCATATGCAATCACATCAGAGATCCTCTGGATCACAAAGACTGCACTGGTCTTCACAAAAAAAGGCTGCATAACTTTCTGATGAATGTATGTCCTTTACTAGCACCTTTGAGTTGAATTCAGCAGCTTTATTCCTGAAATATGCCTATGAGATGAGGAAGCTGAGAGCCTGTAAGCGGATCCCATAAAGCCAGGGGTAGCTTTACCAGCCTTCCCACTTTGTTCTGATGAACTGTTGTGTGGCTAACTGCATTGCTCGGTGAGCTGAAATCTCCTCTTTAGAAACAAATAAAAAGAAAACAAAACCAAAAAAGGCTAAAACTCCAAACATACAAAGAAACTCACTCCTGAGACACTGCTAAGACTGGAATGATACATCATTTAGAAAACAGATGTATCAAATTTGCATTTATCTTATTATGGAATATAAGTTAAAGAAGTTATTAGACGGTAACGTGCCAGAATCTTTACATCTGTGACTCATTAGCCCTGCTGTGCACATGGTCCATTCCTCTTCTAGATAAAACTACAATACCCGTGTAATGGAAATGAGTACAAATGAGAAACCTACAAAAGAACTAAAATCTCAGTAGCAAGCAATAAACTTTAAATCTCATTTATTAAAAAAAGGGATAAACAGAAAATCTTTTAACAACTTCAGTTTTACTCATCAGCCTTTAGGATTACAGCACAGTAATTTTCAGTTACCTCTAAGTGTAGCGTATTTGCAATTTGACATTTTAAAAAGTGGAAACTCAAAACTCATATTAGGTTTGATTTATTTCATCTTGAGCATGGAGGAGAGCTCAGAATTAATTAAGAAAGGAGTTTAATCAGAAAATATACTGGTTTGCCATGAAAGATTTCTTTTCCTTGAGAAGAAATGAGTTTTGAAAGTTTCGTGTAGCTCCACACAAAAACGTTTACACCGACCACTTCACAGTCCAGCCCCAGCATTCTCAATGCTTCCCAACACCACACAGACAAGTTCAAGAGCCGCTATCAGTACTGCAGTTTTCTGCCTACATGAACACCACATGAGAAAAGGGGATAACCCCGTTCTTCCATCAGCAGCTTAGTAACTTCTTTCAGCTTGTTCCCCAGTAGGAAAAAAAGCTTTCTTTCCTTTGCTCAAAGCAGGCATAACCTCAGACCAGAGACTTGGACCAGGCCAGCTTGGACCTGGATCATCTCCCCATATGAAACACACATATTTGGAGAGAGCCAGAAACACAGGAATATTAAATGGAACCCAGCAAAGAAACTATAATGGGTGCATAGTTTTTGCATGCGTGGGAGGCTTTAGAAGGCATTGCATCTTCTGGCATCCATGAAAGATAATGTTGGCACACAATGAACTTCTAAAAAGGCATAAAAAGAGCTATCCTTCCCACAAAATGAGTTCTCTTCCTTTCCTGTCACTCTGCTATAAATATAGCCGCAAATATCCCCATGATCTGTTTTATTTTTTCCCTATCTAAAGCTGTTCTTAATGATGGATTCTAAGTTACTCAATTTTCTCTTTATTTGGTTTGATTCTTGAACTGCACATAGGAAGGGCTCTTGTTCTACACCCTGGGAGGCCCTCAGAATACAAAACACTAGCGAGATCAACAGTGACCACTGGCCTGCTGAATTCCTCTGCTGACAGCAACTCAACCTCACCCTGAAACGCTAGCTGGTTACAATTTCTAAATTAACACATTTGTTGCATGCCTCGCTGCAATTTTTGCCCAAATGCCAAGCAAAACATGATGCTTGCTGGAGGCTAACAGGCATGTGACCACATAATGCAGCGTCCTGCTTACCTATCTGGAAACTTAGAGAAAGCCTGCTTGTCCCCATACAACGGCTGCTAAGAAAACCACAGGATGCCAGAACATTGTATCATTCCCTCTGTCCAATTTTTTACTTAGATGAAATAGTTCTCCTGTTACATCCCCCACAGCCTTCAAAGATGTAACACCCACTCGCAGTCCTAGATTTTTCATAGTACCTCCAGCTCTGTGCATTGGTCTACATGAAGTCAATATTATAAGGTCATCCTAACCCTGTCGTACGGCGAGTATAATAACATTAAGCAACAGCGTTACTGGTTTTCCATTATGCTGCATACACTCCATTTTGACTATTGCATTTGCTTAGCCTAGTAAATGTCACAGTCCTCCTTAGGATTTTCCTTCTGACCTGCCAATAAACCCAAGCTGCACAAGCTTACATACTCCTGTGAAGACATGGTAAATGAGACAGGAATTACCACCTGCTGTTCACTTGCACTTCCTAAGGTTACAGCCAGCTGCTGCTATTTCACATCAAATCACACAGGCTTCAGGCCAGAGCGATCCTGACACTCTTTATGGCTGCTTTACCTTCCCCCAACACCACCTCCAGTTCTAATTAATCCCTCAGACCGATTGCCAGTCCTGCAGCTAATTATTGTACCTGCTCTGGGGAATACAGTGCTCAGTATCACCCTGTATGGAGCCATGGACTCTCAGCAGGAGCTCTTTTATATAATCCCTTTTATCATAACTGCTGCTTTCTCCATCAGCAAATCCGCTAACTAAAACAGTGCGCCACAAGAAGACAAGGATCCAGGAATTTCTTTTCACTTAGGCAATCCTTCGGCAAAGAGTTTTAATTTGAATACATTACGTAACGTTTAAGACTTTGTAGTAAAATAATAAAAATGTAATGTTTAAGTACTAGCACAAACGATGACTGGAGAAGTGTTATCTTCTATAATGACCTCTGTATTTTCACAATGAATGCTACCTGACACTACACTCAAAAGGAACAAAACTGGCAAAAGCCAGTGTTTCTCTATTTTGGTCCTAGTATTAGATGAACTTTCATCGAGGCAAATATCTTTTCCACACAACTCAAGTTACAAGTCCTGATGAGCGATTACCATCTGACCTACACAAAATATCCTTCCTGAAGGCAAACCTACTACTTTCACTGAAACTGGAGGTAGGCACCCACTTAACTTCAAAATGAGTTTGTCTTCCCCCAAACCAAGTTGGTTCTCACAGCAAAAACCTTCTGTCCTGGCTTATGTTTCTCTTCAAATTTTATAATCACTGCAGTTATGCGAAGCAGGTAAGTGGTTCGAGCCACTTCTATGGTATTTATTAGGACTGGATGAAATATTTTTAAAGAGTTGTTTTCGATCAAATTGGTCTAACTCAAGTGTTCAGTGTTGCAGCACTTTCGTGGGACAGCTGCAGTTTGAGATAAAATGACTACATGGTGTTTTCTCAGTCACAGGACAGAGCTATGGAAAAAGGAACAGGATGTACAGAGACTTCCTTCCTCACCATTCCTCTGGCATTACTAAAAAGGGGCAAGATGCAAACCAACTGGTGGTGAGCGAAGACACACACCGCCAAGCTCTTAAGGCAGGAATGACAACATCCTCGTCTCGGGAGCAGGTATGCGGCACGCTAGAGAGTGTCACAGCTGTTCTGCATTCCCCAGGGGAATCTCAGAAGCTGAACATCAAAGGCATAGCTTGGCCCCAGAGAGTCACCCAAAGCCAAAAGGATGTTCCTGTGAGCTATGGGAGGAGGCACATCTCAAGTCGGAGTGTCCCAATGCCTCAGACCAAGTTGGCAGCCAGTGCAGTCCGAGTTCTTTCCTAACCTCTTCCAGTTAACAGAGCTCCAAGTTACCTCGCTCCAATTCGTTACCCTAGTTTCAGCTTAATGGAAAACAGGGGAGCCACAACAGCCTAATACTAGTGAAATAGAATAGATAATTAGTCCCAGGAAGGGAGTAGGTAAATGCTCCTGTTGCCTTTTGGCAGATAAGGAAACAAAGTCTCGGAAGTTAAATGAACTGCTTGCAGAGAAATTGGCATTAAACCAGACATCCGGCACTTTTCCCAGTGATGCTGCTTTGGTGAAAGTTGTGTTAACAGAAGGAATCACGAACGGTTTTTTAGCTGCCTTACTGTGGCACACTCAGGATAGTTTGAAACAGGGGTTAGACAGAGTTTATAACTTCAACTAAAATTTGCTTTACACAGGAAAATTAATAACAGAAGAAACAACTAAGTGGGTAGTTATACTGGTAAAGCATGAATTTAAAGCAGCCCTGTGTTTGTACTGTATGTTTGAAGTAACACATAGTAAACAAGAAAATATGCTTTTATACACGCGTAAGAATATCGCTTAAGGGAATGCCATCACTATATCACCACCTCTGCCACAGCTTTTGACAGCATATTCATATAAATGAAACCAAAGAGTATTTAATGAAAAAAAAAAGCAGGGGACAATGCTAATTAATGCTAATGAAAGCTACACAGTCCTTCTATTAAGGCAGATAAAGCTCATGAGCAGTATTTATAGAAGAAATTAAGAGAAACTTCAGTAGGATATAATCAAACATCATCAAGGACAGTCCTGGAAGAAATTGACAGAATGTTTAAATTATGTAAAATTATATTTAATTAACATAATACTCTGACTACAATACTATACATTTTTGCTTTGACAAGATGTTGAATGAGGATAAAAATTAGCAGCATGCACTGTTTGGGAACAAAGCTTCCTACTACATTACTGACTTACATTTGCTACCTCCAAAAAAATGCAGTCTTGCTTTTGGTGACGGCAAGAACTCAGATTAATTTATACTACCAGCTATTTTGTGAAGCAAATCTGTTCCTTTCTGGTGCCAACCTTCGAATGAAACGATACAAAATAAGATGGCTTTAAAAGAGGGTGAAAAGTTAATGATCATGGTTTAATCATCACTCAGTAACTCGTATTTCCTGATTTATGAATGAGGCACTGATTCTAATGACGTGAATATAGGTTTTCCATTTATTGTCAGTAGGAGCAGGAAAAGGCCCAAAATATTTATTACACACTGCTTAGAAACATATTAACTACTAACAACACAAACATTAAAGCCAGACCTTTTAAAATTTTCTTTAAAAAATCAAGTCAAAATGTATTGCTTGGATATCTTTAATATCTTTAATATGGGACAGTTTATAAAAGTTGCGTCTATAATGTAACAAGTGAAGCAATTCTTCAGTTTAAAAAGATACCTTATACCTATATATACACACATATTTGTATTTAATTATTTCAGTAAATAGACTGCTTCCAGGACCATTTCTGTCAATATTAGATAATTTTTAAATAGTTTGCCAGCACAGAAGAGTAGAAACTGCAAAATTTCTACTGTAAAACAAGGATTTCTCTCTAGTGGGCAGCAAATAAGTTGCAAATATATTAAAAATAATGGGAAAGAGGAAAGGGTTAAGTAGAAAAGAACATTATATTACTACCCGAACCTAACAGTACACAAAGAATCTTTTTAATCTTCAAGTCAATAAAGGTTAACACAATAAAATAAACTTCTGAGTACCTTTCTTTTAGAACTTAATCTCTTCTGCTGAAGATACTTTAGAGATTTTATCAGTTCTGTGCAGACCCAGCTGCTAGGAAAATTTACTTAAACTTACCAAAAAGAGAAAATAATTTTATGGAAATACTTTGGTATGGCTTCTGGGTGGTTTTTCATTGTAACCAGACCAAAAGCAATTTAAAGGTGGCTGCTAGCTGATGATTTCTAGACCTGATAAGCAAGGAATCTGTCATGTATCTGAACTAAAGGACAGAAGATATTTATAATGTCATTTACACAAGGATGAGAACAGACTGATTAAGACACTTAGGACTAGCTGTTCCATTCCCAAACATTCACCTCTGAAGATCTATTGCCATTAATCAGGGTACAATCTCTGCTTGGACAATATATCCTTTGCAATCCTACCATTATGAAATCTCCAAAGGCTTTTTTTAAACTGGGGTAGAGCTGAGCAACTGGAACCGAGCAGTGGACTGACATAAGCACTTATTCTAATAGTTCACAGGCTAAAACGCATCATTTTTAATTTTGTCATGGCTCAGTACAGTAATGCAAATCTCCATGGACATGCCATGAAGCCATGTCCTCTGCAAAAAGAAAAGCATCCAAAAGGTTTACTAACATTACTGTTTCTTATACTGGTATTGAGGAAAGCCAGTTCTGCATTTGACCTAAATGTTTAGTCTAACAGAACTTTAGAGTATCGAGTAGAGATTCGATATAAAAATATATTAAAAGATAAAAAAAGCGTTTCTTCAAATATGATCAGGACTTTTGAATGCATACACCACTACTTTATCTATGGTCTCATGTGGCCAAAAGCTGTATTAACCTGATGCTCAAATTCACACTCAGGACATGAATTTCAACATCACTCACACTACTGGAATGTTGCTTTGGCTCATATTTTCTACAGGCAGTATGGGCATAAGTAGGTTAAGCCATATGGCATTATGGACTAGAGCCCTTATGCCATCTTTGTATGATGGAGACTGATCCAAAGATTACTTCTGAATACTTAAGAAACCCCCTCAGATTCTTTAAAAAAAAAAAATCAAAAAAAATCAGACGCACTATTCTAAAAATACAAGTGTCTGGCTGCCGGGCAGTACTTGCAAGGTCAGGTTCCTGCTAATGTATTCACTTATTGAAGACATTTTCAAGAAGACCTGAACTTCAAAGCAGTTCAGTATATACTCAACATGTCTAGTGACTGTGAATAAAAAGTTTCAAGATAACTGATTACTGTTTTCATAGTTCTGAAATTATTTCAGAAAGAAGGATCTCTCAAAAATCTGAAGGCCCGAGGTGAAAACTTGGGTGGGGACAGAAAGTAACAAATTCTTGTTTCACAAATATTCTTCTTTTCATTTCAGCAGGATTTTAAAAGTTTAAGGTCTCATCTTGACTTGGACAGTCTTTACATTTTATTTTGGTTTCTTTTACTAATGAAAATGCCTGGAGGAAAAAAAGCAGCTTTTATAAAGAATAAGGGTCATTTTGAAATTTCAGTCATAAAAATTACTTGGAACAATGAAAATCTTTGCTGGGCTAAATGCTAGTTTCAAACCAATATGCAAAAATATAAAACCAAAAAACCTTCAGGCTCCTTATCCATACAAGATGAATTAGCTTTAAAATGTACATCATTTTTTGATATTATATTTAGTCTGTCTGCAAACTTGTCAAATCCAAATGTTGATGTCATCCCAGAGTCACTTTCAGGTAGAATATTTCTCTAAAATAATACAGTATGGTATTAAGTCCAAACCCATTTATTTTACATAGGCAGCAATGGAAAACTACGTGCAAAGGTAACCAGCCAGGTTTAAATGGTTTTAGTTTCATTTGATGCATGACTGGCTTGCACATATAATTTCCATTAATTATATTGTAAATCCCCTGGCACAGCAAGTTGAGCAGATTCACCCTGAAGACAGTCATCAAAAGAGATAACTGCTGTACCATGGAACATAAAATGGTCAGAGGCTTTGTAGTACTTATTACTTGTGAAATACATGGGGCAAAAAGGAGAAGCTGCTCTAGAACCCATTCAAATGCACTTTGAAAAAGTTAAAGGGAAAACCCACAAGACTGGGCAAATTACCTGAGTTATATCCATATACTTAAAAAAGGTGTATGTTATTAGAGTATGCATTGACTAAACAATCAGTGAAGGTTCAGCTGGCCCACAAGGTGCCATTCACCACCTCTTCCTCTCCACTCCTGACCTTACTCAATTCCTTTTCTATACTCAGATACAGAATTCAGTCTCAACTGCCAGCGGCTGCTGCAGATATAACTTTGTGATGTCCTTAAATGTGAATTCCTTAGGTCGCATATTTTTTGCTTTTTAGCTGCACTTGATATACCAAAGCCACAAAGCAGCCATAACTATGATTTGTGTGGTCCAGCTAGGACTCTACTGCCCTCCAGTATAGGGGGTATGTCCTGGCAAAGCGGGACACAACAGCCTCTGTGCAGCAGATATTCCACTGCAGTCCTTGCAGGTGTTCTGCCTACATGGTAACATTGAACAAATTTGCATCTTCTTATTGGGTATTGACAACACTTCTGAGCCCAGGGAGGGAAAGCCACACACGCTTAACCACTTTCTAGTTCTTACATCTCTCCAACATTTTGCCAAGATTTCTGGACCAGTGGAGGCTCTGGCACCTTTGCTTTCCCTCCAAAACTGTCCTCTGCTCTCCCATTTTATGCTGCTACAAGAAAAACCAGAACTATCATTCCCTTATGTTGATATCACTTCATTGTTTTTTCTGTGTTCAGACCTCTGGGTCCTTCCCTGGAAACTTCTCCAACACTCATAATTACAGATTCTTAACCTCAGCTATTTCTCTTTACAACATTGCTCTTCCATATTTATTTGTTACTGTATCCCTCTCTGATACCTCCATCAAATTCGCTCTCCTGTTCTGAACTGAACACCAGTTCTTCGGCATGTAAGGTTGCTTCGTGCAAGCACCTATGCACAGACCCCTGACTTACGCTTTCTGAACAGAGCATCCTCTCCGAAGCCACAAGCACTGCTCCACTCTCCTCCTCTGTCCCCGCTCCTCATGTTCCCCGTGAGGTTCTGCAGCACAGAACCAGCTGAAATACACCGCCCAGCACAGCTCCTGAGAGATACTAAATTTGCTTAGAAGTTAAAAGGAAATTTTTACATTCTACCTTCAGCCTGTGTGTTAGTTAGCCTAGATGAAAAATGTTCCTCACGTTGTTACTCTCTATGTCCTTTGTATGTCTTTAAATAGTTTTCCAATTCTTCTTTTTGAGCTTCAACTGAAATAATATTTAAAGCTGTTCACTGATAGGCCTCTGTCTTGATAAGGTGCACTCATATCACCAAGCATAACAGGACAGCTAATTGAACCCTGTAGGTAATATGACACCAGTAGCACCAACACCAAATTCAGCTATAAAAGCACGTTGTGACTTCAGATAATCTTATTTGACTGCAAAAAGTAAAATAAAATAAAACAAAATGAAAGAAAATAGTAAAATAAAATAAAATTGCAAATTCAAAATTTTTAACACAGCTGACAGAAAACAAAAAATCCATGGAACATGCTGTTATGGAAAAAATTATAAATGTGTAACCAAAGAGAGTCACTATATCATCAGAACAGTGTAACCAAACATTTTCTAATGAAGCACAGATGTAAAGAAGAATGAACTGGCACAGCCAATCTATCTGAACTTTCACTCCTGTATTCCTCTATTTCTCTGTTAAAATAAACATGATATTTAAAAATTAAAAGAACCTTTATATTTCCACCGCTAAACCATGTTTCTGTCTAACTGTCTGGATGTATTTACAAGGTGATAATATTGTTGTTATTATTAAAATATTAAATACATACGTGTCAGGAAAAAGAGCTAATACATGCATACATGATATTTGTTTATAATTCACTAAACACTAGATATTTTTTACATGAAATCTGGAAGTACATTTATTAGAAACCCACCAGCCCTCTGCATTGTGGGAGCCCATGCAAGGCGTGAAAACATTGCTGGGGAAACTGAAAGGTTTGGTTAGGAAAGCCAGCTTTTATACAGCGGAGCAAAATCACTGTGAAACTTGCTTCCACCCATCATGGAAACTGTATATTTTAAAGCGTTACTTACTATTGTCACTCAGATCTTCCCAGACACTATCTGGTCATGTTCAGTATTACTGTCCTGCAGACACTTACTTCAACATGCAGGGTAAATGCAGCTAATAAGCATAATTAGCTCAGACAGTGTATTTCATTTAGTTTTGCACTAAAGACTAGTTGCCTACTCAGCGGAGGGGAAGTGTAACATTTTTTTTAAGATGCTTACCCGAGGGCCCTGATCACCTTGATCTCCCTGCAAAGTGGAAAGATGAGATGATAGGTTTAACACAGCATCTGTGTGCTACCCAGCTCTCTTACACAATCTAACATTACACTGCGTCAATACAAACGGTCTCTTTAGTTCATGCTGGGAGGCCTTTCCGTTCACCTTGTACGTGTCACCCATACGTCAACTCACCTTCTCGCCTTTTGGACCGGGAGGGCCCTGGAAGAGAGAGAAGCAAAGATGAATTACTGAGACTGACGAAGCCCTGGGACGTGGCAAGAAACAGGTCTGCACCACCCCGCCATTTCTTCCCAACAATGTATTTCCTTATCATTTTTCACTCCAAATGCCAGGGCTACTCCAGAGATGGCTGCTTCACTGTATTAATAATTGACACTGCGTGGTTATTTCTTTAATAGTTTGCTCACCCCGTGTGTTGAATCAGACCACTTAGACAAGCAAAGCTGTGCCTGAAATGGCAAAATTTCTACTTGAGTTAGGGACAATAGTTTATCTCCTATCAGATACCAAATGTTTTCTAAGACCGTAAACGTTCTTTGCAAGTGCCGCTAATAAATTCAGAGGCCTATAAATCCGCCATATATTTTGGCACCCTCCTTGGATTAGATTGCCAAAGAAAAAGGGATTAGGGAATCTAAAAGTAGTGTTTTCATTCCTGTCTTTGGCAATGTTGAAGCTGACGTTTAGTCTCAAGCACACTGTTTTAGGCAAAATGAGCCCTTTTTATAACACACTTTTGCAGAAGCAATATTTATTGTTACTTACCAGCAGACAAAGAGTAAGGTGACAGAATCACAAAACAGTGAGGTCCTTTCCTATTCCATTTTTATTGAGCACCTTCCAGAAAGCTACCAGCAGGTTTCTAAAACACTAGTTTTCAAGTTAGTGTCTTGTGAACAAAAATGCTCGCAGTCTGCAGAGAACTGGCTGCTTACACAGTGCAGGCTCTACCTCCAGCTTTCTGAAAGATGTGCAGGTGTTTCATTACAAAGAAAGACCTGAGGTACATATGAAAGCAGCTGGAAACAGAAAAGGAGCCATCCAAGCAAGCTGGGTTCGCTCTTATAGCAGAGAGAGACGCGTACATGTGTGTGCGCATGCATGTAGCATAAGAAAAGGTTGCCACCAGCAATGTAATTAGAAATAACCAAGGGCAACCTAGTTGGGCTGAGCACGTTTGGACCGTTTCACACTTTACACTAGTGAAAATTCATGTGGTTCACATAAATGGAAATGGAAGAAAGGTCAGTCTGCTGTGTATTAAAGACGCAATCAACCACATGTAATTCTTAGAGAATCGCTATTGTAGCCAATTTTCTGCTTATTTTTAAGGGCTTCTGATGCATGCCAGAGAAGAGCATCTGCTGCTCAATCTTTCAAGGAGTTAAAGCATATGCCTCTCCTTCCACAGCCTGCCATCTCTTCTGTCTGCTGCAGAGGACATGGAAACAAGTCTGCTACCCAACCTCCCCATGTCTCCTTTAGAAAGGACAGTGCTCGCTCCAAGCTGAGTGGAAACCATCTGCTCAATTAACTGTGACCCCTCTTCCACTATGTGTTGCCCTGCAAGAACTTGTCCTCTTTAAAAACACATTAAACAAAATGACTTAATGAACAGATAAAACCTTGCTGCACTTTTAAGGTTTCTTCATCTACTTTTTTTATACTTTATCCCTTACTGCTCCTTTCCAATGCGCATGTTCATATATATATACACACTGAAAACTACACGCAGCATTTTCTACTGTTAGCTACAGACTGCACATCTGCTTACTTGGACGCGGCATCACAGTACAGCACATTTTCAGCAGACACATTTTAAAACACACATACATGCCATCGAGCTTGCGAATTCTTATGCCATCAGTAACAGGGTAACTGTGGAACAGGAAGGCCTAAAAATCACTCAATGCTGGCTGTTACTGCCTTTTTTACAGCGAACACTGAGCACAAGAGAAGGGCTGTGCTCATGTGTTCTATCTCCTTGAATTATCAAGCCAGTACTGGCTCTGAATATCGTACTGGCTGAAAACTGCAAATAACATGACCCCTATCTGCTACAGTCAGAATCCTATTTCTTGGGTCTTAGGCGTGAAATTGCAGATAACATGACATGACCAAGACGGCAGACAGATGTTGGCCTTTGGATCATGCTGCAATTGGGGGAGTTGTTACTGCCTTCATCCAGATGCTCAAGGCCATTCTTATGCCCAAGGGTAGCCCTGCTTCTGATGGGTTTTGGCTCACAACCTTTCTGAGGTGTGCCCGCCACAGCTCTGCCAGTTGGTGCAAACTAAGACAGAGACTGCAACAGCTCCCTGAACTCAGCCGGCTCACTGGAGCAGAAACAAGTCAAGAGCGTGCTCACATGAGAGGTTCAACGAGCAGATCTGCAGGGCTCCTAGGCTGTCTCGCTGCAGCAACATGCCCAGCTGTCTCCACCTGCAGAAGCAGCCCCTGCCCTCTTCCCTGCATATTTTCCTCTGTTAAGGGTTCTCCAAAAGCACAATCCATACCCAAGCATGTTTTTTAATAAGACGGAATCACATATCACAATTAAATTTTGTTCTCCTTTTTCTGTGCAGGGTTTTCTGAAAATCACCTGTCCACATCATATTCAGAAATCCAGGGCTCTTCTTCATTGCTCTCTATTGGGCAAAGCCAGCAGTTATGACTGCTTGGTGTTTGCTCTCCCTGTGCACCATGCACCATTGTTTCTCTTAACTCATCCTTCCAGCACACAACTTTTTCATACAAAGTCTTCATCAATATCTGACAATTTCACTGTACCGAAAGTTTTTACAGGTTTTCAAAAGCCCACACGAGCATTTCTGGTGTGATCATTCTCACAAGTTCTCTGTACTTGTATTTGCAATGCTTTTGCTTTCCACCAAGAATCTTGAAAGACAAACAAACAATTGCAAAAAAATATAGCTGGTTTGGATGCTAGTGAAGAGAACCAGTGGGGCTTCATCAAAAGAAAATTAATGCAATTTCTTTCATGGCTTCTTCACCCATCTCTGGCTCTCCCTTCATTGTTTCAATTGTTCTCTATTGTTTTTGCAATTTTAAAGAGAAAATTCCTATCCTCAGCCTTTGACATCTTCTTTCCATTTGTGCTGAGACATTCTCCCAAGGTTTTTACTGCAGAATTTATTAGCACGGGTACACTGAGTGGAACCAGGGAAGAAGAAAAATCCGAGGGAAAGTTGGGTTTGCGGGGGTGGGGGGTGACTAAGAGACAGATTTGTTTAAAGGAGGGCAAGGTTTCTTCTGTTTAAGGGTACGCAGAGAACAGAGTGAGTAAAATATCACTAGCTTTGTAGGCCACAGCGTAGACATCCTGCTTTTTTTCCCAGGGAGACTTCTGTGCTTTCATTTATGAGATGGCAGAGATCAAGCCGCTAGCTGCTGCTCAAATGTGAAAGCATTTTGTGTAAGTTATATGAAACGTCTGAGGTCAGAGCATTTCTGAAATAACTTTACAGTGTTTTCACTGGAAACAGAGGCTCTTTTCTCAAAGTGTAATTATCTACTCCAGACTACTATACATTTCCAAGGAGAGTTTATAGCCTGTTTCACATAAGCAAGGCCTTGTAAATCACAAACACATGCAAAATCTGCATTCATAATTAGGCAACAAATACTACTGTTTTTAAAACAAGGTCTTCTAAAGCAGACTGAGAGGCCTCCAGGCACCTGCCAGCCAAGAACAAAGCTGAAATCAGGGTCAAATCCATTCAACAGCCATGTTCAGGATTACTGGCAGATGACCTTTTTTTTTTTTTTTGCTATCAAAATCCCATTTCCATTCCCTGATGAAACCTTTACATTATTATAAATACGTGTAAAAGAAACAGAAGAGCAAGAGAATGCAGTACTAGAAAACATGAAACCAGTCCTTGTGGTCTTCATTCAGACAACGTTCTCCTTGGGGTCAACTGAGTATGATCAGCATGATTTTATGTGCAGCTGGCATTTTATAATTCATTCCCTGAAAGATGCTAATATTGTATTCCACCTTGGCGGCCATTGCCACCTTTATAGCTTTGCAAGAGTAACATTCAGAAGACCTCTTAAAAAGCCAGTATTTGATTTATATTGGTTTTACAAACATTGAAAACTATCTGAATTCTCTTATAGATATATGCTCTCCATATTCGTATTGCTATAGAGCTGCCTTTAACTGTAACACAGGCAGTTCTACCATGACTTCACATTGAGGGGAAAGCAGAACTGAAAAAAGTAAGAGATACTCAGGAAGGGGTTCAAAGAAACAGCAATGTTTCTAGGTTCTGTAGAAAGCCCCAAAGTCAGGGCAGAGGACTTCAGATTTTTAGTGACTGTTTAGATGACCCATATGATGCCACTGCAAAAAGGACCTGCCAGTGCTCAGCACAAGCTGGCAACAACCAACCAAGCAGAATCAGTTGGACTGTGACAGTCCCAGGTCCCAGTGGTATCATCCACCTTCAAGGCTCCTAAGGAACCTGAGACATCAAACTCAGCAGCTCCCATCAGAAGAGAATCCACAGAAGACACAGGTTATAATAAGCTTTTAGATACAGTCATCACTGCTTGCCTACATTTCAAACACAACAGCCACAGGCTAAGGCAACCTGCCAGCTGGAGTATGTAGAGAATGAAGCTTGCAATATTCAGCCTTCATTTCCATTTGGGATAAAACAGCACACAATGCCTCCATCCCCAGCAGCAGCTACAGCATCCACAATAAGAGCGTAACTGGCAGCCTAAGGGAATAGCGGCCTTGTGGAGACGAGCAGAAAAGCGAACCAGACAGTCCGATGTCATCTAGACAAATTCAAAAAGGAAACCAATTTGCCAACTTAGTTTAATCATATTTTCACAACTAAATGACATGCCATACATTGCCTAAGTTAATTCAATTCCTGCAGTTTATTTGGAGGGCAAAAGGTGGTTTCAGCACATAACAACAAAGTATTCAGTTACAAAAGTCTAACTTTTTCTGTCTTTGATTTTTGGCTCGTGACTTTCACAAATTACAAGTTCCTGACTGGAACAGCAATCCCCAGCCTAACCTATAGTTGCTGCAAAATATTAGGATCAGATATGCTGAATCATAAGAGGTTACACGGAGTATTATGAAACGCAATACTATTCAAAATTTCCTACACTCATTTTAGCCTTGCGTCCACTGGGCAAGCCTTGAACTACTGAGCAATGCGGTTTTGGCATTTGCTGAACTTGGCCGTGTTTGCAGGCAGTTTACATGCGCTAGTTTACAATGCCAACATCTCACCTTGCATCAATTTTACAAGTGCTCACAAGAATTTCTGGTGAATCTGAAGAGTTTCTACTATTGACATTATATTCTCTTCTCTTTTACATATTTTATTCTTCCTCTGACTGACTGATGGTGAAAACCTTAAAGAAAAAAAATAACCCACCACCCAAAAAACTCTTACCAATCTTTCCTTTGATCTCCTTATATTCTCAAGTTTTTGTTACAATATTCCAAGGCAGAGAAAAGGAAACCGGAATATTTGACACAATAACCTTGCCTGACTTAATAAACATTATGTAAATTGCTGTAACCTGAGAAACATAAAATTGTAATAAATAACAATCCAGATAAACAGCTCTTATAATTTACTTGCTGATGTGAATGTTAAGTGAATCCTGCCATAAATTCAAACAACCATATTCAGTCAGTGATTTATGCCAATACATAAATCAGACAAGTTCATAAACTGCAGGCAGGAGAACATGATCTACCCAAAACGTGTCAACAAAGCATTTAGACTATAATTTAGACATTAATTTCTCATGCAATGCTCTTGCTGAGATCAGGATGTGGTTCTTTTTTGAATCATATAATGTTGCTCACAAAAATCATCAGATCGCATCACAAGCTGCAAAGGGGTCACTGCTGACTGACTAGTTCAGTACCCAAGGAGAAGCCTAAGGCTCGGTGTCCCAAGCAGGAACCTGCTAGAGGAGGTCTCCTCCTCCTCCTTTCTCTGACACACTTGCTTGCTTTGATTAATCAATAAGGCTGTCCTCTTCCCCTGCTTTTTCTCCCCTTCTACAGACAAACATCATGTTTTTCTTTGAAAACCTACAAAACTCAACACGAATAGTCCTATAAAGATTCCATGTTACAGAGAGTATATGACTATGTACATGTTGCCTGAGCATGAAAAAACAAGGATTGGCTTTAGCATTGGCATAAATGAAGTTAAGCAAACATTATAATCTGCATCAACTATTAAGTTTCTCGTGGATTGAGTAGCTGCCATACATGCCAGTAAGACCAAAGATATGGGGACAGAAAAACTTGTCACATTATTAAAGTTAAGAAAAGGGCTTCTAGTAAAGTCAAAAGTCTCCTGACTACCACTTACTGCTCAAAGCACAGTAATACGTGTATTTCCTGAATCTAAGCCCTCATTGCGTTGTCCACAGCACACCCTCCTATTTGCCTGCTTGCTAGATAAGCAGAAGGTTACTGATGATATTTGAGTTTTGATACAATACTGTAAAAAAAGCACCACAAAGGAAATCCCACTCTATTAAATGTGTAAAACAGCACATAAAAACACAGATAAGAAAATCTAATATTGCTAAGTCTCTCATTTTTTAAGAAAACATCCAGGGTTTCTGTTTTCAATAACACCATAGGTGCAAGGAAGATACAAACACATAATCTTGCTTGCATTAAAAAAACAGAAACACATAGATTTTTGGCTGGCATTCAGAACTGCAGGAAGACATTTGAAAACACAACTGATGTGTGCCCTACAGAATCCAAATTCCTAAACCAGACTGAACAGTGAGCTTTTTCTACTATTACTGTTACATTTGCTATTTCCAAACCAGTCTCAGGATTTCAGGAGTCCAATCCATGATTTTAAAAATACTTTTTAATGACAGTATAACAAGATACCAGTTTCAGTGATCAATACTTGGTTTACAAAACATTCCAAAAATGAGACGTTTTTTCCTACTCTTCCACCAGTCCTCCAGCAGATCCCTGTCTTCTTGTATGCCCACTGAGACTTGAAAAAGCATCACATGCTATCTTAGAATCATAGAATAGTTTGGGTTGGAAAGGACTTTTAGAGGTCATCTAGTCCACACCCCTTACAATAAGCAGGGACCTCTTCAACACAATCAGGTTGCTCAGAGCCCCGTCCAATCTTAGATGTTTCCAGGGATGGGGCATCTACCACCTCTCTGGCCAACCTGTTCCAGTGTTTCACCACCCTCATTGTAAAAAATGTCTTCCTTATATCTAGTCTGATTCTACCCTGTTTTAGTCTAAAACCATTACCCCTTGTCCTGTCACAACAGGCCCTGCTAAAAAGTATAGTATGACTGAGATTAACTCCTCATCCTCCAGTATCTCAGGTAGGCTGTTTTGTGCTCCTTTACCTTCACAGAGCCTCCCTACTTCTTCCTCCTCTTCCTTTCGCTGCACTGAGAATAGACACTTGGAGTCCCACACCATCCTATACTAGACTACCATGCAGCAGATGATTTTTCTATCCCTATTATATCCTCTCCAACAGGAATATACATATGAGTGTTTGTGTGCCTTTGCATGTGTGACCACGGTGCTGGTGGACTTTAAAAACAAGACTGAATTTCTATATCAGCATTCACTTAGTAGTTGAGTGCTTATGTCACAAGTGACAGAAAAATTAACATACAGCATGGTAGCTATGGAATAGGCAAAAAATGAGTCTGCTATCGAGAGATGAAAATATTTATTATAAATCATGGGCTTCTTGATAAGATTCAATAGTTTATAAGATTCAGTAACAAGAGAAAGTGCAGTTGACTAGAGTCTTGTACTTTCATTAATAAATACAGCAGTCAACAAAAATGATGCCACAGAAATTCAAGGAGCAATGAATTAAACAACTATAAAATAAGCTTGTTTGGGTTGGGTGACAGGAAGACAAAGAAAAATGAAAAGCTGCTTTCAAATTTTACAATAAAAAGAATTAAAGTGCAAAGAGTTTTCAGGGCAGATTGCTTCACCTTTTCCTCAGAAGAATTTCATTTATTGGTGTGTCAAACTACTGAAGCAGGAAAGAAGTTATAGCTCTAAACAGTTTTTATTGTCACAGACTTCACGCCTTTTTATTTTGCATTGAACATTAAAAGGGATATGAAACAAAGGAGAAAAAATAACTAGCACTGCTTAACCTCCCAATTATCCCCATTTATTACAATAACAATGGCATAGTATGACTCCGGAGGAGTTTTTTTGCGCTCGCCAGTGAGGACTGTACCAGTAAGCAGCCAATAAGCAGACTATACAAATACAGAGCTATTTTACTCAAAAAGCCTGGTATCCTGCTGCCCCCCTGGTCTAACCAGATGCATTAGGTATTGATGCCTTGAACCTGATCAAAACATTCTACTTTATGGAAGCAATTAATATGCTCCAAAACCAAATAAGAACTTGGGAAAACAATAATAAAAAAAGAAAAAAAAAAAGAAAAAAAGGAAAAGACTTAAAAGGAAGCCCAAAATAGTCCAGTGGAATTCAGGGCTTATAAAACTGCAGGGATCATGGAAGTACATTCTGGCTTTCTTTACCAACACAATAGAAATTGAAAAGAAAAAAATTACACCTCCTGCCAATCAAACTCATGAAATCTTTTTTGCAGATTTTTGAGATAAAAAATAGACCATTAAATATTTTTTTATACTTCCTCTGGTAGATTTTTATACATAGGCCAGCACTCTCATTTATTCCTAGAAGCTTAGTAAGAAAACAGCTCCTCACTGGGAGTTAACAACTTCCCGTTATTTTCAGAAACAGTAGTTCACATTCTACCATTTCAGTAATTTTTTACCTAGAACTTGAACAGAGGCTTCTGCAATTCAAAGACCTCTGATGTTTCCCTGATTGTTTAATGGCCTGGTGGATAATTCAGCCGAAATTACAGTGTCCTTTGCTCATTTGCTCTTTTTGGTTTGACTTACTTAACCTTTTTGATGAGGATGACAGGCTGAACTTCAAGCATTTTGAAGAAAACAGAGAATGGAAGAAAGCAAGGGAAGAGAAGAGTTTCAGAGCAATGGAGATTTGCCACTACCAGTCACTATATACAAGAGAAGCACTTGTGGTCATTGAAATAGCTCTTCCAAGCTCCCTAGCCTTCTGGATCTTTCAAACTTTTCTGTCTCCGTTACTACTGTGTAGAGAAATAGCATACAGATATCTACCACAGAGTTCCTCCCCTGACCGACAATTGGGTCAAGGAGAAGATTCATGTACTTCATTAACAGGTGCTGCATAGGGTACAGCTCTACAAAAAATCATAACCACAAAGAGACAAATCATAGAAATACCTGAAAACCTCTACTTGAAATAGGACTAGTTTCAAAACAAGGCAGCTAGTGAAACAAAAGGAAGCCGATTCAAGGAAAAAAAACCCCAACAATTTGATTGTTGTGACCAATACCCATACCATTCTGTTTTCATAGATTCTCTGACTTTCCCATCTTTCTCTTTGGAAGAAATTAAAAGCAGTCCAAAATTTGTTATTGAAAGCACTAAGATTAATTTCAAAGAATCCTCTACTAAAAGCCCAGTACTCTTTTTGAAGAATTTTGGCCCGTACTTCTTACCATATCAGGGCATATATATTACATTAAAGTAATAAAGGCTGAACCTAGGTAAATGAGCAAAGCTGGATAGCTCACGTACAAACAAGGTTTTGCACCTAACATACATTTGCTGTATTTCAACACTAAACTTAATTTCAGCAAATGGATTTTACCAGACTTTTAAATAGGGAAGGTCAACTCCATTATTCCATTTACTGTGATGATTTCATACTTGTTTCAGTAGCAATGCCCTAAGTTTCGTTCAGTATTTCAAAGGCATGTCATCCTGTTTTTCCTTTCCAAATTTTACTAGTCAGTACAGGATACATTTGCTCATTCAAGGTAGTAGAATGCAAAGTAAAGATTTAGATACTCTTTCAGTGTTGTCTGCAAACACTACTATAAAATGCTACTGTAAAAGAAGTGGTGTGTTAGATTACTTAATCATGAATAGTTGAAAGAAAATGGCAGTAAAATATTAGTACAAAGCCATAGCTGTGTAAAATATAGCCCAAGGGATAGAAAGGTTTCTGAGACTGCAGTATAACTTCCACAGATTAAAAGCAATGAAATTATTTCACAACCTAGGTAACTTTTTTAATGTAAGGATATGCTAATGCTTGGGAAAAATGTATTTTAGTGAAATATCAACATACGTTTCACTGAGGATCTTATCCTTCTTTCTTTTCTATCCCTGCCCTTGCACATCCTGTAGACCCTTAAATAGTTTCTGTGCATGCCAGGCTCCATCAGTACCCAAAAAAGCCTTTTTACAAGAACTGCCTGACAAATGTAATGATAAACGCTACACTGCACAAACTTATCTGGGATAACCTGTAAGTGCTAGGTTACTGCAAATGTCTCCAAACTATCCTAGCTGCAAACCATTGCTAAAAGAGGCAAAGACTTGACACTGTAAGTCATAACTCTAGTCTTGATGGGGATGTGCCAACCCTTAATCACAGATTAATTTATTCAAAGTCAACGAGTATATAGAAATAAAAGCACATAAAATTAGCATATAAAATGTGTTACAGTAAGACAAATAAATGCTAGTAGAAGAACTAAACTTCATTGATCCTCCTCAATTTCCTCATCTACAACAGGGGAAAGTTACAGTGACACAGAGCTTCATAAAGCTATTTTGAGAACTGTTCAGATTGGTAATGTTTGAGTTGAAACACTGGATAAATGCAAAGGAATTTTTACATCAAGTACAAACATACACATACTTTTATACATAGGCACATATAAAAGTGAGATGACTGAAGATATTTTTGTAACCTTTAAGGCTGGCAACATCTTTCTTTATACAGGAAGCAATTTAAGACAACATAAAGTTTATTAAAAACAAAACAGTTTTCTCCTCAAGACTAACAGTTTGGTCTACAAAATTCAGAACATCTTCAGGGGAAATTACACACATATGTACATGTACACTTAAATGGATATTCATTCTTTTTGGCAAATGATCACTAGCAGACATACTGTGCAATACAACTGGATTGTATTTCTGAAAATACGTGATTCTCTTACATGTTTCTCAGCACCTCACAACTCTTGAATGTTACTGACGGACCTCAGCGAAAAAGATTATTAGGAACTCCTATGCTGTCACAGGGACAGCCAAAGCATTTTTCAAATGTAGAATTCTGGATTAAAGCTCACAAACAGAATAGACACTTCCATGCCATGCTCATTAATAACATTACTGGCAGTACACAAAACACGCCAATGAAAGGAATCACTGCATTTTCTATTTTTTTCCTTTTTTTCTCCTCCAAACTTGACTCATACTTACAGGAAAGATTAGCACAGCTTCACAACTCTTCATGCAATCACAAATTCAATATAAAGAACCTGAAGCATTTCTGCTAACATCTAAGGTTGCTTAAAGTCAAATTTCAATTGACAAAAGTGTCACTTTAAAATGGAAAATACAAATTTTGAAGCTTCCATCTGGCAACCTGAGATCCAAATCTCCCAGGTCTGCTCTAGTTTGCAGGTCTTCCAAGCTTCCAGCACAGAAAGTCACCAGGGCTCTGGACTACAATGGGTGATCAAGGGAACTCTGATACTGTGACAACCTTGTGAAGGTCTTAGGTGTCACACTGTTATCTTTAAGTCACCATAAGCTTGATGAAATACACATTTTTATAACTTTTCATTTGTTTTTTGGGGTTTCGTTTGTTTGTTTTTTAAAGCTAGTGAAACTACTGGGATCTGCAACAAATAGAACTGGAATTGAAAGCTGGAATACAGCATGAGGATCAGTAAAAACAATAAGCCAGTAGGAGTTTAATGCTGAATTAAAAACATGTGCAGCAGGATAGTAAAATACTATATAATATTCTTGAACACAGTGCAATACTTTGCTTTGACATAATTCCTAATAAAACACAGAACACACTAGTGTATTTCTGCCATCTGTAGAATAGGATGAAGAAAATACAAAGGTCATTTGATAAAGAAATGATTTAGGAATACAAGAAATATTTCAGAGTTCTTAATTATGTTTTGACAGCTCTTTGTACATCTCATAATGGAACCACAGTACTAGGCTTGCAACTGCTTTTTTGTACTCATATGTACTCTGTTAAGCTAAGCAATACTATACCAAATTAAGGATTACAAGTAATTTTTGCTTCACAGTTCTTCACTTAGAAGATCTAGGATGCCCTGGTGACAGCTGCAACTTCTAGATGAGTAGGTAGAATGCTAATGTGTGATTCCCCATGACATTTATGCTAGCATATATAACAAGTGAATCAGACCTTCATGTTTATTTTATTAAAACAAAACCAATTATCTTCAGAAATTAATGATGCCACCATAAAGAGAAGTTGGTAACACCCTACAAATAGAAAGCTCTCCTTCGTGTTTTCTTGTAGTGTCTTATGTGTTAGTTTTTGGTTTTGTTTTTTTTTTATTCTAGGACATGGTACCATTGCTCCAAAAAAACAAAAGTGGTCACCATGTGAACTACGAAACGAGGGGATCAACTTCTAAAGTTTTGGGCCAAACAACTTAAACTGTTGCAAGAATCTATCTTCCAAGCTTTCTTCATCTATGGCATACAGCTGCTCTAGAGGGAGATCTTCAGGTTTAGTAAAAGAAGCCACCTGAAGCCGCCTTCATAACAACAGAACCTATTTTATGAGGGCATCCCTTGACATTACCTTGCATGAAGAACCCTTTCCACAGAATTTCATACAATGAATACTCTTATTTTTGTGTTTGTAGAAAATCAAAACCTCGTCTGAATGGGTAATTGTGAAATTAACAGATTTCAAATCTGGTATTTTTCTGAATCAGGTAAACAATTCAGAAATAAATTACCAGTTCCAGGAAATGCTGTGGAACATTTGAACATCTATTTCAGCACAAGATTTCCAAAGATAGTTACTGAAATTGTAACTCAAAAGCATGCCTAGCAGAGTAGGTAAAAGAACACAGTTGCACAGCTGGGGTAGGAGTCTGGCCTCTGCTTTGGCCATCCGACATTAGGTGAACAGAGCTCTCACAATCCCCAAACAAGTTCACTTAGCAGGGTACTGTAGAGAAGTCATTAATCTGCCATTAGAGGCTCCTTCACAAATCCTGGTGAAAGGGTGGAAAAAGACAAGTAAAAAAACATATTGGAAGCAGAGCACAATATCCAATGGTACAAGAATTTTCGTTGTTGATGCCTGGAACTTACTCCCCTTTGGCTTTTTAAGTTGTGTGTGGTGGTTCCTTAGTCTTGGTACAGCTAATAGTCCAGCATAATTTGCCACTAAATCTCCAATTCTGTGCTTGCTACTTCACAAAGCAAAGAATCCTCTAATTTGCACTAATTTCATCTGCCTAGTTGAAGAGGCATTTAACATTCACAGCTATCCTGGTTTACACATGTGCATAAGTCTACCAGAGGAAACGAAAGTGTTTTATGTTTGAAAAGTGCTTATTGTTGTTGTCAATTCCTTTTAATAAAATTAACGTCTGCTTTATTACATACAAAGCTGGAAAGCAACATACTTTAAAACAATCAAATACATTAAAACTCCTTCTGTGGAAACATATTTCTTGCTTCTTTTGTGTCATAAATATTTATGTACGCATCAGGCAGTAAGTGAAGTTTTGAGCATGATTTTTCCTCCTACATTCTCTGATGTGGTTCAAAAAGAGTGAGCTTTACAGTTATAAACCTGATGGGAGACAAGAGCTAGATCCTTGCTTCTTATTTGGCTACTAACATAAAATGAAAAACAATTATGATGGCATTTGTTTCTTCAAGTTCACAAGTTACTATGGGCTGAGTGTTTCCTACGGAGATCACACAATTTCAATAGTGTTCAGGAATTCTATTACAGCTTTAGAAATGAAAGAAAATGGTAAACAAGTGGTAAAGCTCTGCCTGCTAAATACATATGAGACTTAGTACAAGCTTGCGAATTTATGTGATAACCTCAGTTAGGATTAAATTCTGATCTCAAAATTGATAGCAAAATGTTATTAGCAGCAATGGGATCAAGTATTTTGCCTTGTTATTGGTACAGATGAAAGTGAGAAACAGACTTTTACGTGTTGTGTTTGACTCTCTTCCAATGTCTACCTGGCCATTAGATGAGACTTACTATTTTTTAAAAGACACTACAATAATCTATTTCTACTCTTGTATATGAGCCCAAGCTCCCAGGTATAACTAATTAGTTTGGACTTAATCACAGTAGTTGGCAGGAAATGTGTGGTGTGCATATGAAAACTTAAAAACTACGAATATTTTACACTTACTTAGAAAGAATTTCTTTGAAAGACAAATAAACCTGTTCCTTATTCTCTTTCAGTACTTGTTTGTTAGGCTTTGGTAAAGAAGGACTATTTCCCCTTGGAAAATGCATTTCCTCCTTAACTTACAGTACCTGCCTTGACATGATGTCACGGTTCTATTTTGCTGTATTGAACACATCCCGTGACACCTGTAATACCTAGGGCAGGACATGGGTGAAGCAGGAGCTCTTTGTACTGTTTACATGCTAGTGAAGACACTTCAGAGAAACAAAAAACTGAACCCAAATCTTTAGATGCAAAATGGTATTTGGCTCCCTTTAAATGAAAGATCACAGTAATAGGGGCCATCCCCCCATGAATTTACACCAACTTCTAACTCATATTCTGATTTCTAAATACATAATTTCTTCTTAATTCCTTATGCAAAACAGTAACTGAGATGCACAAAGTTTATTGAAGTAATTTCATAACCTACACTCAAATAATGGCCTGATGGCATCTGGCAAAGTGCGTACACACACACACATAAATATATGAAACTAAGATAACATCATTCTGTATTTACCTAAAAAACAAAAATTTGAGTGACTGTAGCTGTAATTTGTTAATAAACTAATTGTTAAAGTTTGACAGCAAAATCCGACCTGCAACTCATAACTCAAAAGCAGCCTCGTATTTACATAGTCAAACTGAGTCACACAATCCTTCAGCAGGATCAGGAGTTTACAGAGGAGCTTGGGGTATCAGCTGATAGAAGAAGAAATGCCCCACAAGATCATGATTCTGCCCCTCTACTCCGCTCTGGTGAGACCTCACCTGGAGCTCCGCGTCCAGTTCTGGAGCCCTCAGCACAAGAAGGACATGGAACTGTTGGAGCAGGTCCAGAGGAGGGCTACAAAAATGATCCGAGGGCTGGAGCACCTCTCCTACAATGACAGGCTGAGAGAGTTGGGGTTGTTCAGCCTGGAGAAAAGAAGGCTGCGGGGAGACCTGATTACGGCCTTTCAGTACCTAAAGGGGGCCTATAGGAAAGATGGGGAAAATCTTTTTAGTAGGGCCAGCTGTGACAGGACAAGAGGGAATGGTTTTAAACTAAAACAGGGTAGGTTTAGACTAGATATAAGGAAGAAATTCTGTACAATGAGGGTGGTGAAACACTGGAAGGGGTTGCCCAGGGAGGTAGTGGAGGCCCCATCCCTGGAAGCATTCAAGGCCAGGTTGGACAGGGCTCTGAGCAACCTGATCTAGTTAGCGGTGTCCCTGCTCACTGCAGGGGGGTTGGGCTAGATGGCCTCTAGGTGTCCCTTCCAACCTAAAACATTCTATGATTCTATGATCACCCTCTAGAGTGTGAACAGCTGATGGCTTGGATACAACCACTGGGCTTCTCTCAGGAGCAACAACCTTACTGCACCGTGTATCTCAAGGTGATGAACTGTTTCTCCAGCTTTATGCTAATGCTGTCCTTCATAACTGTACTTCTTGCCTCCTTCCCCCACTCTCCACAGAGAAAGTAGAGATATTCTAGGCATTCCTAACGGCAAACTGCCAGGAATAAGGAACATGGAGCTTAAACCTCAATTTATGGTGATCAGAACAAAAGCAGCATGTCCAATACTAACGGTCTGACAGGTAGAGACCACTCTGCAGCATTAGTCAACAGGAATATTATGTAGCTTGCCCATAGCTTGAAAAACCATCAAAAGACATACAGAATCACTTGACCTTATCAACCGCCCCAGTACTGAATGTGCTGAGTATTTAACAAATGTTGGAGTGCAGATGGCTATCCGAAACTACCAAAACTGAAAGGGAAACACAGCAGGACTTAAAATACATTTTCTTTACACAATCTCCTTCCCATCCTTCCTGCTGTCAGATATTCAGCTCTTTCCTAAGGTCTAGGATTCTCCCTACCGCCACAGTGTTCTCTAGGAAGTGATAAACACATCTCTTACATACACTGCTCCCATACAAAACCAGCTCAAAACTATGGCCTATGTCCTGCTGGCTATTTTTCTCAGGCCTTGACAAGAAACAGAAAACAAAAAGTTAAATTGGTTCCCACCAGCTCTGTTGACAGTGCAAGCCAGTAATAGCCTGCCTAACCATGAATCAGAATCTCTGCCATCAGAAATTAAAAATACTCCAGTCACATACCCTGAAGCTTGATGGTGAAAGAGACACATGCATTTGTCACCAGCATTGCTATGGTAACCCTTTATCATGCACATAACACTGGAAAATTTCAGCCTGCAATAACATCACTTCCATAGTCATTTGACATACAGGAAAACAAGAATCTCATGAAAACAAGCCTCAATCATCAGTATTTTGTCCATTTCTAATGCAGATTTGAACAGCTGCCAAAGAGAAAGGAGAAGCATCTGTGGGGCTGTTAAATCTCAAAGTCCCACACAGAGAGTGATCATGTATGCTGACACGAGAGAGAAAGTGTGTTGCGCTAGAGATAGGCCAGGGAGAGGATATTGCCATGAGGAAGAAAATGGTTGGTTGGCTGAGACAAAGTCACACCGAAGCACCTCCCTGACCCAAATTTATAGTTGTTAATAGTTTTACTCCAGCAGGATTTCATAAAGGATCATTTTGTCTTCCTTCACCATAATACTAAATGCACTGTTTTCTACTATTTATATGAACTTTACTTCTAAACCCACAAAAAAATTTAAAAATAACGTCCTCTCTCTTTACCCAGATAGTATGTTTCTGATGGAATTAACTTTAGACTAGAAGCTAAACTCTGTTCTTTGTCAAACATGAATAATTCCATTATATTAAATAGCAGATGTATGTGCAGAATTTGCTTGTATAGATTTATTGGGAAAATAGACCTTTCTGGTACAAGCTAATCTAAATACATATTTACATTCTAAACAAGAAAAAGCAGGTATTCTTTGGGGTCACTCAAAAGCCAGAATTTAAGTTTCAGCAAAAATATCAAAATTTTTGTTATTTGCTCTTCTACAAAGAAACTTGGTTTACATGGTATTTGAAACAGTTTTGTTTTTTTTTTTTTAACAGAAAACCAAAATCATAAGAAGGTACTTCATTTTTTTAACAGTTATGCTAGAAATGACTTAGCTATTGATCATGGTCTCTACCTTTCAGAGATACAATAGAACCATAAGCTTTTTCTGAAAAAAATGCTTGCGGGATGTAATAAAGCTTCTTTTTACTTAAAACAGGAAAACACATACCAAAATTATCTTTTGTGGTGTATTTTTGAAGAAAAGAAGCAGTAAAAATTCAAAGATAAAAAGGTAGGTGGTGTTACTGATCTGTTATGAATTTGTATTTGTACTCAGTAATTATGTATGTGTTGGGTGAATTTAGTGTGTACTTTTTGAAAATCATAGCAAAAAAGAATAGGTGTTAATAAAACACCGAGTGTAAATAGGATTAGAATTTATCTTTGATCTTAGTGTAGACTTACATGGCTATGACATCAAAAACTTTCTAAATGCTTCTTTTATCAGCATAACAATTCTGATCTTTGAAGCCAGGAAGCCTTTACTTACTAACCAAACCGACCAATACTTTTCATTTCAGATTTCTCACGGACACGGTTAACACTGGGAAAATTACTGACAATCACGGGTGGCTGAAATTTCTTCAGTTTTTTAATGAGAAACTGAGGGGGTTTGACTTATTTTATCTGTATGTGAACAGGTTCTGTTTTCTATTGGTTCTTTAAAAATAATTTTAAAAAATCTTGAGAATTTCAACCACAGGTTTCAACATTTTTAAAATGCTGTCTCATGAAGCTATTGGGAGCTATGCACAGCCTGCGTGTAGTTGCTTAAGACACACAGATGTCAACATAAGCTAGAGAGCAATTCAGCAGAATGGTTATTAGATTCCGTAGCTGCCTATAATCAGAATCTATAATTAAGAGGCGCAAATGTATGCAACTAGTGTCATATGAGAGGTTCCCTAGGTATCCAAGAGAGCTGCCCATGACTGACAGATACAACAATGGTCCAACAGCCATTCTGTCAATGGCCAAAGGCTAGGCTGGAGACCCTGGATCATCTCGTGCAGCAACAAGCACCTGTATGCAGGGAATGTAATTGAGCCCTAGGAGTTTACAAGGAGCTGAAGAGGTCTCTAGGTGCACTGAGTATTGACTCAACCTTCACTGACTACAAGGAGTGTTGACACACTTCACATGTCAACAACTACACACAAGCTTCTAGGTTTAGGCATCTTGATCTAGAGCTGAATCCTGCTCTGTCTCACACCATTATGACTTCCTCACCAGTGCCCTTGCAAGAATTACCCCTGGACTCAATCAGACAGTCAAAATGGCTGAGTACATACATATCCCCTGCCACAATACAAGCATCTTGAGCTGAAAAGGAGGAAAAGGCAGCATTAAGAATAATGGCAAGCGTTGCTCAGAACAATGGCAATGGCACAGAGATGGGCATTTCCACTGGGAGGAACTATTAAAGTTAGGATGTAAGAATTCTTACCCTAAGTCTTGTGGGTCCTAGTACCTTGTACCTGTTTTCTGTATAATCATTCAGGGCACAGAGAAGTTGATACAATTTGGGGGGGATTTTTAGAGGTGCTTTTCCTATGGTTTGCACCCCACTTCTCTTACAATAGTGACAGAATTTCTCTGCCTTTCTGCCCTTGAAACAGCATGGAATGCTGCCCATCTCCATTGTGGTTCTTTGCTTACAGCTGCCTCACTGCATTTTGTGTAGAGATACAAGCTCCAAAGGCTGAGAAGCTGTTTACAAGCATTAAGCAAAAGACACTCCCCAAGCAACTGAAATGTGGGAGGTGGGGGTCCAAACCCAGAGGGAAAATGGATGGGTGACAAGTCAACATCTACGAGAGGGCAGCCCATAGGCTCAAGTAACAGCCTCAGGTCCTCAACAGAGCAAGACTGCCATGCAGAATTACAATCTCTCTCTTCATTGACCCCTAGCAGCGCAGAGGCTGAAGATACCTCTCTCTGTAGGCCACACACCAAGAGCCTACTGTGAAATATAAGTGCTATGGGGGATGGTCATTTCCAATATCATACGGACTACTTATATAATGCTGTTATCTGGAGCCTGGCACTGCAAGGATACTGGGCATTCAAACTGAGTGGGATGAAGGCTTCTAACACCAACTGTCTTTCAACAGAAAACAGTGATTAGAAACAAAAAAAATCTAAGGAAAATGCTTGCTTCCCATAAAGGAAATCCTAACTTAAAAAAATTATCGGCCAATAATACTGTAAAGCTTTGACTTTCAATTATGATTCTGAAATATAAAAGGCCCTCACGGAAATCCTGGTTCAGGCAACTCGCTTGTGCTAAGGTGGTCCCATAGACCAGAGTTTACTTCCCATAATGCATCTTTAGCATGCAAAAAGGTAGAATTTTTCAACTGATTTCTCTAAGTTTGGCTTTGGAATTGGTTTTCTCCTCCCCCTGCCTCCAGTTTCCTTGCTCTTCCACATTTCTATACTGCTCTTTAACTCAAAAAGTTTACATTTAATTTTTGCTATACCTAACATTTCCTTTCTGACAGAACTGAAGTTAGATCCCTAGATTTCCACATCTTCAGTTACAGCTCACAAGACAAAGTCCTACTATTCTTAAATAAAGCAGAACTAATTCAAAGCAGGGTATATAATTAATCAAAATAGCTAGCAGTGCAATATTTAAAATAACTGAGGGCTGCCTGGATTATAGCAACATTATTACCGTGTGATTAATAAGCAGTTGATGTATTACATTTGCTACACATTTGCTAAGTTATTTTATCTTGCTTTAAAGTTAGGTGGCAAAATTTCAAGCCATAGTTAGGAGACTTGCTTTATTCAGTATTACATTGTTAACCCCACCATCTGGTCAAACAGCTGAGGGAACACAGACAACCATATGGGGGGGCCCATATTTCTCTCTTGGGAAATATTTGCCTTACTGAATTATGCAATGGTTACCAGTTTCTAGCTTATTACAGTAGGATTAAAAAAACCCATCAAAATACTTTGTAGATAACCTGAGTTTGGTCTTATATAGGAAAATAAGATGGCACTTACTTGAGGACCAGGCTGACCCTGAAAAACAAGAAAAAGATAAGGTTATGGAAAGATATGACAAGGATTAACTCCTTAAACAGTAGCAAATAGTTACAGTACTCTCTAATAAGGAGATAACAAAAAATCCAGTAACCGTACTGAAGTCAGATTCTGGACTCTTAAGTCTGCATTGAATTTGGATGTTTTAATTCAAATTGATGAACTTTCTTGCGATTACCTGATTCCAGAAATAAGTTACAGTAACTCGTCATTGAACATGCATTTGAGAAACTTCATTCTTTACATAGTCAGAACAATACAATTTAGAAATGACAGAAAAGACCTAATTAAATCATTCTCAAGTGAGAAAGAATCCACTGATGCTGAGCTGATTTAGAAGCAGGCACTGAGTGCTTTGTCTCTATTATGGCTCACCCCCATGTTTCAAGGAGGTGCTAATTACTGCCTATTGAACGAAGTTTAAAAACTGGAGGAACCCATTGCTGGGCAAACAACAGTCTTTTTGCCATTGCTGCAAGCACCACAGTTTCAAGCAAATATAAACCAATATTTAAACCAGCAAGTCAGCAGTAGCTGAGCTCATCAGCCAGCCCAAGATGTAGCTGACCCATTTCCTCTCCCTTATTAATCATCACCATTGGACCACCCATGGCCAAAAAGAGAGGCACCTTCTGCACACTGAGGAGGTGTATGTAACTCTTCTTGCTGCAAGCCCTTACAGAGCAGACCTCCTATCACTAAGGTCCCTAGCCTAGGAAAGCCAGTGAAAGTCATCAGTTATTTTACCCCACAAATTATTTGCATGAAGCAGAATTAGATTACAAAACAGTATAGTAGCTGTGACTATGAACTACAACCACACAATCAGCTCACACTGTAAGACAGAGACAAATATTTATATATTTCTCCCTGTAAAGAGAGAACTTCTTAAACTCCTAGAGCTAGCTTCGCTTCCAGTATTTTATGACACTTCAATATTATTTCAGTTGGACTGAAACTACATTTACTTTTGTTGAAAGAAACTGAGCATAGAGACTTCTTATAAGTCATAAAACCTCTTTGCTTTAGCTAGAAGGTACTCCTACACAGAGTTCAAACTCTTCCATTTAAGCATCAGGAAACACTTTTTTCCTCTGTGAGGGTGACCAAGCACTGGCACAGGTTGCCCAGGGAGACTGTGGAGTCTCCATCCTTGGATATATTAAAGAGCCACCTGAACATGATCCTGAGCAACCTGCTCTAGATGGCTCTGCTTGAGCATAGAGGTTGGATCAGATGACCTGCAGAGGTCCCTTCCAGCTTCAATCATTTTGTGATTCTGTATGATTTTTTTGGGGGGGGAAGGGGGGACACATGACACACACATGTCAACTGGGCACTATTATCTGCAAGAAAAGCAGCTGATGAAAAATGGGTTTTTTAGTAACTAATAAGATTTTTGTGCTAAATTAAAAAGCAGAAAAACATTTTAATTCACATGCAAATTTTTAAAGGTTCTTTTTTTTAATATAACAAAAATCAGAAATAAAGTTACAGAGGAATCATGATAAAATACAGAATTATTATGGCTATCTAATCCTGACACTGAAGGCAGCCTAAAGCATTCCTTGTAGATGCTGCAGTTTTGTACTAGTTCCTTACAACAACTCTGCACTATAGAGGTTTTCATAAAAAAAAAAAAATATATATATATATATACTGGCTGAGGTTTGCCAGTTCTAATATGATGTAAAATTTTCTGAACTGCTCAGTTCTATCTACCTGCACATCACATTGGGTTAATGAATACGATTGGGACTCCTCAGCTCTCAGCCTTTACCTCAATCTTCCCATCACAGCAGGTTTTAAGATATTGTATGCTATATCTGAATGTAGAATCATCAGGAATTGCTTACTGATGCAGTTTTGGGCAGCCTGTATAATACATTTGTCTAAATTAAGTAAACTGAGACCTTTGCATGCAAACTTTTATATACTAACTCACAATACGTTTGCCTCACAAGTATATCTAAAGTTGCAATACATTTTGAACAAATCATTAGACTGTCTCCAAGATATATGTTAAAAAAACCCTTAAAGTCTGAAATTACTAAAATGTTTCAATAAAGTGTTGATTTAAAGCAGTAGAAAGCAAATAAAGAGAATATATATACATAAACAAAAAGATTTGAAAACTGACACTTTTTTCTTCAATCTAATTTACACATACTGGCTACTAAATGTCCACATGCTATATGTATGATATGAGGGACATATACACATAACACAAACATACCCTGAACTGAATGCCAGGGGCAGAATCATGCTGTTGTGAAAGTGTTTCCTACTTTCAATCTCCACAGCATTACCAATTTGCCTTCTTGTAATTGTGCATTTGTAATTACTCTTTTATCAGTTCTGCAATATGGAGAGAGGAAAGCTGGAAACCGAATTTTTATAGGACAATTGTTTTTCATGGTGACACAGAACTCTATGAGATAATGGGGAATGTAACAGTTGCATTTCTCTTAGTTTATATATGCTGTCAATATTGCAATTATCCTGCACTTAACTGTAAATGCAGATGCTGAATACAGAAGTATTCATAGCAGGATTTTTTTATCCTGTTGGCTATGAGGTCCTTGAACATGGAAGGAACTTTGCAATAGTGAAGGTAATTATCTTCTGGTTTTTTCAGTTGTTCCCAATCCTTCAATATTTTTAAATACTCTTAGATACCAGCTACTGCAGTTACAGTATGATATCCCTTCTCACTAACGCTCCAGTAAGTGACACTAACCAGAGGATGCAGCAAGCACTGTATTATGGACCTCTTCGGCTCTGCTTACAAAGGGACAGGTAGAAAGAGGCATCCCAATACTGACCTTGTTGATTTTAAAGGGTCATTGTCACACAACACCCATTCAAAGTGGGAGATGAAAAAGGGGCTGTTCATTTTGCCTTCTCTCATTTTTGGGTGTTGCGAAAGGGTCAGGAACAAAGCTCTATGAGTTACTTTTGTGTTCATTAAAAAACCCTCTAACATGAATACAATCTGATATTATAACTCATTTGAGAAAGCTCAATCTCAATTAATATGCTTGTGTTCCCCAAAGGGTTCCAGGATTGCTGAAATCACTCTGTGTAAATTGTTCCCAATGCATATTACTCACGGAATAAAATGCTTTAGCTGGAAGTATTTCTCTAAATTTTAGATAAAAAACAGGGTGAAAACACTCTTCAGGACTGAAAATTCAGCATTACTCTGATTTTCTTCTAATGAACATGTCTTTATTCAAATATGTTACATACCCTAAAATTGATTCATTGATTGTAGCTATGAACTGGCTGCTGTTCTTTGCACACATTTACAGATCAGTCCCAACACCAATAACTGATCAGGTGTATTTTAGTGGCTGCTGCTCTGAACCTCTGGATCATTGCTCAGGTACTTCATTACCCACTACTGATTGCTGCTTTTTTTTTTTTTTAAATCTGCATGATACAGTGGGTATAGCTACATAATATATCATGGTTTCAGCAAAATCTTCAGAACAATTTTTCTCTTCTATATTCCTATTTACTGACTTAGTATGTTATTTTGCAGGAAAGAAAGGGGTTAAGTTTGGCAGCCTGTTCTAATTATCATAATGGAAGGTCTTCTGTGGTTGATAATTAATCCCTTCCTAGCAATTCAACCTACTATTAGCTGCTGATATGTAAATAATACTAAAAGCAAAAGAAAAGATATATAGTGTAGCCAGGTCTAGCTGAAGTCAACAGGTAAGCTATCAATCTGCTAAAAGAGGAGATTAAAGAAAAAGCATATTGACTGGAGGCTGTGAACGTTGCAGAAAAGCTACTTAACAGTAGAAAGAGACATCAAGAAGCACAGGGAAAAGTCTAGGGAAAAGAAAATGGAATTACTGCAACTTAGCAAGCTGAGCTTGCAGAGGAAATGGGGCTTGTAGCAAATGAAAGGACAGAAAAGAGAAGATGTATTCAGGGTATCAGAGAAAAGGGCTGTCTGGAAAAGGAAAAAGACAGGGAGGAAAAACAATAGCATGAGAAAGTGCAGAAACTGGATTTTCACAGCTTTTGCATGATTTTAATCTTTAAAGAGCTGGGAACATAAACTTCCAGGCTCATACAACCAAATATATGGATAAACAAATACATACACAAACACAAATATACTTACAAACACATTGTATAAAAAAAAAGGTTATTTCTAACTTAATTCAAGTAGCACCTCCCTAAAGAATATCTGAGATAGCATACAAATGCATTTAAAATTAGACTTGGGGCTGTTCGGATCTAATCAGCCAACAAAATGCAGGCAGAGAAATTAAAACACAAAAATGAAGAACCCATGGAAAAAGGAAATCAGGAAGAGCCACAGATATGTGGTCAGAAATAATATCCCACTGTGTGAAGGGCACCACCAAACTACCCTTGTGGGGCATTTTTTGGACAGAGCACCCAAGTAGGAACATCTGTCTTCCAACCTAATCCAGATCAAAGATGACAAGGCAATGGGAGTAGCATGGCTGACCTCCATTTCCTTGGACAGACACAGGGCTGAAGTGGCTTTTCGGCACTCTGTTAAAATCTGTGCTACTGAGCTTGAAATAAGTTATGCCAAAGGAAGCCAATATATGATTAATATACATTTCAGCATGAACAATTAAAAAAGCAAAGAGGGAATATATGCAAGACCTAAATCACACTGGTTTTGAACAAATCACCTACCAGCTTTCCATCCATACCAATCGGACCCTGGGATAATCAAAAAGTCAAAACAAAATGGAACAGTTAAATCAAAGGAACACTGAAGATGAGGAAAAATATACAGACTTGGGGAATACTGCAGGCTTTAGAAGATGAATTACTCTATGTCAGCAGTCAAATGCAATACCTTAAAGATATTTTGAGAACAAAGGCACAAAAAAGAAAAAACAAAAGAAACAGACCTAAGACAGAATTAATAAAAACAGCATGGTGGGAAGCAGCCAGGCAATAGCTGATGTTTAACAAAAGACAGGTTCAACACACAGTGAAGGAATTGTTAGTGGCAAATCGCAGTGGCACAACATAACCAAACATATGAAATAATGCATCTGGCTTGTGTATTTTTCTTTAAATAACTGAGAAAACAAAATAAGTAGCCTATTTACTGAATGCTTTTATCACATGGTTGCAAGATGGGAAGAGAAAACACTTAAAATCTCATAACTAATCTGTACTTAAATTAACATTATAACAATGATAGTTAATAAGAAACTTCAGCTCACACAGTTCCCTGTGGTACTAAAGATTTCTGCCTGTGCTTTGGCCAAGAAGTCCTGTGCCTGATCCTGCTTGTTTTTCTTTTTTTTTTACCTTGGAAAACAAGGACTTATCCTTGCTGATACTTTACAAGTTACTTCCTTCCTTCAGAGTCCAGAGGTTGATTCCTGTTTTATGGATGAAAATTCTAGAAAGGATTTAACATGGATGTATGCTGTTGTGATTCAGCAACTGGTTCTGTACCAACTGCATGTTTAGGTGATCACAGGAGAGAGAAGAGGACTAGAGAAAGTTGGATCAATTTTAAATTTGATGTTTAATTGCTGTGTCTTCTGACAAAAGAACAGTCAAGTTACCTTTCACTGACAATGGAATAAGAGTAGGCAGATAAGCTGTCGCTGCCATTGAATTCCTCTTTCAGGCTGAAAATGTGAGCTCTCAGGTCTTTGCCCCATATGAAAGGGAACACTAATTTACACCTGCTGGAGAGAAGCTTTCTCTTAAATGCTGGCACTGCAGCCAGACTTTCCTCATGGAGCTTTGCAGGCCAAGACTGCCTTCCTTCCCTAGGCATATGGCCCCTTAGGACTGGTTGCTCATGTTGCTTGATTTGGATCACTGATGCTGAGAAGACAGCAGATAACATATTTGCTGGTTTTACATTGATCCGTTTTATCTTTGCTGCTTTTTGCCCCCTTTCGGAGCACTACTTTGGCTTGCAAGCAAAACTCAAAGTGTAATAGTTGAGTCTAAATCAGGCCTGCAGGGGTCCTGCTGAACCCTTCACCCAGGAGTGCGTATTCCTACCTTCTGCACTAATAGGTACTGTAGTCATATGTTTGTGCCAGTTCAACCAGCTATCAAGGAAGTAATAAACACTATGAAAAAGTGATGCCATATCAATCTAATGAGTTCCCTAGCTATCTGTCTTCTCCCAGCCTAGATCATGGACTCTGCCAAAAACTCCAGACATTCTTAGTACGGAAGAGGACATTGGTTGGATGTACGTAGTGTGAAACTCATGATTTTTGGTACATTATTGGCTTCCTAAGAAGCCTGTGCACTGGCCTACTTGTCAGATCCCATACCAAGTTACTGTGTCTGAGCAGCCCTACAGGAATAAACCCCTTTACCTGCCCTTCCCTCCAGCTCTTACTGTGGCTCCCTGTCACACCATGGGTAGATGACATGCTGAGAGTGTAAAAGCAGCTCACCAGCATCTTGGTTGCCTGCATGACCACTACCTTTTTTATGTGCTGATGTCCTAGGAAAGTTTGTGACTTTTGGGATGACCTATAATATCTTTCAAATGTTATCTCTGAACGGTTCTCCCCCAGTATCCAATACAGAAAGCCACACTTCCCAGTGCATTAAAAGGACAGCTTTTATTCTTATGCTTCCTCAGTGCCTCTTGATCCCACACATGCAGCACACATACAGCACTTACTCATTTTCTCATAGTTATTTAGCAAATTTCTAAATATGGTACTGTACACAGCAAAAAACCAAGGCAAGTCTGCAAATAAGTAGCTTTCCCAGATTTTTCTAGCACCATATTACAGGATATTTATCTAGTAATATTTACACACACAGTCTGTTGCAGGTGTAAAAATGAAGGCTAAGCTGAACCCTGCGTTATGAATACATTTACTACTAGAAAGCAAAGTACAGATATTACCAGTTAAAACACTCACCAGTAAGGTCATGGTAAGTATATAAAGATCCCCAGAGGGCTGTGTGGGCCAACAGCTAAATTTAACTGTTTGGTCTGCTGCAAGCTTAGCCCAAAAGATTTAATTATTCTTATGATGAATGAATGCAGAAGAGAATTATACAAGTATTTGTAGAAGGAAAATCCATTACAGGGTCAAACTGTTGGCTTAGAGGGACCAGCCAACAGCTCTTGCAGCTGTAGCAGTGGTTGCAGTTTGCATATAGGCAATGTTTTCAGGGAATGTTTCTTTATCATAGAAAAAAAAATACCATTTGTGTTCCCTTACAATGATAAGCTTTTAAACTATTGTTAAATTTTTGCCTGCTCTTTATGCATGCTATGTAGCTCCTGCACTTGAATCAAAGGACTATGTGTAACATCTTGAAGAGCGTCAGTAATGAAGAATCAGGAATTCCCAGTAGGCTGAAAATAAGCACCTGCTCACAACTGAAAATAATAGAAATCTCCCCTGTGATTCCCGTTTTTATCAGGACTATTTGGTCTGAAGTCCAGGAAAGTCTTCTGGGATTTGCTTTATAGAATAGGAGAAGAAAGAGAAATTTGCTTGAGACATACTGTCCTACAGGAGAAAAAAAAAACCCCCTGAATAAATCATTACTGTGAAAATGAATAATATTCTTTCATTACAAAAATACTAATTCTTTAACAGCAAAACATGGTCATTTCCTTCTTTCCTCAATTACTTCTTTCTAACGTTGGAAAGAGAGAGAAAACACTTTTCAAAAATGGAAACAATCAGAATTTCCACAACTGGTACAGGCTGGGTAAGAAAGATGAACTGAAATAGTATGCGAGGCTACTTGAGGATGCACTGATGAAAGTCCTATGTGTGACAGTATTTACTGAAATTCCTTACATGATTACACCAGAAGTCTCATGGAATACTCAAAGACATTTTCATTCGTTTTGAAAGAAAGACTTCAAGCTTTGACTTATATTAGATTGTCTCTATAGAGTTCAGAGCACTATAGAGTTCAAACTATTTTCTGCTTTCTTCTCTAAGTAGCTGCTACTACAGATTAGCATGTAATTTTTGACAAGTACCAAATATTTCCAGAACACAATCCCCACAAAACATTTTAGAAAACTAAAGAAAATGCAGCATGAGAGAGAGTAGGTTTATACATCAGGCAGGTACACTGGCTATTTGTTCACCTACTGTAGATCCTAGAGATGGTACTAAAAATATTTCTTCTGGACTATGCATTTCCTTTCTAGGTTCTGACTACCATTTTTAAATGTATGCTATTACTGCATATTTACTTACAGTATTACATAGACTTTTTTCCAAGATCCTCAAAAGCAAAGATGTTTGTACAGAAGAGGTTGTGGGTTTTTTCCAAATAATACCCAATTACTTACTTAGCACTACCTACCTATCTAATAACCCTAATAGAGACAGAGATAACACATGGGAGGAAGGGGAATATGAGTGCCATTTAAGTCTGATTTTGTGAAACGTAGCTTCCACTCCTCAAGAATATTGTAAATATAGTGTTTCTCAAAGAAAGGTATTTTTAGCCAGATTCTGAATGCTCTCCGAATCAGTTGTCTTCCATTGAAGCAGTATCTTTTTACGTATGGGTTACTCTCAAGGTAAATATTTTAAGGATTTTAGGGGTTACTGTTAGAAATTGAATATATAAGCAAATGCATCAGAAACCTTTAGTGTTCCTATCAAAAAGATAGCCAGTACTATTACTTTAGACAGCTTTAATGCAATATTCATTTCTTAAAACAAGTCTGAGTGAAAAGTGATGGTAAGAAAAGATATCACTTCTATGTGATAAAAAAATCTTCCAAGGGAAGGAAAAGAGGAAGATATGGATTATCTTCTCACTCTTAACTTCTCCACTCATCTTCAGTGATCCTTTTCATTTAGGGAATACTCATCAGAAGACTGAGTTGTGAACCAGGAGATAATGTAATAAACAAAAACCAGACATAATTTCTTCTTTATAAACTGCAGACCACCCTCTAATCTAAAGGAAGTTTTTTTGGTTTTTGTTTTTAAATAAAATGGATTGGCATATTTTAACAGGGTATAATTTTGGTAGCTTTATATTCAATGGTACTATGCAGATAAATGTATTTGTTGCAAACGTTCTCTGTAGAAAGAATGAGGAAAAATTTTGACATTGCAAATTATTCCAGTTCTAGTTTTGTGTATAAATAAATTACAAGCAGACCAATTATCATCTCCAAATGTGTAATGATTTCTCAAACTTTGATGAGTCATTGTTTTTCCTGATTATTTGGTGTGAAATCAAGAATTTTAGAAAAAATTTTCTCTCTCAATGCAGAACATCTGAAATGCTCTGCATACACAAAATTAATACAGAAGCATCTGCATCTCCGAGAGAAAGACATGAATATAGAAAACAGAACAGAGCCCCAGTAACACCATGCCAGACTGTGTTTCAATTTATTGGAACTTATTTCATGGCACAAATAAGTGGCTGAGGTTATTTCAACATTTCTGGTGGCCACTGTTGGCCCAACAAATAAAGTCAGTGAGACCTAACAATGCCATAGCTGAAGCTGGCAGCATACAAGTGTTTTCTGGACTCAGTTTGTAGTGCACTGAATTAAAAGTGAGTTGTCAAAAAAAAAAAAAAAAAAAAAAAAAAAAAAAATCACATGTTAAGGTATCCCTCAGTCACTTTAAAAAAATCTTTTAGATCCCACATCTGGCAGTTTTAAGATATACTAATTCAGACGATCACAGCAGCATTTCAGAATTCAGAAACTGCTATCTGATTAAATCATGTGACTAAATTATTCCACATTTCTAAACAATTGTTTAGAAATCAGTAAGCTTGGTTGTCAAATTGTTACTTGCAGCTGCCTGAAATCTCTTATGTCAATGCACATACAACAGGGGATTCAGAAGAAAGCAGGAATCTAGCTTTACAGCAGCTGTATGAGCTGCATGCCAGTTACTATGTCAGACTGAGTTTAGAAACACCTATACAGGGGAAAAAAAAAAAAAAAGAAAATCTGTCTCAGTGAGTTTGCAGATCATCCCCACTAAATTCAGGAAAGGTGAAAGATGATGCATTGCCTTTTCAGATCACCTATTTTAGTTCAAGAATAATAGAAGTTAAAAGAACCCACAACTGTCAGGTTTCCTCATCATGATACCATTTAAATGATCTATCTCCATGTCTGTCTTTTTCTCTCCTTTAGTTAATTACAGATTTATCAAGGCTGACTTTAATTAGATGTAATATAGTATTCCTAGCAAGCTTGATGAGATTTCTTTTTAGTGAAGTTTTGGTTTAGCGCTTACGTGGGCAATGAGTATGATAAGCTTGTCAGCTTAGCTAAATTTCTCCTACTGATGAAACATTCTTGGTTCTTTTTCAATGACTGGAAGTGATTACTGTTAAGAGTGACGTGAGCGAACAGCCCAGGTACAGAAGTCACTTGCTCCAAACCTGGGAGAAAAAAAATGCACTAAACCAACCTGAAACAACTCCAAATAATTCAGATCATTTGGGTTGGGGAAAACTTTACAATGAAAACAAATGAACTACAAGAATACAAGAAAGATGAGCCTGCCATCTAACACCCCTTTACCACAGAAAGCAAAATTACTGACAGAGACAAATGAAGCACTGCAAGGCTCTTTCAAAGAGGTCCATTTCAGAATTTCCCGAATTCTTCCCTCAAGCAGTTCATATTAGCTACTACCTGAGATATAAAACTCAGCTAGATGGATCATCACCTGGAGACTGCAAAGTAAGTATAAATGTTTTCCAAGGTAGGGATTTAGAGTTTTATATGAATTTTTTTTCAACAACAACAAAACTCACAGTACTGTTAGGCTGCTTGATCTTCTTGACCAGCAGCTTATTGGTCCCGCCTGAACTGCTAGAGCCTTTATCTCATTCAGCCTTCAGAAACAACATCTTGCTTCTCCTAGATTCATTCAAAACACTGATGCAAAATTAATCATTCAAGATTTGATCAATGACCTCTCCCTAATACACCACACTTTTTATTTCAATGGAAAAACTACATTCAGCTAAGGAAAAAAAAAAAAAAGAAAGAAAGAAAAAAGTGCATTCTTAAGTCCTTGATAGCCTCATCCTGTAATTCAAGTAATCTCTCATTTGGTTGCAAGCCATGTATTAACTCTCTCATCAAAAACTCCTATAAAATTGCCTTTATCAAGCCAACAAGGATCCCAAAGCATATCCTGGAAGCATAGAAGAGACTCAGAATCAAAGTCCTGATAAAACCTGGAGAATGAAGAATAGCAGCACCATGATTAAGGCTCCAGACGACACCTCCGTCAGCAAGAAAAGCTACACCATGCCTAGACTAAGGCTCTCCATTAAGACTTCAGTTCATGAGCGTAAAGGTAATCAGAATTTATTCCAATTTATATTTTAAACCACCTGTCAAGTGTTGTGCCTTCAGTACAGAGAAATACACAGCATGCACATGTAAAGCAATAAGCCAATGCTAATAGTAAGATGCCAAGCAGAACTGGCTGGAATCTGACACATATTTTGCTATTCTTGTTACAGAAAAGAAAATGTTTGCATTTTTTCATACTTTTCAGTTTCTTTGAATTTCAAGAAATAAAAGGACATGTGACCTGTAGTGATGAATTTCATGAAGTGGCTCTAGTGTCCATATTAGCCTAAATTAGATGATGGAAGTCATCAATAAGGGAACAAGATGGAAAATGAGGGACAGTTTTAAAGATTCCAAAATAAAACAGAAATGCCAGGTATGGTATCCAAAACTTTTCCTTGGAGCAACATCATTCTAGATTACAAGACTCCTAGTTGGGAGCCCTACATGCAGTCTGAATACTCTAATAGCTCCTTTGCAATCATAAGATAAACTGGTTATGTCTAGAAGTAAGCAATTTGGAGAAAGAAAAATTGTTTGGAGTTTGGCTATTCAGAGAGTGGCTGAACTACAAAAAAAGTGCTGCATATGGTAACAATAAGGGAGTACAAAGAGTTCTACGCAAGAAAAATTATAGTCACAGCTTTCAAAAGCATATTTCACAGCTGAAAAATAATTGCAGAGATACTTTTTATTTTTATAGTTTATGCAGGAAAACTGACAGGCAGTTTCTTGTGGTGCAGATGCATTTTTGATTATCTGAGCACTGTGACAGCTCTCCCTGCTGAAATATGTCTTTAAAAATCCATGAGAAAGAACTGGGCAGATGTAAGCTGGAACAAACTCTTCTAAAATACTGCAGGCAGACAACCTTCTGTTTAGCATGGCCAACACTGAACATATCAAAAGTATATAGGAAAAAATGGCCAAATCTGTGAACCCCAATCTGCAAAGCACCTTTGTTGTCTTCATACATCAGGCTAGCAAGAAGATTATTTCCAGACAGACGTTCATTTTCTCCTTGTAGCCTGTACATCTCATCATCATCTGCAATATTTGTATGGTCATACCTATACGACAAATTACTGCAAAGGGAAACTACTGTTGACCCCAGAAAGGGTAAGAGCAACATAGTAATTCCCCATTCAAGTTATATTAAAGAACAGAGTCGTGTGGACTCTGTTTTGGTTTAGTTCATTCTAATTTACCACTGAATAACATTGTTTACTGTAGACTAAAACTCCAAGTATGAAATACCTAAGTGATACTCAGAGGCTTCCTTCAGGAGGAAAAATAAAAAGAAAATTGTAAAATGAAACTGCCTGATCTTGGCAACTCATAAATGGTGCACTGAGTTGAGAAACACTCACATTGTAATTGTCTACTCTTAAAAAAAGAACTGTACTAAAATTGGGATCTTGAGTGCTTACCCCCACATGCTTCATCCATCCATAAAAACAGCCTTGTGAAGGGTTGCAGAACTATGTGTTTCCATAAAAATACTTCATTGTCCTACTGAATTCCAGCATAAATTAACAAGTACTTGAACATGGGGAGCACACACACAGACCAGAGAGAAATCTCCTACATTCTACCTCAAAATTCTCATTTCTCCTGAAGAAATTGAAACTCCTGTATCCATAAATAGAAAGCACATGGCTAATTCATCAATGCCAACATCACCGTGTGAATATATTTCATGTGGTTGGTGCCATGTTGATGAGAAAACAATAAACTGCGAAAAATGTCACTTCTCAAAAATTAGCTGGCTAGCATTCAGCGGGAAATAGATTGTTGTAACAGCTGTGGCATGATGACTTTGATGAATTAGATTATTGTTCTCCTGGAATAATTCTGAAGAATCTGTCTCCTCACACCACCATGGAAGTGAATCCATTTGCTCACTGAAGACCTACTAAAGAACAATCTTCCTTGTTATCTGTGTTTTGACAGCTTTACAGAATATGAAAAAATCCATTTAACTTCTTTCAGTACTTTTTTTCTTTTTTTTTTTTTTGGTTTCTACAAATCGTCTCTTTTCAGGGGGAAGGAGGTCCATTAAGTAAAAGTAAAAATACAGTCTTTTGGTAAATAACAGTATCATAGACAACTAACCTTCAGACACCAATTTCTGACCTTACCTCGGTGGAACCATCAGCTTTGAAAGATTAACAAAACTCAAGAGCAGGTAGGTAAATCGATTTTTGCTCCATTAGAATAGAAGAATCTGACTATCATGCTCCTTTTATCTGCCTATCACAGAATCGCAAGGGTTGGAAGGGACCTCGTGAGATCATCTAGTCCAACCCTCCTGCTAAAGCAGGTTCTCCTAGAGCATGTTACACAGAACTTCATCCAGGCGGGCTTTGAATATCTCCAGAGAAGGAGACTCCACAACCCCCCTGGGCAGCTTGTCCCAGTGCTCCGTCACTCTCAGAGTAAAGAAGTTCCTCCTCATGTTCAACTGAAACCTCTTGTGTTTCAGTTTGTATCCATTGCCCCTTGTCCTGTCGCTGGACACCACTGCAAAGAGACTGGTTCCGTCCTCGTGATTTCTGCCCTTAACATATTTCTATGTTAATGAGGTCCCCACTCAGTCTTCTCTTCTTCAGGCTGAACAAGCCCAACTCCCTCAGCCTTTCCTCATAGGGGAGATGTTCGAGTCCCTTTATCATCCTAGTTGCTCTCTTCTGGACTCTTTCTAGGAGTTCCTCATCTTTCTTGAACTGGGGAGCCCAGAACTGGACACAGTACTCCAGGTGGGGTCTCACCAGGGCAGAGTAGAGGGGGAGGATAACCTCCCTCGACCTGCTGGCCACACTCCTCTTAATGCACCCCAGGATGCCATTGGCCTTCTTGGCAACAAGGGCACACTGCTGGCTCATGGTGAGCTTGTCGTCCACCAGGACTCCCAGGTCCCTCTTGGCAGAGCTGCTTTCCAGGGGCCCCAGGTGAGCACTGCACTTGCCCTTGTTGAATTTCATCAGGTTCCTCTCCGCCCAACTCTCCAGCCTGTCCAGGTCCCGCTGAATGGCAGCGCAGCCCTCTGGCGTATCAGCCACTCCTCCCAGTTTTGTGTCATCAGCAAACTTGCTGATGGTACACTCTGTCCCCTCGTCCAGGTCATTGATGAACAAGTTGAACAAGACTGGGCCGAGTACTGAGCCCTGGGGAACTCCACTAGCTACCGACCTCCAACTGGACTCTGCTCCGCCAATCAGAGCCCTCTGAGCCCTGTCGTTCAGCCAGTTCCCAATCCACCTCACTGTCCACTCATCCAACCCATACTTCTTGAGCTTCCCTATGAGGATGTTATGGGAGACAGTGTCAAAAGCCTTGCTGAAGTCAAGGTAGACAACATCCACCGCTTTTCCCTCATCTACCCAGCCGGTCATGCCATCATAGAAGGCTATCAGATTGGTCAGGCATGATATCCCCTTGGTGAATCCGTGCTGGGTACTCCTGATGATCTTCTTTTCATCTACTTGCTTGGAGAGGACACCCAGAATGAGTTGTTCCATCACCTTTCCAGGGACAGAGGTGAGACTAACTGGCCTGTAGTTCCCTGGGTCCTCCTTCTTGCCCTTTTTGAAGACTGGAGTGACATTGGCTATCTTCCAGTCCTCAGGCACCTCTCCTGTTCTCCACGACCTTTCATAGATGATGGAAAGTGGCTCAGCAATGTCGTCTGCCAGTTCCTTCAGCACTCGCGGGTGCATTCCATCGGGGAAGAAGACCATATTTTGAATGCAGCTCCCAGGGAACTAAGAAAAAGATACAGGTACCATAGAGACACTTCCCTTTTGACTGACAACAAAGGAGATCAGAGTGGATACATCTCCATAAAAGAGGAGAAGAGAGCACTTACAAAGGTTTTAAAAGAGAGCAAAACTAAAAGCCAAGGTACTGAAGTGTTTATAAACAGACACGTTGATAAAAAAAACCAATGACTATCATTTGGTAAATGAAAGCTTTGTTTGAACAATTCCAGGATAACCAAAATGCCAATGTTCATACCTAGTCCTAGTCAATAAATGCAGTATTTCCATCTGGGATACAGCATATGAAAAAAACCTCATGCAGATGCACTGCATTAAAACTTAGACTCCAAAACAGGTGCTTCCAGCTACTCACTGCCATATGTGCTTAAATACTGGAATATAAAATTCTGCGCAGGCAAACCCATTCAGATACTTCTGTCATGCACCTACCAGATTTAAAAGGTACAAACATACATGCAGCTAGTTTAAAGACACTACTGTTGTCTTAAACACACTATAACCTAAATCATTCATTAAAAGTTGATGGTGCTGCATACAAAACTGTCCTCTCCAAAATTACTTGGAAAGTGTAAATTCTCAAAAAGCATAAATCATTATGGAAAAACTATATGAAGCACACTTAAAAAGATTAATTCATTCCAGGAAATAAAAGCAGAATCCAGGGATGCACTACAACCTTTTTCATTCTTTCTTCCCAAAATGTTTCCCCAAAGTTTTTAATGATGCACCACCTGTTCTATTTCCCCAATTTAACATGAAAAGAGGGATGTAGAAGGTTGGGAAAGACCTTTAAGATCACCAAGTCCAACCATTAAACTCACACTACCAAGTCCACCAATAAACCATGTCCTTAAGTACCTCATCTACCTGTCTTTTAAATACCTCCAGGGATAGGGACTCAACCACTTCCCTGGGAAGTCCATTCCAATGCTTGACAACCCTTTCAGTGAAGAAATTTTTCTTAATATCCAATCTAAACCTGCCCTGGCACAGCTTGAGGCCATTTCCCCTCATCCTGTCGCCTGTTACCTGGGAAAAGAGACGAACACCCACCTCACTACAGCCTCCTCTCAGGCAGTTGCAGAGGGCGATAAGGTCTCCCTTCAGCCTCCTTTTGTCCAGGCTAAACAACCCCAGTAACATACAGCAATGTAGCAGGATGTAGCAATGAAAGAATTTGTATTTTAAGAAAGGATTATTTCTAGTCCTTGAAGAAAAATTTTCACATGAATCTTGCCATGATCAGTACCAAAACTTGGTTTCCAGAAGGAACATCTATTACTGTGACTATGAAAACAAAATCATTAAGCACTTAATAACAAGGATTATAAATCACATAAAGTGCTCAGATAGGTATACAGCATCTCTATTTGCAAGTCTGTGCTTTTACTAGCTGTATTACTTTAATTGTGGAGCTGAACGCTACCTCATTTACTGCCTTACTGTCCTGTCCCACTGACCTCAGACCTAATGGTCTTTCAAGCAGAACACTGGACGCTGCAATTGAAACCCAAAGCATAACATTTGGAAGTTCATGACAAGGTTGAAAGTAGCAGGTTAACCCATTCACAGGAGTGTGGAGAATGAGGAAGAGGAGCAAGAGGAGAAGTTGCATATCCTTTTTTGTAAGCCCAGGTGTAACTCATGCCTGGAAGACGACAATGAATAGCATATGGATGGGAGATAATGTTTGACATAGGATAACCTTTCTATTTGTGACAGTATTTTTATAAGAGATTAATGGGGAAATATAAGAACTTTCTGCTTTTCAATATTTCACTCAAGAGCAAACATCAAAGGGGTTAAAGAGGGGGGAAAGTGCTGAGCCTTACATAAAAAAAAAAAGTGTTATCAGAAGTAAGCAGATGCTTGCAAGAATGTAAATGCAACACTGTGTTGGCTGCCAAAAGATTTGAGGGACCTAGAAACCATGTTGCTGGGTAAGAAAATGGAGCAAAAGACAGAGGAGGAAGAAAAGAAACTCAATCAAGAATGAGTCAATACAATAGAGCAGCCACAAAGAGGAGAGCCTGGAGCCATATGTTCACCAGCTAGAAGGAATGTCTAGAGGGAATTTCGGTTTGCTCATAACTGACTCAACAGAGGCTACTGAGAGGATGGTGGAAGAATCTTGTCATTTTAATGCAGAGCCCCATCAGCAATACTGCTTCAAACTGCTTCTACAGGTCTTCATTTTACTGTAGGTGAAAGAATATATAGGCCCAACTTCCAAACAACTTCTCCTGACAATTCTTTTTCTTTTATGGGAAATTCCATTTATGTATTTTTGAAATTTATGTGAAAAGAATAATTTTTTTTGTGGGTTTTTTTTTTTTTGGTTAGTTGGTTCTTTTGGTTTGTGGTTTTTTTGTTGTTGGGGGGGTTGGGGTTGGTGGTTTGGTTTTTTTTTTTTTTTTTTTTTTTTACATCAGAGACCAAAAGCTCATCTCTACAAAACCTCCCTGTTGAGTTGGTGCCTATTTTCCCCCTCAAGCTATTTAGGAAAAGCTACTGAGATTCACCATACTCATACATCTGCTTTTGAAGCTTGCCTATCTAGAAACAAATTCAGAATTTTTTCTACTTTGATTCCAAAATCCCCTTTTAACTCCAAGTAGAGCCAGTGTCTCATTGCACAGTCAGAAATAAGTTTTTTCTTCTTCCTTGACAACTGCTGCACAAACAGAAACTCAACCAACAAAGCATTTAAACAAGGAAATGAAAGTTACTGAAATCAGATTGACCTATGGTATAGAACATGGTCTTCCCCCCCCAGCCAAGAAAACCTGCAAATCCAAGTATTTCATACCTGTGCCTTTCTGAGCCATACTCCAGCAAATCATACACTCCTCTCACCTGTTTTCTAATTTCAATCAAATTATGCAAGTTAAATTGAAGTTCACCAGAGCTGAACTGGTGAATCCAAAACCAGAAAATAGTTCAGTGAAACAGCTTTTAAAATTCTAAAGCATTTACCAATCTCATTAGTCCATTTAATCTCCAAATCTCTAGACTATTCTTTTAAGTTTTGTGGATCCACACATGAATACATCCAAATAAAACATTTTCCTGGCTTTCTTCTAACATAATTCTTTTTCAAGATTATAAAAGGATTTTTGCAGAAGCTGGTACCACGACGAAGAACAAAAATGCGTTTCTTTGCATTCCCATCTAGGGAGAAACAATTTGGATGTGATGGCAATACCAGATTACACTTTACATACCCTAAGGGCAGAGGCCCTAAATGAGAGATCTCCAATCATATGCAGAGTGGGTTAAAGAAAAAAAAAAAAAAAATCAGGATAATTGATCCACACAGCTGGAATTGGAAATGTTGAGGTCATTTTCTCTTCAGAGACCGGCTAACCAGTCAGACTACCTGAACGAAAACCATAGGCCTCACTCAGGAGGAGTATTTCTATTAAAAAAAAAAAAAAAAAGGAACTACACCTGCACTTTCACAACTAGGAATGCAAACACTACATTCTGCATTACAAAAGTTACTGAAGGGCTGTATGTTACTCTTGGTGTTTTTGGAGTACTTTCTTTCAACCTTCTCTCTCACCTATGGGAAAACTGTACCATCACCCTCGGAAACTAACTGCAAGTGGCAAACTAAGATTATTCCAACTTCTGAGGCCAAAAACTCAATATACATATCTAATACTATTGAACTAAACCATGAACTTGAATGTGAGCCCTGAACCTCAGCATAGTGCTACAACTTCCATTTCACAAAAATCTGTGTACTGAGAAATAAAGAACTTCCTTAGCACCCACAATTTGTCTCCTAATTCTTTTCTTCACATAGGTCCCAATTCCACTTTGCCCTCTCATAGTAAGCAGTACTTGTTTTGGGGATTGCTTCTCTAGAAAAGTAGAAGAATCTACCATTACGTTTGTTAATCTTCGTTGCAACTGATCTGGTAAAAAGAGGAACTGTTACAGAAAGAATATAGTGCGACTTTTTACAATTTCTAAATTTTTCCTGGTTTTACTTCACTTGCTAAGAATTCCAACCTTTCAAGCAGGAGCAAACAGCAGTTTATTTTGGTAAGAATATCACATAGCAGCAAGAAAACAATTTCTGCAATCAAAGCTTAATATTCTTTTCAACTGATGAATGCTCACGTGCATTATACTGTTTTTCATCATGTTCCTTTTGCGAGGCAAACCAGCAAAAGGTTAAATTCCTCTCATTTATACTGGGAATAGCTACCATGAATGTGTACGAAGCAATCCAAAAAGAATTCTTAACTCAATGTTCCTCTGTTAGGTTATCAATAGTATGCAGATCTCAATATTAGCAAAAATAATAAATGTTAATTGCTTTACCTTAAGCCAAAGAGGGGAAAAAAAACCAACCCACTTTGCAAGGGTGATTTATGATCTGTATCCTACACAGTCCCAGAAAAAACTTCCAATTGACATTCCACACTGCTTGTATAAATCTTTCCTACCAGACAAGTAAGTTTGCTTTCAGAAACTGCTTTAACTAATCTTGAGTTCGATATGCACACATGTAGCTGAGAAAAGGAAAACAAGGGCAGTCCAAACAACAGCCTAGTATTTTCCTTGTGATGCAAGAGGCAAGATGCACACTAAATGTGCCCATCCCAAAGATCCCTAGGAAAGGAGAAAAAGTACATTAAGGCTTTGCTCTCCCAGCTAACTTCTGGCGTTAAAAAAGAACCCCCAAAACATAGAGCTGAGGACCTTATTAGCTTGACAAATGCTAGCCAAATAATTTCTGGTGTAATTACTGGATGATGCTAAGCAGCGTGGGGCCCACTACAGGCATATGAAAGAACTTTTTGATTCCCAGTAGGGAAAAAGTTCCTTGTTCAGCTTTATAAGCAGAACCAGTTCAGGTGCCTTCCTGCTCCAGATGTTCCCCTCCTCATATCGCCTCTCTCATAAATGGAAGCTGAATGTTGACTGCAGGGGAAAGCAGACGTCCAAACAGCCTTCAAGAAAATGCTTCTTCCACCCTGCATGTTCTGGAAATCACAGAACCCAACCACCTAGTCTAGCGATCTAGGAACAAGTTTCTCCAATGAAATTTTACACCTTCTGACCTCAGCTAGGATTAACAACGCACTTAAACTCCCACATAGGAATATTCACTGGGGAGCTGTACAGGTAGTAAAGTTTTACGTATCTTTCAGCTATATCGAGTCTAAAATGAAAATGCAATGAAATAGTCCAAATGAAAAATCCAGTGTGAGAGAAAATGACAAGTTGTGTTCGCAACCCTCCTTCAAGATGAAGGAATCGATGACTTAAGAATTCCTCTAAGATGGTTTTGGATTTCCCTTCCCATTTGTGACAGATATAAAGAGTAATTAACTATAGGGTTTCTACTGCAAGTGATTTAACATTTTCTTTGAATCTGAAAACTTTTTGTGAGAAAGTGACAGCTCAGGCAAATTGTCAGACGCATTTTTAAATATCACTGGTTACTCACTCTACATCCACATGCAATTGTCAAATACAAATTGAGAAACGAGCCCTAGAACTACACTTCCTATCTACGTGTATATTGGGAAAACATTTAGAACACAATGTTTTTCTCCAGCATAGTTTGTTTCATAAATAAAGCTATTTCTGTTACACTGGAGAGTTAAATCAGGCATTGCGAGGGAAGGACTGGGAAATTTCGAGTGGTGTGCCCAAAGGCAAGCATGGATGATCTCAGGTACAGTTGAAGCATCAATTACGTCTGCCAAAGCATAAATGTGAAAATCATAACTACAGCTTTCTGCATGCCACCTGCTTAGTTGCCAAGCTGAACTCAGTGGAGTAGCCTAGAGAGACACCAGAAATTTATGTCTACTGTCAAATAAGTGACAAATCAGATTAATTCCTTTCTCCACCTATGCATGTTTTATTATGAAAGAGAAGAGGGCAATTTTTAAAGCTACAGAGGAAAATACTGAAAAAACACATTTAATTGTTAAATTATACCTATCCTATCCATCTACCATCAGCTGTAATCCTGTACATATCTGATAGATACATGGGGTTGTATCATTTTGAACTGACGTCAGCTGTGAGCCTAATCTACACTGATTCACACTAGTGGTATCCTAGCATATCCTAGTATTCTCTGCTTAGTTCTCATCACACACTGACATCTACAAAATGCAATGCAGAGATGTGGATTTTGCAATACAAGAGTTCTCTGTCCATTCATCTGAGGTGGAAATTGCTAGTTTAAAGAAGGGTCTTGGAGGATTCAGCATATGGTAACAATACTATGTATTACTAATGATGCATCGAGGTTATCTACTATAATTTTGTTTTGTTATTGTACTATTTTTTTACATCCTTATTTGTAATGCTATGTAGAAAATGGACTAAAATAATTTAGAAAGTTTAATAAGTTTAAACCAGAATATACTATGTAAGCAGGCATTTATTGCAGCACAAGTAATTTTCTTAAGTCACCACGTGAAGCTTCTACTTTAGCTTATCTATGGCAATTTCTTTTTATAATTGCAAGTGAGGAAAGGGGTAGAAATATCTTCCTATGTTGCTGGTTTTTGCATATGAGGCAGTTGTTACTTCACTGTCACAGTCACAGATAGGGAATAGCTTGGGGCACTCTGAGCATCCTCCAGGGAGCTGCAGGAACAAACGCTGCCTTCTTTTATTTATGCGGTATTACGTGAATGTAACAGACGAAAGCATCCATCCCATGGTTCATTCAAAATGAAAACTGGCTTATAAGCAGCTAATAAACATGTTCTGATGTGTAGCTTCAATTATCATCTGTGACATGGAATTAATAGTAACTGTAAGATTAAGAGGCCTCAAACTTTTTTGTTCCAGACAACTTTTATGATTATCTTCAATCTCTGTTCAAAATTCAGCATAAACTGATGAATTTTATTACATATTATTTATAGATCCAAAGGTCATAAAAACCATTATCATCTAAATGTGACTGACATCATTACAAAGGCCACAGTTATTACTCAGCCAGCCATGTGAATTTAGAGACTCTCCCACAATTTGTAAGAAAAACTGGACCTTTATTTGCTGAGTATTATTAGTATGTCCTCAGCTTCAGTATTTTTCTAAAAAATTACTACATTCTTACAGCCTTCCCCTGGTTCACGTGGCACAGAAGTACCACATAGTTAACCTGCTTAGCAGCAAGTGTGTGTTGAGCCTGTTTAAATTGAAGTGTGTATTTGGGAATCACGTAATTGTTGTGGATTCTGCTATTGTATCACTGATAAATTCCAGTTCACTGTATTGTGACTGTTAGGAAGATTTCTGAGGTGCCACTGAAGTTTTCTAAGAACAAACAATTTGACACAACTTGCCACTACAGGCCTATTAACCCATACTACATGATGGCAACAACTGCAGACCAGAAAGGTATAACTCATTTTTTTTTACAAAGTGGGCTTCATCTCTTGCCTATCTAAACATTAACCACCAGAACGCAATTTTTGATCCTGCAGTTAAAAATTGCAATTAGGACCATATCTATGGTTTGATATCAAGACAAAATTCGTACTTAAGCAAGTCACCCGCCTCTGGTTGACCTTCGTTCAAGGCTCACATCACATAACACAGGTACATCTTGAAAAAGGTCATACTGGTATCCATCACTTAAAGTGATCGATTCCAGGAGCTACAGCTACCATTGAGTGCTGGACTTGACTTGACAGATGTATCCATGGAAAAGGCTGAAAGCATCTTTTGCCTACAGCTGTAGAAAGCTGTCTTAACTCCACGTGTGAGAGGGGAACTGAATGCCACAGCCCCATAATTCTTGTTCCTGCAGTTGCTGGCCTGACTATACAGAGAAGCCCAGCCCTCATTAGAAGCTGCAGTGACAGGACCATAGCACTCATGTACAGAATACAAAGAAGTCTAGGGACTGGCTGTGACCAATTAGTATTACACTCCATGTGAGCTGAAGTATGTTCTTGGAAGGCTCACTAACAAATAGCTTGTATACAGAGTTTTGGTGAAGCACGGCAAGACTATTTGGAGTTCCAATTTGTTGCGGTAAATGTATTAATGGAAAGTGGTTATGTGAAATAAGAAAAAAAAATAATCTAAGGACTTAATTTACACTCATCCTGAGTAGTCACTCATTTTCGGCTGAATCTAAGGCATTGGCATCAGCTGGCAACTTTCTGGAAAAATGGGCAAGGAGTACATGGTTATGAATGTAGAAATCTGTACATCCAGTAACCTTTTGAGATGGACAGCTGACCAACTGTATCCCTTTGAAGAAAGAGAGGATTCTCTCTGCTCCCTGAGAACAAGGAAGAAGGTTGAGGCAGATGGGTAAACTCAAAACCTCATGTATCCAAAGCCAATCACCTCTGCCAGAACTAAAAATAAGGATAAAGTATATTGAACTGAGAAAACATGTACTAAGATCACAGGACAAAGAAGATTTTGAGGTTCCAGATGTCTTGAATTTTCTGTGTATTAAAAAAAAAAAAGCCTGAAATTCACTACCAAACCTGAAATTTATTGCAAAAGTTTGCTGGTATATGTTTAAGACGTTGCTTTGGTCAAATGCCAAAAATAAAAGATGGTCCTCGAAGACACCTGTTGAGAAAAATAAATGCTGTAGAGTGCAAAACTTCTATAGGATCACCAACCCAAATCCTCAGGGTAAGTTCAGGAACTGACATAGCCTCTCCTTGAGCTTAGACATTTATATTTTACTACAACCGTGAAAAAGAGGAGACCTGACCAGCTACTGGAAATACCACAGCTGTCGCAGAAGTGCTTAATACTGCCATAGGCTGTGCTTAATCACAGATGAAAAACTCTTTGGTCATTTCTTCTCTTTTGATTATTCCAGTTATGTTCGTTTTAGAGCAACTGAGCTGCCATAGTATCCGAAGATGAAAACCCGGCATTTGGATGGATTAATTTTACATACTATATGTTTTATTTACACTAAAAATAACAACAGAAAAAATACTACTAGATACATCTGAACTGAAACAAGAAGCCGAGGCAACACCCACCCCTTTTTCTGGTAGACTTGCACATCAAATCTGTTAAATGGGAGAAAATAAGTCTCTCCAAGCAATTCTTTTATTATTTTTTTTTTTTTTTTTAGCAACACTAACAGAGAAGAAATAAACTGCAAAAGCAGACATCCCACAGGACACCCTAATGAGAAAACTTTATGCATCAATTGTATCTCATTTCTTATGCTAGAAATCAATTTATGTCATTTAGTTTTAAAGAATATATAAAATACCTCCAAAATCAGACCAGTACTCCCCTAACTCTGTAGATGGCCTGGAATCTCCTATGAAAACTCTCCCAGAAACAAGGTCAGTTCCAAACCTCGGTCATAGCCAAATTACTGAAATGCCATACCCACAGCTTGTACTTCCAATCATCGGCAGCTCCTATAAGGTGTCAGTCCTGATACCTCATGCACGGATGAGAAACATTCTCTGAGACTCATGCTCTCTGATGATGTGCATGAATTGGAGGCAAAGACAAGAGGAAGAAAACCTCCAGGGTAACATTCCCATGCAGGTAACCCTCCTGCTGTTGGCTCACAATGCCACCAGGTTTTGTCATTTTTAAACAGACAACACATGTATAATATACCTGAGAGTACACAGTACCTTTTGAGAAGTTATCAATGATCCTGAATACTTGCCCCAAAGACCCACATCGGTGTTTCTGTTTGGTTTTGCGGCTGTTTTATACTTCTTAAATATGAACAGGTAGAAAAGCAACCAGATTTCATGGTTGCTTAATGCAGCCAAATATAAAGTAGCCCTCAAACATAGCCTTGCCTGGTTGCTGCACAGAACAAAGAATGAAAGCTCAATGCTTTGCCCTACCCAAAGGTGCTCTTTCCAAACTGCACAGGAAATTTACCCCCGAGTTTCACGATATGAAAGGAAGGATGGAGGAAGGAAGAGGGAAGGGTCTGTGCTACAATGCTGCTTACTACACATTTGCCTACACAACCCCAATCTCTAACTGCAGAGCCAGCAGAAAATGAAATATGAAGCACTGTCAAAGACAAAGCCATGCTGCAGGACAATAAAATGCCTTTTTCCAATTTCTCACAATGATAATTATCATGTTCTTCCAAACCAGGCCTATTTTTTCAAACTCAAACACCTCAGAGCCCTTTTCTGTTCCACCTGGAATTCTCTTGGCCTTTAGTAATACAGGAACAGAAAGGGCAGTGAGGAGGAATCAGAGCCTTCTAACAGTGACCTGAAATCCTTTACATATCGGGATAACAGTTTGTCTTATGGTATATGGGGAGACATTTTTACAGATGCAAAAATCAGAAGTGTGATGATAAAGACATTTTCTAAGCTAGAAGGAATTATAACAGGCTAAAGAATAATTGAAATTCTCTTCCTGTAGTCCTAAGCTTTGCCAGTTTATCTTCACCATTCAAATGTGAGTCAGTCTTTCAAGAGCTAGGAAAATTTTAAATGAAATGACAGGTGAAACTGAAAACATGTACATTTCAGTTTTGAGCAAGTGATGGTATTTTACAGTTACAGGAGAACAATCTCCAATTTAGACACATCCTTTTCTGCAAGAGAGGAATCTGTCTACATTTATTGAAGATGAAACAAGGCTATTAGGAGAAGTGGGATTTAATACATGGTGACCTGGAGCAGCCATAACCCTCCACAGCTCCAAAAGGTCTTGTAAATGCATCAGGCGCTCTGCAGACTGACATAATGAAAATATGTAGGAGAAATTTCGCCGATCCCCTCTTTTATGAAGCAATAGTATATGGGCATCTTCATAATCTGACACTTTATTCTGAAGATAATGTAGCTTTACCACCATATATGCAACAACTTCCAGGATGATTTACTTGGATGTTGAGCATGATCTGTATCTCAGCTTGGGAGAAGGGGTAGGAAGAATTTTTTCAGTCTTTCAATGGAAACAACTTCTACCCATTCAACCAGCTTCTAAAATTCTTTTTCCCCAGTAGAGCACTACATGGTTTGTGTATTTGGCCTCCTCACTGCATTCACAAGCTGCTGGCTGGGGGATGGTGGGGTTTTTTTCCAATTTCTAGAATTATTTCTGAAGTGACATTGCCATACAAAACCCCTGCCACAAATACCTGTGTTCTCATTCTCCAACTTTTGTGAACTCTTTTGTTCTCTTTTATTTAAGAAGATGTGATAGTCTATCTCAATTTTAAACTAAAACAGGAGGAGTTACAACTCCAAATTTTGTCACTCTCTGTTTTACAATCCTCTTAATGAGGAAAAAAAAGAGCTGTAACAGTGTACACTTTTTATAGTACTCACAGTGCCTTACAGAATAACCAATTAATCATGGTCTTATAATCCCCTTAATAACTGTGTTACTCATTAGCAATAAGTCCAGTTTATTTTCTTCACTTTTGATACCATATCTTCCCAGAACTTAGGTTTCTCACTGTAATTCCTTTTAATGTTATTATTATTTCTTAAGGTACCTTTAAAATTAGAATGAACACAATGAAAATTTAAGTCTTGGAGAAAATAGCCGCTGGCTTTTGTGAGATTGCAATGTTATGTTTTGGCCTATTGAGCAGAGAGCTTTTTTAGGTTATATGTGGCAGATATACCTCACTATCCTCACAGAACATCCTATAAAGTCCAATAAAGATTAAAGCAATAAGGTTTCTACAGGAGTTAAATAGGACTCTAGAGAAATAACTTTAAACACTAATAGCCTTTTCATAGAGCTCTACAGGACTGTATAAGTACTTTTAAAGTGCACTGTGCTTGCTGTTACATATTTCCCCTTCAAAGCAGAAGGATATGGCTGTAACTGAACAGGTCAAAACAGCCAGCCAAGTGACGACTTTCAAGAACCAATGCCAAATCCTATTCCCAGTCATTTTCAAGCAGGAAGAAGTGTTCAATCAGTGCTAAGCACTACTGAAGGCACACGTCTGCCTGTGTACGCATGGATGGCTGCACGCTTGCACAGAAATGCATTCAGTCTAGAGTTTGCCCATAATAACGCCACTATCGGACCCAGCGATTTCAAGAACATGGCTTCCAAGAACCTTCATTGTCTTCAGATCCCACAAGAAATCTCTTCAAGAAAACAGCTGGACCAGGACAAAGGACTGGGCCTTCAGGCTCTAAAGAAAATGATATTTTTAAACTGTCCCCGTGGAGCTTTCAAGGCACGCACGAGTCCATCACTAATACATCCACTCATTTTCTCAACTTACACGTTAGGCCAAGAAGTTTAATCTATGAGGCTTTTGTGCTTTGCACAAAATAAACTTTACCTTGTGCATTAAGGTCATTAACTGGAATGAGGAATTCCAAAGATACTTAATTTCCACTGAAGGCATGACCTAAGAGCCTAAGAGCTGGTTTGTTGTCGCTCTGGGTCTCTTTTCTTCTGAATCCCAATCTTTGTATATAGAGCTTACAGCTGGATGATGACCAAAAAAGGTTTTTTAGCAAGCTTTTCACGCCATCTTCTCCACACTTTTGTGTACTCACCTACACAGATTAAGCACCATAAGTGAAATTGGAATAGATACTCTGAAACCTGATAATGGTTTCAGTATATCCAAGCAGATTTCTTGATACTGATGGTCCATTCCTCACCAGCTGACTTTCAACTATTCATAACAGTAAAGATAGCCCTTAGATGATGTCTAATTGGTAACATTTCTCAGTAAACTCTGCCACTACAGAAGATGCCCAGAGAAAAGCACTGAAATGGGCTGCATAAAAAGAAGTGTGACCAGCAGGTCGAGGGAGGGGATTCTCCCCCTCTACTCTGCTCTCCTGGGAACCCACTTGGAGCACTGCATCCAGCTCTGGGGCCCCCAGCACAAGACAAATATGAACCTGTTAGAGCAGGTCCAGAGGAGGGCCACAAAAATGATCACAGGGATCTCTCCTATGAAGAAGACAGTGACATTTGGGGCTGTTCAGCCTGGAGGAAAGAGGGGTCCAGGGAAATTCTACTATGGCCTTTCAATTTATATAAAGGGGGCTTGTCAGAAAGATGGAGAGAGAATTTTTTTTTTTTTTACCAAGGCCTGTAGTGACAGGACAAGGGGAAATGATTTTAAACTAAAAGAGGGTAGATTTAGATTGGATGTGAGGACGAAATTTTTTGCAATGAGGGTGGTGAGACACTGGAACAGGTTGCCCGAGAAGTTGTGGATGCCCCATCATTGGAAATGTTCAAGGTAGGTTGGATGGGCCTTTGAGCCACCAATTCCAGATGAAGATGTCCCTGCCCATGGCAGGGGGGGGACTAGGTGTCTATAAAAGTTCTTTCCAACACAAACCATTCGGAGATTCTACGATTCTATGAAATTGTCCTCTACCTGCAGCTGTTCAAGGTATGCAATTTAAATCTACTATTCATATCTACTATCAATATTTATCTATTTACTGAAAAACTAGGCTGCTTTTATATGAAATCCATAGGCAAATATGGGAGGGCCCTCTGTGCTATATTCTCAAGTGCACAAAGTAAGATCATCATCATACTTAACAGTCACTATGTTGTGCGTATGTACTATCTCTGAAATGTATCCACTAACACATTTTGTCACTCGGTTTCTAATACACACGTGACAGTAGTCATATGCTTCTTTCCTTGAATGGGACTCTGCAGTCAGCTTGCCTGACTACTCAAAAAAAATATATTATTAGTAGAATTTAGAAAGATGCATTATTTCATATATATATATGGTTTTTTTAGGAAATAAATCCTGAAGATATGAATGAAACTGAGAGAAAAAATTAATTGCATATATTATCAGAAAATTACTCTGTGATAGACAATGCAGACAACTGCTAGGACCTCTGTAATAGCATTTTACTTTGCTCGAAATGCACTGAATGAAGTAGTCAAGAGAAACAGGACAGAGTTAAAAGAAAGGACTTTCTTTGAACCTGAAAGAGGTTCATATGGCAACTGTACAGCTTTCTAATATGGAAAATTGAGATGCAGTATCCTGCTAAAGAATTTTTTTAAATTAGAATAAAAAATAATTTTGTATGCAAGAATGGAGAAGCTGAACACAAAATATGTACCATATCAAACAATAAGTGCATTGCACTTATGCATTGTAAACACTCATGTTCTTTTTATAAACTTCTCAAAGGTTTGGGGGGGTGGGGTTTTTTTTAAAGGAAAGTCCTACGTTTTGTAGGCATCTGAGAAACAGAAAAAAAAAAAATCTTTTTGGCAGTAATACAGCAACCCCAAAATACAGCAACATGATTTTAGAGTAATACAAGCTATCATAAACATATGATGAGTTACCGGATAGCCATTTCGCCCTGGTAGACCCTGGTTGAATGAGATGAAATGGTATGACACACATTAACAACACAATCATGACATATGACATAACAAACATGCAGAGTACATTACTGGCAAATTATAATTTGGATATCTTTTTTTTTTTTATGTGTGATATTACAAACCAACAAATACGAAATAGGTACTACAAAATGAAGAAATGAGGCTTTGGCAATGGAAATTATGTTTTAACTTAAATAAACTTTCTAATTAAAAGGCTACTGACTACTTCAGATGCTCACTGAAATTCCTTTTGTTATGAAGAGAATTATCCATGTAGACTGAGGGGCAATATGTGGTTAAAAGAAAAAAAAAGTTTCAGTGCCTAGGCAGTAAATTATTAGACACATAGGCTACCACTAGAACATAGGTGCCAAAGAAGAAATTTGAGAGAATGCTATAACAGATCATAAATAAATAAATAAATAATTGAAAGCCCCAGCCTTTGACTTCTATCACATGTGACACTCAGTAGTCATGTACAAGGAAAATAAACAGAGCACTGCAGTAACCTTTGAAAATACAACGTACACCTAATTCCATGCAGTGCTATGTGGGATCTACAAATATTTGCTATTTTAAATGAAAACAATTACCACAGTCTCCCAGGTGAAAAAAATAACTGAGTTCATAACAGTTGCCCCTAGCCAGACTGTAAGTGTCTATGAAAATAAAGAAGTGAAGTAGGAACAGAAATTACATTTTTAAATGCCTCATAGCAACTTAAATTCTTACAGCCTATCAGCAAGATGAAGTCTTGTAAGTTTTGAATAGGAAACTTGGAATTTTAAGTTGGATACTGCTTAAAATTATTCAGTCTTGGAAGCTATTTCAGGTTTGTATTAATATTGCTACAATCTAGACTTTTATTTTTAATGGACCTATACTAAAGCAGTAGGGAGCTGAAGTCAACGATGTTCATAGAGGCACACAGTGAACTCTTGCCACGTTGTCTTGCTACAGGAAAATCACTTGTGTCATGATTTATGATTGTTCTTTGTATTTTATGTGAAGACTGCAAAAGAAATTGGGAAGCCAGTGTTTCCTCCAAATAAACAGCACCATTACATATTAAGCCTGGCTTTTCATTGGTGGCTTGTTAAATGAATCTGCCACTATGAACTGCTGAGCACATGGTCAAAATCTTTCAAGGACAAGTAGTATCACTGCTCAGTATATACAATTTACAGTAAAATCATTACGGCGCAGCAGAAATCCAACATATTAATTCATTATTCTCAAATATGCATGTAGCATAGAATAGACAGATAATCAGGTCCTTAAAATACTGTGGACATGCTATAGCTATCAAAGAAAAAAAAAACAGTTAGAAGTCTTCAAACACCGTAAAAGAATTACTGTTTTAATGGTCACACTTTTACACCGTATGGTACACACGGATGGCATGATAAATACAAATGTTTGAGATGTATGTGTTCAGTCCTGTTCTTCAAGTCAGAATTTTGACCTATCCTGGGAATATACAACAAAGCAAACAAACAAAAACCCCCAACCAAACCCCAAAACAACCATAAAACCCCAGAAGAGAGAAACTGTTTTCTTACAAACAGGATTAGCAGAAAATTCAATCAATTCACTGAACCGAATAGTAGTATTTAATATTGATTTTACACAGGCACTTACTGGCTTCAGTAGCAATTACACTGCACTGAGCTGGACCGCCTGTCTATCCCCAAAGAACAAGGAGCCTGTACCCCAAGAGTCTGTGATAGCTGCACAGGAAGCTACTACCCAGCAAAAGGCAGAGTTACCAAGTCTGGACTTAAGATAACAGACTCGCACATTTTTATACCTCAGTAAAATATCGGTTATCAAGTCATGAGCAAAATGAACATAACATACTTACGTGGAATTGTGATCCAAAACACTATCATCTGGAGCGCTGAATATAAAGCTTTATTGGTTTAGAGACTTTTTTCTTAAGGAACTTTCTGATTAAATTTTTCAGCTCCAAGAGTGTTTACACTGTGTAAGTATAAATACCAAAATTCCCTCTTGATGATACATGATCATTTTATCATGGTGATAACTTAACAGGATCTAAGAGATTTCTCCCTGATTCTGGAAGAACCAACAATGTATCACTGTACTTACAGGAGGTCCTGCGGGGCGGGGGGGAGGGAAAGAGGGTAAAAAAAGAGAAAAAAAGAATATGTAAGCTTATGAAGTTATTAAAGGAAGACACATATGTACGAAGCCAAGCACAAGGCCTCAGGATTGTAAGTGAGCAACGCTGCTAATACACTGTACACGTTTTTCCCACTCAAGTACTTTTTAGCTTTGGTTGTGCTTTGCAACTTGTGAATGTGGTTAATGGCTAAACGCATGCGCTTACCTTACCAATTCTTCAATTACAGTCATGCAATCTTATGCAAGCTGCTTCTCCATCCATTTCCATGCAATTTCATGCCAGTCCAAAAATACCAGCCATGGACTACAATTCATTTTGTCAGACTCCATGTAAAGCACGTGCAACCACATCGCCAGTTGTGGTTAGCCGCGCAGTTGGCATTTGATCACAGCTTGGCTACAAAATTGCACAAAGTACCCTTGGCATTTAACCTTGGCATCTCGTCAAGACATACACGAACCAGCATCTTCCAGCCTTCCAACTTGGCCTCTGAGGGGAGGTTTCAGTGGCCACCTGACAGTGCTGAACTTTCTTTTCATCACCTTACTTTCTCAAGGCACGCGTATAAAATGTTCCCTATTAAAATGTCACACTTTGTGAAGTGATATTTACACATTTTTTCAATTATTTAGACTCAAAGACTTTTGTATAGCAGCTCTTGGAAACATTATCAAAGGGCCACAAATCAAATCTACTATTTCAGTCTTATTAAGTTGAGCAGCTGCAGCTCCCAAATCAATGGCATTTCATTAAGCTTTTATGCCTCTCTCTAATTTCTGAATAAAGTGAAGTGCAAAAGGAGTATAAAACAGCAGCAGCTGTACTTTGAGATTGCTTTTAATATTGACAGCCTTTTGGTTTTAACAATGCAATTTTATTGTCCAGTAACTAAGGCAATTTCTTTATCCTGGTAAACATTCTTAAGCAGTATTTTAAGGTGCAGGTCTGTTTTTAAATGAGAGATCAATTTCCTCTGTTAATAGTTTAATATGTGTTTATTTGAGATGTAAAATGAATCGACGAGCATCCTGCAAAGTAATTGCCAGGATCATTTGTAAGACAATCTTCAACCACAGAATTTCTTTCTGTACCGTAGCATTTTTCTCTAACTTAAATACTAATCCAACACTGAATGGAAACACCAAGGTGATTTACGTTAACCTTTGGCAGGGCTTGGCTTCAGTTCTGTGATGCAGGAAAATATGGAAATAGTTTTTAAGAGCCAGATAAATGATCATTTACAGAGATAAGAAAGGCTACATCAGATTTACAGAGATTAAGTTGATTGGAAGATTTTCCTAACTGGCAGATTAGATGAGACAGCCAAGGAGATTAGAAATGCTCATTTTCTCCTGCATCGCCTCCAGAAAGTTCACCTTTATGAAAGACTCAATCCCGCAAGGTAATCCACGGTTCCAGTTCCCGTGAATGTCAGCAGGAAGAGGTGCTCAGCATCTCATAACATTGTCTCAAATGAAATTCCAAGCTCCACACCAAAAGCGGGATTCTCTCAACAGCAACCTCCCTGGTACAAGGTAACGAACCGACAAGTTTTTCTTATTTCCATAAGAACTTAATTGCTACTCATTTCTAGTGAACAACAGTTTCTCCCATACAGAGTAGCCTACTTATCACATTATTTCCCTCAATACCGACATTCTTAACATAAGGAATTTTATTTCCTTCTTTATTTCCTTATAAAATTGTTCGTCTCAAACCAAGGGGGCCTAATGCAACACTGACTTACAGTACCCCAACTACTGATTTACACAGAGTTATTCTAACTCGCGCAAGCATGAGAAGACACCAACATGGTTTGACAGTTACCGATGTGTTACCAATGGTACCATGTCAAGCATTACGAAGTGTGCCTACAAATTAATGACGCCCAAGACTGCTAACTTATCTGGAAGGCCACCAGGTATATGCCAAGGGTCACAATTTTTTACCAGAGAAGTTTCAGAACATTCTTTCAGAGCACACAAGCAATAAAACTAAAAATGAAGGCATGCTGGGTATGCATCCTCAGAAAAACACAGACATCAAACAACAATGGATCTTATGAAATTGAAAACTTACCCGTCTCTCCTCTTCTGCCCCGCTTACCTCTTTTCCCTGGAGGACCTAAAAAGAAGATGGTGGGTTGTAACTTTTTTTCTTGAAATTATACATAGAATATCATTTGTGTTTGGATGTAAGGGTGTTAAACAGATACATTACATGGAGTCCAGAGACCTTGGCTGAACAGGGGTAAAAGTTAACCAGAATAAGATTCAGGAAGCTGAAGATAAGATGACATCCACATCACCTACTATAGGCTCTCAGAAAAAAGGCTGGGAGAAACTTTAGAGGTCATCCAGCTCATCCCTCTTTCTCAAGTTAAAAAACACATCTAAATTATTACTGCAACTTCCACAGGCATTTTCTCCCCAGTATTTTACTGTTCTGACAAGTGGAACATTTTTCTTTATGTCCGACTTGCTGCACTGAAGCCCATCAATTCTTGTGCTTTCCACCATGAACGCCAGAAAAGAAATTGTTTATTTCCTTCCCTCAGAAAAAGTCTTTGTATTTCCCAGAATTGCCACACCATTCCTACAATCTTCTTAAACCAAACTTATCATGGGGCATTAAATTTCATTCAATTATTCCTGTATTAAACCCAAATATTAGCATTTATTTATAACAGCAAGTCCTCTGTAAAAAGCCTCCACCTGAAAACATCCAAGAGATGAAGAAACCATCACCTGGCTCGCCATCCCCCAAACGCCAACAACAGCGTATGTGTTGTTAGACACTAAGGCGCTTTGCTTCCAATTTATATCTGTTAGCCATAACACAACGGCTTAGTCCCCATATGCCGTTTGCTAAGGAATCCTTTCCTGCTCATTGTCCTTTCTCCACAAATGTTTATATACTACAGACAGCATCTTCTGCCACCTCTGAAGAAAAAAACAAATGCATTTTTGTCCCTCATTTCTGCACTCCGACCTTCAACATCCTTTCTAAACCGCAGACATCAGTACAACATTCTTCCTCTCTTCTTGGTGACCTTGACAAGGTAAAGTACACTTGCACATCTCCTTGCACAGCGAGAGGAGAGGCAGCAGCTGCGGTGGTGACGAGGCGTATGGAAATGCTGCTGCTCTGAAGAGAGAACCACAGGTAGGACTCTCAAAGCTGCTGAATTTCCAAAAGCAGCAACGCACGCAGGAGCACAAGTACCTCTACTGTGGCTGGAGCTCACTGTTTGTAACAGATACGAGGTGCACAGGTGGTTTTGTGCAACTGTTTGCTACTTGAAACAGCTACAAGATTTTACACGCCATCTGAACTATCACCCCACAGCCTTTAAATGCATATGAATGCCAAATCTTACTTTACATTTGAGGAGATAATTTACATTTATTTATTTATTTATTACCAACACAAAACAATTAACTTTAAACAGTTAATCACAGATGGCTCCAGTTCACAGAAATGCTAACACTCACATTTAAGGTCATCACTAGATGACCTCCTACTTCAGAAACGACACGAGCTTTTACGTTTTCCTGAACAGGCTGCTTTCTCTAAATCAACTGCTAACATCATCTGTTGCTCGAACAGTTTCCATTTACCAAAACCCTGGGAATTCTGCTATAAATATTAATTTTCCATCTGTCTATAGTTTTATAACTTTGCACTAATTGGAGGATTTGGTGGAGATTCATTGCAGCAGAAGGAGCAGTGAATAAAGTTACACTAGGCACGAAGTCATCTTACAGCAAGTCCACAGATTTTTACAGCTTGCACAAGATGCACAACATGTGACACAACTACTCTGAACTTCCTTGCCTGGGGTAAAAATCTCTCTAGAATGGTATCGGAAATGTCCACGCTGAACTGAATTTAATTCAGAGTATTTAAAAAGTAGGTTTTTTTGAACATCTTTTTATATTAAAAATATAAAACTCAGAAAGAAAAACAAACCTATGAATCTCAGTGGAGTGAGCTGGGTTAATAAAAAATAATGGTACTGAGCAATAAGCAAAAGCTAGTTTATAACAGCCAAGTTTGCCAATGCATTGTTTTCCTAAGCTCACTAGATTTACCTATAGGTAGGGAGTAACAGTAAAATGCCAGAAGATAATCTGGTTTTCATTTTTAACTTAGTTTATCTTAAAAATATTTGAAGCTCTTTTATTCTTCCAAAAACATCTATGAATCTAATTTTTATGAAGAGAAAGTTTAGAAAGTATTTTTTTTTTCATTCAAACATCAAGAAAAATTAATGCCACTGCTATTCTGTATATACCAAGGGAATTTTGCAAATGAAAGAAATTGGGGGAGAAGGGGTGTTACATTTCCAAAAACTAAGAGCCAATTACTTATCTGAATTTATCTTCTCAAACACCAGATGTCAGCTGCTCAAAAAATTTTGCCTTTCTTATCTACCCATAAAGAACTGGAAAACAAACGAAAAAAACCCCTACACTCCCCACAAAACTCACTTGAGCCAGATAACAGCTTTAGACTTTGACACTTGATCTTTTAAATGAAATATAAGCAGTAAAAACTAACAAGTCAATAATAAGGCTGTAACAAACAATTTTGCTCCCCTCCCCCAAATTCCTCTAATTAAACCTCAAAATTCTTCTCAATCATCCGTAGAAGTAGCTGTCAAAATAACAACCAATGTAGTACCTCTGGACAGACCATGTAGGAACAAGAATGTAACTATTAACAGGTTTTCCAAGACATTTTCAAAAATACAAGTGCCACTTTGGTGACATCCACCTCCTAGTAACGGCAATCAGAAATCTCAGATTATAGTGATCCAAATCAGAAATAATTAGTACAGATAGGCTACGGACAGATCATTGCGGGAACCTCTCCAGGACCACAGCAAAGTCCCCTATTTCTTAATTTAATAGTTTGTCCTCTATGTGCACAGCAGTGTCAGAGGTCTGTGGCAGATCTACTATTTCTATACTGGTATACGTGAGACAGTTTTTACTACAGGAAAGCAGATTACAATTGTATGTACTCCACTATATGCCTTACCATATATCAAAAAAGGTCACATAAATCAGCCACACACCTTAAGGGGTGGGAGCCAATGCGCCATCTTCACACTACAGAAAGACTCAGCTATGCACTTAAGCTTTAGCAGACAAGAGAATCTATCTCATTCTGATGTTTAAGAACACCATAAATCTTAATTTTAGATCTATGCATATTTTTAAATCAGATACAACAGATGGAAAATACATTCTTTTAAAATTTATTTATTATTGCATTTTTCCAGTGCTTGGGCTTGAATCATGAGTTAAACTATGACACCTTTAATTTATTAAAGACACAAAAATGTAAAGATGGTGTATATTTTTCACACATTAGACAGAAAAAGCAGGGTTTTCTTCAGTTCTCCATCTACTTTCTAAAAAAGAACATTCCAAAAGCGTAAACAGGTTCTCCCTGCTCAAAGGGAAAAAGGACTGACCTATCAAAAGCCTAAAACAAGAATAATGTTTCTCTTTCCTAGAGATATACTTTTAGTGATAGAAGAAATAATTTGCACTGAAATAATGCACATTTATGAGGCATTGGAAAAACTCGTCTCAGGTTTTTAATTGGCATGAATCAGTGACAGTGACTAAGTTACTTTGCTCCACACCAGCTAAGAACTTTGAAAACAGAGGGATAGACAACATGCAGTTTGCCTGCATGAAGCTTTGGCTCCATAACTTTCTCTTAATCTTCTCAAGACTAATCCTGTGCTGTTCAGGAGCTAGATTCAAGAATTAAGTGGCCCAAACAGGGAGAGGAAGTCATGCCATAACAGTCGGGTCTTTCAAAAAAATCACGTATTCATCTTTAGAACCTAAGGGTGGTACTAGCACACTGTTACACTGGCACCACCTGTATTCTTTCATTTATTGATACTTTTACAGCAAACAAATTCTACTTTTCAAAGCAGCAGACTGGGGTGTGGAGGGAAAAAAAACATTTAGTGGATGAGACCCAGGCATCTCAAAATACTTTGCCATTTGGTCATTAACTGATCTAGAAAGTCAAGTTTGTCCTAATTTTGGAAAAAAGTACAGGGGCATTATCAAGTCAAGGAAAAGGATTTACCCATCTCAGGTTATACCAAACACTAACAGGTACTCACTGTCTCTGTAAGAGCAAGTTCCTGCACCAACCTAAGGATAACAGAAGAGTTCAGAATCCTGTTCCCTCTTTTACTGATGCACGGGACCTTGTTCACATGTCACTTGACACACACACACAGCTACTGTTAAAGGTAATGGGTATTCCATGTGTACATGAAAAGAAGAATATTTTCCTGGCCATTTCAAAGGACATCCATTTCACACGTAGTTTGCAGCAACACAAGATTCTGCCTGTCAAGTCAGAAAAATAAATTGGCCCAATTACATTTTCAGAATAAATCCTGAGAAAATTCACGGAAGTTAGCAGTTACTTCAGGATCATTAGGCATAAAACTGCCAACCTTGCTGAAATCATATGATTAAAATATCCCGAAGTCAGCTGAATCAAACCAACCGAGCCATATCCTTTCTGATTCAGCTGGCAAAAACACTCCTGTTGGTTACATTTCAAGCTCCATCACCCTAATTTGTCAATGGACTCAATCTCCATCTCCAGGCTCCAACCCAGCTGCCATCATTTAATCCCATTCTACATTTCTCCCTGTCAAACTCAGCAAGGACTTGCTGAACCAAGCCAACCCCTCGCTGCTCACAGCAAGAGGACCAGGGGCAATGGGCACAAACTGAAGCATAAGAGGTTTCAGTTGAACATGAGGAAGAACTTCTTCACTTTGAGCACTAGAACAGGCTGCCCAGGGGTTTTGTGGAGTCTCCTTCTTTGGAGATATTCAAAACCCGCCTGGACGATGTCCTGTGCAACCTGCTCTGGGTGAACCTGCTTTAGCAGGGGGGTTGGACTGGATGATCTCCAGAGGTCCCTTCCAACCCCTGCCATTCTGTGAGCACTTCCCCAGCAAACTGACCCCTCTGTGTTTTACGGCCGTAGGAGCACCAGGTGACAGTACAGGCCAGTGATGCAGGTAGGCAGCAGGGCAGAGCTGCAGTCGCTGGGCCCAACACCTCTTACTGTGAAACATGCACGCCATGAGCAGCATGATCACTCCGGTTAACACTGTGTGATTAACTGCCCCATTCTGCTAGCCTCCTCTTCCTCCTGCACTTCAGCAAACAGTACTGAAACATCCCAACAAGCTGAGCTCTCCCCCAATGGGTATTTGGGCGATGTGAGATTCAACATACAGCACCCGTGGTCCTTTCCCACAGCACTGCCATTAATTCCATCCCACGTAGAGAAGAACAGGAAGATTTCTATCTCTGAAGTCGAGCACCTTCTTACAAACACCGCGTGGATCTATTCCAGCCTCCCTCATCAAGCCTTTTTGCTCTTCCCTCTTTTCTCAGCTTTCTTAGCTCACATAACACTTGAACTCTTCTTTCCTCCCACTCTGCATAATCATCCCACCTGGCACGTCAGTCTTCTGCTTTGTACCTCGGTCTGGCTGGGACAGCCTGCCTGAATCTCCTACCTCATAAAATTATCTACCTCATTTCAAGCCTCAACTGGATAAATAACATTCATTGTTTCACTCACAGTACATCATCTTTTTGGGTCACCACAAAACATCATTGCATTGCAGGGCTTGGATAGGTGTCAGAGGCTATTATGCAACTTGGCTGAGGAAATGCCAAAATCAGTCTCTCTGATCCACAGCAAAGAAATCTGACCTCCCTAAATCAGATTATTTGTATCGCTTCTGTACATGCTAAATGCCATCTGATCAGAGACATCTAGCCTAGCATCATTTCACTAGTACCAGGTACTGCTGAGGGAGCTCAAAGAATCCCATGATCATCACTTGTAAGATAGCCAGAACTGCACACACACATATATATTGTCTCTTTTTCTTCTCTGTTGGTTAAATATGCTTGAAGCATGAAAGGTAACATGCCTTCCAAAAATTCTAAAAACATTCAGTATTATCATTCTGAATGAATTCTATTACTATATCAATGTCTACTCCTTTTTCCCTTAACCTTGTAAAATTGTTTGGCCTAAGAAACCATGTGTCACAATAAGCCTCACCAGTGTAAAACATACTTCAAGAAGTGTTTGTTTCTTTTTGTCAATGGTGAGTTTACTGTGTCATAAAATTGCAGATGTCTCCTCCTACACTGTTATGAGACCAAGAAACTTACATTCCTTACCCAGCTTCTTGATACCACTGGGCTAAATAGCACATGCATTTTTAAGATGTTCTCTTGCATGGCTCCTTTGTAAGGTGAACAAACCCTATTTTTTTCAATCTCTCCACCTGAATTTTCTCCGTATCATAAATCATAATTATTACCTTTTCCTAAGCTTTCTCTGATTTTGCAGTGAGTCTTTTAGCATGACGAGGGTGAAACATCTCAACACTTTGTCCACAGCCCTGAGCTCTCCAACACGACTCCTACAGGAGGAGCCCTAATGCACGTTCAGCAGAGCTGCTCTGTACCAGGACTCAGCAGCTGGTGAGGACAGCCCAACACAGCCATCCCTGCAGAGCCTGGCAAGGAGCGTGTCTCAGCCCTTAGGTTTTCAAGCACTTTCCCAAGAGCAGGTCCTCCTTCCAAGCACTGTCTGTACTCAAAACTTATTTTCATAATTTCTCTAAAGACAGCTGCCATGGTTTAACCCAGCAGGCAGCTAAACACCACAAACCCATTTGCTCACTCCCACCGCAGTGGGATGGGGGAGAGAATCAGAAAAAAATTAAAACTCGTGGGTTGAGATAAAGACAATTTAATAGGACAGAAAAGGAAGGGGAAATAATAATAATGATAAAAGAACATACAAAACAAGTGATGCACAGCGCAACTAATTGCTCACCACCTGCTGACAAATACCCAACCAGTTCCTGAGCAGCAGACCTCCAACCAGCTTTTCTCCTAGTTTATATGTTGAGCAGGACATCATATGGTGTGGGATATCCCTTTGGTCAGTTGGGGTCAGCTGTCCCAGCTGTGCCCCCTCCCAGCTTCCTTGTGCTCTCCTAGCCCACTCGCTGGTGGAGTGGTGCGAGAAGCAGCAGAGGCCTTGACTCTGTGTAAGCCCTGCTCAGCAGTAACAAAAACATCCCTGTGTTATCAGCTTTATTCTCATCCTAAACCCAAAACACAGCACTATACCAGCTACTAGAAAGAAAATTCCAGCTGAAACCAGGACATCAGCTCACTTTAAGTCTGCAAGTTTCACTCTTTCATCTTTCCCCCTAACAATACACTGGCTCAAAATGAAATCAAAGGCAACAATTTCTTAATGAAGACTTAATGTCTTCAACTATAAAGTAGAAGATAAGCCTTGACGAGCAAAACATACATGAAATTCAATTCTCTGCTAGGGGTAACCACTGGACACCCTTTCTTGTTTTCCATCTAACCTAGAGGTCCAAAGTCCACTTTCCTTTTGTAACAGCTGCCGTAGAAGGTTCACAGCAACCCTAGGTTTTGAGCATTCATTGCATAACTTCCATGTCTCTCTTCCTCCACCTACACTCCTCATAGACACAGTTTTCTGGCATGAATGTAATTCAGCTGTTTGGTCCTATTCAGCCCCAGGCACTGGGAGTATTTGAAGTCAGGTTTTCCCTGCCCAGCCCACAGATAGTTTGTTGGGTTGGAGCTTCTGGAGAGCTCTGCGAATGCTGGTGCTGCTCCCTGGGGTTAGATGCTTGAGTGTGTAAAGGGATATTCCCCCTTTTAGCTGCTCTGCTGGCTACCAGCTTCCAGCCCAATCTGAAGACTGGGCTCATTAAACACTAAATAAAACATCAGGTACATGTATCTTCTCTTAAGACGACAATATAATGTGGATTATCTACTCTCTACAGATACCACACACGACCTTACTAACACAGGTACTAGCTGTGAGAGCAAGTTGTTCTGTCTACAAATCCTCCTCCCAACAGTTTGCTTTTTTTTTTTCTTCACTGTGGTTTTTTCATTACTGTTGTTTTCACATTCTATATGAGTGACTGGTGTTCTAGCAAAAATGGCACCACTAGTTTCCCTAACAGACCTACAGCATATTTTGCATCATTCCTCATCCTTATGTATCCTAACACTTTGGCCATGTCCCTTGCCACAGCTGTAGTTTTAGGAGTGCCTTCACTGGCCTGTTCAATACATATATCACAAGCCTTTACTGAATTACAGGAGTCTTGTCATGCATTACAGTCCCAAAGTTTAATCATACTGATGTTTTCTCTCTTCTGTTCAGGAGGAGGAGGACTGGGATAGGAAACACAGCTGCTTACGTGACCTCATTTTAGGAGGACTTAATGCAGAACAAATAGGTTCTTGAGCTTTGCATTTTTCACAGGTTACTGTGCTGTGGCAGAACACGTGTAACCGATGATATTTAAAATACTGTCAGAGGTGAAGATTCACATTTATAAGGCAAACAGTGAAATGATTCACCTCAGAACACAGCTTTTGTGTCCAGCTACAACCTAGAATTACGATCTATCTTGCTAAAGCAGTCTGAAATAGATCCCAGTAGCCTGGGCTGGAACAGTCCGCTGGTTCTTGCAGACTAAATTTTAGTGGTGAGGCCACTAAACTATTTTAATGAACATATAACACTCCAAGCACACATGTTCATCTTTGCAAACACAGAAATAGCTGCTATCACCTGGCTGACAAATATTGCTGAGGGACAGCTGAAGTATGTAGGGATAGCTATTCTATACTAGCAAGGCATGAAAGTCTTCTCATCATTTCAACTTGCCATTCCATTGTATTATTATCATGCCATATCAATAGTTGGCCCTATGATGCAAAAAGCATATGTCATATTGAGAAAAACTGTTCATTTAACTTTTTCAGATACTAACATAGATGAAATAAGGTATCAGAATTAAATTCTTATTCAGCCTCAATATAATTTAAATTACCTTTAGGAACAGATTCAGACAGTTTTGAGGACATGCAGCCATACCAGATGGTTAAGTAACTACACAGTACAACTGTAGTTGTAGAAAAGCAAAAGCTTCAGAATTAGAAGTCCTTAAAACCTAACCCTGCATCCACCTTTAGGAAGTCCTGTTGTATCTCAGTGTCAAAGTTCTGCCATCAGGAAAATGGCAAACAACAACAACACAACAGTGGAAAGCACATAATCTCTCAAATGCAGTGCTTTGGAGATGCTAACTCTCAAGTAGAGAGTCCGTCACGAGTCAACCTTTCTCTAGTATCTACCCAATAATGCAGGCTATAGGTCAGGAGAGAGCAGGACTGCAGCATTTCAGGTAGTGCTGTTAAGAAACAGGGACTTTTCCATGTCAGTCAATGCACTCCCCCACCCCAGTAAAAGGCAGGTACCCTTTCCATGCACTAAACACTACGCAGGCATCCATCCTGGCTGTGGCTTTCCTGTTACTTGTGTCCAGGTTACACTCAGTCTGAGCCATTTTTCACTTAGGCATGTGGTCTTGCATGTGCATGGGGGACTTTGGTCATTACTTTCCCTGAGGGTTTGCTCTGACCTAAAGAAACCCATGACCTCAAAGCTTCCTCAAGCAACCAAAGGTACCCAACTTTTCTCTCCTGAGGAAAAGAGGACACCTCTCCCATGTCGCAGCAGGATGAACACAGGCCTCAGTGTATGAGCCACATCAGGGCTGAAACCCCCACAGCATATTGGAATTAAAATGGCCTTTTCTATTTCTTCCCAAGTCCTACATCAATTTATTCCTACTGCTATAACTTCCCACCAAGTTCCTCACATTCTTTTCCTTTTGCATTTCATCATTCTGATTTTTTTTCTGTTTTGTTTTTTTAAAGTGCATCCTTTCTCCTTGCTGGCCAAATGGCCCTCAGCTGCCAGGCCCAGTACAACAGCAACTAAGTGCAACAGCTGGAAAAAAGTCCTGCTCAAGCACCCACGTGCTGATTAGACACTCCCCTCAGTACTCTTGGGAGATGTAACCCAGGCTGTTGGTTTTCTTTTAGAGTGGTTGGGATAGCTCATTTCAGTGCAGGCATGGGCTGTGTTAAGCTTATGAAAATGATGATTTTTTCCAAGGCTTATAACTTTGTGAAAATAGTGTCATCTTTTCCCCTCACATTACAATAGCAGGAGGTCATATAAACCTGATAAAAATACCAGCCAAGGTTAAATCTCAGTCTTCCACTCCAAATTATGACTACATGAGATTTTAACAAAGAACAGGCAAAGCTAGAATATACTTCCTTTAACTTTCCTTCTTAAACAGCTGGCCCTGTTTAAAAAGAAACACCAACAGACTGCGGTTAATTTTTGGCAAAAATATAAGCCACTGAAAACTGAGTCTCACAACAGCAAGGGAGAGGCAACGCGAGTAACAAAAAGCCAGCTACTCACAACCCCAATCATGGTCAGTCATGTTAGTTTCTCTGACGGTAATGAAAGTAGAAGTAGCTAAAGATCAATGATTCCGATAACTCCCAACCTATGATAAGCATTCAGAGTACTGCTACAATTTTCAATGAGTACCTATTTAGATTAATACCACTACTTTTGAAAATCTCACTTAAAGTGCTTTCAAATAGATTTTTCACTTCAAACACCAAAAAACACTCTGAAGACGAAGCATGACACGCCAGTTTCAATTTTTACACCTTTCTGTTACAGCACCTACAGAACTAGTCATTTCTTGAAAAGGGTACCACCTTTTAAAACAGATTTAACCAAACTTTTAAAATCTAACAATTCTATCAATATTGCCTTAAATTTTATACCCTGTCAGTAACATCTATCATTTTATGTACTGTGGATGTGATGCTGAGGTAGCTGCTATAAGACCAAAGAACAATCTTTAATCTGCATTGGAAATGAACCTGTAAAAGCAAATGGCTTACCAAATATATCTGTTTACAAGCTGTAGCTGAACCAAACACAGGTCTAAGTGACTACAGCCTCTTTCAGTTTAGGTGCTTTTTGTGATCCTCAGTGATCCACCTTAAGCTATTTATAAGCTATTCAACTTTTCTGCATATTCTGGGCTTTTTTCTTAGCTCAAGAGCAAGCCTAAAATCCAAAGTATTGACACAAACAAGTAAAATTTCCATCACATGATTTGTCACATCAGTTTCATTTTATTTGAAAATTTTTCTCCTGCAAAGTCATTGAATGGCCTTTCTAGATTTTAAAAGATGTGGAACAACACCATATTCAGTTAAAACTGTACAACTCAGATGAAACAAATATTTAATATCCTAGACTATCTCCACTTACATTGTGGAGTCCAGGTGTCTCCTCTTACTACAGATTTGATCCACATGCTTAACTTTTAAGCCATGATTGACAAGACTTTCGTGATTATGATGACAGATTAAAGTGTTCATTGAATTTAGAGGGTTTTTATTTCAGTTGTGACAGTAGTGTACTGGGAGACAATGAAATACAATACCACAGGATTAAAGGCAGCACATAACTAGTCAGGCACTGGTACTGCAATCATCTTGGTCTAACCCACACATGCTGATCAACCATTTAAACATAAAACCCTGCCCTGAGCAGAGCATATTCCTTTCAAAGTCTTACTCACGTGCCTCCTCTCATTTCTAACATAATAAATATATCATCTGACGAGGAGCTTAGTGACAGCTGCACAAGTTAGTTCTAATTACACAAAATAATAAGTGGCTTTAAAAGGTTCAGTAATTCTCTATTGCATAACAGCACCAAAGCAGCATAATTATTGCTTACAAGCAAAAGTAAATAAATAAATAGAGTGCCAGGACTGCCTTAACTCCCAAACTGCCAATATCAGTTTCTTCTGGCTAATATGTGAAAGCATCCCCTCTGTGATGCACCATTCACCTACAGAAAGGGAAAACAACAAACCGAACGTAAATGTTTCGTAATATTTTGTCTGCATGAACAAAGGAGGTACACAACTGCAAAAGACCACAAATAATAAAAAGGGAGTAACTTGCTCACTTTGGTTTACATCTTACAGCTGCCTGTGAACTTCTGCAGTGATACTGGCTCTGGCTCCTAAGGAGACACATATTCGACCTGACAGACAGCAGTAAAATATTTTTATTATCCTGGGCTACATCCTGCTCCTTAGTCTCCATTATTTCAAACAACATACTTGCCTGAAAAAAAAAAAAATTCTTCAAAGAACGTACAATCTCCCATGATTTAAACGCTCTTGTGAGACTATGCTCATGAAATATAGCAGTGTGTCTTTGATCCACTGGACGCTACTTCAGGTTGAGATGCAAGTGCACTGGATAATGACAAAAAAAGACTTCAGCAGATGCCAAAACAACCAGGACCTGGATTGTTCTTGCTATACAAGCCTCTCTCATGATTTAAGAGGACAATCAAGGAAAGTTGTACTAGCTCAGGCTCAGAGTAGGGTTAAAGAATTAATGGGTGAAAGTTTATTATACTGCTGTAGTGACTATGTGTTTCCAATTATTTTTAAAGTGTCAAAAATTGTCTAATATAACTGCAAAGTTTAGTACGTGTCCCACAGAGAGAGCTTGCAGAAAGCAGTGCAAGAGAATGGATGCTCTCAGCTGCTTCTCTGTGACCAGCTGTATCTTCAGTAGCTTGGAAGCCATCCAATGCTGTAACTTTGTCAGCCAACTGTAACCCCATGTTGAACTTAAAGAACTTAATCCACTCTATTATTGCCTTTTCACAGGTGGAACCTGTGCCCTTTTCTTTTATCAAGGTCTTTCTCGTGACATAATAGAGACTCCAAAAATCTAATGACTGTTCATGTTAATTTATATAGATCGTCCCTTACCCGCACAAAGAAAACGGACTAGCAGTACAAATCAGTAAAAAAATTCCATCTCTAGCAAAGCATATGCAGTTGATCTACCATTTTAGACTGCCAGACACACAAATATACATTCAGAGTCAAGTACACACACAGGAGAGCTTTCTACTTTAAGGCAGCTCCAGAGGGCCTTATCAGCTTTGACTGAGGCAAATCTTCCCCTGAAGCTATGAGGCTTTTACGTGGGCAAGACCTGAATTAGAAAAAAAGCATCTTGAGATTTGGCTCAGTCTCAGAAAAAAAAACCAAAAAAACCAGAGTAATGGATATTCTTCATAATATATTACAAAGCTAGCTGTCCTCTAACATACAAAAGTTTACACATGCTGTGTAAAGTTAAAAAGATCCTTATACACCAAAATTACATACCAATTACTTATAATCCACTATTGTTTATGCTTGCAGATCAGCTGCAAACTTTACTCACAGTATTTTCAGAGAGTCAAATAAAGATATTAACAAAGTTTTTTTACACACCTACTACAAGCACAGAGTCAAAGCTAATTAGACTGGTACTTAAGTCAACCATGTTAATCAAATTCGTAGATAGCAGCAGACTTTTCTAATTGTGTCCATGCATGAGCGTGTATGTGCGTAAGCCAGGTCCAAAAGAAACACACCACGCTGTCAACAGGGCAACCTGCTTTGGCCTTCCACCTGCAAAGCACAACCACAGCTTTCCACAATCAGTAAGGAGCAATAATAACGTTTGGAGTGAAATGACAATAATGGAGAACAAGCTTGGAAACAGCGAGCTCTTGGCTTTTTACCCTACAAGTCAAGCCACAAGGAGCCTGGCACATTCTGTAGGAAGAGCTATTGAAAGTCTGGCTGTGAACATCATTTCAGGAAGCTGACCATAACAGAAGGCTATTCCTTGTACAGATGTTTGAGCAAGAGTTACATTCTTAACCTGCCCAGATGTGACATATTCAAGGTGTCACAAATGGAATGAACCACTTTTTACAAACATCTTTCTTAGTGAAACCGGGCAGTATGACTTAACGCTGCCTCAGAAGAATGGGATGGTGAAAAGCTCTAGGCTCTGTATTGCACCTAAAATGCTGTCCAGAGTTAATAAATTTATATGGTGCTGTACTTAAATATCCTGAAGGCAGAATTTACAGGAAGTTAAACATTAGCACTTTGCTATGACTAAGTGTTGTGTTTTACTAGAGGCAGGGAAATGCTAGATTCATAATGTAACGTGAAGTTATATTCATAACCCCCATAAGGTTAAGCATTAATAAAAGAATCTTCTTTTAAAGTTTAATCTAAACTTCAAGGACTGTCTGAGTCAGGAAGGGAGACATCTTCCTACCCCCTTACAGTCACAGCACCTTCCTAGCAAAGGCCACAAACCTGCCAAAAGTATCCAGGATTCTCCTCATGAAAACAACATGTGTGCAGAGCTCCCGGGCAAAAAAAAAAAAAAAAAGAAAAAAAAAGTCTACAGCTTTAGTTAGATGCCCAAATCAGTGATATGAACTCATATGTTCCGGAACAAAACACTAACTTGGCAACAGAGTTTGGAACAAGTTACAGTTTGCATATAAACCTACTTGGCAAGTCAGACAGCAAGGTATTGGAATAATTTCTCTTGGATAAAGGCATAGACTAACTCCTGGGTGTCAGTCATAGACAAGCATGGTAGGGTCTGGCAATACTTCTCAGATGTTAATACGGGGTCATGATCATCTGCTGAACATCAAAGCCCAAACATCACTTCTGAATTAAGACTACAATATCAACCCTACTTAAAGGGATAGTGAATGCAATCAGCAAAAGCCTATCCAAACTGAAAAGACACTGCAAACCCACCTGTTTACTGTGGTCTTTCAAATACAGCCATAAACCACAGTGCTAGAGAGCACATGCGTACACGCATACACACAAACACCCATGGAGAAGGATTTGGGCCACAACCAAACCAAAACCGGTCCTCAGCCAAGTCACACATAAATAACACACCATAGAGCAAATATTAACCATAGCATTACAAAGTTTAGCAATTTCAGTATCACACGGTAAGAATTTCAGAGAAGAAAAGGATTTTTATTGTTGTTATTTGCAAGTCCTCACATACTTACAGAACCCATTGGTGAGAGCAAATAATTCAAGTTGCCCAAGTTAACACTTAAAAGTAGTCAGGGAAAAAACCCACAAATTTAATTGATAGAGAATAGAAGTCACTACTCTGTGCCAGAGACAAATGGCCCAAACATGTTTAATTGAATTAGATGACAGGCAGATTCAGATCGTGCCACAAGAAAACTGAAAGACAAAAATGCATGAACAATTTAAAATTAGGGCAACATTCACATATTAAATAAAGGCAGACCTTCAACTATTAATCTATCTTTCTGAAAAATTCTATTAATTCCTGTGCAAAAGAACATCCACTCAGATACTGGTGCAGTGTCAGACATCTACCTTTAAAACTCCTTTATAGCGGAATCGGACCCAAAGGAAGAGCACCACAAGAATTTAAAGGTACGTCAAAATCAATGGTGTTGAAAGCAGTACTAGGATCAAGCACTTTTGAATGAGGATAGATGGGAAGACAAAAATCTGCAACAGCGTCACTTAAAGGCTCAATAGGAGTTCAACAGAAGCAGCCCTTTCACTTTTATGCTCCTGAAACTCCTGCTCAATTCACCATGAAGAGAGTACTTTAACAGCCAGATACTGAGTCATGTGACTATTACTTATTAAAAAAACCACATTTGATGGAGAAAGGGAGGAGGGAGAGAAGCCTTCTGCCTTTTGGGTCTTGATTGCCTGCAGAAATGTTATCACGTCAGAAAATGTCCAGATTTCAGCTGCTTCCTCTTCACGGTCTTTAACGTCATTACTGTTCGTATCTTCAGCGGATTTCCCTCTTTTCATTATCACAGCAGTCAAAGAAAAAGATTGTTTCTCCACTTCTGGAATAATCAGTAAATGCACCTAGCAACCCCCAATTTTGATTATTCAAGCTTTCACAAAGATGTTACTGCTTTCCCTCTTCTAAGGTATAACAAGGTATAAGTAAAAATAAAATCCCATAAAGACAAAAGCTAGAAAACAAAGGTGTTGCTGGTTGGTTCAGGAGGTCTCTGAACCAAATTTCTTTCTGATTCCTAAGCCTGGTAGTCTCCTTGGCCTTGCCTAAAGCCTGTCTAAAACAACGTACAGACAAGGCACATTCTCCATTGAACCTCAGCTCCCACAATTTTGAAATGTGGCTAAGGTAATGAATACATGGGGTTGGTTAGGACCTTTAATGTAACATCTGCTCCCTTCCAGTCTATTCAATAAAGGCTTTTTTCAGTGATATTCACAAGGTATAAGCCTCTCTTCCCTCCTCCTCCCAAGCCACAAACTTTCTAGCACCACATTATGAATGTTATAGGTTTAGTATGCAGGCTATTACACTTTCCTCTGTAAAGCACTTGAGATCTATGGAAGAAAATGCCTAAGTAAGATTCAGTTACTGTTAGTAGCACCATTACTATCAGTGCCAGTGGTACGCTGTCCGTCTTAAATAATACTGACTTAATGTTCCAGGATACAATAGTACAACTTTCACCATTCAACATACAAAAAAAAAAGTAAGGTAAAAATATGTACTTTGGATATACAAAAGAAATACTGTCACAATAAATTAATTTGTTTTGCATAGCAAAAACTTCTGAATTCCTCTGAAGAGTTTTGCTATAGATATTATGGCTATTAAGTCATTTATTTCTTCTTCATAAGCTTAATCGGGAAGTGTGCATCCAAAAGTTTTTATGTTAAAGTATGCAAGTGCAAGCAACGTATGTAAATACTGGAGGAAGAACAGCTCACAATGGTGAAGCTATTTGAAATCAGGTTATTACTTCTGCTTGAAGAAGCAGATTGAATATGGAAAACAGTTTGCTAGCACTTCTAAAATTGCAGGTGCTTGCTACCAAAGACCTTTTGGAAATGCTCATGTGTTTATTATCTCTGGTTAATACAGATTTTTCACAGCAGGACCAGCAGGGGATTAATGAAATTACCTTCCAAAGTCTTCTAAATTGCATAAACAATTCTAAAATTTTGTTCAGTGCTGTCTTGCAGTTCTCCCAGACAGTGAATCTATCATATGGAAAACAGAGAAGTACTGAATTATCAATGGTACCCAAGTCATTTTGCACAGCATGCAATGTAAAATGTCAATCCCCGAGTTTCTCATACATCTTAAGTGCTGAAAACTTCAGTCATGACTATGAAAGAATCTTTGCCCCACTAAGAAATTTTGCACTGTATGGACAGAACAGGGTAGAAAATACTAGTGTGGAGTCCAAAGGGCACATTCATGACAGCAAAGGTGGAAGTATTTTTCTATTCCTCCCTCTTCCTACAATCTAAACAGTCTGCACAGCCTCCTGAATCCAGCACCAACTCCTGATACTCAGGATCAGTCTCAGTTTTCTGAACTACCACATTCTTGCTGGCTACCCAGTGTAGAAGCATCATCTTTTTTTTTTTTCTTTTTTTTTGCTTTCCATGAGGCCTAAGGGTATTTGTATATATCTAGACATATAAGACCAGTAGTTTTCAGGGCGCACTTTCATAGAGAATGAAAATGCTGGCTGACCTTCCAAAGTATCTCAATACTTTTTCCTTGTCATGAGATTCTCAGCACCTTCCACAGCAGTAAAGTGCATAGACATCGCTCCTTTTTTCATAATTAACTCTTCAAGCTCAGGATGTTGTCACATATAAAAATTACAAAAAAAAAAAAAATCAGATTGAGAGTTGCAATCTTCTTAACCTGTGTTTGCATTATGTAGAACATCACAAGTAACTGTCAATTTGCCTTCTTAATTGCCATACCATATATTGAAAACTTCCTTCAGTTAATACTTGCCTGAAGAATAGGAATTTTTGATGAAAGGGCATAACATGTAGTGTTGGGAATTAGTAGGTTTTATTAATTTTTAAATAAAGTAATGAACATCTGACAAGCACACAACCATTTTTTTTGTCATCTTTGCAACAACACAGTGAGAAACCATTCTAAGGACTAGACCAAATCTCTCAAAGGAGTTTAAACTGCTTTCTCAGACAACACACAAACTTTCAAAGCCTAAAAGGAATGTGAATAAAAATGGTACTTAATTCAGAATCCTGCTCTGTGAGCGAGTATTCTGAAACTTTTCAGTATCCCTAATAACTTTGCCCTAATTTGCTCTTTTCCTCCTATCAGGAGCCACCCATTCTGGTTTCTCTTGAGAACTTAGGCTTTCAGGATCACATCATCACCATATGAACAATAAAAATACCGAAACTAAAACCTAAAACTTGAATCACTTGGTATTTACAGTTGCTATACTTTGCACATGAAGATGGTTTATTTACTATCAGTTCTTAGAGTAGCCATCTACTGTAATATCTTGATCAAGTAACATTAAAAGGATCTAATCCACTTTCTATTTTCCAGTGTGGATTGACTCTACTTCCTGTAATATCCAAACTATTATATTAGGGAAGAGAAGAAATCTTCTGTATTCACAAATCATAATAAGCTGACTCTGAAACGTTTATTTAATAGGATTATTATGTATGAGAATAATATTACACTACTATGTTTATTACTGTTTCTGGCAACGCAAGGTCAACACGTATGCATCTATAACATTCATACCATCAATATACTACTCCAGGTTTCAAACCTCCAAATACTTATCTCCTCCTGGTATTGTGAGTACTTCTGCAAATTAAAGTGTACAATTTCTGCTCTACCACAGGAGCCAATATAGCAATCTCTAGTAAGGGTTTTAAGTCCAACCTTGCAGTGATGGGATTAAGAAATGTACTTGTATACTGGCATTTAATGGATCTAACCAAAAACCTCACAGCTAACGAAACAAAAAAAGCAGTCTGCGCAGTATCATTGGTTTTCTTTTTTCAGAATGACAGTCTTTAAAGACATTTTCAATTATTTCACGGTCAAGGCTTACTTCTCAAAACTCTCTACTGCTAATAAGAGGAATCATTTACCAAGCACTGCAAGACCTTTAAAGGGCGACGTATAAACATCACGTACTCCAGAGCAATAGTTTGTATCAGCCCAGATAGCTATGGCATGTTTTCACATCCGTGACTTAACATTATCGCTACAGGAGGCCTAAATGTTTTCTTAATAGTAAGCTATCTTCTTCAGGAGTTCATGCCAACTCTACAATAGCCACGTGCAAACTTGCAGACTGGGATTTTATTCCTGTCTAAAGCAATGAACTCTAAAGACATCTGCAGCTGGGCGTAATGCCCATGCTGGTACAATTACAATGCTATGTCAGCTTCTCATTGTTTAAGGTGATGGATTTCATATCTGGGCACATTATACTGCCGGAGTCAATGGTATTTTTTTTCTTGGAAGCAAGCTGGAATGGCATAACACTGTGCCAATTTCAAAACACTGTAATGTGTTTCTACTGCCTTTTTCATAGGTAACATTATACAGCAATTTCTATTGTGTACCCTGCCAGCACTTTATCCTGAACAGGTGCTCAACAAACTTTCAGACTATTACAGTGCAATGTATTTGAGAAAACCACGATATGAATAGCCAACCCTCTTGACAAAACAGCAACAGTAGCATGCAAGTAGACTGGCACGTTAAGTTTAACAGGCCCCTCAACAGGCTCCCACCTCATTTATTAGATCAAGGATCACATGTTACATTGACAAGGGCAAAAGAGCTTTAAACTCTGAAACAACAGACAAAATTCGTTCCCAGCAATAGTTTCCAGTTGTGTTCACAACTAAAGAGAAGCCTTTTGGCTTCTGAATACCTTCTTGTTACTCAGCCACCACAGAACGCAGTGTGATCCAAGATGTTTTCCCAAGGCTTACTCTTGTTAATTCAATGCTAATAAAAAACAATACCATGAATAAAATATAGCTGCTCATTTACATATTTGAACGTACAGTCTTTGAATAAGTGTTTGTAATATTCCATACAACAGACAAAAAGACTGTGAATATTAAGTATCTGGTTGAAATGTACAGCATCTTGTCTGGTTCACAAAACAGAAAAAACAACCAACATAGAGTTCTCTAGAAATCAGTGCTGAATAAAGAGCAAAAAATAATCCACTCTGTGCCTCCCACCCCCCACTGCAACCAAAAAGCTACTGGTTAAATATGATTATTACGGGACACTTCATAAATATTGAGACCATACCAGAAGTACATTACACATTAGCTACTGTACATGCAAATTTGCCCTGACAAAGATAGAAACTCTAATTCTTGTAGGGAAAAAAACCCCACCCAAAACAGGTACAGTCATATAAAAAACAAAAATCAGCTGAAATTACTTTATATAAATAACTTTTTAGAAATAAATATACTGGTTTCCACAAATATAACTAACTATAAACAGCTTTGAAACAGTTATTCCAGAGGTAAGCACATAAGAAGCTGCCAATATTTTGAAAAGCCACATAAAGGGATAACTTCCCACTACCGACCCTGTTCGCAGGGATACGCTGTCAGGCACTAAAATCACCTGAGAGAGGTTCGCAATGAGACGAGAGGCTGCTTCCTCTGCCTTTGCAGGGGCCTGCAGTGTGCAGCACCAACAAGCCCTAAAATCGGTAAGTGGGCTAGCTTCACAAAGTCTTCATTATGGACCATCTGTAAAGTGTGCTGGTAGCACACGTCGAGGCCAGGATAGCCTGTAAAGACACATTTCCAGATTCATAATTCATTTGTGCTATGTGATTCTGGGCAGGTTGTAAAACCTCTCCAGGCCTCAGCGGCTCTCTGAAAACAGGTACGACCACTCCAAACTCTGGATGATGCCAATAAATGTGGTATGTGCAAAGCAGCTTGAGATCATTGATCAACACACTGTAAAAGAGCAAACTATTACTGGTTCATCGTCATGCTGCTCCATGCTTGGGAATCCAGTTTTAGCAAAACAGATTGTTCAGAAAAATCACAATATCTTAACAGACCTTTGGAGGAGCTAGTTAAAAGTCCCACCAGAATTTCTCAGGCACCTACAGAGCATTATCCGAGTGCCACAAACAGATTCAATAACAGGTCCAGTGGCACAAGAAGTTGCATTGTGTTGGGCAGCAGGGGTTGAGGTAAGAAAAGGGTTATCAGACAGTGAGTAATGGAACACCTGCTGTCACCTATAGTCTGCTTTGAATCCACGCTATACAGTTTCATCACTGACAGCATCAGGGTGTGAGTAATGCTGCAGGCCAAACACGGACCTGTCTGTCAACCTCCCAGTGTTTGGACAAAATGTCCTGAGAAGCTGATGTAGTAGCGACATTCAAGAAATGCAGGAATCATGGCTGGATCCCAGCCACTCAGCAATGGCATCAGTGATTCACACTGTGGGTGTTATTCTTAAATTCTGTGAAACCTTTTATTGTATGAGAGTCACATACATGGAGTCAATATGGCCCCTCAGGACTACTCAAAACCTTCCTGGCTTTTAAAGCTTTCCAGCACTGAAAAGAATTTGCACTGATATCTCTAAAACAAAGCACGAGGGCAGACAAAAAGTGCTGCGAAGCGCCCAGACGTGCTGTCTCACTAAGGCCGGCCCAATCCACCGCCACGCGCTGACCCCATGCATCACTCCGGATCCACCTCCCAGGCTATCGTTTGCACAGGTGCAGGAGAGGACTCCAGACTTAAATGGAAATACCAGAAGCGCTGCTCATTTGTCATGCACAGGATGTGTGGTTAAGACCTAGAGGCCCTCTTCTGTACTTTGCCTCCTCAGCATCTCAAAGGAAGTAAAGGGAAACATTTACACATGCCTACAGACAAGGATTACAGGAGCTGGATCCTGAGCCCCACAAAAATCAACAGGGTTGAATTTTCTCTCTTCTCTTACTACATCACTGTACAGAAAAAAAAAAAAAATTATAGTCATGACTCTAAGAGTTTCCCTCTGAATCTGAATCAGCAATTCTGGCTCTTTCTAAAGTCATCTTTAGGAAAGCTTCCACCAGCTTTAAAGGTATCTTTATCTGCAGGATTTCTGGTACCTACTGCAGCGATGCATGCTCAAAAAGGTCAAACAACTCTATACCTGTTTTCTACATCATCATAGGTCTCAAAAACCTGAGAATCAGTAGAAATATGTACAAATACTTCTTTAGCATAGAATCATATAGTTCCATATTTATACTGGAATTATATATTGTAAGTTTATATTGGGTTAGGAAAAGGATATGCATACCATGGTGTTCAGAACAAATGAAGTCTCTGCCTATGAGCAAGAAGTTCCCTGAGAAACTGACTTTAAGCTGTACAGTGCTAGTCAGCTCTGAAAGATAATATTTTACTTTCTAGAAAGGATTTCAGACAAGTGGTACTGAATCAATAGCTACTGCTCTTCTCTGATGTTCTGTCGGTTCTTCAGTCAATTTAGAGTTGCTGCCTACCTACAAAGGACAACATAAACCCATTAAAAAACCCTCCAAATTTATCCAAGTGACTGGAAAACACAAACCCAGCTTTCAGTGTTAGCCTCAAAGTAAAAGAATATCTTTTTAGGCATCCTTTCACCTTGCCAGAACTCAATCACTGGGGAAGTACTGCATTTCAGGCAAAGACATTTGAGAAGAAAAAAGCTTCTACAAAGTCCTTCTGAAAATCCAATTTCTAATCATTCAATTACTTGAGCTCTGTGGCTCCCTTCCATGTGAGGACAGAGAGGTTGGCGTGGAGGGGATGCGGAGATCAGAACCAGAGATGGGCAGTGCAGAGTACTCCGTTTATTATTGTATTTGTAACTACAGTGTTCCTGTATCACCACGTAGGTGGCCGCAAACAACACCTCACTGTGGGGCTTCCATTAGCATGTCCGGTTAATATTCTGCCCAGAACTGTTATTGTCATAATGCACAACATCAGGTGTAACCTACTCAAGGCACCATCTAGGTAAATGAAGCTTGACTAAATCTGCCCAGCTCAAACTGGCTAGATTAATCCAGCATGTGCCCGGATAACAAAGGTAACATTTCTTATAACACATACAGGCGGGAGGCCAAAGGGTGACAGAAACCACAGCAGCCACTGCTAATTAGCCTCAAGGAAGGAGGAAGCTGGAGAGATTGGCCTGGGGCTATATGACTGTGCCAATGATCTAATGTAGAGAGCAATAAATAGTTAAGACAATAGTCCCAGGGCAGGCAGAGGGGCCAGGGGGGAGAAATGCGATACACAGATGTCGGATACCTTGTAGAAGCCGCAGCCTGATGAGAACAACTGCTACATGTAGTAGCTGAGCTGTCACCCACACACCTTGCACATCACCCAGTTGAGTGCCCCATTCCCCTGGCACTGAGCAGGTCTGAAGGGTAGGACTGGGCTCCAATTTGTGTGTGATACGTGCATGTTTGTACAACAGGAATCGCTGCTGACCCACTGTATCTGTCTTGCCGAATAAATACATTTTAGATTATAGGTCTACATGGGGTGTGGATCTCTTCCACTGGCCACCTCACCCCACCTCTCCATGAGCAGCAATTCATAGTTGTAGTGCATTACTAACCATAGTAATATGAAGACTTGTAATTGCCTCAGAAAAGTTTTTGGAAGAATTAAGATACCAGGAGAAAAAAAAAAAAAAGAGGAGGAAAAAGAATAGTATTTCAATGAGCTCAAAAAAACCCAGGCAGATGAAGTTTGCAATGTAATGCACAAATGTCACATTGTTTTTTGAAAAGGTTAATAACAAAAAAAAAAAATAATCTTAAAAGAAAATCCAAAGCCCTGTGCCTCACATCTGAAAACATGCCAGGCTTTTCCTCTTACAAACAAAAATTACCTTTAAATGACAGAAATCACTTGTGGAGAAAGTCAGAATGTTTTAAAATAATTTTATTTCTCTTGAACAAGGAAGTCTTTTTGCATTTGTATAAAGCAAACATTCTAGACAGACAAGGAAAGAGACATAGGAGTGTTGTCAAGCTTTTTCCTAGGTTTAGCCATTTGATAAAGCCTTTGATAATTTATTCATGAATGCTTAATCTAGGGCTTTAATCTTCAAACGGCTTCCTAACTAACAGATTTGCTTTATTTCCCTTCCATATTCTGCTCCCACATAATTACTTTTTAGTTTTGCAAGTGATTTTCTGTATCTATTAGCCCAGCAAGGAACATGTCCATCATCCAAACTTAACTATGCTTATCACAAATTGGTGAAAACACCCACTCATGTTGTTTACTTAGACTAAATTAAAAGGTACATTTCTGGCATACGAGTCAGCCACTAAAATACAGGCCTTTCAAGTACTGAAATGTAAATGAACACTTTCCTTCATCTCCAGTTTGCTGCAAGTGTTACTGTAATGGTAATTTATTCATAAGTGTTACGAAGAAATACTTTCCTTGTCCCTTTCATTTCAAATACTAACACTTCAGTTTGAATGTCCAGAAGAATATACTAGATTGAAATTAGACTTGAAAGTTTATTTTCTCAACCAACACCATCTGAGCTTATAAAAATAACAGCACTCTAATGAGTGAAGTAATTGTTTTGGGTTAAGTATGAGGTACTGAGTGATGAAGGCAGAAGGACACAGATGGACAGAGAACAGGACTTCCCGAGCTCATGAAAGACATTGCTTGTGGCAGCGTTTCTTGAAGAATCGCTTATAAGGATAAACACACACATTAGTCCAAAAAAAAAAAAAAAAATTGAATATAAATTCTTTCTATAACAGCATGTAGACTCATTTCCTCATTTTTTAATATTGTGAAAAAGGAAAAAAAAAATCAGTCAATTACAGTGTATGTTTATAAGAGGCTTAGAAAGATACGAAGAGCTTTCAAAAGCAGCTACTGTCACTTCTGAGGTCAACAAATTACTTTAGGGTCAACTATGTCAACTTTTCACAGCCTAAGTATAATGTGGAGCAGAGTACTCCATTCACCTTTTGTAACAAATGGCAATTCTTTAGCTAAAACAGTCATTTAACCAATTGCTTTCTTTAGAAATTGATGCAGTTGAATTAGTTCCAATCTGAAACAGGCTGACGCATTTCAACACTTATCTTGAATAGTCTGCTGCTGGGCTTGCATGTGCAAGCAGAGTAAAAGATTTTCCAAGGACAATGCTCTGCTGTTATGTATCTTGGATCAGAAATGAGCCCCAAACCTGAACACTAGCTAACAGAATCACGGAAAGCTAATGAACCCCCAGTAGTACTGAAAGCCATGGTATTTAATTAGGTGGCCCAAAAAGACTGAAGAAGCTAATGTCTCAGATTATTACTTTCTGAAATAGACCCTTCACCTGGATGTCAACAGCATATAGAGAGGAAATTTGGGTATCAGTTACATTCCTATACTTCAGAAACACCTCTTTTTTGGCAGTCTCTGTAAAAATCAGGAGCCAAATGTGAAGAAGAGACTAGGCACACATTTGGACTATTATAGAAAGATAAGTACATTTGGTAAACTAGCTGATAAGAAGGTGGCTTATTCTAGGATAAACCCACAAATACCAAGACTGCCATACCTACAGTTTTTTAACTAAGTACTACATTTTATGAAAACCGATCTTTTTCATTTTATGAAGCAAATCTCCTCTTACATATTATTATATCCTGCATTCTAAGGATTATTTTTTTTCCTGTGATAAGACAATCCAGCTATCCAAATAGTTTACAGAGATTTTCATGTTATGAATAACATTCCATTAGGAAATTTTCAGTGCAGAGTCCCATAGTCTGGACCTCAATTTTTTTTCCCCATTCCACACAAAAAGCAAAGGTAATAAAAAGCTCTTAACAATAATAGTATCTGATTTTCCCTGAGGGCAGGTGGTTCAAAGAATTTGCTGTCATGAAAGGATTAACTATACATCATTACAGTTCAACACAAACACCTATAGAGAGGTGAGCTTGGTTATCTAGGAGAACTAGCTAGATTTTTAAAACTAGGATTGGACCTTTCCAGTTTAGGTGGTAAACTGTCACTCATTCCCTTCATCATATCATCACAGCTCACTGTTTCTTTCACTACTTAAAAAACCCCTATTTTTATGTCATCCCACCACTTGACTAATCTCTTCTTTCACTGTATCATTACAGAAAACTTTTTTGAGACACAGCTGGGACATCTCCTAGAAATTAATTACATGAAATATGCAAAAAGCAGCAGCCTGCTCAATGAACAAAAGCAAAGCCACAAGACACTGAGGTGCTAGCACAAAACATGAAGCACAAGAAACCAGTACATGGTGGATTTATGATAAAAGCCTCCCCACACGCATGGGAGTTCTATCCTCAACAACTCCTGCCACATTATTCACAGCCGAAGCAGGGTCTACAAAACCCCAGGTGGAACTTCTTGAGCTTTGACAACCACAACTGTATGAACCTTTCTATATCTGCACCCAATGCCAGTCACTATCGTATGTACAACATGGACGGAGAGTACTTTTGTTGCAAACACGAATGTGTAGGGACCTCATGAAGTGCCCATCTTCTCCTTATTTGCTTTGGGGCAATTAAACAGCACTTCCACCACCTCTGCAGCCTCCTCACTTTGAAAGGTTTCCCTTTCAACACTTTCCTACAGCTGACAGTCAGTTCCCAGAAGGAGGGAAGCTTTCAGAAATGGTTCCACAGTCAGCAAGGATCCACTGCACAGCAGTTCCCTGGTGAGACAGGCTATGCCCTCCTGAGAAACAAACTTCCACATTCTTTTCAGATTTCTCTATTTATTACAAAAAATTCTTCAGTACAAACAAGATTTCCCTATCTGATTAAAAAAAAAAAGCTGACAAAGTGCACTGCTACCAGAACAGGGAACCATTAATTCAGAAAATAGGTGCTTAGAATTGGCAATTCTACTCTTTCCTGAGTGCCGTGTAGTCAGTACAGAGATAATTTGTATTAATAAAGGGTCAATCTCTAAAGACATGTCAGACATGATTAGTACTGAAAAATGCAAAATAATTGAAATCAGCATTATATTACAGTCTAATTCAAAAACTGCATAATACACAACTTTCCACGTGTTACTCAGGAGTATCTCCTCAAAACTATGACCAAGGTCAGATTAGCCTTCCCCCCCCCAACCCCTGCCAAGTAAAACCTAAGTGTGACCCAGCTCTTTGCTGGTGAGTGACACCCACCCTTCCCGATGCTCAGTCCTACAGATCACTGCCAATCAACCCAACTAGCAAATGTGACCTTGTTTTTATACAAGTTGAAGATGACTCAGCAGACAGGCTACCTACAACCTCCCAGCTAAAGAGCCAAACCAAAGCTTTGATGGGGCGCAGTCAAGCATCTGTACAACAGCATATTAACAAGCATCCCCAGCACAGAGTGGGGAGAACTGAAGTGTCATTAATGGGAAAAAGACAGCTAATCCAGGTTGTGGAAAGTAATGTCTCAGTCTGTCCATGGATGGGCTTGTCCTTTATGAAGAACACTTAATCATTTCTTTTTATGAAAAGGAAGTTATTTCCACTAAATTCTGCAAAAAAATTCACTGTCAATCAAAAGCATTTTTAATGAATGTGGAGAGAGAGCAGATTGCACTCTTACACAGAATGTCCTGTGAGGGCTAAGAAAACCTGTGAAGTTATTCTTCAAATGTGTTTCCATGCGGAAATAACCTGGCTCCTAGCCCACAAAACAGATACCTTGCAGTCTCACAGTAGAGCTATTTTCGGGAACCATGATGAGTTCTAGAAGCTTCTCAGTCACATAAGAAATTTTTCCAGAGACAATACTGTATGTTGCACTTAACAAGAATTGATTCTGGCCTTGGTCAACATCCTTTCTCTCTCCTCTTTCTCTGTAAGAAATAATTTACTTGCAGTGATACAGCAGGAGAGGCTAAAGTAAAGAAAAAAAACCACACCACCTTGGGAAGAAGGCAATGCATGCTAAGCAGCAAAATGCACTCTGTATTTCGGGCCACTTTCTGGCCCAAGGACAACAGAGCTTCCTAGCTGTTCTGTGACAGCATCCACTTGTAGCCATGCCTATATTCTTAAGTTGGAGACTTACTAAGGCAGCAGACTCGTTTCTCCATGAAACCCAGTTTAACTTCAGCACTGTGTATGTCAGAATCTCCAGGGTGCCAATTATGATGCTGGAAATGAATTCAGCATTTCTTGGAATCGACATTACAGAAAAACACCAAGTAATTAAGAATAATTTAAGAAACTGAATATTTGCATTTTAATACTCAGTTCTTAGAATCTCTGTAACAGGCTTGTTGACCCACTAGCTAAAGAGAAATTTCAATAAAAAGGCTAAGCAGCATACACATTTTATGCTTTGAAATACCTGTATCTAACACTGTTCTGATAGAACAACGCTCAAGGTCAAGAAGTCTGGTGGAACCTAAATTTTATCCTCTTCCATCCTATAGCATAGGAATACAATTCAGATTAATTTAAAAAAAATCTTTTCTTGTATTTGTTCACCATCTGTTTAGCTTTTAAATACTTTGTGAGATATAAATATCCTTCAGTCAAGGACAACAGAAGAAAAGATGAGTTACTCCTCACCTTAAAGAAAAGGTCATACAGCTTTGGATATAGCCTGGCTTGTATCTGAGTGACTCTAGCAAATTCCTTTTTGAACCTGCATTTTATTCTTTTATTTTTATTCCATAGATTATTTATGTTTGCAGCTTAATTTCCTCCATAATGGCATTTTAGGCATTCATAAAAAAACCTCATGAATGTGGCTAGAAGCAAGTACTCATCTCTCCAAGTAGTTTTAGGAGAAAACCTCTCAGGGTAGCTCTGCAGGCTGGATGTCCCACTGTTTTCTAATCCTCTTGCTATTACTTGACTCCATTTTCTAGAAAACTGTGCCCTTCATTTATTTTGTGTCAACACTGTGATTGCTATTACTTCTCTCCTCCTTTATCAACCACAGGCTTCTAGTTATCTGCTAACATAGCTGAAGTTGGGTATTGAGCTGAAAACGTTATTAGGTTGCACTGCTGGAAGAAAAGAAGGCACAACAGCATGTCTAGAGTCAAAGCACTGTAGCTATAGAAATAGCAACATTTTCAGAACAAATTACAGCTCTGTGTAAAGGCAGTCTGCAGCATTCAATACCCTACTCCAATAAAGGATAGTTTGCGACATTAGACTTCACTGAATAGTATGAATTAACAGCTTTTCTGGTTTTGCAAGCAATTATCCAAAGGTTATAAAAAGTCCAGCTCCAATTCTCCTTTTATTTATACTTCATAGAGGGATTCATGTATCATGCTCTTGGGTTTTATTACCTTTCCTGTCAAGAAGTAAAGAAACAGCTATTTCAACCAAACCGTTCAGTTAACAAGCTCAAGTCTGTACGGTCAGCCACTGTTCACTCAATGCATGAAAACTGTACCTTGCCATACACAGAGGCACCCCATAAGTTATATTCACAACTTTTTCTGAATAGTTCATTGTAGTTACTGCAGGTTCAGTTATGTAACAGGCTAACACAGCTGTCCTCTCGTTACTGCAATATATACTTACTGTACTGATAGCTGTTTAATACATAAATGTAAACCAGATTACATAAGTGACAGACAATACCATACCTCATTTAAAGATCCTTAGAAAAAAAGAGGTCTCCATAGTGAGATTGCACCAACCTGGAATCATAGACATTTTTCCTAATATCCAACCAAAACCTCCCCTGGCACAACTTGAGGCCATTTCCTCTTGTTCTATCACCCATTACCTAGGAGAAGAGACCAACCCCCACCTCGCTACACCCTCCTGTCAGGCAGTTGTAGAGGGCGATAAGGTCTCCCCTCAGCCTCCTCTTCTCCAGGCTAAACAACCCCAGTTCCCTCAGCCACTCCACATCAGACTTGTGCTCCAGACCCCTCACCAGCTTTGTTGCCCTTCTCTGGACACACTCCAGCACCTCAGTGTCCTTCTTGTAGTCAGGGGCCCAAAACTAAACACAGCATTTAAGGTACAGCCTCACCAGTGCGGAAGTACAGGGGCCTGATCACTTCCCTGCTCCTGCTGGCCACACTATTCCTGATACAGGCCAGGTTGCTGTTGGCCCTCTTGGCCACCTGGGCACACTGTTGGCTCATATTCAGCCGCCTGTCGACCAGTATCCCCAGATCCCTCTCTGCCAAGCAGCTTTCCAGCCACTCTTCCCCAAGCCTCTAGTGTTGCATGGGGTTGTTGTGACCCAAGTGCAGGACCCGGCACTTGGCCTTCTTGAACCTCATGCAATTGGCTTCAGCCCATCGATCCAGCCTGTCCATGTCCCTCTGTAGAGCCTTCCTACCCTCCAGCAGATCAACACTTCCATCCAACTTGGTGTCTGCAAACTTACCAAGGGTGCACTTAATCCCCTCGTCCAGATCATTGAGAAAAATATTAAACAGAACTGGGCCCAGAACTGAGAGAACGGGCCCTGGGGAACACCACTTGTTACCAGCCACCCATTGAATTTAACTCCATCCATCACAACTCCTTGGGCTCAGCCATCCAGCCAGTTTTTTACCGAGCAAACAGCACACCCATCCAAGCCACAAGGAGCCAGTTTCTCCAAAAGAATGCTGTGGGAAATGGTGTCAAAGGCTTTACTAAAACCCAGGTAAGCAACACACACAGCTCTTCCCTCATCCACTAAGCGGGTCACCCAAGGTTGGACCATTTCCATTCAGTATGCCACACTTCCGTGATCTTTACATATTACTCTATTACCAATTGATTGCCTCGTTTCTGAACTATTTTAGCAGTATGTTTTTAGTTTTCCTTCTACATGAATGGGAATCCTTTTTCATTTCTTACTACTTACAGGAGAGTTTACCTTAATCCATATACGATACGTACCTAGTGCATGATGCAAGGTTCACAGTTTAGTTAGCGGGTTGACAGAGTTCAATTAAATAACTTACATCACACAGCATTAATGCATGAGCTTTGGCAATACATCTCATGCCATCTGTTTGAAAAGTTTTGAGAGCTCAGAGATTAGTCAGACAGAAATATTAATTCTTACTTGGAATGCATATTATGGTACATCATTTGCCAGTAAGCCACAAGGGAAAGCAAGCTTTGAAGTATTAATTCACTTCATAAAAAAAAAAATAGTAATAATTTGGTGGATCATCTATAGGGTCAGGTGAACAAACTAGACAAAACCAAGAACTAACTTAAAATGTCAAGAGACCTTTTACAGTTCAAGCCCTTTGGGGAGAGGGATAAAAAATAAACGCTACTCAGCATGGTTTATATTGGCCATATGTAGAGAACCAGGTAAAATGGTAAAACATCTGATAATTTTAATTCTAGGCTCTTCAGACTTTGTCTATTCATAACTTGGAGAGAACTTCTGAAGCAACTTTATTTTAAGTAAAGGCTCCTAAGAAAAGCCAGGTTGCATCAAGTATACAAAAATAACAAAGCTACTCCCACAAAATAATCTCTAGAAAGAAAAATCCTGAAAGTATTACTTTCTTTCAGGTTAATAATACTAAAATCCTTTGACCTAGTTAAGAACAGAGCCTGGGCTGAAGGCAAACATTACATGAAAGAGTTTTGAGCATGACAAAGCACTGAGCAGACAAGGTGGAAATGTGAGACTCAGCACTGTTCACACAGCTAAAGCCTGAGAAAGGGCATCCAGCACCCTGCTGGTGGGTGATTCTCTGCTGAAGGAAGCCAAAGCATTGCCTAAGAAGAGGAAATCAACACATGCCCGATAAAAGCTCAACAACACGTAGAAGGAAAATTGTGTCAGATTTTGATGAGGGAAAGATTAGAGTGGCTGTTGGGTAAATATGATGGGCATAGCGATTGGTGTGTGGTAAAGGAAGAGGCCAAGGTACAAACAAGGTTTACATTTCTCTTCAGAAGTCTCTCAGATGGTTTGCTTCTTGAGGACAAGCACTTGTTTTCCAGATCTAATGACTTCAATCAGAAATTCTCTCATTTTACTTGAAACAAGATGTAGGAAAAATAACTTATTGACGAGTTACAATGTCACCTCCTTTCTAGGTGTTCCTAGGCTTTATATAAGATATTCATTACTACTCATATTCTTGACAGGTCTGCACAGAAATTCACCACAACAGCAGCAATATTTCACAGCACGGAGCTATTTCTGATCACAGGGCTGCTGCTGGCATGTGAACTTCCTAAATCAATATTATGTTATCCTAAGTAAATAAGAAATGCCATTCTTAAAGCAGTAAATGAAGTTCATTTGAAATGAGGAAACAATATCCTCAGAGGGACAGACAGTCTATCGATTTTCCAAAGATCTCCTCTATGCAGTCCTACTACATCACTCTGCTGTGGAGCGTATGCAAAGGCCTTCATTGCTTTGGATGGTAATTTATGGTCCTTCATCAAAATCATGTGCTTCCTGAAAAACTTCCCAGACTTACAGCATGCTGCTTTCATTTAAGCAGACCCTCTGCTGCTACATTGCAAAGCAAGTGTCAGCTGTAAGCAAGACGCAAGCAATCGAGTATGTCTGGCTGTTCACAGAGAAAGGGGCATTCAGTCACTGCAGTGGAATGTGATGGTCTGACACAGGGGAAGATCACAGGAAATAAGAGGGGCATCTGGATGCCACAGTTTTAAGAGGCATCTTAAAGATGCCCACATCTGCTGAAATGTATTTGCTTTTGCCAGCGCTGTTCTCTCAAAATATATTGTCAACGCCCACATATCCAAAGGTAATAACTTAGAAGACATGGGTAACCACCTGCTGTGCCCTCAGCGAATGAAATGTTTTCTAATGCGCAAAAAAGTATGCTTGTATCTAATTTAATTACCTTGGGCATGCCAGAAGAGGTATCCTTTTCCATTTCTCTTTCAGAATAATAATTAAGCATTTTTTAGCATGAGACTAGCTTTGATCCCAAATTTACACCAGCCGTCATCACCATCACTTGAAAGCACTCCTGTCGTTTCCACTTCTTTGTTCAACAAACTTGGAACGCAGGCTAATCTCACTCAGATTGCTTCACCTGTTTGTAAGAAATTTAATACATACAGGGCGGGAGAGACAGAGATGAAGTGACATGATGCGTCAAGCTCCTTATGCCAACAAGTTTTTTCATGGAAATGACTATTTGGCAAATGAACAAGTCAGCTTACTGAACAATGTGCCACCCCCAGTATTGTGTCTATGGGGTATTATGTAACAGCTGCTCCACCGACAATACTTTCCCTTTCTGGGGGAAGATAGGTAGGCAGTAGGAAAGCAGTTTCACTTTTAGCTCAAATAATCTTATTCCCTGTTTGGAAAAGGTAAGCCTTACAGAAAAGGAGATTATCAACTTATTGGATAGGCAATGCTGAGCTCATTTGAAAACTTCAGTGTTAGCGTGAGGTGTCCAAATCCAATATTTGGATGTCTAGACAGAGGGATGCAATATTTTACTGCTGTATATATCCCCATTAAATAATGGGACAAGAACAAGCTTTTCATGCAAAGCTAGTGCATTACAAGAATTTCATGCAGGCGGTCATGCTAGCCTTCAGTAAAGATAATACTCCAGCCACATTGCAATACCACGCTATATTTTACATCATATGTATGGTGAGAGAGAAATTCAGGAAGTTCCATGCGAAACTGGCAGAAGTACATCAGGAGTTGCCTTGGAAGCAAAACCAGTGCTCAGCCAATTCCATTCACCTCTGTGAAGGAGAAGTACATTTTTTCCCCTCAATTCAAAATAAGCTGTGTTTTATTCCACAGCTTAACAGATGCTTTAAGGAAACACACAGCTCCATTGATCCACTTGGCTTGACTATCACAGGGTACTCAGACTCATGTGTCAGAAAAGGCATATTGTTTGATGATCAAAGCCAAGGGACTGGGAATCAAGCCACCTGGCCTATTTTACAGAGGGAAAAAAAAAAAATATAAAAACGGATTGATTAAGGATAGGTTGGGACTGTTACTTGCTCAGGTGCTTACCAGAATAGGAGCTCAAAAGGCCTTTGCACTTCTGCAGCAACACTAGTAGCTAGACACAATCTCAACGTTGGCCTTCTCCCATGGCCAAGCCTGTATATGTCAGATAACTTGTACTTAAACCATTACAAAAGTAAGAGGGAGGATGAGGAAAGAAGTTCCCTTGGAGGGTGGCTAACTTGTCTGTAGCTCTGAGAGAAGCAGAAATGCTAACTGAGACTTACACCTTTTGGAGAGGCACTTGCCTGCGTGCTATTAGGTGTCATGCTCTCCTGTGCGCCCAGCACACAGCACGCTTGTGTCAGGACCTTTGCCTCCTGAAGGCCCGATTTTTACATTTTCAGCCTTCACAAAATGCTCTGAGTTGCTTGCATGTGCACATTAGTCTTGTGACTAGGAATAAGCAGCACACAGTGTAGGTTTAGATGAAGATATATGCGCAGACCCCCCCAAAAGCCGTATCACCAGTCAGGTGTAAGGCTTCTACAGCAGAGACAAGCATCAGAGGCTGTTCAGATGTGTCCTGTGGTAAAATCTGTCCCGTTCCATGGATTCTGATCCATCAACATGGAAAATAAAACCACCTAAATAAAACTGCTTGGTTTAAACCACCCGTGAACAAATCAGATACTAAAAAATCGTAACTTCTAGAAAGCTCATTAGAACAGAGCACAAATGTCTAGAATTTGCCAACTTTGATCTCATTTGCCATGTCACAGGACAGAAGCCTGCAATGATAATCCGGTGTTTGTCCATGCACAGAAATTTGTGAATCCGTACAGCACTGCCATCGAGATCCACAAGGTCTTCACGCTTTGGAGACACCACAGTTGATCAGTGCCCAGCCTTTCTGCTGGGCAGAGCCATGCAGGACTGTCAGCTCTCAGGGCTGCCAAGCCTGCACTCGCCTCAGCAGTTCCCTTGTGCGCATGTGCTCCGAAACCCCACCGCTTTGGAGCGGCAGACCCAAGCCCCGCTCGCTGAGCGGGCACGGCAGCAACGGGCTGCCCTTCCCCTCCACCCGCTCACACCTACAGACTCACCTCCCTGCGGGCACCTCAGGCTGACACTACAGGGAGGTTGAGATGTGAACCAACTGGACCTGGGGCAACTTGTTCCCAGCAGCCACCTCCTCTGGGGGAAAGAGAGGGAATCTGGCCTTCCTACTGCCCATCATGTGCCTTTCAGCATCCCCAAAGATAATGCCACCACAGGCCAGATAAGTGATCTCAGCAGGCTACAGGTAGTCTATAACCACCTGAGGTAAATGAGTTATTTCATTGGGAGGTTTGGAGCACTTTATCAATGATGGAAAGCTTAAAATGCCGATACATTTAGATCCAGCATGAACAGCATGCAATCATTTAACAAAGCTTTTCTGAACTCCTTTTCCAAGCAGACACATAATTAGTATCTCCTCCTAGGGACACTTTTTGGCCTGAATCTTCATTACTTTTGTCAGCAAACACCAAAGACTAATCATGATTCTCCTATCATCGTGTGAGACTACATGTTTTATTGCTGCTTTAGCACCAGCAAAAGAAATATTTAACACATGCTGATACCTAACTTACTTTCTCCCTCTAGTTACAATTAGATGCTTCAGCTCTCAAAGCAGCGAGATGCTGGCTTTCCTCCACTACCACCGAGCTCTATTTTCAGATCTCGCACAATCACCCGTGAATTGTAGGAAGTTATTTCTATCTCTCATTCTTGATCTAAACCAGATGGAAGTGGAATTCCAGATTTTGACTTTGGTAAGTGAAGAATAATTTAAAATAATAAAGCTTAAGGGCCAGATTACACGTAAGGAAAGCAACTGTGGGAAGCCCTTGGAGGGCATGAGATAGAAGGCAGAAAAAAGCAAGAGAAGAGGCCAGATACAGTAGCCCACATGAACATAAAGTTTTCTTCATTCTGTTTCAAAACAATTATAGAGTGAGATCTTTTAGTACATGCTTATATTTAAGTACAAAGATAAATTTCCTGATTTTACAATGCATACTAAGTGTATTTATTTATAGTAAGGCTTTGGTTTCACATATTTTGATTGCAAAAGCATAGTCAGACAAGATCATCTACTACAGGATGACTTCATCTGTAAGCAAAGACTCTGATTGCAAATACTGACTGCAATGCAAGAGAAGGTTCTGGTAGAAAGCAAACTAAAACTGGAGACATCTGAACAATAAGGAACTGTTCGGATTTTAATTACCCCTGTGCTATTTCAAAAGAGCATTGTTTTTCTACAATTTTTATCCGAGAACCACAGTACAAAATGTTTCATCTGCTATACGGTTATAACACTTGATGTGAAGAAGCTTTTTCTCCAAGATGCTACTAAATCAATTCTTTGTTTCTGCAGTGAGCACAGGACTGTGAGGGCCTGATTCCAAAGTAAGTACCCTACAATTTTATTGAAAGCTAAGGCAGGAAACATACAGCACCATGGAAATATGGTCCATAAACAGGAAAAGAGAATATTTCATTTTGTCCCACTTGTACCACATCACATTTATAAGAATGTACAATTGGGGCATAACTCTTGGAAGATTTCAGAGAGGAGTAAACTAATTTTATAGAAAAATTTATTTTTAATTATATTTAACAAAGTAGGCATAAGCCAAAATAGCTTTCTACACAAAGATGTCAAAGAAAGATAGGGAATATGTAAATGGATAACCTTAGAAATGGACCAGAATAACACAGAGTCCAGAAGTACAGTTTTTTAAAATGTTCCCCTACTGTCTCCTTGACTAATAAATTAATCGTCATATTTAGCATTCTTGTTAGCCCTCCACACAGCACAACCTTCCCCACACCACTCAGACCAATGTGGAAAGGTACTCGATCTGTGAAGGGCAATTCCCTTCAGCCACCTAAGGACAATAACCTTAGCCTCAATTAAGTTGCCAGCTTTGAAACTCATATTTCAACTGGGAATCAGCCTAATATCACAGCTCATGACATCCCAACAGACCTCAAAAACGTCAGCTAGTAGTGAAACTTTCTCTACTCTGTTGTCCAGTTGTTACCAAACCAACAACACTACAATACCCACTTTTTAACTTCATTCCCACAGCACCAGGATGGAGATGGATATTTCAGACTACAAATATTCAAAAAAAAAGTAAAACCCGCAGAAACATTAGGAATGAAAGGCCACCTGGCCCTGAATATCTCCTAACTTTAGGATGCCGTTAATGCAGCCATTCTGTTTTTTCACAATATCCTGCAGTATCGCCTTTCTCTAGAAAGAAATCTAAGTGTCTCTTGAATTCATTTATGCTTTTAGCTTCAAAATAGCTTCCCCATAATTTATTCCATATGTTTATCACCCTCTCATGAAACACCCCGTAGCCTGAACAGAAATGGACAAAAGTTTCCCCATCAAGCTGACATCTGGCTGTCTCTTTCTGCTCCTCCTGGGCCTTCCCTGCATATACAACCAACCTGACGGAGCTACTGATGGAGTTTTCTTTTCTCTCCCTAGCGAGAAATTCAGAACCAGCAGCCCTCTGTATCTCACCTTATTAAAAAAAAAAAAAACCCTCTGCTGAAGTTGCACGAATTTTTTAAAAATAAATGACATGAAACCTATCCCTTTTATACTACTAAAATATGTATTATTTCCTTTAACAATTAAATGCTTTAGAAGCACTATTATCCAAGACCAATAAAGACCAATAATACAGCCTCAGAAGCTCAAGTCTCACTTACGTTGAAGAAGGGCATAAACAGGGCACATCCTGACTCTTGTAATAAAGTTTGCCAGACATGTAGTTTCACATGGCTCTTCTTTATACACCAGTAGGAGGAAATTAATTCAAAATAATCCATTTAATATTAATAGCATTAAACACTGTCCCAAGAAAAATTAATTCAGTCTTGAATTTACCCCAGTACCCTGGCCTTCAGAAGAATCATAGAAGCTGTATATTAATCTCTTACCCACTCTACCTGTAAGGGAGGGACAATGTGTTCTTCCACTCAGAGAAATGCTAGAGCTGGATAAACACAGAAAATCCACAGTATCTCAAAGGGCCATTCTTTCACTGTATTTTCTGATATAAGCTAATTTGACTACCTTATTTTCACTGAAACCTCAAAAAGAAATCTAGATAATATTAATAACAGAAAACTGATGGAGAACAGTAGAATCCCATGTTGGAATTCAGCTGCCGGTTTTGTGACACTGCAGAACATTGCCCGCCCATGGCAGAGCCATCAGCGCGCACAGACTCATGAAGAACAAGGGCTGTCTCTGTGAACAGCTATTACACCAGAAGAGTATCTGGCCACTCAGATGCAATATAAATTCCTTATATTTGCAGCACATCCATCCATACAGGAGCTCCTATGACTACAAGGAAATAGAAATCTGAAATTAAACCAGAACTTGACTTCTTTATTTTGCACACATGATTTAAAGCAGAAATAGGAGGAACTTATGGTATTATTTAACCACTGTAACACAGACTCATAGAGTAGTTAGCTCCATGGTAGAAGTTAACCTTCCACTTCATCTAAGTGTCACAGATTAAATTACAATGGACAAATGAAGATAACTTGGACTTAAGGAATTATTCAACCTTAGGTCTTTGAAAAAGAAAAGGAAAAGAAAAGATAAAAAACATCAATCAGGTATACCTGCTTAAAAGAAAACTGCATCACCAGTGATTTTATTGAGGGAGAAGGCATGAAATGTTCCTGTAGCTGATGACTAAGAAACAATTTCCCTTCTATTTTGCCACAATACATGACATTTTCTTTAAACACATCCCTTTAAATATTGTTCTGAAAAATCCTGCAGTTACTGGAAGGGTTTCTAAGGAGCTCAGAGCACTGGAATTTCAAACCCCATAGGAGAATTTGGTTAGAAAGACAGATGTGGTCATATTCATGAAAGCTTGTTTTCCATATTCTTAATCACCTCCAGACATTGTAGAAGTCATATTGTGCAAGGAAGGTATAGTAACATATGCTTTGTTTGCTGCCTTCAGCGGGTGTTACATTCCAAGTAAGGATTAAGTATCTGTTTGGGAACCAAACACAAACCTCATGCTTTATCAATAGCTGGAGAGTCCCAAGATTGATAACATTACTAAACATATTGAGAATTAATTATTTTTCTTTTGCAGATGAAGAAATTAATTATGTAATTTAGAAACCACAAATTCTGTTTTACAGGCTTTTGACTACATTACCCATTTAATAAAAAAGTGAATCCAGGATCAATATCAACAGAAGACCATCCCAAAGGTAATAAGTCAGGAATCAATTCCTGTTACAATCTTCATGTGAAGCACACAAAAGAGCTTCTCTTTCTGATGATTAAGCTCTGTTAGCGAAGAGCTTAAAAAAAAAAAAAAATAAGCAAAGCCTTCTGCCAAGCAGATTTCCTAAAAAACTTTGTAGCACGTAGCATAAATAATACTTAATTCTTTCCTTTCTTTGATATTTTGAGACAATTGTTACCGACTGAATGAGCACATGGGTAAAGCTTGCTGTCAAAAAACAAAGTCTGCGACTTATGGATGTTTTTATGGGGAAAGGAATGATTAGCAAGTGAAGTTAAGTAGATACTGCCTCATTAAGCTGTCACATTACATTTCATTATTGTCTTTCAGTTTCTAATGAGATGAGAACATTACGTGTTTACCAAATTACCATAAAAAAAAATGCTCAAAATTATTCCATTGGCCAATGAAAATTTGCTCCTGTGACACAGAATCAAAAAAGCAAAACCAATCTGCATGTCTTTCCTTGCCTATTTTTTGAAGAATATAATCACAAATACCATGCCACACTGACATGGTACTAATGTTGACAAGTCAACAAAAAGAAACAGCAAATGTTGGTTATATCAACAAGTTGCTTCTCTACAAAATAAAGACAACCACCAAAGAAATACTGATATGTTTCAAAAAACGAATTGCTAATTGGAAATGTGTTGTTAGCAATTTTCCCTATACACAAAAATAGCCACAACTCAGCCTTTCCAATTGGGAGTGCTAGTCAAATCTGTTTCTGCAAAATTTTCAGTCAGCACCTGTCAGCACCCACTTAATATTTCTAAGGAGAAAGCACGATAAATACACTGTTACTGCTTCACAAGGCAATATCTTTAATGAAAAGACATTTTTCAACTTGTAGTCATAATCCTCTTCCTTTCTTATGCCGTTTCATTAACTGAGAAATGATAGCTCAGTCACTGAAACTGCAAGCAGAAGTAGGCTGAAGCAAGCATTCAAGTTTCTGCAACTTTTTGATACTTAACTCTTGACTTGTTTCCCCGCAGTATTGTTCCATAAACCCTTTCTTTCATTTTAACACCTCATAATGAATTCAGATAGCTTTTCTGTTATGGGTTGCGTGGGAAAATTCTGTATAGCTTTGATTTATACTCCATTCCACATACAAATTTGAGGGAATGCAGATGCAGCACATGACAGTGTTCTGCTGTTTTCCAGGTGGGTGATATCTTTAAGATTCCAGGTTATTTTTACATTTTCCTGTATATTGCAGTGACTAGCCACTGAAAGGTTCATGTATCCAGCTAAAGACTAACTGGAATATCAAAGAAGAAAGAGGTTCATTTAAAAACAAGATTTTAAGGACACTACATTAACATAGATTAAGCAGGGAATATGCTATGAATGCAATATTAAAAGATGCATAGAATATATTTCTGGCAAGAACAAATCTCTCAAACCACATACATCTTTTATTCCAGTCCTTATTTACATTCACACCTGATCATTGAGGGCTGTCATACAACACCAATCTTTTGTCAGATGTGCTACTTCGGTATCTGAATTTGTCACAGCACTGGGTAGGACTGTTAACCATACCTTCAAAAGCAATACAAGGAACAAATTGCAGGTTCCCAATTATTTTCCACCAGCTTTGTCACAAATTAAATTGCAGGAAAGAACCTTTATACTCATTGCCTTCCACCGACACCAAAAAGTCCTGAAAGGCATGCATTAACAGAATTTTGTTCCACATTTCTTGATCTTAATCTCCCATCACCGTTTACTTTCCTGTACTTTTCCCAGGAGGAATCCCCCTAACCCTTCTCTTAACAGAGAACGGGTGGTTTAGTGATTATTGTAATTTCTTTTTGTACTGTTTATCCACCGCAAAGTGAATGTAGCGAAAAAGAGACTACAGAGCTGAGATCATGTCACCTGGGTTCTGGAAATAATCAACTTGTTGCCTCAAAAGCTAGAAGTTGCATTGCACGAATTATTTGACACTGTGCAGGTCTGAATGATTGCAGCAAAGCATAGACCTTCAGACACAATTGCCACCAAACACTGATGTGCTGACAATGTTTTTCTTTAAACAAGGTGTTAATTTCTGAGAAGTTTTCCATGGTCAGGATAAAGAGAAGTGAGTCAGCTAGAGAGTGGATCCCCACCAGGCTGCAGGAAAGGCTGGCCTCAACAGTTGCCTATTGACACTTGCTGACCTAAGGGCTTTGTCAGAGGAGATCGTTTCCCAGGTAAAAACTTCAAAGGGCTGAGGAAAGGAAAATGCCAGACTAAGAAGATCCTTCCTATTAAAGCTCATGAAACTCTGGATTGGGTCTAGACAGCTTGGCAAGCTGTGGGCAGAGAGAGAGAAGCGAGAAAAATGAGACTTATCTTCCGCAAAGAACGGATTGTAGTGCCTCCTCTTCCTCTTGTGGACAACAAAAACTACCAGCACAGGATAGGGACTTCACAGACAAACCCTCCTACCACCTGTAAGGGTAGCCCCAGGAAGGAGGGCTCTGTGCCACTGTCACTGCCACAGTAGCCTGGCAGCCAGTGGAGAGACAGGCACCCTGCTCACTCCCAGCAGACCTGTCCAACACAGGAGAGCTCAACTTAATGCCCAGGGACAGCCCAGACAGCTTTCCATGTTACTCTTTCAGGACTCAAACCACCCTACTCATCAGAATCCCATCTCTTTCATGGGGAAAGACTAAGTGTTATAGAGAGGGCTACTGAAGGTGAGGTTTTTTTTTTTTCTGGTGGTTGTTGGTTTGGGGTTGTTCTGTTGTGGGGACCAGCACTGCTATTACCTTTCATCAGTAGAACCATATTCAAGCTATCAAAACAAGAAAAGCTAACATGAATCCACATATCCTGCACTGGGACCAGTGCTGTCTAATGTTTTCATCAATGACTTAGACAGCGAGATCGAGTGCACCCTCAGCAAGTTTACGGATGACACCAAGCTGAGTGGTGCGGTTGAGACGCCAGAAGGATGGGATGTCATCCAAAGAGACCTGGACAGGCTGGAGAGGTGGGCCTGTGTGAACCTCATGAGGTTCAACAAGGCCAAGTGCAAGGTCATGCACCTGGGTCGAGGTAAACCCCAGTATCAATACAGGCTGGGGGAAGAAAGGATCAAGAGCAGCCCCGCCGAGAGGGACTTGGGGGTACTGATGGACGAAAAGCTGGACATGAGCCGGCAATGTGCACTGGCAGCCTAGAAGGCCAACCCTACCCTGGGCATCAAGAGAAGCGTGGCCAGCAGTCGAGGGAGGTGATTCTGCCCCTCTGCTCTGCTCTGGTGAGACCTCACCTAGAGTACTGCGTCCAGCTCTGGAGCCCTCAGCACAAGAAGGACATGGAACTGTTGGAGCGGGTCCAGAGGAGGGCTACTAAAATTACACGAGGGCTGAAGCACCTCTGTTATGAGGACAGGCTGAGAGAATTGGGCTTGTTCAGCCTGGAGAAAAGAAGGCTGTGGGGAGACCTGATTGCAGCCTTTCAATACCTAAAGGGGGCCTACAGGAAAGATGGGGAAAATCTTTTTAGTAGGGCCAGCTGTGTCAGGACAAGGGGTAATGGTTTTAAACTAAAATAAGGTAGATTTAGACTGGGTATAAGGAAGAAATTCTTTCCAATGAGGTGAAACGCTGGAACAGGTTGCCCAGAGAGGTAGTAGAGGCCCCATCCCTGGAAAAATTCAAGGCCAGGTTGGACGCATCTCTGAGAAACCTGATCAAGTCAAAGACATCCCTGCTCGCTGTGGGGGGGTTGGGCTGGACAGCTTCTGAAGGTCCCTTCCAACCCAAAGCATTCTATGATTCTATCAGGCCAGTTCAGTCAGTGCTAGAAACAAAACAAAGAAGAATGAAGCATTATGTACGCTCTCAAATCAGCCTTCACTTCAAGCTTTTAATTCAATTATTCTTCTGGTTGATATATAGCAGCATCTTTAATATTTCTAGCTAAAAATAAAAGGGTGGTGAAATCCAATCTTATCTATTAAAATTCTCAAAGAAAGTATATCAGAATAAAATATACTTAAGTTCACTTCAGGTCTAATGAGAAGAAATAGACAGTAATAAAAATTCTTATAATAGAGAATCTTTTAAATAAGAGTCATTCATGATGATTATAAGATCTCTCCTAAGGTATAAGTGCTCATTTTCTCAATTCCATCAAAGGCTATGTGTACAGAAAGCTGTACAGCTCTCATGGTAACAGCTAGGCCAGAAACATTTTTCTAAAATAAAATATTGATGGCAAAAAAAAATTCCTTCATAGCTCTATTTCAGCTGATGACCCTATTCACCTATCAGTATCCATTCTCACACCTTTCCAATATCCCTTGCCTCAGCTGGTTGTAGTATCAAACTAATAACAGCACTTAAAAAAAAAACCCACAACAAAAAACCAAACTTGAAACTATTTAGGTCATTTATCAGCTTATTACAACATTGTAATTGCTTTCTTTAACTTATTTGGTAGGTATAATTGACCTTGAATCTTATATTCCTGTATGAAATTACTCCTCCTTCCTGTAAGAAATTACTCTTGAGAGTCTGGAGCCCTATAAATCAAAAAAAATGAATTTTTGTCAATTTTTTTTTTAATGGAAATGGCAACCAATGTAGTAAAAGACATCTGTAAATTACTAAAAATTTCTCCTCCTAAAGTCCCGCAATGATACCAACTGTCAAACATTGTTGCAGAGAATACAATTCTCTATGGTGAATCATTACATCCCAGTTACTGGGGCTGAAGCATATCCAAAATGCCAGACAGCACACTCTACAAATATCGTTTAGTCAGGCTCAGCATTAAGATAACCACACACCTAAAATGAGTCAAAACTCTGAAGGCTACAGCATTTAGTCAAGACACACATGACAAGAACTTTGCCTCTAGGTTGATGATTACATTAATCTACAAAATGCCCCACTTCTTTCAGTCAAATGATTTCACGAGTTTACCTATGAATAGAAAACTATTCAGCAAGACAGGAGAAATAAATGAGTTGACAAGATGACATTTGAAGTTCTATATTTTCTTAACACTGGATGAACAGAGTAAAGAAAAAGACAAATTTTTTTAAAAAGAAGCGTAATAGCAGTATTGGACAACTGTGAATAATCTCTTTCCTATGATGTATTTCCCTGGACAACCAAGGGTGGATAAAAGTTCCCTTAACAGAACAGGAAGACAACTGCTTCTTTAACCCCCTGATGACAGAAGCAAATTGTTTTGTAGCTATGGGGAGAGATTTGCCACAAATGTGCAAAACAGATCTCTCCTCCTTGATATTTTACAGAGCTACAGCACCGCAATTTCAGTGATCACGATCTTCATCCTCCTCTGATAAAATAATTTACACCACAGCAATGACAGGAAGAAGTTATATGCTAAGGAATCTCCATTCGAAAGAGCACCCTATATCAAATATTAATATGCCTTCCTTGGTATTGTACAGGGTATACAGGCAGAAAGAAAGGAAACTATGACTCATATTTTCCACTCAGTTTATACAAAGGCTTCCATTAATATACCAACAACGAAATGCCTGCAGCAAGGAGAGCATAACCTCTTCACCAGTAAATGTAAACTATATGTCCACATGCACACACATCAAGAGGGTCTGATTTCACACAGTGTAATTAGAAACTCAAATAGTTTGTGATATCTAAACCCAAGACGGACACATAGTCTTAGGACCATCTTCTGCCCTTGGAAGGATACTCATGGGTTGCATGGATTTCTACATTTCATTGAAGCACTACAGTAAAACAGATTTTGATAGCAGTTCTCATATTTCGGTAGCATTTGGCTCTAGCACATTGTAATGAAAACATAATTCATATTAAGCCTCACTGCAGAGCCCCAAGTATTGACAAATTCAAATTCAAACCTATCCTCTTCTATGCCTGCTCTTAGAGGGTTCACCTAACTGCTTATCTTCTCATTAATAAACAAATGGATGATTATCAACCCATTGCTGTCAACTTTATCTGTCTTTCAGGAAGCAAGGATTTCTCAGCATTTCTCAACTTTCACTACATGATAAAAGCACCCCTCTCCCACAAATGCTACTGCGTACCTGAGAAGTTGTTCATCACCCTTCCTGCCGTATGTCTACAGACAGCAGAGGGTATGAAAACCTAACTCTCAATTCTAATGAGGGATAAGGTATTAATCCCATGGCAGTACACTACCTAACTCCCTGATTTCTTGGAGAGGGCATGTGGAAAAGCCCTAGGGAATTCTACAGAGAATAAAGTTCCATAGGAAGATGCGTATGATCGCATACTATGTGCTCTGATGTCCCCTGAGTGATGCAAAGTATTTTATATTCATTAAGAACACATGAGAACAACTTTCATACTGAAGGATGCAGACTTTGCCTTGTGCCAATTGCCAGTTAAAATCTGAATAAAATTTTCCAAATATTCTTACACAATGTGACTACACTTACTTGGCTCTATAGATCTTACTATTTAAAAATAACAATGAAAACAATATTCAGGAACAGTGTGGTAAAAGTTGGCAGTAACATATCAAAGCACAAAGGAAGAGAGATGGTTCGCTCTTCTTCATATTGCCAAAGTAGCAAACTTTTAGAGTAAGCATTATCATTTAAACTACTATGACTGTTTTGGCACGTAGTAGTCCAAGGACATCAGCCTTGGGTTCCACATTAAAAAACAAACAAACAAACAAAAAAAAAGAATAATCCCATCCCTTTTATCCACAGAATAAAAAGCTATCAATATGATGGACATGACAGATGACTGCCAAAAAGGAAAGCTTCTTAGCAGAAAAACCTTCATCATCCAAGCCACCCCCACCAAAAGCTAGCAGTTAGTGAATTATTCTTATACTTCCCTCATTTTCCATTTCAAAATGACCCTTTTCTTTTAGAAATTGTATTTATGGAAGGGATTATTGTTTACTATTTGCATTTGCACAATAGGGAATTTTTCAAGTGTTTCTTGTATATTTTCTTTCTCTGCTCAGTGGTAAACAAGTAATTTTCCAGGGAGCAGCAGTAGTTTTCAAGATTGAGTGCAAATCCAGAGGTTCAGGTGGTTCATAAAGGACCCCTATAAAAGCCTACATTTCAAATGCAGCTCATGTAGCAAATCATCAGAACTATAGAAAAAGAGTAAGAAATCCTCGTGCAAATCAGCCATATTATTCTCTCTGCTACTACTGCTCAGAACAAATAGTTCAATGATTACAGTTCAGACTACATTTAGGATAAAGTAAGCAAAAGGCATCCTGTTGAGAACAAGAAAGAATGGGAAAAAAAGATGACCATACTTTCTGAGAAAAGCCTAAGTACAGTTGTTGATGGAAACAGTTTTTCTTTTCCATAAGGTATATCCAAGGGGTTTGTAAATTTAAGTTTTCCTTTCTTACTCCTAGGCGGTGAAAAGGAAGAGAAGCCAGCCAGCTATCCATTAGGGGAAAGACTTTGATGTGTCTGCATGACTAATGAACATGCCGATAAAAATCTATTCCTGTAAACTTTATAATCTATTTAACACGTACCTTATCCTCAGTGGAAGGGAGCACGGTCCTCCAGGATGTAACACTATAAGGGGAACCTCTGTCAGAAGAAATGTGGTACATAGCTGAGGATCAGAAAAAAGAGTTCATACCCGGTATGTGTTTTACTCAACATATACCTATGCTGCCACATAAAACTCAATATTTTTAGGGAAAAGGTGGTTTGCAGGACTTCTAGAATTACTTTGAAAGTGTATTTTACTCAGACATATTTATTCAGAAGCTGGGCACTAACTATATGCAGTTTCATTACAACAATTAGCTTAATTTGCCAAGTAGAAGAATTTTCTTTATTACTTTCCTGTTTCTGCTAATTTAGCTGTGTTTGAAGGGTAGGATTGCCTCTCCCACTCACATACAACCTACTTGGGGGTGGGGGGTGGGTGGGAATGGGGATAGTCATAGGCCATCTTAGTCTCTTACTCCAAAAAGACTAAGCCAGCACACCTCAGAAAGTCAAGATGCCAAATCTTGAGGAAAGAGTTCATCAGTCAAAACTCAAAGTGCAAATAAAGCCAAGCCAACAGCTTCAGCCACTACTTACACCTCTGAACTCTCCAGCAGTTTTCCCCTCGCTAGTGTCACTTCAAGGGAACAAGCCTCAAACAACAGAAGCAGGTATCACAATAAAGGGCAACAGTCACGCTCTTCTGCCGAGACATATCAACTCCTCCAAATGCAAGACACATATATTTCTAAACCTAAATCCTTCCTGGTCTAGCAAAATTAAACCCAAAGTTACTATAGCTCCAAAAAATGCATACAAAACACACACTCTTTCAAAAGAATGTAGGAAACATTACTTTCAGACCCATCTAGCCCTTCTCTATCCACATGCAGCTCCATCTGGTCCAAAACATGCTTCTAAAAGCACCTATGCCCCACTTTCTAAAGCCAAAAGGAAGGTCACCGCCTGATCCCAGGCACAGGGATGCACCCCCAGCTCCTCACCATACTGCTTCCTGCTGGTCCTCTCGCACCCCCACCAGCACCTGGGCACCTCAACCTCTTCATAAAGGGCCATGCAGAGCACCTGTGGCACCCCTGCTTCCCCAGCTCACTCCGAGGGAAGGAAAGTGCAGAACCCAATGAACAATCACTTCAAGTCTTTTTAGGGTTAAAATGGTGTGAATTAGTAAAATATTGTGCTTTCAGCTAATCAACACAGAAAACAGTTCTGCTTCATCAAAATGTCACTGTTTCACTTAGCCAGCATCTCACTTGATTCCCGGAGAAAGGATTAAAGTTTTCAGGAAGGAAACACTAGAAAAGGCAGTCACAGTTCAGAGACTCAGTGTTACCCACAGGAGATTTAGTATCCTCACAAATAACATCAAAAAAATTTTTTTAAAAATCATGGCTTCCATCCATATTAAGGTGATGGATCATTGCATCTATATCCAAAATTTGTGGATACTCTTGTTGCTGGTATTTCCCTGCCACTAGCTGTGTAACCAAAAACATATCCTTCACTCCGGTTGTTAGGGAAAACTAGGGAAATTCTATTGCAACACAAACAAATCCTTCAATAAAGATGATGAGATGAGCTCTGCTAGCTCTGGTTTTGGCCCTGTGAACAGGCAGACAGAGTCCCGTGCCTCAGTCCGGAATAATGATCAAATTTGCACAAATCAGTACATTTAGCTTTTTCAGTTTCGCATTCCAACAGCTTCATGTTGGACACTGCTGTGACCTAATAATGTGAATCTACTGTAACTGTTAAACTTTCTCCTCCTCCAACAAACTAAAAGCAGGCAAATATTTCACATACATATTCTACTTTTGGTCTATGTATATGCTTTGCTTACCTGTACTTCCTTTTAAAACCAGGCTAGTGCATGTTAGTACCAGCAAGAATGTAAATCTGCAAACAATAAGGTATGCTGATACATAACATTTAATACATAGCTGACTAAACACCGTGTTTGCTTCGATGTCATTACCACCTCTGCCCACACTGAGAACATCAAATACTGTATAATCACCACGCTATGACAATACCAGCTCCACAGAAGGCTGCCTGTGGGACCTACTGGCATTATAATGGCTCCGTGAAACTTAGTATGCTACTGGCTATAAAACATGGTGGGTTCTGTGGAAGTACGCTCTGTGTGCATGTGTGTATTTGCACGTGTAAAATGTTTGCATGTGTACATGTGTATACACGTGTATTTGCCCACCCTGCATCAATATTAATTCTTCCAAAAGATTAATTTTAATAATAATTGAACATTTTAAAATAGTTTTTAAAGGACTTAACATTGCATAAATGCCAGGAGAAACTTCTTATTCTCAAATTACAGGACAGGTTGGATCTTCAAAAGAGCCTAAGGGTCTAATGTACATGGCAGTGATACAGGAGCTAGCTCTAAGTGAATCCGAGGCAGGTGTAAGACTCAATATAGCCCTGTTGGCATGGAGCTTGGCACTTCTCATCAGAGTAAATTATCATGCACGGAGCTTCATATTGAAGCTGCTGAACTGCCTTTGCCATTGACTACAATGAGTTTCTCTAAAGCTGAGCACAAACTCAGTGCGAACAGGATCAGATCAATGCTAAAGCGTCTTCTGAATATCCAGTATTGGGCATTTGGAAATTTCTTTTGCTGTTGCTGAACTTCATGCAGAATTGATACTTAGCAACTACAAAGTCCTTTCAATTAGGAACGAGAACTTATCATTGTGGGGATTAGCCTTATATTTCAGTTTGCTTCAAATGTAACAATGGCTTCAGCTATCTCCCAAGCCTGATCATGGGCAGGGCTCCTCTTGGACCCTGCTTGCTTAGATCATGTACAGAACTCACCTTCTTTCCAGCACTCTGGTGTTAACTGAATCACTTTGTGAGTATTACTCAGCAGAGAGAGTATCTCAACTGTTATGGCATGGTTTTAGCTCTGAGTTACTAAGTAAAAACGGATTGGATCAACAACTGCATACAGACAATTTTTCCTGAGGAAAATCTGGACTGCTGCCAAAGGCAAAGTCACATCTTCAAGAACAAAGCACGAGGGCCAGCGTTGTGACAGGGGAATGTTATCACAGAGAGAGAGGAGTTCAAAAAGGTCTCCATGGTTGTGGATACGAACCAAGCCATGAGGAACATCTGCAGATGCTGCAGTTGAAGCATCTCTATCTTATATATATATAGTGAGGTAATGCTTGTACTTCATATAACATTAGTTAGATCATTACTGAAATTAAGTGGTCAGTACTAGTATCAGCTTTAAAATGTGAATCTGACAATTTGGAAACGGTTCAGAGAACAGCTAAATAGTATTATTCAGGGCTTGGAAATCTGCCCTAGAGTGAAAAGCTTAAGCACTTAATCTATTTATTTTATCAAAGAGAAGGTTAAGATGTGACCTGATTATGGTTTATAAGTATGATATGTAGCTACACTTATCTGTGATAAGTAGCTACACATGAACAGGCTCCTCAGATTAGACAGCCATTTACTCTAGCAGAGAAATGCATGGCTAGGTCCAAGAGCTGGAAACAAGGTGAAGGTATACATTTTTAAGTGAGATGAATTAACCATTATGATGACGTATGAAAGGGTAAGATGGATTTTTTTTTTTTATTATTTTTTGTGGTACATTTCATGAAGCACTGTCTCAATAGGTATTTACCAGATGAAATTATACAGCCTGTTATGAGAAGAAAAGAACTGCCCTTACCACCTAAGGACATGCACAGCCTTCACATTACGGTGGCATTTTCACTTCAGGCTGCAAATCGATCAAGCTACTGGGCAATTACATGCCAGTAAAGAGCTGTCAAAGAGAGAAGGCAACTGCATTATCTCATCTATATTGTGTCTAAAATCAATTCCACTTTGAAGCACTGACACACAGATGTGGATATGCAAACCCGCCTGTACACACAGGCACGCACACATACACTCACACACAAAAAACCCTCAAAAAAATGAAGATTTTTGTTTCCAGTCTTGAAAGATTTTTACAACAAACTTCTCTCACTGTGAAACTTCCTGGCTTAAAGAACAATGTAGCAGAGATATAAAATGTGAAGAGACATTTAAAGATCCCGGCACCTTTTCTTTCCTTTCTCTCGGCAATATCAATTTAACACAATGATCACAAGGTAACACAAAGCAGTGTGACATTTCAGGATGCTGCACATTACAGCTTCTCTGTATGCCTTCATTAGAGTAGCAGCAAGGAAAACTATTTCACTCTTGAACTCTTCTGCATTACTAAGATCTGCTTTGACAAAACAGCTCTATCTTCCACTGAACTCCCATTCCCTACCTAGAACAACTGCCAAAGAGGATATCAGAAAGCAATAAATAGCATAATGCATTAAAAAAATAAAGGCAATGTAATGGCTTTTGATCTGATTCTTATGCTAAAAATACACTGAGGAGTCTGAAGAAATGCTGTAAACGCTCTGAAACGTGAGATCCTGCTTGACCCTGTTTGGCTCCTTAGAAGACATGCTTTTTTGTTATTTATGCAGGATGCTATAAACATAATGAGATTTTACTGCATAGAACTAATATTCTTAACCATGTTTGGTAAAATATAATTTTTTGTATCTCTATGGCATTCTGTATTTCCTTTACTTTTTTTTTTCAATTGCAAAACAATGGACATTCAAGAGAGCATTAGATTGCGACTGAAAAGTTAAAATTGAGTTGTGTTGAGAAGTCAGTGTAAAACCTGAAAGTGAGGAAAAGAATCAGCTGGCAGCCTTAAGAGGCAACAAGATGATGGAGTAAAAGTGCTGTGTTCTTCAAGGATACCATAATTCAATCCAGGGAATAAATAGAATACGATGTACACCTCTTCAAGAGTAAGAAATTTTAAAAGATAGCAGGAAAGCAGAAGAGAGCTAGCATTCTATTGTGTCCTTATGCTTATAGATATCTACAATACAGAACTGAGCTGGGACCTTCAGGCCTGGGAACAATCAAAGGACTATCATACTGTATGGTATTTACTCCTTAGCTAATTATGGTTCATGAGAAAAACACAATAAGCAGGAGGAATTTGGTGTTCATGAAGCATTAGGCAATGTCAGCAACACAGAGGTCAGCAGAACCTGATGAGGACTTACATGGCAAAAACATGGGGAAGCATTCTACACCTATGAGATCTTTTTGCCTATACAGGTGGAATGTGCCTGTAATTAAACCCTTCCACAGGCTATGTTGGTTTGGGTTTTTGTTTTGTTCTTGGCTCCTGCATCTCCTGGAAGCATAGCTCTGCTTCAGCCTCATGACTGCCTCAGTTGCCACATGCCCCCGGGAAATATGGATAAGCCAGTGACAGTATGTGCTCAATATGATTTATGGTTCTTGCAGAAGGTGTCTCTGCTCTTCTCCTCCTCTTTTCCATAGATATATAATAGTCTCCTAAAAAGATATAGAGGAGGTGGTTCAATGGGATTTTCCTGTTTTATAAGATTAAAATATTCCATTTTCCTCCTTCCATCTACCAAGCTATCTGACCAAGCCACAAAACCTTTTTAGGACTTATGATAGAAAACTTGGGTATTTTTTAAACTTTATTCCTGATATCGATTTGTAAGAACGTGGTTAGTATGTCTTTCCATATAATATATATACACAGAGTGTAAAAATCATAGGTAGAAAGACAGACTAAACTTTAGCCACTTTGTTAGCAAGAGAACAGATTTTTCCACAATGTATGGCTGTATTCAGGTGTTATTACTAGGTGTATAAACTCAGTGAAGAACATGACAAAAAGAAAGGGGAATTTACTCTCAGTGGCACAGCAAACTGAAAAAAAGACAGACAAAAAATAGAATAAAACAAATAAAATAAATACAATAACAATTTTATATAATTATATAATATCCATTACAAAATAAAAATAATACATTTTAAAAAGTAAAACCCAAAAATGACAACTCAACATGAAGCAATGATATGGACACAATCATTGCACAAACCCATCTTCATGGGCAGTTTAAGGCAGACAACTGAGTAGCAAATGTAGACTCATGCATTCCCCTCCTGCTGATCCTATGGTGGGTAACAGTAACCTCCAGAGAAGGGAGAAATCAGGCAGCTTGAAATGGTAGTTTTAATTTGTGTCTCCATAAATGCCAGACACATCCCTTTTTATCCAAGGGAGCATCATCACTACGAAAGCACAAGTGAGACATGAGTTGAACATGTTTCATCACGATTTTAAGATTTAGCATTAACTTCACAACAATACTTTAAAATGGGTCTAAAATCCCCTAAATGGCAGTTATTTTACTTTCAGCTGTGCAAGATTTTAAAAACAAAGGCCTGAGATCTGAGTGCGCAGCAAGTACTTCTGAAGCTGTCTGAAGCACAATTCTTGCTACAGCCACAAAGTTCAGTGCGTATGTTTGCCCCTCTGACCTCATTCACCCTAAAGAAGGAATTGTTTCACTGCGTTCCCTTTACTATATGATTTCAGTTCCCCTGCTGTTCTCATCCAGCTGTTTACCAGCTAGTGACTACATGTGCACTACTCGGAACAGGAGCCACAAAACGTGCATGGCTCTGCTGTGCTCTTTTCTTTGCACCTTCTCTGCCTGCCAGAAGGCGATGTAGCACGTTACAGTCCAGACAGTAGGATTTTATGGAGGATGATACAGCATCGTTAAAGGTGTATTAAAAAATACCCTCTTGGCTCCAGAATTGTGGTGTGCCTCACTCAATAAATTACAAGTGACAGGTCTTTCACTTTACTAAGGGGCCTGGTGTGTGAGACAGTGTGCTGCTGCTTCACTGTCCCCCTGAAATTCAGTTTAACTTTATAACGTTTGTGTTGCTGCTGCTTTTGGAGTTGCAGTAGGATTACTGATATAATGAAGATGGTTAATCACGCTAACAGTCACAGGAGAAAGTTATACAAATGAATGAAATGTACTAACTTTTTTAGGAACCTCTCAAAGATGGCATCACAATGACAGGTAATGATTTGCTTACTGCATTTTGCATTCAGACCTCAGGTTTATACAAAAGAGACATGAAATCTTCTATCAGGATGACAATAATCTAACTGCTTCATCTTTGTTTCAGCAGAGACATGAAATAGTCCATCTTCTTCATGCACTAGTTCTAATCAGAAACTAAGAACCAAAGTTACATGTGATACAACTGACTATTAAATAGAGGATTAAAAATCTCAGTTTTCTATCCCTTCTTACTTTCTCTTTTACTGTGAAGACATATTACAATCGTGCCTTGGGCTGAAAGGAAGTTACAATGAAAAACAAACAGCACAATTAGTAATAAAACTAATTATGCATACTGTGTTGCTAGAGCACTAAAGCTAGAGAGTTATTTCACATTACTCACCTTTGGATAACTCCCTTTGCATGATCTACCTCTGCACTGGGCACCATGCTCCACTATAACACATTTTCCTGACAGGCATCCAGTCATAAAAAGATGATACTTGAAATGGAGATGTACCATTTCTCTTAAAACGTGTTAAGTTCCAATGTTTAATCATCTTCTTTTATGCTTTATTTTTAGGGGTCTGTGAATTTAACTGTCATTGGCCCTTGCTGTTCCTTTCATGTCTACAGAAAAGCACCCAGTACACAGCGTATTTTCTTCAAAACAGGTACTTAGAATAATAAGTTATAAACTTATTTTGATAATCTAAACCTTTTTCCTTTAACAAAAGTTACAAGGATCTCTGAGAACAAAAGATGTTTCAATGCATTTATTGATTGTGTTGTATTATTATTGGTGTATTATATTATGGTGTTCTATAAACCATCCAACTAAGATGTCCAACACTTAGAAAGCATGATAAAGCGTCACTCAAAAATACACACATGCATACCCCTGGTATGTAGGCTGCTTTCCATTGAATCAGAAACTAATGTACCAATAAAAAAAAAAAATGTAGAAATGCCATATCACCAGGAAGTTGATCCAGTAACATCTCCAGTGGAAGAACTGAGTAGTACTTTCATGCTCGGTCCTTAAATAGGGTCATTCAGGTTAATCCTGACTGCGCTCTACTAGCAGGACACATTCATACGACAGACTGCACTAAGATTTGGTAGAGAGAACTGCCAAGATAAATTGAATTGTCAACTACCCATACACTGTCTATCTAGGTCTCTTATGAATGTTAAAGTAAGGTCTACTTAAACACATCTTTACTTTTATGTGCATACATCTTAAACTTCCTAAGACCTTACCAGGAATCTTCTAAGAAAGATAAAATATCCAAGACATTTTTATCCTCTACTCCCTGGAAGAAGAAAAAAAAAATATATAAACAAACAATGGCCCATTTGTGAAGGGCCCTACTGCAGGGACACTGCTGTCCTTTTTAGCTTTGATACTTGATGATCCATGACAGCCCCTGCTTATCTCTGCCTAGCAAGGGCCAAAAGGGGAGAGTAAGATTGCCTGTATTGACCTCCAAATGCTCGTCACACTTTGCAACACTCAGTCTGACTGAATCTCATGCTTCGGGGCTTCAGCCAGATGTTGGGAGAGGTCAGGAACAAATGCTATTCTGCAGTTCACTGTATTCAGGCAGGCCTTCCCATGGGCCATCAGAGACCAGTCACAGGTTCAAAGCAGATAGGAGATGAAGAGATCCACTGTTCAAAAACTGCAATAGGAATCTGCCTTTGAGATACCTGACTGGTATGTGACCAGTTCACATGATCAAGGCATTACCAGACCAAACATGAAAAGACCTCCCCTATGTTAGATGAGGAAGGGCCTTTGGTTTGTTTCCTTATGCCCCCCCGTACAGAACACTGGTTTTCCCTGGGGCCACTGGATCTATTTTATACAACCCGGACAATAGAGAAGCCTTGGATATTTACTAATACATTTGTCTCTCTTGCTTACTCCTATGGCATGGAGTCTCCCAGGGAATAAAATATTTCCATTACTGTCTCTGGGTAAAATGTATTACCTGTGATATACAGGAGGAGGTCAGCATACATTACTTAGAGGTCTCTTCCTGGCCTTAGTACAGAACTTTCACATGAACTACCATATTTTTTAAGGGGCTAATTCCAAAGAATATTTTTGGCTACCATTGCAGAAAATGAAGTACTTTACTTACTGTAATCTTCTGATGTTTCCTTTATTATGCCATATTATGTACATATGGATCTGTATATACATTGATGTACAGTTGTATGCTCACACAGATTAACATATACATGTAACTAAACAGCGTACACAACAAACTTTTTTTTTTTCCTTTAATGAATTGGTTTTCTTGTTCTTGGACCAGCTTAACCCAAAGGAAAAACATGAAGTAAATTGCCTGTGGGTTTGCTCTCAAACAGCTCTCTGTGCTGGCCAGGAGGGTGAGACTATGAATCATCCACCGGTCATCCACTCGTACTGAAACAATAACAGACAGTCTGAGAACAGCGCCCGGCATCACTGCTAGGGTTCAGGAACCACGTCCCTATTACATGCCTCTGTTTTAAGAGGTTTAAAAAAATGGCATTAAGTGCATTTGCTTTAGGCCAAATTTGAGGTTGAAAGGAACCAATTCAGAAGGAAACATGCTGAACAAATTAACTCTCTTCCAGTATTCTACTTAAGCATTTTAATTAATGTGAACATTGATAAGTGAAAAGTCAGCTAGTTAGGATTGTTTATTCTGAGCTTGCAGCTTAATGGGAAGGGTCAATTACAGCAAGAAAATATGTGCATGTGTGAAATGGTTCTTAATGGCGTAAAACTATTATTTTTAAGTGGTCCATTCAAAGCATCATCACTGAATTCTTTTGCCTTTAGATTTTGAATGAAACTTGGTAACTGATTTGTCTACACCATTTCCCTGCTCAGGAGGTGAAAACCTCTAGATTTTTACCAAGCTTGTGTGCAGCCTGCTCTGCAGAATAAAAAGTAGACAAGATTGCTAAGACAGATCTTTCAAAGACAAAGAAAAGGAATGAGTCATTTGCGCTAAGAAAGCACAAAAGAGGGAGAGTGAAAACAGGGCACAGAAGACAATCCCAGTCCATTGTCTGTGGAACCATAAACTAATTTTCTCTGTTTGCACTCTAAATACCCACAAACCTATTAGAAGGAGCACGTTTAAAAAATTAAGAATTCACACTGCATTCCTCAGAGAGCTGAGTTTTTACATCTCTTCTTGGTTACTTTCAGATTTTTTTCCTTGTATTTATGGATATATGTTAACACCAAACAGTTCAAGTTTCAGGCCTTGATCTACAAGAAAAAAATTCATGAGTTAACAGCACTTTTTACATATGTATTTCCAGGATCAGATCCTTCTCAGTGATCTTGCTTTCAGTCAACAATAACACCTGTTGTTAAGAAATTGTAAAAGCAATACAGAACAGAATTAATGAAAGTTACATAAAAAATTTATATATTCACCTTGACATTTACTGAGATTAATGTTAATGTGAAGTCTTCATATCATTGCATATAACACTGTATTCTTTATTGCATCTTAAGAAATATATTTAAAGTCACTTCACTGAATATTACATAACAAGAAAATCCTTTTAGCCCTTGTTTGCAATCTACACTTCACTTAGACATCTTAAAATCACAAAAGCCATCCACAGAGAGGGATTTAAAAATCATTACTTTAGAATACTTGTTTAATAGAAAGCGATGGCTTAAATGCTACAATATGTTCCTTGAATATCTTCACATTAAATGGTAATTGAACAAAAAGCTGCCTGGCTCTCTTCAAGGGCAAGTCCCACAAAGCTCCTCATTATCGTAATTTCCAATTTGGAAGCCAAACTAAATAACAAGAAGTAATTTGCCAATTAGAACTTCCTGCTCTTTTTCCCTTTATTCCTTAAACACCATTCAGGGGCTGAACCAGTCAAACACTTTTAGCTTCAAAACTGCAACTGAAAGAATTTAATTTGTGTCTCTCCATGGTGAACCTGTCAAGAGGCAGCAGTGATGCATACCATGTCCTGACACAACAGTTGCCCTTAAATACACAGAGAGTTCTCCATGTACTTGCTCTGCCTTGGGTTTCTTTTTCTTATTTCCTTCATTTTGCTTCCCTTAAAATATACACACACACTTTTTCCAAACTTTAAGACTTCTCATCAATGATTTCTGACATATGGAAACGTCCCACTGACAAAATTTGTCTTTTGCATTTGAGCAGCTTTTAGAAAGTCAGAGGCATGTAATGATAAAACCCACACAAAAGAGTGCTCAGAAGAAATAAGGTTCCATTCAGCTGGTGAAAGCCACAGAGCCTATATGACTCCAGAGAGATTTACAGCTTCAAAACCAAGAGTGTGTATGAATTCTGCTCTATGCCATCCTGAGAATTCAAAAATAATGAAATTGGTTTACTTTTCAGAAGCTCATTTGAGATGTGTTCATGCAAGGCCAAGCACAGGTGTTACAGATGAATGGTACAGTAACAGTGGTGCTCAGATCTAAGACTAGGACTTAGAGTACACTACTGTCCTGTCACATAGGGCTGCAGCATTCCTGCAAGCCTTTCAAACTGGGACTTTTTTGTTTGGTTGGGGTTTTTTTCCTGACCAAAGTGGTTAGTGAGCTCATATGCCTTAATTTCAAAGGAGGCAGAAGGAGATGGATGGAAATGGAAGATGCTTTAACAAACGTAAGCTAGAGACTCTATCACACATAGTGCTAGCGCAGGTATCACATCAGTCTTGTCATGGTGGGGAGGAGGGGTAGAATAATTAGTTAAGCACCATGCTAACATAACTACAGTCCTTTTAGTAGGTAAGCAAGCCTTTTGATAGTACACTGCCAAGCCTTTGTGTTATACTGCACTGTGCCATGAAGAAAAACTCTACACCCTGGCAAACATTTAACAGCCACTTTTGAGGTCAATGAGTATATTAGGCTGGAGACGCTTCACAACTGAGAAATGAGGGAAATTCCATTTTAACACATGCGTATCACCATTTCAACTTCCAGGCACTGGCAGGAAATCAAAAGCTGGGCAAAATTCTGAGGTATGATAAAGAAAATGTATGTAACGTGACATTAACCACTCAGCTTACCCAGGGTTGTGATAGCCAGCATGTCACTGATGACATGTAAAATCCAACTGAGTGTCTTCCTAAAGGAAGAACTAGATTGGGGAATTCCACAGACCTGTTTATACATGAGTTCATATCAGCAGATCCTAATGAACCACTATAAATTAAATCTGTGCTTTTCAATGCACTGAAATTGCATTCAAATTAAAGTGAGCATAAATTCATGGACTGTTTAACAAGCCAAAAAAGGGCATTTTCTTAGGTAACTGAAAATATTGTACTGCTATGAAAGTCTGCCATGTATTTGCAAATATACTTTTTAAGAAGATACATAAGTATTAAAAAAGAACAGTCAATCTAGAGCAAGGATGTCTCTGCAGTTTTTATTTGCTTATGGTAAAATAAATGCTAGATACTAAAAAAATGGTTTTTGTAATACTTTTGTCTCTATACATATGCCCTCTTAATAAAAATCAGTGTGTTTATTTGCTTCAAGGAAGGTATTGAGCCTTTTTCTTTCATTTATTTACAGAATGTTTTCCGTTCACATTTCAGATCAGCAGCTTGATCTAAAGAGAGTCCAGTATTTCCTGCAAGAGTCTTCTATATGAGAAGAACAGAATGAAGGATCTAACAGTGTACAGATTAAACTGTCTTTTGAGGAATCAGGGCTCTGAGGTCAGAACAGCACATTGCCACAATAGATCACAGGGGGGAAAAAAAAAGTGTGTTATTTTGAAATAACTTTTTGAAACTTCGTAAAGTCCATTACATTGACTATTTAAACATTTTTTTAATCTTGTTCAACTGTTTCTGACTAAACTCTCCCTTTTTAAAGGGCATATTTTCAAAATCTAAAACCACAAGGATATGCTTACCTCATACATACTGTGTGAATAACATGGGACAGATTATTCAGAACAAGTCTCTATTTGGCCTTTGTGATGCTGCCTGTGCAGCTACTTCGTGGCATAAGTGGAAAGCAAGATTTGAGGAAGGCTGCAACAGAAAGAAATCAATCAAACCCACTCCAACTTATACCATACAGCTGAACTAGGTTTGAGAGAGATAGTAACAAATAGTATTTCTTGTTATAAATTATGCAGAAAAAATACAGTAGGACACACAAGTAGGTGGTGTGTTTCCTGGTTAAAAAAGTCCATGAGGAACGAACAACAAAAATGCAAACGTAAGGGACCCATGCAACTCTGAGTACACAGCAGTGGTTGCGACTTATATTGATATATCTAAGGCAGGTTTCAATCTCATGGCATGGAGGTACCGATTGCTCAGCTTGGGAAAAAAAACTCCATGGGAAGTTTGCGCCTGACTGTCTTTGAGTCAAAGACTTTAAATTTGACTTAGATATGCGCCTGAGCAAAGTACATCCTTCTTATGCTGAAGTACCAGCAGACTGCTATTTGAGAAGCTTTCCTAGTCCACCCAAATTGCAAAAGACATGGGAAAGAAGTGAGACTAAACACCTCCACATACTGTTAAACTTAACGTCACTAAACTAGGGTGGACTTAAAGTCAAAGAAGGTGCCTTAATAGCTCGAGGCCTTGATCATTTCACCATTAAAGTCTTCTCCAGCACAGGAGCCTGCTGTTTTCTAGGTACATATAGCTTGTCTGACCAAACAGATTTTCTGGTTCTTAATACTGAGCATAAAGTTCAGCACTTTTGCTGCACAGTCCAGTCAAAACTTTCCTTCCCTCATTAACCCTCACAGAGTATAGTAGGCGTGTGGATAACAAACTACTGCCTAGCAATCATACCTAACATATAACTCTTTGCTATGTATAATGAAACCTGAAATAGAGATACTGTGTGCCTAGACAAAAGGGTTGCAATAAAGCACTACAACACTTTAAAAAAATTGCATCCCTGTCAGTCAAATTCTACTTTCAGTCTGCTGGCAAGAGGCAAAACCAGAAAAGAAAGAAAAAACAAAAAAAAGCAAAACATAGAATCATAGAATCATAGAAGGTTTTGGGTTGGAAGGGACCCCTAGAGGTCATCTAGTCCAAACCCCCTGCAGTGAGCAGGGAGCATTTAACATGAGCAAGAGCATTTAACTGATCTACTAAATTAAATTACATCCACTTAATGATATTCTATATATATCAGAATATAAGTTGCAATCTCATTTATATATGCATTCTGGTGGGAAGGATGAAATACAGCCTCTGGTCATCTCAAACTAGAGCCTAATATGAAAAGCTGTGAAAAAACAAAGGTTCATTCATAGACCATCAAGATAATATAACTGTATACTTCAAGATCAACCTTGCTGTGGATGCTTCGAAAATTGGTTTACCCCAGTACGGTTCTAAAAATAAAATTAAAAAAAGTTAGGCTTCTTGAATTTCAAAAGTCTTTGGCAATTCTCCTCAACTCGGTTAATCAACTAATGCCTCCTAAGGGTTCTTCTGAGACAACTAAAAATCCTGTTTTCATAGTACTCAAGGAATTATGACCCATGCGTGGGGTAAGACCCAGGAGTGAATCTATGAAACAGTACTTTGTTTGGCAAAAAGATAAATGTATGTACTTGAAGAAACATCTTGCAACTTTCTAATTTATTTTAACAGAGATGCATGAGAAATAATTTAATTCCAAAAGAGAATGAGCAGGGGAAATGGAATTAAATGCTAAAAAAAGAAATAACTTCTGTAAGTCTACACTAAACCTCCAAGGAGCGACCTTCACAGTATGCTGAAGTCATGAACAAATATATAAATTCTTATATTAATATTCACTAGAAATAATATTCCATTATACGGTATATACGACCTGATTGCCATTACGGAAACTTGGTGGGATGAATCCCACGACTGGAATGTAGCTATTGATGGCTACAGGCTGTTCAGAAGGGACAGGCAAGGAAGGAGGGGCGGAGGCGTTGCCCTTTACATCAAGAAATCAATACAGTGTGAAGAGCTGGCCCTGAAGAATAGCCACGAGCAGATCGAAAGCTTATGGATAAGAATCAGAGAGAGAGGCAACAAAGGGAACCTGGTGGTTGGTGTCTACTACAGGCCGCCAGATCAAGAGGAGCCGACTGACGAAGCGTTCTTCTTCCAACTCCGGGAGGCTTTGTGCTCGCAGGCTCTCGTCCTACTGGGGAACTTCAACCACCCTGACATCTGCTGGAAAACCAACACAGCAAGCTGTAGGCAATCCAGAAGGTTTCTCGAATGCATTGAGGACAACTTCTTAAGCCAGGAAATAGACACCCCTACCCGAGGGGATGCGATACTGGACCTGGTGGTCACCAATGTAAGCGAGCTCGTCGGAAATGTCAAGATCGGAGGCAGCCTGGGCTGCAGTGATCATCCGATGGTAGAGCTCACACTCCAGAAGGAAATGGGAAGAACAAAGAGTATAGTCAGGACCCTGAATTTTAGAAAAGCAAGCTTCCAGCTCCTCAAGGAGATAGTCGGAAGGACTCCCTGGGAAACGGTCCTCAGGGACAGGGGAACAGAACAGAGCTGGCAGATCTTTAAGGATGTGATCCACAGAGCGCAAGAGCTCTCGATCCCTAGGTGTAAGAAATCAGGCAAAGAAGGGAAGAGACCAGCATGGCTGAGACGAGAGATGCTGGTCAAACTAAGGAGAAAGAGGGAACTGCACAGGCAGTGGAAGCAGGGACAGGCATCCTGGGAAGAGTATAGGGACGCGGTCTGGTTGTGCAGGAATGGGGTCAGGAAGGCCAAGGCGCAGCTGGAGCTAACCTTGGCTAGGGATGCAAAGAATAATAAGCAGGGTTTCTACAGGTATATCAGCTGGAAAAGGATGGTTAAAGAAAGCGTACCCCCGCTGATGAGCGAGACTGGCAAGCTGGTAACAGCAGATGAGGAGAAGGCTGAGGTACTCAACAATTTAACAATTTTTTTGCCTCAGTCTTCACTGGGAACCTCTCTCCTCACCCCACCCGAGTTGATGGATGGCATGAGGGGGACTGGGAGGGCAAAACCCCCCCTGCTGTAGGAGAAGATCAGGTTCGTGACCACCTGAGGAACCTGAACACACATAAGTCCATGGGACCTGATGAGATGCATCCCAGAGTCCTGAGGGAATTGGCCAAGGTAGTCGCCAAGCCACTCTCCATGATATTTGAAAAGTCATGGCAGTCAGGTGAAGTCCCTCGTGACTGGAAGAAGGAAACATTGTGCCCATTTTCAAAAAGGGTAGAAAGGAAGACCTCAGGAACTACCGACCTGTCAGCCTCACCTCTGTGCCTGGGAAGATCATGGAACAGATCCTCCTAGAAGCTATGCTAGAGCACATGGAGGCCAGGGAGATAATTCGAGATAGCCAGCATGGCTTCACCAAGGGCAAGTCCTGCCTGACGAAACTAGTGACTTTCTATGATGGTGTGACAGCATCAGTGGACAAGGGAAAACCAATGGACGTCATCTATCTGGACTTCTGCAAAGCCTTTGACACGGTCCCCCACAACATCCTTCTCTCTAAATTGGAGAGCTATGGATTTGATGGGTGGACTGTTCGGTGGATAAGGAACTGGCTGGCTGGTCGCATCCAGAGGGTAGTGGTCAATGGCTCAATGTCCGGATGGAGACCGGTGACGAGTGGTGTCCCTCAGGGGTCTGTACTGGGACCGGTGCTGTTTAATATATTCATCAATGACTTAGACAGCGAGATCGAGTGCACCCTCAGCAAGTTTACGGATGACACCAAGCTGAGTGGTGCGGTTGACACACGAGAAGGACGGGATGTCATCCAAGGAGACCTGGACAGGCTGGAGAGGTGGGCCTGTGTGAACCTCATGAGGTTCAACAAGGCCAAGTGCAAGGTCATGCACCTGGGTCGGGGTAAACCCCAGTATCAATACAGGCTGGGGGAAGAAAGGATCAAGAGCAGCCCTGCCGAGAGGGACTTAGGGGTGCTGGTGGATGAAAAGCTGGACATGAGCCGGCAATGGGCGCTGGCAGCCCAGAAGGCCAACCCTACCCTGGGCTGCATCGGGAGAAGCGTGGCCAGCAGTCGAGGGAGGTGATTCTGCCCCTCTGCTCTGCTCTGGTGAGACCTCACCTAGAGTACTGCGTCCAGCTCTGGAGCCCTCAGCACAAGAAGGACATGGAACTGTTGGAGCGGGTCCAGAGGAGGGCTACTAAAATGATCCGAGGGCTGGAGCACCACTCCTATGAGGACAGGCTGAGAGAGTTGGGCTTGTTCAGCCTGGAGAAGAGAAGGCTGCGGGGAGACCTGATTGTGGCCTTTCAGTACCTAAAGGGGGCCTATAGGAAAGATGGGGAAAATCTTTTTAGTAGGGCCAGCTGTGACAGGACAAGGGGGAATGGTTTTAAACTAAAACAGGGTAGATTTAGACTGGATATAAGGAGGAAATTCTTTACAATGAGGGTGGTGAAACACTGGAACAGGTTGCCCAGAGAGGTGGTGGAGGCCCCATCCCTGGGAACATTCAAGGCCAGGTTGGATGGGGCTCTGAGCAACCTGATCTAGTTAGCGGTGTTCCTGCTCACTGCAGGGGGGTTGGACTAGATGGACCCCTCTAGGGGTCCCTTCCAACCCAAAACATTCTATGATTCTATGATATATTACACCCAGGGATCTCAAAGCACATTATTAACCATGCTGATATCCCAGTTCCATGTGACATAGGCATTACTACACCAATTTTCAGTGTAGGTAAAATGAAGGTGGACTGATTTTTCAGTTTTCTTCCTAAAGAAAAGTAATTGACTATGGTCTCATGTTCCAAAAACAAGTGTTTGCCGAGTGGCATATGGAGGACAGCAGTGGGTCAAGTCTTTTGAACCAGATTACTAGATTTGGAAACACCAAAGAAAGAACTCAGTAATGGGTTTTTTCTAAGTCAACTTCTTAACAGGTATCATTAATCTCACTTTTAATTGACTTCACTGTCAGTAATCCAGCATCATTCAAAATACTTTGTCATTTTTCTATCAGACAGCTATGGATTAATGAGCTAGCACCCAAAGCTGTTCATAGCAACTTAGTCATCAACTAATTCATTTTTTGAATGGAATTCTGCCAGGCTGTGAAATCTTTCTTACCTACAGAAATACAGGGAGGTTTTTAAAAGAAGCAAACACATTTTAATCTTCCACTCTCACAACATATTTCATATGGTCAACCGTGACTTAGACAGAAAACGTACTGGTATCTGAAGCCCAAATCAGGACTCCTCCAGGTCTCTACTGCAAGCGTGATGAGAATACTCAAGGCACTATTTTTCTGACTCGTGCCTGCAGTTCATTTGGCTAATGTAAATACATAGTGATAATCTGGGTCCACAAGAGGGCTGTGAGACCAATTAAGAGCATGTTCAAAATACCATAGCAATGAAGTTATAAACTTAAACAAACATTAGAACACCACGCTATCAGATGTGAACTGGTTTACACCACCAAAGGTCAAGGCCGTGTATTCTCAAAGTCTGTCCTAAACCATGAGCCAGTCTCTCCCTCATCCCATGCTTGGACAAAATGGAGGGATCCACCAATGCATTGCCTCCCCTTGCTGAAACCTCACAGAAACATCTCTTTGGGTGGCCCATATGCACCAGTCTTTATTTGTGGGGACGGTATGCACCAGGAAAACTCATGGGAGGAAAAGAGAGGCAGTAGGTTGCTACAAAACAGCTTTTCTTGACTATTGTGTATTCCTGGCATCAAAGCTATTTCTGCAGTGTGTTGCATGGGGAAAATTGCTCACAAACGGGAAGTCTCTGTCACACCAGTTCAGCCTTTTAGATTTTTACACAGAATATATAGCCATCTGTAACATTTTATTGTATCAATTAAAAACATGCTCTGGAAAACTCATAATATGGTGTATATACACTAAAAATATAAAGCAATACATTTACATATACAGTAATATTCACTCTTTGCTGTCCCTTCCTGTGTCAAATGATTTGGTGGTCTAATTCCTCAGGAACACCTGTGAGCCTCACAAAAACCACCATCATAACCAGCAGTTTATTGGCAGCCTGAGCAGCAGTGACTGGCACGAGGGATGAATTGCCCTCAGAGTCCTGAAAAGCATCGTTCTGCAACGTGGCTGAGGCAGATTGGCAGGAGCTGCCTGCATTAAACCTGTTCTGCCAATGAACATTCCTGTTCAGTAAAAGCCATTAAGCAACAACATAAATACAGCTCTGCTCAAGGAATCACACAAGCACAAGGTAAATGGCTGTCAACTTCTGTAAACTTCAGCACATGTGTCCAGGTCCTATCGTATCTCTTTTTTCTTCAGTTTCAGTAAAGCCAAAGACATAGCTTATGAACAGATAGAGGGAGATGTTCTCAGAGGGCACCCACCTTAGTTATATTGACACTTGCTCAGAAAAACTGCACCCTGTTGAGTCCCACCACAGCAAAACAAGAACTGTCAGTGGCTCCTGATGCTGCATGTAGCTCCCAGACCTTCATCAACTGCCTTTGTTTAATACAAAGACGGGGACAAGCTGATGAGATGGGGTCCTCAGGATATTTATTTTAGGAGCCATGGAAAGCAGGAGACGTTTTGCTGTTACTGCAGGCATTCTAAGATAAATATTGCCAGGTGCAATATTGGAGCATCTATCACTCAAGACCAGATTCTGTTGGTGGTTAATACTGTATTTGGAGATTAGTCTTGGCTTAGTATTAAGTCATATTCAGCCCGCATTTTTAAAGCAATTAGGTAATTCAGCATTTAATTAGGAAGTATTTTTATAAAGTAAGCTATTTTCTTCCACATATGATGCTTCTCTTTATGTAGCATTTGGAAATAATGGTCCATGCTTTGAAGCATGTTTGTTTTATAATATAGAAAATGTTCGCTATAAAGCATAATTAGCATATAGGTAAAACTGGCTGCATAATAATGACTTGTAATTAAGAAATAATTTTAATAATGACCTTAGGGGAAAATTCATTAGCTTCACTGTTTATTTTGGTAATATCCTAGAGACAATGTTCCACTGGGATAAAAGTTAAATTAGTTGGGGCTCCTTGAACTTCACAGACTTCACATTATGCACTTAAGGGGAGAACAAAGAATCCCCCTTGCTTCAGTAATACAGGAATTAATAACTGTAGCAAATACATAGGAGAGCAGATCAAATGCCATTTTGAAATAATTGGTATCCCACCAATGTTACTATTAAAATATTGAAGCAACTAGTTTTAAACTCTGTAATTCAGTAAATCATTTAATTCTGAAATGAAGTATTTCCATTTCCTGCTGTACTTCCCAGTATCAGTATTTTAAGTAACACAGTTGTTAGAATTGGAAACATTTAATCACAATAAAAAAAAACTAAATTACATGACCGCTTCAAAAAACACAAATAAAACCAAGTCATTTGCAACTGCTACTTCACCTGATATATTATTTTTAATGCCCTAAAATGTACAAGTGTATTTATCTCGGTATTTATCAATGGCTTCTCTCTGCAGAATCTATGCACTGAGAATGATGGTGCCTCAGTAATTATGCCTGTGTGGCCTACAAAAAATGAAGGGTCACCCAGAAAAATGCAGCATCCATCAAGAATTTTGTTTTGAAGCAGAAATGTTTGCACTTGAAGGAATATTCAACATGCCTCATTAGGGTCTGAAAATTGACCCTTCTACTACCACTAATGCTGAGAATAGGCTTGAAATAATCCTCCAGCAGTCGGGTGATAGTACCACTGGATGTGATACTCTGCCACGTACAGACCTTCACTTCCAAGAGCACATAGCCTGCCCCAGCTACCTAATAACTAGTTCCACCATGGAAGGGTAGGATGCAGGGCTGGCTCCCCATCCTTCATTGCAGGCAGGCGCGGCTGTCCTCCATCAATACGAGGAACGGCTCTAGCTGCTTGGCTCCATCTGTGGCTCTTACCTAACACCTATCATTAAGGACTGAACCCACAAAGACTACTGGATACAGATAAACAAGGAAAAAGCCACAGAATGGATTTTCATTACCAATGAAAATGGAAAAAATCTAGCACTAGAACAATTTAAACAAGATTGGACAACATGTACTTAGAGAACCATCCTGCCTGAGGAAGACCTCACACAGGATAAACTCTGAGGCTTTTCTGGTCTTTCATTCCTATATGCCCCAAACAGAAACTAATATGCTACGATGACATTTAATAAAAGCCTAAGGCCAGAAAAAAACTAATCAAAATTTACACTAGGAAAAGATAGAAGACCCTTGAAGCAATTCCTTAAGTTGTTCTGAGACAACTGGCCTGCTTGGTTTTTTGTTGTATTTCGAACTAGAAGCACTGAGGCACTCTAAAGAAAAGGCAAGGTTGCCTGTACAGCATGTCTGACCTCCACATCTAACCCTTAGCCTACTGGGAAAAAGCAGCACATTCCAAACCCCCATTTATCACTTATTTTAACTGTCACAAATTACTTTCAGTGCTATAAAACAACTGGTTATAATCCAGTAAAATATTAGAACTCCAGAAAGTTTATTCAGGCTTAGGTATCAATTTTAAATACCCTACCACCCCACCAAATTTGCTTATTATAAGAGCTGGTTTCAACAGCTGTAATTCATAAGTGAGGTGCCCTTGCTGCAGAGGAAAGCAAAGCAGCATTTAGTAGCAAAGTTTGATCCTACATGAACAACGCATCCCACTGACCCTGCCTGCTCTTCTGGACCTAGCTATTTCATGCTGCTATTCAAGTTTTACTAACACATTCTCAACTCTAAGCTATCCTTTTCCATACCCTGAGTAACTCCTCTGGTTTTCCATTAAGTGACCCTAGAGCTGCATAATAATTAGAGTGCTAATTCTGGGGGAGGGAGGCGGAAGCAATTAGAAACATAAAAGAAAGCATTTAGATGTCGCTGTTCAGCGCACTGGCTAACCTAGTGTGTAGGTGTCAAGTGAAACAAAAAGATAAAGAAACTTTCTAAAGGGGTTTGTGTGTTCCAGATAAAAACAAAGACCTTTAAAGACCCAGCTTTTGAAGTGGGGTTCCCAGGACTAACACATGGACAAGAGTAAAACATATCTTCATTGCCACTGACTCTTCACATCCCACCTCTCTCCTTCTGCCCCCTTTTGTCCCAAGGGAACGCCAAAAACTCTAGAAAACAGAAACATGACCTGTAAATATTTAAAGAGCAATCAACTGAGGAACAATGCAGTAAAGCATCTTCGTGCATCTGTCATCCATCTCCAAGCACCCCGAAGTTGTACTTTATCACCTTCATGTTCCAACATGAAGTATCACAGCTTCACAGACAGCTTTAGACATATGCATTGGTTCAACTCCATTTTCTGAAACAGCATCTTTGCCAGCAATGCCAGACCAATAACCAAATCATACAGATGCATGAAGTTGGCCTACAAAAGGCAATACAGAATTTTGCACAGTATCCATATAACTGTAGACTCCATACTGCAAACAAGTAAAAGAAAAAAAATTTATACAATTTTAGTTATACACTGTTTTATCTGAGTCCTGACAGACAAGGAAAAACTGTTGCAATGAGAGAAGCTCGATATGACATTACCAGAATATCGTATGGGCACAGCTCTTGAAGCAAGAGTTAATACACATCACACTGCAGACGCAGCGAGAAGCATGTTTAAGAAGTTAGTATAATCATTCCTAGCCCTAAGGTTTTGATTTTCTTTTTTTCAAAATATTTTCAGTTCACCTTTTTTAATTATTTTCAATAATATTCTTACTACTATTGATACCTTAAGGGTCAAAAGACCCCCAGATGTAAGCGGCTTATATGCATAAGATTTAGGCCTTATTGTCTAGTTTGCTGTTGCTTTGCTAAAATCAGTAGTGTCTAGTTTGGATGTTTTTCTAAAGTAAGTAGTGTCTAGTTTGGATGTTTTTCTAAAGTCCGTAGTATAGTTACTTAGTAAATTTAGAACCCTATTCAAGGACGGGAAGAATCGGGAGGGGATGAAGTAAAAGGATAATAACAGTTTGCCAAGGTTGCTAGACTAGAAGGAATGAGAACTAATTGACACAGGAAGATTTGTGGCTCCTTACGAAGGACAGTTTTTGATAAGAACCAGGAGTTTACCTTAAGAACTGGTTAACACTGACCCTGCAGTTTGGGCAAGAGCCAAGGAGCAACTGAGTCTGCGCAAGAACAAGGGGTTACTAGCGGTGACAAAGAGGAGCCATCAGCCTTCATCCCCATGACCCCCAACGACCACCATAAGGAGGCACTGAGCAGGCGCAGTGGGGAGGGACTTATGGAAATGACCTCCTGAAGCTAATTTTAATACCAAGCGGAGACAGGTTATGCATATGTATAGGCATATCGTGAAACTTCATACATATGTAATACTTTGCTACATATAAACGGGGCAAGTTGCCACTTGAAGGTATGCACGTTAGGTGGAGCGAACCCCCGTGCATCCGGCACCGTGAATAAAGAATGCCTGCCTTTTAACACCACATTGGTGTTACGAGGTTCGTTCTTCCCAATTTCGGTGACACTATTAACACGACTACCAGAGGAAAGCACTGCACAGATGACATCTTTCAAAAACCTACATGGACTACTTGATGCAGTTTAGCAGTCAAAAAAACATCATGACCTTCCACTCAAATCCCCACTTCAAGCATTCATTCAGGTTTGCCATGGTGATTTAAGCACAGCTTTGTTTACAAAATCCTCTTTGGTAAAGGCTAATGCTGATAAATCTAATATCAGTACTTCCTAGCTTTTCAGATATGAGCAAGACCAAGAACTCTGTGAAAATTATATAGTCATGCAGCCTGAAAATTTTAGTAGCTAGGCCACCAATATCACAAAATAAATTAAATTTCAATGGCCTCCTGGGGTGGAGTGGGAGTTAGTGACCCACCCAGGTTCTCCGTGTTCTCAATGAATCCTTAAACAACACATGGATCTGTAGACAACGCATTAAAAGCCAAATCCATCAGATGGTAAGAGTTGTGATGACAGCCATCCTCCGTGGCTGTCCCTGCACACTGTAATTTTTCACCCATCTAATATTCAATATATGGTAGTGTGTATTAACCAATTGCACAAGCAATTGAGTCACTGTTTTCACTCAGGTAAAGAAAAAAAGCTGTCCTTTCCCTATTGTTTCCTTTACGTTTAAAATAACATGAAATGATACAGTTCAACAAGGCATCTTCTAAGAATATTAAATAGCTTCTACCCAATTAGCACAGTGATCTTTAAAGAATCCACATTTTCAAAGACTATTTAAAAATATTAAAATTTAGAAATCTTAATGGTATCCTTTTCTGTCCAATGGATTATGGCAATAAGACACTTGTTTTTTTCTTCAACAGCTGTATGGGATGTACTTGCTTTGAGTGACTATACATTAAACCCTTTCTACAGTAGATTTATGGCAAGGTAATCCCAACTGAGAACAGTCTCTGTGATTAATATAGTTTGAAGTATGGTACTAAGACAGTCTATATGAAATGCTGAATACCTAATTTTCACAGAAAAGGTGAGGATGTGTTGAATATTATTTGGGGTTTTTTCCAGTTTTAATTTTTCAGGCATGGATACCAAACCCAACACATAAAATAGACAAATAAGAGTCAACTCCCTTTCCTACCTTCACTAAGAAGATGTGTAAGACTAAAGGACTGTTGGAGGTGGGGGGAGTGACTGGCACACGTATATATTTGACATTACTATCTTTTTAACCATTATGGAAGTGTTACACAAGGTCCTTCTCAATATCTGTTGAACAGAAAACCAGTGGCAATACAGAGTTACTTCTTAGTTTGCTGTTTATTATTCTACTATGGTAACACAGGAATCAAGCTCTTTTGTGATAATCCTTGGTACGTTAGATTTGATGCATAAAGGGAGCCACTTTTGATTGAACAAAAGGCATTGCTAACTGCTGTAAGCACACAGAGCCATCCTTTCAGAAGGCATCTTCAGAAATCTATCATACAAGACAAACAGCCCCTACAGGTTTCTCTAAAGGGTCCGAGACTTGGTAGGTAACTAACTCTCTGCATCATTAGCCATTATTTAGGAACACTTTAAGCAAATGATAAATCTCTGCCCATATGTCCTTTTATCTTTACAACAAAAACATATAAACTGTCAATAAAATATATAAAATGCCTCCTTTAAGGCATGTTTGCCTTGTTAGGTGAACAGATTATTTAAGCGTTCTCAAACAGTGCAGTGAAAAGGCTAGGTCTGAAAACAAACCTACTGTATCACAGTCTTAGGCAACCATTGACATTCTGATGGAATCAGATGAATCTTACAGATTGCATTTTTTCCTTTTTCAACCTTTCCCATTGCTCTAATAATAATGAATAATTTCCTGTAGGAGTGGCACACACTGTGGTAGTATTCAAAGCAGTAAACCTTCTGTCAATTCCCAGATAAACTGTGAATCTGTAACCCTCAGTCTGTTCTTAGGTGTTGACCAGCATCCTTTTCTCCAGAAGCTGCTGTACCAGAATGTCAACAATTCAGGTTTTTTTATTCCAAAGTTCACAGCTCTTCACCATGGCAGATTTTTGCTTTCATTAAAGCTGAAGCAGCCTTCAAATAGTATACCTCTGGCTAGCACAAGATGACACCCAGACACAATCTTCTCTTTTATGGAGGAAAGTATCAGTTTGATCAGTCAGCAAACATAAGCTACAATAGATCATACGTTCCACACTCTTACCCGAAATGCTGATGTGTCTCTAGCTTTTTATTCCTGAACATCATCAGTAACTCCAGATGTGACTATCTATCACAATCATATTTATTTCACTTAAAGGGCTGCTGTTACATGCACCAAATAATGAAATTACGATTCTCCTCCTGTGACACCCAAATTAGTCAAGTGACATATTGCTTAACCTCTTATATTAACATTGATTTCTGCTGACATCAAGGTACAGAATCTAGTGGCTGTGGTGGGAAAGGGCAGCCCTAGACTGCTGATGAAAAAAAAGTCCAACTGGCACAGCAATGAGCAATCCTACTCATTGTATTGCAAACACTACACAAGGTCTCCAACACCCCCATGTGAAAGCAAACGGGTTACTTAGCTGATCACCACCCTGGCATATATCATAGGGGTCAACATGAGTATCTGTCTTTTAGCCTGTGTCTCTCAGTTGTCCTCCTCAGCAGTTCTGGGTCTTGTCTTTGGGCACTCAAGGCCACTCCACACAGCGGGAAGAGAATATCCACTGTCACGGGTGTGACTCCAGCATCCTCCTCTTTGCCCTGCTGAGCAGCTGCATAACAAAGAAGCCAGCACTGAGCAGCGCTCCACTGCACAGGCTTAAAGTGCTCATTTGTCTCCCCTTTTGGCATTCCTGGTCCTTATCAGGGTGCTTTAAACAGACAGGAAGAAACATCATGTTGTCCTGGTGTCCTAATCAGTGAGGATGATTGGCTTTGCTGACTATATTCATGTACCCTCACACTGCTCTTTTTCCTGCATCTATTCTGCTTTTATTATATCCAAAGAAAGCCCAGTCTTTTCCTCCTCTCTGAAGCTGCAGGCTTGGTAACATGTAAGTGTTTGGGGTTTGTTCCTACCCTGTAGCCCCCCCACTACCAAGACTTTGCTACACAAACCCAATACACATTTCAAAGTGGCGGTGTTTCTCATGCCACTTCCCCACTCTTATGACTTCAAGCACCACCAGGGAAGATCTAAGCAACCACTCCTCTTTCTTCTTCTTACAGCCACCAAGGCATCAAAAGAAGCAGCTGCAAGTGAAAAGGGGAGAAGCAAGTACGGAGTACGTGGTAGACCATCAGCAACCCACTAAGCAAAATTTTAGAGCAAATAAAATAAAGACTAAGCATTGGGATTGATTACTTATTATTTCAGTGACTATAAATTAACAATCTAATGTTATTACAGTTAGATGTTACTGTAGAAGGTTATCTCCTCTGCAGTGTGATTTTAAGGATACAAGAGCCGTACCAGATCTCTTAGAGAGCAGACGTAAATGTAAGTGAAGTTAATGTCATTGGGGTACCTTCACCCAAACAAGGCAATTCACAGTTCAGATTTAAATGAAAATTATCCAACTAAAGCTGGAATCAAAGAAATCTTGATGAGTAGTTGCCAAAGCTTGTTTCTCTTCCATTTTCACCTGCTGGTGGAAATCAGAAACGAACATGATTTTATTTCAGGCTGATGGGTAGAGAGGGCAATGAATATAAATCTCATAGTTTCTTCTTAATGAAGAAAAAGGCACCGCAGCGTAGCCTGCATCAAGTGCCTCTGACATCCCCAGAAAAAAAACTCTATTCAGCTCAAAGGAAGCAACACCAGGCTCATTGCTAATCAATTCCTTTTACAGAAACGTAAGCAGGCTTTAAACACACCATGGACCCTTGGTGTTCTCATAGGAATGAAAATATGGCAGAAGTAAAAGTATGTATCTGCTATCATGCCCTTCCTTCATGCACGCTGATACAAATCAAGAAAGTCAACAGAGCTACTCAATCTAAATGAGATGAGAAAGAAACAGTCTGTCAGAATACAAAAACAAAAACCAGAGAGTACTCTTTACAAACTGAAAAAAATCTTAAAGATTTCAAGTTAGTTGGTTTGTTTTAATCCAGGTGCTTAAGACACTCCTTAAGCCACGCTCAAATCAAAAAAGTGTCTTTGTTTCATCCTAAAGGTTGCAGAGAATGTAATACAGCTCCTCTTGAGAGACAACAAAAATAGAACACATACTCATATAGTCTGCATGGACCAGAACCACTAACAAAGGTGACACTTTAAACCGTGTGTGATTATCTCTCTACTTACTAAACTCCTGTGTTCAGCTGACGGAACATCATGCATTAGCAAGAGGCCTTTTTGCTGTGATGTTTGTAACATGGTGCTCATTCGTATTACCAACAAATCTGCGAAACCCAAGCTTTACTACTCCAGCTGCTTTTTGCATGCACAGCATGAGCAGTCATTGACACAAGAAAGCATTGAGCTGGCACCAGGCACACAACCGTGTAGCCAGCGCTGACATACACAGAGTTTAAATAGTGCCATACCATTCCCAACACTGTACCGCCAGTATCAAAGGCATGGACATAACTGAAATGCCATAGTCTATGTCTCTAAAGCTTCTGAATACCTCTATATAAAATTACAGTTATGTTGACAAGCCACCTGTTAGGCTGAAGAAAAACTGTGTAACATTGTGCCCTTGTGAGGCCACTTTTTACTGCATGTCCTCAGGACATTTTTCCTTTTCCCCAGCACACTGGCCCCGGTGTGTGAAGCACCGTGGGGCTGTGTCTTCAGGGCAGGGCAGAGTCAGGCAATGCCTCCTGGAACCCTGCAATGGCCCTGGCTCCGGAGGTGCCTTGCCTTGCTCAGCCAGGGCACGCTGCCTGCGAACACACAGGTCCCATCCTCTTCCCTTCAAGCAGCTCCGCACGCTCACCCACGAGCACCAAATCTCACATTTCTTGCAACGGGACAAAACGACAGGGGCAGAAAGAGTAGAGGCTCCTTACTGTAATGGGAGCTCTATGGGAAAAGAAGCTTCCAAAAAAATTCACAGGTCATATATCACATTACAGAGTTGGGGGGCAGGGAAGGGAGGTGGCTAAGACAAAACTATTTCATGATCCACCTCTATGACTAAGGATTTTTCATTTTTGATTTTAAAGATTCTCATCTGTCCAGGACTCTCTCACGTATAGGCAGGGCACATATCTGTTGAAAATATCAGTTTTTAATATTCTCTTCTTGCTTTTCAGTATGCTCAAATACTGTAGCATTGCTCTCCTCATGGAAGACTGGGATTGTGAAAACTGATCTGGGAGGCAGTATCAGATGAGAACTACAACACAGAACAGGAGACAATTTCAAGGAACTTCCTTGATTTATTTTTTTTTAATTCATTGGCTTTTTAAAGTTTTAATTGCAATGTTATATACCATAAAAAAATCCATATGTTGATAATGGTTGCTGTCTGATCTTTAGGTACATAGATTAGGCTGTCATCTTCCTGTTTCCTTTTTAAAAAGGTAATCTAAAGTTTCTGACACAGCCATCTTGGCCACCTTATTAAGCATTCTAGCTCCCCTTACTTGCAGTTTAAGAAGAGAATATAAGAATTATAGACTTTATCATTTTGCCCACAAATAAACTACGGTGTCAGTTTGGGGAAACCCTTTTTTAAGTGCCGCAGGGCAATTTAATTCTACAGGACCCCTGATTTTTGCTCCTGTACAAAGACTGCCAGCTTAAGCTAACAATTGTAGTCGTCGCTTTTTTACAGTGTGGACACCTGTTCGCTACAAACTGAAGTAAGACAGGCTACTCATTTCACATAAACCACCAGCTGTTAGATGGTACCGGGATTCAGTGACTACTGACCTGGGATAGATTTGAACCAGTGACCCAGGAGTGGAAGACTGTATATCCAATTACGAACCCACACTTAAAAACTTAACTTGCACTTTTTAATTGCATTCTCATCTCAAAGATCTCCATTTTCACAAATGACCCTCATTTCAATAAAACGCAGGCATATCTAGTAACTTTGGGTTTTTAAATCATGGATTTAATTGCACACACTCTTGATCACATTATACTGTAAAAGGCTATTGGTAAATAGCTGTTATCTTGACTTCCTAGGTGTCTCTCACCGTACATGTAATAAGAATGTACAAGTCTTAAAAAGCTTGTGCCTAAAACAGAATGGGGTTTAGGATTTCTTTGCAGCATATGAGTTACAGTAGAGAAGAAAGTATTTAAGCCCAGTTGAGGTATGTTCAGCAGTTCCAAGCCAGTTGGAGGACATGGGATCTGATAATAAGTATTAGCAGATGGTTACCATTAAATATGAAGAACCAAAAAAGACTACTACTCTTAAGAGCTAGGAACAAGTTGACCTGGAGGAGCTGAGAAACAGCTTGAGAGACATAACAAGAGACTGCAGAGATGGTAACATTTAACAAGTCCTGGAGTGGCGGTACTGTTCCCACTACTTCTGCAGTAAAAGAAATACGGCAGCTGCACCATGTAGGATGCCTCTGTTTACTGGAGAAAGAGGGAGAAGAGGAAAACCAGAAGAGAACAAGGGGAAATACAAGCAGCTTTGTACTAGTGGCGAAGAACTAAACATCATTGATTTATTTCTTTATTTATGACTTAAGTGGCATGGAGACACAGCACGGATCACTGTACTCCCGCTTGGTAGATTTTAAGCTAGCTTGGCCATCTTTTGTGCAGCCTAGATATAACCTAAGCCTCATGCAAAATGTTCCAGTTGCACTTTAACTTACGTAGTTCCACTGCCAGAACAAAGGTAAAGATGGGAGACTTTGTCTGATTTTGAGTCCATAAGACTGTAGAAGTGAAAACACTTTTGTAAACACAGAACCTGTTCAAGAGTAAGAAAACTACTGACAATCTTAGACTGTAGAATTACAGGTTTACTCAACTTGAGGTCTTTGCAAGTAAAATATTTCTGAATAGATGCAAATGTTACAAGTGGGAAACTTTTGAACAGACAGGGTATTAAAGTACTACAGAAGCTGACCAACTTACAGTGAATGCGGTCAAGTAGGTCTGAGAGTATCTACAAGAAAACCAACAGGAGAAGCTATAAGCAGCAGACTGTTAGGAGGGAAAGCTATAAAACGAAAGATCATAAAATAAAGCCCAAAGAAAAAAAAAAAAACAAACACAAAACAAAACCACAGACCGTCTGCATGCAGAGATCAACTCATGCACCCCAGTGTTTGAGGAGTAAGCCAAATTCACTTGTTATAAAAATTTCTTTTATACATTACATATATACACAATGTATTATGCACAGAAGTCATTAAATTTGGGTATTTTGGGGGTGGAAAAGTACTACCAGAACTACTTCATGACTTCTTATGGAAAACATCAAAATAGCAGCAACCCAGATCTAAGTAGATTTGGAATTTTGACTGAGATACACATCTGCAAAGGGAAGTTATAGGACTGCTCAGAGGGAAAGTTTTCAGTAAGCCATTAACCACAAAGCAACAAATTAGTCTGAAAAAAAATGAAAGCACATCCCCCTTGATTCTTTAAACATCCTTTATACTTACAGCATCTTGTGAATGCTAATGACGTCCCTAAATCACAAGGTTTATATACTTGGATCGAAAAAAATCCCCAGCATTGATGTGTATTCTGTCCCATTTGAATGTATCCATTTGAATAAATCCAAACCCTGCTCTGTTTCTTGAGTCAGATTATTGCCTCTTTAGGATAATCCCCAACCTTTCCAGAATTTATTTTTTCTGTAGTGGGAGAAACTTGTATTCATTGTGCAAAATCATTAGCTTTTCCATAAAGCATGGATTAAAAATTGCTAGATATTGGATAGGAGCCTGGGTCTAACCTATCTGCATAAAACTTGCATCACGACTATGCACAAATCACTGCCTCACACTCATTACACTGTCCTTCTGACTTGTGCTGGCTTCACTGGAGTAAAAATAGTACTAATTTTTTCTTGTCAGAGCCACAAACAGATGTGAAGTGAAAGCCCGTTGGGCCAGCTAGTAAACTCCCTGAATTATATGAGTATCTTTAAGTGGCCATGGCAGAAAGAAGAGGTAGATTATAATTCAAAAGCAAGCTTGCAAAGTTATTAAAATACACTGACTCAAAAGCACATAAACATATATAGACATGCACATGTACATATGCATACATATATCATGGCAGATCTATTTCTATGCTTCAGAGCACCCAATATCACACATTGTCTGCAGCCTATTTTCCTGCATAATGTATTTCTGCCTTGCAGAGGCTGGCAACATAGACTACAGAAGAAAAGAGTTTATAAATTTCTCAATGTAATGAAAGAAAGCTTAATCCACACGGCTCCGTTCTGATAGGAAAATTCACATTTGAAATGACAGCTTGCATCATGTTGAGGCAATTTACAGGTGACAAGATACTGTATTAGCTCCCCAACGAGTATAATATGTTAAACCACAATTCAGTCTTAACTATCAGCCAACTGCTGTAAAGGCAATAAAAGGACAAGTAAAAATGAAACTGCAGGCAGTGGTGGGGTTGCAGGATCGGTATCAGCAAGCAGCACATGGCGCACCAGCACAGAGAGCATGCAGCCAGCTCTCTCGTCAGGTCCTAAGCGAGCCACATCTAGGACTGACAATGTGACGGGGAGGCTAGCAATCTTTGGCAGAATTTGTGCTGTCCACCCACACATTTACAGCGCTTCTACTTACACATTAAACAATGCCCTCCTCCTCTACGCAGCCACCACAGCACACTTTGCACGAGGCAGTAAGATACAGTTTTACAACACATTTCTAACACTGCTGTTTCAAGCTCCCACATGACTTTGCTCAGGACTTGATCCCACAAACTATGACTATTTGTTGGAAAGGTACATTCCTAGAACATGATAATAGGCACACATGTGATACAGGGAATTAGAGATCATCTAATCAGCCTTGGGAAGATGACTCAAAATCTTGAGCTTCTTTTTCCTCCCACCATATGTTTCTATCAGTCAGGAGCTTAAACAAAACCAACGTGAAGTTATGCATCTCAAATACAAGATCATAAACAAATGGGGTTTAGATTTTTTCTTTAATATTGTGCTTATAATACATTTACTCTTTGCATATTCATTGATACCGTATGATTAATATCCTCTTTTAAGGTCTATTACTGAAATCAAACATTGCTGTAAAGATATTAAGTTGTATACACCACATTAGATTATATAGATAGTATGCATGTACGTGTAAACACAAGTATTGTTAATGCCATGATTCAATGATTATACTTAAATCTTCAAGGGGTCAGAGTCTCAAAACAAAGTAAAAACCAAAACTATATGCAATCTGAATTGTCACAGGTATTTTCTCTCTGTACCACGTTTACACCAAAGACGAAGCAACTGCCAAACAACATGTCATTTAGAAAAAAGTCTAGGTTCATTCAGGTGAGAGTGAAACTCATTTGGCTTACATTGTTGTTTCAGCTTTTAACCGCAGGCCCAGCCACCACCTGTACGTTTCTTTAAGTCTGAAGCTTGTCCACCCGTACAAGCTTGCCATGGTTCCTACAATTAGGAGAAGAGCGGCCATTTGTTAACCCAATGTCAACGTACACACTGGGCCAGTAGTCAAGCAAGAGGAGACATGTGACCTTTCCATTGACCTGAATGACTAGGTGATGACCTCTGTGGTCCAGCCTGTAAAGGAAAGGGAGCACTTTAAAACAGTCATTATGATTAATGGTTTTCCCAGGCCAGGCCAGATGAGTAATTGCTCAAAAAAAAAAAAAAACAAAAACCAAACCCCTCAGGCCCCAAATAGCTTTATTACCTGCAGATATCAGATATCTTCTCAACTTCTGATCCTTTTTGCTGTAACTGGGAATTACACGGAACCTCTTTTGATTTGTACTGTAGAAATTCAAATTAAGCTTCTCGGAATAAAAGCGTACATAATTGAAATATATTCCACCTGCAAAGCAAAGACGTCTTTCATAATTCCCCATTACACTGAACTTTGGGTACCAGCTAGAGAGCTTTGCTTGTAGTATCTTAGTATAACTTGTAAAAAGTTGATTTTCAAGGAAGATGTTTCAGAAGAAGAGATAATTAACCAGTCGAAACCGTTAGAAAATTAAGCATGCTTTTTCAAGTTCTTCCTGAGTGAGACAATTGTCTCTTATTGTTTTGAGTGCATTAGCAATCTGTTCTGTCAGCCCAAAAACATCTGCCATGCCAAAAACTGAACAATTCAGCATTATGAATTACCAACTTCTAGTCTAACACAACACAGGTGAAGTTATATATATTGTTGCTCACAATTTCACAGCACAAGAGAGCTGTCAGTAAAATCTTGACAGGGCGTTGCTAATGTTTACCATTAAGTGCAATGTTGCTGGCAAGACCCCCTATTTGCTTTCATAACCTCTCTAATCTGCAAAGGCACGGCAAACTTAAGAGATAAAGCCCTGAATACCCTGGTAAGTGCTGACCTTTCCTAGCCACCAAAAGTCAGCATAAAATCAAGGATAACTCTGCAATTGACTGTAGAATTCATGTCATGTGTGTTGGCAAAGAGGAGGACACTCAGTTCCGATATCTGACTTCAGAATCAGCCCTGATAAATTTTTGTTCACAATTACTTCTTAAGCATCTTTCTCAGTATTGAGGGCAAGCAGAGCGCCTGTTAGCCTTAAGGAACCTCTAGGTCGCAGGATGACTGAACACTAAAAGGTTTCATGGCCCAGGACAAGGTCAGGGTCTCTGCCATTTATAGAACACTATAACAGTTATCAGAAAGCATATCCTATAACAAGAGTCTCAAAGCCAACCCAATGACCATATGCAAATAGCTCCAAAAGACCTTTCCATTGTCAGCAAGTCATCAGAAGGAATATATCCCTCGAGAGCCAAAAAAAAAAAAAAAAAAAAAGGGCAAAATCTGTCAGAATTCCAGAAGTACTGGGCAGAAAGTCTCTGGAACTGCTGGAGAAATTACTATGACTGGGCACCTGCTATTCACTTACCTAACACAACTATTTTTATTTTATTTTACTTCATTTTTTTTTTTTACAGAGAGGCCACCAGTAATACCCTTCTGCCTATATCCATGGAGACAACAGTTCTGAGTTTGCAATTCCACAACTTAACAATTATTTTTAAAAAGGTTACCTGGAGACTTTAATGGAGAATCCATACACTGCAAAAGTGAGAGCACAGAATCGTGAAATACTGCATTCAGTCCAAGAGTTCAGTATTTCATTTCCTATGAGGTCAGTGATTAAGTTCTCACAGAAGAATGTTAAGCAGTCTACAAAAGCAAAGGTTAACTGACCACTCAGACCCAGCTGGGACAAAGGTTGACAATGATATATATTATATAAAGCACTTATCTGTTTTCTTTCTTTAGTTTTATTTAATCTTGAGTGGTACTTACAGGTAATATAAGGAGACATATCTTACAGTCTTCTAATTAAAAGCAGTAAATAACAAAAAAAGAAATCCTTGCATGTACTTCCTTGCTTTGGAAAGGCAAATGGCATTTAGAAATCCGAACCCTTGAAATGTTAATGCAATTGTAGAGTCTCTGTGCATAATCACTAAAACTGAACATGAAAATATTAAAGTGCAAATGTTTACCTGCTCTTATATGCAGGTAAAGATAGCCTTTTCTTTCTTTTAGAAAGATTTATTCACTACATGATTTTTTTCTAAAAGTCAGCTTTTTATATCTCTGGACTATCTTCATGAAATCTTTGTTTAAAAGGTTCCCTTTCAAGATTGCTGCCCTTATCATCCGCTCCCTCTTCTCTGACTTGTCAACCTTTATAAAAGTTTAAACTCCTGACATTTTCTGCTTCTTTTCTGCATCTGTAGTTCCAAACCTGTCTATATGAATTGGCTCATACACTAGATTAAAACTGCTCTATAAAAACCAGCTTCAGAATGAAAAAGAATGTCAGAAATTGTTTCAGCTGCTCTGACTCATGACTCAGTACTATTCTTTCAATTACCCGGTTTCTTATTTTTGGTGGATTGAGTTCCTGCTCCCTGTTCGAAAGTGCTGAAAGCTTCTAAACCTCTCTCCTCCACAAAAGGCCACAGGAGGAGGACTGGGAAGTATTAGAAAATGCATCTTACTCTGCTTCCCCTAGCACCATAACCTAGTCTCCATTTTTCTTAAAACATGGTTTATTCCTCTCTCCCCTCTAACTTTTCCAGGTGAAGCATCTATCGTTCATTTTGAGAACTGGCTCAGTTATAGAAATGCGGCAGCAGGTAAATTTAACTATTACTATGAAGGATGAATGCTGGCAGAACATGGCTATAGATCTGTTCTTCCCTGCACATCCTTCCATCCAATCCCCCATCAAGTTTTAGATACAAAGCGTTCAAAGAACTGCTGACATGCAGATAGAAGAGCTTGCAACTATCTAAGCTGGCATCTGGCCGAAAGCACCCTCCCACCCTCTTTCACTTTTCCAGTAAAAGACATAACACTTCAAATGGAACTTCTCTAAGTTCTTAGATACTTCTATCCTCTCAAGAGTTTTCTCAGTCACGTCCATCCAAATTGTTACAGTTCCATAAGTTCATATAAACCTTAAGAGAGAGACATTTGTTTAGAATCATAGAATCATTTAGTTTGGAAAAGACCTTTAAGATCATCAAGTCCAACCGTTAACCTAACACTGCCATCCCACCACTAAACCATGTTCCTAAGCACCTCGTCTACCTGTCTTTTGAATACCTCCAGGGATGGGGACTCGACTAGTATTTAACCACACTGGTGGCCATCACCATCATTCTCTGTATCCCCTCCAATGACTGAGATCTCATTTTTAATTTTGTGTGTAATTGTTTCAGACTCACTTCCATCAGACAGCTCAAATAATGCTGAACGTGTTAGGCCCACAGTGTTCCCGTGATCTGGAGCCAACACAATATCCAGTTCTATGTTCACACAGTTATTTGACATGTTCCTTTTGTTTAAAAAAGGGTATTACCTTATATTTTCTTGCTAAGTAAATTCCAGAAAAAATGAGATCATTTTTATTATTATAGCAGTCAGTATCCTATGTACTGCTTTCACAAACATAAATGAGCAATCCAAAGCTCTGATCAGAAAATAAGCCTCTTCAAAGTAAAAATAAAGCCTAAGTAATATAAAGCTTTATTGCAGACTAGGCTCAGCCATACTTCTTGAAAGGTTTCAATCTATCTATTAGCGATTTGTTTTAAATGTCTGCTGGGTATAAGACCCATTCATATTGCTAAGGGATTTGTTTGAGAAAATAGGTTTGTACCATTTTAATAGCCTTCAGTAGACAGATATTGTTGATGGCATTCCACATGAAACTTTACTCGCTGGATGAGAGAGATGTGCAGCAATTGATCATGAGTTTTATCAATCTATTCAAATTCAACACATGTTTACCAACAGACAGAAGTCACAGCTGCTGCGCACACAGAATCCAACCATGGAATAAGATCTTAAAAGCTTCAAACAGCCATAAACATTGCTATTGTTTTAGTCCTGATTTTTACATTTTCACTAGAAATACTGGACATAAACTACATGTCTCGTAGCACTTTGGAAAGTCAATGTATTATTAAAGAGCTGAAGTCAGATTTAGGTTATTTTACTACTTCCATTAGGTATATTTTGTCTATGAAAAGAACAAGCGAGTAGTATAGAGGAAAAGGACTTTTTCTTCCTTCCTGTCTCCTATTCCTCCCTCTCCAAAGCCCTGGAGAAAGAGCATGTTCCTTAATTGGTTTCAGCCTGCTATATCCATCTTTTCAAATCATGGTGCACTAACCAGGAGTTAAATTCTAACTTAGGTGCAACAGTGATGAAATACAAGATCTGACAGCACTAGATTATTTAGTCTCTTTTAATCCTGTCCTGACTTGGGGCAGGGGGAGGAGACTTCTGCAAAATACAACAAAAGATGTCCCTTTGTTAAAAAAGCAAAGTCTACCAGAAAGAACATGACAGGGTTGAAGTTTATATTGTGAGCTCTCTAGGACAACTGCCACCTTCTTGTGCCATGTTCACACCATGCCCGCCAGAGTGCAGCTAGCCTATGACAATGAGAGTTTCTAAGCACTTCTACAGTACAAAAAAAATTATTAGGACTATTACTGATAATCCACAACCATCTGCATGATGACTTTTTAACACTTCAAGAGAGCTTGTGTGTCTGAATGCTCAATGAATATCTAATGCATATCCCTGAACGCAGTGCCTCCTCAGCTGGGATGTAACAGTTATTAAATTTGACCATAATTCTTCATTAAAACATAATGCAGAAACATGTATGTATGCACAAACTGATGCAGAAGGGAGGGGGAAAAAAGAATCAAAGAGAGTGAAATTGTTTCTTGGGAATGATTGTTGGCATAATTTTAAAATAGACTTTATTTATATGAAGTTCCAAGCTGTGCTGAAGGGTTTCAGTAGCATATTTTATTCCCTGTTGGTAACAAATGTGTTTCACTTGGCACCACTGCTATATCAATTGTCACAGCCTCCATCCATCCATCACTAGCTAATTTTTAAAACCTGAAAAGATTTTCTTTTAAATACAGCTGTAACTCATTAGCTTTTTTTTGCCGATCTAGTTGCAATGCACTTCTTCAGTTCCTTCCCTTCCCCCCCCAAACCTTTATCACTGAATGATAGCACCACTTTCATGCCTTGGTTTTGACTCTAATATTGGTAAAATTAGAGTGTCAGAAGTATGGTCAACGTAACTCTGTTACCCTTTCTGTTTCTGGCTCTCAATTAAATTATTCAGTTCTATTTTACCAATATGTTTGTCCTCTTGAATTTATTTGGGTTGTGTTTACTACAGCAGGAACAGAAGTAGCTATCTAAACAGAACAGAAATTACAAGGGAAAGGGGAGGGGAAATTGGTACAGTCATCTTTCCCATTCAGTAATCCCTTCTCGAAGTACATCTGGTAACAGACTGCACAGATTTATTGTTAGCTTACTGCTTGGCCCTTGGAGCTACCAAACCTATGCTGACCAAGGAGCACATACCATGCACCATCTACTAGGAAGCCCATCTAGGCAGAGACAAACATCAAAGACCCAATTTACTGAACCTGTTCTAGCTCTGTGGGAAAAACCTTTAGGTCTAAATGAATCCTGAAAACAGGGGGCATAAAGCCCCAGCCACACACAGACGCTCCCCTAGTAGAACACTGTCCTCGGCTACATCCACATTTCACAGACCAAGCCCACAGTAACTGCTTCTGCAGGGTTACAAAAAGAGCAGTGTTTTCTCTGCCTGACATATCTGCCAACACAGCAGAAGAGGGGGATGGTTACAAACCGTAGCTTCTTGAGTTGTGGACCACTGCTCACAGCCCATAAACTATTCGGAATTTGAATCTGTACAGGAAGACCGAGACTCATGAGACCCGAGGAATCTTTAGGCCAGAGAAGTCTGTCTAGATTTCTTTGCTCTTTTCTTAAATTAATTTAGAAATTACACCCAGACACAAGAAATAGGCTCACTACCATGTTTGCAGTCTTTACAGAACATCCATGACATATATACAATGACATGATATCATATAAAGGCTTAATGGACACTCACCTAGAGCTACAAACATGATTCACCCACTGTGAATTAAACCACAAAAAGTTATATACAATTAAATAATCTCTGAAACTCGTGTTAATAAAACTTTTTATATCTCTACCACCATGTAATTCTCTTTTTCCACAGAGATATACAACTGTACAGATGTAGGCACAGGACGTGCAGGGCTATAGGGTGTTGTGGCTCAGGAAGGCTGGCTGAGATCATGCTATGTTGTAACCTTTTAGTTTATTGACACAAAGAAACAGGAATGAGTAGTAAGTAAGTTCACCACCTTGCCTGGAGATGTTCCTACCCAGCAGGTTCCTGGTCTATAAAGGTTGTTTACCCTACTGGAGGAGATGAGGACAAAAATAAACATTTCCTGTATCTTCCAAAAGCAGACCAGCTAAATGTTGCCTCTTGCTCCATATCTACAGAAAACCAAAAATGAAGTCCATAAATCAGAGCTTTTTCAGAAACATGCTGCCACCTGAGCAATCATATGGCATCGAAGACATGTCTACAAAGCGCAGCTTAAAAAGAAGCTGAGTGATCCTCGAAGTGACATTAATATTTCTTAAAGTTTTGTGTGGAGCATCTGGAGTGTTAGAAAGAGTCATGAGAAGATACCACCAAATAAACAAGCAGAATAAAATGGTGAGTGCCTGCAAGCCAATTTTTTCACTCTTGTCAATTCATGCATGGGGGGCTATAAGACCACATAACTTGCTTAAGGTGAAACACTTCTCTTGAGTTATGAATCCTTCTGTTATTTGTAAAACAGTAAAGCTAAGAGTAATACAGTGCCAAAGCCATTTACTTTATAATATATCTACAATAACAAAAGCTCTCCACTCTGATACAAAACACTTCCTTCCCCCTCTACGACTTATCCACAAAATGGGTGTACACTCATAATACCAAAAAAAGTACTGAAGACAAACAGCTGTATTCCCTACTGCGCATTTCCTTCCAGTTTGCAGAAGATAATTTCTAAGTGAATTACACAGAATCAAGCACAGGTGCCCAGGGGGTTGGCAGTGGGAGGCTGCAGGGGTGGCCTCTGTGAGAAGAGGCCAGGGGCTGCCCTATGCCAGACACAGCTGGGTCGAGCTAACACCAACAGACCCACCACAGGGCACAGCTGAGCCCCCCAGCCAAGCTGGTGGCACCTCTGAGAAAGGGCAGAAAATACCATACAGGCAGATGAGGATTTCCAAAAAAAGAAAGAAAGAAAAAAAGATTGAAAACCAGCAGGGGCAACAGCAAGGCCAAAGTAAAAGGAGGGGGAGGTGCTAGGTGCTCCAGGCATCTAAGAAGAGACCCACGCTGCAACCCATGGAGGACCCTTTCCTGAAGGAATGGTGGTGCATGGAGAGGACCTGTGCTGGAGCAGGGGAAAAGCGTGAGAGAAGGAGCAGGAGAGAACTTCTACGTACTGACTGTACCCCCTCCCAAATCCCACCTGAGCCACCTGAGGCAGATAGAGGAGCATGAGTAAAGGAATGAAATTGAATCAAGGGACAGAAGGGGAAGGTTAACCTTTATTTGTTTCTTACTACCCAAATCAATTTTAATTGGCAGGCAGTTAATTGTCCTTGAGTCAAGTCCTGTTTTGCCCAACAACAGTCTGCTTATAAGCAATCTCCCTGCCTTTATCTTGACCCACAAGTTTTTCCTGTTTTTTTCCCTATTTCCCCTGTCCTACTGAGGAGCGAGGGAAAGGGTGGCTAGGTGGGCATTCTGCTAGCTAAGGCTAACCCACCATAATTAGTAATACCACTTCTAGGATTTTCCTTGAGATTATTCAATAACTTGATGCATTTGACAGAATATTAATTGTTCATCCTACATTTTCATTTTAGTATATACTCTGTTGGATATGGACATTTGTCCATTTGTCCATATGGATAATGGACATTTGTCCATTAAGCAGCTGTTAGTCTTCTCTACATCATATATTTGCCAACTCATACTAAATCACCATGTCAAACAATCATATTTACATGTTCCTTTTACTTCAGAGTAAAACTTTCTCTCAACATCTCAACTGTTCTTCCTGCACTTCCCATTTAGCAGCTAGCACCAGAAGTTGCCCTGTGTACATCTGTAACATGTTTAGTGAACAGGCATTTTGCCTTCCTAGTAATTGCCTGGTACTGCAAGAGCCACTCTGCAAGAGGGTGTTTGGGAGGACAGGTGGGGGGGGGGCTCATTTTAATTGTTTCCACTCTTGATGGACCATACGATATCAGGACTTCATAACACGCTTGCTTCTCATTATCACTAGCTATTTTTAGTCTCTTCTGCATGCCTCTTCCAAAAGTATCTCTTCTTCCAGACTTCCTGCCTCACTTCTCTGAACAGCCTGAAACTCCTGTGTTTTAGGATTCTCCTCTTTCATTTTAATTATATCTTTATTTTAGGATTCTCTCAATTGCCCCAGGTCAAGATGGATGGGTTCATATTCCCTCAGATTGCTCTCTGATTCTTTCAGGTATATTCCTATTCAGGAGCAGAAACTTAGTGCTAGAACACAGAATCATCACTTAAATTAACTTACCATTACTTAGCGTTAGTTTATCTTGTTCATATTAATGTGTTAAAGATAAACTGCATATACAGACACACGTTTATCTAAATCTATGAACACTAAACATGTAAGGCTAAGCAATAGTTTAACTCTACATACTGAATAGTGAAAGATACAAATTTGATTACCTCATTTAATACCCACTTAATTTGGTTTATTCTGCAGTAAAAACAAATGTGTTCATATTTTAAAGTCAAGACCAAGCAAACTATGTTTCATAGGACTGAGACAACAGTTCATAATTTTCCAGAGAAAGAAAGCAGGGAGGAGGAAATTAAACAAGCATTCTTGCATATATTTCCTGATGTTATTTTCATTATGGAGAAGTAAAATTACATTTACTCCCTTGACAGCAAAGGTCAAACAAGTTGATAAAATGTAGTTAATACACTGAGAATGATTGATGCTTAAATGAAAAAGTCATGTTATTTCATGTAGCAAAAAAGTGTTCTCTCTTCTTTATTCTCTTCGTATCTCTAATATATTTATGCTTAATGTAACAAAAGGGTCTACAACCACACTAAGGGTCAGAGGAGCTTTCTGAATTATGTATTCACATATCCAATAAAGATTTAGCCATCCATGATGTTTTCATAATGATAACATACCTCCTTTGCTAAGTACTTGTAGTTCAACCACAATATTGATTTTTAACCTAATCCTTATCCTGTATGAGTACTCACAAACCTACTTTATAAATTTCATGTTTCTCTCAAAGAAGCAGCGCTAGATATTACCAGTAACCATATGCACAATAAGACAAACACACCCATTGAACTCATAACATCTTACAGGATTTAATTTAAAAGCCCTTGGAATCAGTCCTGAACATGGCTTTTTAGCCTTTGGAAACAAAATAAAAAAAAATGTCACTCATCATTATATTTAAGCGCATGCTATCAAGCCTCTTCAAAAAAAGTCTTCAAGAGCACCCAATTCATGTAGTGTTCAGTAGAGTCATGCTCTTCTGCTGTGGAAGTATTTTACAGAGTTGCAGAAGAGCTATCGGTGTTTACTGCACATGAAGTTACTGAGATGTTCTAGAAAACCATTTAAAAATTCTCCCCTGAAACACACCGAGAACACTTCTCACTCCACTAGCTGAACAGTTGTTCACTGCCTTGACCTAGTGATTCTCCTCCTAGACCTTAGAAGTAGGATAAAAAGTGGGATGATAAAAATCCCAAGGCCATATGAGATTTTTTCCGAAGTTATTTGCTTGTTCATCTGACAGCATTAATTTAATTTCATGGCAATGGAGCTGTAATAGGTGATCAGTTGCCCAGGGGTTCTGTATAAAAATCCCTATGAGACAGACAGACCACATAAGTCAGATATTTAACAGTGCCATGTAACAAATCTACGGCTTTAAATACATGCACCATGGTATTAAGCTGGACTGACTGAACCAATATTGATGCCTTCCTATTTATGAGCATTGTCTTTCAGGATAGCGAGAGTTTACTACTTTCAAATCCAGTTATGATCAGCAACACCACATTTTCTGGTGCGGATACCTGATAGGATATTTCTGTTGATTTTTTGCTTTGACTTTTTCTCTTCCTATTAAAATCCCACTTTGGTTTGGCAGCTCAGATTTGAGGTTACCTCAGACTGCCAAATCACCATTATGGAATTTTATTCTTTTTTTCAGCTCGGGAAGACTGCCATTTGAAATACTCTCTAGCGACCACTCGCAATGTCTGAGAAGTGATGACTATTCTCTGTACAGCAAAAGAAACATCTAACTAACATGAGGTATTACTGATCAGCAAAATAATCTGAATACTAACTTCTTTTTTTTGAATAGTAATATTTATACAGTTGCTCACTGGCCCAAGAAACTTGTCAAAGCCTAGGATATTGCTGGGCTATACCAAATGTAAAGACAAGTAAGTGACTACCAAGTTGGCTGTTTCTTTGGTTCCGTTCTGTTTATTTACAGTATTATAACCAATGAAACGTGAACAACAGAAGCGAGTTTCATGGATGAGAAATTCAAGCAGAGTTTCCATCCTTTGCAAATTGCAAATCCAACCCATTTCATGGATACACAGCCAAGCCACTGCCTTACTTTAGTCCTTTCATTTAGCCTTCCTTGGGCTTTCTATCGCCTTTGAAACAGTGACCTGGCTCATGGTTTAGCCTATTTAGACCACCCCTAAAAAAGTTCTTGGCTTATTTGACATAGCTTCCACACTCTCCTGTGATCCTGATCAGTGTCCTGAAAAATATTTCTGTAGCCTCTGATACTGTTGTAGAAAAAAGCATTTAATTGCTCCCCATGTAACTCGAAAGAAAGCGTAAGCAAAGTCTAGACGATAGACCAAAGATTCATTTGTGGGCAGCTGCCACAACTCTGCAACAGAGAAATTTTATTTGCTGAAGGAAAACAAAGATTAAATTTCATGCTTGAATTTGCTGATAAAACATCAAGCTCTGTCAGAGTCAGCCATCAAACTTACATTAATTCTCAGAGCTATTTGCAGGTGTAGCTTTACCAAATGAAATCTGAAGCAGAAAAAAAAGGATGGGGTATTAAAAAAAGTTCTGGTTTTCTCCACCATTTCCTTCCAAGCAGACCAAAATACCACGCAAAAGCATAATTCTATCCTATAGCATTACACATCTTACACATAGACCATTCCCTTGTCATCCTTCATTTAATTGAAAATCCTGGAAGTCCTAGGGACAGTAATCTCTGGGATAAAATCCTGATTTCCCCCCCTACCTATAAATCATTGTCAAAAACCTCATGACTTCAAGACTACCAAAATTTCATCCTATATATCAAACGTATCAATATCCCTATGCCTCATGAAAGCCAGCACCAAAGCAAAGGAGCCTTGCTGTTTGTCTCCTAGTTGCGATGTCTCTAATTTTCATGCAAACGGAAGTTAGACTTGGCTACTGAGCTCTTGTTTCCTTGCCAAAAACAAACAAGAAAACGCTTGCTTTAGATAGAAATTATGAGAATAAAAGGGATTTCTTTCAAATTTAAAGCAATAAAAACACTAAACAGTCTCCTCCTAGAAAAGGTTGAATATTCTCTTCAATTCCAGAAAACGATTTTAAGGAGAAATTAGGCCTGTGGAGCACAGTTGCGCTTATGACTTTTCTCCACTGTAGCTCTGCATTCAGTTAATCAGCAACAGGTGCCTACATCGTTAAAGTTTGGACTCTTATTCTTCAGCAATACAAGGCAGCAAGTTCTCCTTTTTATCTCTTCATATTCAAATGAGTACCAAAACATTCTTCTAACCATGTCCTCCCTCTTCAGCCTAACCCGTCAATGTGCAGCCACATTCCTTCAAGGCTGATGGAGTGTGTACAATCTGCTTATCAATACTGTCCACACGCCCCTCAGTTGAGACTTGTTTCAGACCAAGTTTCTCTTCTGAGTTAACAGGAGGTGACAAGCCTGGCAGTTCACAAATTATCCCTGCATGACTGATTCAGCTTGGCTGACCAGATCCATGCTAATGAGTATGTGCCAGCTCACAACAAAAACATTTTTGAATAATTTAAAACTTCAGAGATTGGTGTGCCAGATAATACAATTCATTGTTTAATTATGGTGCCAGCAGAATCTATATGCATCTACTACAAACACTGTTGACTGCGAAATTGTCATCAGACCTGACTTTATAAATAATGCAAAAGGAAAAAGAAGCAAGATTGCACAAAGCCAACTTAAACTTAGTCGGCGGTGCCCTTTATCTTTGAAAGAAAGCTAAGCACTCACAGAAATACATGAAGCCTCAAAATCAAGAGTATATGAAATGCATTTAAAAACATAATAGCTAGTGTCATCAGCCTTGCTGATGCAGATGAAAACAAAGTTTTATGTCCTGAAATTTTTCAAAGACAATACTTACCCTTTTTTTTTTTCCTTTTAGCTTGCTTGTGGAAGTGTCCCAACACCATCCACCCAGGAAGGCAGAAGTAAATCAAAGAGGTGCTTCAAAACAAGCAAATAAAAAAATACCTAGGACACTGGCTTTTGTGAGAGGTCACATCACACCACATTATGCCATTACTGCAAGCCCTTCAAACTAGTTAGGCTAGTCTAACTTGGAAAATCCTGCCATTAACTGCCTTCCTACACAGCAGTATTTATGACAACTCTATCCTTAACTGCAGGAGTTGGTCTGGTGATCCCAAATACTGTTGAAAATTCAGTCATGAAATTGCATTTGTTTCAGTTTTAAAAGGGTTTTTAACCCATGGGTGAGTTTGGGGTTTTTTTTGTTTTGTTTTAAAATATTTAATACACTGAACTTGTCACAATTTTTAATTAACGAAACCTTGCCAGACTTGAATAAAACCAACCTGATTCTTCAGAACAGTTGGCACCAACAGAAGAATTGCTAAATTCAAAAACAGCGTAAATACTCAGCAACTCTGAAGAGCAGGCCACTGTTCTTCAGCTGCTTTGGAGTTGATGCAAATCCTTGGTTCAACATTAAGCTGGGGATGCAAGCACACTCTGAGCATCTCAATACTACTTTTTGGAAGAGAACCAGTCTGACATATTTCCATGAATTACAGTAAGTCAGGCATAGCAAGCTTTGAAATTTTATGAGATACTTTAATAGGCATGGACAGGCAATTGTTAGAAGTTTTGTAATTACTCCAATCTTGCCACATGCCACAGAAGATTGGCACAGTGCTAGAATAGGTAGTGTAATAAAAGCCCAGTTGGAGGAGCAAGAATGGTTGTTGAATTAACATTCTATTAAAAGAAGAAAAACCACACACACTCCCCATAAGGGGTTGGGGGTTTTTTGGTTTTGTCTTCCACTATATGCTATACTTTGATGACTGGCTGTGTGTTCAGAGCTCCACAAATTACAAACTGGCCTTTGTTCCAGGAATCTTTCTGTCTTAATTTTGACAAGCCTTTGGACTTTTTTTTTTTTTTCCTAAATATGTTGCAGCATGATTGAATTATCGCTTCCTTTACAAATTCATTTAATTTACAAGAGAAAATTTTGTGATTGACAACCCAAGGACATGTTATGCTACCCTCATATGAGCACATTCTTGTCTTTTCATCATACCCTGTTAGCACTTCCTGTTGATTGCAAGTGCGCTATGCTATGACCACCAAAGGCGACAGTCTCCATCTGTACCCCCACAGCTTCATAGGCTGGGCAGCTGATTTTGGAATTCCTCCAAACTGGCAAAAAACACATCCTCCACCACGTCACAGACTGCTTTCCATGCAACCTGCCATGACTGGCCCCAGCTGCACCTGACACAACAACTGTTGGGACCGCTCCAGGCCATGCTACTGATTTCAAAGCCCTGTACGGTTAAACTATGCGTGCTGGTCTCATCCTGGTTATACCATGGTCATCCGAGACCTCCGATATGTTGTCACGATCCCAAACATTTGCTACATCTCCTTTGGACTTCAGAAGCTAAATCCTGATTCAAACTTCCATATAACACCTTCATACTAGAACTTTTTTTCCTCTTTTAATATCACACTCTGATAATCTATTATGTAAGACTTGAGCTGCAATATATTTAGGTGTCACATCTGCTGAAAACCTAAAAATAACTTAAAAAAATCCAAATCCTAAAGACTAGATATATTTCTCCTCCTCTTCCATGTCTTAGAATCTCCTTAGCTAAGGTGCAAGTATAGCTGGGTGTGTGTGTGTGTGCAGGGTGGTGGGTTTAGACAAAACGTTGGATTGTTGCTGTTACTGCTACATCAAGAACTCAGAACCTTATCTTGCATGTTAGGTGTCAGCCTCTGCTCCATCCACCATCTTTGGGTTGTCTACCAGCAGTTCTGAGCTAATACAAAAGCTGTACCCCTCCTTGCCCTTTCTATACTTAAATTAGGTTGACCATGCTCTATCATAAAAGCACATCCTTTTTATGAAAGAAAGGGAAAAGCAGGCTCTACTTTGTTTTCTGACGCAATTTGTGCGTCTGGCTATTTCAGAATGACAGTTCTATTGCAGAGATTAGGGAATGCATGAGCTATTTAAAAGCAAATTAAAAAGATGTCAGGCTTTCTGGCTAATTAGTGAGTGCTCATAAATTAAGAGTTTTAGGCTAAATACCGAGCCATTTTTTTGTTGTACTAAGGGACAACAGATGAATACTGCTGATAACAAGATGCCAGAAAGGCCACCACCACCAGCATTCTTACATGCCTGTGAAACTTGGGCAAGGAATTTGTGGGCCCTTCCCCCGAGGTCTGAGCTCTTGTTCCCCACCTTATCAGTGAGGCCAGGTTTTCCTATCTCTCCATTTGCTTCCTTGCATCATTCCCACTTCAGAGTTCACCTGCCCATCTCTAACAGATATGTGGGAGGCCCTATACAAGACCTCTATTTTCTCAGCTGCCAACCTTGCTGTGCCCTCACCATTATATCATCAGAGGAACAAGAAGAGGGAGAAATGAAGGGTTTGACCCTAACAAACTCTGTATCAACATCAGTGTACCGCGCTGAGTTTGCTGCCTGGATTTTGCTGAAATGATGATACCTTCATTAAAAATGATGCAGGGTAAAGACTGCATATGAAACAGTTGTTCCACACACTTTTTTCACTAAGTGAGGACACTGCTGAAACTGGTTCTTCAGGTGTTTATGGGTATAGGAAATTAGCTCCCTAAGACTAAAGGCAGCAAAATAATCAAGCTGTTCTAAAGGTGTCCTGCAATAACCTCTTCCAGGCAGACCACAACCAAACCATGGCAAAACTGGAAGGATTAAGCATGTCATCTCTGCCGCAGCCAGGAGACGATGTTTTCACTGCCCCACCCTCTTCAAACATACCCCAGAAAGGGCAGGGTGTGGTTTTCTTGGCTTTTGGGGTCCTGTAGCCAAGCATTTGGCTCAGTTCCAGATGTAAGACGTCAAGGAACATTGCTCATAAGATTATAGTGAACCAAGTATTAAGCAGATAATGCATTTTATTAGTTTAGGAATGGCCGGTTTTATTCGGAAATTGCACTAACAGGTCCAGAATGCCTGTTGACTTATTCTGTGCAAGTCAGGTGGTGCTTCCAGAAGTTTCTCAGTAAGACAGCCTAGGGTTTTTTTTTTCCTCTTCTTTTTTGGCACTGGAATTAAATGGGTGTACTGGCATGCAGTCTGAGGACCACATCCCCATTCTAATGGGGTGTTACAGGGCTGAGCAGAAAATAATTCTCCTGCACAAGCCCTGGATATCTAGTACACAAGTTAATACTGGTATTTTTATAACTAGAACCAGTCATGTCTACTTAAAGCACAGACTGAACACGCTTCCATGTCATAGCATTGGGAAAAAACTAAAGTTACTTGGAAAGCTCAATAGAATCAGGATATAGCAATTTCATGGCCATACTTCACCTTGTCAAATATAGGTTCCACATCCAGTAAAAGATGACTTCCTGAAGCAATGACAAAAGAGAAGAGGAATACTTCTGGGTATGACTTCTGGGCAGAGGCACCTCTTTCACCACAGCCTCCAACTAGGCACATGCTTACAGTGTTATCTCCAAGTGTAAGAGACAGATTTCTACGTTGTCTGGTCCTTTTGCAAGCAAGCATCTGCTAAAAACATTGAGTTACATGAATAGTAGCCAAACTGCACAAAGTCAGAGCTGGACATGGGCTTTTTTTTTCTTTTTTTAAAAAAAACAGAAAGAGATGTTAGTCCCCCCTAACCCCCGAGCTAAAAGGCAAATTTCTGCCCTCCTACAATACTGAAATCTGTATACTCTTGGGAGCAAGTACTTTGAGAGCTTAAGGTTGACTACCTTATCTAGGTAGCCAGAGGGGGAGTGCAATAGCCATTTAGGGCTCTCAACTTTTGGAAAGGCTGTGTTCTGTCAGCTTCCCCATGATACTAAAAGCCAGAGTTAGGGTAGGACAGCATGCTGTTACAAACCTTAAACAGGCACAATGCACCCTACTGCTGCAATGGCTTGCCCTCCTGTCTGTTACTCCTGCTTTGAAGCTACACGGAGGAGGGAAACCGCAACCTACCTGTGAACACACAGCAACAGGGCTCCCTTGCAAACCCAGTGGGTATAACTGCCCCTTCTGGGATAAAGTTTCGGTCTTGTTGCAGCTGCAAAAACAGCCAAAAGGTGCCAGAATGCCAACTCACGTGTCAGAGTGTGGCTAGTGCCCCTAACCACGCTATCCCTGTGCCAAAAATAAGTCATAGCACATTCCATTTGTTTAGGAGCCAGGTAAGCAGATTATTACACGAAACATCACAGTACTATAAGGAAAAAAAAAAAAAAAAAAAAAATTTTCTTTCTCCTTCAGATCATTGATCTCATCCTCGTTATCTCGTGCCTTTACAAAATTCCACGTGCCAAAACAGTAATGCTGGTCTGAAGAGGCAAAATTTGATCTCTGAAAAACTTATTCAGAAGTACAAAAACTTTGTAACTCAAAATAATCCAAGGTAATGCTCACAAGTGGCAAGAACCCCAGTAACAGCAGTGTGATTTACTATGGGCTTACGTTTAGAAGTGTGATTAAGCACCCATCCAAACCGGGGCAAGCTGCCAAATTAGGTGTCAAGGCATGTAACTACTGAAGTTTGATAACACAGTATTATATTAGCCCTCAGTCACTTTAAGAGACTTTAACAAAAAGCTGGAAGCAGATTCAAGAACAAATTGATAAATGCTTATGTAAGTTTAAGAAATAAGGCATGCTTTATTGCTATGAAATTTTGGAATTAACTTTTTCTTGATTTCTACAGCATATCTTATTCCTGTCTTCTCCAAAACCTAAGCTCCTAAAAACTAACAGATTTTTGCTGAACAAACTCAAACTTATTGCTTGAAAGAAATTTTAAAAAGTTATCTAAACACAAGCCTGACTTCTGTTTTTTTCCCATAGTTCAAATGCCTGCAAAAACATAGTGCCATTACACAGGAAAACCACAAGGGGCCATTACTCAAATTCAACTCTGATATTTGCAGACCTTTCGAACCTATCCTCACCACAAAAATTTCCAGCTATTGTAAACAGAGATTTACCCACTAGACCTACCAGACTTAATGATATGGAGAAATGCCACACTTTGCAATCTGGAAAGAACGTACTTCATGCAGCTTCCAGCACAAAGCCAGAATGAGCATAGTGACTGAATCCATTATTTGGTACAAATTGGTGTCATCCCACTTAATTTTCCAAGTGATGCCAGCTGAGGAGCCATTGAAGTGTAGTGACATCTTTGCATCACAATAATCTGTAGGCCATAACTGCAGATAAGCCATTATAGCAGGACAGAAATTAAATCTAGAAGGCATTACAGGACTGCAGACCCTGTGCCTTATAGTGGTTTCATATAGGCCATCTGCAGTATGCTTTAGTAAAACCTTTGAAGCTAAGCAATGAAGAATTCACTTTGTGCCCATACAGGTGTGTGGGAGAAGATGACAATGTTGAGGGCAGGTAGACTCTGTGGTACACGAGGCCAGAACCATTGTCACTCATACTGAGGAACAAGAAGGACCCATGTCATTGCCTTACCATCTCCCATCATAATCAGCTAGTCAAACCATTCTGTTTACAACACACAGTTGCAAATTTGTGGTATTGGGCTTATTCAACCATCTGCAGAGACAGTAGCGATCACACAGGAAACCCGATTGTCAAGTACCCTGAGTGTATTTCGTAGCGGTGCAAACAACTCCCAGCAATGAAAACTGGAGAAATGTTGAAGAGCTCAGTCTCACTGTAGGTTGATAGACTTATTGGGCTCAACAGAAGTCACTTTTCAGATCACTATCCACATGACCAGAGCACATTTAGACTGAAGCTCGCTGCAATACCCAATTATACATATGACCTTGTAGGCTGGCAGTTTCCCTGCGGGAAACTCAAAAAAGAGAATCCTAGTTATCTGATTTGGGTGATGAACTTCAACAGCTGAGGCTATGAACCCCTATGTCTCTTCATTTGTTCTCTGCCTCTCTCCCCCAGAGAGATTTTCCTCATCACCCACAAGAAAGGGAGAGAAGTGAAACCAACTTGAGCAGCTGTTCTGAAGAGGCCAAGTACCCACAACCTAGCAGGCAAACTCTGATGTTCTTCCAGTGCCCAAACTCTCAATCTGTTTTTCCTTTTTAACCAACATAAAAACACCATCCCAGACGCAAAACAGCCAATCTATCAGGATGAGCTCAACAAAATACCTTACTCAAATTTTGAGAAATTATAGATAGAAGCTAAGAGCCGATCAAGTGAAAGCTACTCATAGTGTAACCTCTCTGGCAACACTGGCCTTTCCCTATAATATCAAACTCCTCTCTACTTGAGATGTTGGGAAGTCCTATACACACCAGAACAGGGAACTGTATTTCAGCAGCAGTAGTGACCTGCAGTCATCAGTTAAGTTCATGGACTCACAAACTGGCTTTTCCCTTTTGACCTCTGCCAGCTTTGCACTGAGGTCCACACTGGTAGATGGGAAAATCTGTGCTTTAATCTGACCTGTTGACTAGGCCACAAAAATTCATATTTGATTAGAATCAAATCTGTCAATGAGAGGCTGATGGACCAACATTTTCACCCTACTGAAAAGTAAGGACTTATTTTGCAAAATAAAATGCTACTAAATAGAACAGTGACATAGCATTCCCTGCTGAATTGTCCTTTGTCCAAATAAAATTTGGGGGAAGTCAATATATATTTCAGTAACTAGAAAACCAGAGCTCCGCTCTCTCTAACAATTTTTGTCATCTCTCTGACCTTAGCCTATCTTTTTAAGACCTTGCCTTACAAAGAATTCGCCCCAGGTGCCGTGCCTGGCACAGTCAAGGTCCTACAGAGCAGCACCCTGCGCTGGGCAGGGTATAGCTTTGGTTCCATGGTAGCTAGCACAACAGGACCACGGTCCCTCATAATTGCAGCTGTTCTTAAAATACATATATTAAGTGACTAGTGTTTGAATCTTTAACGTATCTTTTAAGAAGTCAAGTCACAGTATTTCAGGGGTTTGGGGTTTTTTACATTCCTTATGAAAAGCTCACCTTCCAAGCTCTTAAAATTTAACTTTTTGTTTGTTTGGTTTTGCTTTTCTGAACCATGTATCTTAACCAGAAAAGGTAGGGGAACCCTACCTTCACCCTCCCCAACCCCACTTTTTCAAGAACAAGGCTGAAGGAAAAACAAATAGCCATATGGCTCATCTCAGCTCACAGCTTCTTACATGGTCAGAAAACAAGGAGAGCACACAGATGCCCATCCACTTATCTCCATCTTTCCGACCTGCCTGGCAAACTCGGAGGACAGTACAGAAATACAGCAGAATCCTGGCCTCGGCAGCGTTACTGGCATGGGATTTGCTGATGCAGTATATAATTCTGTGAAGAAGTGCAGGCAGGCAGAGTGAAAGGACACAGTGAGACACAGCTGCAAACCCAAACAAAATTATTAAGTCCACTGTTAGAGCCAGCAGTTCTGTCAGCATACCTTTAATGTAAACAAAACATAGGCTGCACAGTACACCCTCAGGAGCACAGCTGAACAACAGCCTTCCTCCTACCCCGAGACTTCCTCTGCAACATGAAAACAAGGCTCAGGATTCATACTTGAGACCTAACTAAAATTTACAGTTTTCCAGACCCTATCATCTTGAACACATCATGACACACAGAAGCCAAGGAAAACAAATGATTTTACTGGGTCCCCCAAGACTACTAGCATCCACCAAGAAACATGCAGAACACTCAATTCTGAAAACAAATCCATTACCAGGACAGAGCACAGAACAAAATCAACTCAACAAGCTACTCCATGTGTTTTTCATTTAACTGTATTCTGCAGAGGAAGTGAATTTGGTACATAATATACTTGGCTTCTGTCCATATTCTTTTTATTATTAAGCTGGGGCGGGGGGGGGGCGGGCAGGAAGGCTAGTGCCCACCTTTGCAGCCCTGATTCCTCTTCCCTCTTGGCGTATGCTCACTCCCCTTGAAAGCAGATGGCACGCGAGAGTCACCAAGGCAAAGGCAGATGAGGGGGGTACTCCAGCAGTGAGCTACACGCAGGGAGATACATTCATGTGTAGCATAAACAGAACACATGTTGTACATCTATTGTAGGAATATTAAGCTGGATCAAGACAACAGGAAACTGGACTTAGAGACCCTGGTATGCGTACACGGTAGTAGAGGAAAACTGACAGCAAGCAGAGCCAGGCAGCTTTCCCTTTCCCCTTAATGAGGTTAAAATGGCAACATAAAGATGGTTGTACAGCTTGGCTGTCACCCAAAAGTTTACTCTGAAGAAAGAAATTTGATTTACCCAAAATTATGTGCTGGATAGACACCATATGTAGAGTAAGTATGTATCATCTGGAAGGATATATACATACACACATGTATATGTTACATGCAACTGACTGAAGTGCCATGTAGGAAAATGCAACAGATAACTCCAGCAAGTAAAGCTGTTCCTTCAGTGAGTTACAGGGGACCCCTTTATACAACTGTTGTTACTTCCACCTGCACAGAAGTGGAAGTCACTGCGTATACCTTGTTTTGTCAAGTGGCTGTATAACCCAGATCTATTAGACAGCTTTCCCATACAAAGCACAGAAACAGGTTAAAGAACAAAGAGGGGAACCTATGGGTGAAATGATCTATTCTGTAAAGTACATTCCTTCCACTGAACCATATAGCTGAGCATACTGAAAATAAGAGTATAAACACTAGAGATTAATAAAAAACTGAGGTGTTTTTTTTTTATTTTTAGTACTAAACCAAGGCCAGTTTAGGCACAAATCTGATTAATCTCAATCACCTTTCAAAGCCTACACTTTATTGCCAAATTTTGAAGACAGATTTTGATACTAGATTTGATTTCTTTGTCCAGTACATGAGCTGCTACTCAAAACATCAAGTTACTAAAACATAAAAATTGCCAGGCTATTTCTGTGTTGTTAGTGTGATAAATCATTCATCTAATTCCTTCATTAAATCCCACCTGATTATTCACACCCCTATTTAGCAAACATTCATGCTTTGTGCTACAAGCCTAATAGCTGACAATCACTGACATGCAATTATTGCCTGGCACGTTTATATTCATTATTCACATACAATTTAAAGATTAAGTGTATTAACTGTGAAGTTCTTACGAGTCTAAAAGTAGACTAAATGAGTATGTCAACACAACTGCGCATGCATCTGCACGTGTAAGTTACTTGTAGAAACTATTTCTAATGCAGCTAAAGCATCTTCAGTTGTGCAGGAACAGAACCATGTTTGAAAACAGATCGCTGCAATAGATGCATACAACTTGATCTCTCCTGAAAACACGTTTCTGGCCAATATTCCAGGACAGAATTTCAAGACAGCTAAACCAGCTAAGGAGAGCCAACCAGGCTTGTGACAAAATTTTGGGAGAGCACTATTTCTACCCAAATCACATGATATAACAGGTGCCCAAAGAGCCACTTTACTTCCAGGGAGCTAACACACCTGTATGACTACAATGCAGATACATAGCCCTTGGCAAAGGAAACTTCTACTGTTTCCCATCTCTGGATCTGAGAAACTGTAAAGCACGACTGTCGCAATTCTTCCCTGAATGTTAAAATCCTCCAGGGAACAGCTTATTTATTACTGCTATACATGGAGCTATATTCAGTAATATTTAGTTATTATCTCCAATAACATTTTGTTTCCATATGAGAATAATGCAAGAACATTCTGCTACTTGGAAGTATTCAGGCTTCTCAAAAGAATATTCCATATTTTCACATGTCGAGTTCAACTCCCTTTCTGAGTTTGCTTGCAGTTATTTTATTCCAGCTGTGAAGGTATGCGCAACCTCCTTGTTGCTTACAAACCACCCAGCAGGGGTCTTCAGTAAACAAGCCAGCAGAGCTCCCCGCACCTCAGGAACACAATTAGATCTTGGGAAATAGAATTACTCCATCCCTTCCAGTTATCAGTTTGCTTTAATAACTAGGTCGAGTTGTGTTTTCAGCTACACCAGGATACATTTAGGAACACCAGAACATAAGAGCCCTCCCAGGTCATCAAGCTCAGTTCTGTACTGTTATCATACAGTACCTAACAAACTCCATCTCAAAATACTTTGAGATTTTTGACACAATGAGACTCTAATCAGAAGACTGCTCCAGACCTTTGATTTAATGATGAGGGACTTTTTTCTAATTTGCAGCCAGAACTTATTCCTCTCCAGTTAAAGCAAATTTAGAAGCAACTCAAGCTACTTCAGATATCTATAATCCTAAATGAAAGGAAAATTCAATCTGGAAACTTAGATTGTAACTAAATAAATTTCAATCTAGAAAACAAGTGAGAAAAAATAGGACTGAACATTAACTTCTCTTCCAAGTGAATCGCAATTATGAAGAGACCTTTAGGTCTGCAAGAAAATAGGTTTTAAAAACTGCAAACTTACCCAATTACATGTTAATCTAATGAAAAGCACAGACCAGCGAAAGAGATTCCTGTGAGATTCTGCAGGGTTTGAAGGAAATGCAGGCTCTGACACAGTGTTCCAAGAAGGTTACACCACAGAGAGAAGATACAAAATCACTGGCTTTTTTTCTCCTGCCCCAAACCAAAACCTCTCCTTTCAAAAAGGATTTACTTCAGTCCTTCACTTATCTGTCATTTTAAAGCAAACCAGTCTAGTGTCCCATCCAAATCTGCTTGATCAAAACTTCCAGTAAAGACAGAAGAAACTTCTATAAGGTCTAAGAGGGATTTTGAAAAGCAAGAATTATAAAACTGTCATCTAAAGATGAAATTAAGATGGCCACCAAGTTGACATTGTACTTTGGGCAGTTGTCTGCTTACTGCAAAAGGATCTGGCCAAACATTTGCAAGAGGCACTGCATAAGCACACTTTTCCAGCAAGCACATCTTTTCAATCTACAAATTGGAGTGCCTAGAGTCAAAATGTTAGGACAGCAGTAAAGAAGGATTTGCTCATATAACCACATTATTACATTAACACACCATAGAAGGGTTAAAAAAAATGCAGATGAAAGATGACTTGGATATTTTTCTACTGTTCTGCAGATATTCTTGTCCTAGGAACTCAGTTCTTTTTTTGTCAGTTCTTAAAAACGTGTTCTAAAGGTTTTAAACCTACACTCATATACAGAAAGAGTTTAAAAGCAAATGCAGAATTTATGCAGGCTCGAATTAACAGACATCCCCTTTGTTCTGAAGAGGGGGAATTGCTAAAGGTCAGAGTGTTTTCAGTGTACACTACAAAAGCAATCTGTCACAAGAGAGCCGCAATACAAAAATCTCTGCATAGAAGTTGATGGCTACAAGGGTACAATCTAAACTCCACTGTCACTGTGCCTCAGTAGAAGGCACACTAAGGAGAAACTTCTACTGCCACAGAAAAATTTGTACCCACATTGCCCCAGCCAAGCAACACATTTTGTGTTGCTTTTATCAATAGTGAGAGTGCTGAGATGATCAGAGAAACTTTTCTAAAAATAAAGTCAAAGCCTGGGGAGGAGGGGGGAAGATTAAAGAATCTTGACCTCTCATGTCACCAGCCTAATCCTCGCTATCATACAATGAACGATATGGAGATGGCAAAAGTGACCCTATAACTGGTTAGATGCAGGCAAAGCCAATAAGAAAGAACACGAAGGCTTTACAAAGTCTCAGACAAGGACAGACGCTTTTCAAGGCGCAGACCTCCAAAAATCTTTAGTTAGATCCATGTCAGCAGGTACAACTACTTCAAGTCCTGTATTCTCTCTCTATCTCCTCTTACAGTGGACAGAAGTAAGAACTACTAAACAAGCTAAACACTGCTTTTGAGAGTTTACAGAGTAATGGCAATATTACTGTAACAGCAGCTGTCAGCAGTATAGTGTCTTCTCTCTCACAGAACGCAGACCAGTTTGTGCTACCACCTTTATGAAAGCTGCTTGGCAACACACAAAAAACACCAAACAGCAGCGTAAAAGAGAAAGTAAAGGTTGATCATCTTGGGAAACACGTCTATTTCATCAACACCAGCTTATTACGTTAGTTACTGTATGCCTCAGGGTTGAATATGCAATGCAAGGCTTGAGGAGATCCTATACCATTGACCGTAATCAGAAGAACGGATGAAACACAGAAGAAACAGTTTACCTTATTGATTGTACTTAAAACAGGCAGAAAAGGGACTAAGTGCCCCCAAACTAAAATCGTGTTGGCTTTTTTTATAAATATATATATAGGGAGGCAGCAAGATTTAGAATATCATCAAAACATAAAAGGAGGTAATACAGTTAAGACATTAATGCTTTTTTAAAGTCAAAGGCAAAAAGAGAGTCAAAAGAAGCATAATTTTTTTTCTTTTTTTTCCCCCCTCTCCTTTTTTAGGGGAAAGCACTTTTAATAGAGCACCAACCACAGAAGGAAAACACCAATGACTAAAACAGATAAATATAATTATCTGGGTAAGTGAGAATCAAGCAAAGGAATCGGGAACCTTGTTTAAGACCAAATCCCAAGAAATACACAGTCAGGAAACTGAAGTACATGTCAATTTTCTTTTGGTAGAACAAGATTTGTACAGATTTAAGCAAAAGTCTGTTGAATTTCTCTGGATTTTTCCGAAGGTCGTATTTTTCAGTTACTACATTTCCTGAAAAGGTGATCTGAAAAACCATGGTCCAGAACATTAGAGCTTTAGGAAGTAGTGCAGTTGAGCCCGTGTGTTTAGGGAGCTCTAAAGGCAGCTTAACTGCAAACCCTCCTTCCTGTGAAGTTACATTAGACCCAGACGCTGTTCCTAAGGGGAATGTCAGATAAATGGGGCTGGCTCCTTCACAGACCACCAACACGAAGATTTAGGTGTACCATGGGTGGAATACTGTGGCACCAACCACAGTAGCCTGGACAGCAGACAAGATATTATCAAGGAGTAACAACGACTACAGTTCAGCTCTACGCAAATCCATCTGGAACAATTTAATGGAAACCATTGAATTATTACAAGATTAGCATTTATGGAAGAGGAAGCAGATTATGTCCCACTTATCGGGTCCTTTTCTGATCTAACTCCAGTGTTAGGGTGATTTTACTCCAAATATTTCAGTGAAGTAAAATTCACAGTATGGAAACAATGCAGTGAGAGGAATTCAGGGAGATCAAACAATACTTGCCAAAACAGAAGTTAGCTAAGGCCAGAGGCAAAATTGCAACCTCCTCAATTCTTGAGGAAAAACAGGTTTTAGGGCAAGACCTAAAGTGAAGAGTGCCACCTACTGAAGTGCCAATATACCCTACTGAAAACTAGTTTTTCCTGGAAACCTCCCAGCTGCATAATGACCAACCTAACTTTGCAGTATCATGAAATATCAGATTAAGGAGATCTGGCTGCAGGCCACCTAAAAGCAGACACTGTACGAAGGCCAGATCCGAAGAAAGCATTTGACACTGGGAACAGATGGAAACCTAAGAGGTCTTTGTTTGTTTGCTTTGTTTATCAGAGATTATCCTAGACACAGAAGGACTAGAATTCATCCACTTGGATTTATCATAGAAATCAAGCTGTGCTTGATCACAGAGACTTGAATTTTCACAGTAAAAATACGGGACTCAGAAGAACTTCTCTGGCTCAGTACGCCTTTTTGACAAACAAATACAATTTCTCAAGGCTTCAAGGAACCTTGTCATGAGCTGATCTAACTACTTAGTCTAGCTAGCCTATTTTTCCTATATCTACTGAAGGAACATGCAAAAACTCATACTTTCAACAGATAGATTCCTGGTTTCCTGCTTCATTTCATTTGTAGACAGTTTACACCTCTTTGTTCCGATGCCAACATTATCCCTGAGCTTAAATATCTTTTTCTTCTCTGATGATCAACCCTGTTAAATTCATTTATAGGCAGGAAGCATTTTTCTTCATCTTCTCTTTGCAAGGCCAAGGAAGCCGGCTTCTTTAGACTCTCATAAGACGAGCTTACTTCCCCACGATGATTTGTATGCCCCTGCTCCAGCATGAACTCACCTTTTTGAACATGGTGATGCAGTACTCCAGATAAGGCTTTAGCAATACCCTGCCCAGTGGCATTAGTATTCTCTTCTGGTATTTGTTATTATTTCTTGGGGGAGGGGGAGGGAAAGTGTTGTTTCTTTGGTTTTTTAAATTGCAGATACACCATGTTGAAGGTTCCATCTTTCACCGACTGAATAAAACTCAAGTCTTTCTCCTTTTCCAGGGATTCTACCTGCTGGCCCCGCATCTTACAGTGGAAATCACGGTGATTGTTACTCCCTGAATACATGACTTTGAACTAGACTGTTTTATCTCTATTTTATTATTTTAGTCCTCAAGGTCATTCAGTATTTCTATACATGGTTTTCTGATTGTCTTTGGATTGATGATAATTTCTTTTTTTCCTCCTTATAGGTAGAATTCTGCATTTCTGTACTAAGTTTATTCATGAAAATATCAAATAAAATTGTCTTGAGGACAGAATTGTAGAATCCTGTTTATGCTACAGATCCTCATAAAATTTTGTTTTCTCCCTGGGCATTTAGTTACATACACTTCCAGAAGTAACCCCATCTTCTACAGCTAAATTAATATCTCAGGTCCTTACCAAATGCTTAGAAGTCCACTTTAGACCAATTATACCTTCAGTCTTCAACAAGACAATTACATTACAGAGCAATTTTCCATATAATTTCTCACAGTACTTTATTAAGCACTTTATTAGTACTGGTAAATACGGCATTAGTTGATAAACCCATATTCTGTCCTGTGCCATTACGTGCATCCGTACGTTTCATAATCCTTTCTCTCAGAATTTAGTCTCATAAGGGCTTTTCATGTAAAATAAATTTGGCAAGGGTCTGCAGAAGCAAAGGTTCGGCAAAAATGCTGAAGCCACGGCATGTGCACTACCAGGGAAACTGTTTATCATCTCCTCAATCTGTCAAGTGGAAGAAGAAATTAGCTGTATATTAAAGAAATACTTCAATTACTGGTTTACAGTCCTATACAGATAATAATTTACAATATAATTACAAAGAAAACATATAAATGGATTATTAATAATGTAAACAAAAAATGGAATGGTAAAAGAGAAACTTTTAATTCAGTCCATAAATTATTCTGCGTTTTATCCTTAATCTGATATCTGACACCAAAGCAACTCTGGCTAACATCCTGTTTACCCTCACACTGGGTTAAGTGAAAGACTTCATTACTTTTAGGTGAAGTGCCAAGTGTTTCAGTATGCCCCGTGCTGATTTCGGAAGCTGCCAAACATTGAAATTAGAAATGAGCACGCCAGCTGCCCCTGTACCTCATTCTGTGTACACATGATACTGCCAAGGCAAAGCAGCCCACACCAGATAATCAATTAGCTGGAGGAGGGAGACTTAAAAATCTTGGCACAGCCCTAAAGTATGGTTATAGAGATGTAAATAATATCAGTGCCTGCATGAATAGCAAAAGGGACATTCAAGGTCTTACTATTAAACAGTCACCACTCCCTTTCTTGCACATGCTCATGTTTGAGCTCTACTATGGCATCTGTAAAAAGCTTCTAAGGCTCTAACAACCAAAAGTGCAGTGTCTCCCCCTCAGTCTCGCAACTTGACTGTCTGTCCTTCCATTCCTTCCCATTTTGACATAAAATTACCATATGCCTCCTTTCAAAGACTGAGATGTTACTAATTAATAAATCTGAAAAATTAATTTCTGAATTCTGATCCCACCTCCCTTCACAGGGAAAGAAAACATGAAAGAGAGATGAGCTCAAATAGGAAATGAGCTCAAATTTATGTCCTTCCTGTAGGAAATAAGGCAGCTTTTTACAGTGAGGGTATCTCCACAATTACAAGCCAAACTTTAACCTCCAGGGTGTTCTAATTGGAGTTGTAGCACCATTATTCTTGTGTCCTTTTCAATGGTTAGTTGCCATTATTATTATTGTTTCTGGCTGCTGAATAGTTCAGAAAACATCAGGAAAACTTCCAAAGGGGAACGCACTTGGAAAAGCAGCAGCAGCATGCTGGTATAACTTAGGTAAAGGCATACACAGAACCATTTATTCAGGAATTCACCTAAGTTCAGTTCTGTATGTACAGGCTGTACAGTAGTCTCATGTTTCTGCTTGTCATGTTTAGGACATGCTGGGGTTTTCTAGCTAATGAAGGCCTTACAAAGGACATCATGGAGTAAATTCCTATATTTAGTATGTTCTCCTCAGGAGGAGGCCTGCAGGTTTCATGTTACTATTTTCCGTACGAGGCTGATACCAAAAAACAGGGACCTGATCATCAAACATTATCTGCATTTCCCTAATCTCAGAGCTGGACTTGGAATCACACAGCTTTCAGCACTATTAAGGGAAGTAATCAAGGGCCATTCAACCGACCAGAATTCTACCTACCCTTCTCGTTTCACAGCTGCTATCATTTGAAAGGGAAGAGCAGACATTTCCATATAGCTTCCCCTGCAATACTCTGCAGCGACATAGCGAATAGGCAAAAGCTAGGCTTCACAAAGCTCAAGATTCTCACTATCTGGGTCTAATCCTAAATTTGGAATTGCCCATGCTGTGCATGGCATGAGAATACTACTTACAACTATTTAACACTACATCCATGATCATTTTCCTTCAACACATCAACATATTCACTGGGTGGGAACTCTCAATGCATATGCTGATGTCCACACACCATCATATCCGCTGGTGAGTCTAAGCTGTACTTGCCAGAATTTCCATTTTAAGAATGAGATATACACATCCCAACGACTGAGCTCCCTAATACCTGTGTTAGTAGAGTAATGTTGGTATGCTGCTTCTACAACAGCATTTTATCTGAGCTAGTAATGGCTGTGGGCGTGAGCTAATCTTGAGAAGACAGTTTCTACGTCCATTTACACCTTGTACTTTTTACCTTCACCCACAGATGAAGAGAGACTTGACTGTCTGTAATGCTGACAAGATAAGAAACAGACCAAGTTTAGCAATTTGGGCACGGCCAGCAAGTCAATAGAAAAGCAGCAATGTACAGCATATATAATCACAGCAAGAAAGTCATGTTTTCAAAGAACGAGGAAATTCTCTTGCTATACAGGACAATAAGGAATCTCAATCCTGATTGATGCATTTAAATGCAAAACCATAAATTCTCTGCACTGACCAAAAAGCAGGAACTGGTCCTTGAAATTTATTATTATATTACTCATTAGGAGTATGAAAAGGCTGAATTTATTAACTTTATTATTGCTATTACTAAAGCAGTCCTAAGCAAGTCACCTAAGTTGATTAAATACCTTGATATATCTTTCTGATTCTCCCTAGATTCTCTTCCCTGCCCTTGATGAGTGTGATCAGTATAGCGAGCCGGAAAACATACATGGTGGGACTAAGAGTAAAATACTGCTAAAATGCTTTAATCACCCTTCAGGCTTTGATAAGCTCCACAGTTGTGTTGGCAACTTGAGCTTTCCCTTCAGATTTGCTACAGCAATACCAAAATGATAGGTCACCTGCTTTTTTCCCCACAGCATTTAGATCTACTATGAGAAATCACTGAAAATGCCATTTTCCAGTTTCCCATACGCAAAGCCCTTTATTATAAAAGCTGTATTTCCCTAAATGCACTGTCTCTTCAACACCAAGCACAATTTCACACCAGTATTAAAATACTTGTTTCTAGAGAAGCAAGACAATTCTGAAGACAGGCTCCCGCTGAATGTTTTTTCGTGTTTCCTTAGGACTCCATACTTTCTGACTGGGGTTCTATTATACCAGGAAATCTTCCATGTTAATTACTATCATGGCTATTAATTACTTTAGTAAGGAGAAAAAATTTATGGGGCTTTAAAAACACACTAAAGATACAAAATCCGACCCATGTCATAAAGAGACTGTAACAAAATGGACTGCTAAACAATAGCTATCAACATTCATTCAGTTCTAAATACATTAATACCGTTACAACATTTAGGGCAGATAGCTAAACTCTTTTCCAGATAGCTCTATGCAGTACAACTCAGCGCTGCTCTAAGACTTGCCTTTGCACTCCCTAGCCATGGAATTAATCGTTACCATCACGCCGACACAGTATTAGCCTAAGTAACAAATCACATTCTACTTAGAACGATGATGGGAGTTAAATGACAGGCTACATCATGATAAATCACAATAAAGCCACTGTAAAAGCTGATCAAAGTTTTGTCTAACGATAGCACTACAGTTAAGAGGATTCTTACCATATATAAATTGAGGTGATCTGTGGCCATGTGAGTACTCTTCAGGACTGTTCTCAAGCTGTGGGTTTCCTCCAGGCTGACACACCAATTCTGAGCAGCAGTCCTCCTTAAGTGGCTGTTTGAAAACCAGCCATCGCAAGTGCAAACACTGGCAAGTGCAAAATGGCAAGTGCAAAAACCAGCCTGGGAAACACAGAGAAAGCAGCTAGACAAAGTGGTGGGGCTTCTATACCTTAACACGCATGCTGCTTTTTTTTTTTTTTTTAAATATTCAGGCGACTGGGAAACAAACCCTCCCACATTTTTTTCCTTCCTGCAGCCTTTTCAGAATGTTTTCTTTTCAAAGGGTGCAATCCAGCCTACAAAAAATAGCAGGGAGCACACTGACAGAAAATGACCTCACCACCATTTGAGGGAATAGGGTATTTCTGCAAAAATGGCAGCTGTTGTCATCTCTGCCTTCCAAGAAAAGAGCTGGTAAAAGCCTCCTAAGCCATTCTGGTATCTGAGAGGAGGCTGCGCTAGAAGGGAACATCTGAGACCTCTCTCTATACGCTGGCTGTCAACATAAACACTAAGAATGTCAGAGATCAAGCACTCAGTCATGTTTTAAACATCAGTCACAGTTTTTCATCCCATACATCAGATCATCATAAACAAGAACCAAACGTGTCCAACACATTGCTTGCTGTGGTAAACAAGCCCAGCAACATCAGGTCTTCAGCTTCCACTCTTTTCTCACCTCTTTCCACACTGATGTTTCGTGTGGCAGGCAAAAAGGTTCCTTGACAGACCTCACAGAAAATGAAAGTCCTTCTTGCCTATTGGAGTTTTAAAGTATTTCAGTATCTAGGAATGCAAACAGATGTCCCGAAAATCACAAACAGCAACGAAGTGCCTAAGCATTATCTTTTAATCCCACGAAATTTCTATGTGTACCTTTAAGTACCCAAATGCCTTTGAGAATTTGGCCTCTGGGGCACCCAAGTCAATTGAAATCTTTGTGTCTACAGAAGAAAAAAATGCATCAAACACATTATAAAGCACAGTGTTATCTGGGAGATATTATAGGATGATGTCAGCTATGTGAACTGTAGTTTCTTTATTTGGCTCATTACATTTTGTCTTAACCATTAACTGATTTGCTCTTCAGTAGACCCTTGTTTGAACCTTAAGGCTCCTTGAGATTGAACAGACCTCCAGATCACTCTAGGTACTTGTATTAGCAGTTTAACTCACACTGAAGAGACATTCAGAAATGAACATACAGAAGTCATCTATTAAAAACAAAAGCAGTTCAGTAGAGACAAACAGATTGTCTACAAAGGCCATTCACGAAGCATGCATTGGCTTTTTTGGCCACGGAATGCAGCAGGAAAAAAAGTTGACCACAGAATTTTAATTATGTTAAACAAGACTCTGCTAACTCTGCCAGTGCATTAAATTTGAGCTTAATAGCCCTCATCAGGTATACAAAGTGCTGAGTGTGGCAAAAGGGGCTGTATTGTATACACTTACACTGAAATTCATTGCTCAATTGAATGAAACCTTTTCCTGAGGAAAGAAGACAAGACAGACCTAAAGTTCTCTCCAATTTATTTCTAAATCCATATAATAAAACCGAAAGTATTTACCAAGCAGTTCTTCCAAAAGCATGGCTTACATTTCAGAAAATGAGGTCTAAATCAACATTTAATTTGAGCAGATGGAACCAATTTTCCCTTTTGTGGGGCAAGCACACAGCATTCTTTAACCTTGAGTTGTTTCAACACTTTATTGGCCTGATTGCGTCAGGTTTCAGTATGTCCAGTTATAACAAGACATCATTGTGATCTGCAAAACAGTGAAGTCCAGCAAGCTACATGTAATGAAATAACGGTACCTTCAAGGTAAAAATTGCACACCTACAATTCAGTTCCCTGTGGCCTGAGCTTCCCCAACTAATACAGCAAGTTGCTACACATTTCCAAATATTTTTTTTTCAGCTGTAGGTCAGCTGAAATCCCAAACCATTTATGCAGTCCATCACTGCTAGACAAGATGTGCATGTACCTATCGATACACAATGTTAATACACTCTCTCCTTCAGGTGTCCTAGCATACTTGGGTTAAATTAAGTGATCCGTTCCTAAGTCCAGGCACTATTCTAAAGACAAAAAAACCTCTAAACTTTAAATTCACTGTTACAGCCTACTTAAGGGCAGACCTGTGCTTCAGAGAACTGCACATAGGTCAGCTGTAATAGGAGATCTGCCTATCGACTAAAATGTGACAGAGAAGCAGAGGTTTGTCATATAGCTGTCCTTCAAGACTCATTTAGTCTACACTATGCTGTTATGAAAGGAATCACCAGTACAAGCTCAAATCATGCATCGACTTGGCAGCTGGTGTTGAGTGAAGCAGGTTCCCAGAACCCCCCTATGCTTAACAGCACCTGGTCACCTATTCAAGCAAATAAACTCTCTTTTTGAAATCTCCCCCATTTACCTTCTGAACATGGGACACTAAGAAGCCTTAGTTTGTTATCAAACCCAAGTTGAACACTTCTGAAAATATGATCAAAAAATGTACTGAAAAAAATAGTCGAGATACACATCGTTCCAAGAGTTCCATTAGTTGGAATTATTTCTCCTTGCAACAACGACAACAAAAAAGTTTATAGCTATTACAAGAGCAAATAGCAATGAATGGCTTGCTGGGATTAGTAATTCCATTGATTCTTTTGTGCACAGTTAACCAAAATTAATTCTTTTACTTCACACTCATATTTATGTGAATGGCACTCATCCTTTGACCTCCTGCCTAACCCCACACTGGAAATGCATTTATGCAGCACAATTCACACTTTGTTAGGTCTTATTCCAGAAAGCAAATCCTTATTCAGGCTGTAATCGGGGCATCAGTGGGAGTTCTGTCCCAGGACTACGTTTCTATGCCTGTTATGATGGCTTATTGTCTATTCTAAGAACTTTTTTAAGAAATTTGACCAAACTGGCTGACAAACAACCCAGTAATTTCAATAAATTCCTATACTGAAACCTGGAAGAAAGTGTTACGATTATCCATCTCATTGGACCTCTTGAATTTCACCAACTGATGCTTTCAACAGCCCCATAATTTCTACTGGAGATAGAGCGTATACCTTAGAAAGTAATTTGATCTTTGCTTCAAATGCTGGAAAACCCACTGAATCAAAAGATAAGTTCCAGTGTTTAATTACTATTATTTTCTTTTAAATCTTTCATTCAACAGGAGAAAACCCAATGACTTAGAAACATTTAGAAATGAAAACAAGCAAAAATTCTCAACACATGGTGTCACTTCTGTGGAAGAAAAGAATCAGAAAAAGTGACAGAACAGCTCAAATTGGGTTTTCCTTCTTAAAACAAAAACACCTAACCAAGATTTTTAAATCCATCAAGCTTTAGAAGAGGGTGGGAGGAAAGCTAAATAGTTGTGCTCAATAATATTCCAATGGTAGCAAACAGCAGAAACATTTATGCACCATGTAGTTTTCAAATTTAACACCTAACAGATATCTAAAAAATTAGTAACCTGAGACTCGTGCAGCTCCTCAACAGTGCACGTTGCCGTACAGGAATAAGAGAAACTTTTGTTTGTTTACTGCTTTCTGCCTTTTGATGATTGATAATCCTTATTTCATTAAAAAAAAATCCTATCTCACTTTCCGTTCTGTTTTAAGACATCAAAGACCAAGATTTTTCAAAATATTTTGGGGATACTTAAGGACAAACTTGCCTTCAATTTATGAAAAAATACTACTAATGTTTGTTTAAATTAACTGCGGAATAACTAACTCATAGTGTTATTTGCAAAAGCCTAGAAGTAGAGGAGATGTTGTGGGGGGAGGGAGTGTTGGGGCTTTTTTTAGGTGCGTGTCCCCCAAATATAGAAAAAGAAATGCTATTGCAATATAAGATCAGTACCGCTGAAGAAAAATATTAGATAAAATTTTTCTTTGCCTGTTAGGGAATCTAATAGATATTTCTATAAACTATCACCTAATTTTTATTCTCTAGTTCTGTGGTTCTGTACATTGCAAATGGCATTATTAAAAAAAAAAAAATCCTTCTTTTTGTACAGCCGTGTAAGACATTGCTTCTGAAAGCAGAATTCAAATACTTAGTTTACTCACAGAGAGAGAACAAACACTGAATGTTATAGTAGGTTCTCTAAGCCTCTAGTCTAGAGAGCTAAACCAGCACTTTGTATTGCTCAAAGCAGAATTGCCGCCCAGTACTGAAGTTTTAATCTTCTAATTGTTGCAGCTCACTAAGTACCAAAACCTTTTATATTCAGAAAATAGAAGCCCAATACATTGAATTTAGTTTATGGCGATCAATTCATATGCTCAGAGTTGGAACTGTTAGAATTGTTTAGACAAACTTTCTGCTTAACACAGGTTCACACAATTTCCACAATTAAGTCCAAATGTGAAGCTTGCAAATCCAACACTTCCCTAATTCAGCACAGATTCATGGGTGAGACTCTTGTCGGGACACTTATCTCCAGATATACAAAATTATTCAAATACGCAACTCTTATTCAGATGATTGACTACATTTAAAGTCTCAAACAGATACCTAGATATTTTCTCTGCACAGGAAAGAAATGGACTCCTGTCCTATTCTTCAGTGACAACCACCTTTATAAATGAAAAATGAGAGGCATAAATAAGAGTTATGCTTTTTTTTTTTATTTCAGCAGACTGTATCACTAATGCATTGTTTCTGACCAAACCAGCCCCTAACAGAGAAAGACACCTACACAGCTAAAACTAGGGCATCATTTTTAACCTCTGTATTTATAGTGTAAATCTTATGTAATTTGTGTCAATACATAGGGAGGGCAGAAGCCGAAAGTTTGCTCTTTAGGAACTTCATCTGCAACCTGTGTTAGCATTTCTTACCCATTTCTGTAATGTTCTTTAAACACTGAGTTAAAAAGCACCACATGAAGTGTAAATTAAATCAACTTACTCATAGAATGCAGCTTTTCAAATTTGAATGTGAAGATTTTTTCAGTGGTATAGATGCCTTTTCCAAAATTCTGGACCAAATTAAAATGTGCCACACAATTGTGAAGTTACTTAACTAGTTTCAATCCATTACAAGAATTTCTTTATCAGACCAAAAGTGGATGCTTGGGACAGTCATTACAGGGCAGTAGCACATAATGATATTTTATCAGTCCCAGCAATACTGCAGCCCAGGCACTTTGTGAAGCAAGGGTTTATGCCTAACAGACTTGAACATTTCTTCCATAAATTCATAAAGATCCTTTCTGAAGCCGTGTACACCATCAGCATCCATCTTCTGTGGCAAGGACTTCCACAGACTAACTGTACATTGCACAAAAGTCATTTAACTCTGCTTACTGTAAACAAGGCAGTTTTGCGTGATGAGCACTTCACCTTGCCTTAAAGAGACAAGCAAATTGTCACTATCTACTCACCTTCTCTGGATCAGCTGAGATTTTACACACAGCAATAGATGCACCTCTTTCAGTACCAAGAGTCTTAGCCGTTCCTTACACAGAACAACCCCCACAGCTTCAGTCAGCCTTTCACCCCTTTCTTAGGACTTTCCTAGTTCTACCACATCCTTTTTGAGATGGGACCAGCACTATGTATGCACCAAGGAATTATGCCATGATACTATGAGGTTCTTTTCTCTGTTCTTTTCCATGCAATTCCTCAATGTTATGACATTAATGTTGAAGTTGATAAATACAGGTATTTTTTTTCAGCATGGAAAGTAATCGCCTATTCATGAAAGTTCATTTATAGTCTCTACGGACACAGAACCAGTAGGCAAAACAGTCCCCATATGTGAGAAAAAAAAAAAAAGAAAAAAAAAAAAAAAGGACAGACAAACTGGGCCTGAAGATTTGGTATCTTTTCTTGAGCATCCTGGAATGCGACCATGCTTTCTTTTCGTGCTAAGATGTAGCATGGACATTTTCTTCTTTCTTTGAAGAAAAGTGTTGCATGTTACTAGCCATAATCAGAAAGAGCTACTAACAGAAACCACCCTGAACTTCACCGAACAAGTACAGCAGAGGCTATATTAATAAAATGTTTACCTTGCTAACAGCTGCTCCTACTGAGCTTTAAAAAAACCCAATAATTAGACTGATTCCTTATCAACACATCCTTCCCAAAGGAAAAAACACATTTACTCCCTTCAAAAAATGCATTTACCTTTATTAGTAGTAGTACTATGTACCCATCAGGCACTTTTCAAATAACGTCGTTGATATTTAGATCTGCCAAGCGCAATGTCTTAGAGAGTAAAATGATTCAATTCTACAAAGAAGGTTGGGACATGGTTTGTTGGTTTGGTGTTTTTTTTTTTCTGAACTTGGATCTTAACTGATGTCATCAATATTAAGCTATGAAGTTCTACTATCCTGGTAGCTTAGGATCCTCTTTCTTCAACCATTACACCAGCATACATTGCTGTAAGGCCAGTAATCAGATCTCATTGATATGTAAGTCCAGTAAAATTTAAAGCAGCTCCTTTTTCTACATATGAAATACTCCAGTGTCAATCTCAGCTTTATTACCTATAGGAGTATTTCCACATAGCAACTGGGAATTGGACTGAAGGACTGCATTTGTCTGCAACTACGGCTGTTATTTCCACAGATCAGTAAAATGAACCCGACCCAACCTTTACGTAGCATCAGTGCATTATTACGCTACGATGTCATGGCACTTGACACAACATTGCACTAACATTAGGGAGTGTTGTTTCACCACAAAAAACTTACTTTCACACCTCCCACATCAAAACAACATTCTCACATTGTAATTCACTTTAAAAGGGCTCATTTGAGGTAATGCTACAAAAATTAGACATGACATTCACAATTAAATCAACAAAAGATTAATGTAAAATATTCAGTTATTTCCAGTGTATAATAAAATTAATCAGATGTCTTTTCATGCCTTTCAATATTATCAGCATCCAGAACAACCCACTAAAGACACTGCTAGCTAGTTTTCTCATCACCACCTGAGCCTTTGTAGTGTCTCTGCCCTGTCTCTCATGAAAAATTGTTTTCTATTATTTCTCTATCAGCTTCTCATTTTCTAAGTTTTGTTCCTCAAACATCCTCTGCAGTATAAGTGCCCAAAGTACAATTTTCAGTTCTAAAAACCTACGCCATCACATTTTTAAGTACCTCAGGTTAGAATTCTACAGCGGATCACATTGCCAGTATCTTGAGCTAGTTTTTGTTACAGGCAAACCTGATTTTAAAATCCAAATTATTAAAAAAGAAATTATCTTTAATGCTAGTTGACAGCTGGCTAAACATGAGCCAGCAGTGTGCCCAGGTGACCAAGAAGGCCAACAGCATCCTGGCTTGTATAAGAAATATTGTGGCCAGCAGGAGTAGGGATGTGATCGTCCCCCTGTACTTGGCACTGGTGAGGCCGCATGTTGCATACTGTGTTCAGTTTTGGGCCTCTCACTACAAGAACAACATTGAGGCAATGGAGCGTGTCCAGAGATGGGCAACGAAGCTGGTGAGGGGTCTGGAGCACAAGTCTGATGGGGAACGGCTGAGGGAACTGGGGTTGTTTAGTCTGGAGAAGAGAAGACCTTATCACCCTCTACAACTGCCTGACTGGAGGGTGTAGTGAGGTGGGAGCCGGTCTCTTCTCCCTGGTAACGGGCGATAGGATGAGAGGAAATGGCCTCAAGTTGCACCAGGAGAGGTTTCAATTGAATATTAGGAAAAATTTCTTTATTGAAAGAGTGGTCAAACATTGGAACAGGCTTCCCAGAGAAGTGGCGAAATCCCCATCCCTGGTGGCGTTCAAAAAACGTTTAGACATGGCACCTCAGGACATGGTTTGGTAGGCATGAATGGTGTTAGGTTGACAGTTGGACTTGATGATCTTGGATGTCTTTTCCAACCTTAATGATTCTATTATTCTAATTTTAACTGGAGAAAAATAAAATTTTAGTTAAGTCTGATGCTTGTATTATAACACGTATAGATACCATATTATGTATTGTGAACCAAGGTGGCAGGCATCCAATTAAAGGGATCATCAACAAATGCTAGGATGGCAAACAAAGAGCTTGGGGAATCACATCCCTCATGAAAACACCATATGGGAGAACCTCTTAATGCTCACATTTAGAATGGTTTTAGATGCAAGAGTTAATAGCCACAAAATATGAAATACTATAACATATTATATTTGATAGGGTATTTAATTATCCTGCTGGCTAATGACTACTGAAAGGCAAGCCTTAAGACTTCTGCCCCTTACTGAAGAATGAAGCACTTCAATTCAGCCACTTGTACTCTACTGCTGGTTACTTAAAATAACCTTGATGTCTTGGTCTCAGCATGCATTTGTTTTTAAAAACCATCAAGAGAAAAAGTATTAACCAGAGAGAGCCAAGGAAGCAGCTGGCACCACCACTATGTGAAAAGAATGTTCCCCAAAAGTTCAAGCATCTGCATTACTATCCATCGTGGTTCCCCCTTCTAATATTTCAAAGCCATAAAAAAAGTGCTAATTGCAGTCTTAAGTGAGAAAGAGGAAGCAACAGACTGCTGGAATGAAAGAGGATGTGGGGCCATCCAAATGTAGACAGCCATGCCTTCTGCTTCCCGAACACTGCCAATGTCACAGATTTGCTGATGGTTAACAGAGGCCCAGAGAGAGAGAGCGAATGAACCTGAAGACTCACAGATCTTCACAGGCTTTTCTAGAACCTCCAGACACAGAGCTAGTGTTCAGCCCCATGGTCTCCTCAGACACAGTTCCCTGCCCTCCTGGGTGTTCTCCAGAATACGTGTTCAGATTTAAAAGCTCGGTACAAAGATAGAAGAGGGGGAAATAGTATACACAACAGGGAGACATTCAAATCATTGGGTTTAGGCTTCTACCTTCAGGTAACTGATTAAGATGATGTGTTGAAGCAGGGATCAGTTGTTTCGGTCTCTCCAAATGAGCGCTTTTTCCTCTCTCAGCACACCCCTACTTCTTTTCAGCTCTTTCCAAATCTGCAAGAGACTTTGGGAAGTGGTTTCCCAGAGCTTAACATACTGCTTACCCCCCAGGAGAGCAGGAAGGTATCCAACACATGCTGTGCCCAGAACTGCATGAAGTCTGAACAGAACACACGCATGCATCAGGTACGTACGATAGACTGTTCAGCATCAACGCAGAATGCAAGTTTGGGTTTGTTTTTTTTTTTATACTCATGGATAAGTTTATGAATTTCCACAAAACAGGAAAAGAGGAGTTACTAATGGAAACTCTTCAGCACACATTATCTGTCAGCCTGGGTAATAAATGTCTCTCAAGTAGAATCTTACATTCTTCACAACTCTGGACACTCACTCCACTCCGCACTAGTTATATGACAACTAATGACTCAAGAGTAACTCCGCTCTCACGACATCACTATGGCACACATAGATATGCCTGACCTATTTCGAAACTGGCCAGACTGATAATAAAATAAATCACAGACATCAGTAGCAAAATCTTCCCAAGGTCCACAGAAATCACCTAGTGTTGTTCCCCACTTTACTGTTGTTTTCCAGATAGCCACGCAACTGCAATCATTATTTCAAAGTACATTGTAGATCCGTCCTTCACTACACCACTGTGAGAGAGCGGGATTGAGCCTATGCGCTACATAAGCACAAACTAAAACATCGGGCTCATTCAGGAGACATAGGATCTCATACATGATAGATACCAGAACCTGAATTAGCCTTGTGTTTAGTGACCTGTCAGAAAGCATAGCATATTCCTGCTATGAAACCAACTGGTCTTTTGGCTATTCTGTCAAAGCAGAATATTGCTTCACCCCTTCTTTTTGTGCCCTGTCAACCTTCCTGACTTATGTGAACACTAGGATTTTGTAGCAGGGCCTCCCTCCAGATCTTGCTGCTGCAAAATGGTGTGTGTATGTGTGTCTATGCGGAGAAAGAGTATACTGCTTTGCATAGCTGCGGAACAGGCACTCACATCAGGCTGGACTTACAGAGGTACTCTGCAACTTTTTAAGACGCGACTCAGAGCAGTAATTGCACCAAAGACAGATTACGCCTCTAGGACATCGTTGTCTCTCTGGAGCTGCCTCTGTGCACTGCTCCCTCAACCCAGGCGCACAGAAGAAAGCACATTCTAGTCCACAACCAGATTTTAAAGTCTAAATAAAAAGTCAAGGTATTCCTTCTGACACAAATTAGTAAAACTACCAACCTGGTATTTTTCAGTCACCTAGGAACTATTACTCTACTCTGCATGTAAGTTCTTGAACAGTTTACGTTTCAAAAGAGATGTTGAATAATAGGTTAAAAATTACCTGTAACTGCATGGTATTTGTCTTTTCAAAGAATCCGAACTTTTGGCATGGCACCCGCTTTTCATCTTGTCAGAGCGCTACTTGATGCCTATATATAACCAGCTACATTTTTTGTTGTTGACAAAAAACGGCTTAGTGCAGTGCTTGAATAAATTACATAAGAGACATCTAAAACAGATTTTCTTTCAAAAAGAGGTCTGTAGTCCCCTGACTGGTGAAAAACTGAGGCTGGCAGGGCACTTCCAACTGAGATTTAAAACTCCCAGTACCGCTGTAACTTGACAGAGGCTTTTAAAAACATCTGGGAACAGTCATCCCTGCCCACCGGACCTGTACATTTCGTAAGTTCAGAAAGTTAGAGGATACTAATAAGCTGTATGCATCCTATGAAACTCTTCACCAAATGAACCAGTTTACATCAAAACTTTACTATGGAAAGCCTCTGGATGTTAGTCCTAAATATCACAGTTTCTTGACAATGGGAAGATTGTTCAAAAGAAGTTACTGCTCATGAGAAATACTTTATTGTCAAGTGGAAATTCCCCTTGCTGATACCTGCAAATCAAAATTTATTATAAGAACTAGAAGTGATGCACTGGAGGAATTCGTGCCCTTATGTGCTTATGAGGCTATGGAAACACATTTCAGCAGGTGTAAATCAGCACTTTGACTTCAATGACATTGCTCCAATTTGTGCTACGTGATAATCTGACTCACAACATTTAATACCCTTCCTGTTTAATATCCTCAGCCCCAGGAAAGAATTAAAAACACTTGGTTTGTTTCTGTCGTTCTGATTCAACTATCAGACAGCAACGTCAGACAGTAACGAAGAAAATGAATGCTAAGAGCGTTGCATGCCGTTATAGTTACGCATTTTCACTGGACAGAAAAGTAACTTGAGGTTGTTTCAGATCCTTGTAAATTGAGGTCCAGATAAATGAAACTGTGCAAAGCGCTACCATATGACCTACCCTCGTCATTCTGGAAAACACATCTGCCTTAACAAACTTGCATCAGCATGATCCAAACCAGTCATGAAAAGAGAACAACTTACACTGTGTTCTGTTTTACTTACAACTCTTATCACAGTCCTGGGAGTATGATAACAATACCTCTGGTTCTTGAATTGGTAACCAGATAGTTGCACATAAATAATATTTTAAATGTGATACATTTCTTAGAGAGAATAAGAACTCTGGTTTGCTGGAGGTGACTGTTCAGATGAACATCGCTACAGCATAAAAACTGGAGCAACACGTCATAAATCATTTCTGAATTAAGGACGAACAGTAGATCAAATCAGTTCTGACAGTACATTATGAAAACAAGCTGTTGAAAAATTTTCTTTGTGTTCTTTACTTCAAGGTTTCAGGTAATCCCTTGATTATTAAAGCCCATTATCTTAGAAACAAAAATGCTTCTTCTTAATTGTGTAACAGTGAGAAAACTGTTTCCTCAGGCCTGTAGGAACAGCCTGAAGAGGCGGCACTTTGCCTCTTCTGCCTGTGCTTGAGGGGAGAAAGGTTGGCTGTCGTCCACTATCTACTGGCAGGCTACCAAGAAGGCGGCAACGTACGAAGGGGCAAAAACTGCTGTGGGAGTACCTGTCTGCCTTGCTCTCCACCCAGCAACCCCAGGAACCGAAAACCCCCTCTCTGGCCACAGGACCTACTGCCTCCCTGCCTCAGAGCCTCCCTTTCCACCTGATGCCCTCCAGTTCCTGTGGCTCTCGCCCCTTCTCCTCCCACCCCTTTTCCCCCCCAGCAGCCGGCGGTGTGTGGGGTGCTCTCTGCAAGCCCACCAGGGTGGAAGCAGGCCAGTGCCCACAGGCAGACCAGGGAACCGGTGGCTCTGTGGCTGGAAAGGGACAAAGGAGGTCTGTACCCCAGTGAATGCGAGAAGAGAGGGGGATACACTGTGCAAGGCTCCCCTGCTCATACCCGTAACTCCATAAAGCCTGGTGCATAACTCCAGGTCCCGCTCCCATACTCTTCCCGGCTCAAAAATCCCTCTGCCTTTTCCAGGCCATCTCACCAGCCAGCCAGTGCACCTCACCCACAGCCCAGTCTATGCTACCATCACCCTTACCCCTGAGAAGCCTTGAATTAGTTCTGATACATATGAGCTTATCTATCTAAATACATCAGCAAGAGCACAGAAAAAAAAATTGGCTTATTCATTTAAGCGAAGAAATGCATGTATATTTTATAAAGCATCCTGGAACATACTGTGATTCAGACTTCAGATATTTACTACTATCATTATCATCACTATTACGGCTGCCACAATGGCTATACATACTGAATAAATTCAATTTTAGTTAAAAATCAGGAAAAATCCTTCCCTCCCTTCTCTGAAAGCAGACTCAAGCCAGTCGCTCCCCCTCACCTCTCCTGACCTTTCTCTTATGCTGCAACAACCACAATATAAGGCAAGTGCCCTTTCTACCAACCCCAGGAGGACCACCTCATTGTAACAGCTAGCCCCCACCAGCATATAACTGTTCCTGGCATAGGAAAGAAAAGGCCAGAGTGGCAGGAAAAGGGCTTGCCAGGCAACCTTTGGTGCAGGGCTGCTTTTTAGTTGTGCTTCTGGCCAATGTTAGCCTTGCAAATTAGTGCAAATTAAAACAGGTCTGCTAAAAAGATGATAAAACTTTCCTAGCAAACAATACAGAGTTTATCTGACTGGACAGATGAGCAGAAGTATTTAGCTGCATGGATCAAATATATTTTGACACAGAGTTTCTTACTAAACATGTGGTTATATCAATATCTGATATTCAGAGCTACATCTGGCTGGCAAGCAATCACCAGCAGAGCTCTCCAGGGAGCAATTCTAGGGCCTGTTCTGTTCAATATTTTTATCAATGATCTGGACGCAGGAGTTGAATGCACTATTAGCAAGTTCACTGACGATACCAAACTGCGAGGTGCTGCTGACTTTCTCAAGGGATGAGAGGCCTCGCGGAGAGATCTAGACAGACTGAAGCATTAGGCAATCATTAATGGCATGAAATTTAACAAGACCAAATACCGGATTGTGCACCTGGGACTGAGCAATACCAGGCAAAAGTATAAACTGGGAGATGAGTGGCTGGAGAGCAGTGTGCCCTGGCAGCCCAGAGAGCAAACCGCACCCTGGGTGCATCAAGCACAGCATCACCAGCTGGTCGACAAGCGGGGATTATCCTGCTGTATTCAGTGTTGGTGCAGCCTCACCTCAAGCGCTGTGTGCAGTCCTGGGCCCCCCAATTTAAGAAGGATGCTGAGGTCCTTGAATGTGTCCAGAGGAGGGTAACACAGCTGGTGGGAGGGCTGGAAGGCATCTTCTGTGAGGAGCAGCTGAGGACTTTGGGCTTCTGTAGTTAGGAGAAAAGGAGGCTGAGGGGCGACCTCATTGCTCTCTGCAGCTCCCTGAGGAGGGGAAGGGGAGAGGGAGGTGCTGAGCTCTTCTCCCTGGTGTCCAGTGATAGGACGTGTGGGAATGGTTCAGAGCTGCACCAGGGGAGGTTCAGGCTCGACATTAGGAAGCATTTCTTTACTGAGAAGGTGGTCAGACACTGGCACAGGCTTCCTAGAGAGGTGGTCGATGCCCTAAGCCTGTCAGCATTTAAGGGGCATTTAGACAATGCCCTTAATAACATGCTTTAACTTTTGGTCAGCCCTGAAGAGGTCAGGCAGTTGGACTAGATGATCACTGTAGCTCCCTTCCAACTGAAATAGACTATCCAATATCAAAATATTTTATGGGCACATTGCTATATTTAATCTTGTTATTCATTATGTGTGAATTGAATTTCATTTTCCCATTTCATATCAGGAATGAAGACAAGTACACAAGCACATACATATGTAATGTATGAGAATATTTTTCCAAAGTATTTTCAGTTCATGCCAAATTGCAAAGTGTAGTAGTAATCTTGAATTATCAGTAGTACTGAATGCTTTCACTATAATTCAGCATTAAAAACAGTTCAAGATTGAAACAAAATAATTCAACTGTATCTCCATGAAATAAATCTGTGATTACATCTAAGTTGTATAGAACATGCGTTTTGTGGTAGACTTCTGTGCTACAACTGCACTTTTTTCTTAAACATTTACATTTTCCATTCAATGGTAATTCAGTTTTCTGACCAGGTAAGAGATATCAGATCAAAATACAATCAGTATAACAGACAAGAAAAACTGCAATAATACTGAACTATCGTATCAAATAGGACTGCAAAACAAAAGGACCTTTCAGCCATCATTCTCCCTACATGTCTCAGTTTCTGTACACCTTAGCTACAGCAGAGGAACCGATTTATTCAATTTAATCAGGCTACCTTCTGGAGCATACATCATACAAGAATTTCCATGGCTGGGCCAAATGGAATGCACTGCAACAGAATTTACAAGTGTTGTACAGTTCAATGAAATAAAGGGAGGAGGGAAAAAAAAAAAATCACCTTGAGTTACATCCAGTGGAAGACAGAAAACAAAACGTGAGAAAGATTTTCTAAATTATTTGTGAGGAAGAAGTAGTCCCTGCATCTTGACTTTTTTTTTTTCCGATTCACCTCTTTTAGAGAAGTTCAGCCAAACTTTATTAAACTTGTCAGCATTGCATTCCTTTATGTATGGATAGACTGCTCCTGAAAGAGGTCAACATAAAAAGCACAAGCAGGCTTTCAACATCAAGAACGCATGCCTTCTCTTTTGACTCCTCCCCTGAAAAAGAACTTTCTGAAAATCTCGTGTCCCTATAAAAGATTACACTGCTGGTAAAGGAACCTGGAGCTTTATCTTTCCACACTCAACTAGTCTGACTTCTGTCTTGCACTTATTTAGGCAGGTTCCGGAATGTAGGACCTTTGTTCCTACATATGTATAAATATATATACTATAGAGGTCATCGACAGCATAGTTCTTTAAAAACATTGGATGCCAAACATTAGGCATGTAAGCATACATCAAAAGATCCTTTTTTCCCTTTGAAGTCAATAGTAACACTTTGAAATCAACTGCTTACCTAAGTGCCCAAGTACAGAGTGGCGTGCCTCATGTTGGGTACTCGAGGCGAAGTTTATCTACATCCTTGCTGTGGTAATGGAACCTGCACACACCACTACTGGCAGAAGGGCTCCGTAACAAGGTGTAAACAGTACAGAATTTTCCACCTAAAAATACAGCCAGGGACTGCCACAAGAGCAAAGCTATTCTGCTCTTACTGAAAGGCAGCAGGAATTCTGTCTTCTGCCTAGTGACAGTTATGGGATTTTTCTGGTGCTCCACCTTCCTCTTCCTCTAGGATTCTCTTGAAAATTGCAACATCTGTACCAGCCCCCAGTCTTGGAGGAGGTGATGGTATGCTGCAGTTCCAGAGAAAAACAGTTCATTAAGATTCGTCCTCTGCTCCTAGCTGTGCCACAGACTTCTGTGGAGTTAGTTTGGAGTCCCATCAATCTAGCAGAGGAAAGTATGCACTAGACTACACATAAAAGGCTTTGAAAGTGCATAGATTCATTTCAGATGAAGGGAGAAGGACAGAAATGCGTATGATCTTCACAGTGCTAGAAGGAACAAGGCATTACATCATGAGTGTGTCTGGTTACGTGATGTAGTGAGGAGGTCAGCCTCTACCTTTATTTTCTCTTTTCCTATCACAGAAAGACTCATTTCTATACGGCTCCAGGGACACGCACATATGTGCTGTACGCATTCATAAAAACCATACATCTGCACATCAGTTGTCGTAACCTTGTACCCACCCATCGAACTGAGACATGCAAACACCCAGGTGCACCTGCAAATCTTGTGGCAGCATTAATCAAAAGATAAGTTTAGACTACTTATTAGGGGAACATGAGCTAAATAGCCAGTCATTTAAGAGGCAAAAGTTCAGCTGATTTAAATCAGTATAGCACCATTAGAGTTGGATGTATCACAATTCCTCTTAGCTGAGAATCTGACCCTAGCATGCAATCTGTAAAAAAGGGGAATGATCTTTAAGTCACACTTAAGCACACATACACACACAGACACAACCCCATGGAATACAACTGCAACTGCGGTGTGTCATTAGCATTTACTTTAAAAACAAAATACATTTGCCAGTCTTAAACTAACATGAAACAGAGCAACACTATCATCCTTCATATCCACGGGATTTAAAATACATCCTGTTCTACTTACCAAGGCTCAAGGTTCTGTGTGAAGTTATCAGCTGTAGCAGGATAAGCAAACTACTGAATCTAAATACAGAAAATTACCTCTCAACAGTACAGTGCTTTAAGCATTAGATACACTATGTGCTACACTAGAGAATTTGTGTGAGAAATTCCGATAAGAGGCTGTTCAATCCAATTCCCCCTCCTACCAGGATGGCCAGAGTGCTGGACCTGATTTTTACAAAGCTGTGACTATTTCATTCTTTCTCTCCCTTTGCACTCAAGACAAGGTCATTTGACTCAAGCAGGCAGGGCTTTCTTCAGTAAACACGTGGTTTCAGCCAGCTTGTAAGGATTAATGAATCCAGGTCAAATTCGTAGACTAATTTCATCTGGGGAAAACCAAGCTGAGAGCTAGTGTTGCAAAACCTCCCTCAGAGGCTGGAACTGTTCCCTCTTTACCCAATAGCTCAGCCAGAGCACTGTGGATACAGGGGAAATCCGGGCTCCATCTAGCACATCCATGACAGCTAGCGCAAAGCTCAAGGAGATGCTTTCTCAGCAGTTTAAATCTCCCCTTTTTGTTCACAACTCCACAGAGTGTCCAAAATGAAGTATTCTGTCTCTGGGCAGACAAACCATTTCGTGTTAAATGAAGCATCGCTTTTACCTTGCCATCTTGAAACACACAAAAATGAAATGTTACCTTTGGTTCAATCTGAACCAACTTCACTTTATAATTTTACGCTTTTTGAAGTGCAGGTGTTGAAAATACCTACAGCCTTTTACATTGTCCTACACAGTCTATTTAGTACTGCTTAGGATGAAATCTAAATTTCATTTACTCACCATCTAAAGGGAATATGCACATATATACAATATTCTCCCCAAATACAGTCAAATTGCCCATTCATCTTTTCTAATACTATACCACATAAAAAATAGTGACTGCAAAAGAACATTTAAGGATTTCATTCTATTCAGCATGCTGCTTTGTAGAGAAAGGTTCTTGCCTTGAAAACAAGCAGCTACAAATACTGCTTGCTCCTTGATGTTCTCCCCAACCTTCAGTCCCCTTTGAGCTCCCAGATGGTATTAATTTAAAAATAGAGTAGTTTCTAATTTACAGCACAGGAGACATTTTGAAACTGCTGTTGAAGTAGTGTTAGTGAAACCCCAATAACCCAAGTCTCACCCCAGACAGGTACATCAATATCTTTAATTTATCTGAAGTTCCTGTTGTGCTCATAAGTCTTCTTTACCGTAACAATTGTACTGTGCTGCCATAGCACCTTAACCCCCCAAAAATAAGTAAGAATTTTCACATGAAAATGTGTGTCATCATGTAAAGATTCCTTTCCATTCTTGCACCCCCCTCCTTCAAGCTGTTTCAGCTCTACAAATAGACACTAACTCATACAGACAACAAACTTTGTCTGGAATATTACTAGCAGTCTTGTTTTTTCTCGCTAGCACATCACATTCTGTAAAAGCAACGTCACTGCTCCAAAGCACCTAAGTGAGATACCATACCTCTTTGCAACTCACTTCTCATGCATCCCATCAGTCTGCTTTTCTTGTAAACAAACAGCCAAAGAAAAGCGCGGTAACTCAAAGCGTAATCAGCCAATAAACCCTTTAGGACTGAATGCAGATTTTCAGTCTCATTTCTAGCTAGGTTTTTGCAACAGGTAGTGCCTTCCTTTTACACAAAAAAAGGCACGAGTTTATTAATAGCTTCTGACCAAGACTAAAACCAACGGGAAATATTTCATAAGATTATGTATGAATTGGAAATGGAACATCATCCAATCCCATTGGATTTCATTTCTGGCATGTGTGATATTTCCCCCTTACACCAAAATTATACATACTTACCTAGAAGAGCACCAGGACCACAATATTATTAACATGCTACACAAACATACACAAAGAATATTGTACAGTAAGAAGGAGAAATCAGTTGTTTACCGCACCAGACAGTTTGGAAAAGCTCAATATATATTTTCTTGAATGGAGAACTTTCCCCAAGAAACTATTTTTTCTCCTTGCAGAATTAATTCTAAATCCTTGGCAAGGAACGTAGGTTGCCCTTACTTTCTTTTTAAACTTCACGAAATAAAAATTTTAGTTTCAAGTTAAATTGGCTAGTGCTAACAGTTCAGTCATACCCCAGCCTCCGGGTATTGCTCTTTGAATGAATCAGATCAAGCAAAAGCATGTTTCAGAAGAGTAAATTCCCTTAGCTGTGCACTGTTTCAGTGATAAAACTGTAAACATGGGTTAATTTAATCCCTGATGTGGTTTAACCAGTGGTACACATCCTCATTTCAGCATCTCAGTAAGGTGCCTGATTTGTCAAAATGGGTGACCACAAGCTGTTCCCAATGGCTTCTCACAATTAAGGATTACATATGAAAAGTTGCCTGTAAAACTACCATCAACACATGGCTTTTTTGTCTATTAATCTTTTTTTCCCCCCTTCTCTGCTCTTTATTATGTTTCCTCCTTCTCAGCCAGTCTCCTCTAATTGTCCCCTCTTTGCCACTCTCCTACTTTTTTCTTCCCACATTTCTACTTCTGGACTTCCTCCATTTTTCCATTCCCAAGTGCCTATCAGCATCTTACTGCTATTCCCTCTCATTTGCTTAGTCCTCAGCAACTTTCCCTTCATACCTTTTTATCTGAGGTATTTTTATATGAGAGAAAGGCGACATGATGTCCCCCAAGGATCACTCTTTTACATGTTTCCGTGGTCCTATTTCCCACCCCATTTTCTGTTTACACCCTTTACTTGAAACACAGTTCTTTAGAAAAAGGACTATGTTTAATACAATATGATCCAGGCCCTGCCTGATGTTTCTGAGCAATTTGCAATGCATTATCACAAATCCTGAAGCTAACAATGGAGGTTTCCCCAATGCCTGCACGCTGATTGCTCTAATTAACGTTAAGGTGACATACAGTAACGTGAAGTGCAGCTTTGCATACATCCCCAGGGAAATCCTCACATACCCATTGAAGAGGGCCAGAGGTTTGCTCATCATTTGCTCACCATGGCTATTAAGTGGCTTCAGAAGGCCCAAGGATTTAGCTCCCTTTTGAAAATGCTTTTCATAATGCACTCTCGAGGGAGACATGGCAGATGTCTGGCTATGCATACCAAAAGGAACTTGCCTGATTGGTTTCATAAACTATCCTGAATACCCATGGTAAAACAGCTGGTTTGCCTGGATCCTTGGGACAGAAGAAAAACTCCATCAAAAAGGTCTTGAAAGGAAAACACCATGTTTACACACAAATCTGTGTGTTGTCACTCTCTCACTTAAACTTTCTTCTCGTAACTTGTTTCTCTGCTGTGTGATTCTACCTTCGCCAAAAAAGAAAGGTCCATCAGCCAGTCAGAAACTGAACTCTGCTGAATCAATTTTATTTTAGCATCGCTAAAAAAAAAAACATGAAGTAATATGCCTCTGTAGAAATTATTTCTACAACTCCACTGCCTAAAACCAGGTGTGCAAGCAGATTAGAAAGCGAAAGGTGAAAGGGAAAAAGCTGAAGGGAAGATAAAGCAAGGCGAGAGACTGCTGTGAGAACACACATCTAACAGTTATGGGATAATGTTCTGTGCCACCTGCTCTGGGTGAACCTGCTTTAGCAGAAGGGTTGGACTGGATGATCTCCTGAGGACCCTGCCAACCCCTGCCGTTCTGTGATTCTGTGTGAAAAATCTCAAATTCTTTCCTGCTACAGAAGTCAGTAAAAGACTACACACAACCACACTAAGCATACAGTAAATTTATGGCACTTTTGGAGCATGGAAATAAACACACACATAACTTGCAAACATACCCAATACCCCGGGAGTTCTTCAGTCTCTTCATCCCAACAATGCTCTTAAAGAGCTCAGCAACAAACTGCTTCCCCACATGCATTTTGCATGGACAACCTTTCCTGGTTTTCAGTCCGTCTTAAGTCAGTATTCAAGCTTTTTCTGATATTCTGATAAGTAATTTCCCCCACTAAAAATTCCAACTAAACAACCAAGATGAATGGTTTTTCCTCATTTACTCTACCAACTTACTGGGGTTTTGGATGCTTTTACTTATTGAAAGTGGAGGCATGGCCTCAAATATTATCGTGCCTGATAATTCAGCATTATTTATCAGATGATAGCCTGGAGAATGATTGTCCTGCTTAATTATTTTCTCCTCAGTCCTCCTATGACAAAAAATTACAGTTCAGTGCTCTTAACTGATATCAGAAGAAATATGATTTAGTGGTGCCTAGATTTCTCTGATCACTGCAATTTTAACTGATGCAAATGAATTTATTCATAATAAAGTTATTCATAATAAAGTATATAATATATTTGAGACTCTGCAATCACCAAATACACAAAACTCATATATTAGCCACTGATTTTTCATGGAAGCAACATCATCATCTTTTAGTAAAGGAATTCAGTGCAACCCTTGATGCCTAACTACAGCATAAACTTTGATATACATTTGGGTTTTTTTCTCCTTTCTTAGAAGCAGACAACTTTCCCACTTGAGACCCTGACCAGTGGCACCTGAAATTCAGACGCCCACAGCTCCCAAGACCCAAAGAATGACTTTGTTTTGCTCGTGATTTAGAGGCTGTATTTAAGTACCCTTTGATGACTTGAACACTTTCATTCCTTCATGGTTCAGACTGCCCATTTTCTTTCAAGAGTTGAAGCCTCTGTTTTTCTCTCTAGTAGATTTTTCTATAAGGCAAAGAACTTGCTGGGAAAACTGTTTTTCGTGAAAAGGTTATGCAACAAGCTACAGAAGTAACCTTTCTTTCCAAACTCCCAGAGAGCATATAGAAAGAAAACATGAGACAGTTAAGAAAGTGGACTTAAAATGTTAAAAACTAAGCACATGTTTGTTAGTTATTGTATTCGGTGTCTTTTTTGCAGATGGCTATTCTTTTCATTATCAGGGTTGAAGTTTTACAGTTAAAGTCACAGTAAAGGACCTGATCATGCCAAAAAGCCTCAGTATCCTTTAACCGCATCCCTAAAGCTACTCCTACAAAACCTTACATGACAGCACTCCAGCGGTTTCATAGGAGCATTCTCACTGGCCCTCGGTAGGTCACAAACTGCTTGCAGCTTGATAAACAGTTCCTCTGCCTCCCACTTGGGCCAGACACCAGAGCAATAATTCATCACTGCCACTTTAGTACCACAGCAGCAGAACGAAGGTCCTACCTACTCCGCTGACTCCCTTGCAAACACGAGTGTTAGCCACAGCCGCCTCCCGAATCACAAGCACTGCATTTCGTGTGCCCTCTACTCCAGAGATACTTTTGCACACACAGTCTCAAAATCTGTTATAGTGCATGTCAACATCAAAAATGTATTAAAGTGATTGCTTGGCAGTACCCAAAGCGTGGAAATATAACATACAACCTGTGATATTAAAGAGATTTTTTTAAATGTTTTTTTATTTTTGTTTCCCTTATCCTCTGCACTCCACACCACCTCTTAAAACAAGGAGCTCCTTTTCTCCTCTCCAGGGAGGATGCTGACAATCAATTTGCTTTCTGAAGTGGTTTTGGGACTCCAATCACTTTTGAAGTGTAAAACCAACAAGTATAAAGGAAATTCCCTGGAGTCACATTAGTCAATACAACAAAATTCATGCTTAACACACAGAATGTTAATGAAGACAAACTGTGGTTATTTTACTGTATGCTACACATTAAAAAAGTATTAAAACTGTGTATTATTTCCAAAGACTCGGTTTTAAGAGCACACAGACCACCTGAGATACTTAGAACAATAATCTGGGTTTGAACTGATAAAAGCATTACCTCCTACAGGCCCCTCTTTTTGTCAAAGGTAGGAAACATCTCACCCAAATTGATCTGAAAAGCCCCCTGTATCTAGCTGCTTCATTTGCTAGCATAAAGTATCTTGAAAGTCTGTCATTGAAACATCTCATCAGGATACAGATATTTGAAGGAAAAAGCATCCCATTTACAGCGAAATCATTTTCTAAGCAAGCAACTTTTGCAGTTTTATACCCTTTGCTATCACTTTTTTCATAGCATCACTTGGGGTTTTTTTTGCACTGTCCCCTTTAAATCCAATATAGAGAGTTGTGTAACCTCAGCCTGCCTCATTTGCCTAAATAACGATAGACAGAGTCCTAGTCTGACATTTCAAGTGACCCCCTTTTTTTTTTTTATAAACTTAACTTGAAAGCTGTCTCAACAGTTGAATTCAAAGACAAACTTTTGCCCTCTGTCTGAAATGCAATTAAAAAGTAAATCAGCTAAACATTAAAATCACTTTCAAGTTCTATTTTAGCCTTTTAAAGGTATTAACATACACTGCAGTTATATAAAACAAAAAGACACTTTCTCCACCTCCCCCAATCAATAATATGAAATGTTAATCCACGATATAGAACACCCATGCAGTGGCTAACCGGATTATAAAATTTTGGTTTTACACAAACAAACAAGCTGAGGAGTTCATACAAGATACTTCATGTAACTACATCTATTATTAAACTTAACCCAAAACCTAAGTAAATCTATCTTCAAAGACTGTGGAAGAAAGTACATGGTTCCCAGGTATCTTAAGATTAAAAAAGCTGTTTTTTCCCAGCTCTTGATGTTTGATGGGATGCTATAGCTGCTTCTACAATTCAGCTTAGCTTTTCTTTAGTGACATGTGCATTTAAATTTGCTTAATGCTGAGCCTGACTGGTGTGGAAAATGATGGGTCTGTCTTGTTTTAAAAGCAGGCCCAGGTTAATCTAAATATTTAAACTACTGACCAGCAGCGTTCCTGAAGTGTGTACATTTGGCTCGATTCTAGTCTCTAGTAAATTAACAGGCTAATGCTGTCGACACACATGGCGATATTTCAAAATTGCATATGTAGAAATTACAGCAGAAACGGCTGCACCTTTTTGTGCATCAGGGACAATTAGTAGTTACCTGCAATCAGATAAGAATTAAGCTAATCATCTCTGTATTAGATCAGACAGATCTCTGACTCCGGGGGGTTAGTCCCAATTTACTTTAGTATGAAGCAACAATATCTGTCCTTCAAAAATAAGCATAAATGCAAGAAAACAAACGGAGTGCTACGTATCAAGCACACCCTTGGTACAAAACCCTGAGCAGTTTGCTCTGCCAGATGACCAACGTCTTATGCTTTGAGTCTGCGGCTCTGAAGATAACCTCCATTCAGTAAGCACCCCTCTGAATTTGGGGCTGCTCATGTATGAGGTCTGTTTGGTTTGCTTGGTGGTGATTGATTGTTGGGTGTCATAGGGTGCTTTTATTTTGAGGGGGTGGAGGGTGCTTTGTTTTTAGCTTCAGGACCCAGCTTTCACGGTCTTGGAATATAATGCAATAAGCTTGAAACATTGTATTCTCAAAAAAGAGCACACACATTTAAACTGATTAGGTGGATGTATTCAGTATCTGATACAAGGACCTTAAGGCATCTTTCAAATTGCTTGGAAGTTTAAATTCATTAGTGACAGGCCAAAAGATTCAGCTGATTCTACCAACCTTTACTGAACTTAAAGTATCTCCAAGAAATATCCAAGATCAAAGCCTTTGGATAGAAACAGATGCACATCCAGAACACCAGTTTCACAGAGAGAACTGGGGGGGGGGGGAAGAAAATAACTGTGATCAGCTCTCTCTATGTTTTCATAGTTCAGGAATCCTTTCGGGTGCATTTCCAGGTACAATAAAACAATTTCTGACCTACAGTCTATCTCTTCCTCTTTATATATGAAGTTGCTTTTATGGGCAAACTGTTTAGTAGTACTCATATGGTCCATATGGAGGGTCCAGAATTAGCTTTTTTCACTCGATATTCCTTGAAGGGATCTAATCAAATAACTGCATTTCCATTAAATATCACATGCACTTCCGTAAACTTTCTTTGCAAAATTACAGCAATTGTCTATGATATGGAAGTCCAGAAGTTTTTCATTATACTTTTCCCTCCTCCCACTCCATATTGTATTTTACACATCTGGAACCAGTAGAAAAGCTATAGTGTTAGTGTGGGCAATAAGAACCACAGCAAATCCACTTACAGTAAAGACATGCTGTTCCAAAAAAACACTGCCAGTAATGGAATTTTTTTCCTCCTCCGAAGTTCATATAACTTCCAAGGAACAACAGAATTATTCTTCACCAAGAGGCAATACAGAAACGTACATACACAGACAGAAAGCTGTAACACCTCTTGATTACTGGGCAGTTCTGCAAAATGAGATCACTTGTGACCTTCTGCAGTCACATCAGTCACTATGGCCAAGGCTCAGGAGCAGTTATGCAGAAAGGGAAAAAAGGTTTTATTTAGTTTAGCTTTTTATTTTCTTTTTACTTCTGAGAAGGTGCTGTAATTATATCCTCTCCTCTTAAGTTTGAGCATCTCCATTGTACACCCAATCATACCCACAGTTATATACAAGGTTCAATTTTAACTATTTTTCCTCTCCAGGAAGAAGACTATGACAAATAAACTTTGCTGAACAGAGACATGCTTACCTGCTTTTTATCATCTCTCACAAAAACAAGCCTGAAACTTGAACAAGCAATATATGCCTGTAAATTCCATGCACCTGAGTAATCATTGTGATTAATATTCTAAGAGGTACAAACTAGTGCATCGGGTAATGATGACACCCGAATAAGTGTGCAGAACACCTGCGTGTTGGTATGTTTCCCACCTGTGAGATGGATTACTGGCTGCAATTCCACATAGAAGTTTTCCTTTTTATCTTCACAAGTAGCACTTCTACCTACAAACAACCTCAAATTAATCAACCATATCAGACCAAACAAACAAACATGGGGACTTATCTTTAACACATCCTACTCTTGAAAAAGATTACATGGTTCCAGAACTGTGATCAATGAAATGGTCCTACACAGAACATGTCTGCTCCACTGCAGCACTACTCCAAGTGCATCCTGCTGTTCTAGAATAACTGTATCAGTTGAGGGAGGTTTTGTTTGTTTGCAGTCGGGTATTTTTACAGTACCTTTCATCAGTTTCTTGAGAGCGCAAATAAAAAGGCAAACAGTTTGCCTGCAATACATTTAGGTGCTTTCAAGAAAACCCACAAGTTTCACAAAGAAGCAGAACAAAGTTGAACACTCACAGATCACAAGACGTCTTTGTCGCAGTCTTTCCCCTTTGGCTTCTCTTCATTTGCTAGACTGTTTTCACAACAGTGTCTCCTACTATCCCTACTGCTAACATCAACTTCTTATCTCACAGCATGAAAATAACTCTTAGAGATGTTTTGCTTAGGCAGATGGAAATACTCTTGTAAAGTAACTTCAGAAAAATTCTCCCAACGTAGTATCAGAAGCTACCACACACTTTAGGTGTAACAAAATGCTAGCAGCACTCCCTAGAAATTCTGTGTTGGTTTAGTTTTGGTTTGGTTTGTTGTTTTTTTTTTTGTTTTTTTTTTTGTTTTTTTTTTTTTTTTATAATCAGGTCAGTTTCTTAAAATTGTGCCAATTTGTTTCAGATCTGGGTGAGTTAATTTGCCAGGGTCCAATCCCAGAGTTTGGATTCAAATTTCAGCTTAAGCAAACTAACAAAAAAAAAATCTCAGCTGCAGCTACCACATTGTGCTGAAAATACATATTTGCTCAGATTCTCACAAAACTCACCTCAGAAATCAAATCACATTCTTCATCAAAGAAGGCTTGTTAAACTCAGATTTAGACTGAGACTGGGGAGTTTAAACTGTCAGACTGTTTCCTAGCCAGAAAAAAACCCAACATGCTGACATGCATGTTCACAAAAGGTATTATAGCAACTTCATCTTCCTACAAAAAGTGCTTTTCATAGGCTTTTAATACTGCTTGCAATAAATGCAGGATCCAAGGTCTGCAGGGGGTGGATAACTCTTTATAGTTTTCTCAAATCCTCTTATTCCACCCACTCTGAGAACTCTACAGCCCAAGTTTAATGAGTACTGCAGTTCCACTGCAAAGCTCAGACACATTTGCACCACCACCACCTCCCCCCCCCAAAAAAACCAAACCAAAATCCAAACCCAAATCTTTCTTCTGCAACTGCTCTACAGAATCAGGCCTTGAAATATGAGTTTGAGGTCATGTGCCTATGCATCACTGTGTCTCAGCCTCTGAAGTGCATTCTGTCTTCAAGAAACAAATGTCTTCTGTTTCAGGGCAAATCATGTTGTCTGTGTTGCATGAAGGATGTGTGAATATTCACCAAACAAACTGATGATTCATTATGTTCTTAAACAGCAATAGGACTTCATCATAATTCCAAGCAAATCTGATCATTTCTAAAATCATTTTTTAAGAAATATAATTAAAGTTTTGTGTTCATGCATCATGCTCAGATGGTGACATTTCCGACATTTTCAATTTGAGCAATGTCACTAAGATGGAGAGGTCTGAGATTTACTCATTTCAGCAGAGCCCTGTTACATGCCAGTACCTACTTTAAATAATCAGAATTTTTAAGGCCTAACCACGCTCTATCTGTGCAGCTAGCTTTTGTTTGTCTTCACAGACCATTGACCAATTCTAATATTTTGGAAGTGAAAGAGTCCAAAGTGCTCAGAGTCTAGACTATAAATGCTCTTGGCTTGATGCTTCCATCATTAAGTCTAATACAACCAAGCTGCACTACAGGCACGGTATCCTTGCCAATGGAATAGCAATTTTCAATCATGCATGAGACTGCTGAGGCTAACTGTGAGTCTATTCTTCATGTATTTGATGAAAAAAAATAGACACTTGGCTCTTACTGTATTATATCTTGGCCCTAGTTTAACAAAATATTTAAGTGTGTGTTTGTTTGTGTTCATAAGGCAAGATGTATGACACACATCATCATAGTAAGGACTTGCACTTAGATTGATTTCAGCACCTAGTGCCATTTTCAATTAAGTCAGAGAGAAGCAGGTTTCAGAATAGCTTCAGAAATTCAACCTTCTCTTACTATTTAAAATTCCAGGTCCCCTACCTGCATTAAAATTATTGGCCATTTCAGAAGAATGAGCAACTCTACAGAAAGTAGTAACTTTATCATAACCAGCTAAAATACATGAGTATTATAAAAACATAAAACTTGGTATAAACCAAAGCTGTGACATTGGATAAAATAAAGCAGCCATCTGTTACAGGCGGACAAAGCTAAAGAACAAAGTTCAGTTCAGAGGATGCTGAAATATTTGTATCACCTTAAGCCAGGCTGGCTGAGGGAGCTTCTGTTTTCTTTCTTTAGACCTTGCTATTTCTACCTCCATGCATTTTTTCTAAGTAGCATCCAATTTTTCCAGTTCAATAGTAGGACCAAGATGGAGACATCCATACTAAAGTCACTTCAGAGTCCAGTGATAACATCTAACTTCTGCCTAGCTATCTCTTGTTTCTCAACTCAACGCTGAGTTACTGTAATATGTTCAACATAAAAACTGACATCCTGATCCTTCCATCGCAAGACTTCTCATGTCTGCCAACTCAAGACCAGTGAATAAATTCCTCGTCACTCAGGAACGTAGTTTGCACATCATCTTAGATTCAAGCCAAAAGTGAGGACCTGTATGGAAGTTCTACGCCTAAATCTCTCTCCATTTCTCTGTTGGCACTCCTTTTTCTAATGGATCAACGCTTACTTTCAAGTTCTTCCACCATTCGCAATAATCTCACCTCCAAAACATCAGTCTTGATGCCTAAACAGCAAATAGCTGCGTCTGCCCAATTTTGTTTTTTCTAGTTTTCAAAATATCTCTTCCCATCCTGCCCTTCCCATTTTGTATGATATCTTCAAAGATCTCCAAAGCTTCATTATCTTCTTTAAAGCCTTGCTTAAAGAGACAAACTCTCTACTTCCCTGCTACAAGACAACAATTTCAGAGCACCTGCAGTGCTAATTTGATCAAATGCTTGCCTACTATATTAATGGATACTGCCACAGTGTTTACATATTCTCCCCACAAGCCTGTATCAAATTTACCTTTTCCTGTTACCCCACACTTAAATCGTAAACTGTCAGAAGAGACTGCCTCACCCTTTCCCCTCCTCCCCGTGATGTATACAAGATATACAATACAAGTATTGTATTGTATGTACGTGTATACAAGTATACACTATTTGGGGCAAAAAAGTCTTGGTCCCAGCAGAGTTCCTAAGCACTATGGCAATACAAAAAGGAATAAACACAACATACATAAGACCATACCTATATATATCACTTGTTGATCACTATTGTAATCTGTTCTATATAGGAAATATCACCTGAAGAACTTTCTAGTAAGGTAAACTGAATTTGGAATGGTAACACCATTCAGTACTGTATGTGGAAATACACCATCTCTCTACCAAGACCATATTCTTACCTCTGCAAGCAGTTACAACTGTTCTTCCAAAACTCCTCCTCTTAGCAGCTTATTGCCAATTGCACTTACCAGGATTAGAAGACTCTTCACTGCCATAATGATATGCCCGCAAATGAATCAAGTCTTACGTTTTGTAATGGTACTTTTGCATGAGGTAGGTTTTTTGGTGTGGGTTTTTGGGTATAGAGAATATACACCGAAAGGAGCAAACTGCCCAGTCAACAGCTGCCAATGGCTACAGGATATTACTATAACATTTTTAGGGTTCTTTTAACAATGTAGACTTGTCCAGGTCTTGGGAAATGGTAAAATGTTATTTAAAGTAACCAAGATTTCCTAACCCAAAAAAGTTACTGATGACATGTGAAAGTTTCCCTGGCAGTGCACAATGTGGGAAACCGCTTCATTTTTAAGTAATGAAGTATCTGCTGCATTCTTTAAAATTCACTAAATATCATCAAAATTCTGCTCGGTATTAAAAAAAACCAAAAAACAAAAAACCAAAAAAAAACCAAGCAAAAAACACAACCCCAAAACCACACCAAAACTGCTGACAGTTACAAAGCCCTCAAACTAATTTAATGAAAATCATTACCTACCTTTTCAATACTGTTACAACATAATTAAGATGTTTCTTATTTCAGACTCGCATTTCTAAGGTCATATAAAATAACAAGCACTGTTCTAAGATAGGCCTTTATATCACTCATTTAAAAAGTTAAATTGCTTAAATCTCAAGGATAGACTATAATCCACTGGTTACAAGAAACAGCCCCCTAACTGACATATTCACACAATTTTTATGCATCTTTGCACTTGCATAAAAGAGAAATAGCCAGCACCCCCATTTGAATGAATCTGGTTCACAAAGACATTTCCTCTTCTCCCCCTTCACACTAACAAATCCCCCAAAGACTACAGACAAGTTTCCCATCACCACAGGGGTGCAAAGGCCAAAAAGCAAACTTAATGAGGCCAAACAAAGGCCTTCTCTTGCAGAAATGTTAATCCTGCTCTTAAGAGAAACAGAGAGGTAAAGAGTACCCCATAAAATCTCTAAGTGCACAAAATCACTCATAATAAAAAGGTTTACAGCATTTCTTTTGTCCAAGGTCACGATGAAGGGCTTTAATTCAGAGGAACTAGTGGGAATACAGTTCTTCTTATTAAAATATATTAATTAGTGTAATATATACAGTTGTCTCCTTTGAAAAGCAAACCAAACCCATGAGACAAACAGCAGGGTCCTGAAAGGACCCGCCCACCATCTTGGATTTACTTCTCTGAGGATGGAGTCCCAGAAGCTGCCTCTGAAGCTTCATTTCTTTTCATGTTGAAGATCTTCATTTACAGGCATAAATACCAATGGCATAATCATTAGCAGCAACAAAGCTCAAACTTCATCAAGAACTTGTTGTCATTCTGGTAACAACTCTCAAAATAGAAAGGCTCATCTACAAATGGGCATCAGGCTTTCAAATGGCAGACTGTCAATGAAATCCCTAAACATATTTCCCAGGTCTGAAACGTGACTGTCGTTAAGACACTGGTCTTAGTGCTTCATTTTATACGTGCACATAATGGTACTTATTTGGTTTATAGGGATATCCTGATCCCTAAAGTTTGCAGCAGCAATGTAAGTACAATTTCTCAAAAATATCATCGCGTGTGCTGGCTGATTGATAAATACCAAGTTTTAGCAGCCACCAACTGCCTCTGAACAGCTTATTTCAGGTAAAGGTTATTTTAAAGCATAATTTTGGAAACCAGTTTAGAGAGTAAGATGTAAGTGCCCAACACAAAAGACATCATCCCTACCTGAACATCACTCCAAGAAGCAAATTACTAGATGTTGCACGTGTGTTTTGGTGAAAAATTACTGTGTGTTCACAGCTGACAGTGCTACTTTTCAGTTTTATGTTTCTGATTTACACATATATATTTGTATCCAGTGTATGTTTTTCTGCAGATCTGGCACTGGCCAAGAGATATAGCAGTAAATGTATAGATGTTCTTAAGAAAGAGAAGAAGAAAAAAAAAAAAATCAGTCTCTATCCCATTTAAAAAGAAAATCCACACCAAGCAAGATCATTCTTATTTTCATGCACACTATTGCCATAAAGCTTGTGTAAGTCAAAACATATCAGTCATTTCACTGGCAGAGACCTCTGCAACACGAGCTTCTGAGGGTTAGCATGGGTGAGAATGATTAGCCTTGTAACTCATGCAACAATTCTGATGATGCCTAAGGAGAAATAGTAGCCAGCTTACCCTGCTGTTGACAGGACTAGGAATAATCATTTTTTTTGTCACTTAAGTCAATTATACTTCGCGTCTTCATACCCATATGGAGCAGACAGTAAGTGAAGGTGTTGATTTTACAAATCAGTTTTTAGAACTCAGCCACACTTTAAAGTCATGTTTGTTTAATCGCTGCTGCCACCTCATATATACAGAAATGATGCCAACAGTACTATGGTTTTGACTGCAATGATTTTTCATAGAAAGTACAGAAAGCACCCAGCTAGATCAAACTGTTACTCAAAGCAAATAGAGGCTCCCCTTACTGTGAGGCCCTTGGTTTTTCTGAACCTAAGGAGCATTCATCCCCCGCTCCAGAATTTAGCTAGCCATGCCAACTTCCTAAAGGCTTAAGGAAGACATGGGGAGAAATGAGGAAAACCACATCAGACTCAGATTCCATTAAATCTTTCAGGAGGTTTCCCACTAAAGTAAATGTGAAGAACAAGACAGGTGAAGAAAGTTTGTGGGGAAAGAAGAATAAAGAAGTACAGCAAGCAGATCCATTCCACATTCTATACATACATGAAAAGTCAGCTTTTCCAAGTGTTCGCCCCTGACAATTTCAGAAGTACTGAGGATTTAGAGAGGCATGTTCTATTCTAACTCTAATATGTTTTACTGTTTATTTTAGAAACAGAAGTGCATCTACCATATCAGCAGTCACAACTTCAGTATACACCATGCCAAAAAAGAAAAGAAAAGACTTAACTTCACAGCTTCTCCAAACACTACTGTAACCTATTGAGTCAGGAGCAGCACAGAATAAAAAAATAAAAAACACTGTGAAACTTAACTTACTCTCACATCTCCTGTGGCATGTTTACTTTTTTTACTTGACAGCCTACCAACCAAGTATTTACTAGGGCCATGCTTGCTTGACTTGCATGTAAAAATATCACCAAAGATACACACAGCATCGCCGAAACCAAAGTAAAAATTCTTACCAAAAAAACCCCACATACATGCTAAATAGCAAGAAACCAAACACTGGGAAGCAGGTCTACAAAAATCTAGTCACTATGCTACTAAGGCAAATATAAATCCAAAAAGCACTCCCCTCTTCCCCAAGACAGATTAGCAGCAGAGTTTGTTTGTTAAGTTTTATCTTGGCATTTTAGAAAATTACCCTTCAACTTTAAAAACTATGAATTTGTTGAAATAAAATCATCTGACTGCAGTATTTCAGTACTACCATTCTACGCAACAACAGAAAACTGGGAAAGGGAGCACTGCCCATCTCTTACGTCCTCAGCACCTTGCTCTCACATGGAAGCAGTACGTCCTAGCCCTGGCTTTTGGCCTGTGTTTCTCCTTTCTGATCTTGGGAGAAAAAAAAATACACATTTCTGATACCAATGATATCAACACCTATACCTACGGGCAGTCTATCTTTTAAATTTAATTCAAGTTTAAAGATGACAGCAAACAAATCCTGGGGTTCTAAAAAGTAGTATCTATGAAAGGAATCAATGAAGCAATGATATCTGCCACAAGCAATGAATCAATATTTAACTTGCAGGACATTTAACATTTGAGCAACTGAGAAGCGACACTGGAAGGAATTTCCAAAGATCATTTAGACTACTTCGATAATGTAAGGGCAAAAGTTATCAATATCACTCTTGGCAGATACTTACAAGTCTGTTCTTAAAAACATCTTGTGACGGAGATGCTATAACCACCAAATAGAATCTGTTCTACTGCTTACATTGTCTTCTGCAGAGAGGAAAAGAAATAAGAAAACACACAGCTTGCTTTTCCTTCTTCTTTTTTTGCAGTTGACTCAGGTATTTGAAAACTTACTCCTCCCCTCAGTTGTATCTGTTCTAATATAAACCACTACAGACTTTCTTCTGATACCTGTTGTAGAGGTGCCCTAGACTCCTCGTTTGAGCCATGTTTGCATTCAAATGCTTCCCAGAACTGGACAAAATTCTGCAAGTGATACCTTAACCATTCCAAGTGGAAGAGCTACTTCTAAAGTAACTTCTTTTATTAACTTCTAAGTAACTGTAAATATCTAAAAGACTACTGTAAAATAAAAATGTATTCACTTGTCATCATTTGTTTATGAGAACCTGTCAAACCTCCAGAAAAAGTACATAAGAAACTTCGATACAATATAAAATTACAAGCCTAAGTATTTGGAAGATGTTAAGAAATCCAGTGGGACAATAAAGGATCATGCAAACCTGACCTGCTAAATTTTGATTTACTTAAGTGGAAAAAGGAAAAAGCCAACTTCGATAGACATCAGCAATAAATTACATATGACCCAGGCTACGTTTGTTACATAAATAAGACTTTTTTTTTTTTTTTAAATGCCTCAAGACTAACGGAAGGCAGAGGAAATCTGAAAATTTGGATGTGAAAACTGGAGATTTAAGAGCTAATCTAAATTCCTAAAGCCAAAAATTCAGGAAAAAAAGAAGAGCTATAAGCATATATGCATGGACAAGAGTGCACCGCTATATCTGTATAGCTGCACATGCAAATAAGTAGCTAAGGACCTAACACCTCATATATATGTAATACCTACCCTATTAACACATCCAGCCAATGTCAATATACATCTGTTTCGGGAACTTGCACCTTCTTTTTAGAAAACGCAGTCCAATCATTATTTTAATGGGCAAGAAGAAAGCAACTTAGAAATGTCTCACCTTATTAACCAAGGTTTTCTTTCCAGCCTATATATCCTTACATCTCAACAGCCATCTCTACATGCAAGGAAGAATCTCCCTAGAAACCAAATAAACAACAGAAGTGCAGACGGCATGTTCTGCCTCCTGATTCATCAGGAGCACTACCTCAAAAGATCTCTTATTGACAGTGATTCCTAGTGGGAGGCAGGGAGAAGGGAACTTTACACTGAATACAGCTTTATTTTTCGCTTAGTAGCATGAGCTGCAATGCTGCCAAACAGAAAGAAAAAGAGCCTCTCTCATCTGCAAACAAAAAATATGTATGGAAGACACAGAATTCACTTTTTCAAAGTCACTTTTTTCAGATATCTTAACTTTAATTGGCTAAAACAAACACAGTTTCTAACTCAAAATCAAGGTCAGTTTAACAAGTGTAGTAGTGGTGGATTACCAGAGGTCCATCAGGAAGAATGCACTGAGCTATTTTAAACTGTTTAATGTAGTAGTAGTAGTAGTATAGGGGGTTCAGAATAAGTGCAATGCACTTGAAATCCAGCCCAGCAACAACCCAGATCTTGTATATTGTGCAAAACAGATCCGTAACCCTTGGAAGTAAAGCATTTCAGTATGAGTACCACTCCATCACCAACCATTAAATATGTAAAACCTTAAGGCTGGATTCATCACTGCTAGATACTTTCTGTATATCTAGTTTGCATCCATCCAACAACAAAAAGCAAATGACACCGATGAATAAGGGCCTGTATTTTTCAATAACTGTGATGTATTTCAAGAATCCTGTAAATGTTCATCATATGAAGTACTGCAACTTTATCTAGTCCTCATTGTAGTCAAATGAAAATATTTCTACTGAATCAAGCAATATGAGATCAAGCCTCCAGAGAAAAATCACTGTTGATTCCATATTAAAGGAAATAAGATAAAATTACACAAAATTAGCTGCAAGGAGCTGTTTTTCCTCTCACCTTAAGGGCACACACTTTGATAAAATGGGCAATGACTTCGGCAAAAAGGCTAGATGAAAGCACTAATAAAACTCTGAGAATTCTATTGCTCCACTCCCTTGATATCCTGTAAGACCACAAGCATCTCGGAATGTCATAGAGCACTGAGGGACGCTTCTTTGCCTATAGCCAATCTCCTGTTTAGTTCAGTCATTCATCAAACTTTTAATGAAAACCTTGCTTGTAAAAATGGGGCTTTTGAGGGTTTGGTATGTTTGGGCTTTTTTTTAAAGTTTCACTTCAGAAAAATCAAAAGAGGTATTAGTTTGCAGACAAATTTTCTGTGGTCTTCCATCACCTTGCTTAGCAAATAACGCTCCAAGATTTTTCAAGTTCCAAATTTTATAGTATATTATACTTCTGAGGGTAGATTTTTGCTAGTTCTCCTTTTGTTTAATAAAATTTCCACCAATAGTCTGTTCAGTGATTTTTTTTTGAGAAAAAAATTGATCTATTCATAATACACAACCATATATCCTAGCTCAAATTCCAAGTTTTTGAACAGTAAGTACTGAAAAATACACTAAGTGTGAGAACAGCTTAGAAGAGAACATATTGCTAATAACACTATTAAAGAACACTTTGACCCTAGAGTTCACCTTTTGGGGAAAAACTTTTGAACCATTGTTTCCATTAAAAGTATTCAGCTGTTGGCAACCAAGTAAACCAGCAAGATTTATATTTACTCTTATCACTAAAAGATACTGCCATTGACCACAATGTTGCACTTGGGAAATAGAAAAAGAAAAAAAAAAAATTGTACTAATTTTAAGTATGTCATGTATGGATAAAAATACTCCCAACTTCCATCTCATTATTTTATGACTGTTCTTAGTCAACAGCAGAATAAGAAATCGATTTTTTCTCCCCACAGTTAAACCAAGAAGCGTTTCTAGACTCTAAAAAGGCCAATGTCATAAGATCATATTTTGTAAACAACTGAAAAAGAAAATTTAATGGTAAAATGCAGCATATTTAATGAATGCAAATGAACATGAGCCGCCTGCTGCTGGTCAATACATCAGCAGTTATATTATTTGCAGCATGTTTAGGAAAATTAATTCATTATGTACCTTCCTTGCTAATCAAAGAGCATGTAATTAACTTTCTCTATGGACAAAAAATGTCATTTTATTCTATTCAATCATTTGACAGCACGATCAAAAAAAAATTGTATTTTACAAAAACTCAAACAACAGGGATTTGGAACTACTGGTTCTAGCCTCCCTTCTGATTGCATTTCAGAAAGAAAACGGGCCAGTTCTGTAGAAGGTACATATGTATATAATGACATCCTTTATGAAGCTGCTATTTTATTAAGAACCCTATTTCACTTCACAAAAGGACAGTCTTATTCCCTCAACAAAGCAGCTGAAAGGAAAGTAGCAACAAGTAAATGCGCCCCTGCTGTGTCTATGGAAAGTGCATGCTCCCATCGTTAAGCAGACATGCAAACTTACTTGGTGGGGAAGCAAGTGCTGGTGCTATCATATATTCTGCATGATCTCAAGTGGAGAAAACCATCTGTCCATTCGTCATGAAAAGGACCCCCATAAGCCTTATTTCACAGATCACTGTAGTTTCCTCCCAGACTTTAAACTGAAGGCTATTAGTCACAAAAAGGCTTCCTCAAGCCACTTTTACTCAGCTGCTCCATAGGGTTTAGACTGAGGTGACCAACAAGGGCCTAACAAAAAGATCAGTGTGTCTGAACACAATGCAGCACTGAGATGCGAGTAACCCCCTTCGCCGTCTCCAGCAACACAGTTTAAAGAACACTGAAGGCAGTCAAAGAAAGAGAATGCTTGGGCATCTGAAAGAAAGATGACAATTTGAGGAGATAGCTGTCTTCATTTGAAAACAAGTGTTCTTTAGAACCAGCAGGAGTTTTCCCAAAGAGTCAGAGAAATTTTGGCTGTGTTAGTCCCTATCCAAGCGCTAATATTAGTTACTAAGTTAAACAATTACAGTTCATCTCAAAGTCTGATTAATGGCAACATAATAATGTTGTGCCCCACCAATCTTTTTCTGTAAAGCCTCACACTTTACAAGACAAACACATGCATGGTGGGAATATGTGGTCGCTACGCTACTAAGCCAAACATATAAATGACATGCCTCAGGAAAAAAAGAAATCTGGTACCATAATTGAAGTCCAGTTCTAGCAAAATACAAGCCCATAGGAGGGATCAGGGTTCAGGCCCTAGCTGTTGTCCTTCCTGCCCTGCACAAAGCAGGATATCAAAGAGAGATAAAGGACTGACGGCAACATGATTGAGCAAGGAGGGATGATAACAGCTTTCAGAATAAATCAAGTCCATCCCTATGCCTTTAGGACTTCAACATCAACTTCTACCACAGGCCATCGGTCTTGATACTTTACTATGTTTTAATAGAGCGAAATAACATGCAAAGTGTGATAGCTCCTACGGGCTTTGAGGAACACTGCTACAGCACAGGGGAAGCCAGCACGTGCACTATTTTCACGTTTCTGCTTGCGTAGTGTTACTACCAGACCAGAGGAGAACAATGTAGAATTGGAAAGAGTTTGGAATGCACCCTTGCTTAGGGAATAACTTACTACTGGTTCACACTAGCCTCCATCTTCCTAGAAATTCCTTCCTTATCAGCTCCACACAGCAGGATAACACCCTGTCAGGAGGGCAACATTCAGACTATGCATTCTCCCTGCCCACCATTTTGCAGGAGAAGCTGAATGTCTGCAACATCTATTTACCTATACACATCTTCTAGGAGTCAGCCCAGAAATATAAGGGGCGCTTATCCCAGCTTGTGCTACTGTTCAAGTCCCCATACAATCTGTCCCTTAAGGCATTAAATCTGGAAGTACACAATGTCTACAAAGTGTGCTTCAGTAGAAGACATCCCACAGACGTGTCACCTTTTTTTCCTCTTGACATCACTGCGCTTGCTAAGCTTTGAGAAGCCCTTTTAGCAGTTTACACTTCAACATACTCTGCTGTCATCCACTGCTCAGACTGAGTGAGCAATAAGCACTGAGATAACCTCCAGAACACCAAAATCCTCCCCAAGCTAACCTTTCCCAGATGCTGCAGAGAAAAGCTATATGGAAAAACGTTAAAAGACTATTTTACTATTTTTCCTCTTAAGACTGCGTCCATCCTTAATTCTTCTTTGTTAGGCTATCTTGGGAGACTCTTTATGAACAAGCCAGGCACCTTGTCTCTACAATGGTGTATTCCTCCTCACTTCTCTCACTCTTTGATAACTGGATTTTCTTCTGAGTATGGGTGTTTCTTTTCACAACACAGACTGTGGTATTCTCCCCTCTGCTAGAACATTCCTGAAGCACCCTGAAGGCAGCTTCTTGGTGCAGTACTAAGAGAGACGACTAGAAAACACGCCCTCCTAGATGTGGTTTTTGTAAACAGAGGAGGACTTGTGGGCGAGGTGGTGATTGGTGGCCATCTTGGTCACAGTGACCACAAAGTAGTTGAGTTTCAAATTGTTTGTGATAGGAGAAAAAATGCCAGCAAAACTTCCACCCTGGATATGGGTAGAGCAGATTTTGGGCTGCTGAAGGAGCTAGTGAGTCAGGTCCCCTAGGAATGTGCTTTTGAAGGTACTGGGATCCATGAATGCTGGTCACTTTTTAAGGGCCATCTCTTAAGAGCACAGAGGCAGGCAATTCCAAAGTGTCAGAACTCAAGCAAGCAGGGCAGAAGGCTGGCTTGACTGAGCAGGGATCTTCGTCTAGAAGGAAAGTGTATGGACATGGGAAGCAAGGATAGGCAACATGAGGGAACTACGGAGATGCTGTTCACCACCGTAAGGAGAAAATTCATGCAGCCAAAGCTCAATTAGAGTTCAAGCTGGCCAGCACTGTGAAGGACAAAAAAAAAAAAAAAAAGGGGGGAGGGGCTTTCTGTTAACAGCAAAAGAAGGATCAGAGATAACATTGGTTCATTACTTGATGAGGTCAGTCATGTCACAAATAGGGATGTAGACAAAGCAGAAATGTTTAATGCCTTCTTTGCCTCTATCTTTAACACTAATGATGGGCCCTGAGACCCCTGGAGCCCTGTGTTGGAAGACCGGGGAGCGGAGGATGATAAACTCCCAGCTGACTCTGAACTTGTTCAAGACTTGCTGCTCCAGCTGGATGCACATAGATCTGTCGGGCCTGATGGGATTCATCCAAGGGTACTGAAAGAGCTGGCCAACGTTACTATAGGACCTCTCTCCATTATTTTTCAACAGTCTTGGGAGTTTGGAGAGGTTCTAGTTGACTGGAAGCTGGCAAATGTTGTCCCAGCTTTCAAGAAGGAAGACCCTGGTAATTACAGTTCTGTCAGTCTCACTTCAGTGCCTGGTAAAACTATGGAGAAGGTTATTCTCGAAGGTATTGAAAAACACTTGAGAGACAATGCAGTCATTGGTCACAGCCAGCATGGGTTCATGAGGGGAAAGTCCTGCTTAACCAACTTAATTTCCTTATATGACAAGGTAACACATTTAGTTGACGAAGGGAAGCCAGCAGATGTGGTGGGTTTGGATTTTAGCAAAGCTTTTTATACCATCTCTCACAGTATCCTTCTGGACAAAATTTCCAGCATACAGCTAGACAAGCCCATAATACATTGGGTGAGCAACTGGCTGATGGGTCAGACCCAAAGAGTTATAGTAAGTGGGGTTACATCAGGCTGTTGGCTGGTCACCAGTAGTGTTCCCCAGGACTCAATTTCAGGGCCAGTGCTCTTTAATGTTTTTACAAGTTGCCTGGAAGCAGGAATCGAATGTACATTAAGTAAGTTTGCCAATGATACTAAACTAGGAGGAGCTGTGAACTCCCTCAAGGGTAGTGAGGCCTTGCAGAGAGATCTGGATAGACTAAAGAGCTGGGCAATCACAGACCATATGAAATTTAACAAGAGCAAGTGCCAGATTCTCCACCTAGGATGGGGTAATCCTGGTTATACATACAAATTGGGGGACAGGAAGCTGGAGAGCAGCCCCGCAGAAAGAGATCTGGGTTGACAGAAAGTTGAACATGAGTCAACAGTGTGCCCTGGCAGCCAAAGGGCCAACAATGTCCTGGGGTGCATCAAGCACAGCCTAGTTAGCCAGTCAAGGGAAATGATCATTCCACTCTACACTGCACTGATGCAGCCCCACCTGTGTGCAGTTTTGGGCGCCTCAACAGGAGCAGGATATCTGGACAGAGCATGTCCAGAGGAGGGTGACCAAGATGGTAAAATGTCTCTAGGGCAAGATTTAAGAGGAGCGGCTGAGGTCACTTGGCTTGTTCAGCTTGACGAGAAGGCTGAGGGGTGACCTCATCACAGTCTAGAACTTCCTCAAGGGAGGCGGTGGAGGGGCAGGTGCTGATCTCCTCTTTCTGGTGATCAGTGATAGGACATGAGGAAATGGAATGAAGCTGCATCAGGGCAAGTTCAGATTGGACGTTAGGAAAAGGTTCTTCACTGAGAGGGTGGTTGGTCACTGGAATAGAGTCCCCAGAGAAGGGGTCACAGCACCAAGCCTGTCAGAGTTCAAGGAGTGTCTGGACAATGCTCTTATGGTTTAGTTTTAGGTAGACCTGCGAGGAGCAGGGAGCTGGACTCAATGATCCTTATGGGTCCCTTCCAACTTGAGATACCCTATGATTATTCCAGATTTTGACAGCCCAGACAGGGATCTTCAACCTTTTCATACCTCTGTATGCAAAGAAACTTACTAAGTGCAGTGGTATGAAAAAATGTTAATTACTGCTTCCATAAAAAAAGGAAGGGAACATTTGGGTTCAGCAAACAGTGACTTTTCAAGCATAGCGTCGGGAAAGTGGGGAATGGGACAGCTAGTTCACAGAGTTAAAACAACAGTCTGAGCTGAACAGAAGGAGCACCTCTTGTGCAAGTACGAAAAAATCTATTTGAGCAGAAAACACACATGCATATGCAGAATTTGGTCATGTTGCTAAGGAAATTAAGATGAAGACCCAGCTGTATGTATAGGTCTACTTTTTTCTGTCCCTCAGAACTGATGTTTTGAACACTAGTAGCTTTATCTAATCACTTCTAAATAATCAACAATCCTCAGAACAATATTCACAGGGTCTGTGAACTATGAATTAAGTTGTGAGAAAATGAAGCTTTCCCATAAATATAAATACATTTAATAATTTCTAACTGTTCAGACTGTCCCCAAGTGCAGCCAAACTCTTACAAAACTAATTCTGTATTCCTAGAAGTAGTTATAGAAATAATGTTCTTGCTCAGAGATAGGAAAGAATAAACAATAAACTGAACAGTAAGTAAAAGATAGCATCTGTATGATGGAAAGGAACTATATATCAAAGCTAAAGTAGACAATAATGGCTGTACATATAAACAGGTATGCACAAGGATCCAAAGGGGAAAAAAAAAACAACCAACCCACGCAAACAAACAAAAAACAAGGCCACACTCAGCTCAGATTCCAGAGTAACTACTGATTTCAGTTAAAATCTGTGGGACTATTCATGGCCTAAAGTAATGTATTTGCATGTATCAGGTCTGATTATTGCCAATCAGAATTCCAGTTAAAGGCTACATTCACCGACCATCAGTTAAAAGTAAAATAATGTTTGGATATCAGAAATTGTGGTAGCACAAGAAGTCCTTGCATAACTGATCTAGGCTGGTGTTGCCCACCTGCTGCATTAAGAAGATTCTTCAAGGCTGGGTTGTTTTTAAAACAAGAACATGCTCAAGAGAAATTCCCAAAAGGTTACTTCAGTTGCAAATCGATGTACTTGCAACTACTTTCACACATAATGATTCAGCAACCTAAGGGAAGAAGAGAGAGCACTATACAGGATCCCATTTCAGTATTCTCATAAAATGAACACGCGATTGCCAGCAATGACACTTCAACAGATTCCCTCTGATTACGTCTTGTACTACTGATCAAAATGGAGCACAGAGAAGTGATTACCGAAATTAAAAAGGAAAGGAGAGGAATGCATTGGAGAGAAAGAAACTTCTGCTCCTCGAGCCAGTAACTTTATTCAAAATTATGAATACTTTGTAGTTTTGAGTCTTTGGCATCCTTTGGTTAATATATTTACATCAGTTCTACTTTACAGGTGTAAGAACTCAAACATGAAAACGTTCTACCCTACCTTTACAGTCCTGTAAAGGAATACAATCACCATACAGAACTGTTAGTTGTCCTTGCTGTAATTCATTAAGTACAATGTTTCCTCCAAGGTGCATTCCTTTAAACGTGCTATGAGAGCACTTTGTCCAGAGTGTTCCAGTTATTACAATACAGTTTGAAAACAGATTGATTTCTCCCTGTTATCCTCAAATGGACTGGAATAGTTTGGAATACATCAAAGGACCACCTTGTAATAGCAAATCAATTTTAAGAGAGAAAAAAAAGTGGGGCTTTTAGTCTTGCTGTATTTCTCCCTCATTGCTGGTGGTTCAGTTTCCAAGGATCGTGCTTCTTTTTAAGTGGCCACTCTAACAGCTTATGTGCTGCCTCTTAATTGAACGTGCTAAAAGAAAGTCCTCCTCCCGCACATTAGGATGTGGCTCAGCCTGGCATTCAGACTAAGGAATTATGCAAAGCTGTCCTAAAGTGAAATCCACAACTGTCAGACTTAAATACTTATCTCTCTTCACTAAGATTAGTCTCCCTACACTAAAGAAATACAATGTGCTTACAAGTTTGCTGCATTGGAAAAACACTTCATCTTCATGTCCAGAAATATTTCCAGCCTTCTACAAACATGGCTGCCGTTATGACAAAAGACACCAGCTCTAAGTAAGTATTGACAACAGCTGTCCAAGCACTGGTTCACGTTAAACTGATGCCATGCCACTGTGTCTCTCCACCTCTCAGGTTCATCAGTAACCCATGCACCTACTGCCAGGAACCACTTGGGAAACATATGCAAGATGATCCTTGCCGAACTGTGACTTCTTCATAAACACACATAGATAGGTGCAGCAAACAGCATGATCCATTTCTGTGTACCACCGCACTCATTTGTAAGTGCCAACTAAAGCCATTCCCCAAGCTGCATATTATCAACCGACACAAACGACTGTTGAGCATCCATCAGGACAGGGAACAAAGAAAAGCAGAGCTCAAGCTCAGCGTTGCCGTAAGGAGCACCTTAACAACAACCCCACTGCGGTCTCCACTTGGGTATGTCTGCACAGAGCACGTCTCCCAGTACAAGAGAGCCAGGAAGGATTTCTACTGAAGTGTGAGACAGCTACCCTGCCTGAGAGGCGAAAGGTGTGAAATCAATAGTGTATTAATCACCTCTGTGTCAAGCTGAAGTGACAGTTCTCAGCATTTGTCATCCTTCAGCTGGCAGTAACCAGCAGTACAGCAGTAGAGGTGCAAACGTTAAAGGAACATTTGATAAAAAGCAACAAAAGAGTTGATGGTACAGAGACTCTCCAGCCAACACTTCATAGTATTGTTCACAGCGATGCCATTGGGCATTATCTAGATGTAAACTCTGTGTCTGGAGAAGAGAATATTAATACACAGACTATGGAGCTTATCCTTTTAATCCCCTGTGGCCATACCCCTATGCTCATGTATCAAGGCTTTCCCTAAGAACATCAAGGGAATCAAAACAGGAGCTTACTCAGAGGGTATGGGCACAGGGTGGGGAGGAAGAGGAGGGACGCCTTCAAACAGCTGGTTCTTACAGTCTTAAGAGATTATTAGCAGTGCCAGCTAAAGGAAATACCTCCCCAACTTAACATGCATACACTTTGACTTTCAGCACTGCAGCCCTCCATGAAAACCCTACCACCATCCACCTGAAGTACTGCTATATAAGAAACCTTACATCATTTCCTAGCAACACAACCAGTACTACCAGCACAAGCTCAGTCTTAAGTCTGTAGCCAGCTATGCTCTTGCTCTTACAGACTGTATATTATCTTAATCACAGAAATATCTTTGTAGGGAGTTTATTTAGTGTTCTTCAAATTACAGGGTGCTGCTCTGCTTTCAGATATGCATACACGAATCTGTCACTGCAGCGGCAGCCATACCTGCTTTCAAAACTCCTTCTGTGTTCCCCATTCCCCACCCCTAATTTTAGGAAATATCTTTTAAATAGCAGGTTTTCAGCATAATCTTAAGTACAGTGTGCTAAGAATGAGTTTATGCTTATGGAAGGAACCTCATTCATAAGCTAAACCTTTAACATATACTTGTGGTATGATTTTTTTCCTCTGCTATTATATTCAGAGAAGGGATATTGAAAATACTCAAATGGAAGGTAAAATAAATGGATTTTTCTTAAGGCAGCATAAACTGCAAATGGCAGAACAGCAAAGGCCTTAGAACTACTTATTTTCTACAGTCCCCCTCCCACGGCAATTACAGCTCTTATACTACAGCCTAAGAGTACACTACTCCTAAGAGTACTAAAACTCTTCAAAAGGGTAAGAAGAGCAGAGTTCATCAGCTAACTGGTTCTGTTGCTTTTTTAAAAAAGAAAAAAAAAAAAGACAAGAAAATAAAACACTTCCACAAATCTTTGGTGCTCAGAGGAAGCACCTCCCAGGTACCAACAGACATGAGCCAGCTATTTCCATCAGCGGAAAGCAGTGGATCAGCCACCTGGCTTCATGCTGGTTTTCCCTGCTCCAGCAAGCTGTGTTCTATACTGCATCACCCTGACTCGGCAGGCAGCCTCCTGCGTGCCCAAGTTACAGCAGAGCGTGAAAGACCACCAAAACCATCATACTGCTATGGTATACAGAAGAGTGTGCTGCATTACAAAGAGGATCAAAGATCAAAGAGAAAGATCATCTGATACCCTTCTTCCTCTCCTCAGCACTTCTTCAGCTGAGCTTGTAGAAGAGCCACGGAAGGGCAGGGGAAGCTACTTTGGGAGACTCATGTCCAGCTTTATTCCCTGTACCTTATTCCTTTTCAGCCTCCCAAGCATCTGTGAATTTGTGATCCACCCTCCACTGTAAGCCCAAACAGGACACATTAGCAAAGGTAAACATCTAGGGAAAAAAAAAATAAAAAAATCTGTCATATTCCTAAAAATCAGTCATATTCCTAAACCCCCAAATTTAAATTCCTAAGCACTTAAAAAAAATACACAAATCACTGAACTCTTCTAATACACTTGCCCAACACACGATAATTGCAAGATGAGTTTCATGCACAAACAATACTAAGATGATAACTCTAATGCCTAACACAGACTAAACTAAAAGTACTGATTTTAATAGACCTTCATGTTATTTCCTCATGTAATTCATCTGTACGCATTCTAAAGAAAACTACACCTTCTTTATACTTGACAGCTTCCTGCTCAATTTAAGACCGCGTAGGACAAGCCATTGTCGCTTAAAAGCTACATTGCTTCTTGTTTGAGCGTGTCTAAGCAGAAGTCTCTGAAATCACTGTATTAATTTTCAGAACGTTCTAAAAGAAAAAGTAACATCCCAGTTTTATCACCTCTGTTATTACACTTTCTTCATTCCATGTATTGTTTCTTTGCCTTGCAGAGGGCTGTGATCATATCTTTGATAATTAGAAGAACATACATTTCTAGTAAAAAGTTTTACATGGATGTATAACAACTTCATATTTCTTCAAAAACCTTGCCAGGCTTTGTCATCCATTTCAAAGCTTTCCAAACACAAGAAAAAACAATTCTCCCTAAACACGCATGCCATAATGCAATATTTACAACGATTTTAATACAGACACTCCCCCCCCCCAAAAAAAAAAAAAAAAAGACAAAACAGCAGGGGAGGAGAAGCAGGAGGGGTAAGAGGTTTTACAGTGTGCATCACAGCCAAGACTGTCTTCCAACATACTTAAAAAGCTGTTTTAAGGAAAGCAAAATGATCAGGTTGTCTTCATGAACACAAAGGATGGGATAAGTGGTTTACTTCACAAATAAAGCAATTGTAGCTTGCCTGCTAAGAGCTAGGCAACCTGTGGAAATATTAAAAAAGTAGATTATTTTAGCTTAGGCACATCTATGCAACTGCAATTTCTTGCACTACACATTTACCTATTTACAGAGCAGCACGTTTTTGTAACCGAGGAGACTAGTTACACGAAGCTGCTGCACTTAATCACAGAATTAAGGCAGATCCAACAACTTGTTGAGCCACGACTGACTAGACACTGCAGTTGTGAACCACATGGAAAGAAATACCTGACAACGATGGCCTAGATACATTTGCTCCAGAGAACAGAAGCATGAATAAAGTGATCTCCTGGGGTATCAACCCAGCCTGTATTTCTAAAGTTCTTCAAGAAAAAAATAGAGAAAAAATAGCTGCATCTGCATTAAAGGTACACATGAATATTGCACTTTCACATTCAGCACTCAGTTCTGAAAATTTGTCCTGACATTTATTTTTATTAAGCTCTCACAAACAGCTTCTTCCGCTTAACTTAACCTCATGAAAAGACCCAAGCAGATGAATTTAAGCAGGCACTGCTCTACTGCAAGTCTAACCAGTAAAAACAGGACAGTCCACAAGCTTGCGAAAAGCGAGCCTGCAGCATCGTGTTCGCTACTCTGTGTATTATCTGACTGCAAGCTGCAGTTTTCACTGTACAGGGTGAAAACTCTTTCTTCCAGCCTGTATTATTCAATGCCTGCTTACATTTTCTTAACAGTTCTAAGTAAGAAGTCAGATTTCCTTCTCATGGCTGATTTAGGAAAAGAACTGAAGCAATGAAGGGGAAGAAGTGTTCTGTGTAGACAAGCCTTCCTGAAGAGGCTGCAGTTAGCGACATGACTCAAGTTGTGCGTGCGTTAAAGACTGATGGTTTCACAAGGTTGGTAACTTGAACGTATTAATTACGTGGTTCTACTTGGTAACCTAAAAGGCCCTATAAAAGACACTTCCCGTCAGTCACGCTGCTTTCAAAGCCAGCTGATTTTTACTGTACTAAGCACACAAAAAATAAATGGGTAGGCTGCAGCCCACAAATGCAGGGGGTGAGACGGAGGATGAGGGCTGTGATGCAGGCACAGCAGCGCTGTTCTTCTGGCAACACATTCCCAAGAACTAACCTGTAAGGAAAGGGGCAGGGGGAGTTTTGCTGAACAGAACTCAGCTATCCAAGCTCTAAAGACTCTTTAAGGAAATAGATGCATATATTTAACAACTTAAGGAGAAAAAAAAAAAAAAAGCAAAAAACCCCCCAAACCACAAAACACACACACTAAAAGCATTGTTCCAGCAGTAGGCTTAACAGCCACTTCTCCCACTGCAAAACTCACTGTGCTTGAACCGCTTTGACACTTCAGCAGTTTGAGATGGACAGCTGCCACATGGAAGGAAACAGAAGAACATGCGATATATGCTCTTATATTAAAATTAATCTCATATAATAGAAGACCAGTTAACGCAGATAATCAAGCCTTCCTTTTACTACGCCTTGTTTGACAAAACTGTGCGAGTTCAATGAGTTTTAATTCAAGTCATAGAAAAACCTTTTGTTAGTAACACTTTTGTGGTCAAATCAACCTTTGTTACACCACCACTGACATCAATAATATTACAAAAGACAGAAATCTGGTGCAGTCTGCTGTTGATCACTTCTCCTTTGAGCCACATTATGTTTCATTCATCACACTGCACACCCTACCTCCTTGCCCAGAGGGAAGGGAATTAAAAGGTCACATCTTAGCCAATAAAATATATTTAGCTATTCTGTGGGGAGAAAACAGTATCTCTAATCAGTCATCCAAACAAGACAGACTACCCAGAAGGTTGCATACTGCTGCACATCAATAAACATCTTTATCTAGGAATTGAAATGAAAAATATCAAACCAGTGAAGGTATGAAAGGGGAACTCAAAGCCCTGTCAGAAAAATTACAAAATTAGAGATGAGCACTGCATTCAGCAAATAGATAATACAGACACGATAGAAATAAGTAGTGCTGGGAGCTAGGTTCAGATAGCACAATCTGGAAGTTTAAGTAACAGGGAAAAACACTTTGGATACTTTCTGTATCTATCTCTATTTTCTTTTGGGTCTCTCTACTGGTAAAGACTTAAGTCAGCTCCTCGCTTCTTTACCTCTTCAGTCTTTACAGAACTGCTTCACTGGGACCATAATTAAAAAAAGTAATACCCTGCTGATATCTAATTCAGGATTCTTTTAATCCCCAAAATTGATTTCTCCTCCATTCTTTCAGCCTCACTAATCGAAATGCTCCAGGAAACAGTCCTTATGGAACACATGGAAATAAAGAAAAAGTGCCTGAATTGCACTTCCACTGCACGTCAAAACAAACATTAGGTGCTTAGGAAGACAAAAACAGTACCGAGATGCTAAGAAAATAGATTGATTTTTACCTTCCGTGCTACTACCAAAATACACACAGCAGACTCATCACCCTATGGGAGGACTGTAGTTGTAGAACACAGTTTTCCCACTGGAATTACTATAACCAGAATAAGACCAACTGGTATTCTCTATCCCCCCCCAAAAAACCCTTGGCTTATGCCATTTCATCTCCTGAATAAACAGGTTTATATACACACACATATACTAGGAAAGAAGCTTTATAACTTGATGGCAGAAAATTGCATAGTGAAATAGGAGGTACTTCAAATGCCAAACCATAAAGCTCTCTAAGACTGGAATAGAGAATCAGGATGACTTGATTACAAAACCAGCACAAAATAGCTGGCCAAGAAAGAAGAACGATGACTGTGTCCATGCCTGGAAAGGGTTTGAAACTACAGGTATCTGAACACAAGAGGAAGAAAAATGCACATTTCTTGATGGGAAAGATCCAAGAGAAAGTGCAAAGGAACAAACATTGCCTCTGGCGCAAAAGAAAAACAGAAGTAGATTTGTTTGGTCAACTTTGCCAGGTACCCATCAGTGAAGTCTGGCTGATGTTCTGCAGAGAAAAAGGAGGGGGGGAAGAAAGAAAACCACCCCCCCCAAAAAAAAAAAAAAAAACAAACCTGCAAACCCCATCATTTTACGTTCAAGCTATAATGAACATTATAAAGGTCTTCCTCAAAAGAGAAGAAAAAAAAAAAAATTGCTTCCCCGAATTGACCAAAAGGGACATGCAGAACCCTACATAAGCCTTCCTGCTGACCAAGTTTGAACTTTCTGTACTAATAGACTTGACCCCTACTCCTGCCAACACCATCTGACTCCAGGAGCAGGCTCTGAGGACCACTTATAGAAGGAGACACCATGGCACATGACCACAAGCATCAGAACTTGACCCTTATAATACATAAAGGACCAAGTCACTAAAACGTGGAAACATGTTAATTTCTGTTGAAGGTCCTAGATACACGCCAATGCTTTCTGGAAGATGAGAGGCTGAAGAATCTACAAAACCCTAAGAATTTCTTAAAACTCTATTGAATTGGGAGTATCCCTGTGCTTTCTGCACGGTACTCTTTCCACCACAGTACAATTCTTGGCACTTGGCAAGAAGCATCCAGCACTGTGCTTGACTGTTCCTCATAGGAGCTGATTATGCTCCTGCAGCCACTTAAAGGAAGATTCAAATGTATGAAATAATTACCTACACACTTGCTTTTTTTGTTCACCTTTTACCGTGGAGAAACATTAATTTACAATTAATAATAAATCTGGCAAAGGAAAATTAATTTATGATGCTTAAAATAATTTTAGCCACTCGATTTGCCCCCCAGTCCTATGTGAGGAAGGCTAACTGCCAGCAGTTGCAAGCACTAGTTGCAAGCATGGGATTTAAGCTGGCACTCTTGTTAGAGCTGAGGTAATTTAAGAGGAATGTCAGCATGCATTTACTTTTCAAACTTTATTACTCTGCTTTAAGGAGAGAAAGAATGCCTGCTATTGTCATTTTAAAAATATTTACAAAATCTTTGGTATCTGGTTTTAGCCCTGTGGAATTAAATTTGAAACTCTAATATCTCCTCATGTTGTGTTTCTTTTAGAAGAAAACAGTAATTAGAAAAGCCATGTGTAGTGAAAACAAAGGGTTTTTTTAAAGATAAATGTGACCGCTCTTCACTCCAGACAAAGTTCAAGACTACAGTTGAATTAAAAGGAGCTACATGTGGACAGCTCTGCAAGCTACGAGCAGTTGTGAATCTGGCTGCCCTTGGTAGCCGAGCCATCTAAGCCCCGTTTCCTTTGAACATGCAAGTTCCTACCATGGAGAGCCACGAGGGGATGAACATCTCAAGCTAATGAGAACTACACCAGCTGCATAACTTTAATCCTAAATCAGAGGCCATGTTCTCACCCTCCTGTCTGCAGACTGAATTTCCCTCTCTTCTTTTGGTAGAGAACAATGTAAGCTATTTTTAAATAATATTTATTTCTCTTTAAAGAGCAGGATGATGGAAACTGCCTTGGTGGCCATTTGGCAGCAGCCTTTTCTCACAGCATAGGGATGTTTCAAAAATCACCTCTGTTCCATGAAGGCTTTCCAAACTCATCTCTAGCAGATATGTACTTTATTATTACAGAAACCCAGGGCAGAAACACAGAAGCCGAGCAGAATAAAACATCAAAAATGGAATCATGTGGGGAAGCAAAGAGGCAATTTACTCTTTGGCTTCACAAATAGCAGGCAACAGAAAAACCACTGCGTTTCCACGATACTTTTCCTATTAAACCAAATGCCTTTTTGAACACTGTTGTCCAAATTTGTAATAGCAGCCTTAAGGATGAAAATAAAAGCCCATCCTGTCCAGTCGAAAAGGAATTCTTACAAAGTGAACCGAATGAAGAAACAAGAATTTATTCTCTCTCTCCCCTCCTGTTCTAATGCCTGCCGTGAGGAAGGCACAGTACTCGGCGGGGGGGGGGGGGGCTGCCACTCAGCCCCTGTTCTCCCCAACACAGCTCCCAAGATGCCATTTTGAGGTAGACACCTGTCCACTGGCAACAAGCATGAGAGCACCACCTCACTTTAAGCTGTCCAAAGTGAGGCTATCGCATGGCAACATCTTTCAGTCACTACAAAACTTGCTTCCAAACTGAAATAGCTACCCAGAGGTGAAAAGCTCCGTATCACGTTTCTAATCCCTGTACCAGCTAGTCCTCTCCCGCATTTTATTTTTTTATTTTTCTTTATAATGATTCATGTAAATTTTCCTGATCTTATGACTCTCGCTCCCTTGAAAATGTTCCCCAGAACACTTTATTTTGGCTTTCATCTAGCGAGGGTTTTTACAATGCATGTGAGGAATATTCTGTTGCTCATTATCTATTTGATAAAGCATACTTCTTGAGAAAAAAGGTCAGGTAAAAATTGGTATAATGTGGAGCTCTAGTGGTAGTGGGGAAGTAAAGCAGCGCGTAACACCAACTGTGAAACAGTAGATACTGACCTTTAGTATGAAAACAGTAAGCGAAAACATTCTAACAGATGAATTTAAACAAGGGGAAGGAAAAGGGAGAGAGCTTGGCATCAAATTCAACAATGTTTCAGGCTCCCAGAATACACCTTTGCACACAACATGATAAGCAACCCTCATTCTTAGTGCACAAACTTGAATCTTGTCATTTACTGCAGTTAAGCAACAGAAAAAAATAAGATCAATGCTGTATGCTCGTGTCAGTCTTAAAGGAAGAAACATTCCTTACCAAAACTAGCTGGGAGCTGAGTAACTCCGTACGCTCTTTTAAAACAGTCTTAGTCACGAATATTGTGCTTTTCATGCTAGCCTCCTATACCAGCCAGTAAATACTCTGCTCTCAGTCCTATCATCAGCAAAATATTGTACCAACCATTGCAGTCAATTGTAACACTGAGATTCAGTAATCCTTTCAGACCGATGAGTTTGGCAGGAATTAAACCCTAGACTAGAAGAGCTCCGTCCTTACGTACTCAGAACTATCACACATCCTACTGGCAAACATCATCAGCTTAATTCTCATTGGCAGTTGCTATTCCTCTTGTAAAGGAGATATTTTCGCAAACGGAGTGGCAGGATACTGCGCGTCTAGCGTGCTTCAGTACACAGAGGATGCTGGAATTCCTGCACCACCCTGTGAAAGGCTGGCATTATTTTCTTAAGTTTTAAGATGCCATCAGAACTTGGGTACATATTAGCAGAAGTTTGTAAAGCTAAAACAGTATTGACAGTTATCTGACTGACAAAAAACAGCACGAAAAACACAGGAAACATTGCAGTGCGTGTGCACGAACAACCAACCCCAGTATTAGGAGGCCCCATTTCCAAAGTCAAGCAACATGACTGGTTGCATAAACACACACAGTTTTGAACCCTCGGTATGAAACCTGCAAACCCCTTCCTAGTGGAACCGCTTTCATCCATGACTACAGAAAAATGAGACTGAAAAGCTCTTGTATATATTACTGGTAACTTGCAAAGGACTCACTCCCCACCTATTTCAATCCACGTTGTAAGTTGCTCAGTATTTTTGCTAGGAACTTTTGTTCTACTTCCCAAACTGAGCACACAATGCCTTGATTCAGTACTACCCCCTTTTAAGACAGAATATATTTCTTCTTGCTAGGGTAGATCATTAACTTCTTTGTAAGCGTTATAGTTGGGCATCGCCCAGCCTAACCAAGGTTTTTAACTAGCGTTAGTCCCAGTCCAATGCCACAGTGGAAACAGATGATTCTGGGCTTTACGCCTTTTCCAGCCAAGGTAAATCCGTTGACTGAGGAGGCATCCCCTGGATCTGACTTATGTGTATTTGAAAAACACGGGATACCAGAACCCCCAGAGTTACAAGCCTCAGAGAGGAGATTTCCAAGCGGTGTCTGTTACCTGGTGGGCAGTTGCACTCTGACAGCACTTCTCTCGCAACTCGTATTTTTGCCAAGTGCTCGTAGGATTTCTGTGGGCGAGAGAAGCAACGTGAGGGGGCACAGGGCGAGCCAGCGGCCCGGCCCGCCCGACCGCAAGCTGGGATTTACCGCTACTCCACAGGGTGAGCGGCCAGCGATGGCTTCTTCGCTTGGACTCGACCCAAGGTGTCTCATTGATTTCTCCACCCCCACAACAACAAAAACAAGCCCGACGCCACCGGCTCTCTCCCACCTCCGCCGCAAGTGCCCCCTCCCTCCCCCATCCCCCAGGTTTGCCTTTTTTTTTTTTCCCCCCCTTTTTCCTCTCCCCTCTTTTTACACGTGTGGTCAAAAAATTGCCGGGGCTGAGGCTGGGGCACGGCGGCAAGTTACGGATGAGAAGAGCATGGGTGGCGACCGCACAGGGGTCCCCCCCCCCCCCCCCCCCCCCCCGGGGTGCGGGCCACCTTCCCGCTTCCCCCCCCCCCCCCCCCCCGGCCGCCCCCCCCCCCGCCCCGCCGGCCTCCCTTCGCCCCGCGCACATCAGCCCCCACCCCCGGCATACGCAAGGACGGAGAAGCAGCCACCCCCGTCCCGCACACCTGGGCGAGAAGTCGCTCCACTTTCTCCTGCATCATCGCGTTCAGCTGCTCCAGGGAATAGCCGGGCAGCGGCGGGAGCGGGGCGCCGGCAGAGAAGCCCCCTCGGGCGGCCCCCCCGGTAGACGCAGGAGGCGGCCGCCAGCGCCGAGAGGAGAGCGGCCAGCCCCGAGCCGCACGGCCCGGCCCGCCGCAGGCAGCGGTCCCCGCCGCAGCCGGGCTTCCCGCGGCCATCCCGTCCTGCGGCCCCTCGGCTCTGCCCCAGCGTGCTTTTGCACCCTTCGGCTGCGGCAGCTTTGATTTCCTTTCCTCCGCCCCCCATGGAGGCAATTACTTTACAAACAGCGGCAACAAAAATAATAACGATAAAGTACAAGAAAATAAATAACAAAAAGGCGAAGTAATAATATTTTTTAAATAAATAAATAAAAATGCCGTAAGTAGGAGCAGAGCCCGCAACCGGCTCACGCACTTTCAAGGCGAAGCGGCTGCGCGCACCGCTGCCCGCACCGCACGCCGCCCGGCAGCGGGTCGCGACTCAGCCCCGCAGCAGGGGCGGCAGGCGGGGGGGGGGAGGGCAAGGAGCCAAAAACCGCCGCAGGGAGGGGCGGGGCGAGCCCCCGCGGCTTCCACCCGCCCTTGGGGGGAGCAGCGCGCTCTGCTCGCGGTTTGCCACTTGTCAGGGGGTTTTCAGGCGCGGGGCGGGAAGCGCGTCCCCCCCCCCCCCCGCCTCCCGCTCTCCTCCTCCTCCTCCTCCTCCTCCTCCTCCCCGCCGCCGCTGGACTTGTTGCTCACCCCCACCTGCCCGCCGGCGCCCGGCAGCCGCGCCGCGACAGGCGGGGAAGCCCGCAGGCGGCCGGCAGCCGCGTCGCGTCGCCCCGCCAGCAGCGGCAGCAGCAGCAGCCCCCGCGCCCGCGCTGCCCCGCTCGCCGCCGCGGAGCCCCCGCCCGCGCCCGCCGGCCCACCTCCCCGCCCTCATTAGCATAATTTATTCACCTAGGCGGAGGAGCGGGCCGGGGCGGGTGGGCATCGCGCTTTGCATAATGTATGCACGGCGCGCGGGGCGTCAGACTAACCAGTGGGGGGGGGCGCGGGGGCGCCCGCCGGCCAGGCGGTACGGGGGGGGTGGGGGGGGGCCGGGGCTGCGGGGGGCGGCCCCGCCGGGGGGGCTGCTGGCGAACCGCGCTGCCGTACGGCGGCTTGCGGCCGGGCTGCCGTGCCCACGGCGCGGGCACAGAAACGCGTGGGAGCGCTCCGCCGCCCCGTGATTTATTTTTTTTTCGAGCGCGGCGGGTAAAGGCGCGGAGCTCGGCGGCGCGCGGGCTGCCTGCTTGCGCGGGGTCGGCCGGGGTTCCGCCGCTTTCCTTCCTCGTTTTGTTTATTTCCCTGGTTGCTCCTTGGCCCCGTCGCGCGCGCCATCCCGTTCTCCTTGCTCCCGGTTCGTACGCCTGGGAAAGGAGCCTCAGCCAGGCGAAGTGCCGCGCGGGGCCTGCTGGAAGGGCTGGCGGTGTCTGTCTGTCCCTGCTGGAAGGCCTGGCGGTGTCTGTCCCTTTCCCCTCGGCCTCTCACCTTCCAGGTGCTGCGTTTACCTCTTGCAGTTCGGTTCTCGTCTCGGCGTTACCGCAGCGCATCTCCTACATGGTGTGGCATTTCTGGTGCCCGGCAAACTTCCCGCACCAGAGAAACTTCTCAAAGCAGGACCAGACTCTGAAGGAAGATGTGGATCACCCTGGTTGGCATTGACTCCCATGACTGCTTACAAGACACAAAGACTCGCGGGACAAAAAAGTGACTTGCCCAGCTACGGCACTTCTCAGGTAAGACCGAGAGTGCTGGGATGTGCTGCAAGCCAAGTTGCCGTATGGACTCAGATTTGTGTGGCTTTATTACCTATGGATTCCCAAGTATTCAGGCAATCACAACTGCCATGAGAACATGGATCCAAAAAGCTTTGTGGGTTTCAGTATGATTACTCAGACGTTGAATAAAGCGTACCAGCGGTTCATAGCTCATCTTCTTTGTGATTTGTCTTTCTCCTTTCTAAAAAAAAGTTTCATGGCCTCTAGTCAGGGAGAAGAAATCACGCTGACATAGCCCTCGGTGATAATTTCTTCACGATAAACAGTTAATAGTGGCAATGGCCGGTTTGCACACAAATTCCCCCAAGCAGCACATACCTTATGATCAGGCCTTGTGCATAGCGACTGCTCTTTTCAAAACAAGTGCTTGCTCACAGACTATCTCTTGGCAATAAGACGACGAAATGGTATTTGGAATGAATAATCTGACAGAAGAAAACAAACAATACCCACATGCTCTTATTTGGTGCACGGCACCGGCTCCCTGAGCGTGGTATGAGCAGTACCCGGGCGGCCTCAGAGCGGCTGGCGGGCCAGCGAGGCGCTGGGAGCCATCGGCGCCAGCTCCAGCGCTTAACATGACCCCCTGCTGTTAGTAGCCGGCGCCATTACTCACCCCTTGCTCGTGGTGACATCCAGCAAAGCAAAGCTGCAAACCCTCAGGATACGATTATCCCTTCTGGCTTAGGCAGGGGGTTATGAGGCGCCGCTGGGGGCAGGATGGTTGCCCACACCCCGCTGCTGCCGTGCCGTACTCAAGTGGGTGCTGCCTCGTCTAGGCCAGGGTGAGATTTTCCTCCCGAGATCAGCTTTTATTTCAGTGCAGATACGGACGTTCCCTGGCTGCTGCAGTGCCCCATACGGGGCACAGGCATCCACGTACCCATATATCGATGTGACCTGGCTCAATGTTTTGCTTGGCTGAAAGATGCAGTTTTTCTGTCCAGGCATCTTTCTGTCCCAGCACCATGCCGACCGTTTGCTTTGGACAAGGCATATTCCACTTCACAAATGAAACAGCCCAAGACAGAAAGTCCCTCGCTGCATTAGATTTACGCATACTTGCCGCCGTGAAGATCGCCAAATGAGCCAGATCACCGTGCTTCTGTGGAACACGATGCAAAGCCACTTTCCTACTGGATAACAAATCTCATGCTAGATGTTTCTTGTTCTGAAGAGGTGTGATGAGAAACCTTTATTTTTCTGTTTGGGACAAATAGAAAGCTGTGCCGTGCTAGAATCGAAGCCCAAACCAGGCAAGAACAACTGTAAAATATCCCAGAAACTGGTTTCATGCTTTTTTTCTGAATGGGTAGCTATACTGCTACACACTTGGGAGAAATGTTAGCCCTGCCTGGTCTCACCTCTAAAAAGAGATGAGGCCCATCCATTCCCTGTGCATGTGTCTGCTCACACGGATCCTCAAAAGGAAACATGGTGGAGAGTGAGAGGCGAAATACCAGTGCCAAGCCTTCCTCCTTGCTCTAGCTTGAAGTTACATTTTCCTTTTTGCCAAAGCTTGGTTCTGGGAAAGATGTCATCTAAAAGTTTGTTAAAATGTTTAGAAGCTATTTGATAATGACAGGATCTGAGAATTAATTATTTCCAATAGCTTTTTTTCCTGATGTGTTTTCACACAGAAAGAGATACCAGAGAGTCTTTGAAGATGCAAATTAGCAGTGTCCTCTTCTTACAGAGAAACCATGGCCATTTTCCTGATGGAGGCATATTTATCCACCTCACAGCAGGGATGGTCCGGAACAGACTAGACTGGACTACAGAATCTGAGCAGCAAGCTAAATTAAGCACAGTCTGATTAAATCTAGCACAGGAGTTGCTTGCGTAGGCAAAGAACATAACACAGCTGGTTTACCTGTTATAAAATTATCGGGTCACGCCTGCCCCAATAGAGCATTCAGCAGCTGTACCCTCCCGTGTTCAGTTATTTGATACCATCAAGTGGACGACCCGCAGCTTTGCAGTACGCTTACCCCATCTAAACACAATAAACTGGAGAAAAAAACGTGTAAGACTCAGCCTTGCTGCTTTTGCCGGCTTTCCACAAGTGGGAGGCAGAGCAAATCCAGGACACGCGTATGCTCAGTGCCAGTGAGCCTGCTTCTTATTTTGCAGCCATGATGATGCCAGAGTCAAGAAGGCATCTACTTGGGATCATAGCTAAGATTGAAACCAGATTGCTGTAGCACTTTTGAGAATGCTATCCATGCAATGAAAGAACTGGTTTTCTTTCTTCCCCGCCCCCCCTTTAAAAAAGCCACTATTTTTTACATTTTTTCATTGGTGAAGATTTATAGGTTTTGAATTAGGGAGAGTAACTTGGTCTAAGGAGTAAAGCTCATACTCCAGGAGTAAATCAGATGGCTGTTCACAGGGGCAGAGAGTGGTTTAACTGCTTGCAGTCAGGAACTGTCTCTCAGACATTGCTGGTCACACTTCAGGTGATATGCCATGCAAGTTCAGGTTACAAAACACTTAAAAACCCTTAAAAAGCCTGTTTTGTAGAATAAGGCAGCTTGAAGTAAGAACTGTACCCCAGATATATTGAGCTGGCCGTTAACGCGTGCAGGTGGAATACAAGAAATGGCGGGTCTGCAGCACTCCAACTCAAACAGTAGCAAAAAAGGAGGAGAATTTTAAATAAGGTCTGCTGAAGTGCTCATGCACACAGAGCCGAGGCGGCCACGCTTCCCACCAGGAGGGGAGTGCTCTCACTTTGAAGATTCGAATCTCTAAACGCCACGTTTCAGCAGATCTCGTGCGTGACCAGGCCAAAGGTATTGACACAAGATGCTACTGTTTGCATTTCATGGGTCTGTGTTTGAAGATGTGGATGGTGTTTGCAGATAACAATTTTCCACCAGACAGGACTGGTGTCTGGAGTTCTTTCCATATTTTTATGTCTACAGCATGCCGTATTCTGGCTGACCAATCCACAATCCACTACTGGATTTCTTTACCAGATACAACATAAACTTGTGATTAGAATTATGCAAAAACAGATCCGTGAAAAATAAGCACTCATCTGCTGAGATGACAAGCTGCGTTCAGTTTGTAAAATACTTTGCATGCATGGTCAAGAAAGGCAGAAGGCAGAGAATAAATACAAGTAGAAATTGGAGTCTGGGACCCTGTGTTGGAACTGAGGTGACACACACAGAAGGATAAAGGCTTGAATGGTTAATACTGGCCACACATGCTCCAAGACAGAGTTAAAATCTTCTATTCCAAATGTTCCCACTTTCAAATGGAGCTTATATATTATTCATGATACGTGGACTTGAATTGTATCTGCATTCTACTCCTTCCTCCATTCCTCTCGGCCCCGCTCACTTCAGCCTTTGAATTAAAGTGCATCTTGCACCCTAAATGAGATTTTATTCAAATGTTGCGTACTTATATGGGTTAAAATGCAAGGTAAAACCAGAATCCAGCACTTCTCAGCTCTCTGGCAGGTTAGGTGGTACGGTATTTCTCAGTGAGCTGCTCATAATATCTGCCAAGGTAGCACAGAATCACCAAAAAAAAAAAAACCCAGAAAACAACTTACTTCACTACTTTGGGAAAAAAAAGCTGGAAAAGCCTTTCACTTTCAAATATCCATATTGATTGCCTTATGTCACTTTAATATAAGCACATTAAAGCACAGTATACATGATGCAGTACATTAATATACTTAGCAGATGGATAACACTTGCTCGTGATTTAATACTTAGATATACTCATTTCACATCTACTGTACAAACACTTCATATATCTGAATCTTTAAGTCAGACTTATCTTCAGACTAGAGGCAATTGAGTCACATGAGCATAGGATTTAGTTTATTAGTTCCATAACCTTACTGGTATTTTGGCAAACTCGATAGTAAAAAAAAAAAATAATAAAAAAAACCCCTTGCATCTGGATTTTAATATATTTCACAGGATTTCCTTTTTCAACATGATGAAACCAGCTCTATTAGACATACAAACTGACTGATTCAAGACAAAATTCAGACCCTGTATGTCATTCTTTACTAAAATTCATGAGCATTTTTCATGCGAATGTATTACAGAACACTTCATAACAGATAAACCAACTATCTTACATTTGCCATAGCTTCAAATACTTGCTTTAAAATGCAGCTGACGCTTGAGAAGGCCTGGCAAGAATTTTACTGAATGGAGAACCATAATCAGAAATGAGATGAGGAGACCAGAGTTGAGAACCTCAGACGGAAAAAAAAGGCATCCTTGCCTTGGCTCCAGGCCAACTAAAATCCCTTGGTTCCCTGGTTTGTTTATTTGTGTACGAATGAACACCACTGGAATTCATGGGTTGTGGCAAAACGCTGGGAGAACAAGGTTCGGACAAAGAGTTCCTGAGCCTGCAAAGTCCTATATTAACACGTAACTTCACTCAAGTGAGTAGTCTGATCCAAATCAATAGGACTGGTCATGGAAGTAAACTTTCACGTGTGCTGGAGTATTTGGAGGATATAAAAATGCCAAGATGAGGGTCAAGATGTAGGATCCAGCACAAAAAGCTAATTATACAGCAGGGAAACTTTCTACATCTTGTTAATTCCAAACTTCTGGTTGCTTTTTTCCTATCTTTTCCAGGTGAGATCATTACTAAAAAATTTCTGATGCAGAAGCAGTTACTTTTAAGAAGTGATTTTATTTCTCAGAGAAATTATTACAACAAAGAGTATACCTCCGAGAGACCACAGTGGAAACCACCTCTGAAAAAGGCAACAGTAACTCTGAGGATGTTTTCATGCCCCAGCACAAAGACAAAAGTTACCAGAAATGTAAAGGTGAAGAGCACAGGACATCATTGGCAATCATAGAATCGTAGAATCGCTACAATGCAGATAGACTGACATTTCTGACTGTCCACGATTTACATCCTTAAAACAGGCTGAACCTGCTGAAACCTACAGACATTGTGGGTCAAAGATGGAAAAGATAATTGTGGGACAAACAGTCAGGAATCAGAAAAGGCAGGAGGCAGAAGGAAGAAGATTTGATTACCAAATTAAAAGGAAGGCGCCAGGAAGCAAGCAGAAGAAAAATCTGTGTGTGGATTTCAAGAGGGTGAGGGAGTTAGCTGCAGCAGGAATTCTTCCTGTGGTTCAGTGGACGGTGTCCTCCAAGTGGCTTAAAGTCTGGTGATTTATTACACACACACACACATGCCAGTTTGGAATGAGTATATTCCAAGTAATTTATCTGGAATAAAATATCTTCCTGCAGTCACTGTATCAGTGTATCAGTGCTTCATTTTGAACTGGCCTCCACAACTCTGCTCAGGGCCATGCTCTCCTCTCTGTTTAACCAAATTACTATGATGATATCAAGTGAAAATCCTTATCAGGTTGTCCAGTACCCTCCGTTATCTTCAGCTTCCCTTCTTGAAGCTGTTCGTGATTCCTCAGTGCTCTCGAGGTTTCTATTTTACATTGCCAGGTCTGAAGAAGGCAGTGGTGGGCTCTGATCTTTTCCAATCAGTTGGAATCCTCTCATTACTTCAGTGAGGCCCGGGCACAGATGTCTATGTGCTCACTACTACCTCCCCAGTCAGGCACATTACAGGGGAAAAAGCGTCGCATCGTTCAGCAAAGTGTAAAAAAGCCAGCAGTCCATTCACATGTGCTCTGTCATAATTCTCAAAGCTGTTGTGTCTTGGAAGGAAAATCTGAGAATTAATTTAATTTCAGATTGGATTTCCCATGTTATAGAATTCAATGAGACGGTAATATACATTAAATATATCTTTTTTTTGGTAAAGTATATTTGATCTCAGGCAAATTTGTCTTACTCTTCTGAAGACGGTCAGAATTCAGCCAGTGCTGAAGATAAGATTCAGGATAAAATACAAAAATCTGAACAGACCAAGCTTGCATTCAACAGAAACCCCAGTTTTATGACTTCTTGTATTTTTTTCTGCACTAATCTTTAATTTGACTACCTCTATCGATGTTGGTCCCTTCTCCAGTTATTCAAGTACAGTTTCAAAATGCTCTGCCATTAGCAACTAAAGATTTTAATCCACTTTTCGAAGGACATGAACAAAGTTTTCTGGGAAATTGTTGCTTGTTCATACAAATTTTCCAAAGAAACTTTTTTCCTTCCTGATCATGCTCACGTCAGGTGTATATTGCAATTCCTTTACTGAGAAGATAAAAATGCCCAAATGTATCACACCCCAAGCAGGGGGGAAAAAAACCCAAAACACCAAAACAAACGGAAACCCCTACTCTGAAAGGTGTATCTGCATCTGCAGAGTAACTGCTTAGTTTCTCTGGATCAGAACAAAGTAAATTTTAAGCTGCGTGTAACTACATTGACAAAACCCACCCAACAGAGTTACTATCAGGTGCAGAAGAAGAGTGTACTATGGATTTAACTTCTTTCTCAGATGCTTTGAGAAGACACCCTGGTTTTCTCAGACCTTTTATCCCTGCTGAACCGCCAGCTGTCGGGTCACCCACTTTTACTCCCCTTGCAATGGGCTCGGATCTGCCGCGTGTGCGGCAGAGCGGGAGCATGTGAAGACGGCCATCAGGCTTTGTGGCTCTCTAGGCTTCTCTTTCTCTCTCTACAGAGGGAAAGGAGGAAAAAAGCCCAATTCCTTGAAGGCTGCACAATTGTAAAAGCTTTGAAAGTGTGGTTTATAGGGCACGGGATGGTCAACCATGGCAGCTGATTCCAAAAATTGATCTTAGAGGTCTCTTTCACATGTCTCTCCATATATGAACAGCACTGTAACCTCTGTTAGGAGAATGGCATAAGATACCTGTGATACCTGTACAAAAATTAAGTTGTTACCATGAAAATTGTGGAACTAAGGTGTAACTGAGCACAGCCTCTGGAGAGTCACAGAGCTCAAAAAGTAAGCTGGCAGTCAGAAAAGTGTCTGAAACCCGATCACGGACATTTAGGACATTTTTCCTTGCCATGAGTATAGAGATAAAGGAGGCCAGTCAGGAGATATTATCATCTAAAGAATCCATAGATCTCCTGTAGATTTCACAAGTATTCATGTGAATAAGCATAATAAAATAGCCCGGCTGCTTGGGATTACAGGTCCCAGCCTTGTGTCTGCATCATCTCAACTCCGTCAGGCCACCAGCTGCCAGAGACTTTACTGCATCTTTCAGGGGCACAGATTCTTCAAATTACTGTCATAGACTTCTTGTAGCTGTCATATTCTTTACACTACTTGTATTATTTTTATGCCAAAGGTAAAGTCAAGCTGTTTTGTCTTCCTTATTTGCTGTGCCTGTAAGAAAATATAAGTCTTTGATGATAATGCTGGCTATGGAGGCCTAACCCAGTGAGTGCTGACTTAAGGGAGAAAGGGACCACTAGGTAACCTCTTTATTTACCATCCTTGGTGTCAGTCATGCTCCTTAGTCCCAGATCTCTTCTGTAGAGCTTCCATTTTCCACAGCCCTGCTATGCTTCTTCCTCACCCAGAGCCCTCCACATGTACGCTTCCCGGGAAATTGCACTGCTGCATTATAGATGTCTGCTTAGACGTCAACACAAGCTTTCCTGTTCCTTTATCTTTCCAAGATTGCTCTGTCAAAATAGTCAGCTGCAAGTTACACATGTGTTAAATACTTGTGCTCACTCTCTCGGTCTCTCAGGGAGTTGGGAGAGATGCTGTCTTTACAGGTGAGCAGGAATATATCGGCAGCTGGTCATACAAGATCGACAGCGAGTGTCAGTAATGGTGGGGGCTGATAAAGGAGGAAGCTGGAGGAGAAGGGTAATTCTGTGTTAACATTGCAGAAAGCAATAATATTTGGAGGGAAATATGAGGAAAGGGAATTTATTATGGCTTTTTATAGTTGAGGGTGATGCTCCTAAAGGCTCTTTCTTGACGGAGCACAAGTAGGACTGAGAGTGGGGAATAACAGAACTATGGAAGAAAAAGCAGAAGGGCAGAAAAGTTCTATCATGGTGACACAAAACATTTGATATTTATATACATAGGGACTGGGAGGAGATACAGGAACTTTCAAGCTTGTGCTTTGCAAGCTAGCTGGGGGACAGGATGAAGCCGTCTTACCTGGGCTCGACAGATCTCAAGATCAGGAAGGTTGGCCTCTTGCACGTGGAGAGGCTGCCCTGTGCACGGCGCTGGGAATGTGTTGTAGCAAGAAAGTGTGGAGTGGATTTAAGGAAGAGTGTCTTCAGCTGCGAGTTTTGTTCTGGGTTGGTTGAAACCTCTAAAAACATGTCTTTCTGATGTTCCTGGTTAAGGACAGCTCAGGTCTAAAATTAAAACACTCCTTGAGTTAGAGAGACAGGAACAGATCCCAGCGGGCTTTGGGAGCAGCATTCCCCTGGTGGGGCAGGAAGGGGAATGGTTTTGATCACTGCAGCTGAAGTATTTTCTGCTTGATGTGGAAGGCCAGGTGGGTGAGCAGAGATGCGGACCACAGAAAGGCTCTCTGAAGAGGGGTCTAACGTGTTTGGGGTTCGCTCTCCTGGATGGAACAGAGAGAGGGAAAAAAGGTGTGGGGAGAAGTCCTCTCCCAGGGTACTTACTCGTATGTCTGCTTTCTGACACATACCTACCCAACATCAGCACCCCGGTGGTTCTTGCCTGACATCACATTTAGATAAACTACCCTTCTGAAACAGCAGGATGATGTGTGCGTAATTCTTCATTATTATTGAATGCGGACTTCTACCCATTTAAGAAATCTTGTGCTCTTAATGTTCTGTTTCATCTTGCCCTGGAGGATAGTTTGGTTGTACTGTATTTTTCTGTACTTTTCTGTCCTCTGTGATTGTAAGCATTTGAGACTTATTAAATATAAAAGCTCTGTGATATCAGCTGGAGCACAGCTGAGGATTAAGCCTGCCCCTCAATATTCTGCCTGCTGCTGTCATGTGTAAATCCGATGTAGGAATTGCTCCCTTCCACAGAAATCAGCCGTAGCCTGCATGAAACACAGCAGATGCTTTGCAAAACAGATCCGAAAGGAAGTGAAGATACCTTTTCCAATGAACTTCGTGATGAATATAAAATCCGGCATCAGAGCAGCTCCCCTCAGGAAGCCAGCAAATAGGCATCTATAACTCACTCATCTATAAAATGCCTCCTGGAATCTTTAATGGGTGCGAGCAAGCGCCTGTCAGCTTTCTGCCACATGGGAAAAGATGGTAGCAGCAGTGCGCTCGGAAACAGCGCTGCCAGGCTGGCGTGCTGTGCTGCTTGGGAGGGGGCTCATCGCAGCTACCCACGGGTGCCGGGGCATGCCCTCTCTGGGCATCGAGCTCGCCTAACCCCCACCTAAAGAAATCTGGTGGCAGCGCAGTCCTAGGTGGTATGACTGCAGGCAACAATACATTAATTTCCAGAAAATAAGAAACACTTAAAAGTTACCAAGGCCAAAGCAAAATGGTAGCATTGGACATCAAAAGGGCAATGAAATTTGGCCGTAAGGTGGGAATCTACTTTTTTCTGGCAACGCTTAAATATTTTGCCGCCAAGTTTTCATCAGCTGTATTTTATGTTTTAGTTATTTGAGTCTCCATTAATGTGTCTGTTCTGGAACTAATTTTTAGGTGGTTTACCCACAGGAATACCAGCCCATATGCTTAAAATAAAATGGGGGGGGGGAGAGAGATACATGTAGAGAGAGGGGATATAATTTTCTTTTTGCAAGTGATAGCATGCCTGTATATGATTACAATGTGTAAAAAATACTCCAAAGCCTTCTCCTCAATCCGTGTTTATAGGAAAAGTCCCGTACACTTATAAAAGAGTGAAGAGTTCTGAAACGAATACCATAAATCAGCTGTAAAACCTCATGAACTACAAGGGTGATGTAAAGCTTCCTGGACTGATGTGAGTGTCTGAGGGTCTTTGCAGCCTGGTGGGTAGGTCGCCGAGCTGCAGGCCAGTCGCTCCTCAGCGCTCACCATAACCAAACACTTCCTCTGTTTCTTAGAGAAGCTGCACGTTGCCGTAGCAATTTTATCTGGAGGCTGGTTTGTTTGGGTTTGGGTTTTTTTTCACTAGATGCTGATTCAAAAAGATATATTAACAAAGAGATGCAGATAAGCCGTGGGCAGGTTTGCTGCTGTAGCCCTCCCATGGCTGCCATTTATACCCTTGCGAATCAGGGTGCACTGGAGCAATCAGCTTTTCAGAGGCATCTGCCAGAACGTCGCTTCTTCCAGGTTTGAGGCTAACATGTATTGATTTGTTGCAGTCAGGAGATGGGACCCATCAAAATTAATCACCCCCTGTGTTTACATCCCACCTTCGTTGTTTCTTCCTGTGGCTCCTGTCATCCCCCCTCCAGTTAAAGGCCTGTCTCATCTTCCCCTTAGTTCAGAGACAGCATCCCTCTTCCCAGCAGCGCCTGTCCCCTTTCTGACTGCAGCTGCACTGCCACGCCACCCTAGCTCTGTAGGTTTCTATGGAGCTCTACTGCCAAACACTCACTGGGGACTGACATCTTCCTAAATGCTTCCAGCAGTATCATAGCTCCATACAAACGTTTGCAATGCTATCTCTTGACTTTTTTTTTTTCTTTTTTTTGTGGCTCTACGAGAAATCATGGAGAGAGGTGTATTTCATCATGGGATTTATCAGATGGCATAGTGAAGAGGGGAAGGAACACTCTTTACAGTAATGTGCTGCCAAAAATGCATATATCTTCGCAGTTATCTGCTAGCTGAAGTGAGCAGTAGCTCTTTATTATGGGCTACCTATCTGATGCCATTACTACAGGTCAATGAGAGCTACTAGTAGCGAAGAAGCTACCTGGATTTAGGGTATGGGTCTCAAATCAACGATCTCTTTATTCCCTCTGTTTAAGCAACATGTTTTGGCTACCTCTTGCGCTGCTCCAAATTTTGCAGGATCCTATTTAAGCCCACAAAGGTCACTGCTCTTTCCCCACGAGCTGTGTATTCAAGTCCCATTAATATTAAATATGATTTAAGGGAATATATTGAGGGAGAACAAGCCTCTTAAACACCTCTTTTACCATACCTCTTTTATTTCTTCGGCATTTCTCACCTCTCAAAGCTATTTTCTTATTTCCCTGTCTATACAAGCGTAGACCACATCTCGCCCTTCTAACAGGAGTCCCTCCCTTCCCCTGTTGAGGACTCTCAAGGAAGCGAGGCACGCCTCTCTGGGCACTGTTTTCTTTTTTGCTTCAATTTAAGGGCCACAGTTTGCTTCCTCTCTAAACCTATTTCCATTCAGAGACCAAAACTCCTTCTCCTCTATTTTGCCCTGAGAAGGAACATGTACTTGCCTGAAGCCGTAGGATGTTCTAAAACTAACATTTATTTATTAGCCTTCTTGGAGCTCTTTAAAAGTACAAACCCTTTTGTAACAGGATCATTCGTTTGCCCTGAGGTACTCCACAAGTTACGATTCCAGCACTGCCCGAGGAGAGCTGTGGGCTGTGGGGCTGGGCAGCCCTGCTGGAGTAGATGGCTTAACATGGGTCCATTTTGGAAAGGAAGCGCTTTCACATGAAGTTCAGTCTCTGTCTGTAGGCAGCGCCACGGACTTGTGGCAACCCACTATGGTGGGCAGAACGAGGAGTTAATACACAGCTTCATGTGTTATTTCCTTCTTGAAATGGTGGCCTGAGATAGCAAGTGCCATTTCTATACGTCTCCAAAAGAGTAAAAAGCATTTCTGTACTCCTATGAACCATTTAGTTTCAGTCTCTGATTCAATTGTTTTTCCATCATCCAACAATGTACTGCTAAATGAGCTGAAAATCTGTTCTGAGCTAAAGATGTCTTTTCTGTAGGACTAATTGCTATTGAAGTGAAACAGAATATTGAGACGGCAGAGGATAGAAGGTCACTCGCATGCAATCTAGTTTCTAAAAAAAATGATCTGGGGATATATTAGCCACAGCTTAGAAATCGTAGAATGAAGGCACTTAACACTTGAGGTTTTGAGGATGTTGCAATTTATCATATAAGAATTCTGCTTTATTTGCCTGTAAATAGCTTCCAAAGATGTCTGTACAACTCCATAGTTTATAGTTACCTGGGGAGTACGTTGGTCACAATTTTTACCTTTGGGTGAAAATTTCAAAGTGTCTCTAGCTTAGTCATTACCATTTTTGCAATGATTGTTAGTTAATCTTGCCTATCTCCAGTGCCTGTGATACGAATCTGTAATCGCACAGGGCCAATTAACCTTTATGTCCCAAGTGAGCAAGGTAGCTGATAGTGTAATGAAGGAGCACTTAAAGAAAGTATCGTTTCATCTGGAAAACTTACAGCAGGAGAGAGCGAGAGAGAACAAGGACGCTATCATGCGAGGAGGCTCTTAAAAAGTCTGCATAAAAAAGGGGCTGTGTGAGCCGTACACAGGGACTCCAGTAACAGCTCCTGTGTTAAGGGGAAAGTTACCACACTGCTGTTTGCTTTTTACTCTTTTTTTCCCTCCCTCCTGTTAACAGCGGCCTTGTGAGCTCCACCGAGCAAGAGCTTTGGCTTGCGTTGGCTTTGAAACCGCCACAGCTGTTTGCTGCAGGGCTGCCCCTGGCCAGTGGCTGCGCCGGAGGCGGCTCCTCCACAGCGAACGGGGCACAGCAGCACCCGTGCACCTCCGCCGCTCGCACAGGCAGCGTGGCAGCCCACTGAAAGCTGATGGTGGAAGTAGCCTCCTGAGCCATCACCGGCGTGCCGACATGATGGCTTGTCCCTGGCCTCTGCTATTCCTCCTGAAGTCAAAGATACCCCAGTCACCAACGCCACGGTCTTCCTCTCCGGGCTTTGTTCATGTCTTTACTTTTTTCCTGGGTCACTAGTGTTTTCTTTAGCTGTTGAGCAGGGCTGTGTGATCTGGGAACGTCTCGGAATGAAACACATTCCCCTGGTCCTTCTGTGCGAGACAGTGCCACGGGTGGCAGGGGGGGATCCCTCCTTTGCAGCCCAGTGCCGAGGGTCAGGATTACATGAGAACCTTTTTAAACAGAGAAAAGAAAGAGAGCGAGGTAAGTTCTTGCCCTCCAGATCTCAGAATAGTTTGAAAACACAAATACTAAAGGCTCAGACCGTAAGTGAACTTGAAAAGAAATTGGGTTTGTGTACTTTGAAAATTCACAGACGGTCTCATGACTTTTTTATGAAGACCTGCTGGGTTCATGCTTTTTTGAGTCCTTCCCGTTGGCGGAATGTGTGATTTACCTTTTTTTTGTTTTTTCTCACTGTTGCTGACACCTCAAGCACGTTTACCAACATAGGCAAACTCCTCTTGCACGTCGGGAGGCAGAGGGGTTGGGTTTGCCTGCAAGTTATGCAGGGCCATGCCAGGGCTGACCTGCTGGCCGGTGTGAGGAGCTCAGCGCCGGGAGGAGACACCCCCCGTCCCAGCAGGGGCAGGGCCCCTTGCAGCAGCACGGAGGGGAGAGCACGTGGACCATTTCTTCTGTGCACAGCGCACAGGCAGTGGCACTCCCAGGGGAGCAGTGCCGGGAAGAAAGAAGATGACTCCTCCTCATTTAACAGGCTGGAACATGGGGGGATTATCTACAACATCCAGGAGAGCCTTTAGTCAGTACGCTATTAAATAAAATAGCATAATTGTCAAAAGCAGCACGGAGCATTTCTGTACTGCCCGCTGTGCTTCATAAGCATGCGTGGAGCTTCACTAACTCGCCGTCAATATGTACAGTGGTGCGGAGAGCACGGTGTGCGGAGGGAAGGCGTGAATAAATTAAGGTTTTTCTGTGTTACCAGATCACCAACAGAGAGGCAGAAAGGGAGAGGGGCACCTTTGGGCAGTGCCCCTGCCTGCAGCAACAATGAGAGGTGCTCAGCAGCTGCTGGCGGGCATACATTAATGCTCTGGCTCAGACCAGGAGCGTGCTTTTCCAGTGAGTTGCCTGATTAGCCCCCATTACCACATTCAGGTTGGCAGTCTGGGCACATGAGGCTGGACGCCTCGCTGCTGGAACAAAAGGGGACGGTGTGGCTGGGGACGAAGTCCCTGAAGCTTGCGTGGCATCGGTGCTGAGTTGGGAGCACCCATGGTTCTGCTCTGCAGCTTTCCTCCTCTTGTCCCCACTGCTTGCCAGGAGGCCACCGCCTCTGTGCACCTCTTGGTAAGCCTAAGATGGGGCAATGTATGTTTATCCAAGGGGAAGATGTCAAGGTAGGGATCATGGCAAGGATCACGTATTAAATGGGTTGGAGGCCCCAGGAACTAAGGAAGTTCTCGATGGCTCCATGTGCTGTAGTATGCTTAATGTAGTGAAACCATTGTGTTATTTTTAGGTCCAGTTTTCACATGTGAGGTGCGAACACAGGCTTCGTTTTGTTTTTAAAGGTGTGACTCTTCCTCCGCAAGCTGTTCTAAATATGTGCCTCCATGTTTAATGTGCCAAAATAAATGTTCTGCTACATTCTGATTCTGGTTTGGATTTTACTTCCGAGTTTTAAGCCAGTAATATGCACAATGACAAATTTGATATCAGTTCAACACCATCAGATACGTGATACTTCATGGCTACATTGCTTTGGTCATCTTTCTTCTTCCTTTCATTAAGTTATTGGCTCATTCATTGCTAAGAAAAATACAGAGAAAGGAAAGTCTTAGAAAGAAAAATTCATTTAATACCCTGATATGAACCCAAACCTGTGGCCAGTTTTGGGTTGGTTTTTTTTTAGGGAAAAGCCTATATTCCAGTTAGGTTTGAAAAAAAGCCTGTTTTTTTTCTTTTTAACAAGACTTCTGATCATGCTGATAAAAGTTGAGCAAGCGTTACTTTAAGGCCTCAGCTGCTCAGGTAGCCACCAAATATAGCTGAGCACTTTCAAGAACAGCTTACAGGATTCCAGTATTGTTTAATTTGAATACAAACCCTAGTCTAGGATTTCGTACCACAGCTAGACTTAACATAAGTGAAATTCTGATCTGGAGCCAAGCTCCACATCTGACCCAGCTCCAAATATGTCAGAATCCCAAAATATATTTTAAGCATACCACATGACAGAGTCCCAGAACATCATGAAAAGTTATATGATAAATATATTCAAATAGGAATGTTTTCATAAATAGATGAGTTCTTGTGCCATTGAGTCCTCCTGCCACGGTGTTGAGGATGCAGTGTCAGGTCCTTGTCCATTTGCACAGAATAGGTTTTTATTGCGCTTGTGGACTTGGGGTGCTCCAAAGCCGCGTCTCAAGAGCACAATGCCAATTGCAGAGATGAGAAAAAGAGCCATACTTCTTGTACGCTATGACCAGATGGCCCAGCGCATAACACTGCAGCTGCTGCACAGGAGGGGTCCGCGCTGGGCGCTGCTGACCCTCAGGCCAACCGCAAGGCACCCATTTGTCTGAGGGATGCAACGCCGCGGGCGCCAGGGCACCCATACCTTGCTCTTCGGCGCTCTCGGCAGGTGGTTACCCAGCAACAACAGGGCTGCAGACCGCGTTGTCCTCCCTGCCACTGGATGGATGCATCACTCGCAGCTGCTGCTGTTGGCAGGGAGAGAATATGATTTGGGGGGGGGTGGGAGGAAGGTAGCCGTAAATGAAGAGATTTATGTATCCCCCACCCTCAGATCGGCTGGCTGGTACTTAGAGATAGTCTCTGAGGAAAATTCAGGGATCTGAATTCATTCGTTTCACAGCAAATGAGATTACTGTACAAGAGGAAAGATCCCAGACGCTTGCTCTCCTTGCAAAAGAGCAAATGCTCTTGCACGATTTGTTAGACTAGGTAATTGTAGCACCTGCCTTTGCTGAGTTGTGTAATGATGCGGCTCACCTTTACAGTGACCTTCAAATAAAAAAAAAAAAAAGAGGAAAAAGCTCGTATGTAGAAATACCTATAAGATCTTGCAAGAAAAGACTCTGAAGAGCGCTTGCCTGCCGGCTATGCTGTATGTGAGGGGGTGGGGGCTGGGGCTTCACCCTGGATTCTCACACCATTCCTCTTTTACAACCAAAGAAGGTGACTGGTTTCTGCTTTTTCTTAGCTGTTTTTCATACGGCTGGATTTGTAGCCTGAACAGTTAGGATAGGAATTTGGTGCAGCACTTCATCCTGCTCACTGCTACAGCACTGCAAGTACCCACAAGAGAAGGAAGAGGGGCTGCCCGGGTGAAAGCTGGTGGAAGTGCCGTGCAGGGAGCCCTCGCTGTGCCTGCTCTGTCAGTATAGCTGATATATATGCCCAGCCACTGATCCTTTCTTTATGCTTCTATAGAAATGCCTAGTCCTGGCCAGCCGTGCCAACTCCTCCTCTTGAGCTATGAAGAAACATTTCTGCAGACCATGAGGGATGCGACACAAGGGGAAAGAGAGGGAGTGGGGAGGATGTGCTCTCCTCCCTAACACATCCACGCAGGACAAAGCGTAATTCAGCCCTTTGCTTCATATCTAGTTGCCCTTAGCTGCAATGCAGCCAAAAGAAGCCTGGTCTTTACTTGCTTTTCAGATTTCTCAGTTATATTAGATTCCCATTCCTCAAAAGAGCTGCCTAAAATAGGCACGTGAAGGGTGTCTGAGTCTAGGAGCATTCATTTCATGGAGTTACCTTGCTCACAGGCTGAGCGAGCTTCAGAAGGACCCTTTTAAAACTGTATCCTGCAAAAAACTGGTGCAATTTATTCCTGTTAAAATCTCTGTTTAAGAGAGCAAGGGAGTATAATGAGCTACGTCTAGTTTCCACCAAATTCCAAAACTGGAAAATTTTTCTGTTGGCAAAAGCAGACCTGAATTCAGCAAGCCCCAGTCTTTGCATATTCTCAGCTGTGAGTTCTGCTCGCCGCCCGGGAGTGCTCAGCATCTCTCCTGGTGAGGACCTCGGGCCCGCTTTCGGGGTCAGTAAGGGTGGCTGAGGCTGCGCGGGGGCAGGGGGGGAGCCTCACCTGGTGAGCGGTCGCGCCAGCCGTGCCCGCCTTGCAACGCGGCTGCGCGGTGGGGCGAGGGGCAAGGGGCCAGCACATTCCTCCCCCTGCCACAGGCATTCCCGCAGGGGCAGGGAGGCTGGGGGCTGCCAGCTGCTCGGCCCTTTGCTGCTGGAAGAATGCAGCTGAATGTGAAAACTTGTCACCAGGCTGAAGCCGCGATACACCTGTCCCTCCCGTCAGTCTCCTGCAGCAAAGTCTCACAGGGACTTAAAAAACTCAAGCCGTAAAAGCGGGATTTAACTAGCCTTATTCTAGAATGCAATATGTAACATCCATGCTCCATATGTCCCATGATGGGAATGTCCTTTAAAACCATGCTATGTAAACAAGACAACAGCTGTGGAATGGCATGAGCCGTCCAGCAGTAATTCAGGGAAGAGTTAGGCAAAACTTTAGAGGAACATTCCTTTTTGTTAAATACCTATGCCCAGAGAAATGGGAAGAATGTCTGATGGGGATCAGTGTCACCTCCTTTTTCATTAAGTGGTGGATCTGTGAGAAACCCGTCAGAAGGAGGAAAACGGCTCCTCCAGCAATGAGAACAGGGGAAACTATTTCCCTTTTTCGCGTTGTTAATAGGCTTGTGTCTAGCCTGGAAAGATAACGCGTCGGGAAGCTCCTAGCATTCACCTTTTATAGGTCAGCAGCGTGGGAGCCCTGGAGGAATGTACTCTGGTAAATGTATGGAAACAGCTGGCTGCAGCTGAATCAGTTGTTTCCTCCCCAGAGATAAATGTTTGTCTGTCTTTTTTTTTACCCCCGTTTTCTTAAAATCGAAATTAGACTGCAGAGAAATTTCCTGATACTTCCAGCGAAAGCGTGTATAACAAATGCAATAACAAGCACTGCTCAAAGCATCGCTTTTTCTATTTGTTAGCTGACCTGAGAGGAGAAGGACTGTGGTTTCCTGTTTGTTCCTTTGGTGGGCTTTTTTTCCACATGAAAACACATATATCATTCTATATGAATCTCTGGTTAAACAAAATGCTTTCTTTAACTATAAATCAACTATCTTGGCTGCTCCCCATCCCCCTTTCCTTTATTAAACCTGGATAAATTGAAACTAAGCATCTTCAAATTGCAGGTCAAGGTGCTTGACCACTCTTAAAAAAGCAGCCCAATGGGTTGATTAATTTGATTTTAACCTGAAAATAATTAGTTCTACCAAACTTTCATTATTGGTTAATAAAACTTCTAGCGTTACAACTTTCTTCTCTTCCAGTTGCAATATATGTACTGACTTTTGTAAAAAACACTAAGATTTAATATCCTCCTAGGCAAATATTGACCAAGACAAGAGGTCAATATTAACCTGTCAAATCAATAAATCCAAACATTCACAATGGCAGGTTAATCTGCTTATACTCATTAAAAAACCAAAAAAAACCCCAACCCAAAGTCAAGATTATCAAAGAAGTTAACATTGCCGAAGCTCAGAAACATACTTATTTATCACACAATTTACAAAACTAGTAACAAGTGTTTACTTGGAACATGGAAATTAAAAGCTAAGATCATCATAAATCTTACCTACTTTGACCTAGCCAGAAACTAGGAATGATCATCACACACACACTTTTCACTTGGCTGTTTAAAAGCTGTGTTTGACTAAGGCAGCTTGTAATTTTAGTGCCTGAGCGCAAGCCTGCAGGGTCAAAAGTGAGAATTAGGTGCACTCTCTTCTAAATACCTGCTCTGCTAAATACCCTGGCTACGCTCACTTGCATGGAGACACTGGTAGCTCTGGGGGAAACAAAAAAAAAAACCGCTTGGGGAGAGCAGGAGAAGTTTTATTAGAGCAATTTCTTCAAAGCTCTGGGTAGGAAGCCAAAATCTGCATTTGCAAAGGTTTCCAGCAAGGAAATAAGTACAAGGTGTCCATCCTAAAGAGCTTTCCATCTGTGGTTACGGAGCAGTAAGACTTCCTAGCAATGGTTCCAACTTCCCCTAAAATCTGTTATTTATGATGGCCATGTGATAAAAAGTTAGTGTCCTGTCTGAGTCACAGAGAAGTGGGCATACACCTCATCAAGCTTTCAGAGAGGATTTTGAAAAGAATTTCCCACTTACTGCATTAATAGCCCTGTGTTTGGAAGAGGTACAGTGGAGAAGCTGAGAGTGGAGGGGGAAGGAACAGTCTTCTTTCTCCTCTGCAAAGCACATCCTTGAATAGAATATTTAAGGTCTCTGGACCCTTTCTGTTTATTTCTAGAACTCAAGCAACCTCCCGGCTGTGGAGTATCTGTGAGCTGGAAGTGCAAATCGCCATGCAAATGAGTACACCGAGGACCCTTCTTAAAAGAAAGGCAACAAAGACCCTTCAGGGAAAGGGAGGGGTAGCAGGCAAGGAGAAAAGGTTCTTGTGGGTCAGCTGTGGGGTTAGAAGAGGGAATTCAAGGCTTGGAGCTGAACCATCAACAGCCTCTCTCCATTCTCACAATGGGGCATTGTTCAAGCATCTTGGTGATGTCCTCTATTAATAATGCTGTATTCTCTTTGAGTAGCCTGCCCTAGAAACCGTATGGATTAGACATCAAGTCCCACATGCTTTAGCAAGGGAAAAAGAGAGAAAGCATAGAAAAGCTAGGCTTGCTCTTACAGTCCTTCACTGTTGAGGGCACAGGAATAACACAAAGCATGCAGGAAAATATTCTTAATAAGGTGTGTTACTTGGCCATGAAAAGGGGAGGGAAAATACAACTGTAACGCTATCAGTTTGATCCTAGCTTTCAACATGGGCATCATGGTTGTATTCTCTGTCCTTCATGTTAATGCAGCTGAAGTGGAATAGGTTTGCAGAGCGCCATTTATTTCAGTTGTCAGCTGTAATCACGATCACCATCACTTGTGCTGCGGCTATGCCCCCATGTAACAGGATACGGGTCCCCCATTCTGCTTAGAGCTTGAAGAAGTATAAAAGACATCGATCCTGTCCCAAACAGCTTAGCATCCAACCAACAGGCAACAAGCCTGAGCAACATAAAAGCAGTGAGGCGGAGGAGGTGCTAAAGGGAAGTTTGCAGCATTTCTGGGTTACAATGGATGGCTTTATACCCAGCCAAGGGTGTCCGAACAATTTAGAAGTGTTGAGCTTATTGTAAAATGAGTAAGTAAATGATAACATCTCTTCTCAGGCACAGTTCCACGTGGTCCCCTCCCTGAGCATGCTGATCTCCGAATATGGGGTAAGCCAGTTCATGCTTAGGTTGCGTTAAGACTTTGCTTTTCTCACACAGCTCTAATCCAAGCCAGCTACAAAGACCTGCAGAGGAGGCAGGGGAAGATCAAGTCAGTCGTGGAGGACGAAGGAGGGTGGCTGTAGAGGGAATACCAGCAGCAATGGGAAATACAGCAGTGGGTGTAAGCTCAGATACCAACCTACGGCATCCACGTTTTCCAGCAGCCAAACCTAGTGCCGAGAGCTCAGAGGCTGTTGGTACTGCACGTGAGACCAGCTGCAGGAACTAAAGGTTTGCCCGGTGGGTAGTATGCAATGTGTGACTCTCAAAGGCAAAAAGGAAGAGGCACTGGTGAGCATATTCAGAAATTAGGCATTTAAGGAAAAGCAGCGTTACGAGGCACTCAAGCTAAGTAGGTGGATAGACGGTGGGCTTGTCTACAGGGGAAATTCAGTACCGACTAAGCTAAGGTGTGAATTTATATGGCCCTAGCTACTCTGCACTAGTTTCCTGTGCGGATAGCCTTAATCTGTACTAAGAATGCTTTTGTGAGCACAATGACACATTTACTACGGGAGTTAATGTGGAGCAGCTAATGCACAGCAAATTCACACCCCGGCGAACGCCATCCTGCCTGCCGCTGCTGATTAGGCAGGAGCGCTTTTTCAGGCAAGGGGCATTTCAAGTGACGTACAGCCAGGGAAAGCATTTCCAAATGTTGATGCCGTATTGGGGCAGGGCTGCCTGTGCAACCTTGTGGACAGAAATCGTTAACAAGGATTGAACAGGGGTGCTTGTGAAACAAGTAGGTCTGGGATGTTTGATAAGATTGGGAGGGTATCCCCAGGCAAAAAGGTTTCTTCCTGAGGTATCCCAGAACCATTTTATATTATTAAATAACTCTTTGAATATATGCATGCTTGTATGCTTTATGTGTCCTATAGATACGATTCCCTTTCACCAGATGCAAAAGTTTATCTACCTCTTTGTTGGAAATGGTGAAATTGAAATACAAGTGTAATGATGTACCTGAGATCACATCCGGAAAGGGACCCCTAATCTCCTGATACTAAGCCATGCTCTTAGGGAGTCTGGTTGTCATAAGCACAATTTTTTTGCCTCTGTGAAGGGAAGAGAGAGACGAAAATTTTGGCCAGCTATGAATCTGGATGCAGATTTTGTAGCTGAGGCACCGCAGTATATGATGAACCTAGTAAAAATCATGCTTGCTGGAATGCATCAAAAATAACACTTTAAAGAAAAAGGCTTTTAACAAATCCCAGTCACTTCTGAAAAAATGTTTGCTTTAATCCTACTGACGTTGGTGAGACCCTTAATCCTGGAATTGTCCTGCTTACTTGAGTACATGTGGGGGGAGAACAATCTGGTTCTATAGAAACAAAAATACTCTTTTTCTAAGTGATAGGTTAAGCATGCGAAGTCTGTCATTACCATAATGACAAGAGTGATGCTCTACGAAGAATACTAATGCATCCGTACTCATTCCATCACGGAGAGCATGTCACTTTTATTGCTGAAAGCTGCTGATGTGAATAACACAGAAAGGTTTCTCAACGTTTCCTGTTTTGCTGAATAGTATGTCACATTGTCACAGCACGCTGTTATGTGATCTGGTAATGAAACACCATAATGCACTTGTGCGTGGAAACAGACTTAAGGATATGGAGAGTACATTAGCCCTCAATTATCTGGCCTTAGACAGCCTAAATCTCAACCTTCTGGACGCTTTCATGTCTTGCCTAAATGCAAAAAGTAGCATTCGGGACTGACAACCAGCACTGGCTGCAGGAATGAAACAGCATCTTCCGTGAGGGCAGGCAAAAAAGGGTGCTGCTGTACATGGAAATATTGGGTACTTGTCAAGAGACATCCCATCTGCTCCTAACTCTGTTTTACAAATAAACAAGCTTCCCTAAACACTAGGCTATGTTGTGTTACACTGCAGTTACATAAAGAAGCTGCAGTGTGCCGCTTTGCAGGGATGAAGCTGTTTTATAAGTGGATGCTCAATAGGAAACATCTGCCCCTTATTTATGGGCATGGTTGAAGCCACTGAAGTGCTGATTCTTTACTCTTTCCTCTTCCCTTTCTCCTAGTGGCCTATTCTACAGTTTGCCAACTATTTACAGTCTATTCCAAATGTCCTCTTATTTCCAGGCCTGAAATTAGCCCGATATGCTGACATTTCTGACGCTTAGCATCTAAGGAGATGTCTGCTGCTTCCTTTCCAGCTCAGTGAAGATGTGTATGGAGCGGGTGAATTCCTCAGAACTCTGAGGTAGCCCAGTTCACTCAGGCAGGGAACGGCTCTGTGTTACCATATCCCATCTGCAATGCTATCGTTACATGGTTGAATTGCAGTTTCCATTATAAGCCTCATTTTCAGGGATTTGTAGCTTGTCTGTAACTGGCCATTAAGGTTGTCAGCCCAGCAATGAATATTATTCTAAGACTTTGTTAGAAAATTGGCTTAGCTTGCCTTTATTTTTTTTTCCTTTAAGAGCTGAAGTCTAAAAATAGTTTTTAGATGTGGGCTGTGAAAATCTCGACAGATCGCAATGCCCTCACCAAAATATCATGGGTACTTTGACGCACTCTCTCAGCAAACAGACCAGCACAGACTGAAACACGGAACTCGAATTAAGGTTAATTGAATATCTTTCTGCATCTTGTGTGCCTTGCTGCTCCATTCCTGGCCTTCCAACTCTTATCAGAGACACTGTCTATATTTAGCTTTCCCACACTAACCCCATTCGTTCTGCATGTTGGACTTGATCTCGCAGATTCTTCACTTAGTTTAGTTTTGCTCAGTTTCAAAGGCAGAAAAGAGCACTGCTAAAAGCTCTGTACACCTCCCAGGAATATAAAATAAATTCCATGCTTAGGCGGCAGTTCAGAGCATTGTGATTATTCACAGCTGGGAGTTTCACCCTCCCTCTGCCACCTAACTCTATTTGCTTACCCATCTATGTCTCCGCTGGGCAGAACTGGAGACTCACTCTCATGGGAAGGATTGCAAGGAAGAGGTACTTTCCATTCTAGTTACCGAGGCTGAAGGAAGAACAGTGCTCATTCTCTTGTGGAAGAACATCTTCAGCTTCCACGATCCCTAAAGCTTTGTGAAACCTGGGTAAAAGAAAGGCAAGCCATATTATTTTTATATGTCTTTTGCCTCTGCTCTGGCTCTGGGGCCCTCTCTTTTTCCTGCAGCTCTCAGACAACGTGTCTTCAGATGGATATCTCCAAATGCTTAATCCACTGCTGAACATCTGTAATGTGGAAGGGTCAACTCATTCCCTGCGGAGCACACCTGAGCTCCTCTGCAGCCATAGAATTTCTCTTTCAGATAATGTGGTGGTGGCAAGCTGTCTGCCATGCTGCTGAAAAAGACTTGCATCCCTCCCTTGATTTAATTCTGTGTTGTGGTCTGACTGTCGAATTACAAACCCTTTGGAGCTAGGACCTGCTTTTGGTTTCCTTGCAAAATGCTGTGAACACTGGTGATGAAGTCAGGCAAACAGCAAAGAGCATGATAAATTAATAGCCTTTCCAATTGCCTTTAGAAACCAAAATTCAAGGGAATTCAAGTAGAATTCTGCTATTGGATTGTGACCAGTTACACTACTTTCAAAGCTGATGAAAACAGTAGGAAAACCAGTGAAAACATAAGACTGCTATAACATTCTAATACGTCACTAATAGGGAGTCTGTGCAATCATATTCCTCCTCTTTCCACCAGTTTGCAGTTTTCCAGTTTAGCAATATGATACACAGTTCCCAGCGTGGATAGCAATGCCATCCAAAAAGTTTGTTACCCCTCAAATCTTTTCTGTCCCTTTGTCAAAAGTTGCTGCCCTGACAGCAGAGACAGCCTACCTAGCAGGCAACATGTCAGCTCCACCGATGCCACAGCGCACAACCCAACATATCAACTTAAAGCACCACTGTCTCTATGCTAAAATACTGAGCAGAGCACTGCTCTTGAGGAGCAGGTACATCTCCTGCTCTATCACTTCTGCTGCAGAAGCAGTAACCTTAAAAAATGGGCAGGACAGCCAGCTGGGCCAGCTAGGATTTAGCAGCCACTGCCAAATCTGACAGGGATCGCAAACCAGAGCCCTCAATTCCACCTACATTATTCACTGATGCTGTATTAACTCATTCCTCTCAGTTTTTACTGCTTTGGCTAACATATGTAGATATCATATTGCCTATTGCTTAGCCAAGCTTGCTTCAGACCGCAACTGGAGAGCATTCAGAGAAAAGCACCGCAATGAGTTTGTCACTAACTCTTCCGGCAATGACATACCCAGGAACCAGGCACAATTAGCCCAGGATCCTGCAGAGAGAAGTACTGCTGCCTCCCTGCTCCACATGCATAGGGAAATCACATTTCCTTAAGGAAACTCGAATGCACAGTAGAAAACTAAAGCTTTCCCCCCAAGTCTCCCTTTTGCTTGTTCAGTTTCTGAACTCTTTAAGTTTTATTTCTTTTTGGAATGCCACTGCTAATGTAAAGGAAATTAAATATCAACATTTCTTTCAGCACTTTTTAATCATATGCTTTGTGGCCAGAACTTATGCTGTTAGTAAATGCATGTTAAACCTTTAGAAGATTACAGCGCAGCCCTGGGATTTCAAGAAACTTCAGGGATATAATCAGTCATTGTCCCACTATTGTGTTACAGCTACCTACAGTGTTAGGAAACAGAAAATTAATACTGATTAATGCGTTTCTCTAATTTACTCTCAATGCAATAATGAGCTAACAAATTGAAATCTAAATTAATTTTGATAGGAATTAAATTTATTCCATCCAAATTCATATCTAAAGATGGTAAAAGTCATCTCTTAGAAAGAAATTAAGCAAAATGCCGTATCTCTAAACCCATCTCTTTCCTAGCTTCACAAAGACCTGCCCTAAGTGAGCCCAACTCCTAGAAGATAAGAAATAGGTAACTCCTTCTAACAGGTCTACAATTCCAATGTATTTTGCTCTTGCTTAAATTTAAAACTGTGCAGAAAGAACCCTTCTTTAAGGGGAAACTCTGGTCCTAGAGGGAATATGAATAGAAATGCCTCGATGAGAGCAATTGCCTATACCAGAAAATGAAGCAATAACCTACTGATAATGTGTCCCTGAACCCCTCAGCGACCAGTACTCTGAATACTTCTTCTCCTCCCAGTGCATGTTATGCAGGGGCCCTTTGGTATTTTCAGTCTTTGGAGCAAGGTTCTCCAATAAGCTGTAGCCAACTGTGAATTTAAAATACTGCCTCAGCCCAACATGACTGCTGGCTTGACACAAGTTTGTGCCCTGACAGTTCACCCTGCTGCTTGCACCACTCTTCACTACAAGCCAATACAGCTTCCTCTTATTCTCCCATAACCTCTGGAATGATGAGTTCACGTTCTGCTCAAACCCCAGCTAACGGTTTAACAAAATGCGAGACCATCACAGACTCAGCAAGTCAGCAAAACCCATTACCCAGCAGAACGCCTTCCCTTCCTTTTACGCTGCTGTCTTACGGACGTATGCACCTGAGCCACGTTAGCAGGAATGCTTTACACTGGGATGTGCACTCCTGCAAAGATTCTTGACTGTTTTCTGCATGTGGAGCGGCAAGAATGGTGGGAACCTGCAACATGCAGCCCAGCATCTGAGCTGAAATGAACAGTGTCAAAAAAGAGTTTGCTACTTATAACTAAGGTGTAAATCAGAAGAAAAACAAAGATGCAAATGGTGAAGTAAATTCAAATTTCATATTTTGTGGATGCAAAAGTGTCCTGGTTTCGGCTGGGATAGAGTTAATTTTCTTCCCAGTAGCTGGCATAGTGCTGTGTTTTGGATTTAGGATGAGAGTAATGCTGGTAACACACTGATGTTTTAGTTGTTGCTAAGTAGTGTTTATACCAGTCAAGGACCTTTCAGCTTCCCATGCTCTGCCAGGTGCATGAGAAGCTGGGAGGGGGCACAGCCAGGACAGCTGACCCCAACTGGCCCAAGGGCTACTCCATACCATATGACATCATGCTCAGTGTATAAACTGGGGGAAAAGCTGGTTGGGAAAAGCTGGCCCACTGCTCAGGAACTGGCTGGGCATCAGTCGGTGGGTGGTGAGCAATTGCACTGTGCATCACTTGTTTTGTATATTCTTTTCTCTTTTTTTTTTTTTTCCCTTCCTTTTCTGTCCTGTTAAACTGTCTTTATCTCAACCCATGAATTTCACTTTTTCTTTTCTGATTCTTTCCCCCATCCCACTGGGGAGGGAGGGAGAGAGCGGCTGTGTGGTGTTCAGCTGCCTGCTGGGTTAAACCACAGCAGTCCTTTTGGCACCCAGCGTGGGGCCCAAAGGGTTCGAGATAATGACAGATCTGACCAGAGCATGTTAAAACAAATTTGAGATAAGCATTCATTATATTAGTCTAATAGTCCCTGGCCACAATGTTGATTTATTTGCTCTCAGAGTTGTGCTATGGAACACCTTACCTGCCCTATGCACTCCCTGTGATGCTGGTCATCACTTCTGGCAGGTGGATTAAAGTTGTCACTTTGCCATGCTTATGGTATGATAAAATTATTGGTCATGAGATTGTACTCAGCACTGCTGTCATTCCCATACTTCAGGAGCCATCTCTCAGAAGCTATTAATAATTACACTTTTTGCCTCGTCTCCTTGGAGAACCAATCTATGGAGAAGACGAGGCGGGGACACTTTTTCCCATTCCTTCACCTTCCTTTTCTTATGCAGGCTAGTTACAACAGCTCTTGAGAATCTTGAATATCCTTGGGGTGTTCAAACCAGCATGTTCCTATTGCTATGTCACCTGAAGGTACTTCAGGTCTTGTTTAGGGTTAAACAACTATTAAGTCCAGAGATCTACCCACACAACGGGCACTGCGGCTACTCAAACACCGGTAACAGGCACTGTGGCTAAACCGGGGAACCAGCCCATGCCAGTATCAGTTGCCCCTATGCACAAGAAGAAATACTGGAAGTCAGCTCATTTAGAAAGGGATGAGGAAGCTCCTCCTAAGAGGAAGGAAGAGGAAGAAGCATACTCTCTCGACGGTGAGCAGGCAAATTACTTTAAAACAGGGCCATCATGAGAACAGGAGGAGGAAGACAGAGAACCCAGAAATGTGATGGTAACCACCCAATCTCTATCCCTGAGTGAGCTGTGAGACATACAAAAGGATTTCAGCCATCTTCCAGGAGAACACATTATCACCTGGCTGCTCCAATGCTGGGATAATGGGGCCAGTAGCCTGGAACTGGAGGGTAGGGAAGCCAAGCAGCTGGGATCATCTTCTAGGGAAAGAGGCATTGATAAAGCAATTGGAAAAGGGGCACAAGCCCTCAGCCTCTGGACGTGACTCCTGTCAGGAATGAAGGAAAGGTATCCCTTCAAGGAAAATGTTATATGTCACCCAGGCAAGTGTACCACCATAGAGAGAGGTATCTAGTACCCGAGGGAATTAGCCAGGCTGGAGGTGATTTATGATGACCTGAACAATGAGCAGTTACCCAAAGGTCCAGATGAAGACTGGTGCACACAAGCCATGTGGCAGAAGCTTGTACAGAGTGCACCGGCATCGTATGCCAACTCCTTAGCAGTAGTGACCTGGAAAGATGGAGAGGGGCAAATGGTGGATGAATTGGCTGGTCAACTCTGGCAATATGAGGAAAGTCTATCTTCCTCCCTCATCTCGGCTGTGGAGAAACTGTCCTAGGAGGTCCAGCAATTTAAAGAGGGTATGTCCTACTCCCCACCTGTATGGACCAGTATCTCAGCTATCAGGAGTAAGTGTCCCTCTGCTCAGGAGAGAGGATAGAGAGAGTACATACCACGGGGCACCCTGTGGTTTTGCCTGTGTGACCACAGAGAGGACATGAGGAAATGCGATGGAAAACCTACCTCAACCTTAGAGGCACAGATACATGAGTTGCAAGGAAAAACAATCACAAAAAGGAGTTCTTCCAGGAAACTTGCTGCTCCAGTTTCCAGTGGGCAGTTCCCCAGACAGAGTAGAAGGGCTGATACTACTTCTGATCTTAATAAAGGGACTTCTGACTCATATCCACAAGAAGTGAGAAAAAATGCTATGACCAGTACTAGAGGGGCCCTGCCTCCAGCCAGGTGGAGGAAGGGGGCAACTGGGTTTACTGAACTGTGTGGATTCGGCAGCCTGGCACGTCAGACCCACAGAAGTATAGAGCTCTAGCGGACACCAGTGCACAGTGTACCCTAATGCCATCAAGCTATACAGGGACAGAACCCATCTGTATTTCTGGATTGACAGGGGAATCCCAACAGCTAATGATATTGGAGGCCAAAGTGACCCTAACTGGGAAAAGCCCCCCATTGTGACTGGCCCAGAGGCTCCGTGCATCCTTGGACTACCTCAGGACTACCTCAGGAGAGGGTGTTTCAAGAACCCAAAAGGGTACTGATGGGCTTTTGGTATAGCTGCCTTGAAAAGATAGAGGAAATGAAGCAGCTGTCTACCTTGCCTGGTCTCTTGGGGGGCCCTTCTGTTGTGGGGTTGCTGAGGGTTATAGAACAAAAAGTGCCGATTGCTACCACAATAGTGCACCAGCAGCAATATCACACCAACCCAGACTCCCTGATTCCCATCCATAAGCTGATTTGTCAACTGGAGAGCCAAGGAGTGATCAGCAAGACCCACCCACCCTTTAACAGTCCCATATGGCCAGTGTGGCAGTCTAATGGAGAGACTGACAGTAGACTGCCACGGCCTGAATGAAGTCACGCCGCTGCTGAGTGCTGCCATACCAGACATGCTAGGACTTCAATATGAGCTGGAGTCAAAGGCAGCCAAGTGGTTTCCACAACTGATATTGCAAATGCATTTTTCTCAGTCCCTTTGGCAGCAGAGCACAGGCCACAGTTTGCTTGCACTTGGAGGGGCACCCAGTACACCTGGAGCCGACTGCCCCAGGGGCGGAAACACAGCCCCACCATTTGCCATGGGCTGATCCAGACTGCACTGGGACAGGGTGAAGCTCTGGAAAATCTGCAGTACTTTGATGACATCATTGTGTGGGGCAACACAGCAGAAGAGGTCTTTGAGAAAGGCCATAGTCCAAATCCTTCTGAAAGGATCCAGTTTTCAGGAATAAAATGGCAAGATGGATGTCATCAAATCCCAATGGATGAGATCAACAAAATAACAGCTATGTCTCCACCAACCCAACTAGCAGAAAGGAAACACAAGGTTTCTTAGGCGTTGTGGGATTTTGGAGGATGCATATTCCAAATTACAGTCTGATCATAAGCCTTCTCTATCAAACGATGCAGAAGAAGAATGATTTCAAATGGGGCCCTGAGCAACAACAACAAGCCTTTGAACAAATTAAACAGGAGATAGTTTGTGCAGTAGCCCTTGGGCCAGTCCAGGCAGGGCAAGAGGTAAAAAATGTGCTCTACATTGGATCCAGGGAGAATGGCCCTACCTGGAGCCTCTGGCAGAAAGCACCAAGGGAGACTCGAGGTTGACCCCTAAGGTTTTGGAGTTGGGGATGCAGAGGATCCAAGGCCCACTATACTCCAACTTTGAAAGAGATATTGGCAGCATATGAAGGGGTTTGAGCTGCTTTGGAAGTGCAGTTGGTACTGAAGCACAGCTCGTCCTGGCCCCCTGACTGCTGGTGCTGGGCTGGATGTTCAAAGGGAGGGTCCCTTCTGCACATCATACAACTGATGCTACATGGAGTAAGTGGGTCACACTGATCACACAATGGGCTCAAATAGGAAACCCCAGTTGCCCCGGAATCTTGGAAGTCATCATGGATTGGCCAGAAGGCAAAGATTTTGGAATATCGCCAGAGGAGGAGGTGACGCATGATGAAGAGGCCACACTGCATAATAAACTATCAGAAAATGAGAAGCAATGTGCCCTGTTCACTGGTGGGTTCTGTCATACTGTGTGAAAGCATTGGAGGTGGAAGGCTGTCGTATGGAGTCCTATACTATCCACTGATGTTTTAGTTGTTGCTAAATAACATTTATATTAGTCAAGGACTTTTCAGCTCCCCATGCTCTGCCAAGTGCACAAGAAGCCGGGAGGGGGCACAGCCAGGACAGCTGACCCCAACTGGCCCAAGGGCTATTCCACACCATATGATGTCATGCTCAGTATATAAGCTAGGAGGACTTGGCTGGGAGGCAGTGACCACTGCTCAGGAACTGGCTGGGAATCAGTTGGCGGGTGGTGAGCAATTGCATTGTGCATTACCTGTTTTGTATATTCTATTATTATTATTGTTGTTATTATTATTCCCTTCCTGTTCTGTCCTGTTAAACTGTATTTATCTGAACCCATGAATTTCACTTTTTTTTTCCTAATTCTCTCCCCCATCCCGCTGGGTGAGAGAAGCTGCCTGCTGGGTTAAACCACAACACAACCACACCAAAATGGATTCTTACTTAATGAAAGTCTAGAAGAAAGGTAAAAAGCAACTAACAAAAGAAGTTATACATGGGTCTGGAAGACTAATTTATTTGAAGGCAGTATCTTATGTTATTTTCTTGATAAACTCACCTATCCTTACAGCAGAAAATTATAATTTTTTCACATGCATTACTGTAAATTTATTTAGTGAAAATAACACTGCTTTCCCACATATATCGACTTTTTAAGCATTTTGCACCTGAGGTGCAATTTCTATCAGTACCGAAAATAATTCCTCACAGCCTACTAGTGAAGTTTTTCCTGGCTGTGAATGGTTATGTCAGGACTAGAGCCTCATGAGGTATATTGGATGAATATGCACCATATTAGTGCTAAACTCCACTTTTAAGGGACTTATTAGAGGTTTCTTTGTATACCTTCTTGTTAGTTATGACTTTAGTGCCAGCACCGAATGCCAGTTGTCTGACTCTCAACCTTTCCGTCACAAGAACCCTTTAATATAGACTTCCCATCCAGCAGTAAAGGAAAGGCCACGTATTCCCCCCAGCACTTAATACCAATGCCGCTGCATGATGCTCATCAAAAAGCAGATAGTCCACCACTGTTTTAAACCTTGTGGAAGACCAAGTTTCCATTTGCATTTCAGGACAGAATCTACTAAACCTCGCACCATTTATCAAAATGGTAAAGCTCTTCATGGCCCCTGGGAAACCAATATTGGTACATTCCCAATACCAACCCACAAGAAAAGCCCCAAAACAGAGGAGCTACAGGCCATTTGGCTAGTTTCACTTAGGTTTGGTTCCTGGAAAAGTAGCACACGTCACCTCCACAGCTGGGGACCAAGGCAGTGAACTGCAGCCGCCTCCAGGAGACCTGTAGGGTCTGGCAATAAATACAGATTTCCCACACGTCAGTCTGAGACCTCGGTAAGCTCTGGGCAAACTGTGCTTAAAATCCTCACCCACACAAGAGTGCCCCATTTGAGTAACCCTGCTCTAAAGCGTCAGAAACATCTGTGGGTTTGCCAGGTGAAGGCAGTGCTCCTCTGTCTTCCATAAAAGAAGGTGAGCAGCTCCCAGCTGTAACACAGAAGTCTACATATCCTCTCAAAGCATATTTTTCTTTCCACTGCAACTGAGATACGCTGCCTCCCCACTTCTCTGTTCAGGGCCAAAATACATGTTATTGATTCATTATGAATAGCTTTGCCTAGCAGAGCTTTGCCTGTTCCGCAGGATAAAGAATCCAAGAAGTAGGGCTCAAAGACGGTGGAAGATATTTACTTTCAAGAAAAAGGTTATAAACAAGCTATATGTTATCTGTAACACCTTATTTCCTCATTTGCAGCTGAATCCTTCCTCATGAGAAAATTTAGAGGGGACTTTGCTACCATATTTGTGGTGAAGCCACAATAAATCCAACAGGATATTCCACTCAAAGGGAAAGATCCAGGGGGGAATGGTATAAATTGCCAGCAAAAGCAGAGCTGTTTCAGGGTGGTCTACTTCGAACTAACTTCTCTGCTTGTTGATTATGTTGTTGACAGCTGGCCAAGATTTTTTTCAGAAGTACCTAAAGTTAGCTCAAAAGGTCATACTCGGGAACGCGGATAAATGGCCCAAACTACATACACTCTGTGCTCCAGCAGCTCAGCCACCGGTTTAATTATGAAGGAAGCGCGCTGCTTATTCATCTTCCTAAACATTTTGAAAATCCTGACCTTTGATTTTCAACCAACTACGATGCAGTCTCTGTCTAATCAACACCTCTTGATCTATTCTGCCAAGAAAAGAAGTAAAACTCTGTGCACGTGAGGCTGGAAAAGACATAAAAACGAAGAGCTAGATGGAGCCAGTTTCCCCAGAATGGCCAATCCAAGAGCAAGCCGCCAACATTCCCACTTTTTAGATGCCGACCTTCCAAGATAGGAGAGCCTCTTTCAACTGGTCCTAAAAATCCCTGGCCTGGAGGATGTTAGCTTTGCTCTGCGGTATCGTGTTATTGAGGGACCTCACTGGGATGCAAGTGCACGGAATTAGATAGCGAAGAAGAGGCCGAGGGATCTGAAACACAAGTGCTAGGATCACAGTGGGGTAGTGCTGAAGAAACTGGAGCAGACCCAGCAAGCTGTTTGTGGTAACAGAGGACAGAATTACTACAAACCCTCATCCTCATTCCACGAGAGCAGTTGGTAGCTGTTAACTACATGCAAACTATAAAAGGAGAACAAGAACTAGCCACCTTCAGCCAGAAGAAGAATGAATAAAATTCATTAGGTCTCCTACATATGAAGAATCAGAAACCTATACAAATAAACTATTTCTGCAACAAGGCACAGTGCCAGCAGCAGCAGTCTGAACTACTAGTCTGCTCTGACAGCAATGAGAAATGGCAGCTATTCAGAAGACATCACCTTAAAATAATAACAGCAAAAAGCGCCCCAAATCTGCATATGGAGCTCACTGTCTGGCTTTTTTAGGAACAGAAATACTTTGGCCATAGATAGATTAGTTTTTGGGTTTGGCTTTTGAGTAATTGAAGGAATCAGGCAGTGATTTAAGAGGAACAGATCACCCAAAGTCCATACACGGCTTGGCTGTGTTAGCAGAGCTTACTGCTCTTATCTCATCTCACGCTTGACTTTAGAAAGGCTAATAGTCGACACAGCAGGGTACATGCAGAAAACCAAAAGGTCCAATTCTGCAGTTCTCCTGTTCGCACAAGCCTGCAATAACTCACTCGGGTGAGTGGTCAGTAGAAAACTGATAGAAGACAAGGATCTGACCGCCGTCTGGAGAGTCTCAAGGCAATTAAAGGACAGAGAAGCAGGGCTTCCATTAATGTTAAAAGCATTTGTAAGACCAGATTCTCCCTTTTCCCGTGAAAATGTGTTTAGATACATCTGTGTATTAAAAATAGAGAAGAGATCCCTTATAAATTCATACACACTGAGCTGAACTTTGTGGTGGGGTGCAGTTAAAGTAAACAGTGGAGAACGGGAGAGCTGGCAAGAAAGGATTTGACCAGAGCCTCCAGTTAACCATTCTAATTCCTTCCTTCCTCTTACATTTCATTTCACTCCTTCAATCAGTCTGTGTATTTTTCTTCTGCAAATTAACCACTAGGGAAAGATGTACTTTTCAGAAAGGTTAAAGTAATGGTAGCATTCTCCTACCAGGCAAAGGAAAAGCATCCAAACTCAGCTCCAAGAAGCTCCTGATTGCTCTGATGAGCACTGAAAATACCATCATCTGCACATTAAAGGGGTTTCCATTTTCCCAGTGCTAGCTTTGAAATTAATTTCATACAAAAAGCTTCATATAATAGTAGGTCTGTCCGCAAGAAGAGCAATGCTGGCATCAACGACTATCTTTAGTTCCTTTATCACCCTCTGTGACTGTAGACTGGGTAATCAAGATTCTTGTCCAACTGAGTATGTCTCCCATTTTGATACTCCTAGGAGCACTGTTAATCCTCCTTCCAAAGGAAGGCACACATTTAAGATTAACTTTTGTAAGAATTCTCTGTGAAATGCTCACAAGCAGCCAAGAGACTTTTCAGGCTTGACACTTGCAGATCAAATATCCTATGATTTGCTTGGTGAGACTGTTCTGAATGTTGTCCTGTCATTTACAGATCAAGTCTAAACATTTCATCATAACCTCTCACGTGCAAAGCTCCCGCCACTTCCTCCTTCAAATCCCTCCTTAAATGCGTTTCCTTTGAAAGGCTTCCAATGTTCCTCTGCTCACCAATAACATCTGCACCCACTTTATGGTAAAGTAATATCAGCGACTTGTGCCTAAAGTAGGCTTTATGCTGCCTGCAGCAGGGCCTAGTCTTCCATCTGTTTGCAAAGTATATACATGTCTTAAGATCATCCCTTTCCTTCCCCCCAAGAAGCAACCAGAAACTGATATAGCCCAGGATCAAGTTTTGATGGCAGACCCTCTGATTGGTTTCTTAGAGAAAGAAAAAAAAGGAAATATTTCTGTTGCACATAGGAAAGCTTGGAAGCCTCACAAGTACACTTCTCACACAAGGAATATTTGCAAGCCTTATAGAACAGAAATAGCAAAAATTAAACTATTTCTCATTATTCCCCCTATTCTACAAGACATACTTTTCCTGGAAGCTTAGGACTTACCGGCACAGGCTTTACTGATCAAGAACAAGTTTTTCAGCTTACCCAATTAAATTTGAACAGTTACTTTATCCTTTCAGTGTATATTTATCTCCCTGTCTTCTCCCTGCAAAGCCCCACAGAATTACAGTTGGCTTATTGGCAAGGCTGACCTGGAATTCTGCCATAACACCTGATTACCGCCGACCCACGCAACCGTATCAAATGTATCATGCAGCGCATGTGTCCTCTTCACCGCATCGATTTCCATCTTCCTTGGGACCTCAGACCCCTACTTCCCACACCCCACTCCTACCTCTCGTGCTGCTGGTTTTGCCATGGGCTGCTGCTTCCCATTGCTGCAGCCGCCGGACGGTGGCTGCCCCGCCTGCCTTCAGCAGAGGCAACAAGTGGGATCTGGTTGCAAAAGTGGCAGCAGCAGCGATGGAAGCTACGTGGAAGCAGTGGCTGAGGAGTATATTTTCCCGAAAATGGCACTTTAAAGAATATACATTTGCTTTAGGCATGGAATATAGTATATTTATGAGGGGTGGGGGAGAAACATAAATGCACAGAGTTGAGTCTGACTGGGAATCGAGCTACTTATTTATACATTATTCTGGACTTTTAGTTCTATGTATTTAGATATCCAAATAAATGGCCTCTTTTTCTGAGAGGCTGAGAACTGCATTTACTAAATATGGAAATAGGGTATCTAAAAATAAACACACAAGTATGAAGATGTTAGCCTTATTCTATAAAATGGGGGCAAGAGAACTGCAGCAACTTATATGTCCAAAATGCTTCTAAAAAGTATCCCTTCTCCCACCCAACCCTCAAAGAGCCCTGAGCAAAACTAAACAAACCAAAAAAGCCTTGACAAAAATTCCCAGAGTTGAGTGAACATGTCAAGAAAGGCACAGAGAAAAGATCGCTAGTGATAAGTGGGCTCCCTGGGGATGAATAGTCATTTATGTTGCCAAAGGACAATACAAATTCGACATTGTTTCGCTAATTTTCACATTCTTCATAAATTTTATGGCAGCAATCATCATAAGCCAGCAGAAGACAATGGTATCTAATGGCAAATGAACCGCGCAAGCACTCACGGCATCCCCAGTCACTGTGGAGGGTGCTAAAGCTACACAGCAGCTGGAGTTTTGCTACAGTGACAAGCAAATATAAACACATAAATGGAGTTTTTGGTTAATCTTCGCATTTTTGGAAGTCCTTCAACACAGCTCCAGCAAAAGTTTTTCCAACACCTCAGTTTCAAACTGGAATCACCATTAAACCTATCAGGTTTCTGCCTAGACATAGAAAATCCCCTTACTTGAATTCCCAGGCGTATTTCTAATTTCTCTGTTTAATTACATCCCTGAATTTTAATTTCATTTTATCCTGGAAGTTTTTTTCTACGTATGTTTAAGTAATATTATTGAGCAGGCTAAACCCTTCCACATACAGAAACACAGATCTTTCTGTTACCCGACTCCCAGCAGTCAATATTCTAGATCAGAGAAGTAAATTCCTGGGTTAGTAATTTATATCAAACTAAAAGGCAATGCCCTTTTTTAAGTGCTAAAGCAGTCCTCCCAAATTACTGCAAACTGTGAGTTACTGTTTCACTCAACACAACAGGCTTGTGCGTATTTCTGTCTCAGATTTCCCCTCTAAATGCCTACAAAAAAAAAAAATACAGAAAAAGGAAAAAAAAAGAAAAAGTGCCATGGCTCAGCCTGGTGTGAAGTATTTCTTGCCTTCTTTTTTTGTATTCCGCGTACAGCAGCATCTCCTGCTGGCCACGCTGCCTCCGCACACTGGGAAATGCCAGGAACAGGAAAATTTTATTTCCCACCATTTCACCCCATCGCCCCATGCTTGCGCAATCAAAGGAATCACCTCGGCTCGGGTACTGGTACCAACGCTGCCCAGCAGCATTGCCCTGTGCTGAGGTGAGGGCTGCCCCCTGAGCTGCAGAAGGATCCAGCAAGGGGAGGATGGTGAGGGGAGCTCTGCTGCACCACCCTGGCCGGAGGGCCTTGGTGGGAAGAATTTCTCCAAGGCTCGAATCAGATGTCAGGTCTAATTTTGCGCTAATTTATACCAGTGTAAAGCTGCTGAACTCCTGACTTTTATCAGCTTTTATCACCAAGTGAAAAAGGTTCCTACTTACTTTCTAAGCAGTCCATAATGAGGAATTTGCTCTCTGCTTTACCTGGAAAAAACAGAAAAGTGCTCGCGGGAAGTTATAGAAGTACTGCAGATAGTTTCCAGATAGGCAGCAATTTACAAAGAATTGGGGGAATGCTTCAATGCTTTCTGTAGAAAGGTTAAAGAAAGATGCATAGGATTTTTTAGCCTGGAAAAAAGGAGGCTGAGGAGACCTTATCGCCCTCTACAACTACCTGAAAGGAGGTTGTAGTGAGAATCATAGAATAGAATCATAGAATCACTTTGGTTGGAAAAGACCTTTAAGATCATCAAGTCCAACCTTTAACCTAACCCTGACATCCCACCACTAAACTATGTCCCTAAGCACCTCATCTATCCTTCTTTTAAACACCTCCAGGGATGAGGACTCGACCACCTCCCTGGGCAGCCCATTCCAGAGCCTGACAACCCTTTCGGTGAAGAAGTGAGGTGGGGGTCAGTCTCTTCGCCCAGGTAACGGGCAATAGGACGAGAGGAAATGGCCTCAAGTTGCACCAGGGGAGGTTTAGATTGAACATTAGGAAAAATTTCTTCACCCAAAAGGGTTGTCAAGCATTGGGACAGGCTGCCCAGGGAAGTGGTTGAGTCCTCATCCCTGGAGCTATTTAAAAGACGGGCAGACGAGGTGCGTCGGGACATGGTTTAGTGGCGGACTTAGCAGTGTTAGGTTAACAGTTGGACTTGATGATCTTAAAGGTCTTTTCCAACCTAAACAATTCTAGGATTCTATGATTTCAGTATGCTAAATGCAGCAGAGAGATTACAGATGCTGTTAATGTTTCAGCTCTAATCTGTAGCTAGCAGGCTGGAGCTGAGCTCATCGGTGTGCACAGAACCAAGTACAGCATTTTCAACATTCACAGGATGGGCATAATCCTCTGAGCCGCTGCACACCCACTGCACTCCCTTTGGCCACTGCCACTGCTGGGCGCAGCACAAAAAGCCCACATTCACCAGACTGTCACTGTTCAGGGCAGCTTAAGAACCTGCTTAGCTCCTCTTGAAGTCAAGATTAAATGTCAGGCACGTGTTTCAGGACTTCCCTGAATCAAGTCAAGTCCACTATTTGGAAGGCAACTTGCCTACTGAATTAATTCCTAATCCTGGTCATTATATCCATGCTTGCATTACCCCAATCCACAACTGTTCGGAGCATCAGTGTTGTTTTTTCTGAAGCCTGCTGAAGAATGTCAGAACAGGTCAAGTATGCAATCTCCAGCCATAAAAAGAAACAAAGGAGTTACATCAAACTTGTGCAGGAGTGTGCTCTCACAGAGTTTCCTGTCCTCTGCGTGGATAAATCAGAGTACTTCTTTTCTGTTTCATATGGGTTTTGATCTCTGCTCTACTGTAATTTCTCTGGCAAGGGAAACCTCATGCAGCAGCAACAAAACCAGCATTATTTATTTATTGAGCGCTCTCTGTGTGATTGACATTTACAATACCCAGAGGGAGACACAGGCTCTGTCTCAAGGGTCTTGCAGCCTGGAAAAACAACACAGTTTAGAGTCATCGGCCAGACAATAAGAGCCAAATATGTGAACCTCAAACAATTCACCATTTACATTTAAATGTTGCTTTTTTTGCTGGATTAATACAGAAAGGTTTAGCAGATGAACAGTATTTGGGGGAAAAATGCAGACTGTTTGCACTGCAAAGTAGAAAAGGCAGAGAAAATACTATTTTCATTGCACCCAGAAAGGTTAAATACACTTGAAGAACTAGGGGATCAAATCCTCAAGAGGACTGGATGCTGATGCTCCATAGTAGGTAGAATTCAAAAAAATCCTGAAAATAAGTGCATACCTCTTCTGTCTGAAGTAAGAATTGATGTCATCTTGAAGCCCAGATCTGCACCTCTCTCCTCTTCGTTCTCTCCGCCTCTCCCCCCTAAACTCCTCTGTTAACCTGTATTGTATCCTCCCAGGTAGGAAAATCCCATCCCAATCTAAACTGGTTCTCTTCTTTTTCCCCAAAGCCCAAAGGAGGTACTGCGGCACAAGGGAGCAGGATTATCTCCGGGGGCTTTATGAAGTGGGAGGAAGCTGCTGCAGAGATTGCAGAGCGATCAGTTTTCTCTGAACTCTTGTGCAACCTGTGGAACTAGGCAAGTAAAAGCCCCTGTACCCTATTAGTAACCAGTATCACCAGCAATGTTGCTTCAGGTTAAATGTTGTTTCAAATATGGGACATCCTACTGATTCTCCTGTTGTTTGATTGCCAGTAATGGTGCCATATTGTACGCTGCTTCTGACATGCTATATGCTAATGGGAAAAAAGAATTTTAAAATTTCAGTAAATCCCACATTATTTTTTTAAATCTGAAAATAAATGACCAACTTTAATAAATCAATGATTTTTTTTTTTTCAAATTTAGTATTATTCCCTGGGATTTGTTGAAAGCCAGTGTTTTTTCTAATTGGAATCCTTAAGAACTAATGACCTCAGCACATTAAATGTGAATCCTGGGGACAGATTCACGTCCAAAGCTAGGAGAATGCTTCTTGGTTACGGCTCCTGCAGCTGGGAAACGTGAATGCCTGCTGCTATTCTCAGGGGGCAATTTATTTATGGTCCCCCCTGTGCTTGACCAGCTCTCTTCATGAATGTGTTTACTTGGGGAATAGTAAAATAAAATCTGTGAGCACAGGCTTCTCAGCTGCTCACAAGTCTCCAAGGAGATGGGAAAAGAGGTCCCTCATTTCTCTGCTTTCTCCACCCGGCATGTAAAGGTTTTGGTCCTGTGACATAACCCTGGTGTATAAAAAGCAAACACTGTGCAACAAGAGCAACAGAAGTCGTCACAGCTATGCGAAGTTAACAGCATAAAAGTTTGTATAGGAAGGCAAAGTTTAACCCCAATTCCTCTGTTCAAGTCTAGCCTCGAGCTGGAAAGAAAATAGCTGGTAAGAAAAAACACTGTCACGTGACGGCGTTTGCTGCTTCCTGAACAACTCCAGACTCTCAGGGGTGAATGTGTGTGAGTGCTCCCAGTTTCAGAGACTTCAGGTCACGTCGGGTTAATTTACCTCCTATAAACATAATCCCCACTTTTAGGAACAAGCAAAGTGGGGGAATGGGGCCTGTCCAGTTGATTTTTCTGGCAGCATTTTGCCCTCAGAAACTACACAGGAACACACTCAGACATGTGCTTAACATCCTTAATCTAGAAGGCCCTTAAACACATGATTTAACTTTGGGCACATGTTCCTGAAGCAGAAGACTTGTTTAAATACCAAAAGGAGTATAAGAAAATGGCTCGTTTGATCTTCTGGCCAAAATGAAAATAAATAAACAGATATTTTGGGTCAGCCTGATATGAAAACAAAAAGCTCTTTGACATCGAGGAGAAAAAGAAGGGTGATGGGAGCTGAACCCAGTATGAATCATGTAGTTGCATTTCAGGTGCTACCAGTCCTTTCATCACCTTTCCTTATTTTGCATCCTACCAAAGTGCCAAAGAAAGTACTTTTGAAACTGAAAATACTGAATCATGTGTCCAAATGGTGTCAGGCCGGGGCTGCTTTCTTTGCAGGTAGTAAATAATTTGTCAGCAAATGTTCATCTACCTCTAGAACTAACCCCAAACTGGGATCTCAGTTACAATGAAAGCAATTAGGGAGAGGTCAAAGGAGGAGAAAACACAGAGATACCTCTCACTATAGGCTAAGAAGTAGCAGTGTCTGTTTGTCATAGCAAGCACCTACAAAAACATAGTTCGACTCATAAAATAATCACAGAATCATAGAATGGTTTGGGTTGGAAGGGACCCCTAGAGGTCATCTAGTCCAATCCCCCTGCAGTAAGCAGGCACACTGCTAACTAGATCAGGTTGCTCAGAGCCCCGTCCAACCTGTCCTTGAATGTTCCCAGGGATGGGGCCTCCACTACCTCTCTGGGCAACCCGTTCCAGTGTTTTACCACCCTCATTGTAAAGAATTTCTTCCTTATATCCAGTCTAAACCTACCCTCCTTTAGTTTAAAACCATTACCCCTTGTCCTGACACAGCTGGCCCTACTAAAAAGATTTTCCCCATCTTTCCTATAGGCCCCCTTTAGGTACTGAAAGGCCGTAATCAGGTCTCCCCACAGCCTTCTCTTCTCCAGGCTGAACAACCCCAACTCCCTCAGCCTGTCCTCATAAGAGAGGTGCTCCAGCCCTCGGATCATTTTAGTAGCCCTCCTCTGGACCCACTCCAACAGTTCCATGTCCTTCTTGTGCTGAGGGCTCCAGAGCTGGACGCAGTACTCCAGGTGAGGTCTCACCAGAGCAGAGCAGAGGGGCAGAATCACCTCCCCTCGACCTGCTGGCCACGCTTCTCCTGATGCAGCCCAGGGTACGGTTGGCCTTCTGGGCTGCCAGCGCACATTGCTGGCTCATGTCCACCTTTTCATCCACCAGCACGCCCAAGTCCCTCTCGGCAGGGCTGCTCTCGATCCTTTCTTCCCCCAGCCTGTATTGATACTGGGGGTTACCCCGACCCAGGTGCATGACCTTGCACTTGGCCTTGTTGAACCTCATGAGGTTCAGACAGGCCCACCTCTCCAGCCTGTCCAGGTCTCTCTGGATGACATCCCGTCCTTCTGGTGTGTCAACCGCACCATTCAGCTTGGTGTCATCTGCAAACTTGCTGAGGGTGCATTCGATCTCGCTAAGTCATTGATGAAAACGTTAAACAGCACCGGTCCCAGTACGGACCCCTGAGGGACACCACTCATCACCAGTCTCCATCCGGACATCGAGCCATTGACCACTACCCTCTGGATGCGACCATCCAGCCAGTTCCTTGTTCCTTATCCACAGAATAGTCCACCCATCAAATCCATAGCTCTCCAATTTAGAGAGAAGGATGTTGTGGGGGACCGTGTCAAAGGCTTTGCAGAAGTCCAGATAGATGACGTCCATTGGTTTTCCCTTGTCCACTGTTGTTGTCACACCATCATAGAAAGTCACTAGGTTCGTCAGACAGGATTTGCCCTTGGTGAAGCCATGCTGGCTATCTTGAATTATCTCCCTGGCTTCCATGTACTTTAGCATAGCTTCTAGGAGGATCTGTTCCATGATCTTCCCAGGCACAGAGGTGAGGCTGACAGATCGGTGGTTCCCCGGGTCTTCCTTTCTACCCTTTTTGAAAATGGGCACAATGTTTCCCTTCTTCCAGTCACCAGGGACTTCACCTGGCTGCCACGACTTTTCAAATATCATGGAGAGTGGCTTGGTGACTACATTGGCCAATTCCCTCAGGACTCTGGGATGCATCTCATCAGGTCCCATGGACTTATGTGCGTTCAGGTTCCTCAGGTGGTCACGAACCTGATCTTCTCCTACAGCGGGAGGGGTTTTACCCTCCCGGTCCCTCTCATGCCAACCATCAACTCGGGAGGGGTGAGGAGAGAGGTTGCCAGTGAAGACTGAGGCAAAAAAGTTGTTGAGTACCTCAGCCTTCTCCTCATCTGCTGTTACCAGCTTGCCAGTCTCGCTCATTAGCAGGGGTATGCTTTCTTTAACCATCCTTTTCCGGCTGATATACCTGTAGAAACCCTTCTTAGTATTCTTTGCATCCCTAGCCAAGTTTAGCTCCAGCTGTGCCTTGGCCTTCCTGACCCCATTGCTACAGAACCGGGCAGCATCCCTATACTCTTCCCAGGATGCCTGTCCCTGCTTCCACTGCCTGTGCAGTTCCCTCTTCCTCCTTAGTTTGACCAGCATCTCTTGTCTCAGCCATGACTGTCTCTTCCCTTCTTTGCCCAATTTCTTACACCTAGGGTTGGTTCCTAAAGATCGCCATTCCCCTTGTTCTTAAAAAAACCCCTTTCCTTACACAGTCCCCTGTGAAGATCAGTATTCCCCTTTGTCCTTGCAGGTGTGATCTGCATCTGTACTATTTCCAATACAATGTGAAACCACTGAAGCACAAGCTGCTCTGAAAAGATAAGATGGCAGATAAGGCGGCAGAGACCTATTTTCACTTCTTTTTAAAGCCAAAGCATCACACCGAAAGTAAGTTGATCTTTGTACATGAAAATTCACATTCTATATTGGAAAAATATTTAGATGTAGGCACTTCATTACTGAAAGGAAGTCACTGACTTCTATTGTTATTTTTATAATTTTATATTGTGGGATAGTAAATGTTGCAGTCCTAGCAAAAGAGGTGCTAAACAGAGGTGCTCACTCCACTGCTTCCCATCTAGGTGAACTTGAAATTATAGTGCCACCACTTATTTCAACAGAAGTGAGTGGTGTAAAAATTAAAGGCAAATTCACTCACTATGAAAAAGGAAACAAAGTTAGTAAGCAACTGCTGGGAAGAAGCTACGGATAGGTAAAAAGCCACGGCTTTAAAAGCTTAAAGTAAGATTGAGACCGTTACAGCTGTCAGAAGAACTCTAAACACAAAAGGATTTTTTAGATGGGCGGTTTACACATCTGAAAAGATTTTGAATAAACATGTCTTTCCCCATGAATGCTACTACTTAGCTTGTGCCTGGAAATGAAACTGAGCACTACTGTTAAATTTTTTTCATGCATATAATGTTGTATGAATCACCTTCCACTCTCACAATCTGTAAGCTTTTTTTTTAATTACATTTATTTATTCTTCCACACAGTGAAAAGCACTCTCCAGGTTGCCTCGGTTGAAAATAATGCACTGCTACACATTAAAAAATCTGACCTTAAATAAGTAGTACTTGATGGGGTACTATGATTATACAGCTGTAAAGGGGGAATGTGTCACTTTAATATGAAGTTTTTGAGTAAAGTTTTTCCTACCAGCACAGAGCTTCCTGTGCCGGCTCTGGATTTGGTCCCACTGAAGAGGACAAGGCAAGCAGTGCAGAATCTGGCCCTGGTCAGCCAGAGTCCATAATATTTAATTGACGTGACAAGCTTCCCAAATATTGCCAAAACAGCTTGTGAGAGGAATTTTTCAATTAGTTTCAGAGGACAGCAGTCTCTTCAGATAAGGATAGAGGTAATTTCAGCTTCTTACGCTGTTTTAAATGTACACAGAAAACCAGAGTTTCTAAAGTGTTACTGCAAAGTCCTTGCGGTTGATGGCATTAAGCTGCTAATCCACGGCACGGTACTTTTAATTGTGCTTCGATGTTTTAATTATCTTCTATTTTAGTTTTGGATGGTTTGATCAACAGTTCACATGAGCTTTTCTCATTGCCATCACTCACATGAGAAACCCCTTGAAGCCAACAGTATTACGACGTGACTGAGCTCCTCGGGACCTACGGTGTGCACAAATAGTGGAGCCTGTGCAGTCACACAGTGTGAGGGGGGAACAGTGTCTTTTGGTTTGGGTCTGCACGTTTCTTACTGCCCATGTGAAGATACAGTGGGGACCAGCGAAATAGACATCCAGAAAAATTGAGAAACTATTTTTAGACACAAGTTCCCATGTTCCCAGCACATTTCTCCTTTATAAGTAACGGCAAGCTCTGCTTTGGGGGCAAGCAGGACATCTGGAGCCACGGGAGGAAGAAGGGAGCTCCAGTGGTTCAGATGAGTCATTGTTCCATCTTAATGGAAAACCTATAAAATATCAAACTGCCAGAGACTAACAGATCTTTCAGGGGTTTATTGGTTTTACAGGTCTTATAAAAATTACTGGAAAAACATAAAACTTTAATAGCTGAAAACTGAAAAGGTTTCATGAGCTTAAGCTTGGCCTGTTTGGATCACAGCATTGCTATGCTTCTACAGCTGGGATGTGGCACACCAGCTGCAAAAAATTCCCCAGACTCTCTCGCTTTTGTTTAGCTGTCCTTCAAGGTCACACGAAAGCTTATGGCTAGAGTTTCCCTTTGAACACAATTTCGTGAAAATATTTATATCTCTGGATATAGCTGAGGTTATTCCTTCATCATAGCTTGCCTGGTGATTTCTAAGTTCTAATGCTGTAGGCTGAAGTTTGCAGCTGATGAAATCACCCAGGAGTATTACAAGTCTAGATATAGATATATGTGTTTATCTACCCTGCATACTCAAGGGACTTACCAGGCATAATTGCCAACCAGGAGTATCAATTTAAGTAAGAATTCATGTCATATTTCCAGATATGAAGAGGTATTACCGAAATTATAGACTAGACTGTGTACAGGAACGAGACCCATCGTTAGGGGTTACAAGATGGAAAAACTGCTCTGACTTTCAGTCTCAGACACAGAGGCCATAATGATTAGCTACATCCAGCAACTATCAGCTGTAGCAGTTAGCAGAGCTCATTGCCTTGATCCAGAAAAGAGCTAAATCGTTCTCTTACATCACTTATAGCCACCTTAGGATGATGACAATTAGACCGTTGTTGATGCCAAGGTAGTCAAAGGTGGCTGGATTGCTACCATCAGGCTGGCAGTGGCAGTGGCAGTGACAGTCCCCTTTATCCTATAATCTGCATAAGGACTGGTAAAGATGATGTCCGTATAGAATGCACACGTGGAAGGTTTTCCTTAGAGCTGGTGAAACCACAGCCAGGCAGATCCTGCTGCTTTCTGAGCATTTTCCATAACAGGTATAAGTAGCCCAGAAAACAAGAAAGGAGGAAAAAAAAAAAAAAAAACACCACAAAAATTAGGCACAGTTCAGTCTTGTGTACCCAACCTGAATACATGCCAAGTGCTTCGGGCAGACAAACAGAAGCCCTGCTCATTGCTGAGACAAAGAACTCCTCTGGAGTTACCTGGATAATAAAGAAAATAAACTACATGGAAAGTAAACCTGTACATGTGTAAGAAAGCTGAGCTGCATCACAACTGATTTATCTTTCTCTGTTAGGTTTTAGATCTTTGAAAGATTTTTATTTATAATGGAGCATGACTACCCTGGGGCCTCTTCTACTAATTAGCCAGCTACAAATGAAGTATAGCACAGATCTTGCCCAGCGCATGCACGGATTCATCCTTCAGTGAAATGCCAAGGTTACCCAAGCAGGGGCACACTTTATAGTGACATCAAGAGTCTTGATTTGCCTTTCTCATTCTGGAAAGCAATCGCACTACAGTGACTACAGGCAACGTACCCAATTATAATGATGTTAACACAATTTGGGGCTTGTGATTGTGAAAACGTGACGCTTTATTACTTTGCACTGAAGCGGCCTGCTTCCTGTAACAAAAGCAGGAGAATAATTAGAAATTTATTAGCTAGGGTGACCCACAGCTATATTTTGTTGATGGAGATTATAAAAGCACCTAATTTTAATTTTGGCATTCTCCTTCTGAAATGTATGGCAAAGTGGAAGATACTTGGCTTAGTTATGTTAAAGCTCAAAATTATTTCTAACTCAGTTTATGATGATTTTGTTCCCAGATATAAATTTATTAGTAATTAAGCCTCACCAACTGGCCAAAGAATTTGTTACTCCTGTAAGCTTGTTGCTAGATTAAGCAGAAGCAATGGCCTAGGTGAGCCAGCTCATGTGTTATTTGTTGCATGATAGCATAAACTGCAGAGATTAATACTCATTTCTTGCTAATGCATTCAGATTCATTATAAATGAGGAAAACAAAATTAATGGATTTGAGTTTACGGTGGATTTCATTAGGGGCTTGTGTTCTAGCTGCCAACACATCTGAATTTCCTAGAAATGAATGGGTTTAACCACAGTGTAATTGTTGTTTGCATAAAATAATTAATTAAGCTGTGTGAAAGGTTTTGTAAAAGCATTCAAAGCAATGGGAAAATTCCCAGCTGCCTCTTCTTGCTTTTAGCACCATGATACATATCCCCCCGTGCTTGATCTTAAATTGATGTGTAATTTGCACAGGTTGTGATATAGGATATATTTACAGTCTCACAGTACAAGAAGATAGAGAAATAAGACTTTGGAAAGGGAAACCTTTGTCAAAACACAGATTTGCATGTGTTGCAAGCTATGACAAAAGATAGTCGTCGTACAAGGAAGCAGTTACATACCTTCCAGAATGGCACTGAGAATGAAAAGAGAAACCAACTGGTTGTCCATATTTCTGAATTATTTTGCTGTCATGCATTCATTTCACACAAGTACTTTGTGTGGGATGGAGGATGGGTTACAAAGAAGGAATAACAGCTTTAAGAGTGGAATTTGTTAACCCTATCACAACAATATAGTCCTGGGAGGGACTTCAGGAGATCACTCGCACCAAAGCTGGCTGGCAAACTGACCCTCGACAAGTTTGTGAAAGCCCTGTTAAGAGTCCTTCAGCTGTGGCTGTATCACACCATTCCCATGTCACCTAGTTCTTTACTATGTTAAGATAATGCTTTTTTCTTAATAGCTCACCTGAACTTTGCTGCATTTTGAGCCCATTCTTTCTTCCCCTGGCTTATTAGGACGTGGAGAAGAAACCTTCCACCAATATTTAAAGATGCCCTGCATGCTTGGAAGAAATAACAGTAACAGTCAGAGCTGGACCATATGCTTAGCATACAGGCAAAGTAATTTAAAAAGTATTAAAATATTTAATGACAGACATGCATAATAGCCAGTAGGAAAACCAGCATACAAACAGGGAAGGAAGTGGTCAAATATATTTAAGGAGTAAAGCTGATTCAGCGTTATTGGACTTGGTCTTGACAATACCATTACCAGAATATGTTATTGTGCTTTTGACTTCTGCACATAATTAATAAAAGAACCTGAACAATTAATTCAGTCCTGAATAGCACCTGAGTGAATGACAGATGATAGATAGGCAGTAGAGACAAAGTCATCGTCAAAATTAATATGGTTTAGCGTGACTGACTGTGGAAAGCGCTACATTGGATGGAGATCCTTTGCCAACAGGGGAGGCTCACCAGCTCCTTTCTGTTTAGAGAATATATAGCGCATATTCTGTACAAAGACTGAGAAGCCTTGCCTTATCTCACCTCGCTCTTCCTTGTCAAGGCCTCTCTATATAGATAGTATATACAGAGTATATATAGGGAGAATGCAGAGTGTGCACTCCTAATGCAGAAAGAGAAGCCTTGCCTCGGCTCACCCTGCCTCACTGAGGCTTTTCTGTCCGTACATCGAACTACAAAGGGAAAGTTGTCGCCTCGCCTCACCCCGCCTCACCTCACCTCACCTTGTGAGGCCTTTCCCCCCCCCGTGCAGAGCACACACGTTACCTCTGTGTTTCAGGGTACGTACATTCCGAAAATACAGATAGCGTATGTTACCTGTACAGACAGAAAAGCCTCGACTAGGCCAAATGATGAGAGGTGGATGCATGGCCTCCGCCCGGCCCCGCCCCGGCCTGCCCGCCGCACCCACGGGGTTACGGATGGGGCACGCGGTCCCCGCCACCCACACACCCCGTCGCGCCGCTTCTCCCAGCCACGCTTGTCGTTTCCCGCCCGGAGCGGGGTAGGACCGCGCCTCCCAGGGTGCGCGGGTCCCAGCCCCGGCTGCGCAGCCGCCCCGCGGCGGGCGGTCAGGCCGGCGGCCAGGCCGGGGCGGGGCGGGCGGCCTACCTGACGCCGGGCAGGGCAGGGCAGTGCCGTGGAGGCGCCGCCAGGGGGCGCTGTGAGCGGCGGCGGCGTTAACGGCCACAGGGCCGCGGTGGCGAGAGCGGCGCTCGGGCCCGCCTGCGCGCCCCTCCCCCCCTTCCTGGGGCGGCCGCGGCCTCGGCCTCCCGCCCGCGGCGCCCTCAACGCCCGGCCGCGGTCGGGGCGGAGAAGAAAGAAGAGGAAGAGTGAGAGAGCGAGCCGGAGAGAAGAAGCGCTGCGAGAAGCCATGTCCGCGCCCGCCGGGCTGCCGCCGCGGCCCGGCTGTGCCGCCGCCGCCGCCGCTTACCCGGGCGGGCCCGGCGCCTCCCGGGAGGCCGCGGCCCCTCAGAGCGGCGCGCCTCGCTTCCAGAACGGTGAGGGGCCGGCGGCCTGCGCGGGGCCTAGCGCTGGCGGCCGCGGCGATGGGGAGAGGCCGCCCGGGGGGTCCCCGGGGCGAGCTGCGCTGTTCCGCTTCCTCGCTGGGGGCCCTGCGGGTGCTGGGGCCGGGGCCGGGGTGGGAAGGGGCTTCTGGCTTTTCCCTCCTCCTGGGGCGGCGGGAGGTGCGGGACGCCGAGGCGGCCGCTGTGGGGAGCGGCGTGGGCGCGGGGCCGGCGGAGGGCCTGGTGGGCCGCGGCGGAGCCGGCACGTAACGAAGCCCTTTCCCTGAAAGACAGCAGGACTCGCCGGAGCCGCCTGGGAAACGCGCGTCCCGGCCGGGCCCCCGGCGCTGCGTGCGGAGTTAACTTTTAGTAAGGCGCAGCCTCTCCCGGCCTCGCCGACAGAGCGAGGGAGAGGGTACCCGCTGCCTTCTCTCCGGGCGGCTGGAGATCTGCTGGGTGTCGTGGCGCTTGCTCCGCGGCCTTTCGGGAACGCTCTGGAGGCCAAGGCATCTCCAGGCCTCGGCTCTGCAGTCGTGCAGGAGTACAGGCAGAAACCCACGCGTGTAGGTGAGGGTACTTACTTCGTAACTGTTTATGAGCTTACAAGTAGTAGGTGGGTAGGCGTTCGCCCAACTGGATCTTGGGTTTGGAGTTTAGAAAAGAAGATTGGGCCAGTGAAATGTGGGTCACTGAAAAACAAAAGTAAAATAGTTCAGTCACCAAATACGGACTTGCTTTTCAGATGCAGAGGTGATGAGACTAACTCTACTGTGAACTAAGATGATTAGCGTGCGGTTCCTGATTTTTAAATCAGTGTTATATAAAATCTGTTCTTTATTAGTACCTCGTTAACTTTTCAGAAGCCCTGTATGAACATCATCCCCACCTGATGATGGTTTGGGATCTAAATCGGCCCTCTTGCTTGCCTAGAGTTTTAGCTCCTACTGTTAAACCCTTTATTTTGTAGTCAGGCTATTTTGCACACAGGAATTTTTTCTGCATAGATCAGTGTGCAGGGTAACAACCTACACAATTTTATACTTGTGAATATTTCTTGTGTCCAAAGGGGTAGTTAGGCAATAAGCACTTGCATGCCTGTAAAGTAGGTTTTGAGTCAGTTTGCAGATAATGCAAAAGTCACTGAAGTGAGTGAAAAAGAAGGTAATTAAGCGGTAGATTTTAGGGAGATACTAATACCTCAGATGTGTCCAAACTTTACTATTGTAATCATGAATTTTGTCAAAATTATTCAGAAAATGCCAACTTATGTGGCTAATATTCTTAAACACAGCTTGTTTAAAACCTTGTAGTAGACCATTTATTTTCCGCAAAACACTTTTTCTTTAATTCTGAGAAATGTATACACTGTTCAGCAATAGTCTTGAATTTTTATTGAATAACTTGCTAACTACTCAACTTAACTCTGGCTTCCGTGTTCCTTAAGATATCTTACAGTGATGTGCATTTGATGATTTGTAGGCAGGAACTCTGAATTTGTTATTTTGTGTTATTTAGCAATAGGATTCCAGATTTTTAGATTAGTGTATCTGCCTTCTTTTAGTACTAATCTTCTGAAGTTACAGCACAGGATTTGAGGCGGCTTTTTTTTTTCAGTTGTAATAGGAAGGGAAATAGAGGGGAATAGTAACAGAAAAAGACTGTACTGGAAATTTCCATTCTGTCTGATAGAAACTGAATTTCACAAAGGAGATTGTCATTGCTTTTGAAATTTAATTTTACATCCGTTTAAATGTAAGATACTTAAGAGAAGACAGCTATTTTTATATTGGCTGAAAGAAAGCACTAGCGCATCCTTTCAGATGTTTAGTGCTCTGTTTTAATTTCATAAAATGTGGGTTTTTCAGGTAAAACTTTGAAGTTACTGGGATCTGATGAAAGAGGGACTGTTTTTGCAGGAAGCAAGCAACCTGTTGCATGTACAGTGATATTCGAAAGGATGTTCACCTTTGTTTTTAATAAGTTTTGCCCAGTCCAATGACCAAGTCCAACTGAGGCCCTTGGAGACTTTAGTTTCAGTGTAATTCTTTTTTAAAAAAAACCCCACAACTTGTTTGTATTTTATTGGTTTTTTTCTTCTCTTACAATGTGCTCAGTTTGATCCTACACTGAAATTGTTTAAAAAAAAAAAAAAGGCCTTGTTTATGGTGTTGTTCGTAGCTCTGGGGCTTTAAAATACAATTCTTCTGAATAGAGTATTGCAAGTTTGAGAAGCTTTTATTATAGTAGTCTCACAGGTGACTTTGTATCTAGGTGGAAAATGGCCTGTTTACTAATTTCAGCACAATAAAATGTTGCTTGTTAAATCAGTACTGAAAGATGATGTGTTCTTCCAGTAGCAATGGAGGACCTCAGTGCTAACAATTTGATGTATTGAAATGTAATGCTGAGAGGATAATTGTATTGAATCCCCATGGTTCTCCAGAAGATTTTTGTCTAGTGTTATCTACAACTGGTTTGTAAGATTACCATTGGTATCTTTACTAGCATTTTGGGACCGTAATTAGACTTGTTTTCCATCCCTCTTCAGACTTCGGATCTTTTCAATAGTTTCATTAAATTCAATTAAGAGGATAGAGGTCTGAAAGATACAAAATCCCTGAATATTTTGCGAAAATGGGAAGCTGGGTGAATGAAGTAGGCAGATGTTAATTCCATGACTGAACGGTTGTGAGAGCCCAGCAGTGGCTTGATTTGCTGGCAATGAACCAGGCACGGTCAGCGCTGCCCCCAGCCCATCCGGTAAGGGAGCTGTGGCGAGGCTTTGCTGGAGGTGGGTAATGGGCTGTTAAAAGTTCCAGAGAACTAGCAGGTGTTCCTGGCTAGAAAGGGGGTACGTAGACTACATGTAGTTAGGGTACATGGCAGATGGCTAAATTATTCAGGTGAGGCAATGCATGGGCCTAAAAACCAACCAAACAACACCAGAAAGCAAAGCTTTACTAATTCATGTAGTGGTATAGCCATAGCACTGCTTTTTTTTGTGTGTGTATGGTGGCTCTTCCCCCCCCCTTAAAAAGTGTTAAGGCTTTTGGGGTTTACCTGTTAATGTCTGTGTAGTTATACATTATAACATTATAAAGTATTAATTTGTCTGTAGGAGAGGTTCGCCACTTTCATTACAGAGATGGTGTTTTAGCAGTACCCCTTCTGTGTGCAGCTAAGGTTTTCAGCTCTCATTGAGGTTGATTTTTTTTTTGAGAGAGAGATATTTGTCAGGTGGTTTGGGAGGAAGGTAGAGTAGCTGAGGCATCAGGACAGATTGTGCAATTAACGAGATCTCAAAGTGACACTGAAGATGTACCCAGATTTCCAGTGTTGAAAGCTGTCCAATTATCTAGTCATCGTTAGTAGCTTCAGTTACTAATTGCAGTACAAAAAATTACTTTCTACTCGCATTCTTTGTAATCAAATGGACAAAAAACTCACTTCAGGTAATGGGAGTAGTCTTTTATCTGTAACTGTAAAACTTGCTTTTAAAGGACCAGGAGTTTGAAATCAAAAATTTAATTTTTCAAATGTCATGTGTGTTTGTCTTAGTGAGGTCTTCATGGGATTTATAGTCTTGTGTGCTCACATATAGTTTTAAACTTACAGATGTTTCTCCTTAAAAATGTGAATAAAGATGGCTCGGGCAGTCTATAATGTAGAGACTGATATCTTGTATTGGTAATTTAATCTGTCTTTATGGTGTGTGTCTTTAAATCAGAGCTAGATACTGCAAGATGTTGCAGTAGATTATTTGATACACAGACTTTTATATAGAAGTCAGGTGCTCCTAAACCAGTTTCTAAATTTTAGCTGCTCAGTTAGTTTATTCTGCATATTTTAGTAGAACAAACACACAGACTCTTCAGAGACAAGATCTTTTCTTGCCATCTTAAGTGACTTAATGCTTAAAGCAATAAGCCTTGACAGGCATAAGACTTTAAAAAAGCATCTCGAAAGTCTGCCAAAGTTCACATAACTGTTAACGATTTGCTAACTCAAAATCATTTTCCTTTAAAGGAGAATAAACTACAGAGCTCTGTGAAGCAGCTCCCACTTTTTCAAGAAAACGTGAATCAGAAACATTAGTTACATACTCTCCTGAAAACTCAGAATGCAATTTTTTTTAAAGCTCCTTAGGTTTTTTCTAAAGTGCCTTTTTTTAATTTTTTTTTTTTTCCTTTTTTTTTTGCCAATTACAAAAAGGCATTTTTAATTTTATCGGAAAGCAATTTTGGAGGTATGTTCCTTGCTTACAAGATTCTGTTAATGAATTCATTATAAAATTGCTGTGCAAGTTAATCATAGAACTGAGTGTTACTTGGAGAACAGTGACTTTTCAGAATTTCAAGAGAAGAGCAGTAACAGTTACCTTTTGTAATCATCATAAATGTAAGGGGGAAATCAATAATTTATTATCATCACAGCTGCTGTTTAATTTGAGGGTGGCCCAGTGCTGTGCTTGTGTTTCTATTTACTGAGGGCTGGGAAATAACATCATAGTCATTCAGCGTGACATAAGCAGTAGGGTGTGGTAATTTTAAGAAGGGAAGTTATCCAGGGAAATGCATTTGTGGTTCACTAGAAAATTAAAATAGGGTTCAGGAAAAGAACTTGAGGATATACTATTGATCAGTTGGCATTGAAAAAAACAGCTTGAACATAGTTAACATTCGGTTTCTAGGAAACAAATACTTGTTTGACCCTTGCTGGACCACAAGGTAATTAACCTCTAATGTTGCAGAGCCAGCTGCAGTGACAGCGGAGGTCAATTTCTTTGGTATCAGCATCTCATACCTGATATAAGTATCAGGCAGAAAACAGAAACAAAGAGCCTTGTCAGATACTCTGTAGTTTCATAAAAATGTCAGTTTTCATAAAAGCATAATACAAAAGAATGCAGAAGATGAAAATAACTGCCCTGCAACACTTTATCTTGGTCACCGTATTGAGAATTTGTAAAGAAGAGTACCTGCATTTTTATACATTGACATGTTGGTTTGACTGCAGCTCTTCGTTTTCCATACTCAGTTGGTTTCTTTAAGGCATACTGTTGCATTCAGACATTTAGAAACATCAGTGTGGTGCTTACTGTTGCTCACTATTTGTTTACATATTAACCTCCTAAAAACTCTTAAAAATATTCAAAGTACAAATGTGAGGCATGGAAACCTCTTTCGATAATGGAAGCAGTCCATTTTTCTGTTACTTCTTTGTGTGTTTGCAAATTACTTCAAATACTGTATTTTTCATGCATTATACTTGTTCTTTCTGTTGATGGAAATCGACCTCAAAAACAGTGACAGAAAACAAGAAACCAATTGTTTGTTAGTTAGAGTAAGTATAGAGTCCATTGGCACTACTAGCAGATGTGTCTTTAATACATGTGACATTTTCTCTTCATTTCAGGTCCTGTGCAGAATCCGATGCAATTCCTCGCGGGCTATGGCTCACATCCTCCAAACTATAGTGTGCCCTCAGGACACTATTCCCAAGTGCCCAGTAAAGCTGCTGCTTCACATTTGGATAATCAGTATAGAGCCAGTTACTACCCTACTTACTATTCAGCACCAGCACAAAATGTTATGACACCTTCCATGGGTACCAATGTGTTGAATACACAGGAATCGCAGCAGTTGTACAACAAAACTCCTCCCCATACAGTGGGGTCAGCTGAAGGACCTATTCAAGGAGCAATATCATCTGCAGCCTATTTGCATACAAGTGCTCAGCAGTCATATTCAGCATTTGGTAATCACTACAGCACTTCTCTCAGCTCTTCAGTTGCATCTCAGGGATTTCCCCTTAATTCTGATCACTACACCATGCCCGTGGTTTCTAGTGCCGTGTATCCTAATGTTTCCTATCCTGCAGCTGCTGGCTCTGTGTATGGGCAGGCATTTACCTCTCAGAGCCTACCTGCTGTTGGACAGTTCAAAGAGACAAATACATTTTCTAGCCAGAGTACATCAGTACCTCATTCACTTCAACAACGTGTTCCTGTGGGATATAATTCAACTGTATCAACTATTTCATCTGCTCAAGACAACCTCAGCAGGAATCTCACTGGATCGGTTGCTAAAGTAAACAACCAAATAAATACAGGTATGGTATTATTTGAAGGTTAGTGAACTTCCAGATGTGTCTGGGAAACGGCAGTAATCGTGTGCTTTTGTTGGTTTTTACTTGTTCACAGTGTGAAATTCTGTACTGTAATTTGAATTCTGTCCTTATTCATTCTTGAAGTTTTTCTTATTTTGCTACCACAGACCTCACAACAGTAGCTAATTGTATTACTGACGTGTTTCTATCGAGAGATACAGAAAAAGACACTATCTGGGGGATGGTTTTAGTTTATTGGGTTTTTTTTTCATGTAAGTGGCCTCAGAAGGGAATTTTTTCATGCAGTTTTGAAGAAACCTGTAATTTCTGAAATATGTCTATTAATCACAAAGGTACTTTTTTCCTTTCTTGGCTAAAGGGTTTTTTTAAATCATGATGTACATTGATTCTTCAAATTTTACCAAAGTGAACATGCATGCACTCTTCAGAAAGTTCAGAAAAACTAGAATCCTACGTGGGTTTGGAGATAATATTTTTATAAGCGTTTGAATGAGAGTGCTATTTTGGTGCTTTTAGCTGATTTCTGTAGGCAACGACTTGATATTTTTAGTGTGGATATAGCTATAGAGAATGAATCTGCGAAGGTGCCAGTTGAGGGCGAGTATGTTCAGTCCTGGCTAGTAGCTGCAGCTTCTGCTTCATGCGAAGACTGAGTCCACGTTCATAGGGTTAGGCAGTACTTGGTAGGAAGAATGGAAGAGATTAGAGATGTGGGAGTGCCTCCACATTGCTCTCTCAGAGGGAGAGCAAGATGTTTCAGTAGTGTGTGCAGGAAAATTCTGATTTTCTTTCTATACTGGTAATTTTCTAACCATGCAGTTTTGACTTGTAAGCTATGCAAGACTAATAGTTTTCATTTTCTGATGAGACAGATATTAGAGAACTGTAGAATGTTTCCTTTTTTATGGCAGATATTTCAGATTATAGTTTAACATTGGAATTATTTTAGGAGTCCTTGTAGCAGAGGTTTTCTAAGACCAAGGGCTTATGAAAGAACACTGTTTCGATGATGGCAAAGCTTTGCCTGGGAAAACCAGCTAAGCTTAAATCAAGCTCATCCAATCCATACCAAGGTTGAATTTAGCTTCAATATTGCTTTCCCCCTGCCCCCCAAGACTAGGATGTCAATTGTCATCCTTCAGCTCAGTTTTAGTAGCTTTTAGTAGTAGTACATTGTAATTCTGTCTCTATGCACAGGTGCTCTGTGTGATTTTCTTCAGTATTTCAAAAACATGAAACAAAATTCTGTTTAAAAAAGAAAAATAGGGAGCTCCTTAAAAAGCTTCTGAAGTTAATGGCATTTCAAGGCTGAGCATGAAAATAAATTCTTTCAAGGACTGAAGGTTTAAAATTCTGGCCAAAAAAAATTGTTTCTCTTGAGCACAGAATCTGCAGCTGGTCTTGGCAGAAAGCAGGTATTGTTCCGGAGTAGTAAGATTTGCAAAAGTAAATGCCTGTTAATTTTATTTCCTTTGAGGGTGTCTTGAACTATATTATTTGTTCATAACAATGTTTTTTTACAAGGAATGGCTGCTTTAAAGGTGAAACAGTAGAGCTGATCAGACTGTGAAGAGCAATGTGAGCAATGGGTGGTCTTATTTCTGAACCATTCAGAGCTCTTCTGAGGGGAGGGATTGAGTTAATACATGGCCTCAAGAAAAAGTAGTAATATTACGCTTGAATTTCAAAGAGCTGATGATAGAGGTGTGTAATAGGTACATGCTTTGCAGTTATGAAAATAAACATAAAAAAATAAAATTAAAATATGTTACACCTGAGTAATACTGCAGTACTTGGTTTGTTTGCTGGACTGTAGGCATAATTACTTAAACCACATTCAAACTCTTTCTGAGCTTGTAGAGCTGAGATAAGCATGCCCTGTGCTTCCTTGCACAGTGGGTTGGATTGTGGAACTGGTTTATCTGGAGAATCACTTTCTTGTCTTCCCTCCGAATCCTGGCTCAACCTTAGCATACAAATGATTCTGTGTTTACTAACTGGGAAAGAGCAAATAAAGGTAGCAATCAGTAGCTAGGCTGAAGGAAGAGCCGGGCTGTTTTATGAGTAAATTCTGAATACTTAAACCATTTCTGAAGTCTGGGGTAACCAGACTTCCTCCAATAATATATGCCTTTTTTTAGTCTATAATTCAACAACTTTGTCTAAGATATATTAAAAATTCAGTTGCTGCAACACCCGGCAAAGATGGCAAATAATTGTTTGGTCCTGGCATAATTGATTTACTTTTTGGGGCACTGATATGCTTTCTAAGTTTCCCAGTGCAGTCTTAACTGTTCTCAGATGGAGTCATTTTATATAGTATTCTAATTGTTTGCAGCCTTTAAAAAAAGGAGTTGGATCTTGAAAATTATTTGCCATTTCTTGTACATCTTTGGAAAGTGTCTGAGTACAACACACAAGGAATTTAAGGAAATGATTAATGATTCATAAGAAGGAATTTTTCTGCACATTTTATCCTCCCTGCTGTTCTCCAGGAAGGAAATGATGATGGAAAGCAGTTGCAGTCTATTCTGTGCATAGTTTGTAGCAAAATTACTTGGAAAAAAAATTGAGATATACTGAAATTCCTAAGTGTGCTCTCTGTGACTGTTCATGTAAAGAAATTTTGATACACTATCCTACTATTAGTCAGAGGGTCCACAAGACGGTTTGCTGTCATTGCTGCTGTGCTGGGAAAGAAGACCCCTTGCAATCCTTAAATTATAAATAAGCAAATCTTAGACTGTCACTCAGGATACTACTGTCTTAATATATTTTTCAATAACAGTTTTGTGCAGTCAGTGAATGCTGAGAGCTCTGTGATGAAAATGAAATGTTTATATAGAAGAATGCCATGTTTTTAATAAAATATGTGTCTTTAAGCAGGACTTACTCAGGAAACTTGGGCTGCCATAAGCTCTTGAAAAGTTCGGTGATTTCTGAATTGGTTTTCACTTAAATCAAAAAAGTTCTAAGCATTGAACTTACAATTGGATTTTTAAATAAACCAATTTGTGTAGGGCCTTGAAAAGCCCCCAAAATGCTGAATCTGTTAAGATCAAACTCCTGAGCCTCTATATGCCACATACTGAGGACATAGAACTGCAACAAAATCTTTTTCTGAAACTTTGGCAGCCACTGTCTGAAATCACTGAAGTATTTTCAGTGAAGCTTGCTGAAATTTCACTAGAAGAAAAAATTATTTTGAGAGGCATCTTTTGCTGGAAGTTGACCTGTTTTGGTGAACAGCATCCAGTGAGAATAATTTTCTTTGATTAGGAAGTATAAAGAAAGAGGAATACAAATATTTAATTTGAGATTTTTCTGCTTGCTGGTTTAAACTGGTTTCATCTAGCAAAAATGTCCTCTTCTAGTTTTAAATTCTGTAATTCAGCAGAACAGTGTTGATATAAACTTGTCCAGAAATTGGTGTTATGCTATGTAAATAACACACTTCGTATTATTTAGGCTTTTTGTCTTTCCGGGTCAGTAGCTTTCTTTAATGTTTTTCCAGCTTATTTCAGCTGAAATCAGTGCACTTTGATTTTTCTTGGTGCTTTCCAGTCAGTGTGGTTGTCAGTCAGGATGCCCAGATTTTACTGGGCTTCCCCCTGCCTCCCTGAGGAGAGAGAGAGAGAGAACTCCTTCTTGCAGGTATATGGTATGGGGTTGTTTTCTTCCTGGATCTTGTCTACTGCCCTGTAGTTGTAGGCAGTCTGCTTGTGCAGGAGACACTTTAATTTCTTTATCTCATGCCCATACTTCCCCTTATGTCAGATCAGGATCTAAAGTCCTTGCTGCCCCAGTTCCATAGCAATAATCCTGTAAATCTGCTAATATAGGTGTGGTTGGAAAAAGGGGAAGGACTGCTGCCGAGATACAGAAAGTGGGGGAGATAGGATGCTGTTGAAAACCAAGCTGCAGGGATGCGGTAAATCTCTCAGTAGAAATTGCGTGTTATGTTGTGGGAGGCGGGGGGGGGACGGGAAACGAAGATTGCAGCTGTAACAGCTCAAAAGGGATGGTTCTTGCATCTCTTCTGAAAACCTGAGAAGGTACTGTTGTGATGCACTTTTTAACTACTACTGTAGGTCTCAAGTTGGAAATTAAATAAAAACATTAAAAGACAGTTATGATGAATTACACTGCTAATTTGCACAGCTCTGCAGATTCTTTTTAACTGTAGATCTTTATTGGTATATGGCTTTTGTAACCAAGTGGTACACATTTTTAGTGCAAGAGATGCTCATGGTTGAAAGGCATGAGAGAAAATTTCAGTGCACATTAAAGGTGAGAGGAGTGGAAGGTGAAAACTAGAAAATACTGTCTCACAGAGATTAGGTTTTATATTTATTGCAGCCTGACAAAGCTCTTGGCTTCTCGTGACATTGGTTGGTGGGAACGTTGTATGGCCTGATCAGGCTTGCCCTGGATAAGCTGATGGGAAACTTGTACTCTAAATTGGTGTTCAGTCCAGCTTTGACTTGAGCTAAATTACACCATCCTAAATTGATCAGTACTTACATGACAGGGTGCAATCTTCTTACTGGCCAGAGGAAAAAAAATTGATAGCCAAATTACTATAACCATAGATTGTCTCATGTGGCGCTGGTTAGTAACAATGTATTTTTAAAGACTGACTTTATTCAAGTGTTTCCTTTGGTCTTTGAAAACTTTCCAGAGTTACCAAATAAAGTTGAACATGCAATTTTGCAGGTTGGATTTTTGTACAAAGAAAAATGTATGTTATTTTTTTGTCCAGAGTTTAAAAAAGTTTTCTTACAATACGTGTAAAGGATCCATGTAATTTTGAACGGTTATTCTGGATAACTTGTTTGAGAATAGATACTAGTACTTTGCAGGAAGGTATTAAATCTTCAGCTAATCTGGGTGTAAATTGTTTTTGGCTTTGAACATGTGACACTGTGGCATTATAGCATTTAGCATGCTCTACAGCAGTGCTTGATGCTGCAAGCATTGCTATATTGACTTGAAGTGTGGAAAATACCATAAGCCCGTAAACAAGTCTCTCTGCTACAAAACCTAGGTAAGCACGCTAATGTCACAAAAAACTTTCCTCATCATCTTGTATATCTTGCTTGAGGAAGCTGTGTAGCTACCCTAACAAGAACATTGTGTTGACAGGTGCTGACGCTTCCATGGGGAGCCTACAAGACGTGATGTGTAGAAGCAGAGGTTATAGCAACTACATTTCAATAGCAAATGCTGTGTGCGTGTACATTGGAGAAACACATATTTTAATTTTTATAACGCTTGTGAAAAAGCTGTTTCTGTGCTCAACATTATATTTGAAAACTGCATAATAAATAGAAGTTCCATTAAGGTGGTGAAAATGTATGCTGTTAATTTTCATGGTAAATTAGATAAACAGAACGATCATTTTAAGCTGCCTCTTCTTCCCCCTCTAAAGGAAGCCTCAACTTCCTCATAAAGTCTTTCAGATATCAACTCCATTATAAAAGGAAAAGTCAGAGACACTATGAACTACAGTGCTATATGTGCAGAGGAAGCAAAGTGAATATTACATGTCCATCCTCTAGTGAATTCTGTAACTTATTTAAGTACTCTACAAATACAAATGGTGAATTTTGTTCTTGCCTTATTTCTGTGTTTGTTTACAGAGTAGTATTAGCCAAATAATTTCTTTTCTTATTTTTAGCAGTTTGGTCTGTCAGGTTTTTTAGAAAGAATCATAATATGATGAATTTTTTCAATTTATAAACAAAGAGCGACCCTCTTAAAAGATAACTTAATTGAAGTTATATTGTCGTTATCTGGTAGGAATTTCAACTGGACTGTGTTGAATCTCTCAAAAGTGCTAATCTGACTTCTTAAAGCAGATTTTATCTAGTCCAGATGTTTAAAACACATCAGAAGTTCTGCAGAATACTCAGGGTTGATAGAAACTTGCATGGAATATGGGTGTCATCATTGAGTACCAAAATTGCAAAGTGCCAGCCCTGTGAAGGAGGCAGAATGTTGGTCTGCTACACAGCTGACTTTCAGGTTTCCTGCCTGTGGGAGGAATACTTAGAGGGAACTGTCCCATGTGGACTGCGTTCCTCTTATCTGGGAAGAGGAACCTGTGAAAGCATGGTTTTGTGGGAATGGATCAAAAATGGATCAATTTAGCTTCTTAATCTTGATTTCACTACATTATGCTTTCCTTTTTGCTGTTTAGTTGTCAAAGCAATTTGTTCATTTTAATGGAGTTTTAACATTATAGGTATTTAATTTAAAAAAAAACCACAAGTTTTCCACATACATCCAGACATTTGACGGCTTCTCTCTTTGAAGTACTTACTGGTTTTGTAGTTACTGTGTTATTGCATTGTGTAATTGTCTGTGCAAATACAAACAAAGGGTTCATGCTTTCTGCTGTTGTTTTCAGGTGGCATTGATTCTTCACAGCCTGTGCACTCTGTGAGCCAGAGTGTTCCGTTTACCAAGCCTGGGGCTGGAACATCTGCCTCCTCTGCTGTGATCTCGTCAGTAAGGACACCTGCTCCAAGCCTTTCTTCACAGCCACGATCTTTACCCTCTGTTACACAGTCACCAGAGTCGGCCCTTCAGGAAGGTACTAAAAGGGAATGGGAAGTTACAGTACAGGCTTCTGCCCTGTTCCACATGTGCACATGAATGCTGGAAGCTTTATTGCTAGTCTTCTGCATTAGTGTGACTAGAGTACACCTCGGTATCTCATCAGGCTCCCTTAGTGTTCCTGTTTTGTACCACCATTGTTCTATCATCTCTTAGCTCTTCTATTTGATTTCCTGTGGCCATGTGTTCTTTGACTTGTTTGTCTTGTTGGCAGTCTTGCATGTCTCTTCTCCAAAAAGCCCTTCATTTAGTTCCCTTATTTTTCTAAAAAGTTGCTTGCTATTTTAACTTCTTGGAAGAAGGTCTTAAAAGTAGCTTTTGTAAGCAGTCTGTATTGAAAAGTCAGGTGTAAACTAGCAATTTGCTAGCACTAGCACTGGGAAAGAGTGAGTTTGAGAATTAAATTCAAAGTAATAGAATTGTTTCCTTATTCCCTAGCTGTAAGCTTCCATGGAAAGCTGCTGCACGGGCTCCTGTGGGAGAACAAAATGGTTCTTATATAAGCTCCTTCCTATTTTGATGTTGGTTAGCCTCTTGACAATTAATCAGTTGGGTCTTGAGCCTTCTTCAGCCATGCTAATTCTGCCCTCATCTTTGACTTGCCTCTTGACTGTTACATGTTTATATAGTTTTCCAAATCTAATTTACTGTGCTGGTTGGTGGTTTGTTTTTTTGACTGTGTTTTCTCATGGTAATTTCAGAATTTTAAATTCTTATGGAAGAACTCAGTGTGTGAGGTGGAAGTGGGTATGAATTGTGTCCAGAACAATGTGATATGTCTAGTCTTCAAAATAATTCTCAAAAGCGTGGTGTTGTGACTGTCACAGAATGTTTTTTATTCTTAAATTTTGAAGTCCTCTGACATAAAAGTCTAAATTTCCCCTTTTCCTCCATGTCTTCCTGTTTCTGGTGGAGTGAAGAATGTAAAGAAGTATCTTGTCTCTGAATGAGCTCTGTATATTTTACAGGCAAAAAGTTCTGTGAACAGTGTACCATTTTAAGGAAAATGATAAATCAGTTATTGGAACTGTGCTTGGTTCTTGCACGGTTTTATAGTCGATTTTGGTACTGGGTAGAATTTGTACTGTAGGTGTGCTTGCTAGAAAAAGCCGTTGCTTCATCTTCCAAAGAAGTCACATAACCATGTTTCTAATGAGAAAAAGGATTTTAGCTGTTTAACTGTGCTTGCCTTGATGTGCAATATATATGTTCGTGCAGTGATTCCTGTATAATGTGTGAACACTTGGTACATTAAATACAAGTCACTGCAGTTGCTGCTGAACTCTTCACTAAATTCAAATACTTTCATATAAGCGAAGGTTAATGCAATATGTAGCTGAATGAGCACACTTTAAAACCAACAATTTACCAATGTCAGGAATATAAAGATACGTCATGAGGAGTTTGCATTGATCTAGTTCTACTTACATTAATATAACCAATAATAAATCCATGTACATATTATCACACATGTGTGTTTCTATGTTTAGATGATATTTTTATGAGCATTAGAAGACTTCAAACTCTTTAGTTTCATTTGAGGAGTCTGAAATACATAATGTACTCTTGCAATACCTTTTTTCAACAATTAAGTGTGATAACTTCATTTGTAGAAATTAACCTACTGACAAAATAGAACACATCTACTGAATATTTGTCTGGGTTGTTAGAATTCCAAGTGTGTTTTTCATGCAGAGATTAAATGGACTGATTTTTTTTTTTTCTTGTTATAGAGTAGTGTTGTCTACATGAAAGCATTCTGGAAATCCACTTTGAATTAATTTTTAAAGTGGATTTCATTGTGTTATGTTCCTGTGTGGGCATTCCTGTAGAGAAATAAAATATTCTAATTGTTTACTTGGCTAAGTTCTAACAGGACAAAAAAATGTATGAAAGCCTATTTAATCTTAGGTAAATATCCATACAGATTTAATGCAGATAAACTAATTTACTTGAAAATGGCATCCTAGAGATAAACTTTGAGAATGTTTGTCCTGTATGGATGTTATCTGTAGACTTCCTTAGGTTTTATGTTGATGAGAGGAGCTGATGAGTAAAGGAAAACAATTTAAAGCAAAGAGTTTAAGAATGGAGAATAGGAAGGTTCATTTTGTAAGAACTACTATTTGTAATATTAAGATCTTAATGCTGTAGTAAATTTGTTGAAAATATGTGGGTTATGGGTAGAGAGCCAGTTAAAGAACTTCAGAGTATAGTTCATTTTTGCATGTGGTTATTTCATTTTCATTTTTGGTGGGGCCTCCGTTATGAAACTTAAGCCACATAAAATGTACACCTCATGTTTTAAAGTCTTTCATGGTATGGGTGATTGTACTTAAAATACCTAAATAGTTGGTTTATTTCATATGCAAATGAGTTCTTATCCCAGTTTGTCCTTTTGTGTCCTTCCACTTACATTTCTAGATGTAAGTAAAATATATGGGGATAAAGCCTTCGAGTGCAATATTATTATATTACAGGTACACTGGTAGCAGGGTTTAGAAATTTCCAGACCAAGAAATTTGTGACGATTTAAATTACGTGGTTGCATTTTAAGCTAGACCTATGAAGTGATCTCGCTCAAAATAAATAATGATTTCAAAATAAGCTTTTGCAGTTTTAAGAGTGGGAGACTTTAATATTGTTAGCAGCTCTGTAAAAGACACTAAGCAGAACTGAGTTGTCACAACAGAAATCATTACTAGGCATATGGTGGAACTGCTGTCTTCAGCCACCCATTTCTGCCCTTCCGTAGCTTTCTCCCCTGTGCTGGCCTACTAGTGGCATTGCTAGGCAGTGAACCAGAGTTGGAGGCTTCTCTCCCTGAGAATAACTTCTTAAACTAGGTTATTTTTCAACCAGATCAGTTTTCAGATTGCTTTTGTGGCTAGACAGTTGTGCTAGCATAATGCAGGAGCATCCTAAAGGCAGAAATTTGTAGTACTACTGGCAATGAAAATAACAAGTCTACACAAATTCCTGAGGCTGGTAAGAGTCAAACCAGCCCTGCCACCAGAGGATTCATAGTAACATGGTTCATGATTCCTAAATGTCTGTGTCGCTAGTGTATTTTTTTTTAATCTCTTCTTCTGTATTCTTTCTGAACATGTGCATCCTTTATGTATGTGACCAGTGACTGGAAAAGAGGGAGTCTTTGCAGTAGAAGTTTGTTTTCCAAAAAAAATTCCAAAGACACGGAAGTAGCATTAGTGGAATGACTAATTCAGTCTTTTTCTCTCATCTGCCTGTACTTGGAGTTTTTGTGTTAGCATGCCCCTTCCAGGTAGATTTGCTTTCTTCCCCTATCTGTTTGGTGTTTGTTAGACGTCTGTCTTTGCACTGACACACTGTGCCCATTTTTACTCTGGCTCTCTGTGTTACAGTGAATCTCTTCTTGTCATCCTTTTTTTTTTTCTCCCCTTTTACTTGTATGTTAGTTATTTTAAATTGTTTTTTCTCCTTTACAATAATGCAGTTGCTCAGTCTTATTCCTCGTAGCTCTCCCAGGCCTGAGAATAGACACTGTCTCCTAGCTGTAGTCTGATTTTGTGCAGAGAATGGTTTTCTTGTATCCTCCTTGTCAAGTGCATCCAGTAGCCTTCATAGAAGATGGGACTATGAATCAGTAGAGTTAGTCCTGTGTTTCAGCAATACAGAGAAACTAAAGCATTGTACCCCCTCAGTTGCAGTTGGGTTGATTTTTGCCTTCCTCTTTGTGACTACTTGTATTGTGGAGAAACTTGATTGGAATTGTGGGAGTCTTGTAGGAGGTGAAGTGAAATTAATGTCAGTCTCTCCTTGCACTAACCTCTGTACGAAAGTTCAGCTTCTTAAGAATGTTGTGACATGGTTTTGCTCTGTTTTCTTTTTACTTCCACTGTTTGAATAGATACTCTTCACCTTGATTCGGTTGTTTTTTCTTGAGTGAAATTCAAGTGGTCCTCTCGGGTTCATTTGCTAACTCTTTTTTAAAAAAAGTCATGAAATGAACAGCATTTTTAGTTCATCATTTAAATAAAATAAAGGTTGATATAGTTGATTTAAGTTGTGGCTGGGGTGTTTATTAATAACCATGGTGGTTTCATTTTATTGATTATATATAACACTTCTGTAGTGCTTTATAGTGTTAAAATAAAGAACGCTACTCTAATGGTGCCACAGTGCTGGTACAGGGGGAAAAATCCTCAACTCTCAAGCGTATGAAAAATGTTGAAGAGTTTTGAAGAACTAGGGTATTTTCTTCCTATAGCAATTCATTGGATTGCTAAGAGAGAAATGGTGGTCACTTGAATTTATTTAGAATGTCTCTGCATGACTACAAGCATATTTAAAATCCTTGCTGACCCTGCCCCATGACAAGAGAAACTTAAGATTTCTTTGAGGTCCTGAAATTGCATGAATAATGAGAAGGAAGTTAATTATAAGCCATTGCTGCATGCTCTACTCTGTTTTAAAATGGTGTGTGTATGTGTTCCTTTTATGTATTGTTCACATATGTTTAGAGTAGATACTGTAAAAAATAAACAACCAACAAAAAAAAATCCACTACCAAAAAACCTTATAGATTATGGTTTGGAGGTGACAGTGGTAACAGTTGTTGTGTTGTTACCAGATCTTACAAGTTATAGTGTATTTAGGTGCTTAAATACAGGTCTATGAGCCTGAATTTAGGCACTAATTTAAAAATAAGACTAACCAAGTTTTGGGGTTTACCTAGCTTAAATTTCACTGACTGTGTTGCTGAGGTATATGTTTGTACTCTCCCATGTACCCTTGCAGCAGTATATTTCATTAATTTCTGACAGTGTTCAGAATTCCAATGTGAATTACTCCTGTCTTAAGCAGGTGTGCCAAGCAAAAGTTTAATATTAATGTTTTCATAACACAATTTGAATTTATCTGGAAAGGAATTAATTTATCTCACTATATTAACTTATGAAAGTATTCCAGTGGACAAACGGATATTAAATACATACATAGAAAATCTTTCTGTGTGTTTAGGTTCCTGATACATATGCGCATACACACACATATATATATATATAGAATTCCCTGCTAACTTCCATGTGTTACTAATACTTTGCTAAACTAGCCCACTAAAAACTGCTTCTGCTGTACTGCTTATATAGTTCATATGTGAACTATAGTTCTATAGACTAGAGTTGTAGATGTAACTTCTTGCATGTCGGGATTTTCTCTAGAATGGCTAATTTCTCTCACTTTTAATGCAATGATTTGTGACTTTTGTTTCTCGTCTTTCCAGTCTGTCTGACTCTTATGTTTGTGCTTTCCACTTCACAGGCATGCAGTATGGTGGATATGTTAATAATCAAGCTAGCTCTGCACCAGCTCCCTTGTCATCAAGTTCAGATGATGAGGAAGAGGATGAGGAGGATGAGGAAGCAGGTTGGCTTTAGCTTTACACCAGTATCTTGTTCTCTTCCTACTCAAGTTTTGTTCCATATTTCCATCCCTTGAAACTTTTTTCCTTTAAGACAAAATGTCACTCTGACTCATCATGTATCAAATTAACTAGGAATTTCCCAGATGTTATTAGGATAGTAAACAAGGAGTTCAGTAGTGGTCTGGTTTTTTTGTCATATTAGTATCAGGTGTTTTGTATATCTAACAAAGTAATATTCACAACTTTGCAAGACTCCCATATGTTTAATAGTTTGATTTGCAGTTGGTTTTAAACTCTTAACTGAGGATAACCAGCTCTAGAACTTAGACGGATAATTGCTTATGTTAAGCACCTAGATGCCATTTGTATAATTACATTAAACAGTGTTTACCTTGTTTCTTATTTTATATATATAGGGAACTCCTGCAATTAAGGTGGTAAACATTGAAAGGTAGTAAATTTATGACAGTAAATTAATCTTCATTGCCTTTTTTCTCCTTCTAAGGTATGTCTCTGTGGCTGGGCACATAGGTTCAATTTTCACCTGCTTGCTTTATAGAGAACTTTAAAAGTTAGTTTACTTTTTTTTTTTTTAAGAATCAGTTTGTCCTGATTGATTGAAATTTTATGTTCTTGGTTGCAAGGATTCTGCCTCTTTGTCAGAATGGCCTGGGTTTGTGAGTTTGATGTTTCTTATCACCTTAGTTTCTTGGATGGTAACTTTTTTTCTTCTAACTCGAAGAACAGTCTTTACATTATATATGAGTGGTAACGGTGTAAAAAGCTTTTTGAGATTAAACGTTGGACTTCTACCCTTGTTGATAGTTCAAAGTAGTAGCACATACCTTGTGCTGACATACTAGTCCCATTTGTGTGTGCTGGCTTTGAGTATTAATTTGGGATAGCAAACTTTTGTAAGTTTTCCTTTAAGCTTACAATTCCTAGTGTAACTAAGCATAAAAAAATCAGTGCCGTATAATTCTGAGTTTTATTAAAATAATTAAATTGTAAAACTAGAATACTGTGAAAATAGCTTAGTGCTCTTTTAATGATTTCATGCAGAATAGAGCAAAACAATGATGACATCCAGGTCATAATTAAGAACAATGTGATGGCTTCATGTTACCCATTTGATTAATACTGATTCAACTGTTATTTTGAATTATTAATAGAGCATAAGAAGAAAATTGTTGCTGCTGTTCTTTTTTCAAGGAGAAAGGCATTTTCAGCCAAAGATTTGACATTGTTCCAGCCAGAGAAGGACAGTATTTGGAGGGTGCAATAGTATCAACATAAGTGATATTACCCCCACTCCTAGTGGAGCACAGGTATTAGGATACTTTGAAAGAACTACACAGGACATGCAGATATTTCAGATTATTGGTTCAGTTTCTTTACTTCCTTACCCTTTGTGTGATAACACATATGATCTTTCAGTAGGCTTGAGTATTAGTATTAAATTATGCATAGCAACTCTTGAATAACTCTCCTTTTTAAATCTAAGGATACTTCCTAATGTAAGATACCAATTTTTTTTTCTAATGCCGTGAGTCTATATTTTACCAGCTGGAAAACAATTCCACATTGCTTTGGCTGTTGTGATGCAGCTGCTGTTTGAACTCTGCTTTCTAAAGAGTAGGCTGAAAGAGCCAGGAGAGCATTTTGGTGGTGTGGGTTTTTTTATTGCTGGACTACTTACTGAATTTTCTGCAGATAATTATCTTTGCCTAATCCCATGCCAAGGTTTCTGTCAAAGGATGTGTCAGACTTTTTTTATCAATCACAACCTTTGTCTTCTTACTTTGTTTCTTAAACCTATCAGGGACAAAGTTTTCATAATCCCTACCGTCTTTCTCTCTTGCGTTCTGTACTTCACCAAAGCCTGTAGCCTTTGAGCTATCACTGTATTTAGATTTATCTTATGCAAAAGAATGAAAGGGCATCAGGCTTAATACATAGGCTACCTGATTAATAAGCATCCTGTTTTATGCACTGTCACCAGGAGTTAATGTAAATCCTAAACAGATTCTGTAGACAGGTTTCCAGCTCAGGCTGTGCTAGTGGTTTGATGAAAAATAGGTACTGGACGTCTGGCTGCTTGTGTTTGTGTAACTTCTCAATTTTTTTGTCACTCTTAGGTCTTTAACGCACAGTTTGATCTTTAGCTATGTTGCCAAAGAGTTCTTGAAAAGAAAAGTTATATTGGTAAAATAATTAATTAACTGTAAAAGCATGTTAGAAGTATTATTTTTGTGTAAGCAGTGTTTTCTAATATTTTTTTTTTCTTTATAATACCTTTTTTTGTCTTCCTAATACATTCTCTGGTCTGGTGCTTATTAGGCTAAAGTAAATTTTGACAGCTATTGTAGCTTAATTTAAGCATAGGAAAACTTGTTTAGTTTTGTGGAAGCTTTTGTGGTTTTTATTGATGGAGACTGTGAGATTTCCATGGCATGTGTGACCAGCTTAAGTGTTTGAAGCTACTTTTCACCTGCAAGAAACTGTACAAGTCACTTTTTTTGAGTCAACTGTTTGTTTTCCAGTGGAGGGTAGAACAGGGCACGTTGTAATTCTTGTAGGTGTGTTGGGACTCTGACAGTTCTCAAGAACAGGTTACAAAATTTGAAAGCTCTTTAGAAGCAGAGACCTTGAGTGAAAGGTCTTCAGTAAGTATATGGGATATTCAGTAATAGGATTCACCTTTTTTAAGTTGGGCAGACCTTGTTTGTTTTTCAAGGTATCTGAGATTATACTTTCTGACTAGACATTTTCTGTATGTAGAAAGTAGAAGTGTGACTAAGTTGCATTATTTTTACTTATAGCATGCTATATATTCTTTCATATATTTGTCAGATTGGTTTCTCTCAAATTCTTCAGCAGAGCTTGGGAAGTATGTAATATTTCTTCTTTGCAACTCACTATATCATTAATATCTTCCTAGTGAAAAAAGCAAACTCATTTTCTATGGAATTATATTATAGGTTGATATAATTTTATGAATACAATTTACTGGGGGAAAAACTCTGTGAAGAGTGACATAGTGGTTAAATTGGAAAGCTTGAACCAGTGTCTTACATGTTCACAACTGTGCTTATATCCTCTTGGTAATTTTTTGAAATACAGAACTAACTCCTGGTCAGACAAGAAAAACTTTGGAAATTCATAAATCTTGATCTTGTTGACCTAACAAAAGTGTATTTTGGCAATTCTGTGGTAGGACTTAGCAAACCTCTAAAAGCTGTGTTCCTGCTCAGGGAACAAAATAATGAATCATGTTTCTTTCAGTTTCTAGAATAGAACTGATAGGAACAAGATCTTGCAGTTATGTTCTTTTATAAACTTCAGGGGGAAAAAAAGGGAAATTGACAGTGAAAAACAACCTGAAAACTAACATTGTATGAGTTTCACAGTGTTAATATTTAAAAAAAAAATCTATTGTTAGTGTTACAGGCGGTTTTAATAGTTTTTTTTCTATTTCTTAGCTCAGTGCTTTAAAGGCAGAATGCTCAAAAACAATCTATATGGTCATGATGTTGCCATGGTATTAACTTGTCCCAAATGTCAGTGATGTTAGGCTTCCATATGCAGGAGTTTCTTTACTTAGAAATCTCAATTGAAGGGGGATCAAATTTCCAATATTCCGGCCATTGGAGTTCTCCCTTGGAAAGCTTTTAGTGTCACAATGGGGTGTGTGGTCATGGTTGATCCTTCTGAGTAGAACAGTTTCAGTGAATCTCCTTTGAGTCTGTTCTTCCACAAAAGTTGTATACATAATTGTCTCTTTTTGCATTCTTAAATATGCTCTCTTTTTTCTGTCATACTTGATGGCTTGGGGTGTTTTGAGGGGCAGATACATTTAATCTCCTTTGTCCTTTTTCTTTGGAAATGTATATAAACAGCACTGGCAGAAATGTTTTTAAATATATTTTTGTTTGCAGTGTTTTGCAGTAAGTTATTCAAGATATATCCACAGAGTGAACTAAAAGTGAAGCATTAGGAGTCTCTTCAGTACCAAGAACTACATACGTGCCCATTATGCTTTTTTGCTTTCTGCTAGTTAACTTTTGTTACTTACTTTTATGTAGCTACTTTTTACGTAGTGGCTGTACCGAAAGTAACTGTTTATTGTCAATGTTCAATGGAAAATACAAGCTTTACATTGAAAACAAATCAAGCTCTGAATTACAACAGCATGGAAAGGAGGAAAGAGTTAAACACTTGTCAGTTTTGCTTGAAGTTGGGGATGGTGCATAATCGCTCTGAAGAGGATGGGAATCTTCTGTTTGCAGTTGTGAAGGATGTCACAATAGAGACTATTTTAAAAATGTTGTACATAGCATCAGTTGGTGTAGTCTAGAAAGAACTTTTAGTTTAATAGAAAAATATTTTTTTTTTTTCAAGAAACAGCCTTTTCCATTGTTTTTGTCCTTTTCCCATTGATATCTCCCTTGCCATTTGTTGGGCATGTGCTTGCTTGTTTGTTTTTTTTAATATTATGTTGAATGTTTATCTCTTCCTCCCCCACCTCTTTGCAGTGGTAATAGCTTTCAAGTCTTAGGGCTGAAGTGATGTTTTTTCCCAGGATCTTTCTTGATAGTTTCTTATCAAAATTTTTAGAAAAAATTCTCAGTCTCTTATTTCTTAAAAAGCTGCCATTTCTGAAGCACTAACTTTAAATTATTTTCCTCCCCCAGCAATTGATAGTTCCTCTACTACGAGCAGTGCCTCCCCTGTTCTGAACAATTATGATGCCCTGGAAGGAGGTGGCTATCCAGGTAAGCAGTTCATCACATGTTAATTCTGAATTGTTTGTTTAAAGACTTAAATGTTTACTGCTTATGATTTTTTTTTTTTTTCTATTTCTGGTGATGGTTATTGTTAATATCAAGTAGGTGAAAGGAAATGCCTATGAAAGGAGTGGAGACAGAGAGAACATGCCTTGCTTTTTTTAATCACTTTTCACAGTTTTAACACTGAAGTTGGAGTAACCATTTAATAAAAATTCCCTGTATCGGAAGTCATACTTTCCATTGTAATACTGAGGGTAGCGCTGCAAGTATGCTCTGTGTGAAAGCAGGCATTTTTCTCTAGGTCATACTGTATGCCTGATTGTGTTGACATTAGTAACTGATAATAGTTCATGCGCCACTGAAGTTTTGAGAGACCAACAATATCAGCTTGCAGAGATGCTTGAATCAGATTATTTTATTCTGTTTTTTTAGTTTAAAGAAAATGGCTTTGATTTTGTTTATTTTTATCACTAAAAATACCAGGAGTGTCAGATTTATTCTAAATGAACCTACTAGCAGACCGCCTCAGTCTTGAAATCTGTCGAGCTGTCATATTGAGAGCAGGTGGGAAAGATGCTGTCAATGTAGGTATGTTAGCCAATATTTTAAATGGTAATTGGATTAGTTGGGGGGCAGGGCTTCCCCGTTGGCTGTTTTGCATTGCTCTGGCCTCTGAGTATGTCACACTGGTTTGCTTAGTTTGATGGGTTTCTGTATAAAGTGAAATCTCTGTCAAGTAAAAAGCCAATACCGCTATCCGCATAGGGTCTAGCTCATACCAATAAGGGTAGCAGAGGCGTGGCTGCAGTATTATGAATTCTAATTTCACAGCTAATAACGAACAATTTTGGTTCTGCTGAAGGCATATTCTAAAAATAACTTGCTCCTTCTGTTTTCCTCAAGGAATAACAGGATCAACTTTAAATTTTTTCGATCTGTTGATTTTTTTTTTTTTTTCTCCTTTTCTCCTAGAGTGCTCATGCCAAATGTAGGTTTTTTTGGTGGTTGGTGTCTTTGACTGCCACTTTTCCCAGTGTATTTTACCAAGCTTAAATTCTTGTGGAACTTGGCTCACATTTATAGACCTTTGTAAAGAGCAGTTTCATCTCTTTACAACTGTTAAATTTTCTATGAATTTAGGTCAATCTGGCCTTTAAAAATAGTGGGACTAAACTGTGCTTCAGGGATGTACAGAAGGGACTTGCATTACTTCAAGAAAAGCTCTGTGTCTACATTTAGAGAACTAGTTCTGTCATCTTAGCCTTATGTTTTAACAGTATTGAGAAGTGGCAGAGGAGAGAGTAAGCATGAATGGTCTCTTTTGCAGTTTATATCAAGTGCAAATCTTGGAATAAAATGTGGTTCTAAGGGGGCTTTATTCCTTTTTTTTTTATTCAGTTGAAATATTTTTTTTTTAAAGCTGCTTGCTTTTTTTTTTTTTTTTTAAAGTAGCATTTTGTTATTAGTTACACAAGTCTATGGTCATCTTCCCACGTACACCCCCTTTATCAGCATAATTGCAGTCATCTTCCATGCTAGTTTATTTGGTCAGTGCAGATAAGCAACTTGATGGATAATGAAAAAACTTATAAATGGAAGTGTTGTTTGTTAAGCATTTAGGAGTTTCCATTTGAGTTAAGAAGAAATAGTATGTATATTCAATATCTGTGGTATTTCTTCTGTCCTTCTAGAGACACGTTCTGTGACCAGCAGCCCAGTTCCTGCTCCATCAGTCCCCCAAACATCAAAAGCTTCTAAACCCTTTGGTTATGGATATCCAGCACTGCAGCCTGGCTACCAAAATGCAGCACCACCTACTCCTGTGCAGCCCAGTAATCCAGGACACCATCCTGGGTTTCAGCACTATCCACAGGTTTGTATTTTTAATTTAAAAGTTACTTTTTGAAGTAATTTCATGAGAAAAGTCTTTTCTGCACGATATATTTCCTTTTTTACATATTTTCATATTTTATTCTTATAATTTCTGAGACAATAAATATTAAGTATAATATTGAAGTCATAGCACTGGATCTTAACTTCTTATTAGAAGGCTTTTTAATTAAAATATTAAGTGTATCTCCAAATAGTTAGGCTTAACAAGTTTGCTTTACCAGTTATTAGCAGCATCCACAATTTTAAGGCTTGGTGCTTCAAAGAGCGGTGCTTTATTGATAGGGAACAATAAAGAAGCATAATGAAGTACTTGATCAGCAAACATACATTTGATCAGAGCACTACTATGGGCTATGATCTCAAGCATTAAATCACCGTACGAGCAAGGCATGGCATAGGGTTCAGATGAAAGAGCTCTACAGAGCTTGTGCTGAGTGTGTGGGGGAGCAGACTGCCTGCATCTGCTCTCTTTTCCTGGTAAAGAGAGGATGAAACACCCAACAAGTTGTATCCAATGACCTGGCTCCCATTGTGCATGTGAATCACCCAAGAGCAGTGATATTTTCAAATATAGATAATATTAGATATTTTCAAAACTCAGCTGGAGAAGGCTATGAGCAATCTGATCTAACTTTGTTGCTTGAGCAGGAGGTTGGACTTCCAGACCTCAAAGGTGCCTTCCAACCTAACCTTTTCTCCTCTTCTATGGTGTTTTGTTTTAATTTAAAAATATATTAAAAGTTTCTGTAACTTGGAAAAGTTACATTGTAACAACTGTGAAGAGGGGGAAACAAATTGTCAGCCTTTCCTAGTAACTTGTTTTCTTATGCCTGGAAATCTTGAAGGATTACATGTAACTTCCAATATTGATTTGTATCTTGAATTTTAGTATTGTCCAATGATACGTATTTGGAAGGTATGTCACAGTCATCACAGTTTTAAGTTTCTGCCATACAACTCTTTTCTTGTTTGTTTGGGTTTGTTACTAACTACTGCTGTATCTTTTTTCTTAATACATGTCTGGAAGAATTGGGATTACAAGAAGATTTAAGGCTGGTTTTTAAACATATTGTGTGTTTACCCATTTGCAATGCTCTTACTTTTTTTAGCAATATCCAGGTGTGAACCAGCTGTCCTCTTCCTTAGGAGGCTTAAGTCTACAGCATTCTCAGCAGCCAGAAAGCTTGAGACCAGTAAACCTTACACAAGATAGAAACATTTTGCCTGTATCTTCAGTTCCAGCACCTGTGCCTAACTTGAACTCTGATCTTAGGAAATTAAACTGCAGTCCAGAGTAAGTGTACTGTCTAGAACAGCCTCTTACATTTTTCAGTGACTAATAATTATTTAAAGTGTCAAAAAATGTCTAAATCAACTCCTGACTTTAAATCTTTGTGATGAGCTAAGATAACGCCTTTCACTTGAAATTAAGTTCATCCTCTGCATCCTTAAACAAATGTTGAAACTGTCCTGCCGTCAGAATACATTATATGCAGCGTGAGAGTAGCTCACTTATTAAAACATTAAGAAACCTGTTTAATCTTTACCTTGTTTTATCTATCTAAATTTAAAAAAATCTAATTTTTTTTTTAGAAAAAAGAAAAAACTATTAATAAACACCTTAACGTTATGCAGTACGTTTCATAGAATATTTTTATAATATTGCATAGGATTTTTTTCCAGAAAATTGTGATGATCTTGCCTAAATACACTGAATAAACTGTGAGTATATTTTACTGTGGTAATCCTGCAATCATGATGTATCCTTTCACCTCTAATTAACATAGAGCAGTATTATCTTAGTATTATCTACTATCCCAAGTCAAGTGCAGCTAGGTACAATGGAAATTGCTGTTCGCCAAAGATCTTGATTCTAGATTCTAATTCCAAAAGCAATTTTATTCATTGCCCTAAATTAACTCAGCTTACTGCCCTAGTGATAATGCATGGTCCCACCAGAAAACACAAATCAAAAAACTGGGGTTCTCAAAAATCATTCTTAGGTGTGGAACGCTTTGGACAGCGCTATTCGTGCATTGGGGATTTTTAGTGCCCTTTATTTAGCTTTAAGTCCATCCTCCCCTTCACATACACAAAAGAAATATTTTGATTCTCTCGGTATTTTAGATCCTCTACTACTGCTTTCTTATATAAATACTACTTTCTGAGAACTAGTAAATACTGTATTCCTTCTTTAGTTCCTTCATGCAAAAAATATTTATAATGAATAAAAAATGTCATTTTACATTGAGTGTTGTACATAAAGTAGTTTTGTCTCTTTATTGCAAGTTCATTTTGATATACTTGCATTGCTGAACTACTAAATTGGCGAGTGGGAGAGTATTTTTTTTGTTTCTTTAGGAGGCTTTTTAATTTCTTTACATCAATTTTGTTTATTAAATCAGCTTTGTAAAACATAGGATTTCTTAAATTTCAAAATTCTTTAAAATCAGGTGTTAATGCAATGTTTTTAATATATTATAAAATTTCATTTTCAACATAATGTTTTTATTTCCTTTCAGCTCATTTCGATGTACATTGACGAACATTCCACAGACACAGGCTTTGTTAAACAAAGCTAAGCTTCCTTTGGGTTTGTTGTTACATCCCTTCAGAGACCTAACGGTAAAGTAGCTTATTTTTTTTTTTTTTTTTAGTATATGTGTTTAATATACGCATTTGTCCTATTTTCATTCAAACAGTAAAATATAATGAACTCTTAAGTCCTAAATTTAACAGAAGCAGCAAAAATTGTTTGGGACTTAGAGAGGAGGAAGGGGGGAAAAAAGCCTTGAAACTGCTACTTCATTGAAATTGATAAGGGAGAAGCTTTGGACAAGTCCTTTCAAATTTTTTCCTTTTGTTGGAAATCTTTGCCTGTGGTTCTCTAAAGCTCTGAATTGCTGCTGTGTGTGTTGGGCTCAGAACTGTCAGATACCTCTTGAAAAGGTGTTTACAGTGCCCTCTTGAAAAGAGGTGCTTATGTTGAACGTATTACTGGCAGGATAAATGCTGTCAATAGAAGCTAAGCACAATGTAAGACTGAAGCTGTGTTCATAACTGTTAAGCAGCTCCTCCCCATCTAACTTATTTGTATTTATGTAAAGAGCTGAATAACTGTCTGGTTTGACTTTTTCATATAATGTGTGTCTTTTGTGTAAGATTTGCTGTCTGTCGTATTTGGCCCCCTGAAGTTGTTCTCTTTCATAATTCCTCTTCCCATAGTAGCTGTGTTATTGTAACTGTGTAATTTAAAGTAATTTCATTAAAAATCTTATTACAACTTTGATACGTAAAATTGGATTAAGACAGTAATTAAATATGTCTTCTGATTTTAAAGGGGAGGATATTTTTAACAGGCAACATTATTACTCTGTATCAAAATGAGCAAAAAGGATAAAAGGAAGGATGGTGGAATAATCTAGTCTTACGAAGCTTTTATACACTGTACTGCATAGTAATGTTTTCCGTAAAATGTATTACGTACCTTTGATACAGCTTTCCATTGTTTATTTTTAGCAATTACCAGTAATAACATCAAGCACAATAGTGAGGTGCAGATCTTGCAGGACGTATATCAACCCTTTTGTTTCTTTCATTGATCAAAGGAGGTGGAAATGCAATCTGTGCTATAGAGTTAATGATGGTAAGTTTTTGTAGCAGGAGATGCTTGCATTTACAGAATCTCTTTCAAGTATTTGCATCATATCAGTCCATGAGATACTTTAGATTAAAATGTAGATTAAAATGACAGTGTTCTTAAGACGTTTTATAAAATCTCTGGATCGTAAGTCAGCTATGCTGTGCATTTTCTGAAGCAAAAAGTTGTTTTGCAATTTTCTGGGAGACTAAGAAAATGTAATCATGTTATCCTGATTACTTCTGTAATGAAATCAACTTATTCCATTGACTTGCTGTTGCAATATGCAAATGGAAGCATGATGACAGCTAATACTGTCTGCAATCCGGGCCAGAGGTTATGAAAAACATTACAGACTGAAGCTCACTGTTGTGAAATGCTCTATTTGCATTGGTGTTTTAAAGATGGGGAAACATTGCTGTTTAAAATAAAGCTTGTTTTGTTTCCAGTTACTTAATTTTGATGTTGCTTGGGATACTTGAGATGTTCCTTTGTTTTATGTTTATGTATCCTTAACATGAACTTTTTTCCGTTGTTAGTGATAATTGAAATATGTCTGCGTTAGTTTGCTTGTAGCTGCTGTAATAGTTTTTATTTGCTGATGAATATATAAACTTTTTTTTGTGGAATTTTTTTTTTTATATAGTTCCTGAAGAATTTATGTATAATCCTCTGACGCGATCTTATGGAGAGCCTCACAAACGGCCAGAGGTCCAAAATTCTACAGTAGAATTCATTGCTTCCTCAGACTATATGGTAAAAAAAGTTTTCATGGGAATGTCAACAACAATTGCATGTTGATATAAAAGCATTTGAAATTAATATTGCCTATTGCTCCCATGGTGTGTATTAATTTTCCTGTGAAGGCCCTCTTAACACCAGAGAATAGTTAAAATTCGTATTTATCTTGAATTTTGGCAAATGTAGATATTCAGAGGCTTGTCAATTAAAGGCAATTGCAGTGTGTGTAATCGTCCAGTGTAGCTTAATGTGGCATAGTCTGGTTTGAGTCTGATGTAATGTGGTTTCCGGATTTCTCCTTCATTTTGAAGAGGTTTAGAAAGACCAGTAATGGAATAACAAGAGAATTAAATTGGGTTCAAATTTTTAGTTAGTAATTGTGACAGAAACTATTCTAACTAGGAGTCAACCTACAGTTACTGTAAATAGTAGTCTTGTCTCCAAGAAAGATAAACAAGGCCTGGGAAAAGGCCCTGTCTGTAATGGCATTATTAACAACAGCAGAAATAAATTGTTCTCTTGTCTTTGAATTGAAACACTGTGGCTAAGGCATTTGGCAATGAATAAATACAGCTTGTTATATGGCTGGGAAAAGAATGTAGGTAGAGTATTTTAACCCCATTTAATAGATAACATTGTCCACATCCTGAAAGAACAGTGGTGTTTTGAAGAGCGAATTCCATATCTGGCATCAGAGAGTCATGTTTGAGTTGACTGCTGGAAGGAGAGACTAAAATAGCCGATTTCTGTTCTGAAGCATGACATTGTATGTTTATTACAAATTGGAATAACTAACCACTGGGAATTGTGGTTAAGTCTGTCTGCATGAGTCTTAGTAAGCCAGTTTTATTGCATAATGTGTATCTTGCCTTTTTCTAAGTATTCCCTTTTCCCACTTCCCTTTGTAATGACTAATCATTTTTAACATTTCTTTAAATATTATTTTTGAACATTTTTTTTATTTTTATTTTTTTACTTTGTAGCTTCGTCCTCCTCAGCCTGCGGTATATTTATTTGTTTTAGATGTGTCTCATAATGCAGTGGAGGCTGGATATTTGACAATAGTCTGCCAGTCATTGCTGGAAAACCTAGACAAGTAAGAATATAAATAACCTTTTCAAATTAGCTAACATGTTATTATGAACAATACTAACCTACAGTTTTACGGAAAACTTGCATATGGCGTTTAAATATTCTGTCCCTAAAGGACAGAAGTTCTGTTTCCTGAGATTCTGAAATGCAACTTACATGTCTAAAAAAAAAAAACCCAAACAAACCAACAAAGACCATGCCACTAACCAAGCAAAAAAACCAACCCCCCAAAAAACAGGTGTTGAATCAATTTACATGATGAGAGCTGTCTTCCTTGCATGTGATTGAAGGTGGATCTGCAAATAATTTACTTATCTGCAAAATATATTTAGCTGTAACTTCTAACAACGTGTTGTTTGTAAATACAACTGAAGTGCACTCCTCCCCCCTGCCAAGACCAACAAAACCAACTGAATTGCAGAGATTAAATTGTCTGGTTCTTGCACTGAAACAGCTGAGATGCTGCGTACTGGAATGTTGTAGCCCCTAGTGTGAGACTGCCTAGGTAAATTGTGTTGTCAGTTTGGTTTTTTAGATTACAGTTACCTCTATCTACCTGTGCTGCATTCTATCTGTCTTATTTTTGCACTGGAGCAGCATGTATGGAGTTGGTGGTGCTTTTTGAAGGAGGGTTGATAAACTTTGCTATGTTTGTGTCTTTTGAAAACTAATTCATGTCCTGTGCAGGCCTCACTCTGAAAATTGTTTTCCACAAGTTTTTATTGGGAAACTTGACTTTAATTTCTGATAAAGACAATGTACAATAAAATTCTTCACTTAAATTTATTGGTTTAGTTTTTCTTCAGATCTTCACAGGTATTTTATCAACAGATTCTCAGAAACATGCTAAACTATTTTAGGAAAAATCATAAAATCCCATGCAAAGTCTATAGGAAAATCAGTACATCCAGTTAATTTATATACCCAGATAATAAAAACAATATTTGCCTCTATTGCTTTTGTTCACCATCATGGTTTTCAGCACTTGCTGATGTTTTATATTTGATCTGAGAAATCCCGTTTAGTTTTTCTTTTTTTATATTTTTAATGCCATACACAGGAATATGGTCCATGTGGGAATAAGTATGTTGCATTGTAGAGGCATTGGATTTTGGTTTAGGGCTGTAAGTACTCTGTAACTACATTAGTAAATGGGTTTCTTGAATGATGAAAGAGCAGAACGCACTATTTTCTATTGAAGAACTGAGAAGGCTACCTTCTTTCATGTGTCAGTGTAATGTTTAAATGAGCCTACTACGTTCTCTCTTGGAACAAAACATTGATGTTAGTGCTCACCTATAACACTTAGTCTTGTAAACTGTATCATTATCCACACTTTTCAGAAAATACTGAAGAAATGTTACCCTCTATACATGAGCTGATTTTCTGCTAACATCAGCAGGAGCTCTGTGTGTGTATGTGTCTTGAGAAAGAAATTTAGGGCTTAATAGTTTATTTTTTAATGCTTCAGGCTGCCTGGTGACTCAAGAACAAGAATAGGGTTCATAACGTTTGACAGCACTGTTCAGTTTTACAACTTGCAAGAAGGTTTATCGCAGCCTCAGATGCTGATTGTCTCAGATATTGATGGTAAGTAAAAAGAAAATGGAAACTAAATTTTTGAGAAGCTACTTTTTTCTCTAGAAGAAAGATTAGAATCTCTCAAATATTCTGGTATTGGGTCAATTTCATTGAATGTATAGGCAATATATTTTTAAAAAATAATCTTACCCTGACTACAGAGTAGGTGGTGTTTAAAAAGTGAAATTCTATTTTAATTTTACTTTGAATAAAACAAGCTTTGTATAGACTGTATTATTCTCTCTAGTGTATGTATCAGAAAAGTACAGTCATATTTCATGGTACAGATAGCAGTGGGCAGTGGAATGTTTTGTTCTATTTTAATGCTATTTTTTTCTTAAAATGTTTTTTTATGTTCTCCCTACAGATATTTTCCTACCTACACCAGATAGTTTACTTGTAAATCTCCATGAAAGCAAAGAGGTATGATTTCTCAAAATGGATCATTAAATTTAAGGAGTTAAATATTCAAAATATAGGTTCCTTTTAAACTTTGAATTCAAGCCTGTCTTCATAATATGTAATTCTAGTGCTACTTTTTAACTATAGAAGTATTACATGTTGTTTGTTTGATTCATCGTAGTTTTTTTAATTATGACTTTGTTTTCCTTAGTGTGGTGAAACTAAGCTGAAATATTGATACTGATTGTTCTGCTTCAGTTATGGATGGCACTGCAGCTTTTTAGAAATAGCAGAAAATCTTAAGCTTGCAAAATCTCATAAACACCTTTCAATCTGTTCTGCAGCTAATAAAAGATCTATTGAATGCATTACCAAATATGTTCACCAATACAAGAGAAACACACAGTGCATTGGGCCCTGCTCTTCAGGCCGCATTTAAACTGATGTCTCCAACGGGTGGTCGGATATCGGTGTTTCAAACTCAGTTACCATCTTTGGGAGCAGGGCTTTTGCATTCCAGAGAAGATCCTAATCAAAGGTCAAGCACAAAGGTACAAAAACTTCCTTTAATATTAATCTCATGAGACTAGGGACTGGCCACCTCTTTCTGACTTGCATCGTTCTGCAGATCAACTCCTGGTTTTTGTTTATAGCAATTCACTAAATTTTATTCAGTGTCTGTGTTTGTGCATGTAAGATCACTAGTTTACACATGTGTGTGGTATTATTCGTTTCAAAGCGCATGAGTTGTCTTCCGGGCCTTCGGTCCATAGCTTTTCTTGGCAAGCAAAAGAAGCTGCAAATATCTCTGACTCAGTTAATACCAACCTGGGTTTTGAACCAAAGCATGGTTATATTAAATTATTGACCTAAAACATGATTTCTTATTATACTTGTGGCCTTGTAGTTTACAGCATCCAGTAAGTGTTATATAGTTACATGAATGTTTATTTGTATGAGAACGTAAACTTCCTTAAAGTAGGATCATAACTGCTTGTAAATACAAACTAGAATAATATAGAGCATAAGAAAATAATTTCTGCAGGTGGAAATACCTACAAATTATTGCTTAAAGGAAAGTTCCTTATGATACGTTGCTATCGAATAGTATGTCTTTTGTTCTATGTAGTCTTAAGAGAGCACAGTTGTTGTCTTAACTCTTTCTTGTACAATTTATTCACCAAAGGTGGTCCAGCATCTTGGTCCAGCAACAGATTTTTACAAGAAGTTGGCACTGGACTGCTCAGGCCAGCAGACCGCTGTGGATTTATTTCTCTTAAGTTCACAATATTCCGATCTAGCTTCTCTTGGTAAGGAGTACCTAATGTATGCATTCACTCTTTCTACGCTGTTGTCGGTCTTCAGAAGCACAGGCTACTTCAGGAATTCTTAAATCATGTAAAACTTTTTGCACTTTTGTGAATGCAGCTAATGCTGCAAAGGAATCGACTTTGAAGTTGGTAGCAGACAACTTACTCTGCGATTTCACAGTTTTAAACGAGAAGGTGCTCTCCTGCTTGAGAACAGGAAACAGCCAGATGGCAAGGAGTTAATAAAGTTTAATTATAGGGGTAGATTAGAGTTCTCATCTTTCAGTATTAAGCCAAGATTTGTCTCTGCACACACACTTAATTTTGCCTCTACACCATTAAATATTTCTGCACGCAGTCCTGTCTTAGTTGCCAAAGGTAGCAGGCTTATTGAAGTAAGTGTATAATTAGATAATTGTGTATTGGGGTTGACTCCTCACTGTCTTCAGTGGCCTGAGTCTGGGCCAGTTCTTGTTGTCTTACAGATTTAGGTTATATCAAGAACAAGATGAACATAGATGTGACTTGTGGAAGGTTGGACACAATTTATGTTACGGTTTTACCTCTTAAACACATCTTTTCCTCCTCCACAGCCTGCATGTCCAAATATTCTGCTGGATGCATCTATTACTATCCATCTTTCCATCGTAGCCATAATCCCGCTCAGGCCGAGAAGTTGCAAAAAGACCTTAAAAGATACCTTACAAGAAAGATTGGATTTGAAGCAGTTATGCGCATAAGATGTACAAAAGGTATGTTTTAAATACTAATTTATATGGAAAAGTTGGTGTAAGCATGTTAACCAGCATTTTGAATGTGCTTAGTCATTAGCAACATTAGGTTTCAGGTTATTTCGCTTTCACTGAAGAGTAAGATAGTTGCCTGTACGTAAGTTACATTAGCTTTTGCCGTTGTGTTTTTTGTTTTGTTTTTTACTTAAGATGGCACCATCTCACTTCAGCTAAGTTGACATGTGTAGTATAAGGGCATCATTCAGTTTGGAGTGTTCAGAATTGAACATGAGCTCTACAGGATCATGCTCAAACATCTAATGATTCACGTAATTGAGTCTGCGTGATAGTTAGAATAAGTATTTTTACAGTTTTCTTAAACATGGCTTGAGGGCTGTGGGTTTTAATTATTGATAAGAGGTTTTCATGCTGTTTTAACCTCACTGAATTATTTCATATGCTTCTAGGTCTTTCAATACACACTTTTCATGGGAACTTTTTTGTACGATCTACTGATTTATTGTCCCTTGCCAATGTGAATCCTGATGCTGGATTTGCAGTACAAATGTCCATCGAGGAAAGTCTGACTGACACATCTTTGGTTTGTTTTCAAACAGCTCTTTTGTATACTTCCAGCAAAGGTAAATAAATTCAAATGAATTGGCCGCTGGGCTTTTTGTTTTGTTTTCTAACATAATGTTCGTGTAGTTGGTTCCACAGCCTTTTGTTGTTCTCTAAGATTCCTGAAGAGAATCTTGTCAAAGCTAGGAAGCCTACTTGGCAGTTAATCACATAATGTAAATATTTATAAACTCTATTTTGATGGCAGAATGTAATTTATGTCCACTTTACATAGACTTGATTCAGCACGTTTCCTTTACTTAAAAGACATACTGTTGTTATAAGCAATAACAAGTTTGGCACACACTTTGTCCAAAATCACAGACCTGTGATGGATTGGAGTGAGATGCTGGTACAGTGGGTGGGCATAAAGAATAGCAGCTACTTTCTGTTGTGGGAGATGCCACAAAATTTGGGGATAGAAATCAATGTATTTAATTTGTAGGATTAAGACACTTATTGTGGATATTATAAGCTAGTTTGTGTTATGAACTTGTGTGGATTCGTAAGTTGAATGCTTTGGAACATTGTGGAATTTGAATGGGTTAAGAGACAGGAATGGGAGATAGTGTTACAGCAATTTCCTGATTGGTGTATTTTTGCAAAAGGAGCGCATCTTAGATGAGAGGAGGTATGCTGTAATGACTGAATTTGTATACCTCTGACAGGAGACCCTGCATAATGATTTCTACTTATTTTTATTAGGTGAACGTCGAATTCGAGTGCACACACTTTGCTTGCCTGTAGTAAGTTCACTGGCTGATGTATATGCAGGAGCGGATGTACAAGCAGTTGTGTGCCTCTTAGCAAACATGGGTGAGTACAGACCAGAAAGATTCAAATACCTTTTTGTACGTTCTTAATTTTGCTGGCTGTTTAAATGAAGTAGTGAATGAAGCCTGGGTATTGTAGAAGAAGGTTGGAGTGGAGCACACTGAAGCCTGAGAATACAAAAGAAGACAGTATCAAAGTTATACCAAAACTATTAACTGAAATATTCCTCAGTCTGAGTACTTAGTTGACTTCAATCTTTTAAAAGGACCCTTCTTATATTTTTCTCTAGAGTTTATTAAAGGTTCTCTAGAGTTTATTAAAGGACAAAGAATCATAACACACTTGGATCAAAACTCTCATTTTTGTATTGTCATCACCATGGTTGTTATCTCAAACTTTAGCATTCTAGGATTACTTTAGAGACAGAGTGATTCAGTTTAGTGAGTTGCTGGAGACTAAAAGGGAACTTCTGACAACAGTGTATCCAAGAGATGCATTAGTTTTCTATGCTTGTCATTGCTGGTTTGAGGATTCTTAATTATCCTGTACTTGTGGGTCCTAAGTAGCTGTTTTCATAGACTGATCTCTGCCATTGAATTGTGTATGGCTCTGTGCAGCATTTTAGTATATGCTATGTTGTATATTAATAGTCAAATAAATTAGAAGAAATAAACAGTACTTCTGTATCTCGTCTGAAATGTGCATTCAGTCCAGCAGGTGGCTTCCTCCAACCAAAGCATTTGTAGCCCTTTCTCAGCAGAGAAAGATGAAGCTTTGTTTACACTAATCATAATTATACCACTGAAATAATGGAAGAAATTTCTTGTGGAAAAAAAAACTAAAATAATTGCTGCAAATCTTATCTTGGAGGTAGGACAGCAGAGAGTTTCAGCAATAATTAAGTTATTTGTATAACGTTTAAAACAGGATTTATATTTAGTCTTGAGTATATATAACAGTTTTAAAAATTTTTTTTAATTCTCCAAGAGTAGGAACTAGGGAGTGGGGATCAGCCACACTATATTTTTTAAGCATCATGAAAGTGAGTTTCTGTGTGGGCAGTAGTCTTCTTTACTCCACGCGGGGAGGTGGGGGTGTTAAAATCTTAAAATAGCACCCAAAAGCACAACTAATATTTTCAAAATTCAAGGGAATGAATGAGTTCAACTCTAGTAACTTCTTGTATCCTTCTAATCCAACAGCTGTGGATCGCTCTGTTTCATCTAGTCTTGCGGATGCAAGAGATGCCTTAGTTAATGCCGTGGTAGACTCCTTGGCAGCATACATGTCAACTGCCTCAAATCTGCAGCAGTCCATGCTGATAGCACCAAATTCCCTCAAGTTGTTTCCACTGTATATTTTGGCCCTTCTCAAACAGGTATGTATAATCTAGTAGATTAATGTTTGATAATTTTGATAATGTTTGATTCGTTGTTCCATTTGAGGAATTCTTCAGCTCTAGGTCAAGCAAAGTTATAAAATTGGCTCTTTTTGATTTTAAAGGACTTTTCACATAAAAGATTACCATGTTACTTATTTTAAAGATTATGCTTGAACAGTTTATTGGTTTACTTGTTTTGAATTTTTTATATTTTTTTTATTTTATTTTACAACGAAAATAAAAATATATCGATTCTAACAATTAGCATTTCCGAGATTTTTGGCAGCTGATTGGTGTTGCCCATAAAGATTGTTGGAAGCTGCTTATTAGTACTTCTACAATTTCATTTTATGAAGAAAAAGCAAGTCAAATATTTTTGAATGCATATACTTTGTACTTTAAAGTACCAAGAAGGAAAATAAGTTTCCATAAAGATATGGTGAAATCTATTACAGAAACTAAAGCGATGTAGTTTAAAGTTCGCATAGAAGTAGTTACTACTTTTTGATTTTTTTAATAACTTTTTTTGTATTACCAAACATCATACTTAAAAAGAGAACTTACTGCAGGGTTTCATTATGAATAAATCTCATAGCATAAAAGATTTTTTCATGTTTGACAGTTCTTTGTTATCTTACCATGAATAAACTTCTATGTAAGTTTGGTAAGAAATCTAATCATAGTAACTTCTTTTCTTTGGCTTAGTGTTTACTTCAGTCTCTAGTATACTGATTAGGATTTCTTTGGTACTCGCGTAAGTAGTGGGGAAAAAACAGACCATTTATTTTCAAGAGGATCTGTGTAAAAGACGGAAGTAAGAGTGGCTGAGAAAATAAGTTGGTTAGGGTTTTTTTTTTAATTATTATCTTTGTTAATAATAAAGCCAGTGATATAGAGAAACCAAAGCCAAAATACTCGTGGCAGCCAAGGAGAAGAGGACTGATGTACTTAGCTTTGTTGTAGAAGTGAATATGAACTTTGATTTTAGGAATAGTCTCCATTGTATCAGTATTATTTCCCTTCCAAAGCTTTTCCTTAACATTTAATTCTTACTAACATAAAATCAGAGTTAATCTTATCCACAGAAGTATCTTTTTTTTGAACTCTGCTAGGCTCATATCTTCCTGTGGCATCTTGCATCAGTTTCACAGGCCAGTAACACTTGTCAAGAATAAAAATGAGAAATGCTGTCCCAATCACATATAAATCTTGTGCAAAGCAGAACTTTTTTTATATTCTCTTTCATCAGTAAGGAGGGAGAATAGATTAAGTTTTAAAAGGTATTGTATTCAAGTTGTATTTGATTAAGATTCTAATTATCTCAATAAGATACATTTCTTTACAAAAGCTTTGCCATCTGTGCTTAACACTTTCAAAAAATCTGAAATGCGCTGTTTAGATGTGACACAAAATGAAGGATTTATTTGAGTAACACTACTGTTCTCTTACAGAAAGCATTTAGAACAGGCATGAGTACACGCTTGGATGATCGCGTATATGCAATGTGCCAGATGAAGAGCCAGCCTCTTGTTCATTTGATGAAAATGATACATCCCAACTTGTACAGAATAGACAAGTTGATTGATGAGGTAATATATGAAGTCTGACTTGTAACGTTTTCTATTTTTTAATGGTTTGTTAAACCTGATGTTGTGCTGCAATAATTTAAAGTTGTTATTGTAATGTAAACTGAGCATTTTCCATAAGTTACGGAAAAAATCAAGAAAAACATTTATTTTTAAGTTTTGATTTGCAAGTACAGAAGTATGTTATGAGCAGAACTGTGGTTTTACTTCACCTTGTTTCAGTGACCACAATAATCCCATGTTTTTCTATTATATGAAGGAAGTGGAGAAGATTGTATGTGTTGGCAACATATCTAGTGTGGTTTGTGTTTTAGAACTGTCTGAGGGAAATGGATGAAGTAGATTTGGTGGAGGGTTCTAGGTTTTGTATACTGAAACCAGATAAAGTTGCCTGCAATAGCAAATTTCCAGTGGTTTCTTGGATTGATGTGGATGAAACAGAATTGTACTTCTAGATGGTCATGATCAGACTGAGGAAGTGCTTTACGAAAGCAGGTTTTATTAAGTCGCCTTTTACAGAGGTAGCCTAGGAAATGGGTGCAATTTTTAATAGCAAGAAGTAAGATGGGATTTTATTGAAGGTCCAAGTTAGTTGTAATTGCGAAAATAAGTTGTTGGGGGTTTTCTTAAGTAAGTTTTTATGAGCTTGTTAGTCACTAGCTTTGGAAAAGTATATGGTAGGAGTTTGGGTTCAAGTGTCATACAAGATTATATGGTAATTTGAATAGTTTCTCTGGCAGTTGGTATTGTTCAGCACAACCTGTGAGCTATTTATAGTCTCAAAGTTTCTTCTAAGGTGTTTCATAAACTCACATATGCAAGTCTAAACTTGGTGTTCTTCAGTGGAATTGCTTAGTCACTTTATATCCTCCCCCCCACCCCCAGTAATTGAGAAGCCACATTCTTCAACTAACCTTGTGAAGGTTTTTGCGGAACTTATGCTGAAATGCTATATTCAGTGTGCGAGTGCTGTAAAGAACCAGCAGCGTCTTTGGGAGATCCAGCTTTATTAGCAAAGGATTTCAGATCAGTTATTTCTAGTAGAATAATACAGAAAATAGTGCTTATTTGACCTGCTGAAATTAATTGACAAACTACATTTTAAGTTATGTAAGTGTGCTAATCTTCTGTTTAGTATTACTTCAGTTTAAAGTATTTGTGACAGAGGCTGTTCTTAAATTTCTTGTTTCTTTAGAAAATTCTATTATATATTAGAGTTGTGGGTTTTTTTTACATTTTTGCTGGTTTTCTTTTCTCTTAACACTTGATTCTTGAGAGCATTGAGTAAAGCCTGGAACTTTTCCCAAGTGGAATTCAGTAGCTTGATTTTCATCATTATGTATAAATCCCAAAAAGCTTCTAATCTATTATATTATAATATGGGATTTTTAAAATAGTAATTTTTTTTAATAATCTCTTTGCCACGTGGAGATGTGCTTGGTCTCTAGACTGCTTTTTTCCCTACATTATTTGCAGAGCGCTTCATGGATTCTTAATTAGATACTAAGCTTATTTTTATATTGGAGGGGGAAGCAACTTTAATCTGAAAATACTGGGGGGTTGGGGGTTTTTTATTCGTTTTGGTTTGGTTTATTGCTGGGGAGGAAGGGGGGTGGTTTTTAATAATGTCATTGCTAACAGCCTGATTGTTTAATCAGATCAGTCATAGTGTTCTGTGGACAAACACACATATCGATTCAGGCAGGATGTTAAGTCAAGGAACTTTTTGTTACTTGAACACAGTAAAATAGTGAATTTGATGTTTTTCTCCTCTTGCAGCGTTTCTACTGGAGTTGAATGCAATGAAAAAAATCTATGGAGATTGTAGAAAATTTAAGTGTTAACACTAAAATTCTTTTGGAAGTTCGTCGTCTATAGCATGAGAAATGTTACATACACAACTTAAATGAAATTGCATTTTTTAGGTAATAAAGTAGCCTTTACGTTAAGAAACATTCCAGAATTGTTTGATGTACGTAATTATTTTAGGCTTAACATAGCATCTTGTTACATGAGAATCCTCAAAATTTTGCTAGAGATTAACACTGTTTTTTCCTGTTTTCTTTTACCTGGTTAAGATAAAAAAAATAGGATTTATTTATATCCTGCTGTTATTGAGTATTGGTTTTTGTTACAGAGTACAATACATGTAAATGACAGAGTTGTTCCTCAACCACCTCTTCAGAAGTTGTCTGCAGAGAAGTTGACAAGAGAAGGAGCTTTTCTTATGGATTGTGGTTCAGTAAGTTACCAGTTTCACACATTCCTCTTTTTTTATTAAAAAAACCAAAACACACAAAAAAACCCAAAAAACCAACATATGCTGAATTACTAAAAGCAGTCAACTCTCACCAACAGCGGTGTAGTGAACCAGCATTCCTGGTAACCTGGCAGTAATCTGTGTTCTAGTGAAAGGCTTCTTATTTTGATCAGAGGAGTATCTTCAGGGTTGCATATTAAGGCTTCCGAGGTTAATTTTTTTTCATGCTAGACTGATCAGAAATAACAAGAGTTTACAAGTTGGTTTTTTTCCTGGAGATAATGGTTTTCCATTTTCCAAAACTTCTCTTAATGGTTATTAAGTTGTATGTACTACAGTCTCCCTAACAAAGCACTTCTCATTGATGCAGGAACCTTCTCAGTTATGCACATAAATATAAGTGGTTTTATAATTTGTGGCTTGTGTGACATAAAAGTTGCAAGAGTGAGGGAATTGTGGGGAGTGAACAAAATCTGTAGATACAGTTTAAGTTATTCATAGTAATTGTACTAAAACACACTTAATTGGATAAAGCATTATGCTACTCAAATAATGTGATAAAACATTATGCTACTCTAATGGCAATCTAGAAAGTGCTTTAAACCTTGTATGAGTTCAGGGGCTGAGAGTGAATGTGTGCTGGTTTTGGCTGGGTTGGAGTTAATTTTCTCCACAGTAGCCAGTGTGGGGCTAGGTTTTGGATTTGTGCTAGAAGCAGTGCTGATAACACAGGGATGGTTTTGTTATTGCTGAGCAGGGCTTGCATAGAGCCCAGGCCTTTTCTGCTGCTCACCCCACCCCACCAGCAAGTGGGCTGGGGGTGCACGAGAAGCTGGGAGGGGGCACAGCTGGGACAGCTGACCCCAACTGACCAAAGGGATATTCCACACCGTATGACACATTGCTTAGCATATAAAGCTGAGGGAAGAAGGAAGGGGGGAGATGTTCAGAATTATGGCGTTTGTCTTCCAAAGTAACTGTTATGTGTGATGGAGCTCTGCTTTCCTGGAGATGGCTGAACACCTGCCTGCCCATGGGAAGCAGGGAATTAATTCCTTGCTTTGATTTGCTTGCGTACGTGTCTTTTGCTTTACATATCAATCTGTCTTTATCTCAGCCCACCAGTTTTCTCATTCTTGCTCTTCCGATTCTCACCGCCATCCCACTGTGGGGGAGTGAGTGAGCAGCTCTGTGGTGCTTAGTTGCTGGCTGGGGCTAAACCATGACAGAATACCAAACTTCTGTCTCCAGTTGTCTGAAATAATTACTATGATGTGTTTTCATAACTGATGTTTTACTATGACTTGTTTAGATTGGGAACTCGGGGTGCAGTAACTGACTATAAAATTTCAGGGTTTTCATTTTAGGAGGTAACATGGGAAGTTAGTCTATTAAGTGTTCCAATATAAATGTGTCCTCATCCTCATTCTTTCAGTATTTGCATTCTACCTGTATCTTTTTCTTATTTAATGATCTCCTTCCAAATGCTACCAATGTATTAGTAAATGTACAAGTAACGAATGTAGGGATGTATGTATGAATTGCAAGTGGAGCTCTCAAATTATTAATTTGCATGAAAGGTATTATTCTGGTATTATTCCAATTACCTCACCACTTGTCTCTTTATCTAAAATGTATGCAAGGCCTTTACTAAAATTGATTCTGACATCTTGCAGATTTTCTACATTTGGATTGGAAAAAACTGTGATAACAACTTCATAAAAGATGTCCTTGGATACCCAAATTATGCATCAGTACCACAGAAAATGGTAGGCATTTTAATGAGATGTGCTGTATAGCGATTACATTTGGAATCTATATTTAATCTATCTTTTCTGCATTTTCAGTTTTTAATTATGTAACTATAAATTCAGGGGGTTTTTATTAGCTACCTTCTAACCTCTTGCCAATTTCATAGGAGACAGATAGAAGTTGTCAAATGCTTTCAAGGAAAGAATGTAAAGATGTACATTTTGGCATTCATGGAATGCCAAAGAATTGTTCTGTAATATTACTGCTTTTATTATTTTTATGGAAACACATATTGGCTTACAAGAATAGGATGGAATTTCATAGAATGAATACAAAAATTATCTATTCAGATGCATTAATTGTTGTGATGAGAGTTATTTTATTGATACGATGGTTTTCAGAAGCCTTGTGTTCTCCAAACGTGGTGTAAGTTACCAAGTCTATAGTATGACGTGATAGGCCTGTCAGTAAAGGGCAAGAGTTAAGTTTTGCTCATCTTCCAAGCCTTGAATCAATGTTAAAAGGAAACGCTTTTAGGTATTAGAACATCAGAGACCCTTGGATGTGTGTTTCGGTGGAAGGGTTTTATATTATAACCTGTACCTGTAGTCTTGTGCGTGAAACAGAGCAGCAATTAAAGAGAAGACCCCTCTTTTGTAGGTAGTGATTCCAAAATGTCAACAAGTGGTGGGTAAGGATGCGCCCTTTGAAGACACTCCAGAAAAGTTCAGAAACGAATGGTTATATTAGATAGTACCAAAAATGTGTTAGTTGTGTATAAACACATAGGAAGATAGTTCCTGCTTACAATGTTTGCGTGGTATGAAGGGGAAAACTACGTGACAAGTGGTAATTACAAGAACAGGTTAAGAGGAGTGAGCTTTAACACTACTATAAAATTGGACTGCTTGTTTGGAGTTTTGTATTTTGCTTGTATTAGCAACTTAAAACTCTCCCCTCTGATCAGCTGGTGGTAGCTATTAGTTGACAGTTTTCAGGAAGAACTTAGATGAGGGAAGGATGATAACTTTTTTCCAGTGGTTATATAGTGTTTATTATAATGAAAAGGAGAGAAAAAACTAATATAAACAGAAGTTATCTTTGCTTTTAAATTATGTCTTCCATCCATTTATTACAAAGATAGCAATGGAACTACTTTTAAATCTGTAATCAATTCTTTTATGTCATATTGTCTTAAATGGTTATATCGGCCTAAGAGTTGGTATTTTTAGCTCTATGAATGGCTCCAGGTTTTTTAATTAATTTAATTAATTCAGCTCATTCCCCAACTAAATAGTCCAGTATAATCTTAGCATTGAAATGTGCTTACAATTCAGTTTTCACTTCTTCGTGTTTTGTTCATCTTTTCAGTGATGCAAAATGCAGCACGTAGGAACTTGATTGATGGGGGAAGATAAAGGCAGCTGCAGCATTTTGAAAAGATGCCTTTTGAAATGAGCTTGCTTTCTAAAATCTTTTGCAGTTTAAGGCAGTTTAATTGAAAGATGTACAGCTTCCTCCAGATATTACTGAATTTATGTACTTTAAAATGAAAAAAGTACATATGTACTCCATGGTTGGTAATTTCTTAACAGAAATTGTGGCTTAGGTCACGTTATGACAATCATGATCTATTTTTTAAAATAGTTTTGATAATAAAAGACGATGACTTCTTTCAATTACCTTCAACCAGACACAGCTTCCTGAGGTAGATGCGCTTTCTTCAGAAAGGACACGATCTTTTATATCTTGGCTTAGAGACAGTAGACCTTTAAGTCCAGTTCTTCAAGTAATAAAGTAAGTATTTCTGTTAGATACTGAGTAATTATTGGTAAGTTGTATTTACAATTTCTAATTGACACTGATGAAAAGTGGGAATATCTGACCCAGAAGAAACTGAGTAACATTCTCTTTCCAGTTGATGTAGTGCTGTTATCTAAAACCCCTTAGCAGCAAAGGTCATCTTTGAATCTACTGCAAATTCAGTTACTAATAGTTTTATCAGTAGGAATTACTTGCGTATGTTTATATCTTTAAGAATATACTGAAGCAGTGGATATCCTTATGATCAATGGGGTTAACCAGGTTAATTTCTGGTATAGCTGTTATAATTTCAATACATACACATAAAAAAAATTCCAGTATGGTTAATAATCTCTAGATGGTTTAATAATTGTGTATATTTGTTGCTGAGCTCCATAGGCCCACAGTTGATTTATGACATCTGAGGCAAGTGCTGAAGCCTTTTTCAAGCCATGACCCACTTAAAGAAGTTTAAATTCTGTAAAATGTTTATACCTGAGTTTAATTTGTCTTCTCTAGAGTACTGAGTTTACTGAACCTGACAGGACATCACTTTTTAAGAGTATGATGACTTTCTTACTGAGATAAATAATGTTTAAATAGAGGACTGAAGTTCTTCAACTATGGGGCTTGTAGCTGCTGCTTGAATTGCAAGTAGTGCTGAGAGACCATAGTAAATAGCAGAGCTTTACTGCATTCTGTACTATACCAGTGGAGAGGACTATGCCCCGGCAAATATTTGCTGCATCCCAGCAAATTTTTATTGGGGCAATAATTTGGGATACTAGGTCTTTGACATGTTTACCACCTTTGTTCTGTTGCCAAATAAGAAAAACTGCAGAAGTGATTGAGACTACATGTAGCCAGAGATATAAATTTTTCCATTTTTTTTTTTAATCTTTATCTGGATTTAATTTAATCCTTTCAGAATTCATTGCCACTAGTGTATTTCCTAAAAGTGGTTTTGGTTTAGAAGTTATGTTTTCTTTTTGTGTTTTTTTTTCCCACTTTTTAAGTAAAAGTGGTAGAAAAGATGCTGTTTTTGACAGTGTATTATAAACCTTAGGGGTTTTTCCTAAACTTTGGATTATTTGCAATTGTAGTATCTTTGGACTGAATTTAGACTCGAAAAGACAGTAAGCAATTCATTAGAACTTATGCCTCTGCTTGAACTTAGAGTGGATTTTTTGCATGATGTTTGGACTAAAATACCTTCCTCTCTTCTTTCAGAGATGAGAACCCTGCCAAAACAGATTTTTTTCAGCATTTAATTGAGGATCGGACAGAAGCAGCTTTCTCATATTATGAATTCTTACTTAATATTCAGCAGCAGATTTGTAAATGAACAAGGGATAAAATAGAAGAAAAACCCTGACTTCAGATAGAAGCATGGGCCGAGAGAAGCAAATGGGAAGTTACAAAAGTGGATACTTGTTCTTCACAATATAGAGTGACCAGCACTGTTTTGGAAGCTTTACAGAAAAAGTATATTTCCAAAAGAATTTTGCAGATTTACTTCAGTCTAAAAGTGCTAGGAGTGATGAAGCTGTTTCACTAGTAAACTTTAAATTGGTTTATACACGTTTCCAGTTGTGCGGTGTTTTTCAAGCTGGTGAATTTATGTAGCTAAAATTAAATTTTTTATTCTAAAAGTCTAGCAGTTATAAATTCTTAACAGAGATGTCAAAGGGCAGTGCTGTATGTTGGTTGTTTATATGAATTTCTTTTTAAAAGGAATGATTCATATTTACTAAAGACTTCAGCAAATTCCCTGTGAAAGTTGTAGAGTTTCAGTAAAGTACATCAATTGTAGAAATAAAATATATAATGTACATAAATATTACATTTGTAAAGAAAATGTAAAAAATGTAACTAAAAAAAAAGACTTAGCTCAGTGTGCAGAATTGTTGAGTGCTCAATGATGAATTGTTTTGTCCCAGGCTAGACAATGACGTTGACTATTAAAACGTGCTAAAAAAAAGTATCCATGTAGAAAGAACACAGCTGCTTCTTCTGTTAATTTTAGGTGAATTTATTTATGATTGGCTTACTAATTAAAATATTTTGCTTTATCATGTGTTTTTATATTTATGCAAGTATAATCTTTTTGCAACTGAACTCTTCCTTCCTGAGCTGAATATTGAAGAGAACATGTTTATCACGTTATTTCCCAGACCTCTGGAAGGGAGGAGACAACACTGCGTAATCTGAAATGGGCTATTGATATATAAAGTTCCAAAAACCCATTTTATCTATCATCCAGAGAAGGCATATCTGTTAACCTTGGTTTACGTTTTGTAAAGTACTGTAGTCTTGGTCCAGGTTTCTGTAACTTGTGTTGTCTGCCATTTAGAGTATGCATGGGTAACCACTCATTCACACTTGATTATTTGATTTCTGCTGTGATCTAAAGGAAAAAAAAAGAGGGGTGTAAAAAGTAATTACCTTACATCAATGAAAGTAAAGGCTTTAAAATGTCAGAATTCAAACTGTAATCACACTGTTGCATCTTTCTGAAACCATGTCCTTGCTAATGTTTTGGTAACTCAATGTTTGGGCTTTTTGATAGATTTGTCCCAGGCTTTTAAATTCGGTTGTTAAGTTGGGATCGTTTTGGTTTGGGTTTTTTTTTTTTTTGAGGCACATTAGAAATATTTCATAAAGCACAATCACTCATACTTACTATTCTGAACTTTGATTATTTGTTTGGTGTAATGAAATGTGACTACAATGAAATAGTTAAGTACAAAAAAGTAAATTATGATTAGTATGATTACTTTTTTTTTTTTTAAAATAGCCTTGAAAATGCTAACATTGCATTTTAACTGCCATGTCCCCTGGATCAAATAGTCAAGGAAAAGAGTAATAGCTATGGATTGCAAATGCTTTAAAAGTTGCACTAATTAAATTCTGCAAGTAGTGTTATTCTGCATGTTAGCACAAACTCATTGTTTGGAGAAGACACCTTCTAAGCTAAATTTGTGTGTTGTCCTTAACTAACTGTGTTTAAGTTACCCAAAGATTCCTTAGGAGAAACTTTCCATTTAGTAAATTAATTTATCATGTAATAAATGTCTGAGGCAATGCTGAATGTTGTCCCTAAATCAAACCTCCTGGACTTCAGTACTTGTTTGTAGATCAGTTTGCACTGGGTGAAAGCTACGTGCTGCTGAAGAGTGGGGCATCTTAAAAATAATTTCTGATTGCAAAGGCGAGAAGAGCATGTTACAACTTTAAATGCCCAACGATAGATGCTTCTGACTTGTGAGCTTGGTATTGAGTATCTGGGAACATACTATGCCATGATTAATTGCAACGTGTTCTGTAAAACCATGACTTAAAGCTTTATTCTTCTATGGGTTTTGTATATAAAAATTATGAAAAGTACATCTTGAGAGCTATTTGTTCAGTAAAATTATTACACGGCAGAGAGAATCTAGTTATTTTTTGCTAATCATAGAGCACATCTCCATTCTGACTGATCTTCAGTTTAAATTTTAAAAAGACAGCCTCATAGAAGTATCTTGAATAGAAACATCCCAGGATTTAGTGTTTTGAACAATAGAGTATCTGTAGGCATGGCAAAGGTATCTACAAGACAGTTTTACTTACTGTGGTTTGGATCACAGCACTGTACCAGAAGATACCTACCAAAAGATGAATCCCTGCCAAGGGATGCAATGGGAAGCTCAACAAGCTTTTTGCCTACTGAGTGAGATTTTGAAGGAGAGAGAAGGGGCATGTTTTAGTATCTGTTTAAGTAAAGCCCTGAACTGTCCAAAGAAGTAGCCATTGTAGGGATTGAACTCTTCCCAAAACGCCTTCAACACTTCATTATGTAAGTCATGCCTATTTAATGAAAAATTGAAGATTTGCTGGGGAAAATGTTTCCCAGCCCCAGCTAAGTCAGTCTTTGGGGGTTCAGTTCAAATTCTCAGCATGTTAAATACTGGCAGTGGGCATCCCTTTCTGTGTCTTAGTTCTAGAAGCAACATCGTGTACCTCTTTTACCAAGTAGTATGGAAGTTCCTGTTGGAGAAACTGCAGTCCGGGAAGCTCTTACAGTGGTAGGACATGTGATGCAGCTCCCAGAGAATTATTGCTAAGTTTGATTCTGTATTGTGTTCTTACGCTTATTAGAAATAAGTCTGTTCGTTAATCTTGATGTAGAGCTTTGTGGCAATGGAGAAAAGATGACCAGGTGCGGGTGATTTTGTTTGGCTTCAGTTTTCTGTATGCTTTGAAAAGATGGTTTTGTCATTACTGTTTTTAATCACTTGTTAGTAATTCTGAGAGTCAAGAGCTCTTAAGTAATTTTAAATGTGGAATCTTTCTTTTTTTTCAGGCCAAATACATTTTAAAAATTTTATTCAAAATTTCCATTCATAAACCCACAGAGGTGGGTTTATGAGGGAATCATCACAACCTCAGTCACTGATTTCTGTAGTTAGAAGTATTAACTGACGCGTAAGAGTCCTGAAAGATTTAATTTTGATTTCAAAAAACTTTAGAGTGTATTTTGTCTCAGTGCTGTGTTCTGACTGTGGGCAGGATGTGACCATGCAAGAGCTTAGTGGCCAATTTCAGTTAATAGCAAGTTTGGAGGTCTGAGGCTCTAACTAGCAATGAATTTGTGGAATACCCCCAAATAATATGTGTCAGTTACTATGTCAAAAATTACTTCAGTGACTTTTTGTTTAAAAGCAGTTCTTCAGATTTTAGTACGTATTAAATCTTCTATGTAATTCTTCCTGGTAGTTTACTCCGTTTAAACCAAGGATGGTGGGGTGTCTGCATGCACTACTGCTCAGTTTTTCATAAGTGAGGTAGAGGATAATTCTTTCAGGATCACAAAGGTTAAGTTCTAACTAGAGGAATGTAACCATAATGCCTGCCGGATCCAGATAATTCTGAGGTTTAGCATAACAGTGGGTTTTGGTACCATTTTTTTGGGAGTTCTAAAGGTGGGGTGGGCAGAACACTGTAAGATTTATTGATGGGTCTGTCTTTATCTGTCAGTTCCTAAAATCAAAAAGCACATTTCTAGCAGTCTTGCATGCCTTTACTTAAACTGACATTATTATGTTACATTCAGATGCAGGAATCTGCAAAGTGGGGTTACAACTATTGCGAATCACTGGGACTTGAGCTCTCTGGAGAACACTTTGGTTTTCCTTGCAAGCTACTGGTGATGCCTTTTCATGAAAAAACTAAAGGCATCCTGCTTGTTTGAGTGCAGGAAGAGATCTCTCACGTGATTAGTGCCATGTAAACGAGATTATTACAAGAGGAATGAAAATGCAAATAACAATGTTACAGGTGCTTCTGCAATTTATACTCCAATCCTGAATTCCTACTGATTTCCACCATCAGGGCCTTCAATGTCTTTTTCTTTACAATTCTGATAACTAGAAAGCATCAAATACTTCACAGTACTATTTATTTTCATCTGAAAGTTCTTATCAGAAGTGATGGCGCTGCCTAATTTAGAATATCAATCATGCACAGGATTTTAGCAGTTGCACACTTCTATGGGAGATGGCAGAGCTCCTGCAAATATTTCAGAACCCATAAAAAAAAAAAATTGGAAAAGGAGAATGAGTCTTTAGCCTTGTTTTTCTTACACCTGTTCACCTCTATGATTTTCTAGTTTATATTTTCTTAAAGCTACATATGTGCGTTGTGCCTGATTTTTCAGATGCTAGGAGAACACCACCCTAGAGGCATTGGCATATACAGATCTCCAATTACGCCCTTAATCATGTTACCATTAAAAGAAAAGTGACGGTTTTTAAAAGGTCGAGCGTTGGAAGGAAATACTGCTTGGCTAGCAAGTAGCATGGCATTTCTTTCCTTGTGTTCATCAACACGAGCAGACACACTCTGCTTGTGAGACGCTGAGGCTCTGGGGTTCCTGAGTGAAGTGTTCACTGGTGCAAGAATCCCCAAGCACGAGGAAGAGTTGGTGTTAATTAACCATCCTGGTAATCTGCTGACCATCGGGAATGTTGTTGTTCTCAGAAATTGTTTGAAAATATGTTTAAAAAAATGAACAAAGCATTTTAATGTTAGAACATCATTTAGGAAAATAGAGCCTTTGGTTAATAACTTCTGTAGATCCAACGATGGACTGTAAATCCCAGCTTTTCTGAATACAAAATGTTACTAAAAATTACCTGGTGACCTAACACTGAAGCAAAGAAAAAAGAATAAAACGCATAGCAATCATCTATAGCTAAGGAATTCTTTCTGCTTTTCTTTGTCTCTGGTGGCTGGATACACTGCTATCATCAACCAGAGGAGAGCTGAGGGGAAGCCAGGAGTAAAAGTAGAACTAGAACCACTGGTGTGTGCTGGATGTCTTCATCCAGCTTGCCGAGCACGTACGTGGCTGCTGGAAGATGGGTGCTTTGTCTGTCTGTCCAGACACTGGAGTTTAGTGATTTTTTTTTTTTCTTGTGATGTGGCTGTATTTAGAAGAGCCTTGTATTTTTATTCAAAATGAAAAGCCATTTGAGTTTCCAAGCTCTCTCCTTCCCTCCTGCCCCCATCCAAACTATTGCTTCTGATTACAGAAAATACTTTGTTTACACAAAAGCATAGTTTATTCTTGGTGAGTAAGCACGAAATCTTTCAGCCTTCCAAATGCGTATTTTGAAAGTTCAAGTTTGTGGAAAGTGGCTCTGCAACCGTGACTGTGGCACCTCCAGCAGCACGGGCGGGATGGAATGGTTCTGCTGGAGGAACGCAGCTGTTTAGCAAAGCAGTATGCGAGGGGTCTGTCGGCTGCTCCATCGCTGTCAAACAGCAGCTACGTCACCACGCAGTGTTGCCCACCCACCCGCTCCGGTATCTGGTCTCCTTTAACTCACGGATGAAACGTGAGAAATCCCCAGTGCACAGGTTGCCCTACCTGGAGTTGCGTCTCTACCTCACGTACTGAGAGGTCAGCTTGACACGTGAAAGCCTGTCGGCATTTTTCCTGATCAAAGTAACCAAGTATTGGTGACCTTAGTTTGAGCAATGCCTTCTAGTGAAAAGTTTTGCAATCGAAGGACCTGTGAAGAAAAATACAATTTTTTTTCTTAATTCTGAAAGCCACTGAATGCCCTGTGCCTTCCTGTGCTGGGGAGAACAGGAGATACCAAACTGCTCTTATACCCTTCTTTCTTTGATAGACAGTTCCCATGACCTCTCCTTAATTTGCTTTCTAAGGCTTTCGGTTTCTCAATATTTTTAAATTTTTGGTGGTGTTCATCTGTCTTCTCACACCACTTGCTAAGACTATTCTTGAGATGGGGCGCCTGGTGCTCTGCAAGGTATCGCAAGTGGCGTTGCATGAGTTGATTTACATAAAGGTGGGTATCGCCAGCCTTTTCCCTTTTCTATTCTTTTTTTTTTTTTTTTTTTAAATCCCAATTTTCTTGTTACAGTGAACTTTGTTAACAGTAATACCTGGTTCTTTAAATAAGTGTGTGTTATAAAAAAAAAAAAAGTTCTGTTGTATGGCTTCCTAGAGAAGCTTAAAAAAACAAAACAAAAGCAAAACAAAGCCTGTGAACTATCTTCCCTCCTCAATGGCATTTTCCTAAGGCAGCAGGAAGAATCTTTCGGCTCCTTACTTCAGCGTTCAGGACTTGCCTTAAATAAATAACTAGAAGTAACCAAAAATCTCGCAGAAATTGCATGTTGCGAAAAAGGTCTAGGCAGGACTTACTGAAGCAAGAGCTAGGACTTCTAGGAACATCCTTCAGCTTTAGCTCGTGAATTCTATGTGAATCAAATGTAAAATGGCTTAGAAGGCAGCCTTTTCTCCCAGGGAGCTGCCATGCTCCTGGCAGTCTTTCTTCCTTAGCCTAAAACAGGCAGACAACGTGACGTCGCTCAGAGGGAGGGAGAACTCTTACCCAGGTAAAGAAGGTTACCACAAAGCCCTTGGACGGTTGTGCTCTGCGGAACAGGTGACTGGAGCTACAGTTTCCTGGGAAGTGAAGGGGGTTGGAGTGGATGCTCAGGTCCCTGAATATTTGCATAAAAAGGGATGTCGGAGATTTTAGAATGAATACGGTTGTGACTCAGAGTTTGTGCTCAGCCCTGCTGTTCATTTGTAATGACTAATGTGAAATGACTAAACAAAAACAAACAGAAAGAGTCTGTGCATCTAGGTGTGCGTGGCTTCCTCTGCTATAAATAATGTTTATGCTTGTTTGAGGAGTCATTTGTTATTGCTATTCGCAGCTTTTAGACGGTGAAGTATTTATTTATTTTGGTTCCACTCTTTCACCTTGATTCCATGGTCTCTTCCATGTATTTGAGTGAAGCATGTTGAGCTCTGCGCAGCTATTAGTCAGTTGCTAGCACTGAGGACCCCTGACCACGATGCTGTGCTGTGTTCTGAACAGTTATTGATGATGTTAAATTTACATGTTCTCACATTTTAAGCTGTGAGTCATTCAGAGGTGTAGTGTAGGTCATGAAGACTGCCTGAGTGAGGAAAACCACTTAGGTCAATATAGAGTTTCTAAGCTCTTTTTAATGCTGCAGATGCTAAGCTGAAGACTTGAGCTCAATCTCTCTGGCAGGCTGCCACAAAAGGAGCCAGAGCCTGAAACCGGCTGAAGCTCTGCTCGATGCGAGTGGTGTATCAAGGGAAGAGGGAACAGCTGAACTTTTCCATCGTGCTACTGCTCTCTGATGACAGATTGTCCTAAGTTGAGCAGGAGCTGGGCCTGGAATGGCTCCAGAATTAGGAAACCCTAAACGGGAGATCTCTGCCCATATTTTTCTGCTGCGTTGGTTGTGTATTTCTCCCTGGAGCTGTAGCTCCAGCGGCAGCCAGGGCTGATTTCCCTGCACAATGGTGCTGAAAGGGGAATCTCTACCCTGTCCCCACGTGCTCCCACCCCCTTCCTTGTGTCAGCAGCAACAGCCCTTCTGCGGCTGCTTGTCCCAAGACACACATACTCACAACTGTGCAGTCAAACAAACTCTCAGCAAAGACTGAAAGTGTGCCTGTGGAAAGCATGTTGCCCTATGCGAACCATTCCTGTTGTTTCTGCTGGCTGTTCCTGCAAGGTCCTGAGAACCTTGAGGGATGGGTAATATAAACTTTGGATAATCTCCCAGAAAAGACGTTAGTGATAGGGACCTAGAAATGAGCAGGAGACTTGTCTTTGGGACCCTGTGCTCCCCTAGGCTCTTTGCTGAAGAGCTGCGCTGGTGTTGGTACCTGCTGCACAAAGGCCTGGTTGTACAGCTGCTAAAATTGTACTGGGAATATGGAATGACAAGCTGATATGCTGCTTCCGTAACTGGAACAAACTTAATATTGAACTTGTGGCTTTTAATATTAATGAATGTACTCGAAGAACAGTCTTTGCCATAGATACCATTCTAAGTGAACTCCTAGTGAGTTGGCCTGTGTTACCATGCTGGGGCAATTTAAACGTCAAGCTGCAGCCCTTCCCTCTTGGCTCTTTCTTCCTTTTGGGAGATAGGCTCTGAACCATACTCTGTGTGCCTGTATCCTGCCCAGTGCAAGCCATGCCTGCGTTTGACATCCCAACCTGAATAATAGCTTGCTGCTCAGCTGTGATAGTTTGAGACTTTTATGCCTATCAAGTGATCCTATGTTTCATTCCTGTATTAAGTTCTTTAACATGATAATTATTTCTGTAAGAATTCATGCTTACAATGCATCAAAGATAAATCTCCAAGCAAGAGAAAGCATGCAAGAAAGTCCAAGCAAACAAGGAGACACAGGAAAAAGTCTCAGAAGAGGGAAAGAAAAATTATGACTGTGGATCACAACTCAGGTCTCTGCTCTGCTGATTATTTAATACTCCAGTGCAATTCAGACAGTCTGGCAACTCTGTAATAAGAGTGTCATTTACAATCCTCCACCTGGTCTAAGCACTTCTCATTCCTTGAGTTAAGAATTTGTCTCTGTAATTGGAGTCCAGGTCTTCTTCCATGTGGTGTCATGCCTCCCAGCAGTTTATTCAGGAAATCTTACAGGCATGATCCACCGCCCTGTAGAAAACACAGAGCTTTTGTCTATGTTCTATGTGAGTTGGTGATAGGTCTATCTCTTCCTTTACTAGAGCGGGAGGATTAGTATGTTAGTAGTGGCAGAGGCAACATTTTGCGATGAGCTGCTCTTCTGTACTTTGAAGAGACGTTTTTTGCTCTCTGTGCACTGGGAGGGAACATAGTTTTCGCTGGTGAAGAAGTTTGTCTTTGCATTCAATGGTCACAGTGCTGTTACCATGTCCAGCAGGAGAAAAAGAGCTTTATGTGCTCCCCTCTTCATGTTTGGGTTTCACCCTTGCAACTTCCAGGAAAATTCCAGCTGTTTACTCATGACTTTTAATGGCCTTATCTGGAATTCTGCAAGCAAAGCTCGAGATCTTAGCTCTTATTTGCTGCTGAAGAGGAGAGATTTTGCAGCCGCTTCTCATCACCAGACGAGAGATAAACCTCTTGGTAGAGACATGTTTTTTGGAAGATGTATCACGTAATTTTATTCCATTCCATTATATTTTCTGGTTTTGAACTGTAGCATGCAATAGGTAAAAGAAAAACCTCTAGCTGTCGGTTTTCAAGTAAGATACCTTGGAAAGTTTTGTTCCAGGGGGATGCTGGAAGCAGGAGGAGGAAATCCTGCTTTACTGAAGGGGGAGGGCATAGAACTACCTTAGAGGGAGAGCTTCAAGTTACCAGCCGTGGTGTGGTACTGTTGTACGGAATGGGGACTTTGAGTTTTGTCATCAGGTTTTTTCTGCTCTCTCTCCTTTACCCTCCAACTCTGGAAATGTACCCATGAACAAACACAGAAGCGTTAAAAGAACTGTGATGAAGGAAACAAGACAGAGGTTGAGGAAAAGGGCTCTGGCTTCCCTGTAATCACGACTGAAGTTACATCTAAGCATACTTGTTTCCCTGAGTGATGGGAACATCATCTTATAATTGGAGTCCTGATGAATTTTGTTATCGGACTCTTACCCTAATGAAGATGATTACCCTGCCTGTAACTGGGCTGTGTGCCTCCTCCTTCTGGATGTATTTGGAATATGATGCACAGCACCTTCGGTCATGCTCGTCCCTGTGGTGAGGGTGGAGGATCTCTGCTCTTGCAGGTTTGTGCCTCTGACAACGCAGTTGGTGAGACGTGTCTGGAGTTAGGGTGCTCTCCTCAAACTTATTGTTTTGCCCAGGGAAGAAGTGTTTAATTCAGAAGATCATCAGTGTCCTTCTGTCTTACCTTAAAGTTTGTTCTGGGTTTTTTTACCTTGACAAAGATCTGAAATGAATGCCCTGAGATGTATGCGATGGACCCTTTGCCAATTGGAAATGCTGGGGCCAGGGTCCCCCTTGGTTTCACGCTTCCCTAGAACTCCATCTGGGTTTTATTTTAGTAAATACTTTCCTCTTTAAAAAAAGCCCCTGAGAATATGACTTGAAATATAAGTCTCAAGTCTGTAATAATCTGTTTGTTTTCCTAACTGTTTTCTTACTGGGACTGAGGTCAGTCACGTACGTGTAATACGAAGACAAGAACCCTGATGCTGTGCATGCATAAATCACTCTCCCTGAAGTGCCATTTCCTATTGGCAGAGCACGTAGGTACCAGAAGGGAAGAGATTAATTTGCATCTTGCAGAATAAGAAAGCTCGTTCAAAGCTAGTTTCAAGTTAACATAATCTCGCTCCTTGTTACCAACTACACTGTAAGCACAGGGGCAACAAAAAAAAAAAGGCAAAAGTCTGGGAACTAGCGACTCATCCTAAAGATGTCCACCTCAAACGGCCTGCAGCTCCAGACCTTGTTTTAGTGGTTACACTCAAACTTTGCCATTCACTCCATTTTATAGCTATTTTAATGATATCTGTGACCGTAGTGATGTTTCACAGAATTTTTTTTTTTACATTTACTGCATTCAGTGGGTATGAACAAATAAATACAATCACAGTTTCATGTAGACTTTTCTTTGTAAAAGTGTTAAGTATGCATGATGTTGGTTTAGAAGTGAAGTATGTTATAGATACATTTTGAGGTATGATTTGGAAAAAAACCTAAAACCTAAGTTACAGTGAACAGTGAGTACTTACAGTGGAAATTGTAAGACACAAAACATGTTGCTTAGCCAGCAAAGCAGGAGTTACCTCATGAGGCCATCGGAAAGGTGCGAAAGGTAAAGGTAGGGTAGGTTTTTCAAAGAGTCAAAGTCATATTTTTAAACTTGGCAGTGACGCGAGGCCCAGCTTGTAAAAATGTTCTTTTGTTTCCCCTGGCCTGTAGATAATCCCGGTCGCCTGCAGAAGCTAAGTTCCTGCAAGCTGCAGTGCTTCTTTGCTCCTTGTTGACCTTTTAAAACAAAGCACAGAAAATAGGTGTAGCACTGAACAATGACCAAACCCACATGATCTCTTTTCTAATCCTGACACTGATTTTTTTCTCCCCAAAGAAGGTAATTTAAAAAAAAAAAATCACTGTAGGAGTATAAAAGAAAAGCCAGTAAACATGACCTAGTTACCTTTGCTTGATGAAACCATAAATATTCCATCTTGACTTTATGCACTTAACTCTTTAATCCTTTATTTCACCTTTGGCAACTTTGTGGATATTAATATAATTTACTTAGTAAGGTACATAAGACCAGAAATTAACTCTTACTTTGGCTAAAAGAAAATTACTCCAATAAAATTTGGGGAAATTTTGCTATGATAAATATGAATTGTTTTGGTCTGTTAACAGTGCAACTTTTCTTCGGCTGGTCCCTGGGACCGTACTCGCTTTAACAGATTACAGTGACCCTGAAATGGGAACGAATGGCTCCATGCTCTCCGCTGCATAAGGTTTCCCTTCCAGAGCTCAGCAGATGGACACAAACGGGGTCTTAGTTAGTCCCCCAGAGCCATCAAGTGTGCAATCAGTTGCGGAGGTTTTTTTTCTGTGACAGCAACACACTTTCAGGTCTGCAACAGCCCAGTCTCTAAGACCCCTTTGTCATCTTTGGGTAAAGTCAGTTTGCTTTTGTGCAGCGTTGCTTTGGAGGAATGTCATAAAGGGCAGAGAAAGCAGAGGAATACACCGCTTTCTGTACATTCCCCTGATGTAGCGCCATGGGTCTGGTGCGCTTCAGTGGTCTGTACTGACCATGAAAACCTGAGTTTTGTGGGCATGGAGATTCTGCAGCATAAGGTGATATCAAACAAATGGCTGCCTAGAAAAGGGCTAAGCCTTGCTAATTGCTTTACTGCTCTAAACGGAACTTTCTTGTGCTTTGCTCTTCGTTTCTGTGGCACCAGGATGCGTTTATTCCCCTGAAAGGCAGGGGTTAGGGATAGTCCTGTTCCTCAGAAAAGGCGGTACTCGGCTGCAGAAAAGGCCGGTGTTCGGGTGAGACAAGACATTTACGATTGCCTTGAATCTCATTCATAGATACAGCTACTGAAATCTGTTCTCACTTCAGGAAGACGAAGGATGAAGAAGACGGGGGACAGCACCTGTACCCAGGGGCGGTGGGCTCTGCCGGCTGAGGGCCCGGCGAGCCGCCCCCCCGCCTGCAGCTCGCCCCCCGGCCCCCGCCGCCGCAGTAACGGCCCCGGCCGGGCTGCGGGCGGCGCCTGGCCCGGCACCGAGGGGCCGCTCGGCCGGACACCCGCCCCGCCTGCCCCGGGGATCGCCCCGCCAGGCGGGACGGAGGGAGCTGCCCCGCCCAGCCCCGTCCCGTCCCGTCCCTCCTCGGCAGCTGGCGGGAAGGAGGAGAGGAAAAAAGCCACCCCGGCCGCCGGGGGAGACGCCCTCCGCTGGGGCCCCCACGCTCGGCGTGGCAGCCAGCGCCGCGCGCCCCGAGCAGCGGCGGAACGGAGCGGCTGGCCGCTGGGCAAGCGGCAGCCCCCGGTGCTGCGGGGCGGGCGGAGCGGCTGCCCGCCGCCCTCAGCGCCTCAGGTGAGACGGGGAGCGGGGCAGCGGGCGAGGTTCACCGCGGGACAGCGGCGGGCGGGGGCGGAACTCCGTCCCGTGGCTGCCCCGCTCCGCCGGGCCTGGGGGGGGGGGGGGGGGGCTGCGGTACGGGCCCCGGGGCGCCTGGCGGCCGGGCGGAGGCGCGGTGACTGGGGGGAGCCGCGGTAACGGCCGCGGGCGGGGCGGGGGGGGGGGGAGCCCTCACGCGGAGCGTGTCCGCCCGGCGGGGCCCGCGGCCTCCGGCCTCACGCCGCCGCGAGTTGTTCTTGCGGCCTTGCGTTGCTTTCCCGAGCCCGAGGTGGCGGGAGGGCAGTAGGTGGGTCGCAGGGTGCCGCTGTGAGGTGCGAGAAGTAAAACGGGAGCGCCCGAGAAAAGTTTTCCTTACGCGCTCTCCTGGAACTGCCTTGCGCGTATAAAAATAGTGAAGTGCATCTGCCTGCGAGCTTCTTTTGGCTTTGAGAAGTCTCGGAGATCCTGTGCGTAGGAAGGATGAAGGAAAACAGGAAGGCACGCTGGCCTAAAAAATAAAAATCTGCTGGGACGTGGGACAGCGCGGTCGCGGAGTCCCGAGCGAGTGCCTGCTGGGAGAGGAGACAGTTCAGTCCCTGATTATTGGTTTTAACAACAGAGATGCTATATATGCCTGCAGACGTTGCTGCGATGAAACATGACAAAACCCCGACCCCGCGCCCGGGGCCCGTCGGTAGCAGGGAAGCCACGGGGTGCGTGGCGAGGTCCCCAGAGGGAGGCCCGGGGCGCTCTGGGCTCGGTAGCGAGCAGCTTCCACAACGGGGGCCTCGAACGCTGTGGCGGCAGTTGGAGTGGAGGAGCTGTGCAGGGTGAGCTCCGTACTTGTTGCTAAGGATTTTTGCGCAAACTGTTCAAAAACGCTTTTACAAAATTCCGTGGTCTTAATTTGCCCCATCTCTGTTAATGCGAATGGCCCTTTGCATCGTCACTCATCTATCTGAGGACATTGAAGAAGGGAATTTAAGATAAATGTTGACTTGGCCTCCTTAATCTTCTAAGGTTCAAATGCAGTGCGCTAAAGCATCTTGCACCTCACTTAGAGCATTTACACTGTCATTCAGCACGCGCCGATACTATATATTCAGTTTGTCACCTCCCAACTTCTCCAGGGTACTGCTTTGCAGACAAGTTTCGTGCTGTTCTGAGGCTCTAAAATGAGTCTGAAAGCTGATAAAGCTTCAAGAAGAGACACCAAAAAGGAGAGGAGGAGGAGGAAAAGCTCTTGCTTCAGCAGTGCTGCCATTATAAGAAAGAGCAGAAAAATGATCGGCCCTGTTACCTCGTGGGATGGAACACGACAGTGACGTGACTCGGGAATTAAATTCTTGCACCGAGTAGGTTAAGGAGAGGGATGTTGTAATGTTGAGAGGAAAATTCTCATTGGGAAAACTTTAATGCAAGATTTTGTTTATTTCTTAAGTGGAAATTTTTGGAATAAATTAATATAGAATGCTTTTTATATATGCAATCCATAGTTCTAGTTTTTCTACAGAGTTGCTAGCGTGATAGGTAGTGATATTTACTGATTTCCCCCCTTCCTATTTTCATCTTTGGGTACCTTTCAATTTTTTGACTATGTGTCTGCGGAACAGTTCAGGCGGTTGAAATACTTATTCTCGTAAACATTAAAAGAACGGCCTGTAGCTGTAATTTCAAGCTAGCGACAATAAAAAATGTCCCAATTGTCACTGCGGTTGTTTAACTCTTTAGATGTTGATGTAATGCAGAACGTCAGATTGCATACATCTTGTCCAGTGCAAACGCTTGCTGTGATTACTGGCTTTTTTTTTTTCCACGGGTATTCCCGGTTTATCTTTTTTTTTTTTCGTTGTCATTGCTGTTGTGCGTTGCTAGCTCTGCTGCCATTGCTGTTTGGGTGAACAAATATTTTGCCTCTAGGTCTGGAAGGAAAGGTTGGAGTGCTTGTGCAGGGCTGAGGAAAGGGGGGTTCGGTCGCCAGTCGCCTTTGTGCTTGGTGTGGTCTGGTGCTACTGGGGGCTGCATCCTCCAGGTTGTTGTTTCGTGCTGTGTTTTGGTGATGGAAATTGGTGTGCCCAAAGAACTTTTGGGACATTGACTGTAGGTTTCCATTTGTAAAGCTTCAGTGGCCACACGGGGTTGTGGTGCGTGTACTTGGTCATCACAAACTGCGAGATGCTCAGCTATGAACCCGCGTACATACACAGCGTATTTGTGTGCTGTGTTTTGACTAATAAATACGCTGCTGTGGGGACAAAGGAACCATTATTGCAATGGTTAATTTGCTGTAATTTTTCTGTAAAAGCAGGAATTGCTGTCCTAAAGAGCTGTATCCCTAATTCGTAGCTTCTCAGCTCCACTTTTAGACAAAACCTGCAACTATTCTATTTTGGAGTGATGCTTATACAAATTCCTCTTTATTTTGTAAAGTTGAGGGGTTTGTTATGTGTGGGGTTTTGTATTAGGTTTTGGGGGTTTTTTTAAGTGGCTAGTGCTTAGGCAGACACTTAGTTTTTCAAACTAAGGGAAGCACGGTTATCTCCTGTTCTTTGGCCAGGCTTTCTTACTACACATAATTTTGTTCCCGAAAGGGTGCCGTTCATTCTACTAAAGTCTCAGATTTGTAATGCGGCTGTTTTGCATGTGGTGAAACCTGAAGGTTGCCAGCTCTTTCGCTTCCTCTTCACTTGTCTGTTTTAACTCCAGCAGCTCTTACTGAGAGAAACACCCTGCTTGCACTGCTCTCCATGAGGAAAAGCTCCCCTCAGCAGATTGCAGTGGAGAACAGATGTGTTGACACGGAGTCAAAGCTTAAAATTGCTGGGTTTTTTTTGTATATCCATAAACGTTCTAAGCCAGGAAACATTGAAGGGACTGGTTTTAATTATTTTCTTCTTTAGACGAACCTGGTTACTTTCTCTGTAGTGCTGAATCTGACCGATCTAAAACTGTGTTGCTTTTTATGGCCATTCATATATGTGAGATTCCCAGTTTAGCCCATACTACGGAGATTGGTACCAGCATGACATCACTTGGGATGGGTGGCAACTGTGGAATTGGGTTACGCAGTTTCTCTTCGCTTAGTCGTGCAGTCCCGTTCTAGCTAAAACTGTTTCTATCCTGTATGAAGATGCTGTAGTGGTGACATTTCTCCTGCAAAAGGCAGGGCTTGCTTTGAACAAGTATGGGTGAGGAAATTAACATGGGAAAACTTTAATTTTTTTCAAAATGTGAGTTTATTTAACATCATTAATTCAGAATGCATTCCATACACTGCGTGTAAGCTGGCAAGATCAAATTGCAAAGGCTTCTGTGAAAAACATTACGGATTTGTTTTCTTCCTTGATTGGGATATCACATATGCTTGTTGCTGAGGGGAATTTTCCTCCTAGCTGCAAACTGCAGCCAGAAGGAGAGTCATTGGTTTTGTTTATCTGCAGAAAGCAGAGTAGAGAGGGGTTTACTTTGGGTTGTTTTTTTTTTCTTTTTGTCAGTTCCCAGTGTCATCCATGTCTGTCAAAAATGTTTCCTTTAATGCTTTCAGCTGATAAGTTGTTGACTACCCAGTTACTCAGACTGGCTTGAACATTTTCCCTGTCCTTCCTGTTAGTTTTTATAGTTATTCTTTTTACTCCCAAATGCCCATAATGCTCCCAGCATTATACCTATCCAGTTTGTCTTCCAGTTTCATACAGTCTTATAAGTGAGGATCTAAATGTGTCCTAATAGCCACAGGATAATTGGAAATGCGTTTTTTCATTTGGGTTTTTTATTTTGCCCCTTGCTCGTTTGCGCATCACCTGCTGTCAGAATTTTTGAGATACTCAGTCAAAGCAGCAACCCCAGGGCATCCCAGGCAGCTATGGAGAAGTGAATTTTCACAGAGTGTCTTGTGCAGCTGAATATTTTACATAAATGTGGTTTAAATCCCTGTTTTGTATCTTCAGCCTACTCAGGTCCTTTGGAAACCGAGATCTAATTGGAGCCAAGAACTGGGAGCAGTTCGCGGCCACTGGGCGTGTTTTGCCCCCACCCCCTCTTTCCTTCCCTTTGAAAGCCTTGCACAACAAACGTTAGCTTGTTGATCCAAATCTTGTTTTATAAACACAAACCTTGTGCTTATACTGGCATATGTCAATGAAAACACACAACCCACTAAACTGTTTGTTTATGGAAGTACTGTTCACTCTTACAAATACTAATTTCTTAAACGCTTTAGAAAAGCCATTTAGAAGATCTCTGGTGCTTGCTGCAGGAAACGTGCCTGTCTCAGCAAGTTCGTTTATTTGCCACTAATACTGTGTCTATGCCAGAATAACAGGATGGCATTGGGAATGGCTGCGAGCCATTTGCTGTTGTCTCTTCTCATCTGGTAGCTGGGAGATGACTGCATTTTATCTGATAAATGCACTTTTGGGGAGAGATGTGATCTATAGCACAGAAATTCATCATCCTTTGTATTCTACACATGCTCTCATATGCTGCTTTTCTGCGTCTTCTCACTCAGGTACAGATTCTGTAGTAACTCAGTAGGTTGTGAGATACTCTTGTATGTGCATGTATAATTACCTGCAAAACACTAATTTCCTTAGAGGTTTAGGAAATTTCTAATCACCAGCCTCTGTGTTTGAAACTGGCATCAACAGTGTGACTTCCCCAAATTGGTGTTTTTTTCCAACAGGACAGATGACAAAAAAGCAGCAAATTGGGATGTGTAGATCAAATCATCTCTCCTTGCATAGAGTATTAGGATGCTTTTTTGCCTACTCTGAGTAAATGTCAGTAGATGTGTGTCTTTGGTGTCTTGTGTGAATATGGCAATTCCTAAGAAAGGAAATGAAAACCAGATCCTGCAAGGCTGGAAAGAGTGCAGTCGTGTTCTTCAGGATCATGGGCTTAAAGAAGTTGGCACTTTTGTGTGCTAAGGAGACACTGTGTGGTACTGAAGAAGATGTAAAGAAACCCTAAAACTGAAATGCTGGTCTAATGTTACTGTCTGTAGCAGAATCTGTATAATATTTTAGCAAACTACCCAAAGAGCTTTCTCATATGTGATACAGGATAAGAGGCTGTGCTTCTCAGAGGATGGAAAGTAAGTTACTCCAAATATGTGCAACAAGCTTAGCATAAAGGAAAATAAAAATGTATGTAAACTCCCTGTCGATAACCACAGCAACTTCATTTATTTATTGTATTTATTTATTTTTTTTATTTAGAATGGGGATGGTCATACCATGAAGTGATACCTGTATTGGGTGCTCTATAGTTAATAAAGTAGATGACAGAAAATAATGCTGTGACTTCATTTGATACGGATGCTGTGGTCATACAAACAGTGTTGTAAGTGTGAGTAATTTTTTTGTTGCTCATGAGATGAAGAACATCTAAGCCTGGCACTGTTCCTTCTAGCACTCTGGGCAAGGCCTTTACTCTCGGTTTTTATGTACCTGTAAAAAGACTAATACTCAGCCTCTAGAAGATGTCCAAGAAAATTGCTTTGCAAGTGTCTTAGGTGCTCTGAAGTTTTACCACAAATCACTGAATTGCTGAGTACTTAATGCTGTTTACAAACCTAGTGTATATTTTAAGAATATCTGTCTCTTCTGATGATGTGGGGTTTTTTTTCTTTTTACATTTTGTGTTTTAAAGCTTACAGAGCAAAAATGTAGACCCTATTCTAGATCTTATGTTACCTGAATTTATGAAGTGGTGGGAGAGAAAGGAAAGGGAAACAGATTTTTTGTGGTTGTTGGTTTTTATTTTTTGTTTTCTTGTGATGAGGACTTCACCTTCTGAAGTCTTTCTTACACAGTAAGATTTTTGGTATTGGAGAGGAAGCAAAGAGTATACCGGTTCTCAACATCTAGTTAAACATCAAAATCTTCACTTCCCCTCTTCCCCTTGAGGGGAAATGAGCTGAAGGAAAACAAATGGAATAGCTGGGCTTGAGCTAGGCTTGCTTTCTCTAGGATCATCTTCACCCTGATGGCATACTTGCAAGTCAGCAGCAAAGGTGAATTTCTCATTGGGTTGCTCATTGGCGGGGGTGGCCTACAGCCAGGTGAGAAGGCAGTCAGCTCTTCAGAGCCCAGCATTTCACAGTCACTTCTGAGCCTTGTTATAACATGATGTTAATTAAGTGCCTGTTAAGGGCATGTAACACCAGCTCTTGCTCTGTGTTGGTTTCTCTTCTCTTTTGCTCTTTTCCAGAAAGATGAGAGACAGGTTTTCCATGTTGCTGCCTTGTCCTCTGTCTTGCTGTCAAGATACTGAGTAATAACTTGGTGATTAAGTTTGTGTAGGGAAGAAGTGACTTTTTATAAGGTCACTTCTGCCACTCTTCTGACTGCTCACTGTGTCGTTTCTGGTATCCCAAGCTAATCTGAGGAGCCCAGCGAACAATTAAATTAAGCTATTTGTTCTGTGAACTTGCATAGGGAGGTTAGGAGGAGGACAGTTTTCAGGCCTGCGAGTTATTTGCTGTGGCTTTTTCCATCCTCAGCTGACGCATGAGTCCTGGATCATCTTGAAATTGCATCCAATGTGGGTATTCTTACATGCTGTCCCCAATATGTTTTGTGTTTGCCAGGCAGGCTGCTCTTTAATTCCTGCGATATGTGGAGAGTGGCTTGGTCTATAAAAGGACTGCTGTACACCCGTTTGTAACTGATACAGCCTATGAGGAATCTGTGGCGTGATGGTGGCGAGGATAGATGGCTTACGGGGAATGCTTGACCCAAAGTCCATGATCCCCAAGTGTTGGGAAAGCGTGGATCTGGACTCTGAAGGTCAGGTCCATCACTAGTAAAATTAATCCCTTGTGTTAGAATTACTCTATTTACTGTAACACAACAGCTGAAGAAGGGAATAGAAGTTCAAAATGAGCACTGGTCGGCTGCCTGCCTACTAAAGATGGCAACTTTTGTAGTCCATAAACTAATTCTCCTTCATCCAAGGGGGGGCTGGCCGGGGTAAGTGTCCTACTGCTCGCTCTATGAAGTGCCAGGTGTCAGCAGTCGGTGCATGGATAACAAATAGCTTTGTGCTTGTGTGATGATGGCTGGCAAGAACAACCTCCCTTTACTAGTGAGGAAACATTCAGTACTCTCTCGGGCCTAAATGGAAAAAAGATGTTTACTGTAAAAATGGGAAATTTATACATTTTAAAAGCTGCATTTGTCACGGTGAGCACAGGCAGTGCATCTTGAAAAGGACAGAAAAATTGAGTACATTATACACAGGCAAGATATAATTTACTTATTTTTTTACTTCAGATAAACAATTTTGAAGCAATTATCTTCACATTTACTGCCTGGTCATTTTAGATCAAAATTACTTCCATCTTCACATTCTAGTCAGATGGAGAGAGATAAATTTTCTTCTTTAAGAAATATTTTGTTTATCTGCGAAGTAGGCAGCAATTTCATCTTCCCAGTATCTCCCCATTGGTACTTAAAAGTACAGTAAGAGACCACAAAGTTGATGTAGAGATCACAAAAGCATCTTTAAAGTCTTGTATCTTTGCCAGAGTGGAGGAAAAAATACATTGCTCTTCTTTCTGGCAAATCAAGCTTAATATCTCACGAGGATATCACTTTGGTCAGAGTGTCGTGATGGGGAAAAGATGAGTCCTCTCCCTGTAAGGTGCAGTCGCCTCTTCTACCTGAAGCGCTTATACCACACTGTTCACAGAACAACATTCCTACTTTTTTTTGAAGTTTCTTTTTTTCTAGGGCCTGACCTGACCTCTGAACCTTCTCATGCAAACGATTCATTATTTGATATTCTGTACTTGCTTTTTGAACCACCCTCTCTCTGCTGGTGACAGCACAGCTGTGAACATATTCCATGGTGCTATCTGTGGAAGAAAGACTTTTTTTATAAAACATATCCCTCACCTTTATGCATTTGTTCTAAATGGAAGTATAAATGTGCCAGGCCACTGAGCCGCAGCAGCATCTACGCTCCTACAGGGACCTCTCTGGCCCCAGCATCTCCTTGTGCGGCCCCTCTAGGCTGGAGTCCCTCATGTGAGACTGTGGTCACAACAGGGTTCCTGATCCAAGGAACAAACCTGGCGCAAACGCAGGCTTGCAGTTGGGGTGCCTTGGGGGATTGCAGGGGTGGAGGGAGGGTCGATGTAGGGGTGGGCTAATGGCCAAGCTGAGCTAGAGAGAGGCTGGGTGCTGAAGCGAGGGTTCAGCTGGGAGTGGGGCAGAGATTTTGGCTAGCCTGGGATATGCGGTTGAATAAGTGTGTTAGCAAATAATCAAGTTTTAAGTTAATTGCAATAAATTAAGATGGATTAAGCAGTCTAAAAGCGTTTGAGAAGATGGCAAACCCACTGCCTAACCACAAGGTAGTTCAGCTTCCTTTTCTGCAGATACTGTCGGTGTCTGCCTTGCCCTAGACAAGGCAAGAAACTGAAAGAAGTGTTTGCAAACAGTAAAATAAAAGCAATTGCAAAAATATAAGCCCAGTGGAAAAAATACATCTGTAATAAAATTAAGTGAGAAGTTGTTATGATCTTGTGAGTGCTGTAGTCAAGGCTAGCAGTTCTGAATCGACTGAGTGTTGGAAGTCAAGGATCTTGATCAGTGACTCATGTAAATACGTGATGCTGTTAACATAGATAAAATAATTGAAACATAAAGGTGGTCATCTCTCACAACTATATCATAAAAGCTGTGTATCTGATTTGTACAACTTAGGTCTTTCAATGGATACCTGTGAAATGGCAAGGTTACGAGTTTATCTTAGCTTCTCAGTGGATCAGCTTCAATTTACCGCTCCCCCCCAGCTTTTCAGGGTTTTAAAATTCTAAATTAAGATAGAACTAAAAATTCAGATTTTTTTTAATAATATAAAAATTTATATTTTATATATAACAATTTTATACAAATATACATTTTAATCTATCTTACTCAGATAAAACTAAAATTGAGATAAAACTAGCAGGAAGCTGTTAACAACTCACCAGCTTCTTAAAAGATAGCAGCAGTTTTTAAGGTTTACACTGAGCTCATGAATTGACAGAACTGAGGGAGATGAATTCCCCAACTCTGTAAATAATACTGTTTTTTCAGAGCACTACTTAAGCTCATATTTTTAACTGAAGGCAGGAAGTCTCTCAAATTTGGGGAGGGAAGGAGACACAGCAATTAGTGATCTTTATGTGTCATCTGTTTTCTTCTGCTGCCAGAGGCGAGAGGGTGAGCCTGTCTCTTCTGCCTTCCTCTGTTTAGATTTGGCTGCTGGATGGCCCTGAATTATGTTTGAACAGGAAAACTGAATCAGGTCCTTGGAGCTCTTTTGTGAGGAACTTTTGTGCTCAGTAACCAAGTGCCATGATTCAACCCTACACTGTATCTGTGTTAGATGGGACTTTGCTTTTGGTTTTACATGTTCCCTTTTAATCTTATGTGCTGCTGGTGATACCCTGGATTCTTGTTAGCACCTTCCCAAAGGCTGCTTTTGCATGAGTCCTGAACTATTCAGGCATCACGTTACTTGTGTTTGTGGCACACCTTCTGGCAGCTTGCTTGTTGGTTTGGAGAAGTTTCTGAAGCCCTGGTGTGTGTTCCCTGCAATATCCCAAAGCGTAAGCCTTGCTGTAGGTGCAGCACAAGGAGGCTGTGCATGTTCAGAATGCGGGATTCTTAGGGGTTTTGCCCTTGGTTGACTTGGAAGATGACCTGCTGCAGGATGAGCTGCATCTCATTTAAACCAAGAGAAGTCTAATAAAAGTCTTCAGGTAAGATTCCTGACAGAGTGTATTCCCAGGCATTGGCATCACAGTGGTATCTTTTATCTTGCAGTCAATTCTGACTGGTACAGTTTCTCAGAGAGCTGCAGTGGCTTTCAGTCAAAAGCAGTTTTGTGTAAGGCAGGTAACACTATTTTTTGCAGAGCTGAAGCTAGTCCCAATTTATGTGCAGGCACTGACATTTCTGCACTGAGATTTCTACCTCTTTTTCCTCATTTATTCTGTTGGTTGTGAGAGCATTCTCCAGTATGCTTTATTGTAGTAATTTTAAATAACATTATTTATCTGAAGCCATAAAGTTTGACGTGCTATAGGATCTGAAACTACAGTTCATACTGATATCTGTGTGCTTTAGTCAGAAGCCAAAGGTGTGTACTCAGTGTTTGTAGCCTTTCTGGTGTAATAAAATCAGGCATGCTTAGAAGATCGCGGTTTCAAGGTTGAACTTTCAGGCTTGGTCTTGCAGTGCCCTTTGACTGTGAGAACACTGGAAGTGTGACTGACCTGGAGTAATTTAAATTAGAGACATCTAATTTTTAGGTCCCAAAATTGAATTAGAGCTGTTAAACCATGCGTGCTCCTTGGAGTACCGCCCCCAGGCTGTTCTTCATGGCAGTGGAAGTGTAAAGTGGGTATATTTTGCTATAGATCAGACCCTGATACAACTTTAATCTGGGCAAACAATCATAGTGATGCCATTCTTCAGCATTTCATAGTGCTGCACATACTGTAGCTTGTTTCCTTGTGAGCTGGTTACCTTTCCTTCTGCACTGGCTGTTTTACTTTTCCCACAAACAGGGATGTAACTGTCTTTGGGGATTCCCCTGAGCCAACTGACAAAAGCTGTCATCTCATTGGCATTCAAATATAAATACAGCTTTGGGTTGTTGAGAATTAAGATTTTATAACCATGCACTCTACCGCTCACAATTGTGGCACATCTTCTCTTGCTTGGCATTAACTATCTGTAGTTAATAGTTTTCTTGACATATTACAAAAACTTTTGTGCAAGTTATGAATATTCATAACTAATATGAGAAGTAACTGCATTAAGTTATGTAATACGGTAGATGCTATCAAAATTTACTAACAGGCTTAAATAAAAATGCTGATGTTGATTATTCATACGGCTTAAATAAAAATGCTGATGTTGATTATTCATATGCTGCTAATAATTTTGAATGTCATATAACATTTAGAGTTCAAGCCCTTACATACCACTGTTGGCCTTTGTGATGTGCCTTACAGTTTCTAGGTTCTGGATGAGGCTCTGTAATGGTGGGTCAGCCTGTTGTGTAATCCCATGACTCAAGGACTTGAGGGTTAAGAAAAATCCCCAGCACTGCATGGCAGCAGTCAGATCAGCCAGATCCACTGGAAGCAGCCAGCAGCAATGTGCTGGTTCACAGGCCAGTGCACGCTCTTATGGCACAGGCTAATCTTAAGCGTGCAAGAGAAAAATAATGTATTTCCATGACACAAAGTTGAAATACTCCATATGCACAAGCAAAGTTCTGGGAGTGGCCATCATAAAAAGTAGTCAACCAGCAGCTATTCATAGAATCATAGAATGGTTTGGGTTGGAAGGCACCTTTACAGGCCATCCAGCCCAACCCCCCCTGCAGTGAGCAGGGACACCTTTAACTCAATCAGGTTGCTCAGAGCCCCGTCCAACCTGGCCTTGAATGTTCCCAGGGATGGGGCATCCACTGCCTCCCTGGGCAACCCATTCCAGTGTTTCACCATCCTCATTGTAAAGAATTTCTTCCTTATATCCTGTCTAAATCTACCCTGTTTTAGTTTAAAACCATTACCCCTTGTCCTGTCACAATCGGCCCTGCTAAAAAGATTACAGAATCACAGAATGGCAGGGGTTGGAAGGGACCTTGGGAGATCATCCAGTCCAACCCCCCTGCTAAAGGAGGTTCACCCAGAGCAGGTTGCACAGGACATCGTCCAGGTGGGCTTTGAATATCTCCAGAGAAGGAGACTCCACAACCCCCCTGGGCAGCCTGTTCTAGTGCTCTGTCACCCTCAAAGTAAAGTTTTTCCTCATATTCAACTGAAACCTCTTATGTTTCAGTTTGTGCCCATTGCCCCTTGTCTTGTTGCTGGGCACCACTGAGAAGAGTCTGGCTCTGTCCTCGTGACATTCACCCTTATGATATTTGTAAGTATTGATGAGATCCCCTCTCAGTCTTCTCTTCTTCAGGCTGAACAAGCCCAGCTCCCTCAGCCTTTCCTCATAGGGGAGATGCTTCGGTCCCTTTATCATCCTTGTTGCCCCATCTTTCCTATAGGCTCCTTTTAAGTACTGAAATTCCTAGTATTCCTAGGCCTGGAGCTGACAGGGGAACCATCTTCTCTGCTGCTTTTTTATTTCATTTGTGGCCAAACTCAAGACTGGGATGGCAGGTCAGATGGTGTTATATTTAAATCAGGTGGCTGCTGGTGTCAGAGGGGCTCCCTTGCTGCTGTTAGAAATTCACTGGTGTGTGTCACTGAAAATGGAAAAAAACAGTTTCTCTCTCTCAGCGTTGCTGATGCCACACGTAGTCCAGCTCGATGCAGTTGGCCCTCGGTCTGTCTGTAGCTCCTGCTCCAGGTGCCTCCCAGTGAAAGCATACTGGTGAGGTCACGGTATGGCGCAGCCCAAAACCCTGCAGAGCGGCGGTGGTCGCACCGCTGCAGTGCTGCTTTCTCACCTGGTATTGCGGTGGGGCTTTCAGTGTTCTCGGGGCATCCACTTCAGGGGGAAGCTGTAGTTGGAGGAACCTGTTTTGTTTTGTTCCCTGCTTTCAGGCACTGGGACGGGCTGCCCAGGGAAGTGGTGGAGTCCCTATCCCTGGAGGTATTTAAAAGACGGGCAGACGAGGTGCTTAGGGCCATGGTTTAGTGGTGGACAGGTACAATTGGACTCGATGATCTTAAAGATCTTTTCCAGCCAAATGATTCTATGATTCTGTGATTCATGCTCTGTTCCTGCCCCCTCCCCCCACTCCCGCCAGTTGATGAAAGCAGAAAAATCCGATGTCTGAGTTCAGGAAAATATGGTTGAACTCCAACACCGCATATTCAGAGGGAGGGAAATGTGGAACAACAACATTTATTCCAAGGTGATGGTGGAAGCACAGAATTGATGGACTCTTGTGTTTAGCCCAAACTATTAATATTTAGTGGGCAGTTCGCCTGCATTGTTACTGGCTCGTTGTAGCATGCTCTGCTTGGTGAAACGTGCGCTCTGTGGTATTTACGTCCCCTCATCAGTGCAGAACTATCCAGGCTATCCCCTTTTGTTTAAGTTACTGTTTGATAGTGTTAATTAATGCCTCTGTTTAAATTTGAGTAGTTTGCATGTTGCTTCAGAGGCTTCAGCTGCAACAGGTAAATTTGGCAGATGGTAGGTTCTTAACTGCAATCATCTCATTCTGAGTGTGAAGGAAAATAAAGGTGGGAGGGAGCAACCTATAGAGACTGATCAGTCTCTTTATACTCTGTGTACCCACAAAACAAGTGTGAAAAAGGTTTTTCAGTATGATGTTTAATCCATATCAAATCCTCGCTCTTGGAACTGGCACACTGAAAAAGCATATTGTGGCAGAATATGGTGATGTCAAAGAGGCTGTGACTGTATTTTCCCTTGTACTTTTTTCCAGGATGACACGTTGCAAACATGGTTATGAGTCTCTCTTGCTCCCTTCTTGTTAATCAGGTATTTTTTCTAATTTGCTACACTTCTAGTAAGCCATCACTGAAAAAATTCAGACACTATTTTTGCACTCCAGGAAAATTCTGAGTCCTAAAGATGTTTGTTATAAACTACAGCAGCTTCTTTAAACTGAAGTTTTCTCAAGAAGATGCAAGTTTGATAATGTGAGAAAGATTTACAAAAATCCTTTTACTGTGTATTTGTGGGGAACTCGGCTCAACTCCCACTGTCTTTCTTCCTCACAACAAAGCAATGGGCAGACTGAGAGCATTTCGGTGAGGAGGATGGCGAGTTGATAGTCCTGGGTATCTGCATTTCATGTTGCAGATGGTCTTGGATGCAGATTGGGCTCTGTGGGCATGATTATGCTTTTCACCGTGGCTCGTTCTGAGTGGGCTGCTATATCCAGAAAACACTGTCCATATGGAGAGACTAGCTGGGATCCTGGAAGCAGCATGTAGCTGCTCAGTGTGTTGGTGCACCTGGACCAGAAAGCCCTTCTGCATTGTGCACTGTGCATCTAGCGTGCGCCTTCTCGCTGGCTTGGGAAGAGAGCAGCGGTGCCAGAGCTTGTTTCAGGCTCTTCCTTCAGGATGCAGCTTTTTGTCCGAGTGTCAAATTTGCAGGGTAACACAAACCACAAAATTTCCTTAACCAAATTAAGTTACATGGTACAGAAGACGTTTTCCCCCTGTATTGCTAGCAATGTCCTCTGTGTCCATGTTCAGTCACTTGACAGCAAGCAGTCCTTGAATATTTTGTGTGTAGATTTTTCTTAATATCCTAGCTTCTCAGAAACATTAGGCACTTACTTTCTAAACAAGTATTATGGTTCTGTGTACTTGCCTTCAACTGGTATTTGAGCCTTTAAGATGGATTTGAATAGTTGGGGGTTTCTTTTGAGCTCTTTCATAGGCACAAGGATAATACATTCTTTTATGAAAACTGAGATTCTTATCCTGTAGACAAGCAATTACAGAAGATTTGAAAAAAGTAGCACAAGGATTTGGAGCATATGGATGTCTGCGAGTAGCTGATGGATATATTTTACTGTCTGGGATTGGGCTTTTTTAATTCGTTTTTTTTTTTAACTTTGTCAGCAGTATTGACTTGACTAAATGTGAAGGGTGTTGTTCCAGAAAGGGAATGAGTTTCAGCATCAAACTGATTTTCCAGACGAAGGAAGTCTGATTATTGCCTTGATAATGTTTCAGGTATTTTCTATCAAAGTGTTTTTTGATCTCATTCAAAAGCTAAAAATACTTTCAGCTTTAGTGTTCAGCCTCTCCTACATGAGGAAAGAGTCAGTTAATCCGTATGAGCGTGATTTAACACAAAGTCTGCTCGAGCAGACATTGTTTTGCTAGTGGAATTTACAAACTCTGCTCAAATTAAGACAGATGCACCAGTCAAAGGACTACTTTTGCTGGTATAGCTCATCTGCAGTAGGAATTCTGCCTTTTGAAACCTGTAACTAGCAGCGATTTTCTAGCCAAAGTCCTTGTATTGGGTTTCTGTGGCAAGGTTTTGGTAGTGGGGGGGGCTACAGTGGTGGCTTCTGTGAGAAGCTGCTAGAAGTATTCCCTGTGTCCACCACTGGCCAAGGCCAAGCCAATCAGCAACAGTGGAAGCGCCTCTGTGATAACATATTTAAGAAGGGGAAAAAAAAAAACAAACATCTGCGGCTCAGTAGCCGGAGAGAGAAGAGAAGTGAGAGGATGCAAGAGAAAGCAGCCCTGCAGGCACCAAGGTCAGTGAAGAAGGAGGGGGAGGAGGTGCTCCAGGCGCCGGAGCAGAGATTCCCCTGCAGCCCGTGGTGAAGACCATGATGAGGGCCGGGGCCCCTAGCCCATGGGGCCCCCCGGACGGGGGAGCCCAAGGGAGGGGCGGGACCATGGGAAGCCTGCACCAGATCGGGTTCCTGGCAAGCCATTGCGGGCCCGTGGGGGGAGGAGCCCACGCCGAAGCAGGTTTGCCGGCAGAACTTGTGACCCTGCAGGGGACCCAGCGCTGCCCCGGAATTATGGGCCCATGCTGGACAGTTCGTGAAAAACTGTAGCCCGTGGGAAGGACTCACATTGGAGTAGTTCGTGGAGGACTGTCTCCCGTGAGAGGGACCCCACGCTGGAGCAGGGGAAGAGTCCTCTCCCTAGGAAGAAGAAGTGGCAGAGACAACATGTGAGGAACAGACCTCAACCCCATTCCCGTCCCCCTGCGCCGCTGGGGGGAGTAGGTAGAGGAATGGGGAGTGAAGCTGAGCCCAGAGAAGAAGGGAGGGGTGGGGGGAAGGTTTTTAAGATCTAGCAGTTTTTCTCCTCTCCTTCTCTGACTTTGATGATAATAAATTATTTTCAAGTTGAGTCTTTTTTGCCCGTGATGGTAACTGATAAAATGATCTGTCCCTGTCCTTATCTCAACCCACGAGCCTTTTGATTTACTTTCCTCTGTCCGGTTAGAGGGGAGGGATAGAGCGGCTTTGGTGGGGCCCTGGCATCCAGCCAGGGTCTAACCACCACAGTCCTAGAGTTGGTGAAATCCAAGGAACTGGTGTTAATCCTAGTATAAGATCTTTGAAGGAAAAAGAATCAGTGTAGTTACTTACCTATTTTGCATACATGGGATGCTTCTATACGGGGAGATTTGTTGGTATAGCTATACTACAAATCTATCTCTCTCTGTAGACACGGCATAATCTTTTTTGTGGATACTTCGAAATTCCCATAAACAGGAGACATAGTATTGTAACCACAGTTTTTTAGTTTAATTTACAGCATTTACCAGTCAGCTGTTTTCTGTTTACTTTGAAAGTTCTAAACTCAAAAACTTCAAATAGCATGCTGTCATAATATGAATATACTTACACATTTCATTTGGGGTAGGATATTTAAAATTGTAAGGATTATGAGAGAGTATGAGGGGTGATGCTCTGATATACAGGGAAGTCTTAACCTAATATCTAGCTGTGCAATTGCCACTAGGTTTTGCAGTTGATTGATCATTTTCTATATTGCAGCTGGTAGCTTTGATAATTAATGGGGAAGAAAAGTTGAGTGGATTATTTATTTTTTTTTATTAGACCTTTCAGAGCTAGTAGTAGTACCTAAAGGATTCCCACATATATATATGTCTTTGTTGAGATGTTTCCTGGTGATAGCTATATCAATAACCTCCTTCTGATGTTGACAATGCCTTAGCAGACCTAATGTGAAAACATTTTAAAAATATATAACTTCATCTTTGAGATCTTAATTATAGTGAAGTAAGAGCTAAATTGAGTGTTGAGCCAGCTGGACACTAATCATGTCTATCCAGTGATGCTATGAATCAAGGTGAGCAGCTTGTCAAGAATAACATGTCAATTTTTTTTTTATCTTTGCTAAAGCAGAGGTAAGAATGCTGATGGGTACTCAGTGGAAGCCAGAGGTGCTGTCTCTCAAAGAAGCAAGATGCTGCCAGCCAGTTCATTGGTGATATCTTGCCTCTAAGTGAGGCAGCGACTCTCAGTTGCTGTTCAGCATAGAGCTCTGTGGGAGCCAGGAGCTGGGAGCTGATGACTCTCAGCACAACGGGACGCCGCCCCTGTGCCAGCCTGCCAGTGTGTAGCCATACCACATCTTTTTGCACCAGCACCCTGGGGTGCTGGTCTCTCATTTGTAAAAAGGACAGAGGCCAAACTGGAAGCTGTTTTTTCTTGCCCACTGCCAAAGGCAACATAATTGTCTGCTTTGTTGCTACTAATGCTGAAGTAAATTTAACTCATACTAATAAAATGCCTGCCAAGTGAGTCCTGCGTTCTTAGTGGAATACAGAACTGAAACAAATGGTGTAATAATGAGATCTGCTGCTTGCTATGGATCCGAAGGTATATTTGCGAGTGCAGTCCTGGCATTGCTCTTCTAATCATGCTGGTGACAGTGGAGCTGGAGTTACAGAAGTGATGTTCTAAATTCTCATTAAAAAAACCCAAACATTTCTTCTGCTGAAAACAGTCTAACTAGAGCGTTTTGCTGCAAATCAGAGATAGGAATGAAAGCTGCTTTGTCCTGTCTTTGCAGTGGCACCTAAAAGACACAAAAAGAAATTGCAGTGTTGCTTAGACCCACAGATGTGTCCAGAACTGCACTTCAGGCTGGTCTTTGGATTTGATAGCTTTGTAGCATTTTAATCAATATGAATGTACATGATTTTCTTAGCAAATAGCTTTATAGATTGGAACTCTGTAACCCCACCTCTCGGGTTTCTTAGGTGGAGCCTGTTGTTTTCTGTGAGCTGCTCCAGTGATCCCCTTTCAGTTTTGAATGCTGACAGGAGGAGCAGAGCTTTAGAAGATTCAGTTGACTCTTTTTCCTAGGGAGATCCAAACTCACTGGCTACTGTAAGTATTATTTTAACTGGCTCAAGACGGAAGGAAAGAGGAAAAGAAGAAGTGATAGTTGTAACTCCAGCCACTCGCTCCAGCCACTCACTCTGTCAAACTCCCCAGGGAAGGAGATGCCCAGGTGCTGTAATTTCTGCTGTGTGGAGCTGTGGGTGCAGACAGTGGCCAGGACTCGTTTGGCATCCTCAGGGTTGATGCAATAAATTGGGGCTGCTCTACGCTTGCTACTGACCTTTCCCTGTAGCTGCTGTGGCCCAGAATTGGCCAATTACTTTTTCCGTGTCTGTGCTTCCTTGCCCTGGTCTATACCCAGCTGGAGAACAGTTGGTCCATAGCTGTGAAATGCCACCTCTCCGTCTCCTCCAAATAATTTTGGAGAATAAGAATTGTTCTCCCCCTCTGCTAATAGATGAGAAAAGAGCGAGTTTTTCTAATTTGTGAATCTGAAACTTATAAAGCAGCAAGTGTAGAAGAAACATTCAGATGATTCTTTATCTGAAGAGATAAGAGGAGTGACTGAAGTTCACCTCAGATTAAACACTGTTGTAACCTATTACCAGGATCCGTTTGCATCCCAGAGGTGGAGTACGCTTACGTTGCTAAATATGATATGCTTTCAGCTTCAGACCATAGGGGAAGATAAAAGCGTGAAGTATGAGTTAAGGACAATCAAGCTGCGAAGTATGTTGGCATGATTCTAGTAGTTAAATATTTACCAGAAGCAGACTGTTCTTAGAGTCTCATTTTTCTTCACCCATCTGTATAATAAGGTAATAAACCATCATTCTCCAGGGAAATGGCTGCAAAGGGTTCTGCTTCTTGAGCAAGGACAATTAATGTCTGTTCCTTTGGAAAAAGAAACTAGAATTTATTGAGTATGTGTTGAGACTCATGGGAAAACAAAGTTTCTGCTTGAACTGTTGTGTTGGTGTAGCACAGTGTAAGGGAGTTCACATCTGCGAGCTGGCTGCAATCGGGTGGCTGTTAAAATGGGCATGATTTAGTGGTTTGGTGGGGTCGGATTTTGCTGTTTATCAGCTGCAACTTCAGTAGCCAGCCTTACCTCTCATCAGTCTGCTGGTGCAAAGGAAGGCGTTTCAAGCCTGCTGTCCCAATGGTAGTTTGCGTTAGTGTTGTGTCAGTGGGTGCAGTGATGCTGCAAGGGCTTTCTCCTTACCATAAATCGCTTTTGCAGGCATGGTCATGAGTCATGCTGGCTTGATTTGCTGTTGTCCTCCTTCACAGCCCCCTTCATGCTCACCCTGCTTTCTCCCTCTGGACTGAAATCCTTAATGCTCCTGCAGAGGTCCAAAATCCGTGTTCTGGGGAGGGATTCTGAGGAGCAGCGGTATTGCAGTGCCTGCTGTGTCCTAACACAGCTGCTAACAGCACCCTGCAGCCGCTGCTACTGAAGAGAGACTGTGCTTGCGCACACCTTGTGTTTTGCACATGCAGAATACAAGATGAAGTTCTGAAGTGGCCGGTGTGTTTTTTTCCAGGTCTTGCTGTTGCACTGGTGGTGAAAAAATAGAGCCATTTGATAAGAGATGAGTAACTATAAATTCCTCTCTTTCCTCAGTGAAATCCAATGGCATAAATGTTGAGAGAATCCAAAAGGCAGCTGAAGAGGAAAGTAAAAGTGACAGGCTTTAGGGGGATTGACATAGTACTTACTTTGTATTTTTTGTTGTAATAAAGTAAACGCAAAGTCTCTTGATACTCCATTTTACTAGGCACTATCTTGGTGCTAGACAAAATACCGCTAGACAAAAGGAAAAGAGCAAATGTAATACCTTTTTCATGCTCCTCCCCATCTCCCTGGGCGTAAACCCACTGAATTTTGGCACTGCTGTAAAAAGATTTTAATGATGAGGAAACCATGTGAATATGCTAGGGTGGTAGGAAAGACCAGTGTAATTTTGTGTGGCATGTGTGGGAGGAATTGTTTCAGGGCACAAGAGAATAAGAGTGCTGGTATGACAGTACCTGAAATACAATATTAGGCTTCAGTGTTGCTATTACCATAAAGATACTGGTCATTGAAGGGAACTCAAAAGCAGTGTAAATAGGTAGAAGCTGTAGAGATTCATTTGTAAGGAAAAATTTAAGAATTAAATATGCATAACTTGCCTAAGCAGGTACTACAGGGGTCCATAAATCTAACAAGCATGTGTGAGCACAGAAAAAAGAAAAGAACTGTGTATAGTTAGGGATAAGGCTGAAATGGAAACTTTGAGTGTCCTACATGTGACTTCCTGAGAGTGAAATGGTCTGAACGATTAAATGCCCTCCTTTGGGAGAGGGCAGGAATTCATTACCTGACGTACACAGAGCTACACTACACTAGACAGAAATCTAGTAAGAAAAATCCTGTCCTTTTAGGGTGGTTAAATGTATGTATTGAGTCTGGCTTCATCCCATGGCATCAGTCACATCAGCTGTCAGCGTTATTTGCATCTAGTGTGGAAGACATGCAATGCAAGAAGAGTTAACCGTGCTGTCTTGGGTCCTACAGACAAATGCGGATTTATAAACCTGACAAACTCCTCGCTCTCTTCTCATCCTTGAACACCAGCTTGAGGGGAGGAGAGTGTCACAGTCCTTCTGGATCTCTCAAATATACAGGACAATGTACTCTGTAAATTAAACTTTATTTAATGAGCTCATTAGGAAAGAAAACAAATGCATCAAACAAGCTCAATTCCCTTTGTACAGACTAGTCTAACACGTGAATTAGTTAGTTCATCGCTTAGTTCATGAGGGTTCTGACTCCCAAGTTCTCTGGTTCGTAACTTCTGCACCTGTGAGCAAAGCAGTTGCCTCGCTGAGGGTGAGAGCGCCCATCCTTCCTCCTCCCGCACCGTGCGGGCGTCCCCGTGTCACACTGGGAAGCACGGAAGCCTCAGCAGTCCGGCTGCTGCTGGATCTGCTTCAAAAGCTTTTTGGGTAAGCGGAGGAAGTTCAGTCTGTACCATTTCCATAGGTTAGTGGATTCTGAAAAAAATGCCAGATAATCAAAATGCAAGGATGATGGCTGAAGAGACAGCAAGTTGCAGGTGCTAACAGCTGTGTAATGACCTCTAGCCCTTCCCGCCAATGCATTGCGCTCGCTTTGACCTAATGGTGCTGCTCCCAGCATACATCGGGCCTTGGGGTGGGCTGCGTGTCAGCCAAAATCTGAGCAGGAGCTGAGTGAACAGGCACTGAGAGACTTTCTCAGACCTGCCTCTCCATCTGATGGTCAGGCCGAAGCTAAGTGGTAACAACTCCTCCTTTGCCAGGGACTTGCTCTTAGACCTTTGCTGCTCTTCCTTGGGATTCTCCTTTGAGAATGTATCATCAGCTGCATTTTCTGCTCCTTATGGTCGCTGAATTCTGCCTGACAGAATGACATAAGTCTACCTGAAGTGGGCCAGGGTCTGAAGTAGAGTTGGCTGCTGTAAAGCTGCTGTGTGCTGCACTTGTTGCTTCCACTTGTTGCAGGTATTTTCTGCCTTTAGCAAAATAGCTGAAGGCTATGAAATTGAACACCCTACAACCAAGTTGTGGAGTGTCTTCAATACATGCGATATTTGCAGTGCTAGTTGTGAGACAGAGCAGAATCCTAGTGTGACAAGGACATCAAGCTGCTGTACTTTGCAAAACCCACGATAAATGCACTTGTATTTTGCTCTTTCAAAGAGGAGACGTGCAAAATGTGCTGTGGAAGGGAATGAAAACGTTCTTGCTCTGTTCTCATTCCTCCCTGGGCATCCCTAACGGATCTGCTTACCCACGGTTGGGTGGGGAGATGTTGAGCTAGCTAGACTCTTCTCTGGACCATGATGGGCATTCATAGAGATTAGTTCTTGGCTTCAGTGTGGTTCTTTCTTCTTTCTTCTTGACATCTTATCTGCTATGCCCCCAAAATACAGGCAGATGGGACAGCACCCCAAAAAAACCAAGGTCCTTGATCAAACACTAGTTAAATCAACAAAAATATGCACTTATAAAAAAAGTAGTATTTAGACATTATAGATTTAAAATTAAAAAGTTGTGGGTGGATAGTTTAAAATGTAATGTTTATCATGGTAGGGGTTTTTTTCCTGCTGAGTCCTTAGAACAGGGAAGCACACAGTACTCTTTCATATGTGATGCAGAGATAATACTTCGATATACAGCTTTTGTTCTTTGCTCCACCATAAGCTTTGTGTGTTACCTTTGGCAAGTCACTTAAACTGTGTAGGTTTTTCAATCTGGATAAAGAAGTAATTGTACTTCCCCGCCGGCAGCAGTTGTCTGGGGATCAGAGAAAGAGATGCTCAGTTACAGTGTGAAGAGGAGATTTATAATCAAATTAGCTGTAAGTGCTCTAAAAGATAAGAACATGTTTTCTGCTGCCAACCTTTCCCTCTTTTCCAAAGCAATTTTTTCAAAAACATCTTTTGGCAGGCTCACTGCTTTGTTGTTGAGCAGCGAATACAGACAGCTGTTACCTTCTGGGTGGAGGTGCTCTTTACGATCTGTGCAGTGGAAAATAAAACACTGGAAAGGATAAAGATGCCAAAATGTTCATTCTGTTTCATATTTAGGATACCAACTGCGATTACCACGTAGGGCCAGGCTGTTGAAGGGGAGGCATCCTTTGGAGAACGTGAAGTGAGGAGCTGCAAAGGGCTGTCTCGGGGCACCCCCTTGCCCTTTCCTGGTGGTTGTCAGTCAGCTCCTGGCTGCCACAGGCTGAAAGTGTAGGACCTGTCAGAGCAGCTTCTTCTCGGGCATCAGCTGTAGTGAGATGGAAGCGTGATATGGAGTAAAGCTAATGGTTTGCTGTAAAGAAGCAGCACCCCATGGAAACCTAGGAATCCTGCAGCTCTATAAAATTTTTTGCTGTTGTTGCCAGTTTGATTTCCAGAAAGCTCTTGTTCTTTCCTAGATTTGAGCTGGTTTGTTATTGTTTAAATGCAGCTGTACCTTGAAGGGTTGAACTCCTGAAGTATATTGTTAATTTAGTCAGACAGTTAACAATTACTTTGTAAAATCCCAATGAATTACACAGTGCAAAGTAAATACGGGTTTTCAGCACTTTGACTCATATACAGGTATGTTATTGGCTACTGGAGCCTGGCTAAATCTTCACGCTCCGAGCCGATGGGCATTGTTGGTAGTTGTTCCAGTTCAGTCATCAGTGAATATTCACAGATTTACAGTCAGCTTAGAAGTGAAGCTGTCAAAACAACCCGCCTGATAATGATAAAGAAATAGCTATCAAAGAAGTGGCAGGCTGCTTCCGGGCTGAAGTGTTTCACTTCAGGAATCTCAGCACCATTTGCATTTTGTATCATTTGTGAGAAATGCATAAATAAAAATTCTTTCTCATTTGTGTTTTTTTAAGGATTTTGAAATGTCCAAACTTGTCATCTGGCTATTGTTTTTTAGTGGGTTTTGACTATTTTTCCTTGCAAAGGAAGAGAGAGAGGAAATAGATGAATGACTTACTACATGTTGTAAAAAAAATACACAGTGATGGATGAATTTATACGGCTTAGCTGCCTGACCACACTGTCTGCAGGCAAGTGGTTGAATCTTACTATTTTAAAGTTTTCAAAAGCGACTGTCATATTAATGTTATTAATTGTTGGTTAAGTACCCAGGAGTAGAAACACAGCAGCTGAGGTCAGCTGTTTCACATCTGATGTCTTAAACACGTCTATTTTTCAGAATTGGCTCTGTGTGGAAGGTCTTCTTTTCACGCTCTAAGGGTAATAGGAATGGGATGTCGAAACAGTATCATCTGGGATCCAAGTGAGGGTATATTATGAAAGCAAACACAGGCTGAAAAAGAGGGCAATATGCCAAAGAGAAATACGCCAAAGCTGCAAACAGAACATCACCCTTCTGTGTAGGAGGGACGCGGATATTGTGTCTTTATCTGATGCTATGCAATGTCCACCTTAAAAATAGCTGCTGACTGCTCTTGTTCCATTGTGATAGTTTTAATTTCCTTTGCCTGCTCTTTCCATGCTGTTCTTTTTTTCTGTAGCTTCAAATGAAAACCATAAAGATGAGAGAAGCAAGGGGCAGAGACGCTGGGGAGAAAGCCCAGCTCCTGAGGACGCAGATGCATCAGGTGAGACAGCAACATGTAGTCGGCGTTCCCTGCGCCAGGCAGATTGTGGGCACCTGCGCTGCTGTGGGATATTTCCCAAGTTTCTGGGTTTGTGCATGTCCCAGCCCTCTAAATCCATGTCTGCAAACCTTCATTTGGGCTGGTCTGATACTTGGCCTGAGTGTTTTGGGAAGTGGTAGCTGTTTAGCTGGTGACCTTGGGTAGGCAGGTTTATTGTCATGGGGGACATCTTTTACAGGGTACCTGCCATTCCAGTGGCAGAAGAAGATTTCAGACAGAGAAGGGTGAAGCAGGGCTCAGAGTACAAGCTCTGCACCTTGCCATTCCCTGGCCACCTTGCACGGTTTGCATGAGCTGTGTGGGCATCTCAGTCCCGCATTAGGTACGCTCCTCTTCCACAGCTTTGCTGTTACACTGCTAGTGACCACTCAGTTGCTCTACGCGTCAGTGCTTCTGATAAAAGTCAACACTTTCAATATAATATATTTAGAATACAGCATGTTACCACTGCAGCAAAATTCAACTGTTCCTGTGACTTTTCTTTTAGGACACAGATTGTTTTTTCTGTTCAGAGGACAAGTGACTTCTTGGGTTTTTTTAGTTTGATTGGTTTGGGTTTTTTTCTGATCTGGTTCAAGACATCCAGGTTCCCATAGGTGAATTCTTCAAGATAAATTTAGGCTAAGACACTTCTTCCCTGGTTATTTTTTTCCCACCTGTTCTTTTGTGCTCAGATTAGAGAGTGAATCCATCTGAAATCTCTCCTGCCTCTCCTCTCTCGACTCTGTCCTTCCACTGTTCTCTCTCTTGGGTGGTTTTCAGTTGGCTGAGTTTCTTGTTTTGGTTGATCAGCTGGTTGTAGCAATGAAGCTGGGACAAGCCGTTGTGCTGTGACCTGCACTCCATATCTCCTCAAGAGGATCATGAAATTGTCCTGATGTTCCTGAATGCTCAGCCAAGGAAATAGGTCTGTGAGCACCTCCAGGCTAGCTGAGGGAGTTGCAAGAGTGTTGGAGATGGAGCAGCGCTCCCAACAGATTCCTCAAAGCCTGTCTTTTCCTCCCTCAGGGTCTGTCCTTCCTGCTGTGCAGAGCTCCAGTAGAAAGGTTGTTTTTCCTTATTATGGAAGGTCTGCCTATCCTGGATTGCTCTTAACAGTCAAACCTTAAGTCTAGAAACAAAGAAACTAAACCCTTAATTTGCATTTTATTTTTGTTGACATCTCAGGCACTCTTAGAGAAAATGCAGGCTGTACCTAATACCTGCAAAATTGAGGTGGTAATAGCAAACTATAGGTGAGACCTTAGGGGCGATTAAAATGCAAATTGAGAGTCCGAGGCAGGTGTCACCATAGGAATGGTGGCACTGGCACAGGATGCAAGATTATGGTACATAAGGAGTTGTGGAGAGAAAAGCAGCAAGTCTGCGGTGCTGTAGCTTGGTGTTGTGATGCCGATCACGTCTGCTCTGCTGAGCTCCCCTCTGATAGAATTAAACAGTACAGAAAATCTAAACATCATTGCTGAAAACAGCTTTACAACTAATGTACTTTGATTTTGTACCTTTAGTCCTGCAACATGCTGTGAAAGCTTAAGCCATTTTATAGCTACAGCAACCCTCTTCCCTCCTCTGTCTGTGAGGTTTTGCAGAATGTTTTGTTAAACCGAGTGTTTTGGATTCACTCTTTGGAATATGAGGAAGTGGGATTTTCCTTATTTAAATTAATGTAATGATTGTTGGTTATCATGGTTTCTCTGAAATATCTGCTTTTTCTCTGAAATACCAGAATTGCTCTGGAACACCAGGAAATGTGAGTGTTGCTTTGTGGAAACTCTCTATTCTGTGTAAATTTGAGGTATGTGCAAAACGGATGCTGAGTTACAGATCCCGTAACAGCCTTCCTTGATGTTTATATTCAGGTAGCCTGTAGTGGTGTGATTATAGGTTGCATAGGACAAGCTGTCATAGTTAGATGGCTCATAAACCTTGTGAGCCTGTTTTTCTACAAATGTGTGACAAATATTCTCCTGGTCATCCTTGTTCTTGCCCACAGGACTTGCACTGTCAGGCAGGGAGTGGGAAGCATCGGCCGGTCCCTGTCTGGTAATACAAGGGCTGTCTGCGTGCCTGCCTCTGGGAGCGGGTGAGCCATTGCCTTTTCCTCCCTGGGAGCGTTAATTTGCACTTCTCTCTTCCATTCAGCCTCCAATTTTTCCATGCAACATGCCATAATAACCTTGAGACCTCTACCATCTCTCAAAATTGAGTTGAAATTCACCACAGGTTCAGAAGCTTTTAGCATGAGAACAGGCAACTCTCTTACAGAAGCATTGCTTCCTTACAAACCTGTGCTGTGATCACGGTGCATAGGTAGAGTGCAGTGAGTGGAAAAAGTGAATAATTTATCTTAAATACTGCTGGAGGGGGTTGGACACTCAGTGGTCTCAGGCAGGGGGTGGCTGGGGAAGGAGGAAGAGCGATGTCTCAGCATGTGCACGTACTTCAAATGCTCATTTCTGGCTAGGCACAGGCAATCCCGTGCCCTTAAAACCATGGGTTCAAGCCTATCTTCCAGTGTCTCTTTACATGGAGGTAAAATTGTGTTGTTGATTTTAGAAGAAAACTTCATTAGCCAGAGGGGTTTTTTGTTTGTTTTTAATCTCATAGGCAGCAAGGGGGACAATCTATTTTACTCAGTACAGCAGCATGCTGGAGAAGCAGAACAGGTGGCAAATGGAAATCTTTGTAATTCTATGTTTAGATTATTTTCTTCCTTTTGTCAACTTATTTGTTACTATTTTGACCACTTTGGTCAGGTGGATTTGCATGAGTGCTGGGATACGCGATGGATCCCTCCCCATACGCAGTTGTTCAGCGTGCTGATAAGTGTAAGGGACTTCCCTTAAAGAAAATAAAATTCTTTTTAGACTACTAAAGCCCTTTGTGAGCTCCATGAAAGTGGTCTCAATGCCTGTGTTTGTATTCCTGGTTGGTACGAATAAATACTAGTTTTTGAGAACTGGGTGCCACATGTTACAGAAAGTCTAATGAAAATACAGTGTAATGTACAGTTTATCAATGCCAAAGAAAAAGCTATATGGTTTGGTACATTGTGGAGATAACACAAATGATAGGAAAGGGAGTATCTTCTGCAGAGTGACCCGTCATTTACCTTTGCCAGGTAACACGAAACTCTGGCTAATAAGTATTCTTTGATTTGTTGCTTTAATCTTCTAGAGGTAACACCTAGCTTTTGACATTGCCTCCCTTTCCTTGGAAAAAAGAATGAGTCCCTAAGTCCTGTAAAGCGAGTAAATGGTTTTCTCAGAAACTTCTGACTCCATTTCACCTACTGTGAATGCTCTGCTCTTACTTGCAGGACATTAATTATGAAACAAAAGTGAGCCATTTTTTTAAATTATGCTAGAAGTCTTTTTACTGATTGCCTGGAAATTGCCTGTGGCTGACAGCTTGGGATTTCAAAACAGAAAGGAAAGAAATTCATCTACTCACCATTTGACAAAGGCTGGGCTGTGGCTGGTATGCAATTTTGTAAAAAAATAGATAATCACGTGTAATGTAATGTAATCACATGGGGTCATGAGATGGCAGGCTAGCTTGATCATACGGGGAAAAAAATAGGCAGTTTCTTCTGATGGCAGGGAATCCTTAAGCACTGATTATGCTTGTGCTGTATGAAACCTTTTGTTGTTGTCTCCATTGCAGTTCATCTTTAATTTATATTCTTGAAGCCAATTCGCCTTGTAAAATTCACTTGAAAACTTGTCTTTCTCCTTTTTGTATGAGGAGTCTCTCTGGCACAGTGAAAGGTACGGTAATCCATTTTAAGTCATAAAGTTTGACAAACCAGAGGTAGGAACCAGTAAGACCTAACGGAGCTACCAACATACCAGTTAGTAATACCTAGTAAAATGTACTTGTCTTTTAATTCATAAATAAGATGTCACTACAGTGAGAGCACAAAATTAACTGTGAATGCAGTGGTGCCATGTGTTTGGGGTGGCTGTGTAAGAGCTCTTACCTGCTGCTATTTGAGTATCCTAAGCATCTAGAGCAAAATACAGTTACTGGTAAAATGTACAGATTACCCAAACGATATGGTTTACCAGTTACTTGGCTGATTAATGGAGAGGTCAGTGGTGGGTAACTGGCTGCCTGCTGAGGTTGATTGCTTTTCATCCCTTATAACATGTAAAGGCTGGTAGAAATTGGGTTAAGTGTCATTATTTGTTTCTTAAGATACCTCTATTTCAAGATATGGGGAACTGAGATGCAGTAACATGTCCAAGGTTGTCCGATAAGCTGGAAGGCATTGGAAACTTTATGTTCTGTATCTTGCTTTCACCCAGTGTAATTTTAGTGTGTTTAAAAAAAAAAAAAAAAAGAAATTACAGGGCATCAAAAATAAGGTTGTCCATCTGGAAGCAAAGAATGTAAATGACAGACTGTGTCCTGTAAAGCAGCCATTCTGAAAGGGACATGGAGGTTGTGATGGTTGGATTTGAATCCCATTGCGGGGCTGTAGTCAAAAGATTTTTGGGTGGATGGTGATGGGGAGGGAACTGTTGAGTTAGGAGCGTTGTTCCCCCATATAACGTTAGTGAGTCTGGAATTCTGAATGCTGGAAAACTGGAAAGTTTGCGTTTCCCTTAAAGAAGTTAGAAGAATTGTTTCCAGAGCAGAAAAACATTCTACAACAAAAAACTAAAGACTTACAATCTAAGTAGCTTCTTGTAGTCTGTGGGTACCTACAACAGAGAGACAAAGGAGTTTCTGAGGCTCAAGAGCTGTAATATATAGACAGGTTAAACTCTACAGAGATTAACTCACTCAGCCCGTTAAATAGAAACATAGTGCCTGGGGTTTTTTTTTACTATGTTAGTTTATAATTGTCATCTCTGATTTACGGAGAATCTACAACATACATCTATTAAAATCTTTTAAATCAAGGCAAAGACGTTTTCTGAAAAAACGTGTTCCCGCTTAGGCTGAGCTTTGTGCAGAAATTGCTATGCTGTATCATACAGCACATCAGATAGGATCGATCGTGCTGGTCCCTCCCCTCCCTAATGTCACTTGGTGTGTTTTCTGATCCGTTGCAGTTTTGATTCCCTAGCTATTTTTAATAACCGAACTGGATAGCAAAAAAACCCAAAACCAAACCCAACAACAAACCAAACAAAAAGCCCCTAAGGCTCTTACTCTTCTCCTTTCAATATAATGCAGTTACCAATATAAAGGTCCAATAAAAGTGATGTATGGAAATGCTCTGTGTCAAAATATACACAGGGCTGAACAGGGCAAGAATTTAGGGAGTTTGTCTTGTTTGACAGAATAGGCTCCCTGGAATAGGCTTGTGTTAAGGTGGTAGAGGCATGCTTGCTCATGAGAACAGCAGGTTGTTTACTTGTGCAGAAGACCTGGACCCTGCCACATGACATCCCAGTGTGTGCTGCAGAGACCTGGGAGACCAGTGCTCTTTCTGCTGTTTGGGCGCTGCTCGGCTCCTTTCTGATGTGCAGCGTTACTCATGCGTTTCTCTGTTCTGCCTCGCCCAAACAAGCACCTTTTTGTGGAAATAAGTGTCCCTGCCCTTCTGTGCTCTATTTGATTGCTCATGTAGCATCGAGGCAGTTTAAATAAGGTTACACACTTGGCTGCGTGTGTATGGGAAATACATAAACAGTACTAATATATTGTGACAATTCTTAACGCAATTCTCTTTCTAATAAAAATGTGTGAAGATAAAAGCTAACAACAAGCAGAGTTATTTGCTATATCGTGCTGTTTAGCTGATCAAATCAGGTATTTCATTATATTCAGTTTTTATTACTGCAAAGACATGGATTGATTTTCGTGTGGTTGTTTACATGAACTTTAATTTACTTCTATATAGGATATCATATTTGGGCACTACCTGAGCAAATTAATTTGTGTACTTGTTGGTTCTTGAACTTTCAACCTTACCTAAAAAAGTAAGTTTTATTCATGAAACAAAGCATTGCAAGTGATGAATGTATTGCAAATGCCTGGAAGTGTCCATATGGAAATCTCCAGTTCTGACAACTACAGCTCGCTCTCTGCTAGACAGAAGTCCATGAGACGGGTCTCCTTAAATCTCATCCTCACATGGAAGTGGATGCACATTAACTTCTAGTGCTGTAGGTTACAGCAAGTTATGGCTGGCTCCATGATCTGCTGAAAGTCTTACAGCTGTATTTCCACTGTAAAGCTGAAGTTCAGAAGCTGAATAACCCAATGTTTTGTGACATGCACATGGGTTTGGGGTGCTCGGTTGGAAGGCAGGTGTGACTGAGGTTGAAGTCTGTGGGGTGCTTGATGTCAGGCTTAAACATCTGAAGCATGAAATACCTTGAGGTTAGTGCCCTATCTGAAAACTTGGATGTGAGTGACTTTGCCAAGTCTACACCATCAGTCAAAACCAGAATTAGCGCCTGATCTGACTTCCAGGTCACCTGCTTATGTTGCCAGCAGGATGAAAATTGCTGCGCTCTAAAATGGCAGAGAATACGTCAGCGCGGTTCTTTTGCTTTTATGGCTGTTAAAATTGGTACCTTTACTGAGATAAGAAAGATACACTCCTGTAATAGACTCCGGGAACAGTCTGTGCTGTCCCTAGCAAAGGGCAGATTGGACTGGGAAGAGCTTGCAATAGGACTGCAGGAAAAATGACTGAAAAGTGCATCAAAGATGAAGAGGAAGTACCTGTGTATGCATTGAGCAGTTTATAAAGCCATTTTCCTACAAAACAGTGATTTCTCAGAGTGGATTGCACATCTTTTCCGTGTTTCTGAGAACATCACAGAGTCACATAGAATCACAGAATGGCAAGGGTTGGAAGGGACCTCTGGAGATCATCCAGTCCAACCCCCCTGCTAAAGCAGGTTCACCCAGAGCAGGTTGCACAGGACATCATCCAGGCGGGCTTTGAATATCTCCAGAGAAGGAGACTCCACAACCCCCCTGGGCAGCCTGTTCCAGTGCTCTGTCACCCTCAAAGGGAAGAAGTTTTTCTTCCTATTCAACTGAAACCTCTGATGCTTCAGTTTGTGCCCATTGCCCCTTGTCTTGTTGCTGGGCACCACTGAGAAGAGTCTGGCTCCGTCCTCATGACATCCACCCTTAAGATATTTGTACATGTAACAAATCTTTGCTATAACTGGATTGTTGGAAGAATAACCTGACTTTAAATACAGTGCCCACAGTGCTCTTCTCTTGCCAGCATTCAGGCTTCATGAGTGGCCGCAGGCTCTGCACAGCAGTGTTTGCAGGGCTCCAGTGCTCGCTGTGGAGGTAAAGCTGCTGCTGACCTGTATGGAAGATGACAGTCTTTCCACATTGCTAGAGGTGAAGAGGTGGACAGTTGGTTGGTTGGGGATGCTTTTGTCTGTATGCACAGAATAACATGTTAAAACTATTCTAAGTAGAAATTAATTGTTGTTACAAGAGTTCTGGGTAAACATTCCGAGACAGAACAGCTCACCCTTGCTCCTTAACAGAGTTGCTCCTCTCTGTTGTTCGGTGGTACGGAGTGGCAAGCTTGCTGCCAGGAATGAGCAGATGTTCAATGTCAGGTTTGAGTAACCTGTCTCTAACCATATTTAATCTAAAATTAACATCTCTAGTGTTTTATGCATGCTAGTAGAGGGAATGTAGGCTGTTGGATCTTTGAGCACTTGTTAACTGTTCCTGACTGAGTGGCTGGTAGCTGTGTAATTAAATAATCTTAAATCTTAGTGGAAACTGACTTTGGCAGACAGACTTACAGCATGATTATGTGTCTTGTCCCTATAGGAAACCCTAGTGCCGAAGCAGAAGAAAAAATCCAGATTATCCATAACTCTGCATGATAGCCTTAACCTGAAGTGGGACTTTAATGATGGGGGATTTCCCCTCTTCTTCTGTTGGCAGAGTTAGTAATGCTTTGCATTGTCCCTGATGGACTGAGAAACTTCACCTGGAAAATATTAGGTCACTAGGGAATTGAAAAGTGCTAATTAATGAGATATATAATGTGGAGCTGCCCTGTTAATCAGTTTACAAAGATAGAAGTGCCATGAAGACACTTTTAGAATCCTTCAGAGCAAGGAGTTTTTGCAGCTGCTGCTATAACCTGTACTCTGCATCTTCCTTCAGGTCAAAGTTGATGAAAGGGAGAAACAGGATTGATAGTTTCTAAGGGCTAAGTGTAATTCTGAATTCTATTTTATATACTTTTTTCACTTTACAATTAATAGCTTTCCAGTAAATGATTTAGTTGGTGTATCAAAAATCATAGAATCATAGAATCACCTCAGCTGGAAAAGACCTTTAAGATCATCAAGTCCAACCGTTAACCTAGCACTGCCATCCCACCACTAAACCATGTCCCTAAGCACCTCATCTATCCTTCTTTTAAATACCTCCAAGGATGAGGACTCCACCACCTCCCTGGGCAGCCCATTCCAGAGCCTGACAACCCTCTCAGTGAAGAAGTTTTTCCTAATGTCTAGCCTAAACCTGCCCTGGCGCAGCTTCAAGCCATTGTCCCTCGTCCTATCGTCTGTTACCAGGGAGAAGAGGCCGACCCCCACCTCACTACACCCTCCTGTCAGGTAGTTGTAGAGGGCGATCAGGTCTCCCCTCAGCCTCCTCTTCTCCAGGCTGAACAACCCCAGTTCCCTCAGCCACTCCCCATCAGACTTGTGCTCCAGACCCCTCACCAGCTTTGTTGCTCTCCTCTGGACCTGTTCCAGCAAGGCAACATCTTTCTTGTAGTGAGGGGCCCAAAACTGAACACAGTATTCGAGGTGCGGCCTCACCAGCACCGAGTACAGGGGCACGATCACTTCCCTACTCCTGTTGGCCACACTATTCCTGATACAGGCCAGGATGCCATTGGCCTTCTTGGCCACCTGGGCACCCTGCTGGCTCATATTCAGGCAGCTGTCAATCAGTACCCCCAGGTCTTCTTCCACCAGGCAGCTTTCCAGCCACTCTTCGCCAAGCCTGTAGCGCTGCGTGGGGTTGTTGTGACCAAAGTGCAGGACCTGGCACTTGGCCTTGTTGAACCTCATACAGTTGGCCTCGGCCCATCGATCCAGCCTGTCCAGGTCCCTCTGCAGACCCCTCCTCCCCTCAAGCAGATCAACACTCCCACCCAGTTTGGTGTCGTCTGCAAATTTACTGAGGGCAGATTTCCCCTCTGTGTTAGTGTTTTAGGGGTTAATTTCTTTGCTGTTTTCAAAAGAAATGGGATGCAACATGTTAGAATACCTGTTGGCTTCCCCCCTGCCCTGTTTTTTTTTCCTGCACAAACTGCATATACATAATGCTTTACAAAGCAAGAAAAACTTGATATTCTTTGATTTTTAATATCCAAACATAGTGACAGAATATTTTCCTGGTAGGAAATCTCTTTGCATATGCACATTTCCATAACAGAGGGAAGAAGGAACTTTAATTTTGCAGTGATCCTGTGTTAAAATTCCAAGATTAAGAACTAAACAGTTTTCAAATCCTTTGAATATGAGTTTATGTGTTCCACTGCTTGCTCTGAATAGTAAAGCAGTAATGATGAGTATGTCAAACCTATCATAATTATAATCAGTTATTTGAAATCTTACTTTACCTAGAGTTCCTGTACAAATTTAAGGTTCAACAAGGCCAAGTGCTGGGTCCTGCGGCTGGGTCACCACAACCCCATGCAGTGCTAGAGGCTTGGCGAAGAGTGGCTGGAAAGCTGCCTGGTGGAAAAAGACCTGGGGGTACTGATTGACAGCTGCCTGAATATGAGCCAGCAGGGTGCCCAGGTGGCCAAGAAGGCCAATGGCATCCTGGCTTGTATCAGGAATAGTGTGGCCAACAGGAGTAGGGAAGTGATCGTGCCCCTGTGCTCCGCACTGGCGAGGCCGCACCTCGAATACGGTGTTCAGTTTTGGGCCCCTCACTACAAGAAAGATGTGTTGCTGGAGCATGTCCAGAGAAGGGCAACAAAGCTGGTGAGGGGTCTGGAGCACAAGTCTGATGGGGAGTGGCTGAGGGAACTGGGGTTGTTCAGCCTGGAGAAGAGGAGGCTGAGGGGAGACCTTATCGCCCTCTACAACTACCTGACAGGAGGGTGTAGTGAGGTGGGGGTCGGTCTCTTCTCCCAGATAACGGTGGATAGGATGAGGGGAAATGGCCTCAAGTTGCGCCAGGGCAGGTTTAGGTTAGACATTAGGGAAAATTTCTTCACTGAAAGGGTTGTCAAGCACTGGAACGGGCTGCCCAGGGAAGTGGTCGAGTCCCCATCCCTGGAGGTATTTAAAAAAACGGGCAGATGTGGTGCTTAGGGCCATGGTTTAGTGGTGGGTTGGTGGGGTTAGGGTAACGGTTGGACTTGATGATCTTAAAGGTCTTTTCCAACCTAAATGATTCTTTGATGCTATGATCCTATGAAAGTTGGGTGCACATTGGGGGTGGATTGAATAGAGTGACCGCAGACCATTCATTTTCTAGGTCAGTGTTGTGGCTTGTTCTGGACTACAGGCCACATAGCAACCTGACATAGAGCACTCTGCAGGATTTTTTTACTTTAGTTTAGAGTATTCTTTAGAAATGTTTTCCCCAAATTATATGCTTCCATTCAATTAGGAGCAAGTCTGGTGACAAAACTTCACTTGATTAATTAACAAAGTGAGGTGGTTTATTGGAGATAGATTAGAGAAGACTTGCCAGCCTAAACCAGCCCTTTGTCAGTATTGCAGGCTAGAGGTTCGATTCTGTCAGTATTGCAGGCTAGAGGTTCTGCTGTCTGCAGGAGTCCGATTCATTGATGGCAGCTTTGTTTAAATGTATCCCAAAGTACAGAGCTGGGTTAAGAGGTTCTGCCTTACAACCATTGCATTATAGCAGTTTGCTAGTGTTGGAAGACCAGATGACTACATCCAATATATATTGATGGTACTATGGGCCTGAGAAGAAGAGCAGCAGCAGCTTTTGCCTGTCGGTTACTTGTTCTTCGTGGCATTAAATTCTTGTTTGCTTTAGCGTTAAAAGGGGTTCCTAAAAACACTTGGTAAACCCTGCATTTACAGAATACAGGTTGCCTCAGTCTTTCAAATACGTGTCCCAAGTGAATTAACAGAGGAAGGGGAAGTAGCACAACTCTTAATTGGCTGGCGTTCAAAGGTTTTGGGGTGACAAGTGAGCAGCTAACACGCAGAGTTGCCAGCCCCCCTGGGAGGCACGGCGGGCACATCGGAACACTCATGCTGGGCCATCGGGGGCATACAGAGCCTTTCATCATCTTGTACTGATTTTAATTGTTTTTCTCTTGATAATAAGCTTTAGACAAAGCCATTAGAAGCCTCTACAGGAAATCTTGCATCTTTCTGTTTGCTTTGCCTGCTCTATAGAAAGGTATAAATGCACAGGCTTATACAGAGTAAAGCCTGAAGGGCAGAGTGGTAGCTCAGTGTATCACAGCCGGTATTGGTTGTTGGTTTCCAAATATCATTGCTGTCAGTGTGCTTTGTACTCCTATAGGAAGAAGGTGAAAATCGGACTATGCTGGATTTGATAAGGAATGTTGCAAATGAGTTCACTGAGTTGCTATTTCAGCTAAGGTATGTTTTTAAAACACTGATGTCAACAGCTGAAACATGGAAGTGGGCAGCTATAGCAAAGCCCCAGCCATTTGATGTTTCTACATTAAAATAGCTTCTTGAACAGCAATGGGAGAAGATAGACTTCCAAAAGAAAAACAGAAAATAAAGGAAAAATGTTTTTTTCTTGACATCTGGCAACACTTTGATGTGTCTGTTTGGGTGATAACAACGTTTGAGACCCCTGTCCACAAGTATATTTGAGAGTGATAGGTCCTTAGACAAAAGTCTTAAAGTGCCAGGGCATACTCATCAGGACCCGTGGGTTACCGAGGCCTCTGCACGGCTGTGTTTTGCTTCATCCCAGAACAGCGGTTGGGTTTTCTAGGCATCTCTGCTATGGCTACCTTTTTAGCAGGAACATCATTGAAGCTACTGCTCCCAGCAAAGCTTTTTCCAAGAAAGCAAATAGATGGTTGTAAGCTTGGCGAGTTTCGTGTTTTTAAAAATATTTATGTAGACCTCTGATAAGGGACTTTGAACAAAGTTGTCTTCTCAAGCAAAGTGTTGCTGCTGCTACAGCAGTATTGCTAAACCCAGCTTACTGCAACTGTTCTGCAAAGTGTGCATAATGGCTGGAAGCTCTTAAGCACAATTGTACTGATACGTTTGTAGTGGCCCCTTTGATCTCGTTGCTTAGAAATGTTTACTTTCTTTGCTTTTTTCTGATTTTTTAAACATTTATTTTATATTTTCCTGCTGCCAGGATCTATTAAGTGCCAGCTCTATTCTTTCTGACAAAACCTGTTGAAGTTTCTGTTAAATTGTGATCTTAAGTTCGCTGATGGTTACTAGCTGTGGATATTCTTACAGTATCTGCCCTAGAATTTGTTTTTAATGGTATTCACCAGAAGCTATGGAAAGGGAAAGGATTATCCTTCTCTCTTTACTTGGCTGTTTATGCCTTTGTTTTCTTTGGTTACTTTCTAACAAGGCTAAAAGATAGATTTTGCACTCCCTGAAAGTAATTTGAGCATCCACAGGAGTGTAACAGCATATAAAGCTGAAATCTAAACTCACTACTAAGTTCCTTTTGGGAATTACTTTATAACTGTCTGTTATAAGGGATATAAATCATTGTATCTGCATACTAATACCATCAGGTAACAGAGAAAGGCTTTTGATTTGATCTAATGTCAGTTGTCCTGTTCCTACCTTGTTTTTTCTTTTCTTTTTTTTTTTTAAGCAATCAAAAGAAATTTTTATTTTCCCGTTGGAAAAGTGCCTGTTTACAGCTACTTGCGCAAAACTGGTTCCTAAGTGTTTGGGCTGGTCTAACTGCAGACCTTTTATAAAAAAATAGTAAAAATGAAGGAGCAGAGATGTGGGGTTGTTTATAAAAACATCTTTTTGTGGTCTGCTATGTTAAAATAAGAATATAAACAAATCATTCCTGGAAATGTCGTGGCAGGAGAAAAAGGAGGAACGTCTAACAGTGCAATATTCAGGTACTTGCACCTAGATTTGCTCTACATTATACTGGGACTAAGCCAGACATGGACATAAGACTAAGTGCCTACTCTCTGTTACTGTCCTTTTGCCTCCGACTTGAGCCCTAATGTTTTCCTGCCCCTCCAAATAATAATTATTTAATTAAAAAGCCTGTTTGCTCAGTATGGGTGGGCAAATGGAATGAATCCTCCGTGTCCGTCCCAAGTCAAGCGCAGGTTTTTTTGGTCTGCGTTTTCTTGTGTGGGACGGCATCCTCTGCACCCAGGTGACCGGGGGAGTGTTTGAGAGCAAACGAAAGGGGAAGGAAGGGCTCTGCCCACAGCTCTGCCGGTCTCAAAGCTGGGCCCGCAGAGCTGGCCGCAAGCTGGTCCAGGTAGCTCTGGATCTGCAGCTAACAGGCTGCATTGCCAAGAAAACGTTCTGCTTTGGGGATGATGGTGTTTGGGTAGCAGAAATTGCTAGCTGTGGGGAAATGCTCTTCAAAAGAGAGCAAAATTTCACTACTACTACTACGTAAGAACAGTGCAGTTAAGTTTTTAGGGAGGGGAAGAAAAAGGTGGCACAATGGAACAGGGGAGATGGTGGCTTTGATTTTGTAGGGTATTGGGTTCCTCATGGCTTGTGGTCAGACTCTAGGGAGGTCTGAGAGGGGACAAGGTGGGAAACGCAGCCAGCGAGATAGAGCTGGAGACAATTTGCTGGAGTGGTGGCCGAGTGGGGAATGGAGGGGATGCTGCGGAGAAGAGACAGCTTTCCTGTCCTGGCCCATTTCAGCAGCTGCACAGCTGGTTCCCTTCTCAAGGTCTGTTTGATGGAGTGGATCTGCAGCCTGTTACCTGCTAAAAAACTTGCTGAAAAGCTGGGTGAGAGCTGTCGCTGGGAATTTCTCCACTGCTGATAATTCTGACTGACCTTTTGCACGAATCTGTCAGATACTAATTCTAAGCCCTGAGTCAATCAAATTTCCCAAGCACTCTCTTCTTTATTAGCCAAGCTGTAAATGCCTTAAGGCGTTTGAAATCTGCACAGTTGAGTAAAGAAAAGCCTGGGAAAACAATACTCATCAAAATTAATAGGAGTGCATCCTTGTAGGTGTATAAACCCCATTTCTATTGTGTTGGGAGGTAGGGTTATTTATATTGTAAATAGAAGCGTCCATTCTAAATGTAAATGTTGACAAGCAGGTCTGTTTTCTGAGTTACAGCATCTTTTTCCTGTGTGCTACAACCTGCCCAGTGCTTTCAATCTGAAAAGCTACAGAATTTACAGAAGAGAAAAGCAAGAGTTCACTGTAACTTTGGTAAACCTGTAAGTACTTTGCGTCCTTATCTCTCTTCTGTTATTTCATTTGAGCTGAAATGTAAACAAGCTTTTTCTTGGCTGGCAATTTGAAGAATTAGTGTTATTCCCAGAGATGAGTTTGAACATTCTTTTTTGAGAGCGAGACGAAAGCAGCCACGTGCATTAAGATATGCTCTTTCTAAGACCTTTGTAGGAAAAGATGCAGCCAGCCCATTTTATCTAATGAGATATCCTATAAACATATTTTTGAAAGTAAAGTCAGTCTTGTTACCCTTAAAGTAAGTCGCGCCAACTTACCTGCACCAGGGCAGGCTTAGGTTAGACGTTAGGAAAAATTTCTTCACTGAAACGTTTGTTAAGCATTGGAATGGGCTGCTCCCATCCCTGGAGGTATTTAAAAGATGGGTAGACAAGGTGCTTAGGGCCATGGTTTAGTGGTGGGATGTCAGTGCTAGGTTAACGGCTGGACTTGATGATCTTAAAGGTCTTTTCCAGCCTAAATGATTCTATGATTCTGAAGTAAAGTTTTGCAACATTTCCCAGGTCAGGATATCTGTCCCAGAAGGCATGGCACAAGAGCAAAGATCCATTCTGCAGGACAAATAGAAAATCCTGTCTGTGCCAACAAATTCATCTTTTGATCAAGACTGTTGTTGGGGAACAGATGGCACAGCTCTCAAATGTAGGCTTGCTTTTGCTTTTGATAAAGCGCAAATATATTTTTACGCTGTAATCCTTCCCTCTCAAAGTCTTACCCCTCTTTGATTTGCAAACTGCCTTCTAGGTGTTGCATCCCATCTTCCATTCTGAAAACAAAGTAGGTTGGGAAGAACAGCAACTTTCAGACAACTAGATGTTATTGAAACCAGATGAAGATGCGAGATTTCCAATACTGTAAAACCTTAGACTCGGGAGATTTTAGATCTGCTTCTCTTTGTAGTAAGGGAAGGAGAAGAAGGTTTGATAAAATACAATTCTTGGTGTTCCTCCTAACAGTGCACTTGGCCTGTATAATTGTCTTGGGTTTAGGCCTGTCTTTACGGTTGTTTGGAAGGCTGCTTGCTTTGAAAAGCAAGGATTATCTGTACCTTCGGTGTGTTCCCCAGAAGACACTGCAGGCAGAAGATGTCAGCTGGTGTTCGTCCTTCTCCCCTCCTCAGCACTTCCTGGCGTTGCTTCTTTGCAGTGAGGGGTCACTGTTGCTGAAATCATGCTTTTGGATAGAGGAGGGCGAGGCTTAATTTCAGCCTGCTTTAAATGTCAGTATTTTCAGCGTCTATTTTTATGGCTCATAAAACCGATACAGATGCAAATCCAGGTGCTTCCCTAGATAAGTGGAGCTCTGCATCCTCAGCTGCCTGGTGGAGAGTCAGACCACCTCGGTGACATACAGTGTTAGAAGAAGGACTTTGCCCCCTGTGATCATCCATGATAATGCCTTCTCTGCCCTACCTGCTCGTGCTGAGTGGAGTGGGGTGTTCTGTGGGGAGGAAGAGTTCGGGCAGGGAGCGGGTGAGAGAGCACATAGGGATAGTGAGCAATAGGCAAGCGGAGGATGCGCTCTTGCTCAGCGGAGGCTGGGTGGAAGGTCTCCCTGGTGAACCCCTGCTGCAGGGCTGGATCGGACCAGCTGGGCCTTCACAAAGGAGGTTCTTGGTGGCCAGTCGCCTCGATGCACTTGTCATTGCAACTGTCGCTTTGGTCAGTGGTAGTGTTTGTCTGGCTGCTTAAATCGAGTGCCAGCTGTGCTTGGAACCTGAGCAGAGGCAGGAGATGAAAGATCACCAGGGATGATAAAGGCATAGAGAGCAACAGACACATGAAACCAAACTTCTGATTGCTTGGGCTCTTTTTTTTTTTTTTAATTTTTTTTCTTTACAGTGCTGTAAGGCAAATGAGTTTTGAAGGAAAGCCACATGAATGCTGTATTGCTCTCACTTCTTCAAGATCACCAGAACGTGCATACTCATACTGAAACTACTGCTTTGCTGGAAGAGACCTCTTCGTTACCTTTTTAAACTTCAATTTGTACTGAGGAAGGGGTTAAAAATACTGCGGATTTTGAATAAGCTGCAGGGTTGAAATGTAATGTTGCAGTGCTGTTCTTGTAGTGCTCTATGGAGCAGCTGAGGGCAGGTATTCACCACATGGTCCATGTTGAGACAGGGAAGCTGTGTCTCAGGAAAATAAGAAAATCTGTCATTCTGTTTTGTTTGTTTTTTCTGTAGGAGACAGAACTATATCCTGAATACTCCCAAGTGTCAGAATTATCTTCCCTGGCTAAAACTGTCACTAGGTGTAGGGGTATATTGGAGGAATGAGTGATTTTTATTATTCTTTTTTTAGTTTTAGTTGGGCTTCCAGAAGATGTTGCTAAATCTGAGTGATGTGCCTTGAAGCTGCTGTTGGTACTGAGGCTGTTGTTACATGTTCATCTAAATTGTTTCTAGGACCAGTGGAGAAACAATGAAAATCCTTTCGGTGTAAGTGAAAAGAAATTACTGAAAAGTTAATGAGAAGGTGTTTCTGTAGCTCAAGTGAGCACTTGTAAGATGATTGTAGGCGGTTGTTAGGGCTCCTGATGTCTTATTTTCCTACTCATGTGGGATTGCTTATAAAAACAGCACAGAAATTTAACAGCAGGTATCTCCAAAATGGCCTTGGTGACTCATTTTGAAAAGGGAAATACCTTATGTGTACTTATTGTAAACTTGGTCTGAAAACTGATTCATTTTTGGTAATCTTGGTTGTGCAAGATCTGCAAACTCAGTAGGCTGTGACAGCTCCTGCTTTTTTTCCTCCTTTCCCTTGGTTTTAAACCTTTCTGGAATGTCTGTAGATAGTTTATTCTGAAATTGCAGATTGTTACTCCATAATTAATTAATTGCTCAGTTTGTTTCCCTTAGAGAATCAGACAGGAACTGACATCCTTCATATGCAGAGAACTTCTAGGTGTGTTTATTATTAGAGGTGGAAAAACATGTTAAATCCGTATGGAAAATATAAATAGCTATTTATAGTATGTGCCCATACCGAACAGTGCTAAAATGTACCTGCCCTCATCTTTCTCTTGCTCCAGACCAGCAAGCAGCATCTGGAGAGGTGACTTGCCTTACCCTCTCCTTCAAAGGCTGGGCAAAACCAGCGCGTGGGGAGAAAGATGCATACTGGCGGGTGTTGGCTCATCTAGTGACACTTCAAATGGGAGGCCCCAAAATTCATTTTTAGGCATTGCAACTGCTTGTTTCCCCCATGATTTTTCTGCCTTCTGTTCCCTTCCCGCAGTCCTTCTCCAGCAGCCATGTGAAGGGAGCAGTACCAGGTGTTGGACGAGGACTCCAGGAGATAACTGAGCTCTCCTCTCCTGCCGAGGGAAAAACTCTTAACGTTATATTAGCGTTGAAAAGCACACTGCAAGATACATTTTAATTAGAGTGTGTTTTGCTGCAGTGTAATTAAAATAAGGGTAAAAAGCTTACGCTTAGTGGAGTAATGTGTTTTATTATCATGCTTTTCTATTTCAGATTCTTATCATTGCCTTAGAGAGAAGGAAAAGGGAATATGGGAGACCATAGCATTCATAGTAACAGTCTGCGGTAATAATTTTTTATGAAGGCTGCTTATGAGTTTGACTTGAGGCATTATTGACAGCATCTCATGCTGAAGGAATATGATACTTCAGCTGTAGTATTGCATGGCACTTCAAGAAGAGCGCAGACGGAGTCGAGCTGAGACTGTCTTTTGGTTGGAATGAAAAGCTTTCCACTAATAAATACAAATTAATGGGGACTTGAATGTCGAAGGCACATCACATTATTTTTGCTGTTGAAATACCAAACCAAGACTACTGAATCGGCGTTGGTGAGGCTGCACCTCGAATACGGTGTTCAGTTTTGGGCCTCTCACTACAAGAAGGACATTAAGGTGCTGGAGCATGTCCAGAGAAGGACAACGAAGCCGGTGAGGGGTCTGGAGCACAAGTCTGATGGGGAGCAGCTGAGGGAACTGGGGTTGTTTAGCCTGGAGAAGAGGAGGCTGAGGGGAGACCTTATCACCCTCTACAGCTGCCTGACAGGAGGGTGTAGCCAGGTGGGGGTTGGCCTCTTCTCCCTGGTAACAGGCAATAGGACAAGAGGAAATGGCCTCAAGTTGCGCCAGGGGAAGTTTAGATAAGAAATTAGGAAAAATTTCTTCCCCGAAAGGGTTGTCAAGCATTGGAACAGGCTGCCCAGAGAAATGGTTGAGTCCCCATCCCTGGAGGTATTTAAAAGACGGGCAGACAAGGTGCTTAGGGACATGGCTTAGTAGTGGACAGGTACAGTTGGACTTGATGATCTTAAAGGTCTTTTCTAACTAAATGATCTATGAATCTTCTGAGGTTTATATAAGCAAAGTCAAAACAGTTTCAAATATGTGATTGCTGGCTAGCTGCATTTTGATTCAGATTTTTTACAGCATTTTGGTATGGCAAGTCAAAATGAAATAAATCAATAAAGTGTCAAAGATGATAGTTCTCAGAAAGTCTCTTAATGACATCTTTTTGTAGAATTCCTTTTCAAAGGTCACTTTTTCATGAGAAAAATATTTTTACTTCTTACTGTCTCCTTTCCCACCCACATTACAATTTTCCACAGAACAGAAGTTACGGTTCCTGATGGGGTTTCTATTTGCATATGCAGTGCTGAGGAAGATCAGAGGCTTTTGTGCCACCTCTTACACTGACGATGATACCAATTTCTCACACATAACTGGTCACACATAAATTTGAGCTTAATTTTGCAGCAAGTCACTCAACATCGTTAGACATTGTTTGTTTGGAACAGCTAACTCCAGAAAATGCAATGTAGGTAGGTTCAGTGGTTTGCTACTCTCAAAAGTGAAAAATGCAATATTGCTATTTCTGCCTCTCCCACCCCCATGTCTGGCTGCTTAGTTTTCCAGCTCAGTTATGCTGCTATGTTATTCCCTTAAGCTGTGCTGTAAACCAGGTCATTGAAATTTCCACTCTGACTTTTAACAGTGGCAACTTCTCTGCTATTAGAGGCAGGAGATACCCTTAAGAGAGGAAGTACTTCTTTAAACTGGATATATACTTTCTGGTTTACACCAACCTGTATTTGTTAATGGATTATATAGGAATATTTTTATCACAGTTATCACTCTGTGCCTTAAATTCTCAGGAGTTTTCACTCCCAGAGTCCATACCTTGAACTGAGTCAAGAGATCTAGGTCCCTGTGGCTGACTGCTGCTCCCAGGTGTTTTGTGTTAGAAAGCAAATATAGCTGAGGGAGAAATGATGTTTCACAGCTCACTGCTCTTCACAAGCCTTTGGCCCAATTCCAGAACATAGTTGTGATTGCACTTCAGGTGTTTTAGCCAGATGTCCTGCCACGTGTGTGTTCAAGTTGCAGAACAATGTAGAACAGCTTTCTTTAGCCTTTGTGTGGTTAGGTGAATTAGCCGAGAGATGCGTGTAGTGGCACATACAGGAGTTAGTATTCTGCTGTCCTCCTTAACAGTATCTCAGAGTTAAAGTCATGATGCAGTTAATTCTGGATACGTTCCTTCTGTTCCAGCTCTCACTGATGTTACTGTGAGGTTAGTCTCCTTGGATTGGACCTGTAGTTCAAGTCTTCCTTTTAGCTGCGGTCGTTGCCGACTTCGTTGCCAACTTCATTTCTTTTCCAGTGGCAGGGTAGGGGTCATTCCAAGCACCTCAAAAGGGCCACAGTGATTTGGCTGTAGGGCACAAGCTAATAGTTTAATAACTTCACAGAAGCTGGAGATTTAAATCTGTAAACACAGGGAGGGAGTTAATTCAGCCCTTCACGCTTCCCAGCTAATCAACCTAGAGCTTGTATAGAAAGAGTTCATTGTTTCGAACTCAGTTCAACTCGATGGCTCAGTGGCTTTTGCTTTTCTTGTACTTCACATATTTTTTGCAGGTGATTTTAGTGGGTACGCTGCATTAACAGGCAATCTAAAAAAAGAAAAAGCTTCAGTATATAAAGATCTTTCAATGGATCATGAATGGTAAATCTCAAAGTCTAAAGACTAATAAAATCAAATACCTTAAAGATCTTATTTCAAGAAATGGAATTTTATACAATAAATATTTTTAACTTAATAAATTTAGTATATATAAATATTTTAATATATTAGTATGTATTAATTGTTGAATGCTTTGTTTCCTCCATAAGCAAAGTAGATGATACCCAAATTCACCAAAAAGGGGCTTTGAGCAACCTGAGCTTGTTGACGGTGTGCCTGCCCATGGCAGGTGGGTTGGAACTAGGTGGTCCGTTCTGTGATGATTTAAAAAAAAAAGAAATGAAGGAACCTTCCAGTACAAGCATGGAGCAGTTCCGTGCCTGAGGCGGGTTGGAGGATAGGTATCGAAATATTAATTGTGAAGTTATATATCAGGTGTCTGTAAAAAAAATTAGTTCCTTAAATATATCCCTCAGAAGAAACAAATAACACAGTCGTCATTAGATTCAAGGCTATTGAGTATTACCGTGGACTGTTCTAATCGATGAGTTTCAGGGTCTTTTGTGGAAAAAATAGATCACATGTTGAATGTTGTCTCCCTACTGCCAGGCTGTAAATTTCTAAATGTTTTGTGGCGGTAGGTGCCCCCTGTAGTTGGGGTGAGAACAGGTGAACTGGGCTGCGTGTCCCACTCTGCTCCGGGGAAAGTCTCTTGCTCTGCTGGAGAAACAAATGAGTTCCCACACATGTCCTGGCTCTGGGTGGCCACTTGGCATTCCTGCACTCCTAGTGTCTACCCTTTTTTTTTTTTTGACAATGCGCTTGTGTTTAAGGTATTTTGCTATTTAGTCTAGCTTTCTGAGTGCCTTTGCCTGAAGATTACAATACACATATTTCTCAGTGTTGGAAGCTTCCAGTGTGATTAATTTTATTTTCTTTAAATCCTGAAAAGTGCTTGTTCCAGGCAGGAAGCTAGGGCAAGGTCAGCATCTTTGAAACAGATTTATTTTTTACAGCTGAATTCTTTATTTATCCTAATAGGGTGTTCCTATCCAGACAGTCAAGCCTGTGATTCTTTAAAAACAAATAAATCACATTAATGTGGTGAGCAGTGCTTGGCGTACTGGATGGGCAGAGGCCTCTTGCATTTGTAGTTTTTCTTTCCTGCCTTGTTAAAGGAGATTTAGCTTGCAGACTATGAAATGTTGTGGCCTTCAGAAAGATGAGCTGTAAAGCTCACCAGCGGGAGAGTTGGCCCTTGTCATCTCTCCCCACATCGTTTTGCACTTCCCCCATCTATCGTATTTCAAACCCCATGCCTTGGTCCAGCCCACAGACAATTTTTGTAACGGGCTTAGTCAGGCATGGGATTTCCCTTCCTACTTCTGCCTGCTACACTTAGTTTGTAGCAGTAATGCCTGCTTTGTGGGAGCCACTGCAATAAACTTGTTCCTTTCCTTGTGCAGGGGACTAGCTGTAGAAGCTGAGCACTTTGGTGTCGGAGTAGTTGCCTCTTCCACGGCACGGCGGGTACAGGGGTCTGATGAGAGCGGTTTGGCTTCTCTGTTCTGACACGGCCATGTTGAAGCATCTTGATGATTCTCACCGATGTCCCTGGATGGGATGGGCCTGGGAATGTGACCATGCGGGTTCAAAAACCTGCTGTCAGCACTGTCCCGGGGTGTAGGGGACACCTACTGCATCCAGGTGCGCCTCCTCCACTGTGGTACCAGCAGCTGGCGGTGCTGTTAGCTGCAGCAGCGTCTCAGCTGCAGTCGAAACAGCCGTTCAGATTTAAAAAAATAAACTATCTTCCATACTTTGGCAAGCCATGTTGTTGTTAATGTCTTTTAACACCATGAATGTCAATAGTTGACTTTTGTTATGTGATGCATAATTACGAAGCAAAGTGGGGTTGACCTCAGGCTGCACTGGCTTGTATTTTATTTGAGATTACAGAGTGCCGTGCTGTTTATGATTCAGTAGTAAAAGACTTCACTGAAACCATGCACGCTGTTGTAAGCTGCACTGCCAGCTCTGAAATGCTGCAGAACACTTGTGCCTTTGGGCATCGCGATGTGCAGATCTTTCAAGCAGCTGGTTTTGGGGTAGAGGAGAGGGCTCATTGTAAGAGTTGCATGAAGCACTTTAGAAACAATGCATTTTTTTCCCTTTCTTTCCTTCCCCTTTCCTTTTTTCCTTGAGTGAGTTATTTACACCACGCTAGACAAAAAGTTAAACTATGGGCAATACCTTAATACCCTTGTCAACGTTTATGCTTTCTATAGGATGGTTCCGACTTTTAAATAGGAATCGGTAAGTGAGGGGGTTTTCTTCAGAAGGACACCGTGTCTGCTGTCAGATCACACAGAAGTAGATCACTGTGACGGGCTGGGTACTGCCTTTGACTTCGTAGATCTTGCATCCTTTCTAAAGCAAGCTCCCCGTGTCCATGCTGCAGGTGCGGCTGTGGAGGCACGCCGGAGCTTGGAGGGGCCGGGGAGGAGCACCCTACAGCACGCTGGTGCCATCTGACGGTAAGCTTGCCCAGCAGGCTTTCCCCTTCCCATCAATGTCAATGAGTTTTTCATTTCTTTTGTGGGAATGGGGTGAGATGACGTTAGTTGCGTGTTTTATTTTTATCTATCTATCTATATATGTATATATCTCTCAGAAATAGAAGTATTCTGTTCATTAAAGAAATCTAGAATGCTTTGTGTGGTTTTTCTTTATTCATCCTGTGTTTTAAAACTAGCTTTTAAATTAAATTACAACTTACGATATGACTATTTAACTTCATTTTCTTTTCTGCCCCCCCCCCGAAGTAACTATTACGTACAGACATGGTCTTCCTGTGATAACTCTCACACTACCCACACGAACTGAACGCTGTCAGTTCACTGTTAAGCCAACGATGACCACCGTAGGGGCATTCCTGCAGGATGTGCAGAGAGAAGATAAAGGAATCGAGAGGGCAGAAGCCTTTACAACAGGTATCTTACATTTCCATTGTTCCTTAAAATGAATACATTCCTTTTCAAATGGACTGTACTTCTCTCCTGAAGCAGGAGGTCAGTCCTCCATCAGGTTTAGCATTGTTGCTGTTGGGGTAGTTCTTGAATGCTTCTGGGGTTTATTGGTGTTTCAAAAAGGCTGATTAAAAATGCAAAATTGGACATAGTACTGTTACCTTCCCCATATCCCAGTAGCGTCCTTTATTGTCTTTTTCAGGTAGCTTCTCTTTGTAATGCTGTCTTTAAATAAGTGTCTATCTTCTGGTTTCCTTGATGTCTTTTTCTTTCCTTGTCCTCCATGATCATTCCTAAAGACAATCAGTCGGGGTCTTTAATGTGATGTCTGACAGTTGTTCAGTGTTACCCAGAGCTGGAAGAATCCATTTGCCTTACTACAAACTTGAACTCATATGGAAAACTTACTAAGAGCTAAGCAACCAGATACTGTGGGCAGCTTTTTGAGACTTTGGGGAGGTTTCATTCGTCAGCTGGAGTACAGTACTTTGGGGTCCTTGGGTTGAAAAGAAAAAGCTATACTGATGTGTTCACGTTGATGTGGTCTTTCCTCCTTGTAACATACTGTTCGTCCCTTTGTCCCACATCTTCTGGTAATTTTCCTCGAGCTCTGCTCACCGTTTTCATGTGTTTTATCTCTTTGGTCTGCCTGTTGATAAAAGCTACCATCCAGTTAGTTAAACTGTTTTTTCATGTTATTTCCAAGACAACTTGGTTTGTATTTCAGCAGTGCTTTGTAGTTTTTCCACAGCAATTCTGAAGACTCTGAAGAGTCCTGCAACCCTTGCCCTGGGCTTAGAGAGGGACTCAACCTCAAAAGTAGAACTGAGATGTAGCTTTCTTGTCTGAATCTGATAGAATAGGTACTTGAATTTGGCTAACCAAAATCATCTATTTCTTCCCTTCCCCTCTCACCCCCTAAAAAGAAAAAAAGAAAGAAAAAAAAAGACAGGCTAGCTACATCCCTATAGAAAGATTTATCTTCCATTAGGTAACACATAAACAGAAGAAAGGATGGGGTCAAGGAAAGCTGGTCCGAAGGTTCATAACTGGGTGCATTTGTAATGTTCCTTTTCTTCCTGGTTGATATTGCAGAGGGCCGCAGGGACTTCTAAAGGAACTGAAAATAGATTGATGCTCCTAGGAAAATCAGGAAGCCGCAGATCTAGGAGAAGCTGCTTTAGTTGCCTTTGAGGGCACATTTAGTAAAACAGGCAAATACCCCATAGAGCAGTATATTTATATCCTCTAGAGCAATGGAGATATGATCTGTGTGGATCTCAGTGTGTGCATGAGCTTAATGTACGCAGGAACTTTGGGGTTGGTTTTATTTTTTTAATGCTGTCTACTAGGCAGCACAGGTAGAAAATTCCCCTGAAAAAGATAATTTCATAAGAGACTCTTGTATCTTCAGAAGCCACTGTAACCAGTGGTCACTGTCAGCAGCTTGTCTTCCTCTTAACATGGAAGTTTTTGGTAAAAAGGATTTCTTACTGGGCTAGCCATGAACATGTGCCAGCAAGCAGTTAACCTCTGAGTACTCCTATCCGTGCAGAGACAGCCATGGCACAGGTATTCCTGATTCACTGCTGAATGCCTTTCTTCTGTGGTATGCCAGCAACAGCTTATATCCCACTTCAGTGCAAATAGCGGTCACTTCTGAAGCATAAGGTAATTTGTGTAAGAAACCTGCCAGTCTGGCATTTGTGGCATGGACGGGCAGCAGGTTCCAAAGTGGAAAGGAATTTGGGCTGGTTTCACCAGTCTCATCTGTTTAATACTGCCCCCTCCCTCTGCCCCCCAACTTTGAAATAGAAACATTGTCCATTTTGATTAAAATAATGACTCTTAAACAGTTCTCTGCTCTGTATTTTTCAAGTGCTGGGCAATTGTAATGTTAACGAACAGCTTAGACGTTTAATATATTAGGAAACTGATACCGTAAAGAGAAGCTATTGGTCAAGTACCGAGAGTTGAATTTAAACATTTATTATTAAAGAAAAATTATGAAGTCATGATTTAGTCTAGGCACTTCTTCTGTGTCATTTAGCCATTAAATGAAACCTTAGTTGAAAGCATTAGTGCTGTGTATGATGACTCACTTTCGTTTTCTGTGGATTTGATTTTGGTCCTGAAAAACTTCTGTGGACAAAAAATGGCCCTTGGTCCCCATTTGAACACTTGTGCTTAGGTATAGGAGGGAAAGTAGCCTTTTGCTGAAGGCCTCTGGGGAATTTTCTAAAATAAACCACCTCCCCCCAAACTTCTCTGCTTTTCAGTTAATGAAAGGTTGGACAGGTTAATAAATCAGTGTGTATCACATCCAGAACAAAGAGCCCGTCTGGCACTTCTTTTCAAAAGCATTTTTTGCTTAAATGTCACTTCATAAATGTCACCTTAATAATCTACATGCAAATGAGTTTGATGTTCTATTACACTGTAAAAAAAAAAAAAAAGAAAAAAAGAAATGAGTGGATGGGCACATTAAAATTTCAGATTTTGGATTGAAAGTGATAGCTTCCCAGGTTTGCTTTGCTACCCACACAGGGTGGGTCGGGGAGCCAGCTGGTGCGTTAGCTCACGGAGTTCAGTAGTCTCGGCCTCAGCAGATGGGGCCCGAGAACAGAGTTCAGAGTTCCAGTGAATAAATAATTGCAGGTGTGGGGTTCTCTGGGGTGCCTTTCTGCAGTGGGCATGTGGGGACGGATGGAAGAGCTGGGGCAGTAGCGCGGTGACAAATAGACAGATGACACCAAATTGGGTGGGAGTGTCGATCTGCTGGAGGGTAGGAAGGCTCTACAGAGGGACATGGACAGGCTGGATTGATGGGATGAGGCCAACTCTATGAGGTTCAACAAGGCCAAGTGCCAGGTCCTGCACTTAGGTCACAACCCCATGCAATGCTAGAGGCTTGGGGAAGAGTGGCCAGAAAGCTGCCCAGCAGAGAGGGATCTGGGGGTACTGGTAAACAGCCGGCTGAATGTGAGCCAGCAGTGTGCCCAGGTGGCCAAGAAGGCCAATGGCATCCTGGCTTGTATCAGGAATAGTGTGGCCAACAGGAGCAGGGAAGTGATCGTGCCCCTGTACTCGGCACTGGTGAGGCCGCACCTCGAATACGGTGTTCAGTTTTGGGCCCCTCACTACAAGAAAGATGTTGTGTTGCTGGAGCGTGTCCAGAGAAGGGCAATGAAGCTGGTGAGGGGTCTGGAGCACAAGTCTGATGGGGAGCAGCTGAGGGAACTGGAGAAGAGGAGGCTGAGGGGAGACCTTATCGCCCTCTACAACTGCCTGACAGGAGGGTGTAGCAACGTGGGGGTTGACCTCTTCTCCCTGGTAACAGGCAATAGGACATGAGGAAATGGCCTCAAGTTGCGCCGGGGAAGTTTAGATAAGAAAATAGGAAAAATTTCTTCACTGAAAGGGTTGTCAAGCACTGGAACGGGCTGCCCAGAGAAGTGGTCGACTCCCCATCCCTGGAGGTATTTAAAAGCCAGGCAGATGTGGTGCTTAAGGACATGGTTTAGTGGTGGGATGGCAGTGTTAGGTTAATGGTTGGACTTGATGATCTTAAAGGTCTTTTCCAACTTAAACGATTCTGTGATTGTATGAAATATTTACATACAAAAATCTTCATGTTTTGCAGCCTGATCATTATTCATCTCAGCAGTAAAGCTGCTGTTTTCCACCACTGCCCACCCCTGGCAGGGGCAGGGGAAGATGCCCTTTTTATGTATAGGAAATGAAGACCAGGTCCAACAGCTACCATGGAGCAGCTGCTCGGTGGCTTTTGAACCCCCAGTGCCACAGTGATGTTCAGCAGCAATGGTGTGCCGCTCCGGGGGTTCTTAGGCTGCCTGAACCCCCTGTGGGGCCTGGTTTTACTGGATGGCTCTGGGATCTGCTGGGCCAGTGAGAGTTCCGGGCACCCACCCTTGGGTGTTGCTGCTGCTGACTCCAGCAGCTCCTTTTTGGTGTCTGCAGCTCCCTGTGGGATGTGATATGTTCCTTTGCGTCTTAGCAGCAGTGAGGTGCGGCGGACAGTGAAATGAAGAGGAGATAGGGAAGCAAGCAGGCAGGAAGAGTAGTAATATACTGAAGAAAACAGGTTATTTACAAACTTCAGGCCCCTCTAAACAGTGAAGCAAAAAGCAGAGATGGGACAAACAGGTCTTTTACATTTCAGGAGAGGTTTTAGATTACATCCGCCTGTGTGTATTGAATGTAAAATAGGAAGGGATCCATCTCACATTTGGATGCAGCTATTTTTCCTGTTGTTCAAGAAATTGGCAATGTTGCCAGAGTACCGATCTCGCAAGACCTGCTGTGTTGAGAATGCCCTGGGAAGGGCTGCAGCATGCCCGTGATGTTGGATGGCAGGCTTTTCATATACTGGAGTTGTGGTCCATCTACCAGCGGCAAAGCTTTTCTAAGCAGACACAGGTACTGCCTTTTGGGTGAAAGGGCCTTTGGCAAAGAAGAATGGTAGGGAGGGAATGAAAAGAAGGAACAAATATAAAAGCGGGATAAAATCTTCAACAACCAGCTTTCCTGACTGAATGTCACAGTTGCCCCCTTGTCTCTGATTTTAAGTCATTGAAAATAGTACGATTTTTTTTTCCCCGTGAGCCTGTTCTCTGTGTTGCTGTTGGGGTAGCATTCAGTAAATTTTTGCATAAAAAAAGAAAAGTACAAAAGGGTTCTCCAGAGCTTTTTACCCTAATGCCTCTGTGGCTCCTGGTCTGCCTTTTGTGGATAGTCCAGCTATCTACTTCTTAACTCCCAGTCACAACTGATATTGAAGCAGAGCGATTGCAAGTACCGTTAATAAAAATCCGAACACCACTACTGACAACAATTGCTCCTTTTGACTAGAAGAGCTTGTGTAAAGAGAGACATTAGTCTATAACTGAAGATGAGGTCTTTGAAGGTCTTCTAATTTCCCCAAACCCTTTGAATCCTAGTGAAGATGCAAATTTGCATTTGGATGGAGAAAGAAAAATGCAGATCTTCATGTTATGATTTGTTGCTGTTTTATGCAAGACTCCCTTTTTCTTCTGCCCTCCCCTTCGCAATGGGTCAATGCCAGTCACAATGGTAACACAAGAAAACGCAAGTCTGCTCGTAGTAGTGGTGAGTCTGAATGACGCTGCTAGAGAAAGCATTCTGGCACATGCTCTGCGTCGATGTGTTCCTCCTTACCTGTTAGTGTCCGTTACCAGATTTGCTAGAAGTACAGTTCCCTTCCAAACAAAGAACTCTAGCACTTTTTCAAAGGGATATCAGCTAATGTTTTAAGATTTCTTACGATAAATGATTTAGAACTGAAATCTTTCTTCTGCAGATGGTAGCAAGGTCTCTTGTGCAACCTTGATGGAGGTCTTATTGATGAATGACTTTAAACTTGTTATCAACAACACAGCATACAGTGTGTCACCTCCTGTAAAAGGTAAGAGTGATGCTTAATAACTTTGATTATCTCACTTCATCTAGTGAAAGGCATGGGAAGTCTCAGGAAACTGGAACCTGTCTGGAGAAAGGAATTTTCTTTTCAGATAAGCTGAGTAGTGAGCGTGCTACTGAAATGGAAGATATCAAATCCTTGGTTCACAGACTGTTTGTGGCTCTACATTTAGAAGATCACCAGATAAGGAAAGAGAGAGAATTGCTACAGAAGCTGGACCATCTGAAAGAAGAACTGCTGCCTCTTGAACAGGTTAGAAAGCGGGGTTCCTTTTTTTTTAAAAAAACCTCAAAAGCATTTCCTTTCGTCAAGAGAAAGTCCTGTGATAGAATAAAATCAGCATGAATGGCTAGGGTGTGTCTGTTTTGTGTATTACGCAAATGAGGGTCAATTCAAATATAATTCAAATTATTTTCAATTCTGTCCTTTCCTCTCCTGTTATGCACATGCCCTGGGTAGAAACCACAACAGCTGGAGAAAGCTGTCATGAACAAGCCCCAGCATGGCTAGTATTGGGATTGAAAGTCCTCTTAGTCACCTGTTACTCTAGGAGTTCTGAATACCTGTTACAGAAGAAACAATAGTGAGGTAGGAATCACCTGTGGCTTAGGCTAGGGTTTTCTATATCACCAAGGCAGCAAGGCAAATTGTTCGGACTAGTGGTTGCCATAATCCAAGAAGGGAAGGTATGAACGTTGATCTAGGGCAGGCTAAGCTAACCCAGCTTGAGGGGAGGAAGCCAGGAAGATAGTGACAAAGTGGACAAACTTGTCCTTGGCTTTAGACCTGCTTTGTGAGGACCAGCCTCAGCGTTAACCAGAGCTGCCTTGAATGGTAAATGGAAATCCAGTAGACATAAATCCCTAGTGGTGGGAAGGGGAGACTAAAAGCAGCATTTCTTGGTGCACAACAGCCAGGAGATCTGAATACCCTTGGATTTCAGTCCTTTTCTTTCTTGGCAGGTTAAGGCAGTAAGAGGAGTAAGTAAAAGATCCTGAAAAAGGATCTGGTCCAGCAGGAGAAAACATAATTGAGGAGCCGCTCACCACTTGTACTCGTGTTTGCTTTTCCTTAGATGAAAGCCAGAATCATGGACAGTGCAGATGCAAAGACCTCCAAGCTCCTATGGGTTGGCTTAGCTCTGATGTCAACACAAGGGGGAGCGCTGGCATGGCTGACGTGGTGGGTCTATTCCTGGGACATCATGGAGCCAGTGACGTATTTCATCACTTATGGGAGTGCCATGGCCTTCTATGCCTACTTTGTTCTTACTAAACAGGTAAGTCCTTGTTTTGTAAATGTCTGGACTATAGTGAAGGATGAAAACGGACTCTGAAAATCACAATGTTTGGGCTCTGATGAGAATATAATTCAGTAAGTAGCCTTGCCATCACATAGGGACTTGTTTGATCCTTAACGGTGCTGGATACCAACATTACGTTATGCGAAGTCCAGCCAGGTACTGTTACGTGTGAACTGCAGAGCAGCTGCTGAGGATTACTGCCTCTAAGATTTCATAACTAGGGAATGAAAAGCGATGAAAGAAGCCTCTCACTTCAAATTTTGTAGATCACTTTGAATAGTAAAGGGCACCTTGCTCATTGTTGTAAAGGGACAGCAACTACAGGTGCTGTGCCAGTTTGTGAACACTGCCTTACAGCAGGCCAGGGAGCAAATCACTGAACGGTAGCTTTTAGTTGCTGGAGTTTACATATAAATGGTGCAGACTGTTTGGAAATCTGGCAGTTGTGTTATTGCAACACACTTAATTCAGTGCCTGGAAAAATTTTATTGCTTTGTTTGTCATAATCTGACTGCTTTTCCTTGACTTTGAATGAATGGAGGTAAATCTAGGACAGATGAAGTGGGGCAGGAAACAGGCTTTGGTTAGAAGAAAAACATTTGCTGAGTAACAAAAAATACAGATCTTAACCGAGCTGCACAACACAGAGCTGTCCTGAAATCCTGTTAGGCTTGGAGGAATGTTTCTTTTTCCTGTTTTTATGTCTGTACTTTACTCCCAAAGCTGATGTCTGGATGTCAACCTTTGTGATGCAAAACTCTTTTTGTTACGGAGGTATGAGGAAGAGTAGCCAACACTCCCTTCCCTAATACCAATGGATCTATAGACCTGAGAGGTTGGTCCCTTTAGTGAAAAGGGGAGATGTGTCTGGTTTTATGAACAGCTGGCTCTGAATTTTACTCCTTCCACTGGTTTTTAAGAAGGGCTAAGGCATTCCTACTTTGGGTGTATGAGTAGATGGAGAGATTACTGCTTGGCTTTTTCGAACAGCTGCTGGCCCATTGCTTAATGGTAGTTGAACTTTGACTCCTTGGAAGTAAGTAGTGTCCATTGACTCAGGTGGCTCCAGTCACAAAGATCACGCTAGGTCTTTATTATGATTGAAAATACCTTCAGATGTGATAGAAAAGATTCCTACGGTGTGTCTGAAGGGCCCTTATGACCTGTAAGGGCGTAACTTCATATGTAGCCTCTTAACAGAACACGTGTGTGTGGCGAACTAGATAAACCTCCCTGAAACAGGCTGAATTTCTATTGGAAACTCAATGGTGCAGATAATCTGACCTCTACCCGGTTTTCTTGCTAACCCCAAATACATGCCTTGCTTTCTTCCTCAGGACTACATTTACCCTGACGCTAAAGACAGGCAGTTCCTCCACTACTTCTATCGGAAATCCAAAAAGCAGCATTTTAATGTGGAACGATACAACAAGCTCAAAGAAGACCTAGCAGAGGTATTTAAATACAGCCCTTAACTAATGAGGTAACCTCTGGGTTGAGACTTTTCTGGTCAACCCCCAGCTGACAGAAAATTGACCTCAAGGTTTGTTATTTACATTCAGAACAGTGTATTTTGTGTCAGCCAGTTTGGGCTGGTTAAATAACCATACAGTGTTTGCCACTGATGTATAAACTATGTTGGTAAGTAAGTCACCAGAAAGGGAGACCTTCGTGAATTTAATTTAAAATGAGTCAGTCAGTTTATCAGCCCTACACATCCTTTTTTTGCATACTCGAATATGTTACATTTTCGGCCATTTTAATAGAATAGCTGTGTTGCTTTCAGAGACTGTGTGTTTTCTGCACTCCCATGATAATGCAGACATCTCCCTTCCTTGGAAGGAAACTGTCTTGCAGAGTTCAGCATTCAACAACTTAATCCTGTTCCTGAGGCAGAAGGCTTAGGATTCCCTGTAAAAGGTGGTGGTGTCTGTGCCCGGGAGAAACTTTGTTATCTCCATGAAAAAATGTAGCAGATCCCACTCCTCAGTTCTTACTCCCCCATTCCACCTCCCCAGCCCCGTGTTCAACATCTCATAAAAGAAAATTGAAACTACTCCTAATTTTAGTTCAAGACCTACCATTTCATGAGCCACATTGGGCATAAGGCTTTGATGCTTTTTCGGTAGCCTTTGAGTATTAATTTCGTGAAAATAATACTTTGGGAGGTGGGTGGGTAGGTGGGTGGACAGGCAGGGCACGTGCTTCTCAGTGGAGAGTGGCTGGATGACCCAAGCAGGTCGGTGAACATTCAGCGTCCTCCGTTTGATGAGTTTGGTGTCCTCAATGCCTTCTGAGAAAGGAAGGATAGCGGATGTGTGACAGAGGAGGAGAAAGCAGAGGGCTGCAGGAGGACGAACTCTCGCTCTTTCTTGCCCTGGCAGGCAGAAGAATCCCTGAGGCGCCTGCGCCAGCCTCTGCACCTGAGGCTTCCAATCCAGGAAATCAGTGACAAGGACTGACACTGGGTTTGTATATACTACAGTTGCCCTCTCAGAGCTGATGCAAACATTTAGTTACTACGCAGAAACTGGGTATTTTTGACCACTATAGTTTTGAAAGTTGCAATAAATATCTATAAAAATGATTTGGTCACTTGGTTTGGTTGGTTTTTGGGTTTTGTTAAATACTATAAAGAAGCTGCTGAAGCAAAGTTTTCCAAGGTATTTGTCAAATCTCTATTAGTAAAATGGAGGCGTTCTGCCTGCTGGTAAAATGTCAAGGTCGTTTTATAGAACAAGGGCTGTCTTTTTAGGACTATTTACTATAGTACAGCAGTAGCACATAGAATCATTTTCTGCACTGAGTATTACAGACCTTTTTTCCTGAAATTACTGTTGTCCTTTCCCTAGCTCTGTGCTTTGATAAAACACCACTGGTGGAGGTTAGACTTGCATTACAATTAAGCTTTTTTAGTAAATGTTGCTGGGAAAGTGAGGTACATCAAACTCATTCACTACAACATCACTTATGTTTCACTATTGCATTTTATTGAAAGAATTTATCAAAACATTCAAATTTATACATTCATGATTTATACAAAACTTAAAAGTAGCCATAGTAAGATTCAACATCTGTGACTCGGAACATAGTATATGAAAAGATTTAACTAAAGCAGAGCCAGTAAATTAATTCTTTTATACCCAGGAAAGTGGATTAAGACACTTTTCTCAGATTGAATTCTCCACTGTCCCCCAGAGTTAAGCACACATGCCATACCAATAATGTAAAAAAATAATAAAAGAAATACTTGCTTCTAGTAAGTATCATTGAAATTACTGATGCTGCAGTAGTAACAATTCTATGGTGAAACATCCTGGGGTGACAAACACACCAGCACTTTTATGTACACCATGACAGTGTACAGCCGATCTCCTCCAGGGCCAAGGGGAGGAAGAGGCTGATCCAACACCGGGACCTGAAGTATGAAGGTTTGCATGTGCTGTACTTGGCAGAGCCGCCTAGAGGTGTCCAGCAGCTGTACGTGAGCCTGGAACCTTGAAATGGTTTGCTTTAGCTTTGGAGATGCGCGCGAGGCGAGCTCACCCAAAGTCACGCTAAGCAAGCTGTATGCAGTCTCGGTGCACTACTGCTTGCTTTTTTCCCGAGCATGCAGAGAACCAGCAAGCCCTTGTTGTGCCCCGAACGTACATGATGTGCAAGCAAAAAGAAGCCCTTTATCTATATTAATGCTACAATTGCACTTAAGGAATTAAGTTCCTTTTTAGTGTTGAGAGAAAATTAAAAAGTCTAAAAAGTAGAAATCCACAAGAATTGGAAGGTCGTAATCACTGTCCACAGATTTAAAAAGATGCCCTACAAACATACTCCCTGTAAACTGTGCCCTTGGAGCAAGAAAGGCTAATATAATGCAACATTTAAAATGTTTTGGAAACAGTAAAACGTGCCATAGTTCAATGGCAAGTAAGGAAAAAACTTTGAAGGAAAAAAGTAATCTAGAGTACCAATTTCAGTAAAATCCGAGCACCTCTTAATAGCTTTGCACCAGTCAGCTTTTCCCAAATTCCCTGAGCTGAAGAGAGCTGTAACACTAGCTTTAAAATTGCTTTAAGATTTTACAAACTATTATAAATGCAAACTATAAAATTTTATCCCAGTGCTTTTGCAAACATTCTTGTACAGTATTAGTCTCCTTCTCCTGAGCTAAGACGGTGTGTTTTTCACTTCTATAGTGAGCATTATTTAATGGTTGTCATTGTTATTTAACAACCTACTTACATTTTGGATGAAAATACAGTTTTTTAGTTAACATTGAGGCAAAACAGGGAATCTGTTTTTTTCCTATAGCATTAATGTTTCTGCATATATCCACTTTGCGATAAGATACTTTCCTGTTAACGACAGTAAGAAGTTCTGTGAACTCCAAGGACGAGCCATGCTTCCTAAGCGCCTCGCACAGATCTTGAATGTACCAGGAGCCGTTCACAGTTTCACGATGAGAAAAGTAACCTATTGTAGAACAGGGACATAACATTATGTCTAAATGCAAGTAGTGATTCCACTTCAACTATTCATGAGTTACTGCTCACTAGCTGCATCTGTAAGGGATTACTAATGGGTGTCAATCTTACTTCACCAATTATGTAATTTCACTGGGAATTGTAAGTGGGAAATGGCTTTGAGATCAATTGTAGTGCTCAGCCAAGAGGGGTGAGGTTCAGGGGCTGGTACCTTACAGGATTGTGTCTGCACGTTACAAGAGAGCAGATGGGACTGAGGACAAGTTACAGGGAGGACGGGAGAGGACAGCCACATAGAGCAAGGAAATTTGTAAGCCACCAGAATTCCACAATCCTGTAAAAGAGGGGAATTCTTGCTGTCAGTAGACAGCTCAGCAGCAAGATTATGATCAGAATGTTGCTGCTTGGCAAATTAACTGTGACCTTGATGGTTTATTTTCACTTTTTCCTTAACATGTGAGCCTCTTTCCCAGATGAGAGCCACTTACCAGACGTGCAAAACAGATGACCTGGAACCATACTCATCGTTTTGACTGCAAAATGAAGAAGTGCTCAAGCCTGTTACAGTGAAGTATCAGACATCAGGTGTAAAATACTAGAACTTACCTTGCGCCACAGAGTAGCACATGATAAAGTCTGCACCAGCAGGTAGGGTGTAGACACCAGCTGCATCCACTTCAGTCTCATTGACAGTGGATTCATTGCTACCGTCTGTTAAATCCTGAGCAATAACTGGATCGTCATGTTTATCGCCTCGACACGCCTGTTGGTGAGAAGTGCTGTTACGCTTTCACCTCTGCCAGGCTCACCTGTGTTAACACGATACTTCTGACACTAACCAGAGGGGACTTCTGTTCAGTTAGGTATTCCCATGAGTCTGGATTCATAAAGACCCATTTACTTCTCTATCAATTAAAATATTGGCAACAAAGTCCAGTGAAAGCTCCGAGATGATCACAGAATCGCTGAGAGTGGAAGGGACCTCTTGAGATCACCTAGTCCAACCCCCCTGGCTCCTGCAGGGTTAGCTACAGCAGGTTGTCCAGGACTGTGTCCAGTCAGCTTTCAAGGATCTTCATAGATGGAGACCCCACAACCTCTCTGTTGTGGTTTTTTTTTTTTTTTTTACCCTTACAGTAAAAAAGTGTTGTCCTGTGTTTAGATGGAATTTCATGTGTTCTAATTTGTGCCAGTTGCCTCTTGTCCTGTCACTGGGGACCACTGAGAAGAGCCTGGCTCCCTCTTCTTTATTCCCCCCCGCCCCACATTGTTTACAACATTCATAAGATTCCCCCGAGTCATCTCCTCCAAGCTGAAAAGTCCCAGCTCGCTCAGCCTCTCCTCAGATGAGCGATGCCCCAGTCCCTTAGTCATCTTTGTGGCCCTTTGCAGGACTTACTCCAGTAAGCCCGCATATTTCTTGCACTGGGGAACCCAGTACTGGACACAGTACTTCAGATGCAGCCTCACCGGTGCTGAGTAGAGAGGAAGAATCACCTCCCTTGGACCTGTTGGCAAGGCAGTGTTGGATAAATGCTCTGAAGCACAGCCATCGTTACATGCTGTCACGCTTCTGCTCTTAGTTCAGTCTCAAATGTGTTAGTTGAGAGGGTTTTTTTGTGAGAAGCCAGTAAGCAAGCCCAGTATTGTCAGTACTGCAGAAAGGCTGTATGTGGAGGATAAGAAGGTAAGACCACACTCAAAACATACGAAGTAGGTTAGGAGCATTACTTAAGAACTATCACTAAAGAGAGAAACATGAAAATGTTCTTTCATTTACAGTGATGAAGTTCCATCCTTGCTCTTCCCTCTGATTTCCAAAGGTAAATGCTATGCCGATTGTGCTGTAAAAGAACTCAGTTGATGAACTGAACTAAATTAATTTGCTTTTTGATTAGTATATATAATACATGTTTCCAACTATTACTTAAAACTAAATTATGTAAATGTTTTTCCATCTTTGGCACCTGGTTTAAAAAAAAAATCAAAGCTTAATGAGTCCTAATGAAAGATCCATTAACAATGTGCTGATTCTTGCAGTGGCCTTGTGCCTAAGGAATCTTTCATTTGAAAAAAAGGTAATTCTTAGAATTACTCTATAAGCTACTACAATTACAATCTGCTGAAGGACAGGTTCTCATTTGAGTTTGCTAATTGTAATCTGGATAAAGATGGGATAAAGCCCTGTGTAACCTGGTTTGACCCCATAATGACTGCTTTGAACACGAGGCTGGACCAGAGACCTCCTGAGGTCCCTTCCAACTTACGTTATCTTGTGAACCAAGGAGTGAAATAGGTGATTATAGATGGGCTTTATTTGACAGTTGATCACAAGCACTACTTCTGAGACAATAAGACCTTAAACTGATTCTTAAATTCTATAGAGATGCCAAGTATTGGTCATGGACAGAAAAGAAACAAAACAAAATAATAAATAAAACCAGAAAAAAATATTACCACCAAAACCAACCAAACTCCCCCTCCCAAGTTAGAATCATCATATTAACACTTGTGTACATAAAGGTTTTTTTTTTTAGAAAGAGAAGAATCTTTGTCTTAAATGCCTTTAAGGAACACTTTTCCACACCTTCTTTCCTAAAGATGCAAAAACTTTCCCTTGTGGAAGGACTGTATCAGGAAAACTGACTTCTGTATTACAGGAAGACATAGGTCAGCGTTAACTCCACTGAATTCAGAAACAGACACCTTACCTGAATGATAAATATCTTTGGCTTTCCTACCAGACTCTGGCACTTGTCTCCTCTGAACATGTCTGTGATTGTGTCAATTTTGATTTGGGCATCATATGCATAAACGTGATCATTCTCACCATGACTCAGGAACACACAAAGAAAGCAGTCAGCATTGCTGTGGTCATCCTTAGAGGCTGAAATAGTCAAGCGGGGTTTAGATGCCTAAACTGTGATCTTCAGGTTTAAAAAGCATTGTACATTTGTATCATACAAATTGATCTCCGATCAGTCCTTTTTCAAATTAACCCTATTTGCAGATGTTACTAACTTCTCCCAGCTGCAGGTACTTACTTTCAGCTCTTAGCAATGTCATTCTCTCCACATAAGCTTCACTTACATTGCAATAAAGTAATCTGAAGTCTAACCCTTAAGTCCTTCTAATGTTAAACAACTCCCTTGTGCACAAAAATTATTTTAAGTGAGATGAACAGAGAGAATAGAAGAAAACATATCTGGAAATTCTGCTACTAATAGTTAAACATAACCAATATATAGTCTCCTACCTTCATAAATTTTCTGCAGCACATCTTCTGCTTTCAGATCATCAAAATGTCTGACTTCAAATCCAAGGTCTGTCAAACTATTGTTAAAACACATCACTATCAGTAAAAATCTTGCTCAAATTATCTGTCAGTTGCTACCAACACAGTTGCTTTCCCAGTGAGAGAATGAATATTCATTTTTATGCATTATTTAGGAAAAAAACCCTACTAAACTTGATTTTGAACTCAAACTTGTGCAAGTGCAGGTATATTACCTAAAGTTACCTCAAAGAGTTTATCCTAAGAGAGGTCTGGACACAGTGGACATAGGACTTCTGCCACCAGTTTCTGGGACTCAAAGGACTGTGCCTTGATGCTTTTTTATTATGGCTTTCTTTGCCAAGGTTGCATAGGTGCTCATGTCTCAAAATACTTTGTTCTATACTTAAACATAAGATATAGGTAACTGCTTATTTGACCATGATTTCTGAAGTTTAGCTTTTTAAGCTTGAGTAGAAAACCCAGGTTTCTTACCTGATTTTCAGATTGTTTCTGTCTGCAAGAGTCCCACGTCTGTCTGGCAGCCTCAAATGCCAAAAAAAGTGCTCGTGATTGAAGATTAATGCAACTCCTCTTCTCTGATGGTTCATTTTGTATTGTGCTGCAGGATCAAGTGTTTGTCTGTTGCCAGAGACAGAAAACATTCTTGATAAATGAGTTAATGGCTAGTTGAATTCCCTTCATGTATCCCTGCTAGCTGAGATTTTTTTAATTGGCTAGAGACCTGGAGAATCCAATTTCAGAAGACAAGACCTCAAAGTGTGCAATATTTTAGGGAGAGCCTAAATCGCTAGGTCTTCCTGAAAAGCCTGGGCATGTTAAGCAAAGCTATCCATAAACTATTTCTGCTTCTCCACTCTATTATAAGCAGCCCCTTACTAAAACATCGTTTTGTAACACCTGCATAAGAATTCAAACAGGGAACAGGAATTCTGGATGACTGTTCAAAGTCTGGGGGGTTCTACATTGTTGGCTGGATAACCAATAAGAAAAGTGGGGTGCTTTATCGCACTCTCCCCAATTTCAGTACTTAACATGATAAAATGCAAAGATGATAAACTTTAGCCCTGTAATTATGAATGATATTTCACCTGTACCAGTACCAGAATCTATTCAGATTTTGGCAATTTATCTTCCTTAGGATCTGGCTAGACATAGGGCTAGTAGGGATTCTGGACAGTTAGGTCCCTGGATCCTGTGAATGACCATGAAAGGACGGTTCCCTAAACAGTTCTTCCTCCGCTCAGCTGTATTTGCTGAGTGGGTGAGGCAAAGGAAGGTAGTTTACCTTCTCCAGGGCTATATGATGTTGTAAGGTGGAATAGGAAAAATTCATGGAATCACTATCCCGTGGTCCCTTTACACTCCTTCTAGAGGAATATACTCCAGTGCAACACTCTGTCACTTCATTCGCCCAACTGTTCCTTGGATTTTGACGGTGTTTTTGCCACAGTCACTGCACACTGCCTAATGTGAAAGGAATCCACTCCTAACAGTTCCTTCTGCATGCCTTCATGATAAGAAGGGTGGTTCTACGTCTGATGTAGCTAAAACTAGAAATATGTTCTGTAAGTAGGTGGAGTCGAGTTGAATAATCCAGTCACATTTTTAACAAAAATCAGAAAACCCTGCACTGAGCGCAAGGCCATGGGCCATCTCTGTCACTGCCATCAGAACTTTACCTTATATCAAGTGCATCTACTTCTGTGATGTTCTGATTTCCATCTGTTAGAGAGATCAAAAAGTTATTTAGCCACTAAATCATTGATTAAAAAGAAACAAATTGAACTTGTGCATCAAGCCTTAAAGTTTAGCTGTTAAAGTGAACCAAAAGCTCATTCACACATCAGGTAAGTAGGCATGCAGTTAAACAGCTTCATTAGCATTTGGCTGCACCCACAGCTTTTGGAGGCTATTCTGACTCCCAACAATCTGAATTTTAGGTGGTCAAGACATACATATTTTCTATTTGTCTGTGTATCGGTATCTATATAGACATATTCAGAGATCATGATTTTATATAACTAACTGGCTGTATTTACTTAAACAGAGTACCTCACTGGTTATGATTTTACATAATCTAAAAATACACTGGTGTTTCTTTTATTTCAGCAATGCTGCTAATGCAAAGCTGAGCATTCTCTTTGAGGTTGGATGCAGTATACGAGCCATAGCACGTAGTGTAACAGTATGCATACTGAGAAGATGCAAGATTTACACTTTTTCTTCTGCTGAACTATATAGACATCAGTATCTCCAGCAACAGAACGCACATAAAGGTAACCTTGTGGGACCAACAGGGAACATGCACATCTTGGGAGTGTGCAGAACTAAGGACACACAGATGGTTAGGCCAAAATATTTATTCCTTTTGCTTAAACATCTCAATGGGCTATAAAAATCACAGCTTCTCCTCCTACTACTGGTGGAGACTACCACATTATGAAAACTACGTGCTATACTGTACCTGCGGTAGTTAGTGTAGGTCTGCTATCCAACCAGACATGGCCTGCAGCTAGAAGAGAAGACAGGTCATGTATACATATATTTTACAAACTACTTTGTATATATGATACTACCTTTTCACATCAGATTAAAGCCTTTTGCAAAACAAACATAGCTATGTATTGACAGAGGAGAAAAGTTCATAAAGACATTAGAATAAACTTGCAGAAACCTAGAATTGGCTTTAGAAGCTTTATGTTGAACACTGTAGCACAGGAGGGGGTGGCTCAAAGGAAGTCACGTGCTTCTATGTGTTACAACCTCCTGCTGGCAAACAGCAATCGTGCTTTCAGGTGTTGGGTCTTACAGTTAGCACCAATAACGTGAGTGCACAAAAAAAGCTATTTCAGTTCTCTTGAAACTTAACATATAGGTCAAGCTAATGTGCTGGAAAATGAGTGTAGATAGAACATAGCAACAATACCTGTGGCTCTGTTGATAATACAAAGCCACTGTATTTTTGCTTGTGTATCTGAATTCCGGCTGATGCTTTTGCCTCAACTTAAGGAGGAGAGGGGGTAATCCACCCCCCCAAAAAAATCAGCAGACTATAAAAATGTTAGTCTCATCAAACTTTTAGACAGAAAATGGTGTCATGTAGACACAGGAAGAACAGAATTGCTGGGCCCAAGGAAACTCGGGAAGATGGTTGTCCTGTTCTTTTTAATCCTGTTTAGTCAGTTCCCAGTCTTTAGCTTTTCATTGCCACTATGATATTGCAGCTTCTATTCAAGTAAACACTGCTTAATTATTATTAGTTATGAAGAACTTTCTGCTTGTCTTACCTAGGCTTGTTCTAAAAACTGATTGCTCTCAATAGGACTACTTGTCTTAAATCTCGTGAAAATGGATTATTTCAAAGGAATCAAAGATCAGGTATGTACTGGATTACACTGGGATCTGACAGCATGTTTTCCCTGATACATTTAAATCTCAACAGGTCTGTCGTTTGGGCCAAAGGACGTGGCATTTAGAAAATACCGGTAACCAAATGGCACACGTGCACACACACACACAAAAAAAAAAAAAAAAAAAAAAGCCTAATGGCATCTTCGGTAACCAGACCCACATTTTTGCTGCTCCTCTCTTCGCTTGTCCTCCTGTTACACATCACCGTTCTTCCTGGGCACCTGAGCCCCAGCTACCCACGGTGTCTTCCCCTCCGTTTATCATGCTAGCTCCTTTTCTTTGTTGACAAAGCAACCCCGCTTCCCCGCTCTCTTCCCCCCCAGCCGCCGCCCTGCCAGGCCGCCCCGGGGCGGTGGGGGGCGGGCTCCCCTTCGTTTAAATCCCTCCGTCATTTCCCGCAGCTGTGCCCGGGGTACGGGGACTTTCCCCTCAGTGGGGTGCGCTGCCTTTTAACGCGCGAATCTACTTCCGCGTTGCTTGCCGCCGCCGCGCCGCCCCCCCCCTTCCTTTCTCTGAGGGACACAAAGGCCAGGCTCCGCGCCAGCGCTCCGCCAGGCGCGGGCCCCGCTCTGCCGCTGCGCCTCAGCCGAGGAGGGAGGTCGCCCTCCCTCGGCTCTTCCTCCGCGGGGGGCCACCGGACCGTGCCTGCCCCAGGCGCCGCAGAAGCCCCGCTCGCCAGAGGACTGGGGGGATCCCTGGGGGGCCGCCGGGGGCCCGACGAACGGGGGGGGGGCGCTTTGGCTCCAGCACGCGCGAGCAACCGACGCCCCGTCCCCCCCGCCCCCCAACCGCGCGGGCGGGCGCCATTACCTGCCTCGGCTCCCCGCGCCGCCCCCCTACCTGCGGGCCGCCGCCCCGAGCCCGACATGACCGCGGGCAGAGGCACCGCCGCGCCGTGCGGCCCGCCGCGCCTCCCCGGGTCCGGCCCGCCTCCTCGGCCTAGCCCAGATACCCCCTCGGGGGCAGGGCGTTCACCGCCCTTTCCTCCGGCGGCGGCCGCAGCTTCGGTAAGAAAGGGGGCGGGGAGCGGGGGGAAGCGCTGCAGAGCCGTGAGGGCCGCGGGGGTCCCGGTGCCCAGGGCGGGAGGCAGCGGCAGCACCCGCACCCAGAGGAGTGGCCTTGCCGGGGCTGCGGGCAGGCGGCCCTACCCTGAATGTTTATCGGTAATGCCAGTGGCGTGGTGTGGCAGCCCCCTGCCGGGGAGATTGCGAGGGCCGCCTGCCCTAGATGGAAACTCGTCCGGGAAAGTTGAAGGGTGGTGGGTTAAGGCCTCTCCTATTACTTTTTAAGTTTGTCATGCATTATCTGTATTCCTGTGGTGGGTGCTTTAGCGACCATGTTTCATTAACTGTACTGTCATGTACAAAGGTACCATCCTGAAATACGGTAAGAAGTTACTGTGTTTACTAAATAGAGATTTTTCAAAACTGTATTGGAAGTCCCCTTAACGCACATACTGTTTCCTTTGCTGTAAGACTACTGTTACTCAAGATGCATTTTCATTTGGGCATGCACATGTAAACCCTTGAGAGGTTTGGAGGTAGATGATTTTGCAGCTTTGCTCTCTACTCTTGCATCAGTTCTCTTTATCTTAGAACTGTGAGGAGAGCACCAAGGTATTGAAGAGAGTGGCAAGGTATCTTAACAAATGCTGGTATTACCAACCTTTTCATTATATGGCACTCACCATCCACTGATCGATTGATTGCCTGAGAAACAACAGTTTCTAAACCAAAGCCAATGACATACTTCTGCATAAGAGCTTTGCAGATTTGTACCATGGATGATTCTGAATTTCCTATCCAGCCTATTTCCAGGTAAGCTCTGGGATAAACCCAAGTGCGAATACGTCTTGGAGATCGCTGCTACAAGCACAAAAGGAGGTGGATTTAGAGTTGGATTTTAGGTAATTTTTACCCAGGCTGTTTGGCCTGTTTTTACACAGGCTTCTTGCATGACTAAATCTTTTAAGCAAGATGTTTCCCTTTTGGTTAAAGGAGCTATGGTTATTTCCAGTTGCCTTTGCTTGTTTTCCCCTTGTTTGGGCTTGTTATTTTCAGACTGCCAGTAGGTGGCTAGAGCAAGATAAAACTGCTGTTTAAATTGTCTTTGTGTATACTTCAGCTAGAACATACTACTATAAGAGTATAGCATCTTACAGTAAAACGCATTAAGACTCTTACCAAGCACACTGATTTTTTTTTCTTTTTTTTTTTTTTTTCCCCAGATCTGTCAGCTCACCCTAGAGCTGCCCCTAAACCCACTGGCTGCAAGAATCCTGTGTGAAGTAGCAGCTGTAGAATGTAAACCTAGGACTCTGGTAACAGCTTTCTGTTCTGCAGAGCTTGAACTTGTATCAGCTATGTTCCTCAGCCCAACAGTTAGCTTAGATCCTAATAAGACATTCAAGCATCTTTTCCACTTTGTTTTGCTGGAGGCTAAGTAACTTGATCACATGCATGAAGCCTAAGGTAGCATTTGACTGGTGTGTATTTCCAGCTTATTTTAATATATGAAAGTTTTTGTGAGACATGCGAGTACACATTCGAAACAGTTTCAGATTGTTGCAGTAGCTCCACTGTAAGTGGGTATTTTTGGAGAAAGCATTATGGATGTATCAGAACTGCAGTTTGAGGAAGGGAGTTTGATTGTGGACACTTTGCTGTTATTCAGATCATCCATAAAAGCAAAATAGCCTGAGGGAATATTAAGACTTTAACCTGTAAAAAAAAAAAAAAAAAAAAAAAAAAAAAATTCACTGCAATATTTAAAGAGTATAACTGACTACATAAAAGCATGCAGTAAAGAGTCAAATGCCAAGAGCTGCTATATATGGTAATGTATTTTTTACATATATATAAAAATATCTAAGTTGTTAAATGGTATGATTAATCCTGGAGGTGATAGCTGGTCTTCATTTTGGGGCTGTGGCTTGTAAAAAGTATTTTCTATAGTTTGCAGGTAACTAATCAAGCATTTCTGCTATAAGAAAAGCTTACACAAAGTAGACTCCCTAGAAGAAGTCAAATGCTTCCTCTGGTTTGCAAGCAGAACTACCAATGCACCAGTTGTGCTGTCTAGCAGTGTTAAAGCTCTTTGCAGTGTTACAGAGGGTTTGAAGGAAACTCTGGAAGGCTTTAATGGTATAATTACAGGTCAATACAGAAGGGAACAAAACCCAGCTCTTTCCAACAGTTAAAAATTTCTGTGTTCATTTAAGCATCTAGTTTAAGCTTGTTTCTATGCAACTGAATGGCCATTTAGTTGAATTACAGTGTTTTGGACTCATTGTAGTACACTTATTTTATTTTTAAACAAGCAATGCTGTTACCATTCCCTGCTTTGGTGGTAAAAAATTTCTAGGGTTCCAACCATGGAATCTCAGGTAATTCAGAGTCATGTCAATTCTATGACAGAAAATTAATTTCACCAAATTTAGTGCAACAACAAGTTCTTCAGACATGGTTTTGTAAAACTCTACAGCAATACCTGTCTTGCAGTGCTATTTCATATCCACTAATAGGAAAAGAAACTATGAAGCATGGCCAAAGAACGTTAGCAAGAACTTTATTCTATGAGGCACTTACATTTGGTGTCATGTACAGTAAGGTACAGTGAAAAACAAAATACCACAAAAAACTCGTAAAGAAAAAAACTTATAAATACTTCCAGAGGAGAAATCACATTATAGTTCATGAGCCTAGTAAATTTTAAGCTTTTAGCGTGGCTTCCACTCCCTGTTCACAGATGCAGTGTTTCAATTTTCAGTCCTTTCCTCCTGTGGTTTTCTAAGGCAGAATCAGGGCACCAGGAGAGCAAATCAAAATGTACAAGTTAACTAAGGTCTGACAACTGGAGAGAAGCAATGAAAGATGACTACAGAGAATAAACCCCAATTAATTCAGATAGTAGGTGATTTCAGCTTGTCACCCAGCAGGCAGCTGAACACCACACAGCTGTCTGCTTACTCCCTGCCCTGGTGAGATGGGGGAGAGAATTGGAAAAAAGATAAAACTTGTGGGTTGAGATAAAGACAATTTAATAGGATTGAAAAGGAAGGGGAAATAATAATAATGATAAAAGAATATACAAAACAAACAATGCACAATACAGCTGTTCATAGTCTGCTGACCAATGCCCAGCCAGTTCCTGAGCAGTGGCTGCACCTCCCTTGCCCCCCACCAATTCCCCCATGTTTTTTGTTCAGCATGATGTCATATGGTATGGAATACCTCTTTGGCCAGTTTGGGCCAGCTGTCCTGGCTGTGTCCCCTCCCACCTTCTTGTGCACCTGGCAGAGTATGGGAAGCTGCAAGTCCTTAAGTTGCTTAACAACAACTAAAACATCAGTGTGTTATCAACATTATTCTCATACTAAATCCAGAACACAGCACTGTGCCAGCTACAAGGAAGAAAACTACCTCTATCCCAGCCAAACCCAGGACACAGCTAGAGAAGTCAGAGATGGAACAGATGACAGAAGTACAGGCTTGGATGTTTCTCAGCCTCACAGAGGTCATGGGAACAGATGACAGAAATAAAGGCTCACATATCTGTCAGCCTCATGGAGGGTGTTTTAAATAAAAAGGTTTGTTGGGAATACTGACCCTATCTGTGGAACTTTCTTTTACTTTTCATTAGAATGGACTAAATGAAAGCGAAGATGAACACAGTAACCAAGTTGTGCCACAAGACAAATATAAATCAACTTCTTTGAATAATACATCCTTTCTATGCATATAATACACAAAATGTTTTATTTGAAAAATAAACATTTGATTAATTTTTAAAATAACATAGCAACTACATTCCACCATTTTGTCAAATCAAACATATATCCTTAGGTTGCAAAGTGTTCATTTTAATGGTCAAGCCTTAAAAGGATCAACGTATTTGATCTGAAAAGTGCTGCAGAAGTAAGGTTGATATAGAATCAGGTAGAACTTGCTAAGGGTTTGGGCTTTTTTGTTTGGTTTTGTTTTTTTAAAAACAAACCCATGGGACAGCATGCATCAGGGAGACCTGAAGGCAACTGTACCAGAAGCATGAAAGTACAGGCTATTTAAGATGCCACGTTAGATCCAACAGGAAAGACTGTTTTCTGTGCATTATCAGATGCATCAACTGCTAGTAAGCCTAAAATATGACCTATTAAAAATCATCTGAGAATTCAATTCTTCTGCGCCTCTGATTTGGAGTTTTCTCAAAAACTTTAAAATGGCACTAGTGTTTTATGATAGCATACCCTGAGCAGATGTACACCAAAGGAAACGAATTTCAGTTTCCAAGCTTCTGGCGTAAAGGGGAAGAGAAGGAAGACGTGTTTCCTTTTTACATTAGGAAGAATATCATAGTGACTTTCAAACCAGTATATTCATGTCAGTGTTTAATATATTACTGTCTGAAAAGCATAAAGCTTTGTACCCAAACACTTGCTTCATTCCAGCTGAATCTTGGACTTTTTTCCACACCATGAGATCCTAGGATCTTCTTTCAGAGATCTGTCTTATCCTCATAACGACACATACATGCAGCTCTCTGGCTATCCAGGTATGGTTTACATCCTAAATGTATAACCGCATCAAACAACAGCTGAACAGTTGATTCACAAGCTGCAAAAGACGAGTTAAGTTAAAAAGTACTCTTTGAATGGAATATGAAACTAACAGAAATTACTCTGGCAAACTGAGAATGATCTTAAGAAAGAATCAGTCTTCTCTGGGCATAGCAAATAGATTGTCAAATGAAAGACTGAACCAATACAGAATCATTTAACTTGTGAGTAAAGACTTTTCATATGCCAACCAAAAGGAACAAGAAAATTCACTGCATGTGCAATCTTATCAGTGTTAGAAGCATCACTTAGTCTTGGAAAGATGAAAGAGCTGTTTTACCCCCTCACTTTTTGCATCCCAATTTACACAGAGGTTGCTATCTTTAATAGCACCTCAACAGAATTGAGCAAATATTCACCAGTTCTAACACTAAACACTAACATGATGACTTCTTTGCAGCTAAATGAATTTGAGAAGTTCAAACATAGGCTTGTCCTAAAAACTGCTCTCAGTGGCACTACGTACTGTAAGTGACGTTGTCCAAGTTAAAAAGTGTGGCTGTCATGTATTGATCAGATGCAGGCCAACAACCAGGAGTATCATATGTCCTGTTACGGAAGAACCTAAAATTTATTCACTAAGGGATAGCATTAACTACTTCCACTATAAAAATGTGTTATTCTAATATCTTAAAAAAAAAAGAAGGAAACAATTCAGTATTTTCCTACAGTTTAATAGCAATCACACATAGTAGACATTTAGAACTCACTTAGCAGAACAGTGACTATTCAGCTATACTACAGTAAATGCAAGAATTATACAAACATTTTGATCAAGTTGTATTCCTGTATTCATACTCCTAAATGGGAAACATTAATTTTCCTCCTCAAGGTTAGTTTTAATCCTGATCACTTTCCTATGCTGTGTCATTGCTCTACTGTACAAGTGTCTGGGCTGCACAACAGAAGGACAGAACAAGGCATCTTTCAGCAATAGCATCAGCTTATGAAAATGGGGCATCACTGTGCTGCACAAAGATTCTTTGCCAAGTAAGCTCAGTTAAACGTGAAAAAAAAGAAAGGCTTTTTCACACTTACCCTGGACACTCTCTGAGATTCCAAGTGTTTTCTGCACATCTCTGCAAATTTTGGAGAGGCAGGACTGAAACTGCTCATCACAATCATTTTTTTTATTGCCACAAGTATCGTAGCATCTGTCGTGGTGATTGCAGCACTTTGTCATCGAAGGGATACCAATGTCAAACTGTGAAGAAAATCCCCACCCAATCCATTGTTTTCAGTTAAGAAAGATACAGCCTATGAATAGGCTATAACAGTTAGAAATCAAAACCGAAGACAATCAATCCAGCTGCCATTCACTTATCTCTGTATTTTGCTGTTTGCCTCTAGTAAGCTGTGGTGGTTTGACCCAGGCCAGCAAGCCAAGCACCCAACGGAGTTTCTTGCTCATCCCCCAACCCCCTCCGCAGAACAGAAGAGCAACAGCAAGAAAACTCGTGGGTCAAGATAAGGACAGTTTAATAGGTGAATGAAAGAGGGAAAAAATGCCCCAAAATAAGCAGTGTAAAAGCAATCATTCACCACGTCCCACAGGCAGATGCCCAGCCACTCTGAGCAACAGCCACTTTGGAAGCCAAGTACACCCCCCCCCCCCTCCCTTTTTCCACTACTCCAGTTTTTATTGTGGAGCATGACTGTGCAAGGCGGAATATCCCTCTGGCCAACTCAGGTCAGCTGCCCCAGCTGTGTCCTCTCCCAGCCTCTTGCCCAGGCCCAGCCTATGCTCTGGGGTGGCTGATGGCTAGAGTGGGGAAAAAAAAGGGAAAGTCCCCAAGCTGTGCAACAGCTTTCAGCACCAGTCAAAACCATCAACAGTTTTAGCCAAAAATCCCAAACAGCACCATGCAGCCCGCTGTGAAGAAAGTTAACTCCATCCCAGCCAGAGCCAGTACATAAGCTAGCCCAAATTTTCTTTCTAGCATTAAGGAAAATGGGTTAGCGTCGGTAAGGACAGCAAGTCAGAGCCAAACCCTCCACTCTCACAGGGCTACAGTCAGGGTTATTCAACGCTTTCAAGATTGTGAGAACAAAACATGGTTAAAAAAATTAGAAATTGATCATCATCAGTCTATTTTATCCCTATAATACTTTATTTCAATTATGAAAATGTTTATGCTATGTTCGCTTATAATACTAACATTTTCCCTATGTTTTTACCAAAGCATGTGCTGGAGCTGATAAAAGCAGGGATGCTGTACATGGATGCTGTCTCATCCTTAGAATGGGGGAGGGAAAAACCTGCCCATATCGAGGAAAGTTGATGTATAAAGGACAAACAAAGAAGCCCCCAAATGGAAATACTTACCTGAACTCCAAATAAAGGCGATCCACAACCATTTGGTGGTGAAGGCTTATATCCGTAACGAGGAAGGGGCTTTGATCCTGAAAAAGGTAATTTATCATGCCTCAGGTTTTTTGCGCAGATTTCAGTACAGTCAAAACTCACCACAGGCATTTCTTGGTCTTGAGACAGTATATTTTTAACTTAAACATATATTCAGGCATCTGAGTATCAACAATTGTACCAATTACAACTTAGGGGTACTAAGCATTTTTTTTTAAAAGGGGGACAAGACACCTGAGCAAGTGTTAATGTTAGCTTCCCAGCAAGACAGGGAATTCTACAGCCCAAGTTAAGGCAGGTTGTGGAGTTAATTTGAAAAATGACCCTTCACCTTGTTTCGGTATCGGAAACAAACTGAAGCCACAATCAAAAGTAATGGAGAAGAAAAAACGTATTTGAAAAGTGCATATCCTAGCACAGAGGGGAAACGCCAGGGTGCCCTGGCCTCTCCTGTGGAGCCAGTCAGGGTGCCACCACCAAACCCATCTCCCGCCCCAGCAAACAGTCCCACCCGGTACGCCGGGGCAAGCCGAGCCAGCCGAGAGAGACCAAGAGGATCCACGTGAACCTCCCGATTCGGGGCGCTCCCGCAGCGCCGGTGAAAAGCCGGGCAAGAAACCCCTTGTCTGGAGCATCGCCGGCCTGGCACCCCTCTGCGGCAGCCGGGGGCGACGGGGGAGCCGCCTCCAGGCAGGTACCGAGGTTGCCTCTGCGCCCCGTGGCCCCGGGAGCGGCTGCCGGGACCGGCGGGAGCGCTGCCGCCAGCCGCCCGCCCTCGCAGCCCCGGCCGGTCTGAGCGGGCCGGGCCGCCTGCAGCGAGCCGGCCGGCGGGAGGGCAAGGATCGCCGCCGGCCCCCCGCCCCGCCGCCCGCCTCACCGTCGCTGCACTTGTACTGGCAGAGGCCGTCCTCGCCGCCCAGCAGGTCGAGGGCCGCGTTGAGGTACATGTCGATCTTGTGCACCCCGTTGCGGATGGTCTTCAGCGTCATCCGCCAGTCGGGGGTCTGCGGCGCCTCCTGGCACCGCGCCGGCCGCGGGCCCAGCCAGGCGCAGGCCAGCAGCGGCGGCAGCAGCAGCAGCAGGGCTCGGGCCATGCCGAGCGGCGCCCCGCCGGGCGCCCGCTAAGACCCCGCCGCCTGCCCGCTCCCGCAGCGTCCCGCCGGCCTGGCGCGGCCCGGCGCCCCGGGCCCCCCCCGGGGTTCCCCCCCCGGCCCCCGCGGCTCGGGAAGCGGGGGCCCGCGGGGGCCGGGGGGGGGGCCCTGAGGCGGGGGCCTGGGAGAAGGGACCTGGGGGAGCAGGGGGCCTGGGAGAGGGGGGGACCCTGAGAGCAGGGGGCCTGCTGAGAGCGGGGGCCTGGGAGAGGGGGGGACCCTGAGAGCAGGGGGCCTGGGAGAAGGGGACCTGGGGGAAGGGGGACCTGGGAGAAGGGGGGACCTGGGGGAAGGGGGACCTGGGGGAAGGGGGGACCTGGAAGAAGGGGACCTGGGGGAAGGGGGACCCTGAGCACCCGCTGCGGCCTCCGCCGGAGGAGGACAATCCTGTGCAAAAGTATGGCTGGAGCGGGGCTGTGAGCCACGGCCAAAACGCCTTTTCCTGGGCTACTGCCGACAGTCACCTGTCGGAGGGAAGGATTGGGGTGCGTTAGAAAGAGAAAAATCAGTGGTGGCTCTGAGGGGGCAGAAGGGGGCAAGTCGGGATGAGCCTTTCACCCCCACCGACAGGTCTTGGGAGGAGGCATTGCAAAGCGTGGCCCAGCACCTACCCCGACAGAACACGGGCTGTTTCAACAGGAGAAACGCCGCCGTCTCCAGCAGGTCATGGTGCCCCTTGTTCCATGGGGGGACCTTTTCCAAACCTGTCCAGATACAAACCGGGAGAGCAGCTGGCTGCCAGTTTGTATGGCAGGGTGGCCCTGGCTGAGCAGGGCCCTGGGAGGTACCGGTGCTATCAGGTAATAGGAAATCCCAGCATGTTTTTATTTAGAAAACGTTTATTTGGTGACTGTGTCAGCAGTGGTGAACTTGGCGTTGCTAAATGTGAAAGAGACAGCAGTAGTGTTTTGGAGGAAAGAGAGAAAGGCTGATTTTCTAGCCAGCCATTGAGACATTGCATCCATGGGGCTGAATGGAAGGAAGGGCAGGTTTAGTGCCAGCTGCACTGGGGCTTGGTTAATGTGGTGGCTTGGAGCAAACGCTGCCTATGGGAGGGACATGCCCAAAACCATGCACTGCTCTCCTTTGGTGCTACCAGGGGGAGAACTTGTGTTAATACAGCTACAAAAACATGAGCTTTTGGAAAGCACACTTGTTTGGAAGCAAAAAATACGCAGTAGGGAATATGTACTTGAAGTGTTAAAACGTTAACTTCGGTTTATGATGATGTTCAAAGTGGAGGAAACCGATACAGTGACCTTTACACATGTGAGTGATTCAGTTTCAGGTAACATCATCAAATATGCAAGACGGGGTTGTAAAAGAGGGAAAAATGAAAGTATATCTATTAAACATTAAAAGCCCAGTCCTGATTTGCTGAAAAGACAAATGAGACCAAAGTGAACTGGTTTGCTAAACATCCCGTTTGGTTTTGTGGATTTTTTTTTATTATAGAATTTTTATTTATTTTATGTTTAAATTCTAGATGCTTCATGGATGAATTAAAGTGGAAATTGTTTTAATTTTCGTAATGAAAGCTCTGTTTTAAGACATGTGGAATCCCTCAGAAAATAGTAATATTGGGCTTCAAGACAAAGTTAACTGTAAAGAAGAACAGGAAATGGAAAGAGAGACTTCCAGATCAACAGGCAGAGCAGAAAGATACATGGTAAATATTCTACTGGGGTTTTTTTTTTTCTTTTCAGCCTCAGCATTTAATACTATTTGTAGTTAACTGAAGAAATAGGTGGGAAAAGTCTTTAATTCAAACAAAAGAGGGAGCTGTTCCTACACCTGCCCAGCTTTTCCCTGTGATTACCGCGCAAAGACCCTGATTCAGCAAAACAATTCCTGTGTGGGAATGTACTTAAATGCTTTCCTCAATAGCAAGCCTTGTTGGGGCGGGGGGGGGGAGGTTAAGAGAAGCAATCCATATCCTACTTTAGTTATTGGTGATTGAGAGTGTCTTTACATGACAAATTCATGCTGATGTGGGTTTTTTACAAGACTGGAAGATGAAGAAAAGTCAATGAAAATGTAAAGATGTTGTCTGAAGCAGACTGTGATGAATTCTAGAAAAAACACCACCGCAACTGTGTTGTGTGAACATATGCTATTTATTCAACAGGATAATTAATTGAGAGGAATAAAGTAAAACAGATATTAAAAATATTTGTAAATTGGAATACAGTGAAGTCTGTTCTACAACTGCCTGACAGGAGGCTGTAGTGGGGTGGGGGTTGGCCTCTTCTCCCTGGTAACGGACGATAGGATGCGGGGAAATGGTCTGAAGTTGCGCCAGGGCAGGTTTAGGTTGGACATTAGGAAAAATTTCTTCACCAAAGGGGTTGTCAAGCACTGGAACGGGCTGCCCAGGGAAGTGGTCGAGTCCCCATCCCTGGAGGTATTTAAAAGACGGGCAGACGAGGTGCTTAGGGCCATGGTTTAGTGGTGGGATGGCAGGGTTAGGTTAATGGTTGGACTGGATGATCTTAGAGGTCTTTTCCAACCTAAACGATTCTGTGATTCTATGATTCTAAAACTATCGAGCAGTTTGACAGAACTGAGTGAGATGATCCTAGAGCTGTTTGACAGTTTTGTGTCAAGGGTACCAAGCCACAAATTGAATTCTGGTACTTCTAAAAAAATTTGTGCACACTTTCTGTGCATAACTCTCACTGAATGTGAGACTAGTATATATAGGCCGGTATTTTCTTACAGCAGGCACCATTACTGCTGTCTAAAAATGTGTAGCTTTTGCAGTGGTCATTTGTGCAGTGATTCCTGATTTTCATGTGGGCAGAATTTCCTCACAAGGATTGGTGAAAGCAGAAGGATTTTCTGCTTAATCATCCCAGTTCTGTTGATGGCCCCTTGCCTTCGTGTGGTTCTGGGACAGTTAAGGCAGTAGCAAAACTCCCCTGACTGCACACTGCAGGATCAGGCCCCGGATGTTCTTTCTTGGCATTACCATTCCACACTTCTGTATATCGGTGTAGGAAGCTTGTGCTAATTTGAGAATCTGGGGGGGGGGTGGGGGTGGTATATGACTAAGAGTATTAATTTTTAACTTTAGGTCTCTAACTTAGTTTTGTAGAATTAAGTCTGTATAATATATATACTTTTAATTTTTATATACTTGTATTGTTATATAAATTGTGTGTGTATGTGTGTGTGTATATAAAACAAACAACCAAAAATATGTATACACGCAGTAAAACCCTACTTGATGTTAAGAGTTTGTTGGATACCAGAAATATATATATACATACACAGAGAACTTAAATGAAAAGCTTCTTTACTGTCTTAAGTTGAAGGTTCAAGTTTTAAAATTCCTTTGTTGTTTGTGACCAGCTGTGGTTAAATTAATAGAACTTAGAACTACAAAGATTGCCCCAAGCGAGGTGATTGGGTGAGGTATATTAACTAGATAAAGACTGTCTGAGTTTGTAGCTGAAAAAACTACCACCAGAGTTATTATTTGGGTAACTGTCGCATTACAACATGATCATAGTCAATCTGTCAATTAATAGATGGTCTGAAGTCTACTTCCTCAGTAAGGCTACAGACTCAGCTGCCAAGCAAGGCAGCATCCTGCGGGTTTCTAGTGACCTAGGCCCCAAGATGATGCAAGTTCTTTAAAATACTCTGGTTGTTGTCCTTTCTGTAAAGTTCACATATTGCCAGCACAGTCGTTTTCCAACCACTGCTTTCAGTATGGTTGTCCATTTTAAATAAATAAACAACCGCAATTGAAATGCAATGTGAAATGTGGAAAAAAACCGCAACGTAACAACAAGATATTTTAATTTCCCTGCTTTTATTAGAGACTTTTGCTGCGGACTCACATGACTGTAAAATTCTCTTCCTACAGGCTTCTGCAAAATTGTGGTATTCATAGAGCATTAAGAATTTTCAAAATGTATTCTTTAAAGATTTGTACTACTTGTTGCTAAGTTACATGGCTGCTGATTGTAAAAAAGGACCAGTGTTCATTTTTGCAGGGGTGATAAGAAGGAAGTATTTAATTTTCTGATCCTCAAATATTATACCGTGAAATGAGGCTCCTCGACACATGATGGCTAATCCAATCATAATAGCTGGCGACTTTTGTATACACGCCAGGGTGACCAGCCTCCCCGCAGTTCTGACCCCAACTCACAATACCCCAGACATACGCCACATTTTCCGCATCAAAACAGACCAAGGGTCCTCCTGAATCACCTTTGCAACTGTCTATGGAGCCATCGTAAGTACCTGAAGCAAAAGAGGAAATGAAAAGCAAAAATAAGTTAATATATAAGCTAGCACACAAAACAGAGCTCAGGAGGTTTTTCAGGTCCATGTCGCTTCCTGACAGATGTTTGCCTAATGGTCACCAGTAAAGGAAGTTCCTAACCTCTTTGGTATATTACTTCTCATTTCTTTTTAAGTGCGGGGCCTCACTTTACATTTGTGGCTGGCCCAAATTCTCCTCATTTGCTTTGATGTCAGTGACATGAGTCTTGCTTTACCCTGTGCCATAGAGAAGAATTCAGCTATATCGCCTATTACATTATTAGAAGTAGCTCATAAAAAGTGGACAAAAGTGGGAGGAAAAAGGCAAAAAGGTTTGTAGGCTGATTCCTATGGAAATGAAGCTGTTGCAGTACGTGTATGCCTACGTGTCTGCCTTTGGTGTCCTCTACCCAATAATTCATTGGCCAGTTTCACCTGTACAGAGCTGTACAGAGAGGCAGAGGCCTCAAAATTATTTTCTCTACCAGCTTTAAGAAAATAGGTGGGCAGGTCCAAGAAGGAGAGCATGTGAATGCTGGGATGGGAGGGAGGGCAACTGTGTGTATGTGCCCTCACTGCACGGTCTCAGTCACAGTGTGGACCTTTCGCAACACCAGATAGCGGCCCTGAGGCACAAATGTGTAGGGTCCAGTACTCTTCATACGTTTCAGTGCGCATGGAACTACTTGTTTGCAATTCAGCAAATACAGCGCTTGTGAAAAAATGAATTAAGAGTGAAGGATGTGACATAAACAGAATCTGCTACAGAGCTAGAATATGATTTATGCTTTGTCCTATATAGTAAGTAAAAGTTTATTAATTTCTAACACCTTTACTACACTTTTCTGCTCAGTTGATTGACCTAGTATGAAGGACCCCATACTAAGCATGAGTCTCCAAGTTTTTTAAAACGTAACCTCTTTCTTGAATCTCTACATTACTGAGAAAGGGGTCTGTGAATTCAGAGTTGGAATTACTAATCCTATAAAACAAGATTTTATTGCCTTTACTCAGTTTAATTAATACTTGTTTGTATGACTAAGTCCCATGGATACTAGCCCTTAATTCCAGTTTGTATTTGCATCAGGGAGGGGAAGCTAACCCCAGATACCACTTTTCTGATGTTGTCCCATGTGATACTGTCTTTGTTCCCTCCTGGTAAAGTATGATCACTTGAAATATATTGAAGATCAAGGAGCTAAGTTACAGAACTTGCACAGTAGACAAGCCAAGTATCTTATAGATGTCATGCTGAATTTATCACAAATGATTTGGCTTTTATATCTGGTTTTTATTTTTCTCATTAAGTAGTTTGTTTAAATAGTGCCTTTACTTTTTGATTTAAAGAACAGTTGAAACTGTCTCTCTGCCCTGTAAGTTGAATACTCATTGATCTTTTAGTCATGTGTTTGGCAATACCTTTTGTTACTTGAGAAGCAAAAAATGTGTAGTCAGAATCCTTATTTTAGTACTAGGAGTGACAACCAGTTTCCTGGCCAGACTAATCTTAGTTTGAAAAGTTAATCATATTCTTCCTGGGGTGCAGTGTGGTAGTAGCAAATGTCTAAGCAGATGAATAGTCACATTCTAGTCAATGGGACTACTAATGCAGTCTAAGACAGGCATTTGCTTAAATATGTTGCTGAATCAGAATCAAATATAGTAAAGGTAGAAAGCTCAGTAGGCTGTAAAGTGCTTGTGTATTTAGATAACATAACTCAAATTGCATGCCAAAATTTGCCCGCGTAATCACAGAACCTGGGCATACTGTCATCTTAACCCTGTTTATAAATAGATGTATAATGGTAGATGCATCTAGGCTCCAAGGGCTAGTATTTTGCTAATGGAGATAGTGTGGCAATCGGTTTATTATCTTTCCCAGGTCTGAAAGATTCCCAGCCAGTATGTCTGATCTTATAAACAGTGGGTTTGAGGGTAGAGAAATTATAGTAAGAAAATTGATGCTTGCCTGCGCATGCCATTTGTTTAAAAAATCGTCCTGGATACAATTCGGAACAATTCTGAAATAAATTAACATTGCCCCACTTGAGGATAAATTGTTTGGTATAACCTAGAAAAGAAAAGAATAAATTTTTCTAAAGTAAGAATAGTAAGTACATATTAGACACTTTTAATATCTTAAATTGAAAGTTATATATTTGCTTATCTACAGAATATAATCTTCAATATTATAAACCAGATACCTTAAACTGCCAGTAACATCCTGTATGAACTGCAGTACATCAGCCATATATTTCAAAATAAAAGCAGAGTGGTTTAATAGCAGTGTTAAATACAGTACTTTCATTTTGTGACGTTTTCACCCCTTCCCTTTCCTTGTCTTGCTCAGTTTTTGCCCATGTTTTCCATATCAAGGTTTTCAGACACTGGGAAACTGGTACATTGTTTTCTATGAAACAGAGATGAGGCTCTCATCATCCTTGTTACCTTTTCTCCAATTCTACTCTGTCTTTTTGGGATGAGTGGAACAGATACTGAAGATACAGGTGAACTATGTATTCGCAAGGTTAAGGAGATTCTCTGTTTTGTTCTTTGTTCGTTTGCTAGTAATTCCCAGCTTTGCATTTGCTTTATGGACTGCTACTGTGTATGGACAGGAGAAGCCTCACAACCAGCATGCAGTAGCTCCAACAGCAGTTGTAATCACTGTGATACAAAACAAATGCTTCCTAAGTCTTTGAAAGAGTGATTACATTTGGCTTATCTGCCTCTGTGCAACCTTCTCTGGGCTAAACTCAAACACAGCTGAGACAAGATGTGCCGAGTTTTGTAATTGTTGGCTGCAGCTCAGATCCCCTTGGGCGGGGGACAGAGGACGGGCTGTGACTACGGCCCACTGTGAGCTACTGACCACCACTTGTTAAATATCTTTACCAGGTCTCCACAGCTAATATAAATGTTAGGTTGGCAAAAGAAACATTTCTTATTGTCAGGGTAGTTTTCAGCCAGGGGTGTCCTCCAGACCGATTTACCAAGTGGCTGAAACAGCACAGGAAGCAGTACAGAAAGGAGAATGAACAGCAACAGCCAAACACAGAACCACAGCCTACGTTTTCTGTACTCAGACTCTTCCGAGTGCTTTGTGCACAATTACTCTTCAGCCTTTTCAAAACGAAAGTTCACCACAATTAGAAAACAAGTGATACAAATAAGACATTCTTGTAGTAAGCACTAAAGCAAATACCTTTCTCTAGTCCCCATCCAGAAACCTTGCATGTGTCTCCAGTCTTGAACATATACTTTGACCAGGGGATACAGGCAGGTGTGCTGTGTTGCAAGAAGCATTCTCCTTTGCCAAAACCTCTCAGCTCCAGCAGAGCAATGTCGTTTTCATAAGTTGATGCATTATAATTTTCATGGATTATCAGTTGTTTTAGTCTGAAAGTATCTGTCTCTCTGTTGTACAGTATCGTATCCAACAGTCCAATCCAGACACGGTACAGATGAACTCGATTTGCCCTGGAAAAAAACGGAAATAAAATATGCTTTGGTAATTAACACAAGCATTGTACATTTCAATTAGCTGCAAACTTTTGGATTTTAGCAAAGTTTCTCTAGAATAAAAATTCATATTATATACATATAGTTTCTTTATGGACTTGATGTCCAGGTTTTCCTGAAGTGTAGCAAATGCAAGGCAGATGTCATTAACTGCTGAGTACTGCAACTAATACAGAAATTAAAGGCCAGCCTCTGTATTTAGTGCTGTGACAAAGAGAAAGCAGGTGTTTACACCTCTCTGATTTCAAGCGAAAGAAGAGTGAGCAGATGTGGGTGGGATGCTGGGACCGGCAAATCTTCCCTGTCTGCTCTTGATTGTTCTGGGCAATATGTGACCCCAGGGACATTCTCAGGGAACAGATCCTGGACTTCACCAAGGTAGAGATAGGGAAGAGAGGAGGTCCCTTGTATCTCCCTTTCAGGCAAAGTGGTTACAGTGAACCTTTCCTGCCTGCCTGCTGACTGAAGAACGCCGTGTCTCTTCAAATTCATAGTTACCTTTTCACCTTTCTGTTCACTGCCAAAACATTCTAGTTTCTCTCAATCTTCCCCATTGTTCATGTGAGTGAGTCAGTGTTTTAAATTGTTTTATTCAACAGGCAAATAGGAATTAGCAAACAGGTAGCTAAGAAGGGCAATAATATCCAAACCAACCTTTCTGCCTTGCAAGAAATAATTTCCCAGTTTATTGTTTTTACCTGACACAGTGTGCAGCAGTCAGAACCCAACAGCCACCAATATAAACCCCGCCACAGTACACCGTCACAGATTCACTGCCAGTATCTTTAATTGCCACTTGCCAAGGGAATTCACCCTATTCAAACAACAAACACCCAAATAATGTGAAATCATAATAATCATACTATTTTTAGTCCATAAAGGGAAACATACTTCTTGGTATCACCTCATCTCTTTGACTATATATGATTGTAAACAAAAAATCTGCTATCCAGAAATTGTGAATTGGGCTCCATCTGATACAAAGAATATCTATTCTAAAATGCAGTAATTTTGTTCAATCTTCTGACTTTGTTCAATGCCTCCTTCCCTTCAGCTTTCTGTCATGAAACCCCTTGTAGCCAGAGAAACAGATGTAGAATCTGACCTGGTATGTTAGAGTATAGCATTTTTGACTGTATTCTGTTTCAAAGGCACAAATTTAAATTTCATTTTGTCAGAATTGTTATTTCTAGCTATAGTAGTAAGTATTTTGCTGAATCATCTTCAATGTGTACTTGCACCGTAATACTCAATTTTGCAACTCCATGTTTTACTTTATAAATTGTGCTTCTCTTTACTTTGGTTCAGTGCAATGCCACTATTGCTGCAAAATGTGAAATTAATTTTGTAGCTGATTTTGTTATTTCCATACCTTTTAACAGAAGGACAATAATGCCCATTTAAATTGAGGCTGAATGAACTCTTATCTGATAAGGGTGGTTTTTTACCTTTCTTGCAACCTCTCCACCTATGATTCTTTTCCGTCGAGTTAATGTGTGATTTGTAAGACCGCAGTGTAGTTGGGGAAGAAGTGTCTTTATCTTCTTTCTTTCTTTAACAAAAAGGGAAAATGTGTCTCAGAATCCAGGTATCCATTCTTTCTATTTGGAGACAGGTTTGTCTTTATCTTGAAAATCTAAGTGCTGTGAATATGCCAGTAGCTCAAGTAGCAGGAAAGCAAAGACTAAAAATTTTGGCATCTGTTTTTGCTTTGAAAATTGCATGTGCCTTAGCATCACATTACTTCTCTTCATTTTCCACTGCTGCTTGCAGTCAGGCAAATAATTTTAAAGCAGTTCCCCTAATTTGCTGAGACTTTACCTCTGCCACTTGCCAAAACATGCAGATGTGGGTCCTCAGCCAGGATGAATTATTATGGCATTCTTGAAATTAGTGGAGAGCAAGACAAATAGTAAGCCCCAGAGTGTATATAACTAAATCACAAAGTCCAAGTATCTGAGCGTTCTGGATCTGACCAGCTGGCTAGTAGGTAGAGAGCCACTAGTAAGAGGGTATGCTGGTGGTTTTGGAGGGTTAGTTACACTTACCTTCATCCATACTGTGATTTTCAGCATCTTTGTTTTTGCCTGTAGTAGAATAACAAAATACTAAAAATACTGGCAAACATTTAAATTTGTTCTATTACTTGAATATATGTTTGTGTGCCAAAATCATGGTACACATTTTAAAAGCATAAGGGCACACCATTTCACATGGACAGCAAATACTCTCTCAGCCTTGCGCCTGCTGTTTCCTTTCCTACCAGACACTCTTTGGCTGCCTCCCTTATTCACCACTGTATGACATCTACTCTGGCTTCCATGCCGAGGGAGACCTTCTGCAAAGAAACACTAAGAAATGGGCTTTTTTTGGTTTTTGATCTCTAAAGTGATAGCCCATTCTCCTCCATCAGGAAACAACAGAAATTCCTCCTCCTGCCCCATCAACCTTTTTGAGCTTTCTAAAGGCCAAAGGAGCATTAGGTAATCGGATTTTATTTTTCTTTCCAATTTAGATGATGCTGTTGTGTACTGTGTGCCTTCTTTAATGGGGTAAAGGAGAGTATTCAACATGAGAAGTAAATTAAATGCTTCCTGAATCTGGCTTGTCAGCTTTTGTTCAAAGAAAATGCCCGTTGAATTCAGTTCCTAAAGGGAGGTTGAGGATTGGGTCTGTTCTCATGTTACTGACAGTGATGTTTACATTTAGAGTTCAGTTTACCAATTACCCTTTACCAATAGTGTTTACTTTTTGTCTTTAGACTTTGTCTCTTATCAGAGGAAGGAAAACCATTCTAATTTCAAACCAAAACAAAATCTTTTTGACAGTGAGGGGAACAGTGCAGGAGAATTATTATATTGACAGACTACTTGAATTCCTCATCTGTGAGGAAAATATTCCTGCCCGCCCTGTCTACGCTTTCTTCACAAATATGGGATACCAGTTTGATAGACAGCCACATAAGCAAGAGAGAATCTGCCTTAAGCTTCCTAAAACATCATCTGTTTCTTCCTTCCTTTACTTTTCTTGCTGTTTTTTCTAGAAGGGAGGAAAATTACATAACCTTTTCTTCCTACTATGCATAACAACATTGGGAACACTAATTGTTGCATGAATTTTGCTTTTGCTAATCTGTTACATAATTTAATAATATGCATTGTGTAGTGTCTAGTTATAGTCAAGCAGAATGAAAGGAAAGAAACAAAAACATCTTTCAGAAGGAAACCTGCACAGAGAACTCGAGCTTCATCCTCTCCTGTGAGGCAGTCAATTTCTTTGTTACAGACATTCTTATTTGGAATACAGATATTTGACCGACAGTGGAAACTGTTGTCTCTGCACTCTGTAACACAGGAGAATCACAAATGTAAATCACAGGATCGTATGATTCAGCAACCTCACATAGAGAGCTTTTTTAAAATATAAACACAATCTAATATCCATGTTATGGGGGACTTGGCTGTTCATAAATGGATTACAAAAGCAGGCTCTGTAAGTGTAAAATGAATGAATGCTTGGGTCTCCTCATTTTACAATCTTGAAGTTTTAAGACTTAAAAAACGTGGATCTCTGTTACCAGTTCAGTACTGTACTTCTAGACTCGGTATCACTCCTTACCAGTTTCACCCACAACACATGCCCGCACTCAACCTCAGCCAAAGGACATCCAGATTTGCCAGCATTACTGATCATCTCAAATGAGGAATTTATGATGCTTGCATCAAATTTCCCCCACCAAAATCAGAGTCCAGGCGCAGTTTTGGTTGAATGAGCTAAATGTCTAAATGCAAGGTTAGGAATCAAGAGTCCTAGTTTGAAGATACTGGATTTAATAACTTATTTATTCCAAAATTCTTGATTATATGAAATGTTATCATAAACCCAAGAATTCCCTTCCTTTTAATTCTTGCAATCACTTTGTATATTATCAAAAGCAAAGCAGTGCTTGAATTTATGGCAGGATTTTTTGAGCTACTTTATAATCCTATGTCAGTCTACTATTTAAGGATATATGCCTTTAACAGAAAATAAGATTGTTCTCTAAAAGTATCCAGATATCCCAATATGATCCAAAGACCACTGAACTCAGTTGAAATACTTACTTTGATTCCAGGAAGCATTGTTTTCAGCCCATACAGCTGAAACAGCACTATTTTGGTCAAGTGGAATCTGAATAAATTATTCAGATTTCAGAATAATTATATGAAGCCACAGGTGTTTATTGGGGTTTTTTTCTAAAACGCCTGTGACTGTGTTTCCACGATCATCAGATTAGATTTACTGACAATTGTAAAACTAAAAAATTAAGGTTATTTAGGGATAGTCATGGGATTTGTAACCCACATTACCATTTGGCACCTGAAACCCAACTTCTAAAAGTATTCTCCTACATTCAGGTCATGATAGATCCATTCCTTGTTTCTAATCAAACTTGCTACAGCTGGAATTGCAAATGCTGAAAGAATGACTGCTCATGAACAAGCAATGTGACAGGAATTGTTCACAGATATTCTATGGATAATCTTGCATTAGTAATAAATTTAAGAGAGAGCTTACTTTGGTTTAAAGATAGTTCATTGGAAAAACAGTGTCTTTGTTTAATTACTATGGAATTTTCCCAACTGAAAATACATTTTCATTCTAACACAGCTCATTGTTTTGTATCAATGTTTAATAGCCTCCTAAATAATCTCGTCGTATTTCCTTATCCTCTGAGGAAATCCATATTCTGAGAGATCACTTGCTTCCTTCAAAAAATTGTATTATACCTACTTTTTTGCACATGTGCATACAAAACCTATGGTTTGATTGCTTTAATGTAGTGACTTACTGGAAAAGAGACTTTAGCTGTTACATCACTGTAAAAATTGTTTGGGTGTGGTTTTCTGCTGAAATTATTTTGAAACAGCTGAGAAAGGGAATTATTACCTCTACAGCACAGTTCATCACTTAGGTCTCCACAGTCATTGATTCCATCACAGGTTTTATTCAGAGAAATGCACTTCTTGTTGACACAATGAAACTCACCATCTGAACAAGCTGTGCAGCACAATGAAAACGAAGTTAGCATGGAAATGTCCCTAGGTTCACAACTGCCCACTGCTTGCATATTTTATTCTATCAGCAGTTTGGCCTATCAACAGCAGGCATTCTGGGGCCCAGGAATGTAAACAGGATTTTTTTTTTATTGTTTTAATCGCCTTCTCCTCAAGCTTTCAATGTGACCAATAATTTTCCTCCTCCAACTTGCAGTAGCCTGGCAAAAGGGAACTTAATTTCTTCTAGACAAGGACTAAACCAGAAATGATTGGTTCAAACCCACTGTAAATGATTCAAGTGATTAAGATGATGGATGTTCCCCTTCTAGAAGGAGGTCATCAAGAGTCTGTGAACTCCTACTTTTGTGGCATAAGAAAAACCTAAGACGATTCATAGCTCTCCTAACCAGCAGCATCTCAGGCTGATACTTATCAGTGCCAAAGAAAGCCCACTACAGAGAGTAGAAAGCTGTTAGAAGTCAAAACAAGGACTTGATTCCCCTTATATCAGTGAGCAACTGAGGAGTACTGAAACTGCCCAGAAGACATGAGCAGTTCCACTGTAGTCATGTTTGTCTGGCTATGGTGCTACTATAGTGTCCTAACTGATTTCCCTCATAGACAATACAGTGAGTAGGAGGTTGTCACTTCGCCAGTTAACCCAGAGAGACAAGACTCGTGGGATACCGTATACCTTGGTACCCTTGGAAGGGATGGGGAACAAAGAGAACCATGGGTGAAATATATTACTTTTGGGAAATATCTGTAAAAATACCTTAGGAGGAACAGTGATTTTCCAAACTCATAAACTCAAGACTGTCTTGACTCAAGAATGCCTCAATTGTCTTAAAGTCTGCAAAAGGGTTATGTAAAAAAATCAAAAGGTTTCAGTGCAGGTTTGTTGTGGCTGAGAGTTCAGCAAACTAGGTCCTAGTTATTTAAAATAAACTTACAATGTAAGAACTGTAAATAGATATATTTAAAAAAACATACTAACCTCTGAGATTTTCTTGGCACTGGAGGCTAACAAATTCCTCATTAATATCTCTTGATTTCATCTCTATGTGACATTCAGCAAGACTTGTCTCTAGGCCCCTGCAAGTTATTTGTAGACAGTGCAAGGAATTTAAGGCAGATTCTGTGATGCTGGAATTGGCTTGGTAATATTCAGCACCTCTGTGAAGATACAAATAATAATATCAAATTATATCATTTCACAATGGACTGTCCACTGCTTTTATTGTTGGGAATTTATATTATTTTCCTCAGTGTTAAGAAATTTTGGTCATGGTTAAGAAAAAGACCAGACTTCCCATGGAATCGTCTAGGGGTAAGAGATGTTTAGTTTGGGAAAAAAAGTAAACAAAGTGCTAATTTTTGCAGGTTGCTGCATAGGACTGTCCTTAAATCAATACGTAGCTCTGTGACAGTCACTGAGTATCATGATGGATAGAAAAGTCTCCTTACATAGCAAAACTTGTAAGCTCAGATCTTTATCTCTGTCTGGACACAGGTAAGCCATGATTTGGAAAACATCTGCATGGGGTCAAGTACCCTTGATACCATCAAAACCAATGCACACTGAGGAATTGCAGGCCACTGCAAGGCTGCAATTAACAAATTTTATCTCCCTTGGTTTTACCTGAGCAGCATCCTCCTAACAGCGTATGTGTTCCCTACCATAAAGAAATACAGATCGAGTAAATAAGTAACTAGAGAGGCTTACAATGGGACTTCAGGGCTGAATGCTCTGTCCCAGGACAAACCCTTCACTGCTATCTAAAGAGATACTGACTGGGACTAGGCAATACTTGTCTCTCACCTAGAGGGGACAATTTAGGGCACTGCAATAGCATTTTTAGTCTTCAGATAGGGTTGGGGAGGCAGCCCTACCTGACTAACTTCAATTAGTTGTATATGTGTAAAATTATTATGTACAGGATATAGAGCTGATGCTTTATGAGGACCTGAATGTGCAACTCAGATCAGCAGTGTGATAGCAGGAAAAAGAACAAGCTCTGTCTGGCTTCATCCATCCCTGGGGGCAAAGCAGTCAGTGGCAGCGGGGGCAAAGGGTGAAGAAAAAAAAAACGCGTTCTGGTTCTTGTTAGTGTGGCTGGTGCAAGTGTCAAAACAGAGCTGTACCCTGTTGTCAGGTAGTGTAAGAAACTTTTCTCTGCATACAGGTTATTGCCCAGAGCTACCTGGGGATTGTCCATCTACACGCTGTCCCTTACACAGACCTTAGAGAAAACCCCTGCATTGGTCTTCAGCTTTATTTTAAAAGTAAAACAATTATGGGGTTTATAGTTGTAATCTGTAATAGAACACATAAATCTGTATTTTGGCTTTCACTCTCAGGTGTCAGTTTAAGAAGCTTTATCAGAATATTGCAGCCAATACATTGTTCATGAGTTTTCTGTCTTACCTGTTGGCTGACTGTGACTGACACTTATGTAAGTGTTGCTACTTTTTCAGATCCCGTGCAGTTATCCAGAGATAAATCCCCCAAACTTACAATTCAAAGCCAAGGTGCTTGCAAGCCACATTTGCTTCATTCATAGTCCACTTGCTATCACATACAAAAAAGTCGTTCTTTTCATTCACAGGTTTTACTCGAAGCAAATTTGAATCTCCATGGTCCACAAAGATTGAAAATGTTCCTAAAAAAAAGAGAAATAAAAAAAATCCCCAAATAAGATCATATTATATAGATGTACCTCGTGGAAAAACAGCACAGAAACAAATCAGGACTAAGTTTGTATTGACAGCCAAAGTTCATATGGAAGGAAGAGTAGACTGGGAATCAGAAGCTTCAGGTATTATTCCTGATTTTTTTGAGGACTGACTTTGTGGCTTTGAGCCTGCCACTTTTTCAAAATATACCAGTTTCAGGAGAAATGAGGGTAATGGTTCCTACCACATAAGAGTACCAGAAGGTCTACTGAGGAAAGGTTGCATCTTAGTATGATTTTTATCACAGGACTTTTGATAACCAACCAGTAACACTTCAAGTGAGATGGCCAGATCCTGCTTCTATTACCTGTGTAGCAGAAATTCTGCTGTTTACAGCAGAGCTAAGGTCCTCAGCTTAAATTAGCGAAGCTGTACAGAGAGCACACCAGGAACGCCAAGGCTCTCCCACCCTTATCAGTGGAATAGGCAGAATTGAGTTTTGCCACGCTGAGGGTGATGGGCTGAGCCGCTGCTTCTGTGGGGAAAGGGAGGGAAGGTACTGGGACAGAGACCTGGCAGGAGAGCCCTGGGCCCAGCTCACTGCTCCTGCTGCATTTGGTGGTCGTGAGGCTGGAGGGCAGGTAGGAACAGCAACTGCTGCTGCTAAAAGAGGCCACCTAAAAAATACCCTCTCTGCTAACGCTCTCAGCAGGCTCTCTCCCACTGTGACCCCACCACAGTCAACACCCTGCTTGGAAACCTTTGATCTCTTTCCTGTGTCTGTTTCTTCCCTTTCTAGCCGATGATTTGAGCAACCTACCAGCAGCAGGGTGACCTGGGCCTGTCAATCACTTTATTTTTATGAAAATCAACAGATACTGCCCATTTTCAATGGCTTCTTTTCTGTTTCATGTTCTTACTAGTGCAAGGAAATGAACAGACTTCCTGAGCTGGAAATAGTAAGTATCTCCTTGGCCACAACTGACTGACTGATATGTGTTGGAAAAGGAGGTGTTAATACCTTCAGACGTGCATTTTCCTTTGTGCAGAAACTTTGCTTCGGGACGTTGACACTGGTAGCTCTTCAGGTGACAGTAGGTTTGGAAGTACTTTCCATTGGTGGAACAAACTGAAGTGCCATTCTTTGGGCACTGGTAGGGGAGCTTACAAAGGCATTTTCCCTCCACACATCGTTCCCATGGGTGACAAAAAACTTTCTCACAGGACTTGTGTGTGTATTGGTTGCTTAAGCATTCTCCAATGAGGAATGTGTCTTGCGCAGCTGCCTGGGCAGGCTCAACCTGCTGAAACTGGTTTTCTTCAGCGTTAGAGGCTGCATTCTGCAAGGCACAAAATTAAAAAAAAAAAAAGGAGTAAGACTAGGAACTGCACCAAAAGTTCTGCAGATCCCTTTACTGACCTCAACAAAGCGTTCATTCATAAGCCTTTTCCTATCTTATGAGCACAGAGGTGCTAAGTATCATTTATGTTATTTATTCCCTTGTCTTTGGCCACCTCGTCTTTCTTAGTTTTTCTGAACTTTTTTTCTTTTTGGATCATTCACCTGGTGTGACCTTCAGTCTTACTGGTCTCCCACAAACTTTATATTCTTTACTCTTCAAACATCAGCTGAAGCACACAGCAGATTATAAACATTTTTTAAGCCAATGGTTTGTGACACACCAGAGCAATGGGACTGTAAGCAAATCAAAACATAAGGGGACTTAAATACCAGAAAAATAAAAAAAAAGCAACTTTTTTTCTGAAACTTTTTTATTGGCTTGGTTGGCTTTGGGTTTAAATATCACCTGTAAATATTTATGAACAACTTAGAAGCAAATATATCTCAATCTAAAATTATTTGTTTCACCGTGTGACTGCTGAAGTAACAAGTATCTTACAGAAATTTAAAAATTAAGTGCCCTTCCTTATCAGCTCTTTTCCTGTATCTTGAACAGCAGTGGATTTGCAGTGTGGTCGCTGGTCATCACTGGATTGCAAGTACAAATTCTGACCCTCACTCCGACTGGCTCTAGGGGAGTGACTCCACACCTGTGTTTGTGCAGCTCTCTGGTGACTTTGTTGTGCTTTTGCTTACAAAGATCTACGGGTAGGAAGAATGTTGAAATGTGAAAAATATGTATGGATGGACTTGGCATAAAAATGGGAGAGAAGAGTCAGTCCTTAAATGAGATTTATCAGCTTTAACTGCATCAAGTGAATCCATAGATCTGAAGTTTAAAGTTCTCGTGAAGAAACCCTGGCCATAGTAAAGTCAGTGGGGATGTTGATGGAGCAGAATTTAATCCAACAAACCTCCTTTCAATGGCTGTATAATGGCTTATTAAATTCTTCCTGCTGTTCTTGGATCAGTAGAATCTGAACTGTGAGCCAGATCCAGCTTGGCATAACTCCCATAGTGTACCAAGCATTTCTCCTGAATAGGAACAAAAGGTGCCAATTTTTATCTAAAGGTTTCTCTAAAAGACTCGGGGCACGCTGAACGCTCAGCCCAGATGGGCTTTCTGGGACACTTCTGCCAGAAGAGGTTCCACAGCAAACCTGCCAACAGTCCGATGTACCATGTTGCCACGTTAGAAGACTGTTACCTCATTTCTCAAAAAAAGGGGGCAGGGAAAGTTGCAGCACCTTTCTGTGGTCAGCCATGCTTGCAGATTGGGTTTAGGATAGGATCATGATTAAAGTACTTTCCAGAAGCCTGTTAGCGTAAACTGCAGATAGAATCAATACATGAAAGAGAAATAGCAAGCTTCAAACATTCAAGCCGGGCTAAAACAAACGTATGAAACACAAATACCATGAAAGGAAACTTTAAAAAAATCAGCTGGTTTTGTTTTTGTAACAACAAACTGCTTTTTAACCACAATAAAATAAACTCTTACCTCTGATCCACAAAAACAAGAGAGAGACAAGAAAACCAAGAAAACTGGGACCAGTAGCATGATGAAATTTTCTGTCTCTTCGTAGACAAATTCCTCTGGCTGAGATTCTTTTGAATGCCAGTTGTTAGATTTGGGTTTAATTTTTAACCATTAGTAAAATATTTTAAGAGTGTTTAGAAATAAAGTACAGGAGCCTCAATTATTGACCGATAAATCTGATGTCTCCAAAAGGCTCCCGCCTCAATTTAACTGGTTTTACTGTCAGCGTGAGACAACAGAAGTAAAGCCCTTAAAGTAAATGATTAAAAGGAAGCACTTATGAAGGATACACATTTCCCTTCTTTTGCCAGAGGAGACTGATCAAATCATGACGCTGGTTCCTCTGATCATAGGCATTCATCTTTGCCAGATTATTGTAGAAGATAAATGAGCTTTTATATAAAGGATAGATAGGTCTTCATATATATGGGGGGAGAGAGAGACACTTATATCCACATAACGTCCATTATATACTCGGCTGGATTACACTCTCGTATTACACGGTTTGTATAGAGAATTTTTGAGTATTTGCCAAATGCTTGACGTACTTCTCTGAGAAAAGTCAGTTTCCAGGCCCACTGCAACGACAGCCCCACCACCCCCCCGCCCCCCGATGGCAGGGCGGGGGCTGGCAGGGATAGGGACTCTCTCCCTCTGGGCGCTAGGGCCGACAACCGCACACCCACGCCGCTTTCTGGCGCACAGACCAACACCAGGGCCCTGACGAGAGGCGCGGAGCCGCCACCGCCCGCAGGAGGCCACTCGCTTGGGACGCCGGGAGCCGCGGCGCCCCGGAAGGACGACTCGCTTTGTGGTCCTTTTGCGACGGTGCCGTTTCGCTTACGGCAGGCAGCCTCGTTTCCGGCGGCGTGGGCGGTTGCCGGGTGGCGGCAGCGGTAGGGGGGGCGCGCATGTGGGGAGGCCGGGCTCGAGAGGCGTGTGGGGCACGCGGGAAGCGGGACGGAGCCGTTAGCGTCCCTCGGCGCCCGGGCGCGGGCCGCGCTGCCTGCCCCGCGGAGGGCCGCGCGGGCTGCGAGCGGGGGCCCCACCCAGGCCGCAGGCGGTGCCCCTGGGCCCTGTGCCGTGCTTGGGGCAGGCGCTGCGGGTGCGCGCCGGGTGTGTGGTCGCTTGGTGCCGCTCCTTCGCGGGGCTGGGGCTGGAGGGGGTCGCGTTCAACCCTCGTACACGTGAGTGGGAAACATGCCCTCACTGCTAGTCACTTCTTACAGGCAGGCGCTGCCGTGGGTGACATCTTGGGTGTAAACTTGATTTTCCATGTGCCTACATGTTTTTAGTGAGGACTGAACCGGCTCGCTGTTAAATTAACAAGCAAAGCCGTCAGGAGGCTTTAATCTGTGCAGCAAATCAAATGTCAAATATCTTTTACATCTCAAGCAATTTATTTTTGTCCACAATTTAGGAGGTAGTAGAGAATGTCTTTTCGTGGAAGAGGAGGTGGAGGAGGAAGAGGAGGCGGCTTCAATCGTGGAGGAGGTGGCGGTGACAGAGGTGGCTTTAATCGTGGTGGACGAGGTGGCTTTGGACGGGGAGGTGGACGAGGAGGCTTCAACAGAGGTGGATATGACCAGGGGCCTCCAGAAAGGGTAGTTTGTAAGTTACGTGAAGAGATTATGTTTATTTAACTCAGAATGGCTGCTCCAGATCTTCAGCTTGTTTATTCTTTATTTCAGTATTGGGAGAGTTCATGCATCCATGTGAAGATGACATTGTTTGTAAATGTAAAACAGAAGAAAACAAGGTGCCTTATTTCAATGCCCCAGTCTACTTGGATAATAAGGAACAGATTGGCAAAGTGGATGAAATCTTCGGACAGCTGAGAGATTTTGTATCCTTCAAAAAAATGTGTGACATACAGTATTTGTTTTTTAAAAGCTGATTGATTATTAAATGGAATTTCTCTAGGATTTTAAAATGGTTCAAGGCTTGGCTACCAGTTAGGTGCAAGCCGTCACAAGTCTAGCTGCAGTTGTTGGTGTCAGTAGGTGCCCCGTTCACATTAAATGCCTATCTTAAAGCTTTTTCAATATGACAAGGTACTTTATGTCAGGTAGAGGTTTTCAGTCAGTACTGGCAGACGTCTTTTGGATCCATGGTGACTCAAGATGTTACGTTTCCTAGCCACCTGACCCAAATTTTCTGCTATTGCTTACTCATCTATAACAAAGTTGGATCAAGGGCATGTTTGGGGTTTTTTCTTGTGCATTAAGGGACCTTGCTCATGTTTCATCTTGTTAATTATAAAGGTGAGTTTGTGCTAGGATGTCCTGTTGCTCATTGTCCAGCTTATTACTTAAACTGCCAATAAAAGTGGGCTGTGCTAGCGTCCTCTTGCAAAGCAAGCTTGTTGAGACGGAGGCACTGGGTCCATTCTGTTGTCGCTGCCAGACTAATGGAATCCACGACAAAAGTGGGACAACTGGGGGAGTAACCCCGTGACATGGCAGTAGGACTTGGCCTGTGTTAGTTGGTTGAGCATCAGGGGCTAGCTGCATGCGTTTTCCTCTCCCACATTACATGTGAAGTAAAATGTGCGGGTTTAAATCACTCTCACGCTCTGAATGTATTAACTTGCACATTTACTTTTTGTATCAGAATTACTTGAATTTCAGAAACTTGTTTTGTTCCTACACTATCATATTAAGAGAATGTTACTGGATTTTGCAGATCCTTGCTTCCCCATTTAATCTTGAGTTTTAATTAAGCAGAATTGGCCAGCAGCTCTTTTTGATCTTAGGAACTGCGTACCAAAGTTCTGGCATACTGGAGAGCCAAGGTGTTTGTACGAGACTGCATGTGGGGTTTCAGAGGGTGTCTGACACTTCACTGTAGGGTGCAGATGGGCGTGTGGTTGGTCCAGCAGTCCCTGCTGGCTCTTACCTTCCCATAGCCAGCCAGTTGTACCACCCAGCAGCAGCAGCGGCAGCGCTAGCAGAACCCCTGCAGCACATGAATTGTTCCGGATAAGCCTTAAGGTCAACCTGGGGCTGAAGGGGTTGTCACTTGCTAACACAAATTTGTTTCTTTACAATTATGCTTTTGTATACGCTTTCCACTGGTGTATTCCACCTTATGCCTTAATGCATGGAAGGAAAAAATGATTACACCACAAAATACCATGTTTGTAACTATGAATAAACCCTGAGGAAAAATTGGAAATAGTCTCTCCTGATCTTTTAGTTGTAATTTTTTGTTTGCGGTGATGATGTTTAGCTTAATTTATAAAATATTAATTTAGAAAATGTCTGAATGTGCCTTTCATATAATAATCATAATTTCTATTGTTTTATTCCTGCTGTGTTCCTTAAAGAAACTAATAGTATTTTTCAGTGAAACTGTCTGAGAACATGAAAGCCTCTTCATTTAAAAAAATGCAAAAGGTTAGCCAATCTCAAGAAGAGAATTCTACTGTGTCATTAATTGGATAAATCTACTCTATGTCATCAGATAATAAAAGCTTTATCAAGTTTTTATTAATTTTAAAAGCTAGTTGTCCTTTGTAAACATAAGTATTAATTTCCTATACCTTTTCATGTTCTTCCTTCCCCCCACCCCACAAAAAAAGGTGTTATAAATTAAACTCGTGCAAATAGCATCTATATTTTAATAACTTTATAACACTGTGATTTATTTTTTGCATACTTTCTACATTTGGCTATTTGCAGAGGACAATCTCGATTTTTTGACGTAAAGGGTTAAGACCAAACTGGGGATATTTGTAAAGGGAAATATTAATGTGCTCTTTAGCCTTGGTATTTTCAGAGCCTAATGGAACTCTTCCGTACAGTTTTACATTGATCCAGCAAAGCTGCTACCCCTTCAAAGATTTTTGCCAAGGCCACCTGGAGAAAAAGGTGCTCCTAGAGGAGGTGGTAGAGGAGGACGTGGTGGTGGACGTGGAGGAGGAAGAGGTGGTGGTAGAGGTAAGATCCCAAGAATGGAAGCTGCAGAATGTTGGTTTTTTGGTGTGGGATTGTTTGGGTTTGGGGTTTTGGGGTGGGTTTTTTTTTTTTGTAAAGCTGCAGTTGAGTATTTGACTATCAACAGTTGTATTGCAAAGAACAATGTTATGCATATTTCTGTTTGATGACTCGGTGGAAGATGCCTTTCCAATGGCAAGACCTAGGCTTCTGCAGCTAGCTAAATACCGTCTCCAAAGCATAGGGAGGGGAGTATACTGATTTATAACAAAGACAAAAAGTGTGACTACTGAGCAAACTTGTAAAAGATTGTAGGTAATACACACTCAGAACTGTCAGTGAAAGCTGTATTTTTGGTATGTTCAAAAAATATAGTTTGGACAAACCCCTTGAAATACAGTGCTTGAGAGAGAGGTGAATGACCTGGTAGACCACCTCCTTCTTTGGTGTTTGAACATCATCTGTGATGTACTCCTCAAATAAAGCTGAAATTAATTTTTTCTTACATTCTTACAGTTTCTTGCCTCTTCTCCCTACCCTGCCCCTTTGCAGCGAGGCACAGGTGTTTCAGTTTTTAGTTTTGTTTGGTTTAATACTCTGTTGAGTTGTAACTAATAATTATTAAATTTTTTTAATTCAAATTTAGTTATTTATGTGTTCTTTTTTTTCTGCAGATGGTCCCTAGAAGAGGCAAGGTACCAGTAATTGACCTAGTAACTGTCCAGCAATTGACAGTTTCTGGGTTTTTTGTTGTTGTTCTTTTCCTTTCAGAAGCTGTCAGTGAAATAACTTGTTACGCATAACAAAGAATTCATATCCTCCTCAAAGTGTAATTTCTTCTTTATGTTTAGGAGGATTTGGAGGAGGAAGAGGTGGAGGAAGAGGAGGAGGATTCAGAGGAGGAAGAGGTGGAGGAGGAATCAGAGGAGGAAGAGGTGGTGGAGGAGGCTTTCGGGGTGAGTGTGCGGTTTTTGCATTCAGTAATAAGAATGGCTCCTGATTGCTAAAGTTCCTAAATATTAAACAGGATGTTGTATTTTTTTATCTGTTACAGATGTTTATAGTTTTATGCAAAAAGCTTCTGTGCATCACAGTAGCTAGCTTACACCGAAGCACAGTATTCTGCATTTTTTGATGCTTGTGTAAGATCATGCTAGTTCTGTGTGTTCAAAAAGGGCTGTGAGAACAGATAATGATGATAAATTATTTTATTCTGTCAATTTATTTAGTGTTATGTATATTATTTTATCTGCTTTAAATGCATCTAAGATACGAATTATTCGGTGTTTTTTTCTTCCCCCTTAAAATAGGAAGAGGATATTAAAAATGGAGGCACAAGTATCTCCCCGTTGTCTTACCATATCATCTGCAGAAGTGAAGAACAAGGAAAAATTTTTGTAAATGACTCTGAAAAAGTCCTTTCTATAAAGAACTTGAAGCTGTAAAATGACAATTATTTTTACACTTAATGACTGTTGATCACCCCATGAGGAGAGCAGAGCGTAGCCTCAGGCAAAGAATTGAAGACTGCTCAGAATATACTTGAACTTTTTAAACTAAGCCACGATTCAGCGTTGTTCTTAAACTGTTTGTTTCTGACAAGTGACAGTCAATGCTTGACTTCATGTTGGAGTTTGGAGTAAACAATCATTTGAAATGCCTTTTCAGAAAACCCTACGGGTTCACTACATGCATGTTGGTCAGTATGAACCTGTTATCGATGTGTGACTGATCCCTAGTTCTCATCCTCTTTTTGTATTGCATTCTAGGTTGCTCTAAAGTGGACATGCTGTTTAAACCACCTTTGTGAACCTTTTTGTACAAACTAAACTTCAAATTGTGTATTGATAGAATTTTTTTACACATAATAACATATAAAAGGAAAGGAAGGTAGCAAAAGATCTTTTGTGGATTTTTCTGTATAAATCTCAATGAAAGCCAAAGGCATTAAGACATGGTCTTCTTAGAAGCTGCTATATAATGAAGAAGACAAGGTTAATACTGTTCTTAACTCACCTGATTGTATCTAATTACACTGATACTAAAATTGCTATGGGTTTTTAACTGCCCCTGCCTCCCCCCTTAGCTTGTTTCTCTTGAGGTTTTAATATCCTGGCACCGCACCTCTGTGGTGCTCTGAGCTTGTGTAGTGCTACGATTAGATGGCCTATCATGGGGCTCCTCTGCACACTGCTTTCAGTTAAGTATTGCTTCAAAAACGCATGAAAAAATCTGCACAAGCCTTTGGTCTCTAATTGGATGCATTATGAGGGTTGTTGAAAAGTTAGTAACTGCCTCTTCTTAAGGATGGAGAACAGAGTGCCTTTCTACTCTTTAGCTTTGGAAATAAAATAAGAATAGAAAAGTAGAATCTCCCCAGATTTCATCTGGAGCCAGGAGTCCCTTCACAGACTCTCGTACCAAGCACTTTGGAAAAGGGATCTGTAGAATAATCTACATGAAAGTATTTTGAACATCATGTTCAATGTGGAAAGTAGTGCATTTCAGAATTGATTGTGCTGTTTTACTTTTTAATTAATGAAGGCAGTAACAGGCAAATGAATTATATTAGCCTTCTGCTTAACAAAAAGAAACGGGTAATTTGTCAGTGCCCGGATTGGACAGTTACTGGTCATTTTAACAAACGTGACTGCTAGTTTGAATAATCTCTGGACCAAAACTTGCAATAAGGTAGCAAAAAAAATGTTCAAGAATTCAATTCTTAACAGATGCTGCATAGCTTAATAGATAAAAATGTTCTTCAGCTTAAAAAAAACCACTAAACATTGGATTTTCTGCTAGATCTGGTTTTGTAGAAGAAACTGAGTCTACTGTTCAACCGCAGCACAATCAGGGATTGAGGGATGCCGACTATTTTCCTGGTGTTGCTACAGACTTAATTTTAACCAGGTCAGTCAAATCCAGACCTCTGAAAATGTTCAGACTTTTGTTGCTGTGTATTGCTAGGCCTAAGTGCCTTAGGGCTCTGACTGGAGGCATTGTAGAACTGCCCTTTATTTAGACAGAATCCTGCGCAAGTCGTTGCATCTCTGGCATGGCACGTTGCAGCTGAACAATGCCAACCTGCAGTGAACCTGGCATTGTCATTGCTTTTGTCATAGTTGTGATTGCATCCTCTGCTGTGCTGTATTTCTTCACTGATGCTTCTGTAGGTAATTGTGGGTAGCTGGCTTAGATCTTTCCTTATTCTTCTGGTTTTGGAAGGCTAATATAACACAGTCCACGCTCCTAAGCCCAAATTCATGCTCTGCTTTGCTGTTCTCACTGCGTGCTTTAGGGACATACTTTTCCCCAGGATTTCAGAAGACTGTGCTGCCATCACCTCTGCATTGCGTGAAGTACCATCCTGCAGCCTAGGACAAGATGCATATGCTTTGAGTCTCACAGCAGATGGAGCAGTGAGTCAGCCTGAAGCCATTGCAAGGCCAGAGCAAAGACTTTTACATCTGCCTGCGGAGGGGTTAAAGAACAATATCCGTTGCAGCTCGAGAGGGAAGGCGGGCCTCTTGATTATAGGGAACTGGATCGCAGGCCCAGCTGAGAAATGCACAAGGAGCTTTATGGCATGCCCTACGTGTACTAATGACGTTGGATGGGATTAACACAAATATCCAGAGAAAATTTATGATTGTAGATCTTTGTGGAAGTTGTAGGACATTCAGATGCTGATGGAAGAGCAGCCTTAGTGATTGGGTGTGAAATGAGCTGCCATATGAGGAAGCAGTGTCTGGACGTGTCTGCCATGTGGTAATGCCTTCCCCCCGCTTCCTCCATTCTGGGGGAGGATCGTGTTTGGTTGTGGCAAGTCCCATCCAGTCCCTGTTCTGTCTTGTCTTCTCTGTGCCATGGTGTGATCCTGCCCTTCTAATGCAAGTAGTTGCTAACTGTAATATATGAAAATACAATGTCTTAAAAAAATTAAGATGTCTTATATGCAGTGTAATGCTGCAGTGAACTAAAACACAGGTTATCTAATTTTGTATGTCACCTCTTTCTGTCTTGAACTTTTTATTCAAATCTTAGCTGTCATTCTGTCACTGTGCTCCTGATCCTGGTAAGTGAAGTGTTCGTGCTTTATATATGTGCTTGCAGATATCCTAGGCTTTTTCTGCAGACAGTAGGAAAGGTGGGTTTGCCAGCACCCTGACAGAAACAGGTACGTTGGCAGAAACGGGAAGTTTCAAGTAGCTGTAGTGTCTGGAGGAAAAAAGTCACAGTGCAGTCTGAAGCGAGGTGGGAGGAAGGTGTTAGTGGCAGCGTAGACTCTTGATGAGAGTTTGGCATCCCCTGATTTTCCCTCACTGGAAGTGTATGGGGCAGATGGCTGGGCCGCCTAAAGAACTCACCTGACACCCACTCCAGCAGCGCAAAGGTGGTTGCTGTCCTGCAGCATTCCTCTGGAGCACTGGGAGAAGATAGACTTCAGTGCACCCCACAGCGCTTGGCTTCCCACCCAGGACACAGCAGTAGTGGTGTCACCTGCCTGGCTCCTTGTCCACTTGTCAGTGTCTGCATGTGCTCGCTGTTGGCAGAGGCAGAGCATTCAACAGCCAAGTCCCATTTTCAAAATGTGGTCGCAAGTGAACACGTTAGCCACTGCAGTATTTGATCCAGGTGTAGGGTCTGTCATCCAGCTGATTTTGAAAATGACAGCTCGTAAATCACTAGGATCAGGTTGCTTAAAAGTATTTAGAAGACCTTGAGCCTTTTGTTCTTGCCACGCTAAAGTTCTGGTTTTATATTTTTTCTGTGTGGGATCTAAATCCTGGCTAAACAGAGGGTAATATGTGGAGGTGTAGTGTAAAGCTGAAGCTGTTACCCATTGCGAACGGCTTTAGTACCCCTGCATTCCTTCTCGGAGGGATGTTTTTTCTCCGTGTGCTTTCTGTAGTTGCTGGGATAGGGTGGTTCAATATAGTTTGTAGATTTGCTGTTACTTTGACAAAGAAATTTGATGAAGTGCAGAAAATAATTAGGGTATTTAAATAATGACTGCAGCACTGGCTGTTGTAGAGCAGAAAGGATTCTCTCTAGCACCGACATGAAGTTATGGATGTTTGCCTGAAGCAATGCTGGTCAGTCACGTACATACTGTTGCAAAGTCATTTGCACTTGTGCAAAACATTGTTTTGGCAAGAAACAGTTTTGTCCTTAAAAAAAAAAAAGGCGTAGCTACTTCATAAAGTACGGCAAGTAAAAAGCTTTGTGGTCACGTTTTTCAGGGCGTTTTCTTCAGCTGAAAATCTCTTTAGTTTAGAGGCAAACTTTTCTGAACAACAGTTTAGATCTAGTAAGAGTCTCTGTGAGGGAAGAAAAAGAAGAAATTTGTTTTCCGTTGGGTTTGAACCATTTGTATCCATTTCTGGAAGTAATATTGAAGGGAAGTTCTGCACCCTCTAGTGGTGATGTGCTTAATAAACGTGGGAGGGTTTGGGTTCTTTTTTTTTCGTGTAGTTCCCACTGAAAATAGGAGAGACGGTTTGTTTTGGCTTTGTTTTTTAATATTTTTTTTTGTAATGCAAACAGTAAGTTTCTGTACTCTCATCTCTTGTGGTTTGAAATCTACTTTATCCATAACTGAAGGCAACTTACAAAACCCTGTAATGAGTTTTGCATTGCTCCATATCTATACAGATACCTACAAATTGAGGAATGGACTTCAATAGAAATTGCATTTTGTTGCTACTGATCTGGGACAAGTGGGAAGGAAAAGCATCACTTGAGGTTATAAAGTGCCCCTCTGACACTAGTAATACTATCTGTTATTGGAGGATAAAACCAGCCTGAGGTTTGGGTTGTTTTTTTTTCTTATGCCAGTATTAAAAAACCAGTGTGGTAAGCCATATGGTATCTGGCTTAGGAACTGTGGTTCCAACTTCCTGGATTATTTGTATACTTTAATATTTAATTTCTTGCTTTATCTTTTTGGCTTTGTTTTATGAACTGCAGTGTTCTAGAAAAAAATTACTTTTAGGTTAATGATAAGTAGTGTCTGCCTTTAATTATGACTTTTTCTCTCAATTCCTGTTGCTGTAAAATTAGCCAAATTTAAGAGAAGAGGAGATGAAGACCACGTGATGGTACATAGGATGGACTGCACATATTAGAAACTTGCATTTTAACCAACAAGTACGTATAGAATCTGCATGGTCTCATTAATTGCTACTCTAAGTCTGGAATCCTATCTGAATAAAAATAGTAATGTTAAAAAGCATTTCTGATGCTTTCAGCATTGCAAGCTCTGGCTTCTGTGGAAGCTGCAAGAACTGAGATCCTTTTGAAAATCTTGCCAAAGTTTCAGGGGAGGAAAGCAAAGATATCAAATTATCACTATGCTTTTATCTTTCGAGGCAGGACTATGGGACACTGGGGAAGTGGCTTCATGGCCAAACAGATCACCTTTCCCTTCAGACCCCTCCCACCCTGTTCCTGCCTAATCCTCTTCTGACAGGAAAAATACCATAGTAATACAAGTACCCTGAAAACTGTAAGAGTGTGAGTGTAAATCTACAGCATTAAAGAAAACGCTTGCTGGTAGAACTGAGACACATGATCATCTGTAGTAATGATGACTACATGTTGGGACTGCACAAGTTTTATGACAAAATTCTCTTGCCTTTAGATTCAGATGGGTGAAGGATGCAGGATGTCTGTTTTGGAAAGCTGAGGAGTGGGAGGGAATGCTCTGTGAGTGTTTAATGGGTTAGAGAACGGAGCGCTCTTCAGGTATACTTCCTTTTTATGGGATGGCTCTATTCCTCAGTACCGCCTGTGTCACTGCACCCTTATTGCTGCTCAGAAGGCACAGCCCTAGCCTGGGAGCCTGCTTGAACTGCCTGTGAACCACAAACAAGTGAAAAACCACTGGCTGCTCATCCTTGTCACTTTATACCCAGTATGAATACAAAACGAGGCAAAAACTATATGAAGGGGAACTGGTGGGAAACACCTTCGTTGGTTGCTTAGACTGATACTGCATATAAGCTCTTTGGGCAAGGGTTTATTGTAGCTAATATTTATGCAGGATTTTTTAAAAGGTCTTTACTTTGGTGCACTGCTACCTCATCACTGAAGAGAAGAAAACATGAGCTGCTGCTGCTCAGGGCTTTGGAAAATGCCTAATAGTTTTCTGCCCAGTAACATGCTTTGAAAAATGTGCCCGAAGTAACCTTACGTGTGTGTGTTTGGGAGAGGAAGGGTGTTCAGAGTTGTAAGGCACATTCAACAACCATCTTCTGCAGGCTAGGCTATTTTAGAAATGTAGCAACTGAGTTTTCTGGAACTTTAGAAAATACTGGACTGTGTTCTTCTTGTGTCTGTGTCAGCTTGAATGTTTAAATCAAACTAAGAATCTTGAAGAAGTAGGTCTTCATGGATTTGAAGAGATGGACATCAGAGTAAGCATATCCTGCTTTTTAAAGAAATTGACATTTGTGTCTTTAGGTTGTGCTGTGGTTTTGTGTGTTCGCTCTGATGATGGGAATTAATTCCAAGCCAGGCTGATGATCAGCTGACCTGAGCCAACTTTTGTTGAGGTTTCCAAAGCATTGCACAAGAGGTTTGAAAGGAAAAAGTTCAGGGGCATGTGACAATTAATCTCTTTAGCAGTAAGAATGAAGTTTAAGCATACTGTTGGAAATGTACTCAGTTCTGTGCTGCTCTTTGTTTTAATTAACAATCTCCTGCATAGATTGGGAGTGTAAACTTCTTTGCACTTTAGTCCAATTAAATCGTGCTTGGAGGCTGTCAATGGTGGGGGGAACTCCCCCTACCCCATTTTTTTAATTGTTCACTGAGTCTGTTGAATAATGAAAGAATTTGCCTGAGAGGGTTTTGTAGCATTTCGTCGTCTTGACGAATTATTGCAGAGGGTAGACGACAGTCTCTTTTGTCCAAAATGCATTGGAACGATTCATCCAATTCCTCAGAAAGTGACAATGAAGCTCATTCAGCCTTTACACAGACTGAGCACAACATAGTTGCAGCTTACTTAATAACAGCAGGTATGGGCATTGGCAAATTGTTGCGTAACTTTTTAAAATAGAACTGTAGATCTGAATGCTCATTTTGTATAGTAACAGCGATGGCATTTCATTTTGTATTACACAAATGACCGATGGCTTTTCTCCATAGTTTACTGGCAAGTTAGCAATCAGCAGGCTGACTGAAGTGTGCAGAAACAGCTAAGTTTTCTGCTCTATATTTGAAGGCAGCGTTGTGTCTTGAAAAATATATTTTGTTGATATGTAATTATAGAAGAGAGTAAGAATTAATTTCTGCCAGCTTGCAAACGAGATAAAAATAGGGCATAGCTGTCACATCTTGCATTTTTCTGTGATGTACTCAAAGCTATCTTGAGATTTCTCCTGGGCCACATGTTCGTAGTAATATATGTGTAGTCTGAGCATGTGAACGGGTGTCTGTTAGGGGGATGTAAGGGGAAGGGTTGGAATGTGACTTAGAGGGAGGGAGCTGGTCATTAATCAGAGAAGAGCAGACTGCAGTTGCAGCTGTATTTTTCTCTGATGACACATGTTAGAGAAAGCATGCTGGAAGGTTTGACATCGTGTTCGTTCCTTATGACTGCAATGGCCTTTGGCTAAACTTAAATGATTAGGGAATTATTGGTTTTTTTCCCTTGAAAACTTCTTCATTGTTATAACCCCAACTGCTTCAGTAATATTTTTCTGAAGGTATATTTCATTGCTGTGGCACATCAACCTGATCAAATCCTGAAGCCTACTGTGTTTAAAAATAGGCCTTCTATACCTTTACTATAGAAAATTAAATCAGTTTATAAATCATTTATTCATAGACTGTACCATACATTTTTTAATGTTTAAAATGTATTAATTGTTTGTATGAAATAGTATTGCTGATGGTCACATTGTATTTACCATATCTGTTTGAAGTGCTGAATATCAAATTGCTGTTCCGGTAAAGAAGGCATTTTTTGAATGCAGAGGCAATATTTTATTTTGGGTTTTTAGAGAAATTGGTAGAACTACACAGACCAGTAGACTTATTAGAAAGCTGTAGAGGTGGATGATGGTCAAGTATGGGAAGGCTAGATACACTCTGCAGTACTACCACAGTATTTGCAGGTATCTTGTGTATAACTTGTGTATTTTAATTAAAATTGATTACATTGTATGTAACGAGGTGGTCTTTTCAGACAGTTTGACCATCTGATGTTAGAGATCAAAGCTATCATAGGTGATCATTGGGATTAGCCAGAATCAACCCAATTCTTCTTTCTTAATCTTGCATGGAAATTAAATGTCTTTAAAAAAAAAAACCCAGCTTGGATTACTTAGTGTTTTTTTGTTATTTGTTTCTTGTTATAATTGGGGGAGTGTAGTAAATCTTTCACCTGTAGCTTGGATTTAATGAGCTTTCTTAATGAGGAATGTTTTTGACAGTAAGGTCTATAGCATCTTTGAAAGTATGAGTGATTGCTTTGCAAATGCCTTACCACAGCAAATCTCACATCTGGAAAAATTAAGCTGTGTTAATAAGCAGGTGTCTAAGAATAAGAATGAAGTACAGGTACAGTGTTCATCGTTATGCTGCTTTTTAAAAAGTTTGAATGCTTCTCTCTTTTTCAAATAATTGCTTTGTTTTCTGAGAAGGAAGTAATTCTTAAGTATTGCACTCTACAGCAGTCAGTGTATTAATTTTAGTGATGACAACAGGGATACTCAGGTGGCAGGAAGTGATACTGCCTCATGGATATGCTTCAGCTTATAACGGTGAAATGCTCTGGTATCATTTTAAAAATGCTAACTGGAAAAGTAAATTCCGTGTTGTACATGGACCTAACCATTGTTTTGATGCTACTACCTATGTGTCATGCTTAACTCTGTTAGGCCTTGTATTTGCATTTAGTCTGCTTTTAGTTTTCATTGCTTCCCTGCGAAGAAAGAAGGCATGAAATTATTCTACTCTTGATCAGGTCATGAGGTATTTATCTTCATCTGCACAAAGCTACAAGGTTTAATTAAAGAAATAAGGGAATAGTTGTCTAACACTAAGAAGTTTCACAGGCCAAATCAATTTTCTGAGTGACGTGAGTTTGTCCCAGCTGATGATTTCAGGTTACTGAAAGGCTTGGGCTTGGTCTGCACTCCCTGTCCTCGAAGAAAGCATAGGATTGCTTAGGTTGGAAAAGGCCTTTTAAGATCATCAAGTCCAACCGTTGACCTAACACTGACAAGTCTGCCACTAAACCATATCCCTAAGCACCTCCAGGGGTGGAGACTCAACCACTTCCCTGGGCAGCCTGTTCTGATGCTTGACAATCCTTTTGGTGAAGAAATTTTTCTTAATATCCAATTGAAACCTCCCCTGGAGCAACTTGAGGCCATTTCGTCTTGTCCTATTGCCAGTTACCAGGGAGAAGAGACCAACACCCACCTCGCTACAGCCTCCTTTCAGGCATTGGTGATAAGGTTCCTCTTCTCCAGGCTGAACAACCCCAGTTCCCTCAGCCGCTCCTCATCAGACTTGTGCTCCAGACCCCTCACCAGCTTCCTTGCCCTTTTAATGGGTGCTGCTTAACTGCTGCCTGGAAAAACTTTGTTCTTCTACTTGACCTGATTCTCAGAAACAGGAAAAAGAGCATTTCTTGAATCTATGTGGGTTTTTTTCTTGCTTCATTTAAGATGGAATCCATCTTATCTCTTAAATTTTGCTCTCCAGAATATTTTTTTTTGGCTCTGTTACTGATTCGGTTTAGTGGTGCTAAAATTTTTAATGAATATAGGCTTAGCTATTCCCACTTTCTCTTCCCTGGTTTGGTTTGGTTTTGTTCCCTCGCCCTTCCCCCTCTTCATTTTAAGGTTGGGCTCTGAAGCACTATATTTAAGTGTGTCTAGCAGGATCCTTCCTTCACCCTGAGGATGTGCGTTTACAGTCCTGTTGAATTTCTGATTTCATTCTTGATAGCTGTAATATCTCTTAAAGCATGCCTCATAAGAAGTCTGTTCTGTTTTATAAGCTTGTAATTCTCTTTTGCTTCCTCTCTCCTAAGAGATGATGTACTACTTGTCAACAGGAGAGCTGACGCAACTGGCACTTTCAGTGGGCGCTTTTTACTGTGGTGTTCTTTTCAGATCAGATCCCCAGCTCCTTGCTTTTGTTCATTTTAAGGGCTCATAGCATCACAGTGTCATTCTTGAAATGTGTGACTATATGAATATGACAGCTGGTGGCATCTATGGGGCTGTGCACCTCCAATATCACCTGTAAACTAATTTTTATGCACTAAGCAGCAGACTTGCACCTGAGAATAGACATGCTCGGTGTTTTTAAAAAGAGAATAGAAAGCCAAGAATTAATTGTGTCTCATTTGATTTTAAAATTACTGAATCTGTTAAGAGAGTTTCTGTAATGTAGGAGATTGGTACTGATTAATAAAGTGTTGCAGTGAAACTCCTTATGTGAATTTCAAGTATAATAAAAAAGGTACCAATTTACGTAGCTGAAATGGAGAAAACTGCATTTAAAAGCTGAAGAATCCTAGTGTCCATTATCCTAAATATCATCTTTATTATATTTTTATGTATGTTATTATGATTGCACTGGCTTTGCTTCTGCCCTTTTTCATATCGGTCATGATATTAACGTAGCTCTTGCTGAGTGGTTCGGATGGTACTTCTGATGTGTATTTGACTCTAGAAATGTCTGCCTCAGTTTGATGCACTGGTGGGTGTGCTGGTATTTATAAACCTATGGATTGTGTTCCTGTGGATTGCCAGTGATGAAGCTCACAGGAGTTCCCGTGATTTGAAGGAATTTCCATATCGATACCAGTTGAGGTCTTCATAATTCAACTGTAGAGCTGAAGTGCTTGAAACTGATTCTTGCCCTCAGGTTTTCTAACCCTGCTGGTTTGAGGTTATTGTTTGAACTGCAGCATGTTTGTAGTCTGCCTATGAACTGATGTTAGAGATTTTAAACTCTGTGCTGCAGCATCAACAGTGACAGGTGGAGGAACATTGTGTAATACTTAAAAACCTTATTGCCCTTTCCACAGAGGCACGTCAGCAAAAGTGGAGCTGTGTGTGTCAGGTTTTTGGTGGAGCCAGTAGAGGAGCAGAAGTCCCATCAGTGAAGGTGCTGGATTGCCAGGGGACTGGAGCAGGGTGGGCAGTCACTGTGAAAGAAGATGGGTCTGCTTTTGGAGGTCCACATTCAGCATGACGGCCATTCATTCAAGCTCCTTACAGAATTATGCCTCATATCTGTGATGATGAAAATTAGTGTTTTGATTCATAGGTGAAACTTTTTAAATAAAACCAAAAAAAAAGAACAATTCTGAGGGGCATTTCCATGGATAATGTGTTGTTAGACATTTACCAAAATCACATTCCACTCTGCACTTGCAATTTGAGGTGCCCAGGCTATGCAAATGTTTGTAAGTTTAGGATTTGGTTCAGTGATACTGTAACAGCTGTGCCACACTAGGGAATCTTTGAACAACTTACAAATTCCTGTTATTATTTACAAGTTATTTTTTTAATGGCTGTGTTTTCTTGAGCATGTTGGAGTTCTCCGTTTTATTGATAAGGGCTGTGAGTCTGCTGAAGTGCAAGAGGGAGTTTTTAACCTTATTAGCTGTTTATTAATAGCTTGTATTAATAGTCTGTAGGTGAAAGTTTAGAGGATGGGAGTTTGCTCTGCAACAGGCTAGAGTCTGAAGAGAATAAAACCACGCGCACACACACACACACACCCGTTTTGTAGGAGTGCCATGTAAACTCACTCCAAGAGCCAAGCAGTAGGATTTGGCTAGAAAGGAGGAATAGCAGGAGAAAAGGAGGATCTGGAGGTTTTAATATATGTCACCAGGATCAGAAAAAGCTTTTCATGGGCGGGATCCTGAAGAGTGTCCTGGGCACCTCGAAGAGCATTAAGTCCAAAGCAAATTCCAGAGGGATTGGACATGAAGAGAGGAGAATGTGTATTTTAGCTTTAGTACTGTATTTCTTTATTATAACTCTTTGTGTATGGGCCATTCCTTGTGTTGACTTGAGACACAGTTTGAGTCAAGCCACACCAAAGAGGTTTGAAAATACACAGGTTAGCAAGGCGGGAGCAAGTTCAGTGCAGAGCTGGACTTTGACCATGGCTTTGACACAGACCTTGAGCTTGCCAGGTAGAGGAAATCATTCTGGTGCAGGCCCAGCCATGCCACTGTGGCAGGTTGTGTGGATCATCCAGACTGCTTGACAAGGCTTAGAAAATACAGTTTGCAGCAACCTGAGCCAACTCTGATGCTTGTGAAGAATTGGGACCTTGGTGAGGAGAGAGGGGAGTTACCCTGGCTAGGATAGTGGTAGCAAAGTCAAAGCTTCTGTATTCCTTTTCATAGAATCATGGAATCGTTTAGGTTGGAAAAGACCTTTAAGATCATCAGGCCCAACCATTAACTTAGCACTGCCAAGTCCCGCCACTAAACCATGGCACCCGAATCCTTTTGCCCAGGATTATTGTCTGAATGCACAGTGGAAACTCTCTGCCAAGAAAGGAACATCTCAGATGGTGGCAGGGGCTGTCTGCTAGATCAGTTTTTTTGGTTTTTTTTTTTGTTTTGTTTTGTTTTGTTTTTTTTTCCCAGTGACCAACATGCATTATTTTCTACCATGGAAGGCAGCACTGTACTTGGTGGCTGGAGTGTTTGAATTGTAATCCTAGATGCTTTTCAATTTCTGCTGTGCTTGTGTGGAAGTCCCAGGTTCAGCAAAACACTCCGCTTTTGGTCCTTACTGAATCCAAGTGAAAGTTACGTAATTGGAAAATCTTTTGTCTCCTTCTCAGGTGTCTGTCCTCTTTGCATAATTGCACTTGACTGAAAATAAAACTTTAGTGCTTAGATATTACAATAGGCTGCATTTTCTTCTGCATTTGTGGTACTAGTTGGTGTGTATCTTTAGTAAAATTTCCCTTTTTCTGTTTTTACAGGAGTGATAAGCATTTTCAGTAACATTGTTGTGTTAGGCATCTTTGTTAAGTACAAAGAGCTTCGAACAGCAACCAACGCAATTATTATCAACTTGGCTTTTACCGACATTGGTGTTAGTGGCATTGGTTACCCCATGTCTGCTGCCTCAGACCTCCATGGAAGCTGGAAATTTGGATATACTGGATGCCAGGTATGGCAACTCAGTCAGAGAGAAACTTTTGAGCACTTAAAAGCAAACTGAGAAATAAAGAGTAGCTCTGCCTAATACTGGCTCCCTTAAGAAAGAAGAGGGAGATGCAAAATTTGACTCTAGACCTGAAGCTGATGTTCTGTAATGTCAACAAATTCTGGATATAGGGTTTCATGTGGATTTCATTCCAAACTTGTATTTATAATCTGAAAACATTAAAGTGTAAATTTATCAACTAGAAATTTCAAAATAGCTTTAAGAAGGCTTAGGAAAAGAATCCCCAAATGAAAAAGGTTATAGAGGCACATGCAAATTTGATGACTTATTTGATAGTTAAAAGACTTTGGATGTGGCTACTGTTTTGATGACAAGCTTGACAGATCTTAATGAGTTCTGCTTGGCAAATACTTACTCTTTTGGATGGGACTATTAGGATATCCAAAATGAAGGCCTGCAAGGCTACTGGTCTCCATTAAAGTCTTTGCCTAGTTTTCATAGCTGTTTATTTTTAAAAATAGACCAACAGAAAAATTATACTGCCATAGTAGAAATGGTGCCCTTTGCTTGCTGTGTACTGTGATTTAAATCTACTTTTTTAAAAGGCTGTTGGGCTTAAGTGCCCAGGAATATGAGTAGTAGTGTGAAGGTGTATGCTGAAAATGTGACTCAAGGAAAATATTAGCAACACTGTACCTTTTGGACCTTTATATAATGGATGTTTATAACAATCTGACATCACTTGCCTGAGTACACAGTTATTTCAAGCTCAAAATTTAGTCGCTGTTTGACAGGAAGCCTCAATTTTAATATCTTTGGATCTAGACTGACTTGTAGTGGGTTGAAGTTGATGTGAAATCTCACTACCAATGCTTTGGGAGTTAAGATCACTTGAAGCGCAACTCATCAACCTAAACCAAATGAATCCTGTGTACTGAGATGTCTGAATGTCATGTGGTTCTATTATAACCGCTGGTGGCATGTGGTCTGGCACAGGGCTCTGTATTTCTGGGTTCCCAGTGGTAACACAGCCCTCCCAGTCATCCTTCCTGGTCAGCCTGCCCATGGGATGACTGGGCAGATGCATTTGGAGGATGCTGGGTTGCAGCATATGTCACTCTGTGCAGTAGATCTGACACATGTAAAAATGGGGGCTGATGGGGAAAATCAGTGTACAGAGTCTGTGAAATAAGTGTCGTTATACAACAGAGGAAAGTGTGACAGTTCAGGACCTCACTTTTGCTAAAGACATAACTTTTTTGATGAATCAAATGCTCTTCAGGTTTGTTTAACATATATTGAAAACATGAATTGAACCCCCCAACCTCCAAACTCATCTCTGAATCTTAGAATTTACTTATTGGAGTATGGTGTTCCTTTGCTTTTTAGACTACTGTCTTCAAGTTTTCTGATACGCACACAAGCAGGTTGCTTTTGAAATGTTTAATTTTAAATGAGCCAGCTCCAAATTGCCTGTATAGAATTAGTTCCTTCAGTACCTTGCTTATGGGAAGAGAACACTGTCTGAATGTAATGAATGATTTGTAGTATACCTTTGAAAGATTTCTCAGAAAGGATTTGTTTGTTTGCTTTGATTTCAGATCTATGCTGCCTTAAATATCTTTTTTGGGATGGCGAGTATTGGTTTGCTCACTGTTGTTGCAGTTGACCGTTACCTGACAATCTGCAGACCTGATATAGGTACCATACTTATGGTCAAAAATTGTTCACTGTTGGGCTTCTAGGAAATAAGAGTCTAATTGTATTGTTTTCTCATTAATGACTCCATAATTATAGTGCTGGGCATAATTTCAATTTAGGGCATGGTCCTATGGTACTTGGTCAAGTAAGTTATCTAGTTCACATGGATGGTACTGCTTGTGAAAGTGAAAATTTCACATTTAGGCTATTGTTCTGTTTAGAAGTCGTGTTTTCATGGCTGTTTCCAGTCTTTAGAGGGCCACATCCGTATACATGAAAAGCCTCTAGCTGTGGGAGGTTTTGACCTCTGTCATGTGGGTGTGTCTCTAGTGTTGTGTTACTGGATGCTTTTCTCTCCTCTCTTACAGCTGTTTTGTAACAGTTAATTCCTCCCCCTGCAATCACGCAAAGATGTACTTGAACGCACTGTTGCATAATAAGCTTTTTGGCATGGGGTTAGGATCAGGTATTGCCTGTACGCGTTGGGTTGTAATGGGTGATGGCATTTAAGTGATGTTTAAGGCTGGAACGCTTGAGATGTCATTCAGCAGTATGAGACAGGTATGCTGCAGTGTTCGGGAGTGTAGGCCTTTGAAAGGATCATTATTGACCTGGTACATGCTTGCTGGAAGTTCAAGTTCAACACTGGAAAGAAGCAAAAGATGACAACGATTTGTGATTGTATGTGCTTGGCCACAGGAAGAAGGATGACTACCCGTAGCTATGCCACCCTGATCCTTGCTGCTTGGATAAATGCAGTCTTTTGGGCTTCCATGCCTACTGTAGGCTGGGCTAGCTACGCTCCGGATCCGACTGGAGCAACATGCACAGTAAATTGGAGGAAGAATGATGCGTAAGATTCCTCTTCACCCTTTCCTTTAAATTTGCTATCTCACTGAAGGCTAAGATTATTTAATTCATCACCATATGAGCATAAGTTCTTTCTAAAGTATGAAGCCTAATTTGTAAAAATAATTTTTAAACAATGGAAATAACATGGAACAAGTATAGGAAAAATGTAGGAATTGAACCATGCTTGAAAACTGCAAGACTTGTAGTTGCTGATAAAAAAACTAACACTAAAGAAAATTCTCCTAATTGTTTAAAAGCCTGGTTTAAAATTTCACAATCAAATAAAAAATATCAAATTCGTTAATAACTTTTCCTGGATGGCTATTTGTAAGTTACTGTGTTTTGTTTTTCTGTCTTATCAGGTCCTTTGTTTCCTACACAATGAGTGTAATTGCTGTTAATTTTGTTGTACCCTTAACAGTCATGTTTTACTGTTATTACAATGTCTCCCGGACAATGAAACAATATGCCAGCAGTAACTGCCTGGAGAGCATCAATGTAGATTGGTCTGACCAAGTAGATGTGACAAAGGTATGGTGAATGAGGGCATGTTTTGTTTTAAGCATGTTCTTTTGCGTTAAAGTCTCCAGGGCAAAGGAACAGTGCAGTCTTTTAAGCATTTCTGTTTCCTACATTCCCCCTTTTCTTTTAGTACTAAATATTTACTAAAATTTAGTCTCAGTGAAAAATCTTGTCTTGGCTTGTAACACTAGATTTTTACTTTTGCCCTAATACTCTTTCCAGATTAATATCTACTTTGAAGGTGTGCATTTTCCTTGCCTCTGCCCTCTGTCATGACACAGAAATGTACCTCAGAGGCGTCCGAGGGGGGGCTTCTACTCTTTGTGTCTGCAGAATCCTTAAGCTTTCTGCTAGGTTCACAGCTGTATCTGGTCAACTCTGATTTGAACTCATGGCCTAGAAATGAGAGTGCATTTCCAAGCTCCCAAGCTATGTGATTGCGATCCCTTGTTCTTCTCAGTCTGTTGAACTTATCTCTTTCTTATATAAACAGTAGCAAATGTGAGTTATGGCATAAAATTATATATCCTGCCTGAAAGGTTGACATTCTTTTAACATAAAAAAGTCCTTGAGAAAACTTGAAGTTCACTAGCTCCTTTGATTTTGTGTGAAGATATGATTTATGGTTGGGCATGATTAAAAAAGCGAGAGAGAATTGGACAGAAGAGGACATACCTATGCTTTTGAATTACTTATCAATGCAAACTTAACATTCCTTGGAAAACTTTCTCATTGCTAAATTCTGAAAAATGGTATTTTTGCCTAAAAATAATAATTTGAACGTTTTGATCTTCTGAAGAACTTTCAGAATGCTTGAAACTGAGGATTTAGTTATAAATTTAGACTCACATTTGTGAAGAAAATTCATTTTTCCTGTTTTGCAGTTGAAGACGCTGAGTTAAATTTAAAAAAAAAAAAGAAAAAAGATTGAAGCTTTGGAGTTAAGCAGTATCCTTCTTTAGAATTGGGGTGCTTGCTTTTTCACAAATTAGCATCTTTAATCTTTCTACACAAAAACCCACTTCTAAACGAAAGGGTTCTTTCTTTACATTATTATCAATAGGCATTGTGTTTGTATTTCGATAGGAATCTTCTCTGGAGAAAGTCACTGCTTGGTTATTGGTTATGCTCTAGAACAGCTCATTCAAAGTAGCCATTCACTTCTTGTTTCTCAGTTTGTTCATCACTGGAAGACTGAATAAGGGTATAGTTAAACAATGCTAGGGAATCCTGTACCTACAAAGAGCCCTGCAGTTTTGTTTGTTTTTCTAGTGATTTGTTTTGTCCTCTTGATTAATTTGAGCTTTCCATTCCAGTTTCCATTACTGATTCATGTCCCTGACAAAAGCCAGAAAAGTCTGTCCTGGTTGATTCCTCTCCTGCCATTCCACCTATACCCAGCTTTTCACTCTTCAGTTCTAGCTGTGACGTGATATGTTCTGGGGTGTGAGCCCCAACATGCCCAGAATGTTCTCTCTGACAGGCAGGCAGAGAAGATGTAACTTGCTCAGGTATCTCCTCAGTATGATGCTTGAACAGGGCTATCATGCTTCATTAAACCAAGCAGACACTTCCTTAAGTTTATGGACTGATCCTTTATGTGCTAGAACACTTACTTTCTTTTATTTAACTGTACCATAGTTAAGCCTCATGAAACGTTTTTATTAACAGCCTTATTAAACTTTTGGCTTGGATTTTTCTCTCTGTTCATGTTCATTGTTTGTAATAGCATCCCAGAGTGACCTGTTATGGTGGTCATAATTCACATGTGAATGTGGCCATTTAAACTTCTGATGGATAGATTTAACATAATCAGTAGTGCTGACTGTGAAGGAAGACTCTATGTAATGAAATAACAGCATGCCAAAATACATGGCAGTGTGATTGCTATTAAATCCCCAAAGTGAGATTTCATTAAACCTGTCAAAATTTGTCAGGTGTGCTTGTTTACATGTTGTTGTTTGATTCCCAGTAGCTCTATTTGCACACAGGTGCATGTGTTTTTGAGATTAGGTTGTGAGGTCTTCATCTTCAGGTAATACCAGTTATGTGTTTCTTCCTCTTCTTTTACAGATGTCTGTTGTGATGATTGTAATGTTCTTGGTGGCATGGTCTCCATATTCTATTGTGTGTTTATGGTCTTCCTTTGGAGACCCAAAGAAAATTTCCCCTGCAATGGCCATCATAGCTCCTCTATTCGCAAAATCTTCCACGTTCTATAATCCCTGCATTTATGTCATTGCAAACAAAAAGTAAGTGTTCTTAATTTAGTACCAGCCTACTTCATCATCTCAGCTATCATCTAACTATAGAAGGATCATCGGTAAAATATGGCAAACTGATTAGTGAAGAGATCAAAGGGTGAGCCACTGTTGATTTACAGAAGATGACCTTTTGGACAGGAATGTCTAAAAGAAATTGTTTTGGTCATACATACTGAATTTATACAGATTTTTGAGAACACATTAACAAAGCTTTTGTAAGACAGTTTTTAAAGTCCTTTTGTGGTTTCTCAAAGGGACTTATTATGGAATTTGGGTAGTATCAGCAGTAGACTGGTTTTAATGACTGTGGCCAAAATGTGTGGTGGCTCAGTGATGTGTAACTTCTGTAGATTTCCTTGCTTGATTTGGCATGTGACATATTCTGACTCATTAGGATTGATCAACACTTTTAGTTAGAGTAAATAAGCTAAGCCTATTCTTCTGTTCTGAGCAAGCATATCCAATGCTCTCACCAAGCCAGTGTCTGACTGAGAGCTGGATTTTGCAAAGAGGCACCCTTCCTTTCTCTACTACCAGCCTAGAAGCAGAGCCTGTGATCTCTGTTTAGGTGACCTTACCTGATCCTGCTGAGTCAATGAAAAACCATTTCGTTTTTTCCCCATTCTGTAAGTTCATCTGTATTGTGACTATACCCTGCCCTGGGATAAGCAAAAGCTGCTGTGACCCCTGTTGTAGAAGAAACACTGAACTTAACTGAGTTATTCCTGTACATGGAAGTGAAAAAGACTCGGGTCCTTTTGAATTCCAAATACACCATTTTTTATTAAGTAAGTTTTACAGAAGTTGAAAACTGTTGTAATACTTAAGGCTGGCTTACCCAGTTTTTCTTTGTATTTGGTTCTCCAGCTAACAATCTTTCTGCTTTCCCTTTCTTGTCCTTCGCAGGTTTCGGAGGGCAATCCTGGCAATGGTGCGATGTCAGACAAGACAAGAGATAACTATAAACAATGCCTTGCCCATGAGTGTATCTCAAAGTGCACTGACATCGTAGAACTCATGTCATTTGCCTGCATAAGTTACATGGAAAGGAGTGAAATCTGGGTTTAAGTTAATTAATCTTTTGGAAGATTAGTCTTTTGGAATAATAATCTGCCCCAGCAAGACAACTGTTTTCTGTTAATCACAGTAACATTTTTAGATAGGTTAAGAAGACAAAAAGACAATAACCTCTAAGACTTTAGGTTTTGAGAGTGAGGTTTATTGGCCCAATATATCTGTCCTAAACAAAAAAGGCTAGTGAAGTGGTCACTGCGACTCTCACAAGGTTGGACAAGGTGATACGGGGGCAGGGAGAGACTGAAGCAGGAGGAGCTTAGATTCCGTCACACAGGTTTGGCACCTATAATTCCTTTCATTAATTACTTTCCCTCAACTTCCCTTGGAAGTTTTCCAGACTTGAAATATTCTGGATTCTCCCTGCGTGAATATATTTCTATACCAAGTGTCCATGTTGATATGCTTTGTGAAGTTCTGTTTCTGTGAATGTGTTAAGATATCAAAATATCTAGCCAAACCATATAGAGCCTGTTATCAACTTTTCAGATTTTGAAGGAGTTTCAGGGTATTTAATGTATTTTTAAAGTTTTGGCTCACACAAACAAATGAATTTGTAGGAAAGACAGCTTTTGTTTTAGTAGTAATACATTTCTAGTGCTTATGACTGCAATGAGAGAAAATGCATGCTAAAGCTTGATACTTGGGAGGCACATAAAACTTGAGTAAATATTTATGGTAATTTCTCATAATTTATAAGTCAATCTCATCGTTATATAGGTCTGTTGTGTAATTTTCAAAAAATACCTTTGGTGATGTGAGCAATGGATTTATTCAGGATGGAAAAGATGACTGTGTATAGATCTACTTATGCATGGTAGTATATGGACTCTTGATGATTCTCAGATTTTGAGAATAAATAACTTTTATTACGTATGCATGCAACTGAAGTTTGGTTTTGCAGTGTGTAACTTATTTAAAATATAAATTTTTTTTGTTTATTTTGGTAAAAGCCTGGTTTTAGAGGATTTTTTTAAAACCTCTGGAATCTAGGCTTCCTATTAGTTTGTAACTTTTAGTAGTAAAGAAAATGCCACACAATATCCTCATGCTGTACCAGATTTCCTTCAGGAACCTTGGAACACTTTAGGAACAGTAACTAATGCATTGCCTCTTGGAAGGAGCAAAGAGATATCTTTATTACATACTAACCCTACAAGCTGCATATTAAAATAGCCTTGAAACACGCTGGATATGATTTGAAACAGAGTGTGCTCTTCTGACAGAATAAAGAATGAGCTGGTTTAACTGATCCCTTTCAGGATACATTTGAAGGTTAAGCAACTACAGATCTCAGCTAATCTGATGTAATCTGCTGTTACTAAATGGATGACTACATTCACATGCGTAGCACACTGCACATGAGTGCCTAGGAATAAAGTTTTCAAATTTTTTCATACCAGTTCTGCTGGGAGGAAGCCATGTATCTGTTTATTTACTTCTACCTCCTAATGAGCTTTTTTGAAGAAGTGCATGGATTTTGTCCTTCACAATGCACTTGCATTTACCATGGCAGAAGTGATGGCACTGGAACAAGGTATATATTTTATTATTTGTTATACAAGGCAATTTATAAGGAAAAGAGTTGAAGAAATTGCAAATAAGATTCTCATACATTGCAAATTAGTTCTAACAGTTGAAATAAAGGCATATTTTACACTGGTGTTATATGGCTAGCGGCATTCTTTAATAGGAACAGATGGTGATTATGGCTTTGTATTTAGCAAGTAGCTACTCTAAATCTTCAGGTTTTGCAGAAGGCGATTTCTTTATGCTTGATTTTTCCTACTGTTTTATCGTCCTTTCTATTTCTACAAACTAGTTATCTACTGTAAGGTGATTCTGGTTTAAATAAATACAGTGGTTTCTTCTTTTTTAATCTGCAGAAAAAATCATATAATTTTTGGAAATAAGGAGGTTAATTTGAAATGTGATGATCTGGGTATTGTTATGTCAATTTTGTGACATACTGTTTGTTATTGCTACTTATTGTCACAACATACTAGCTGCATGAGGAGAAAGTAAAATAGAGGAAGAATGTAAAGAAAAGGAGGAGAGAATTAAAAATAGGCTTATTGGGGGAGAGGACTCTTCAAGCTAGTATGTGCAAACAGTGCACACCAAAGAAATGGAAACATACTGATTCATGAAAATGCTGAGAAATCCCATTTTGCTGAAATCAATGGGAGCAGAAAGTTCTTAGCATCTCTAAAAAGCAGGTAATTTCTACTTAGACACCAGAAAGGGGTCTAGAAAGCTCTCCTTCAGAGAAATATGCTAACATTTTTGATGTTCAGTGTATTCTGAAAGGTGAATATAGACAAATACTTTGAATCTTCATAATGCAGAAAAATTAGAAATTAGTAATCCAACATTCTGAATTTCAGTAAAGCAGGTGATGTACAGTTCCCACTTGAGATACATGCGTGTACTATTCAGCTACTGTTTTTCGGTTGTCAATAGAATGATGGGCAGAAGGTGGTGCTTACATGCTTTAGAATAAAATAAATCTAGATTTCATGCAAAAGCATCATTGCTATTTTGTATTCTTGTTCTCTTTAGAAACTTCATGTTTGTCTTTTCAATTTTTAAATGCAGAGGACTTCTTGATTTAACATTCTTTATTCTGCTAGTAGTGTTGCAGAAAGTAATGGCATTTGCATTTAAATCTGAAATATGAATTTCTGATAAAGAAATGTCAATCTTTCTTTTTCTTTTTTTTTTTGGATGCTAGGTCTGTGCTCTGTAATGATCCTGACATGTATGAGATCCCTGTGAATGTTCCTGTGGATACTGTAAAACTTCGTATAGAGAAAACTGTCATACGAAGGATTCCAACTGAAGCCTTTTACTACCTAGTAGATCTCAAATACCTGTGGGTAACTTACAACTGTGTAGCCAATATCGATATCAGCAGTTTCTATAACTTGAAACAACTGCATGAGCTACGGCTGGATGGTAATCTGCTCTCAACTTTCCCTTGGGAATCGCTGGCAGAGATGCCCAACCTACGGACTCTTGATTTACACAACAATAAGGTGACCAGCATTCCCGCTGATGCTGGCCGGTACCTGAGAAACCTCACCTACCTGGACATATCCAGCAACAAGCTAACCACCTTGCCGTCAGACTTGGTGGACATCTGGCCCCCCTTCTCAGAAGCTGCCCTGTCCAAGAACACAGAAATTCTGGTGACCCAGAGAGTCATTTTGGGTATGTTAAACAGCCTGTCTCATTCCTTATTAAAATGCACCTAAATGTTAAGTCGCAAGTGAGAGCAGGTAGGGGACCAGCCTGGGATTCAGGAGAGTGGGTTTTATCCAGGTCAGTCTTCTGGTTTGTTCTGTGATTATTTATTTATTTTCTGTTGGTGGCAGAAAACTATAAAATGAAGATAGTGACCTCCATGTATGTTGTTTTCTTGAGGTTATAGAACTGAAGTAAAATCTATGAGATTCTGGTCCACAGAATACAGGCCAAACACAGTATTCAGAATCCATATAAATGCAGGACTTCCAAAAGTTGTGTTTCTGGTGACATTTCCCTCATCACTGTATGTGTTTGCAACTGCTACTGTTTTTTTCCAGTGGTTCACAAGCCAAACAAGTAGCTGGAGTTGATGTGCTGGTATGAAGCCTGTCCTGAAAGACAGTGTTGCATATAGGGTCGGTGGCTCAAAAGAGAGCAGCTCTGTTCTCCCCATGACTCCTGTTGACCTTGCATTGCTCTAAAACTGACTGATTATCCTGGGGTTTTTCCCAATTTACATGTTGAATATGAGAGAGAGAATAGGAATCTGATCCCTACACTTCACAGTACTTTTTATAGTATTTAAGGTAAGTGTGTAAGAATAGTTTGGCCAGACTGATTTTTTTTTTTTCATAATTTTGTTCCCTCTCTCTAGTATCCCATCACATCAGTTCTGTTTGTGACTCTGTGCTTTACCTTATGCTTTCTCTCCACTTCCTAGTCTTGCAGGTAACCCCTTTCTCTTCTGCAGTCTCAGAACATGGCTGGAACAGCTCTATCAATAACATTCTTTTCTGTTGCTCTTTATGTATCATGCATGTTTTGATGTTTTTCTAGTGTAGTGTAGCAGGTGGAAGGGGGGAAAAACAGCTGGCGCTCTCTACTGCAGTAGTTCTATACCCACTGGTAAAGATCTGCCCTGCATTGTACTGCCCAGTATTTCCATTTTCTTGATCTAAACCCCGGTTATTCAGTGTTCATTTGTTCAGCTGCTTTGTTTCACAGCAGAAGCTGCAATTTGAAATTCTCATTCAAATGAGATTGTATATGAGTAACTTAATAGATGCAAGTAGGCTGAACGAGTTCCTCACATGCATAGTAACTGTAGGTTTGCAGCATTAACAGGATCTTCATTTATTCAAGGTTTAAAAAAAAAAAAAAAGGAAAAGCTGTAAAACTAAGTCCAGCTGAGCACCCCTTTCCCTGTCTCCACACTGAAGGCTACAGGAGGCAATAAAGTACAACCTGACTGTGCTAGATCTAATCCTCCTGATGATCTCATGTGGGAGTCCCAGAGGTTATTTGATTTCTTGTCTTACATAGCCCTCACCACTTTAAAAAAAAAAAAAAACAACAAAAGAAATAAACAAAAAAACCCCAACCCCAAAAAACAACCCCCCAAAAACCCAAACCCACACGCACTCTTCTCTCTTCCCCTTGCCCCTGGCAAGCATCTGCAGGCTTTGTTAGTGCAGGCACTTTGCCAGCCTCCTCCAGTCCTGGCAAACCCTCTGGTGCCAGCACTGAGTTCACTAGAGACTTGGGATGTGACCTTTGGATCATTTTCATTTATGAACCACAACTGGGTTTGAACACAGATCTCCAGAGGAGAGCACACACTGGGTTCAAACAGTGCCCTGCTTCTCTTTTTGTAATGTTACATGCTGAGGGGCGCTCTGTGCAGTCATTCTAGATTTGGATCTGAGAATGCAAAATGCCAGGTAGTACTTTCATTGTGTTGTGTTGAGTAAATCTACCTTAGGTAAGCTGTGGTTAATTAGATGAATTTTCTTTCATTGGCATCATGGCATTCTGATGAGTATATTCCCATGCAGACAGTGCTTGCTATGTAAGAAACTCTACAGTGAATAAGCAAACATCCCCTTCCTCTGGAGATTAGAAAGTGCAGTGCTCTTTGTCATGGGTTATTTTGACAAGCTTACTTAGTCTCCACTAAGTGCTAGTTATATTATCTATGTTACTGGAGCTTATGAAGTTGTAGTTATGCCACCCACACGCCCTGCCAGAGGCTCATCCTTAGGTTGCTGTTGATGGACTGTTACAAAGCAGTTGTTTTTCAGGAATGAATGGTTGATAGAAACTTTCAGGCTAGGAAGATGACCTAGAGTTGAGATGTCTCTATGATGCTCCATCCATAGGAGATGGTGGCTTAGAATGACAGGACCAAGATGTGCTCTGTGGCATTGCTTTCTCTCTGACACCCCTGCTGTCTCTACTGCAATTGCTGGAGCCTGAGGGAGGAGAAATCTGTCCCATAGATACTCTCCTCCTCCTCTGGGGTGGAGATAAGGATCACAGAGGTATGTGATCAGGAAGGATTTCAAAACGGCCTCTAGTCTGCTGTCATGCAGATCCAGGTGAACTGAACCATTCTGGTAAAGTCAGTGCTGTTCTTGATGCCTGTGGCCAGACCATTCCGGAGCCTTCTCTGGTAACCTCTTCCAGTCCTTATCTATCAGGATAGTGAGAAAGTTTCTCTTAATATCTAACCTCAATCTCCCTTAGTGCAAACTAAGCTGATTACCTCTTGTCCTACATGAGATAGATGTACAGAAAAACTAATTGCCATCTCTTATAGTAATCTTTCATACGTTTTCCTTCCCGGTTTGCCACCTTAACTAATCACACTGTTTCTTTTACCAGTTTCCTATAGACTGTGAAGGTTGGTTTGGTTTTTTTTTCATTTTCTACCTTAGTTTTTGGTTCCCTTTGGACTCCTTTGGGTTTAAAAAAAAAAAAAAAGGTTTCTTTTAAAATGTGATGTCCACAATTGCACGCTTTGGTGCGCAAGGGTGTCCTATGTGTTCCAGCTGTTCTCTGTGGAGAACATTCAGCCTGACCTGTGTGCCTACATGGAATGGTAACTTGAAGCCAGAGCTCTGCTAGAAGCTGGAACACAGAGCAAATAAATGCTGGTTTTGTCTAATCAGGAAAACAGCAGTCAGATTCTACTTAGTAAAAGCAATTATGGCTTCAGCTGGATTCTCTCCTAGTTCTGGCAAAACAAGATTGTCCCTTGTATTTAATTAACAAGGTCAACAACAGCAAAGCCCCAAACTCAAATGTTTGTGCATATGTATTTTTTTAACACCAGGAGCCAATTTTATCTTCAGTGTCTTGACTGAGCATCAAGAAGGTTGCATGTAAGAGAAAGTTCAGGTTCCCCATATTTACTTCAAGGAGTCTTGGAGGAGCCAAAGACTACTTTTGCCAGGGGACTGGCAGGTTAGCATCTCCTTATTCCAATTCATAATCTCTACTTAGGGGTTTGGGATTTTTTATTACCTTCCACTGTATGGCGTTCCTCTGTGTGGACACCGTGCTAAATGAAAGAGGGTCAGGGAATGATTCCTGGCCCTATGGCCAAGTGGCTCACCCTGGCTCTAATCCACACAGTTTAGGGCCAGCTCTCTTTAAAGTTGACTGGTTGTTCCACATTTCGTAAGATTTGGTGTTCTGTGAGCTCTGTGGGATTGATTCTAAAATGTAACTGGGTGGCTGGGGCTGGTTTTTCTTCGCTTCAAACTACCTGAAGTAATGTGAGAATTGCATTGCAAACCATAGAGTTGTGCTTTTGTAATATAAAATAGCAAGGATATTTTGTATGCCTGATGGGTTGATAGGCATGCAGGATAGTCTGGAGGTGCAAAGCCTGCTTCACCTTACATTGGGGGCAAGAACAGGATAGAGAGCACCATTCTTGGTGTGGTCTTATCCATAAGCCTTTCAGGGAGCAGTCCCTGAAGTGTGAACCGTTCCTGGAGCCACATCTGGCTTTGCCTTGGAGAATGCCCTTTGGAACAGTTCAAAACAAAGCTGTGGAGTGAGCTGACAATTGAGCAGTGGAAATGCTCGAGGCACCAGTGTGTGAGTTCATTTGGCACTCTCTTGGTTACCTCTGGACCTCTAGTCTAATATTTTGACCCAAATCACAGCCATGTTTCAGCATTGGCTACAGAGATTGAAATTTCTGGTGTGAATGATGGTAGAGATACTAAAAATCTGAAATGCTGCAGGTCCATCAGGCTCCCAGGTGTTTTGCTGGGCAATTGGGTAAATGCTGATTTTCCTAAAACCACTTCCTAGCAATTACTCTGTGTAGGAAACACTGGGACACAGGGTGGGAAATGGTCTTTACTGTTTAGAACCATGGATCAAAAATTTTGTAGCTTCAGTTGGAAGAGAGCCTTAGGTAGGTTGGCTTAAGCTGTGGTGAGTATTTCCATCAGCACAAAACTCGAATATTTCACATACTGCCATTATACACAACTGAAAAGAGTATATTATACAAATTATGGTCTGAGACTGGTTACTCATTTACAGAAGAAATTTCGCTCATAGCTATTTTGAATGCTAAAGTCCATATTGACACAGCATGGGGAAACCCTGCTTACTGAGAAGACTGCATGCACACACACACGTATACATATATTTGCCATTGTACGTGCAAGCATGCATATAAATGTGAGAGTTAATTTAAAATATGCTAAATGTAGAATAAAAGGGGTTTAGAGTGATTTATAATCTATATTTAATGTTAAAATACACTGCGTTGGTATATTGCAATGCATAAATATTTATCAACATTTGTTTTGCCTCGGTTAGTATTTCTTTCTCAGGTCAACAAGCTGCCTTAGTATCTCTGTGAAAGAATCCAAGGTTTATAAAGACTTGGTGTTCCATCAGATACACATGCCATTAGAGACTTATTATTTTCATTTTCTCCTCTTAGGAAATTATTTTCCTGAGTTTCTTCGTTTTTCCCCCTTTTAAACCTTTTCTTTATTCTTTCATGTGTTTGTTCTCACTTTCACAGTCTTGTAAACTCAAGCTGTTAAATTGCAGAATAACCTTTGTAGGCTGGAAACTAGGTTTACATTCCCGTTTCTGTTCTCTTCAATAGCTAACTGAAGTATAATCAAATTCAGTGTTTTATCCTTGCTTCCAACTCAATAGTGCTTTCATCTTTTAATTTTGGAATTCACATGACTTGATGACTTATAATGGCTGTGCAAGTTTACTAAAAATAATGTGAATACTGTCAGATATTGGCAAGACAGATAAATAGAAGGTATGAGCCATGGAGGCAAGGAAGGAACTCCTGTAGGTGTATATATTACATGTATTTATATAAGTTTTTCTTCTTTAGCCAGTTCCACTGGGAAGCATGATGGATGGGAGACATGAGGTGACTAACTGACATAACTCTTTCTTTGCACTAAAGCACAGAGGTTCGGAGTCTTCCAGGACTACAGCTTTCTTCTGAAGCTGAAACCAGGCCTTCAAAATTATCTGAGATGGTCAAACCTGTGTCCCAGACTGGACTAAACAGCCATCCAATCTAACGAGTATCCATTTTTGCTTCATCGTTCCTTCTATTTTGCCAATTTCTGATACTTATCCTAGCAACTTTGAGTCTTCTTTTGGACACTGGAACAGTATGAAAGCCATGTATTTATATATATTAGGAAAAATTTCTTCACTGAAATGGTTGTCAAGCACTGGAATGGGATTTCCAGGGAAGTGGTTGAGCCCCCATCCCTGGAGGTATTTAAAAGATGGGTAGACGAGGTGCGTTGGGACATGGTTTAGTGGTGGACTTGGCAGGGTTAGGTTAATGGTTGGACTTGATGATCTTAAAGGTCTTTTCCAACCTAAATGATTCAGTGATTCTATTTGAAAGACCTTTGAGTGCTGCTAGTTGTATTAGGAACAATAATCAAACCCATCCTTTCCTGCCGTAAATCTTGTAGGATGCAGAAAGGGTCGCAGAAGAAATATTTTCGGTAGCATTCAATGTAAGGGAGAATCTGCTGCCTGGTGTGTGGGATGGGAGCCCTACTGATGCTGCAGATCTGTCCTGATTAACACTGTGGACCTGGAGTTCCTGCCCTGCCACCTGCCTGTAGCACAGCTGCCCCATGCTTCTGTCCTCTAGGTAGCACAGAGACCATGCTGGGAGTTCCCAGGCATTTTAGCAGCAGTGTTATGGAAGAACTCTGGCAGCTGAGGCCCTGTTTCAAGGGGATCCTGTCTTCCCTCTTATACCTTAAGGGAATTTAATTTTCAAACGCTGATACAGTCTCTTAACATAGTGAGGAAAATTGACCTTTTATAATCAAGTGAGAATGAAAAAAAAATTACAGGAATATTGTCTTTAACTACAAACTAAAGCTTGCCTAATTTAAAAGATGAGCACAAATAATTACAAACATGCTTGATTGGGCAGAATTTTTATAAGCACCAACAGCTGTTGTGCCTAGACATATGGAAAACATTCGGATGGTATCTCTTTTGCTTGTGAATGTGTGTGAAGTTCGCATGAAAAAATGTTGTATTTTGGAGTTTATCTTCTTTTTTTTTTTTTTAGAGAAAAGCAGTTTCCTTGATTTCTCCTTCTCTGTTCCAGCTGGCAATAAGTAGTGAATAGATATAAAATCTCTTATGTCTGGAAAGGGTGAAATTGGATTGTGATGTCAAAGTCATGGAATCTCTTCAGGTCAAGTCTTGTTTTAAAGAGTAGGGATTAATTGTGGTTTACCACAGTTTTAACCAATCACTGCTGTTGTGCTTAAAATAACCTAATCTTGGTCAGGTGATAAAAGGAATCAGTGGTTAATTATTCATGTAGTTTTTCTACAGGTTTCTTCCAGAACAAACCCCAGAATTTTTCCATTAGCTATTTTGATGATTCCTAAAAACACACGCTGAACAGTATTATCGGGTGTTTCAGGTTTTTTTCTTTTAATTTTTGTTTAATTAATATGGCTTGTCTGTTGCACTCATCAGTAAATTCAATAGCGGGGGATTCTTGCATACCATCTCTTGTTACAGACTGGAAATTCTGTTTATTGTTAATACTTGAAAAAAAATGAAAAAGGTATGCCCAAAAGTGTAAGTCAAATGAGAAAATATTTGAACTCAGCAGTGATATGCTGTGTGGTGTTTTACCTGGTGAAGCCGCTGTTGCTCTATGAAGGTCAACATAGTGGAGTAACCAATACCAGCTGAGGATTTAGACTTTTTTTCTGTGGAAATGGCTACTCTCTTTCACCATAAGAAGTTCACCAAGAGGGAGAAGCCTCTCATTCAAAGACTTCGGAATCAAGAAGCAAATGTTATAGCCTCTAACAGAAGAGGAGACAATGTTCTTGCATGCCATCATAAAAACACTGTAGTCATCAGTTTTTTTCAGGGTCCTTCCCGTTTTCTACTCTTCTGCTGTTCTTTTTGAATGTATTTCAGAGGTCATCCTAAATGGAAGCCAGATTTCTAAGAATATCGGTATAGTTCAGAGCCAGATAAGTATTTTATTGGCCTAAAACTTTGTCTCAGCCTTTATCCTTTTTTCAAGGGGCAGAGATGTTGGTGTAAGCTCTAAACCCTTAAATCATCGTGTTCTTTGCAAGCATTGAAAAAAAGGTCAGAGAAGATCAAACGGTAAGAGCCCAACGAAGGAGTAAGAGCAGAGGAGAGTGACAGGATGAATAGCCCTGAGAAGCTATCTTTCCAGAAGGCACAGGCAGGTAAAAATGTATCATCAGTCTTAAGACATCTTTTCAGTGTTTTTTCCTAGATAAATAGCGAAGTTAAGCAAAGGTAGTGCCAGTATATTACTATGCTCCTGTAAACTTCTGTGAAGAAAAAGTTTAGCTTAATGAACATTCATAGTGTTCTTCCTCACCTGTGCAAAAACTCCCCCACCAATCAGCTGAACAAAAAAGAAATACTGAAAGAGAAAGATTAACTCAGGATAGATCCACAGTTCTCCTTGATTGTACTTAGTGTTTGTCATGTGTCATACTCTAATCACAATATCTATCTATTGCCTGACAACATTTTTTTTTTCTTCCTTCTCTTCCCTCCCTGCTTCAGGTTTGCAGGACAACCCATGGTTTTGTGACTGTCGCATTTCAAAGCTAATTGAATTTTCCAAAATTGTGGACAACTCACTTATACTTCTTGATCCATTAACTTCATGTACTGGACCTGAGAGCCTGGCAGGAATCTTGTTCCAGAGAGCTGAGTTAGAGCAATGTCTGAAACCGTCTGTGATGACGTCGGCTACAAAAATCACTTCCCCACTGGGAAGCAACGTTCTGCTACGCTGCGATGCGACTGGGTACCCAACACCGCAGCTTACTTGGACTAGGTCAGACAATATACCAGTGAACTATACAGGTATAATTGCTCTTTTATAGGAAATGGGAGAGCCTGAAAGTGTTGGGTTGCTTGTGCTTTGAGGTCATTAGGATGACTAATAATGGACAGGTATTGCACCAAGCTGGCAATTGTATCCATGCAACAGCTGTTATGAAATTCTTTGTCTAGGTCTTGGCCTGAACAGATCCAACAGCCTGTTCTGATTCTGGATGTGGTCTGTAGTGAGAACGATGTGCGTGGAGGGCAGAAATGGATGATGTGGGGGAAGGATAAAGGAAAATGGAGGTTGGGATAGTTGGGCCCTAACCTGGAAGCTGAAAAGCAGAGTGGAGAATTTGCTACTGGAATCTCTGTTTTGGTTCAAAATATTCATGTTAAAAAAAGCTAGTGAGACTATAACTGAGCCACTTAAAATTCAGCATTGTAAACATAGGATTTTCCAAAATCATGTGTTCTATGTTATTTGAAAATGTTTATTGTTTATTTGCAACATCCGTCTTGAATGCTAGAGAGGCTGTGATTGTCTGATATCATTCTAGCTGCCAGGACAGATATTTATGCAGTAACTTAAATATAAAAAGAAATGTTTAATGCTAATGCCAAGTAGTTAGCAGTTATCTTAAACGTAGATCTGAAGAAGGTAATAGTCCAAAGTACTGAAATATCTTAAGACAAAGGTAATTTCCAAAAATGTTTTAAATGGCTAGTGTGTTCAGTGTCACTTGAAGTCGGTGAGACTTGTATTTCCTAGTCACTTAGCAGCTTTAAGACATTTGATTTCTCATGGTTTTGTTTTTTGTTTTTTTTGTGGTTTTGTTTTAGCTAGTGAAACTGCAAATTATATTGTAATACCTCCAGACATTCAATTCCATTTTGACACAAGCTGAGCACTTTTCTGCAATATATATGGCAGGGAGTTCCACAGCTTGTGCGTGGGGGGGATTAGTTTGGGTTGGGGGGTGTGTGGTTTAAAAACGTTTAATACATGTGACTCCTTCTGGCAGAAATAACCTAAGGGAAGAAATAGTCTAATAACATTTACATTCTCTTTAGCTCTCTTTTATAATGTTTTACTCTTTGCATTTTCCTGTAGTAATTCAAGAAACACCTGGAGAGGGTGTCAGATGGTCCATAATAAGCTTGACAGGGATTTCATACAAGGATGCAGGAGAATACAGATGTAAAGCCAAGAACTTGGCAGGAATGTCAGAAGCTGCTGTTACTGTCACAGTGGTTGGTGTAGTTACTACAACTGTGACACCACAGAAGTATGGAAGGAAGCAAGAGGTGGAGAGACAGAATACCACTCAGGAGGAATCCAAGCAGGAACCTGAGAGGACAACCACACCTCTTCCCACCTCACCAACCACCACAGCACTGGTTAGCACTGAAAGATCACCGAGCATCAGGTTTACTGACAAGAAGCAATCCAGGCCTGTGTCTGATGGAAAGAAAAATTCAAAGGCAGTGACTAATGGAAACAAAAAGCAGACAGAGGAGATAAGCAAGAAAGGTGAGGAGAAAAAGCAAACTGGGGAGATAAAAAAAAAACAGACCGGGGAGATAAGCAAGAAAAGTGAGGAGGCTTCATTGAATACAGCAGGTATGGCTGAGCAAAATGTTACTGTAAAGAACCTGAGAGTGATCAGTGAAACTGATGAAAGAGTGACCTTAACTTGGAAAACTATCAATGCCACAAGCAACTCTGCAGTGACTGTGTTATACTCAAAGTATGGTGAGAAAGATATGTTGCCTCTGAGCACTGATTCTAGCAAAAACAAAGTCACAATTGATGGTTTGCAACCTAGTACTCAATATATGGCATGTGTCTCACCCAAAGGAGTGCCACCTACAAAAGAGCAGTGCATTATTTTCTCCACTGATAGATTAAATGATGAAAGCAGCTCTCAGTTTTCCATTCTGATATTGGCCAGCAGTGCAGCATGTGTTGTTGCTTTACCTTTGATATTTTTCTTACTCTACAAAGTTTTAAAACTTCATGTGAAACCAAAAACTGCAAAGGAAGCTGACCTTGCGAAAGAGACCTATGTGAAATTTGAAACACTGTCTCTGAAGCCTCGAACAGGGAATGCAGGAGATCAGCGCTGGGCACGAAGGTACACAGATGAGTCGGAAAGACTTCTCCTTTGTTCTAGGTCAAGCATGGATTCTCAAATGACCTTCAAAAGCGAGGGCTCCAGGTCTGAGTATCTGTGTTGAACATGGGTGAGAGTGGAGGAGATGGAATATACAATAGGTAAAATTAATCCAAAATTATGATACTGTATCCAGAAGCGGGTTGGTGCTCAGTGGTGGTCGGAATGTATTTTCTGATGTAATGCAGTCTACTGGATGGGTGGGGTGGTGGATAGGAAGGAGAATAGAAGAAAAATGTTGCCTGTTTTTTTCTTTTTTTGTGTTTGTGACCTTGGATGTGAAGGAATGATGTTCTTCAAAAGATAAATACAGCATGAAATGGTTGTCCGGTTAAAGATCTCTATTTTTTGCTTTCATTAAAACATCATTCTGTTTTGTCTTCTCCTGTTTTACTGTGTGATTTGCTAGGAGCATGTATCAAACATTCACCACAACCTTCGTAACAATAATAGGAAAACAGTTTAAACTACTTCTATTGACATCAAAACTTTATTTGAAAATACAAATTTTCTTCCGACATCAGCTTGTGCTTTGAGATGTCATACAGCTGTTTGTACAGTATCTTGGACTGGAAGTGAGCTCAGGCCAACCAAGACTGAAGCTAGGTAGCCACAGAGTACAGGCTCTTGTGAGGTACAATACACATCACGCTGTCATTTTGCAGATGCTATGGCAAAGGAGCTTCTTTAGTATTCTGAAGCTCAGGTAAGATATCATCATGAGAAACTCTGTGAGAAATACTAGAAAGGTCTTTTCCAACCTAAAAAAATCTATGATTCTATATTAATAATGTTAATGTACATCAAATGATCTTATTGCAAAATCTCAGCCTTAGAATTCACTTGAATGCATATGTCTATATACGTCAATTTCAGAAATCTCTGTACAGAAAATTTTGTGCTGCTGTATAATACAATGCACACTCTCATATACCTATATATTACATAGATATTACACAATATTATGTACTACACTGTAGCAATATAATACATTTTGAGATACAGTAAGAGGAGGAGGTCTTGTCCTCAGATCGTGTTGGATGTGTAATGAAGTTCAGTGGGCACAGTGAAAGTTAATTGTGAGCATGCTTCCCAATGTTTAAAAAATCAGGTATTATTAGTATCGATGAATGCAGGATTGCCTATTAATGTTAATAATGAATTGTCTATTCTGAGGCTGCTTTTTAATTGCCCGAAGTAAATAACGGAGCTGTTATTGTTTTAGGTTCACGTATTACAGTTAGAAGTATGTATGAATTGAGAAACACGGTTTTTCCCAAAAATTACAACTGCATTGTTTTTTGGACCTTTCTATGCCTAAAATAACTTTGTTTTGATAGGAAATTGGGAGTCTTCTCTTTCCAGAGGGAGAAATATTACTCAAAGCTACAAACCAAAGCTTGCTTAATTAACTTTAAAATAGTGGCATTTCTTGGTGTTGCTAGTGTAGGATTAAATTTTGCCTGCTGCAATGCTAAAGAGCTTATCTCATAAGGCATAGCTTGGCAAGAGGAAAACACTTTGTCAAAAATCCTCCAGCATAAAATCATGGCAGAAAATGAATACCTTGAAAAATCTCCATAGCATCTACATGATGGTGCTTGATGGTCAGGAACAATAGAATGAGTATTTGAGACCATGGGAGCTGTAGTAAGGAAGCGGGTGAGATGTTCAAAAGTGCAAAATTAGCTTACCTGCATATGCTTTAGAATTAACCTTGGTGGTGTTCTCTGTGTTACTTGTATGTGTGGTTAAAAAGTAATCTTTCTTCTTTTTCCTTGGATAATTTTGATTGCAGTGAAAATGTTTTTAGTTTTCTGAGCGGAATATTTTTACTTTGGCAGGTGTTCTTTGAATTTGGGATTTTTTAGGGAAAGCAGATCCTTTCTGTGTCAAAACCAAGGTTCATCTGACAAGCAGTTTATGATAAACTACATTTTTAACAGGACCTGAAGTGTTACAGTATTTGCCTTCTATTTTCCATATAGATAGTGTAGCCAGTAGTGGTTGCTGAGGTGTTTCCAGTTAAAGAAAAACACCATGTTTGTCATTAATGAGAGCAATTATTTTAATATTTATTTTTTAATTCCCAGAGAATATTTAATTTCAGGTTTCAAAGCTTTGTAAGAAACTTGAATCTAATTCTGGAGTTCACAAATGCTATCACCTGACTGTAGATGATAGATTAACGTATGGGACTGAGGTGGTGCAAAACTTGTTTGGGAGAGCTCACTTGCAAATGTGAAACCTTTTGGTTTGACTAATCCTTGTGGAATTAGCATGTCCTAAAGTTAGAAATTAATCTGTATGGCCATATGTGCTATCAGTATACCAAAGATGGTATGTATTCTAAAGAGCATGTTCTTTCAAGAAAACATGAGATACATTACTTTTTCCATGGTTCTTGAGACAACAGATTTGTATAACCTGAACATGCTTCTGTACCTCATGTCAAAACAGCAAATTTTCTGGGGAATTTCAATAGGAAGTTGATACAAAGGCCAAATCACACAATAAAGACATGTGCTCTGCATCACCCAGGACTGGTTTAATTAAAGAGCTGAAGAAATACTTCTGGTAACAGGTGCAAATTTTTATTTTTTATGGCATATAAATTGTTAATATTAATGATAGAATCATTATGAGGTAGATTTTGTCACCTGTAATCAATTTGTATAATATCTTCTGAAATGCAATACTGAATCAATCATGACTATGAACAGTGATGACTATAATTTATGCTTGCCTAGTAGGAGAATTTGGAGAGGACTTAACCAATGTTTATACAGCGCCTTTCATATATTTTGCACTTTGTTAGCTCCATTCATCCTGCATTTGACCGAAAAGGTTAGACTTTTTATATATTGCCTACAATGGATGTGTCAAAATCGGATGGTTAATGAAATAACTGAGTAATGTGAGCTGAATTCCAAATAGACCTCATTTTTGCTTGAAGCTTTAGTGGGCCTCAGCGCTTGTCATAGTTAACTACAATCCTGGCTTCAATGTGCACTTACTAAGCCAATCTCTAGGCATCCATGCATCTATTTTAGTCCTTGCCATTGCTCACAGTGGACTTTGTATTCCTTGCACTATCACCAGATTCCTTGCACTATCATGATACTTTTCTCAGGTGGGGAATTAGGAGAGAAAACTCTTGTGTGTGCACCATGAAAATGTCTGTAATAGCAAAACCATTCAGACTTGGGCTATATCTAAGGGGCTAAACAAAGGACATTTTAAACTCACTACCTTTTCAAAGAAGTAATAAAATAGAAGTTGTTTTGATGTGAAAATAAAAGATTGTTTTTATACGTGACTGTGTGTTTGCCTGACCCTTTCATCCTTGTTTGTAGCTTTAGACAATATGTGATGAGTGTAGCTGTGGGGAAAAGAGGAAATCTGAGAAGAAACGAGAGAAAATACAAAGAGAAGGCTGAGAAACAGTGGAAGGGTAATATCCTAGAGGATGCTGGGACTGCATGCCACACAGTCTTTTCCTTGCAATTCTGCTATGTACATGGCAAGGGTGCTGGGGTGTCTGCAGATGGGTAGCTATAAATGGATGGATGAAGATGCCGCCAGCTTATTGTAATGACTGGAGATCTATACGTGCCCAGTTTCAACAAGGTGGGGGCAGCTATAAAATTGGAGTGTGGAACAAAGGCACTGGAGGAATTTGAAGAATGTACTTGAAGCTGGTCTTAAAGACTGTCTGTGTCTCAATGAATGTTTTGAGAGCTTTTTGAAGAACATTGCCTGTAAACTAAAAAGGGGAAAGTGAGTTGTTTATGCACTTATTGCAAGAAAGAGGGGTATGCATCAGTAGCAATTCTGGCTAGAGTATGAATCCATAATATACCACAAGAGTCCATCCAGATCTATGGTTTTCTTTTAAAAACAGCCAGTTTGTTAGATTTGTGGCTGGGAGGTAGACCAACTTGAATATCCTTCATGAGCACAGATAGGGTTTCAAAATGAACCTTTTTTTAATTGTCTAACTGAGTGTAGACTGGAAATGTGCTGACCTGGACGCCTTCTCTCACAGAATTCATTGCATTGCTCTAGGTGTTACAGTCAGCTGCAGAAGCTCCAGGCTAGCACTGCCACTTTCTTTTGCTGAAAATGAGAAGTTTTCAATAGAACAGATGCTTTCTGTTTTCTTTTTAAATCACTGAAAAATTTTTCTCTGAATTTCAGAAGATCAAAATTCATAGCAGACTGAAGGCATGATTAATGTGTCATTTTTATAAATCTGAAAGGCTCCCTTGCTAAAAGGTGGTAAAATTGAGCTGAAATATCGGTCTGGAACAGCCTACAGCAAGGAGAGAATTCTTTTTACAAAGCTGTGTACATTATTCATCAGTGTTCAGGATGTGAATCTTTTCAATCAATAAGGCAGAAAGCAACTATGAACAAAAAGATACCGTCTTTCCCAAGACCTAAGTAAAAAGAGGTACACTTTTTTTTGAGTTTCTGGTTTTTTATGAAATAACATCCTAACCCTGTGTTTAGAAAAGAATGTGAAATTTCTCCAATTATTGCAGCAAGTTCAGTAGCACCTGTCAGGTATGTATTTTAAATATATTTGGTCTAACTTAAGGTCTGGTATTTTTGAAAGACACTTGATTGGCTTAAGAGTGTTATGAAAGGAGTTGACTGTACAAACAACTATAACTTCAACCTCTTGTAATAGTGGAATACCAGTTTACCCACAATGTATGAATTAGTACGTTTTGGAGAAGATACGCTGACAAGAAAATATTTTATTCTAAAATGCAATGAGTAATCAAATATTTAGGACTTCTATTTAAGGAGTCATCAAAGGAATTTGGTAGTGGTGTGGGGTTTTTGTTTTGTTTTTTATGGAACTACGATGACTGAGGACTCAGTGAAATACTTCATGTCCAGGAAAGCTAAAATGGAATGTGTTTTCATGTTCTCTCTTAATACAGGAGAAAGGAGCTTTATGTATATGTGTATTGAGGGCAGGAATAGAGTATTCCAGTGTTGCCTCAGACAGAGTTCAAGTGCTTTCTTCTGAAGTATCCCTCTGGTACGGGCTGCGGGTACTTGAGACATGCTTCTGCACTAGATGGAAAGTAAGAACAGTCCAAAATCACAATTACTAGTAGATTCAGTGCAACTATAATTTCAGTTCAGTGGGTTGCTTGTTCAGTCAACTAAACAAGAGCTTTGTTGATACATTTTTAGTCTTTTCATTCATTTAGACATACAGTTGTAGGAAGCCTTTAGACTCCTCAGACAGCTGTTTCTAGTCCTTCAAAAAGTAAGTTCATAAACAAATCTCCAGATCATGTTCTTGCCTAACTCTCAGTTATTCTTTCCTGTTTAGTATTGTTTTGGAAAACAGGAACAAAACAATATATATAGTCTGCTTCCTAATATTTTCCAGTCTCTAAAACAATTACACTTTTGTCAAAGGAAAAGGAAATTAAGTCCAATATGCATAAGTACTTTTTTTGTAAGAACCTGATTTAATTAATGATGCTGAAGTCTAATGCCACGGGCTGATCGGATCGACTTCTGAGTCATGTGTCTTGAATTTTATGCTGCTAAGATTTGGCCAAACGTTTGAGCCTCCAAAAATAACTCGTACCAATTATATCTTTTGTTTCATAGCCCAGTCGTTTGTGTTTAAGATCATATGGAAGTTAAATCACAGAGGGAGAAAGAGGACAATATAAGAGTGTGGTAAGCAGACAGCTATAGAGCATGGCAGATTCAGTTCAGAATAATATTACTTTCTCTTTTAATGTTACTTTTCTCTTTTCTTTGTCTTTTAAATTTTATCCTTACTTGACTTTGGATAGAGCTGCCTTCTGTGTTAGACTAATCCTGCAGTGTGCTGCTAGCTTCAGATTACACGAGTGACATTATCCGTGGGTATTTTTCTAGGCATGCTCTCAGGTCCTGGTGACCTGTTCTGGTTCTCACTGGTTTTTAAAAAAAAAAACAACAAGCCTTGGTATTTCTTGTTCTCTAGCATAAAAGCGACATGGTGGAGTGACTTCCTTCCTGCTGAAGCATGAGTGTGAAAATGGGAATCATAACACTCCTGCTTGTTCTGGGACTCAAAACTTCATAGCTAAGGATCACTTGCACCTTGCAATTGTCATGTTTGCTGTCATGTCTGCATTGCATCAGTATCCCCAAAACACTCAGTTCCTGGAGTTCTGTGCCAATCATTCTGAGTTCAAGCTAAAATCTGAGCATAACATTTTTTGGTAGAAGATTGCCCCAAATTATTTCTCAACAAGAGGAAAGAATCTCTCTAGAATGGCAGAGACGCATTTTCATGCACAAAAGTGCTGCTTATTTGTTCCTTAGCTTGCTTGAGCATTCTTTACTCTTTGACAGAGGAGCAGACATTCCCTTTGGATAGGGTAATCAGCAGCAGAAACAATGCAAGCCACGTTTTTCACAAGCCAGAAAAATAACGGTCTTTGTTCTGGTCAGGCGCAATGGTTGAAGAGACATTATGTCCAATATCTGTATGACCTATTTCTTTGAAACTGTAACAAGGACTTAATGAGGAGAGGTAACTAATAAAGTTCCTTGTTTATTGATAGAAAAAAGCGACATTTTCTTCTGTCTTTAACAATGACTTAGCTCTAGAGATTGCCTGAACGTGAATTGGTACAGACAAAAGTTCAGCCTGTCACAAGATGATTAAGTTTTCAGTTTCTTGCTGCTGAAGATTCACATAGAAAGGAAGTCTGGATCAAATGACATGAGAGGAAAAAACTGTGATTCTTAAAGCTTATTGACCTTCATAAAGAAATTAGAAGAATGGTCATGAAAATTCTTTTAACAGTTGATCAGCCAAAAATGATGCCCAAAAAAGGAATAATGGTTAAACAATTGCTTTTTTTTTTTTTTTTTTCTCATATAAAAGACTGGAAAGGCCCAGAATCAGCAGACAGATATTTGGAAAAGCGCTCAGTACAAGCAGAACACATAAATGATAGTTTGGTGGCTGGGACATGAAATAAGAATTTTTAGTATAACTATTTATGTGCAAGTCTGCCTTGGAAGAGGGCATTAAATTGGCAACCTGATCAAACACAGATTCTAAAGAAGCAAAAAGGCTGTGGTGAAGGAGAATGCATGAGTAGCAAAGAGGAAATTCCTACAGGAAACACAGAAGTAAGATTAAGTAAAGAATAAAAACACCCTGCTGAAGAGTACTCAGTTCTCTGAGCGGAAAGACCTCATTCGCTGATCTTTTGGCTTATAAATCACAGGCGAGCACTGCAAGGAGGAAGAATAGTGAGAATTCACCAGTTCTAATAAATGGTTCCAGGAAAGATCTTCAGTAGAGTTAAGAGAAACCCGGTCTGGGGGAGAGAAGACTGTATTGTTGCACGTGATTTGTTCATTATATTTAATATTAAGTCAGGAGTTATGGAAGGGGAAACCCTAGACTTAGGCTGAAGGAAAGAAAAAGATTGCCTTTCTGAGTCTGGTGAGGCTACACGGCAAGGAGCCATCCGATTGACACCTTTGCCATCAAAGGGGTCTAACAACTGTAAAAATGAGGTGGGCCGCCTGTTAAGTGGGAGAAGCTAGGACAGTATTTGATGGCAACTGCCAACTAGAGAGATAGCTGGAGCAAACTCGAACAGCACTGCCTGAATGATTTTCATTCTCACCAAGAAGAATACTGAAACAGAAGAGAGAAATAAATTATGAAGATGATGTACTTTTATAGGATCTGTTATAGTCAAAACATATCCTTGCATATCTTTCTGATCCTTTGCAGAATGAATTTACAAAACTTTAACTATATGAAGCCCATTACAGTACAAATAACCTGTGATTCATCAAAAGGGCAGGGGACAGGGCTGGAGGAAGTTGAAGTCAAATGTCACCACCTAAAAATATATCTGAAATGACGAGGTTTCTTCCTCTGATGAATATTTGGAGTAAATTCCACAAAAGGCCATGGTCTTTATGAACTATGTGATGCTGACCTTGCGTGGGCTGGGGATAAGACATAGGAACGGGTTCTGAAAAGATGCTGTAAATAACTTATTAACCACATTCTGGGAACTGGCATTTGATGATGTTTCTAAGCCTACAGCCATTTCAGCAAATACCAGTAGCTCAAGGCTTAGTGGAGTTGTACTCCAGTTACAGTGAGATAAATCCTGTCACACGTTGTTTCAGGCAGCTTTCAGACGCCAGCAGTAAGTATGCACAAATAGCCAGAGTGTCTGGGGAGAGCCTGGGCTACAGGCGAGATTGAGAAGATGCTTCCACATCTTGATAATTTCAGCAATGTGACAGGTAGATCGTAAGCCACTTGTGGTATTAATAAAATAGCAATAGTCAGAAAAAGTGCCCCTTATTAATGTGTTTCAAACCTATCTCAAAAAAAATATTATACCAGGAAAGTCTTTAAAGATGACTGACTGTTAAGGACACCTTAGATGACTGAGATTTTCAGCATGATAAAGGAGCCTGTGAAGATGTAACTGGATGGCCTCTTTTCATCACTGTACAAACCTGGTGTGCATAAGCAACCACTGATGGCCACAGACAAATGAAAACTATCCATGGGTTTTGGAGCTGGCCGCAACAGGCATCAGGGACCCGTGTTCGATCTCGCACTTTTGTGCGAGAGTGGGAAGCTTTTTGTTTATGTGCAGCAGTTTCATAGCAGTTCCACCATCCTCAAAGGTCAGCAGTTTATGAGAAACAGCCCTGCCAGCTGCTGTAAAGTTGCTGCTCACAGAGCTTAGCATATTGGCTGCCCAAGCAATGGGGCTGCAGAAAGGTGAAGTGGCTGCCATTTACTGCGTAGCATGCCATTTCCTTCTCTGGTGTTGGCTGACTACTTTTTCTAGTTTTGTGGAAATGCTGTTTCTCAGTAACTCTGCAATTCAGCTGGTCACAGAAAAGCAATTGCTTTGGGTTCAGCACTCCAATCTCAAGAGTATTACTTCAAGCCCTAACTACTTTGCTTGAGCATGGATTGCCAAGAGCTTTGCTGCATCAAAAAGACTTGTTTTTTTTCTGTCTAAGCTACCGAATTACGTCTAGGAATAGCCCAGTGGGTTAGTCAGGAGAAATTCTGACAACTTTGGAAGTAAATTTTCATTGTAAATTGATCTATAATAAACACATGAAGCTAAGGTATGGCAGTCTTTTCCTGTCTGTACATTTGTCTAAATTAAAAAATATGCTTAATCTGACGGATCCTAGTGAAAACAGTGTGATATGAAATGTGAATGTTGTCATTTTAGCCTGAAGGAGAGAAGGCTGAGAGGGGATCTCATCAACACTTACAAATATCTTAAGGGTGGATGTCACGAGGACAGAGCCAGACTCTTCTCAGTGGTGCCCAGCAACAGGACAAGGGGCAATGGGCACAAACTGAAGCATCAGAGGTTTCAGTTGAATATGAGGAAGAACTTCTTCACTTTGAGGGTGACAGAGCACTGGAACAGGCTGCCCGGGGTGGGGGGGTTGTGGAGTCTCCTTCTCCGGAGATATTCCACTCCACCTGGACGATGTCCTGTGCAACCTGCTCTGGGTGAACCTGCTTTAGCAGGGGGGTTGGACTGGATGATCTCTGGAGGTCCCTTCCAACCCCTGCCATTCTCTAATTCTGTGATTCTGTGATTTATTCATTGTGGGTGCAGCTGTAGCAGGAGGTCTCAACAGCCACGCAGCAGTACAGGCAAATCATTCAGCCTTAAATACTTACAATGCTTTTCCTCTTTTGAATTGTTCTGCACTTAATAGCTTGTTCTTCATCTTACGACAAAAGCATTAGTAGTAGCTGAATACTTGATCAGCAGAACACTATGACTTGAAGAATTTTTAATAACTGATAATTTCTTAAGTTATAATGGCTTTGTTGTGTAGTAGGGAACAGGTAGGTGTTATTAGCAGTAGAGCAGAAGGAGTGTTCATGTCAATGCCAGTTAACTTTTGCTGCTGGGGCCTCTTGTAGGCTTAAGACTGAGAAAAGAAATGTCCACTTCATGTGCTTATATAACAGCAACTTGTGTTTGGGACAGGTGTAAAAGTGGATAGCATGAAAACCATATCCCAAAGCCTTAATCACATTGTCCTCTTATTTTACCTTTCCTTTTATTAATCTTTGCTGAAATATTAGAAATATTTTTCAGTACTTCTCTTGTTTCCAAGTATGAGGCCTAAGTTAAATTATATAGGTTTAAAAAATACTTAAGTAGCCCCTGGAGAGCATATGATAGAGATATTCTCTTACCCAAGGACCTAATCTCTTTTGATTTCTGTGCAAGAAAAAAGAAATATACTTACTTAGAGCTGTGTTGATGGTTAAGACAAGAATCTGTCCCTTCTATAAGATAGGCCTAGTCCAATGTTTTTAATGCAGTCAATGGGAGTTTGACATTGACTTCAGTGAGCTCAGGATCAGTTTCTCCTTCGTGTCTGGAAGCAAAGAGCTGTCACTCTGGATATTTAATCCTGGAACGCGAAGATGAGCCTGTGATCCAGCAACATTCGAGGAGAGTCCCCGCCCTTGGTCCGCAAGTTTTGCAGCAATGAGTGACGATGAGCATTGAGAATGTATGCAGGAATGAGTGTCTTTGACTTCTATGCCAATACAAGTAAGGTAGGCCCTTCTACAAGTCTCTCTAGAGATATATAGGTGATGTTAGAATTTTACTCTTTGGCCCAGATATTTTCAGTATTTAGGTTTCTTCTTAGGACACATTCTGCCTTGCCTGTCAGCCCAGTTCTAAATAAGGCAGTCAAACGCAAAGGTGCAAATGGAGAGGTTTCTTTGGCATTGGGAAACACATGCAAACTCTCAGAATAGATTTCCCATGCCCCTCTCCCCTTACTAGAGTCTTGTTTCATTTTGGAAAACTGGGCACCTATGGCTAATTTTCAAAGCACTATGCAAAAGTGCTTTGAAAAAAATATTGTACTGAATGGCCCTGAAGTACTCTAGGTTTTAATAAAGATGATATAATAGGTTGGGACAGATTTGATAGATGGTGGGTTTGGATTAGCTACTGTGTTTGGTGTTATTATTGTGGTTTTAGTTTGGTAACTTGTGAAGGGACTTAAGAGCGTGAAGCTATATAGTGTATAAAGCAGTGAGTCTCAGAAATGCTCTCTTATTACGTTAAGCTGGCTGGTGTATTCCTACTGATGTCATACATTAGTTCTAGTAAAGTCACAAAAGGTTTCCATGTATTTTATCTCATAACACCAACAGGAATTTATTATAATAAACTTAGTTTGCACTTTAAGGAATAAAAGTTTCTACAATACAGTGTAATGATTTTTGGTAGAAATTAAGTATAAACATTAACACATCTTCTTTGAAGGAAGTGTATCTTTACTGTGCTTTTCTGTATAGGAGTGAACTTATATCACATTCTGAGAAGACCACTTGGAAAGAAGATTTTTTTTTATTTTTGATGCAACTAATGTACAAACTCAATTAATTTTCTCTTTTTCCTTCTATTTTTGTGGCCTGATTTGTTCTCTCTATGTGATCTTAGCAGCAATAAATTAACAATTACTTTGCGATTTTGAATCCTACCTTACATACAAGGATCTCAGTGAACTTTATAACAGCTGTTAAATTAAGTAACCCTCCTTCATGCAAAAGGGAAGTATGGTCCTTTGTATTACAAAAAGGTGAATAGTGAGGTGTACAGATCTTGCACAGGACGCCAGGATCATGCAAGAAGCCTGTGGCAGGGATGTAGATGGAAAGAAGGAATCCTTCAATACGCTGTGCATATGGCTACAGCAGCCACAGAATTTGTCTGTGCATCCATAGATGTTTTAATTTATGAAATCTAACTGTGCCTGATTTCACTGTTGCTTTTCCCGCTTTGTCAGTCGACAGGCTGGTGTAAGCCAAAGGCTACACCGAGCAATACACCCTGGTAACTCTAGAGGAGGCAGCTACATCTTTCAGGAATCTGTCCTTTCTCTCTCCAGCTAGGCAGACATTGCTCGTTGTCGTGCAGCCAAGTGGACATTTTATAAGAATGTATGTGCCTGCTAATGACCGCTGTGCTCGCTGGTTGTTTGCTGGGTATGCAATCGCTTGTATGCTTCTCTGTTACAAAATGATATTCCCTGGTCCTTAATGCTTAACCCAGTGCTTAGAACTTGCTGGATCGGTCTCTGAGACCAAGCCCCTTTGTTAGGTTGTTTTATTATATTCTTCAAAAAAAAGGTGGGAATAATACTATTTCTGACTTCTACAGGTAATCTTGGGGGATTCCTGTAGTGCAGTAGTGTTTTACAGGGTTCCAGAGGCAAAGACACTACTGCAAAGAACTGTTTCTCCCCGTTCTGAAAACACCGCTGTCACTTGAGACTGAACTGGACCTGCCTTATTCACACTCCCACCAGCAATACAGGATCTGTCTGAAGCTTTGGAGCATGCAGAACCATTATCTAAAAACTAAATATAACATGGGCTATTGCTTGTACTTAGTACGCCGGTCTTTCTCCCCACTGCTCTTCTCTCCTTGTCCCTGCCTAGATGGAGAATTGTCAGCTGTGGCCTTGAGCAGGGTGTGTTTGGTAGCTGCAGGATTTGGATGCCAAGTTCTGGGGTATCATTCTCGCAGTGGCATTTGGGTCTGTGATAGGCTCTGGCACTGCCCTGCCTGCAGCTGTGAGGCTCTCTGGGGTGGTGTCAGGTCAAGCTGCCTCCCCCATGGCAGAGCCCCTTGCTGGTCACTTGCCACCCTCTGTACCAGCTACTCCCTGATATGGTATAGGAAACGCACAGGCAGGACTCTTACGGCTGCTGTGGGTAGGGTCTGATGACCGTACAGCGTTTTGCTTTAGATCTGTACTGCACCTGTAAAATTATCTCACAGGGTAAATGCCATCACATCAAAAACTCATGCTTCCAGCGCAAGCTTACTTTCAGCAGGCTGCAGGCAAATTCTTCAGGAGATTCTCAATGCTCAAATATTTATTAATTAGGACATATTTGCTTCTGACATCTCTTGAATCTGTTCTATGAATCATAGTGAAATTCACATTCCCAGCAATTAGCAATGTATTTTATTACACCTGTTCTTGGTTGCCCATCAATTCACTGACGAATCCTCCTGGCAGCAGGTGCATGACAACATACAGGAAAATGTTTAATTCCCAGAAAGGGAACGCAGCTTGCAGTCTGCTCAGGAAGCCGTTGCCTCCTTCAGAGCCTTGCAGTCTGGCAGCAGCTGGGAGCACCCTGCAGTCTGCTCGCAGGAGCTCGGTACCAGGCACTGACAGCATCTCTGGTAATTCCAATCTTCTGAGTTCATCTCAGGTGTTTTTGCTGTGGAAAGCTGGCTATAATAACACCTGTCTCTACTTCTACTCCTATTTATTGTCCATCTTGTTTGATTCTGCCTTTGAGATTTGATGGACAGATGTAAGCTTATGTAGGCTGTGTGTGTTTGTGGGCCAAACTGGTTGTAATGGACACACCAGGTGAAAAGGGTTAATCTGGCAAAGTGAATTAGATTGGTAAATGCAGTGATTCTGTTCCATAGGGCCAGTGAGGCAGCTGTAAAACAAAACCATAAAATGTTCCCAGGTGTTTATTTTCTAAAGAGCACCATGGTCACAAAAAGAATGAACTGTCTGAAAAGGTCTCCAATGTGGAGACAAATGTTGACTGGAAGTCATTTTAATTATTCATCTTCCCGGCCCAGAACTCATGGGATAAAAAGGGTAAAAGTAGCAATACCTGTGATAGATGGACTCAAAAGAAGAACCTACAGACTGATATTTAAAATCCTGATCTCTTACTGGTGTCAGTGGAAATGGTGAGTGCTCGGCAACTCTGAAAATCAGTGAAATCAGATTTCAGCTGGTACCTTTGTTCTGAGAGATCTGTTAGAGTGGCTGTCCTAGGGCCTGCACTAGAAATCATTTTGCTGTGGGTGAAACAGAGCTATCCTGGGACACAAAGGTGGCAAAAACCCGTGGGGAGGATATATTTTTTGCCCCTGATAGTGAAGCAATGCCATACCGGTTACTAAGATCCTTAAATGTTCTCACGTAGCAAGCTGCATAGACCTTACTCATGGTAACAAATGATTTGCTTTATCTTCAGGTTTATCTCCACTTCAGAGAGCCAAATGACCATTTCAACATGCTATTTTAACTACTCCTTTATGTCTGCTAACGTAGAGGCCTAAGGTAGTCATCTAACATTGATAAATGTCATAAGTCATTAATGTGCTATGTGGCTTCCCCAGAATGTTTTGCTCTTGTTCTGACTGTCTGGGTATGAGAGAGCGCATATTTAACTTTCTTTCTGGGTCATTCTGTGGATTCCAGTGTGGTCTAGCTGATGAAATAAGTATTCACTGTACAGCAACTGGTGAAAGGTGCCTGTCAAAACGTTAAACGTAAAACTGCTTAAAAGAGATAATATTGGTTATAATTAACAGTATGGTCTTAACATGGACTATTTTTTTGTCTTTTTCTTTCCCTTAAGATCGGATTGCAGTAGGAAAAATTGTAACCTTGGCAGCAAAGCCATGAGACTCAAGCTGCCAGAAAAAATCCAGTGGATATTTGTCATAATTGCTGCAGTGAAACAAATTGAGACAACTGAAAGGGATTACCTACAACAGCACTTGGTTTTCATAAAGCTTTCATGATTTAAAGCCTTGTTTTTCAATTAATTTTACTAACCAATTAAATTAAAACATCCCGCCAACCAAATATCATTTCCAAATTGTTGAAGAGAACAATGAGTGACACGTTTGAGGACAAAACCAGAATGACCATCATACCTCAGGAGGAGATTTCAGGCATTCCTGGCTTTTAGAGAGCACTGGAATATGCCACTCTCTTGTGCTGTGCCTCCCCCTGACAGACAATTTAATATCACATAATGTCCCTTTTGTCAGAATTATACACTATGCAGGCTCAACCTGCTGAAATGACGTTAGCAGTACTGAATCAAGCACTGTCATGTCGGAGGATCTACGGAGATCAGAGTCAGGCATCCTCAACTGACCCTGAGATCAGGCTTCAGTAAGTAGGTGTAAGGCATGGCTTCCAAAAATGTTGTGTATTTTTCCTGAAGGCTATCAGAAATCCCCAGTACCATCATAAAAGTTTCTTGTGTCAGTCAGCTACTGCTCTGGTGGCAATACCTTTTCTGACAGAACGATGCCTACATGAGCATGTTGACCCAGGGGCTGGCAGATTCCCTGGGGCCATCGGGGAAGATCTGGAAGCTGTTTTATGGGACCTTAGCTTTCCTCAGTGCCCTGTGCTATTTGTACCAGAGATAGCCACTACATGTTTCCTGTGCTGTTTCAGTGAACTCTTGCATTTAATCATTAACCTGTGTTGGCGGTAATTGGGATTGCAATGACTATTAAATATAAATTTAACCAGATTAGAATATGCCTAAGGCCAGAATCAAACTCTCAGAGGCTGACAGGAAAAGAAGCTGAAGTGCTGATAAGCTAGTGTAATACGTAGTAAGCAAGAATAAAAACCAATATATGATTGAAACGATGTGCTAATTAATACAGTATAGGTACTGAAAGTCCTGGGAAACTGAGGGAGGGCTCTGTTTCCTTCACAGTTTAGAAACAGCCAGAACATAGTGTCCTTGAACTAGATAACAGCAGCTCTTTGCCAAGGTAGGGGAGAAGACCCTCTCTATTTGAATAGCTAGCTGGTCTTTACCAGCTTTGGCAAAGAAAGCCTTCCAAAGCTAGCTGAGGTAGCAGGAGTCCAAAAGAAAGGAACAAAATGTTTGTTTGTTGTTAGTTCATCCATCTCTTGAGTCAGCAGATCAAATTAAACTAAGTCAGTTCTCTGCTTTTGCTGTACTGGGACAGATAATTTCAAGATTATTTGGACTGATTCTGTGGTCAGCCCTACAAGTGAGACTACTGTGCTTTTTTAGTCTAATTTATCATATGAGTGCTAGATAGACTAAAGTAAATTGCTGTACTTAATAGCTGTAGGTGAGCACAATCATAGAATCGTTTAGGGTGGAAAAGACTTTTAAGATCATCAAGTCTAACCGTTAACCTAACCCTGCCATCCCACCACTAAACCAGGTCCCTAAGCACCTCGTCTACCCATCTGTTAAATACCTCCAGGGATAGGGACTCAACCACTTCCCTGGGAAGCCTGTTCCAGTGCTCAACAACCCTTTTGGTGAAGAAATTTTTCCGAAAATCCAATCTAAACCTCCCTGGTGCAACTTGAGGCCATTTTCTCTTGTCCTATCGCTTGTTGTTTGGGAAAGAAGAGACCAACACCCACCTCACTACACCCTCCTGTCAGGCAGTTGTAGAGGGCAATAAGGTCTCCCCTCAGCCTCCTCTTCTCCAGGCTGAACAACCCCAGTTCCCTCAGCCGCTCCTCAACAGACTTGTGCTCCAGACCCCTCACCGGCTTCGTTACCCTTCTCTGGACACAGAGAGGCCCAAAACTGAACACAGTATTCAAGTTGTGGTCTCACCAGTGCCGAGTACAGGGGGACAGTGACTTTCCTGGTCTTGCTGGCCACACTATTCCTGATACAAGCCAGGATGCTGTTGGCCCTCTTGGCCAGCTGGACACACTGCCAGCTCATATTCAGGTGGCTGTTGACTGATACCCCTAGGTCCTTTTCTGCAGGCAGCTTCAGTTTGCTTTGTAGAAACACATTTGAACATCTTCTTGAATGCTAAATGACTAAATAGTAAGCGTGAAGGAATTACTGTGTGCAGTATGCTGAACTGCTGGGTGAAAAATGGTATGTTTGAAAAGTTTAGGTGTGGTACAGCCTGGTGCATGTCATACTTTATTGAGAACTTTGTGGTCTGGTCTAAGGGGAGGTGGTCAGTTCTATCCCCTTTCAAGTAACTTACTTACATCCTTAGGCCTGAGTCATATTGTATCACATTGTGGGTCTGGGGGTTGGTTCTGGTCTGAGCTATATTTGGGGTTTGAGGGTAAAGGAAAGTAATCCCACTATTAAGGGATTTTTCTTCCTGGTTTTAAACCATTCCTATGCTTCTAGGATAGTAAAATTATTACTTTCTTAAGCACTCTTTACCTGACTGCAGTGAAGGGATCTCTTCTTCCAGGAAAGATCGTTGTGGTGTTGGTGTGACGGACAGTTCTGTCTTCACTTTTACTTTAGAGAAAAAAAGAGAAATTCTGGCACATGCCTTTGACTATGTTTTGAGTAAAGGCGAAATGGGGGGAGGGCGGAAGATGAAGGGAGATGTTCAGAAAAGACAACGTGTATAAATGAGAGACTAAAAGAACGTGAGTGAGACAGAGATTGCTTCTGGGTTTTAATAGGAAAGGGAGAGCTTATTCTTTTTGTTTCCTTCAGTGAGTTTGTCTGCGCCCACCCTGGCAGCGGCCAGGGCTGCACTGGGAGGGTGACCCTCAGCCCAGCAAGCGCTCTGCTGGCGGCTGCTCGCACAGCAGTGACACATTCCTCTGAGCTGCTTGGATTGCGTCCTCCCAGCTTGAACACTGAAGAAAATTTTGTGAGGAGAAACCAACGGCTGCAGAATTGGTAAAAGTGGTTCACGTGGAACGTACCACAGCTCCTGGGCAGATCCTGTAATCCTAGATTGGGTGGCATTGTACTGTGCTTTCCCATTGATTGCCCTTTTGTATTCCAGGGGACTATTTGGAGAAGCAAATGCTGTTTGGCATGAGTCTGGCCCTGCATAATTTACATTACTGTTATTGTATTTTATAGCACGCAGAACAGAGACTTGGGTCTGAACAGGGCACATGGAAACGTGGATGCCATTTGTCAGTCCGGATTTAATTAGTTGCATTAGCTGTAGCAGTGAAGATTGAGCAAGCAGAATGTGCCTACAGACAGGCAGGAACATCAAGAAACAGTTGCCTTTAATGGAGAGTGGCCCAATTTATAATCAGGTTTCATGCTGCTTATTTTCTGACAGTGCAAGTCTGGACTCTTGTTGATTCAGACAAATGGGGAGAAGTTCCCAGAGACGGAACTCGTACAGCTGTAGATTACTGTCTGACACTGCTGCCATATCCAGCTGTTGTATTATTATTTATTCTAGCACAATACTGCAGAAGTAAAAAAAAAAAAAAGGAAAGAAAAAAGCGACAGAACCAGAGTGCCTCACAATAGTTAGCTGAACAAAGCCTGGTGCAGCCAAGCATTTAAACACCTGCTTAAATCTCAGCACATTCAAAATTCAGCAGTTGCTTCTGCTTGTGCTCTGGAGTTTTGTGCTCCAAGATTGGGGAAAAGGAGATTTTTTTCGATACTGGAAGAATGATGCACTTGATGCACCTGGAAATTCTCTAGTTTATATACCTCAGCAAAACAGGTGTAAAAGAGCACAGCATCACAACAGTAGCCCCTTACAGCACCGATGTGTGCATAAAAATGACTGCAACCTGTGTGAGAGATGCAGACTCCGAAGACATTGCCTCGGTCTCTGACAGCAGGTATTTTCTTGGAAGTGAAGATGGGCCAGATTCAGACCTGAGAGAGATGGTTGCAGCTTCTTTGAAATCAGAATTACAAACACATACCCTAGATCTGAACTGACCTTAAGCCAATTTGTATTTCCAGTTGAAATATATTGTAGAAACCAGAGGGATTTTCTTTTTTTTCCCTTTTTGCATGAAAAGTTTTGATGATAAACTTTGTTGCTGGTGGTAAAACACATAAAAATATTAAAATGAATGCCACAAATCATGACCGAACAGCCATGGTATAAACCTGCCTACAGTATCTGAGAAATAAAACCTAGCCAGCATGCCGCAGGTACTTCTCAAGCAGGAGGGGCTGCTTTTCTAAATAGACTGTATTTATTACGGGTGGCTGGGTATCTGCATTCTGGCTCAGTTCCCTGTAGTAAGGAACTGACCACATTACTATTTGCAAACACAGGGTTCACTCAAGTGGTACTAAAAAGAGAAGAGGTGGGGCAAGCAGAGCTTTAAAAAGAAAAGAGGAGTCTGTCCAAGTTTCTATGTAAAAAGCAACTGCGTTTTGGAGAAGGACGGTACCTGGAGATCTCACTCCCTGTGCTCCACTGAGAGCTGTGGTGAACAGTTTTCCAGATTTACTGCTTTTAAGAATTAAACAGCACCTTTGCTTGTTTTGAGGAAATTCGCAGTGATCCTTGCGAGCATTGCTTTTAGGCTGTGTTAAATTTGTGGCAAGAGTGTCAGGCATTTCATACTTGGCTTCCAAAAAAGAAAAAAAGAAAAAGAAACGCAAGAGAGAGAGAGAAAAAACCCCCGACGTGTGTGGGGAAGAAATCTCCCAGGAATTTCTTCAAGGTTGTAGTCAGCCACAGTGAGGGCTAAAGTGACAAGAAAAGCAAGGCAAAGATAAAACTTGGTATTGTGATAAGATGTCTGAGTGTAAAGTGGGAGACTGCAGAAACCTTTTGGGATTACACATGCTCATCTTGTCCTGGATATGACTGAATACAAGCTAGTTTTTCTCTAGTGACACTTCAAAAAAATCCCTCAAGATTATGTTTCTCTTCCTTGTTGCTTTTTTGCCTGTGGTTTTTAAAATTGGTTTTGTCAGCCTCTCCACTCTGCAGCACTGGAACTGTCCTAATGGATACAGATTAAAGACTGAAAACTCTGCTTGTATAGGTAAGTTGCTGACCAGATTAAGAAAACTGCATTTGCATTCTCTTAATTGAGCTTTATAATTTTCAGAGAGGTTTTTTTTTTACAGATGGCTTGTCCGTTGTACTGGCAGAATTGATAAATCAGCTTCTCCATATCTTTTGCTTCTCATAATGAACAGAACTCATTTTATTTAGTTTGTTTTTCAGAAGTCAGTCACTTGCCTGTCAGTTTAACCCTCAGAAAGCAGGATAAACTTCTATATGATCATTAAGAGATCTGAACTCCTCCCTGCTTACCAAAACTCCTTGCCATAGCTTTAGTGTCTCTGTATTTTCAATACATGTGCACACACATATTTGTACCTCTATGTATCTAAAATTTGTGTATGTGTATTTTTGTATTTCTATATGCATATAGAAAGAGTATTTTAGTGCTCATGTATTAGTATATACTTAGATGTGGGCTAGATAGCTTTACAAACTACTCTTTCTATGTTTATTGGTGCATGGAGATATGTGTGCTTATATTTAATAATATGTCTCATACAATACACGAATGGCAGGTGTGTTTGATACTGTAATACTAAAGTCTGGGTGAAATGTATGACACTAATAGTAGTATAATCCCCTCCGTGGATTTGGGACATGTGAAATGCAGGTTCCTATTCTTTACAAAGTGTATGACAAAGAACGCCAGAACCCTTCTCCCTACCCTGCTACCTTTAAGTTCAATTTTTTATAGAAAGCCAGAGCCAATAAAGTTGTGGGCTTTGCAGCAAGGAGATGAGGCAACGCTCTGTAAGGATTCAAGCAAACAGCCCCAATACTTGGAGTTCATGCTTTTGCCTTAGATTGCTTGGACTTCAGCGGCTCTGATTCAGTTCTTGACATGACTCCAGTGATTTAATAACAGGTGCCTCCTCTGTGCATTCTGCCAAGAAATACCATCGTGTAAGCAGAAAATAGAAGTATGCATGTTTAAATGCTCTTGTACCAAGAGAGGAGGAGCTAGACATTTTTTGCGTACAAACTATAAACCTGACTGAAGGTTTATGTGAGAGCCAAACACACCTAGGGTGCTTCCTCACTGATGCTTGAAAACAAAGGAGAAACACATTTCTGAAATGAATCTTCATACTTCTACCTCTTACTATGCTTGTCTTCACGTTGTAGAGCACTCTCAAAGTGCACAAACTGGATTCCCTTGAGGCCAACCTAAACCAGAAGATGTTCCCATAGGAGAACATCTATTGTCTCTGCTGTTGATGGCCATTCGGTGCATGGGACCATACAAGACCTGGTTCTCTGTAACCTCAACCTGAAATATATGCAGTGTGTATGCCATACCCTCAGCAACTGTTGCACTTCACACAGCCTCTCCTAGCCTTCCACACTATTTGCTAATACATACGTAGCTTCCACAAGCTAGTTAGGATGTATGTTAGTTATGACTACTACATTACTGGGTTGCCCAATTAAGAGCTCATGTATAACAGGAGAATCATAGAATCATAGAATCATTTAGGTTGGAAAAGACCTTTAAGATCATGAAGTCAAACCATTAACCTACCCCTGCCATCCCACCACTAAACCATGTCCCTAAGCACCTTGTCTGCCTGTCTTTCAAATACCTCCAGGGATGGGGACTCAACCACTTTGGGCAGCCCATTCCAATGCTTGACAAGCCTTTCATTGAAAAAATTTTTTGTAATGTCTAACCTAAACCTGCCCTGGTGCAACTTGAGTCCATTTTCTCTTGTCCTATCGCCTGTTACCAGGGATACACAAAGGGAATTGCTTGGCTATTGTTTAGTGAGTCAAAATGCACTCTAAATATTGATATTCAAAAGGCTGCAGAGATTATTTTTTATTTCAGTTGCTGTATTTTGCATGTTGATGTACATCGCTCTTCCATTAATGGAGACATAACCTGCCCTGCATTTTGTCTTTTCTATTGAAAATTAGGTACATTCAGCTGCTGTATGAATGGGGGGACTCTAGGTAAAGCACCAAAACAGAATGGCCGGTAGCTCAGCAAACTCTGCAAGAAATAGTAATAGAAGTAGCCTTTTGTGTAAGAGCTAACATTACTATGTCATACTCTGAACAATTCCATGTAGTTTAGAATAAATGAAAAATGAGATGTGCTAGCATATTTAATTCAAGACCACTGGATTACAGGGGATTAAGCCAAGGTGAAATTTTGACGTGAAATGTAAGACTGAAGGGTGCTTTAGTGGAATGGATTTCCCCTGTTCTTTCCTCTGTGTGCCGGATGCACAAGTTGTGTTCTGACCAGAAGACCGGATGCATGATATTCTAGTTCATTAATTGTGTGAGATAGAGGGTGCAGTGAAAACAAGTGGTAGGAAGCTGGAGGCAGGCTTTGAAGGTAATAGCGGGGATAAAAGTTGTGAGTGGGAGACGTGACTCATACCACTGAACTGTGAACAACGACAGCAAGCTGAACTGTGGCTTGGCGACTGTTCGTGGTGAGCTGTAATAAATATACCAATTGTAAAATGTTCTTTATCGTCTGTGACCGTGGTGGCATCCTGCCAGCCGTATGGGCTACCCTGAACTGAGAAGGTGTCTGCCCTCTGTTAGTGGGCTGCTACAAGCGGCAATTACTGGACAGTGTGTAGGCTTTTCCAGATTTGCGTTCCATACTGCCACTACAGATGGAGGTCTAGGTCGTGCTCTTCTTACATTGCTAAATAGCTGACTTCTTAATTAGTTCCTTTTATTTCTAGGGATATTCAAAGATCAAAGACCTTCTCATCCTGGGGAAGGATAATGAAATCTAGCCCTAAATGTCTCACATAATTTTATACCATTATTTTAAGAGAGATTATTTGAATCCTGACTTGGTATGCCAAGAGAGGAGAGGCGTTTCAGAGGGACCGTGTGTCCCACAACAGCAAGGTTTGTAAGAGAGAAAGTATGGGAGAACAGATCACGAGGTCAGAACAAGAGTAGGCTGGTGAACGAACATGTCAGTTTGTTGGCAAGTTAGAGTAGAATTGGAAGCATTTCTGCAATTTTTGACATCGCCATCTTGATTTAATAATTTATTTTAAGCTGTTGTCAGGACCGGGGGCTCAGTTACCTTTAAATCATTCATCTTTTTTAGACCCCAGTGAAAACATAGGACCTTCTACCTCTAAAGAAAAATGGCCTGGGCTATGCAGGAGTTATTATTCCTACAAGGTAAAAACATGTGCGTAGTTAGTCCTGGGAGAGCTTTGATTTCTAATACATTTGACCATGTAAGCATACATGGTACACCAGGGGATGGGCCTTATGCCTGTTGGAATCAGTTGCCTGTACCCCCTGAAGTACCGCTTTAAAGCCACTATTTGTTATTCTTTCATGGTGTATAGATGCTTTCCCCACTCAAGACCAAAAAGTTTCCACATGGCACCGTTTATCTGAAGAAGCCCCTAGAGCAGCTCCTTGCATTATTAATTTTAGACTAGATACTAGTGCCTGTTAGTCTTGGGCTACCCTGAGGAAATATATTATGCTCTGGATTCTGCAAGACTTTGTCTTCAGGGCTGAATTTGAATATTCATTTGTAAGTTTTAAAACTGAAGGAAGATGGTTATTTAAAAAACCCTCAATAATATTGTAAAAATTTTTTGGAGAAGGCAAAATACAACCCACATTATTGAAGTTTTACCTAATCATCGGTTCTTAAATTCTGCATGTCTCTACTAACTTCTGACATTAACTCATCAGTCCTTGTCACTTCCTCAGGGCTAACAGGCTGCACATTCCTACAGGGCTACGGCCTGCAACTGAAGGTGACAACTGCAGCTATTGAGACCAGCTCTTTTGGGCAGATGCTTCTTCCTATGCCTCTTCATATCATACTGCCTTGGGGAAAGATGCTTGAAAACATTGTTACCAAATAGTAGTCACGAATTCTTGAACGTGTGTCTGAACCCACAGACCAATTCACACGAAGATTCCCATTGAATTCTCTGGAAATTGGATCCAGCTGAATGTGGGCAAATACAAGCTTTAGCTGTAAAAACTTAGATCAAAGTAGGAAGGAGGTGAATATGTTATAAGAAATGACAGAAATGGCATTACGCATCACATGAAGCTTAATCCTAAAGAGGGCCATGGGGCAGACTCCAGGACCAATGACTAATGCTGCAAGACTCACCACTGGTTTGCTCAGTGGAAAACAGCAAATATTAATTTTGTATTCTGTTTTAAACAAAACCGACTACTTTCTAGTATCTGATTTGAAACCTGATTTTAAAGGGAGTTGGATGACAGTATTTGCTGATGCCTCTCAAAGAGGGCTGGGTGATAGCCTCATGAACTTCATCTTCAAAAGGCAATCCAATAACAGTATGTTGAAAGTTGCGTGATCAGAGAAGTAGAGGTCCATTTTGTAGTGACTAATTTACACACAGAATTTATTTCAAAGACAAAACCAAAGCATATTTTTCCATTCTAGTGCCCCAGCCCTTGAGAGCTGAGTCCAGTAAGATGGAAAACTAAATATATTGTAGTACCTTGAGATCTTTTTTGCCATTTCTCTTCAAGATGCCTATAAGTGTTTTCTGAATTTTATTACAAATCTAAATTTTATTCTGCTTTATACTTTATTAAATCATATGTTTGCTCTTGCTGTCATATCTGTGATCTGATCACCTCTGTGGCTCTGCACTGGAAGAGTCCAGGAGTTGATAACCACCTTATTGTATTCACATCATATTTCTTACCATAGTATTTGAGCATTTCACAGCCTCTATCCTCTCAAAAATTGTGAGTGATCAGGTTGTACTTTAAACCTCATTTAAAATTAGAGACAGAAGATACTGAGCTGTGCCCTATCTATTTTATTGTGACCTGCTGATAGATGGAGGATCTTTTTCCATTCCTGGCTCTCTTCTTTCTTTGAGCTGTATGCTTTTAACAAAATAGATAAAAGGGATGGGCTGCTTTCTTTGTCACCCAGATGAAATTTCACATTCAACCTTGTTGAAAAGATTATGGTGGTAGCTAGATATAGCGGACTGATTTAATCCCCAGTCCAACTCCACAGGAACCAAATTTGAGTGAGATTATTTGAGCATGTGTGTCTGCACATGTATATTTTATGTATATAATGCATGTACTTGGGGCCATAACGAAAAGCAAGTTCTGGCTCACTGTGGTTTCTCTGTATCCCTGCCAGGCATACTAATGCTTCACCTTCTGCAATCAGAGCATTTCTCAGGACTCTCAATGAAGTAGCATATTTGTATGCAAAGTCATTGAGAGCTGCCAACATCATGATGACATGATTCATCGTTTTTGCTGATTCTCAAGGCATTTTGCATAAAGAAGCCTTTGAGAACTGAGCAGAACCTCATTCTTCCTTTCAGGGCTGGCTGTCAGGGCACTGCAGAGAGCTTTTGTGTTCACTAAGCCGATTTCTTTCACAGGGTAAAGTTCCCACTGGGGGATGTGGTTGCCAGGACACGTAAAACAGCGACGGCAGGATGCAACTCTGTGCTTTGCTTTGGCACTAAGAGTGCAGGTGAAGGCATTGCTAGTTACACCCGATGGATGGTTTTATGATCAAGTTCTCCTAAACCTTAAGAGCGAGCCTTTTTTTTTTTGATGGTGGGGGTTTTTTTTGGGGGGGGGGAGGAGGTTATTTGTACTTAAGGAAAGAAGAGAGCATGTTAAGCATAGGACCCTCTTCCATTGTTAGTGCCATAAAAGCTGAATGTCCGTGGCGCTGCGGCGTGTTTTACAATAGTGCTGTGTCTGTTGGCGCTTCCTGTTTTCCGCTGGAAGGGGCATTCTCCAGCGGCCGAGCCGCCTGTTGCCAGTGCGCCCCTTGCCTTTTATTGGGTGGTTATTCTGCCACTACAGCCTTTCGTTCAGCCTTTCTTTGCCTTTAACAACATATATCTGAGAAATACAAACAGCATGCCAATATAGTCTGACCACTGCTGTATACAGCAGTAAAATTATTTCCCCACTGTCATTAATTTCTCCTGTGTTTATGTGTGTTGTGGTTTGAATTTTCTTGCCCAGTAACATGTTAGGAGGTCAGCTTTCTGTCCCGTAGGAACACAAATCCTTTTCAGGGCAAACAGTCTTCCAGATGCAATCTGTAGGTCAGGCCTATCTTCCTTATTCTTATTTAATGTGCTCTTTATTGTGATTGAATAATAGTTCTTCCATCAGTGTTTCGCATTGCTTGGTGAAATGACCCTTGTCTTTAGCAATCTTACATCTACACAGTTGCTTTATCACCCATACTTGTGATTTCCTCAGAGAAATAACATCTGGTTTATTTAACAAGCCGCTATTGTTATAAGAGTATATTGACTAACAGGAGCTACGTTACAGCCTTTACCAACAGAGTCTTGCACCGGCTTTTGTACTGGGGACTAGATCAGATTAACTGTCCGGCTTAAGCAGCCAGTTCCTCCATTTGAAATCCAGTGCATCAGGGCGAGATACGAACAGTGTTCAATGCCTGCAGGCTCCTTCACATCTCTGCTAACGCTGACAGCAGCTGTGACGATGAGCTGAGGTCACCAAAGCCCTCCCGTATGGGTTAAGAGCCCTTTAGTTTTAATGCCTCCTGGCAATGTTAGCCAGGAGGAGCTAGTTTTAAACTGGCAACCTGGACTTCTCAGTTTCTGTAGCCCATTAACAAACTTCTAAACCAGTCAAACCTTTCTAGAGGAGATTTGGCAGAGCTACTCCTTTAATGCTGTGGAGAATGGCATGTGCATCCCTAGTATGTGTGGGAAAATACGATCCTGAAAGCTGATTGTTTGAAGAAGATTGGGTTAGAATTAGCGTGCTTTATGGAATTAAGTTGCTCAGAATGCTTCTGCTTTACCTTCGTAATCTCTTCAACAGAAATCAATTGCATGTGCTCTGATCATGTTTCATAAATTGTCAAATTAGTTCATTGGCTACGTGAACACAACATTGTGGGAAAACTCTGAAAACAATATGGAAACATTCCCTAATCTGTACAAACATATTAGGTGGCTGTAGAGCAGAGACATTTTTTTTGAACAACTTTGATACCAGACACAGAAGAAATCCCGAAACACTTCTGCTGCACGTAGTTTTTAAAAGCAGTTAAAAGCACCATTTTCCCAGACCCATGGGATATCAGAGATCTGGTAGCTTAACTCTCCCTAGGTTACTGAGAGAGAACATTTCTTTCCAACTGCTGGTGTGAGTTGGTTAAATTGCAGTTCCTTGTAGTTATCATGAGGTGCCGTTTCTGACCTTCTCTGAACTAAGGAAATCCTCACCTAACACTCACAGACCTCCTGAAGCACTGTGATAACTTGCACTTGATTCAAATGATCAGATAATATAAGCTATCCAAGGAGAAGCTCTTCCTCTGTTGCCCTAAATTCTTGATCAGGAATACAAGAAAAAGAAAAAAAAATGTGAGCTATACTTGGAATAGTTCAATACATACATGTAGGTTTGGTTATGAATCAATGTCCTTTAGTGACTCTAAAGAGATAAATGTGTCTTTTTAACATAATTTGTGTTGATTCCTTTTTTCCTGCGTGCGTAAAGTCAGACAATAAAACTCGGAACAAAAGCCACTGACATCAAATAGGTCTTGGGCAGGGAAAAAGCTGCTCCTTAGAGCAGCCCTCACAGTGGTTATACAAGAAATATAGAAAGATGCGGTACTGCCAGATGTCAAGCACCTTGGGACGTTACTGTCAGATGCATTTGTTTTCAGTAGGAACTGAAGTTTATCTAAATTTGCTGGGACCACCACCCATGGTACTGCCAAAGGGGTTAATTTCTTTCCTCCTTAGTGTAAAATATACTCCTCAGTGGTGACCTTTTTTTGAAAAATAAAGTCCTTAATTTAGGGCTTAATTAATAGGTACTGCCTCAGCCCTGGTAAAACACCACAAATACATCAAATATCTTTTAATTCCTAAAGGCTCTAGCCTAATCTACCAGTTAAAAGCCAAGTTTCTAATTAGTTTGCTTGTTGCTTTGGTTTGGGCTTATTGCTGTCAGAACATAGGGGGTTTTAGTCTTTTGTATGTATTTCTGAGAGTTGATTCAAACCAAAATGAGCTCAATGTGGAACTCAGTGCTGTGGCAGTCTGTTTGCTGCTTTGCTGTTTTGCAAAGTTTGTTGATCTGTTGACAAAATTATTACTGTGGAAGCAGCTGCAGGCAGCATTTGCATAGCAAATGATAATGCAAATCACAGAAAAAAGACTGTACCCTTTGTTTGGGCAATCAGAGACCAGAGTGTCCAGACACTAGGGAGGATGCTAATTTCCCTGGACAGTCTTCTAAAAAAAATACAAAAATCACTGCATGTGACTACAGACAAAACAATAATTCTGAAACCAATGCATGAAGCAATACAGCCATCCTCCTCTGCTTTTTTAATGATGGGATCTTAAATTTTGTGATCAATTTATTATTAGATAACTATGTCAAGGATATTCTTTCTCTTTGCTGCTTTTGCTAGCTGAATTTTCATGATCTGTTCAAAACCGTGTTTCAGATATTGACGAATGCCTTGAAGGTGGTTTGGGAACCTGTGGCCAAACCTGTGTCAATGTTCCAGGGTCTTACATCTGCTCCTGTTTGCCCGGCTACACTTTGGATATTGACAAACGGTCTTGCTATGTGAACGGTAAGGTCATTTTCTTTTCTGATGACTGAAAAAGAGCTTTAGATATTAGGTTAACATTGTTTTTCAAAATGAACCATGCCCAGCTGGTCCCAACTGGACAGTGACTGGGGTGCTCTGGTTTGGTGATGGAAAAACTCTGCCTCTTCTACTGCGTGGGTAAGCGGCAAGGTCAAAAGTGGGTGCCACAGAAAAGTGGTGATGAAGAATGGAGAGTATGGTGGTGGGAAGATGAATGAACATATGAAAACAAACAAATAAAACTAAACGAAGGCTTCCTGTTTAGTAGACACACTCCCTCTGTGCTCAGAACTGTAAACTCTCTTATCCTGGCCTTACTACTTCCAGGAAAACATGTCAGTACATGAGATTTTACTACCTTTGCCCCTTTTGGTGTGTTGGCATTGATGTCTTTCCAGTGTGTTTAGATTCTAGGGACAGTGCTATGAAATTGTAAGCAGGAAGCCCTTATTTTTGGTTTCACCCATTGGCAGTTTCTTAATAAACTTGAGTGCTGCTGTGAGCTTTTGCTCTCTCTTGCTCTGTCCTGAGTGCATAAATTGGTTTTTGAATGTGTAAGAAAGATGCATTTGAATTTTAAAAGTTTTTAGCCTTTCTAAGAGTAAAATATCCACACTTACAGCCTTTGAATAAACTTAATTTTGTCCTCAACTGATGCTACATAGGGAAAAAAGTCTAGTTGGATTTTATTGTTTGGTTTAACCCTATACTGCATGTAGAGTATGAGGTGGGAGTGTTCTGAAGTCCACCTCTCACCTCTCCATCTTGGTTTCCTGAACGTCTGGTTTTGTTTTCTGTCTGGGATATGCTACAGGTCCCTTCTGATCCAGGAGCTCAAGTTTTCTTTTTCTGACAAATGTTTGCCTGGGACTCTCACTAATGCAGAGATGGGATGTGACAGGGCATGTTTCTGACCCAAGAAGTAGGAGATGTATCTGAGTCCCTGTGCATGTAGCCTTTGGGACCATGAACACAACTGAAAGTATTCTGTGCAGCTCCTAAATTGGCACCAACGTGATTACTTGTCAGCTCCTAGAATCGTCATTATTGACAGCAACATGTGACTCTCAAAGATCTGAGCTGGATTTTTTTGGTGTTCCTGCCTAAACATCTCTAGCCTCTTAAATAGAACTTTAAATTATTATTTTTTAAAATAAAATGTTTTGTAAACTCTTCACTTCTGAACTGAAGAGAAGTGAAAACCTCACAGTGATGCAGGTATCTTTCAAAGAACAATCCTACCTTAATATTGGAGGACTTCAACATTTTTTAACATTATTGATAACATTTATAGCACCAGTAGAAAGTTAGTGATGGTTCAGGAGCTACCGTGATGGATAAGGAACACTTATGCTAGGTATAAACCCTTCTAGGGGGCACACCAAATGAAATAGCCTCATGTTTATAAGACAGGAAGCTCTTTGATGCAGGTTTTGTTTACCTGTTTATTAAACCCCTGATAAAATTAAGTCCCAAATCTGACTGGTGCCTCTGCAATCAAAGTTAGATTTGTTTGGTCCCTGTTCCATTTACAGCCCTCATTCATGGGCACCTGATAGGAAATTCAGAGTGGAAAGGACAAAACCAAAATATATAAATGCTCTTGGTTGACTAATTGGCAAAAATGCAGGCAGTACAGCTGTCAAATTCCTGAGATAAATCAACCTTGCTATACTTCACTGTTCATTTAGCATTTACGTAAAGCGAGTCTTCATAGTTTAAATAGTCTCACATGGGGTTGCTCAGTGCAAATAGCAGCAGAAAAAGGGAGTCACTGAAATCCCAGAAGCAGCTGTTACAACTGGGTGATAGCTTGAAAACTTGACGTACAAAAGAGTCTGTTAGTACAGAAACAGAGTGCTGATCATCTTCCTTCTGAACAGAAAATTACATCTTGGGTGCTCATCAGGAATTTCTGCCTAACTTGCTCTTCACTTTGAGAAACCAAAATTGGTCTCATTCCTCTGCTGTGAAAGGGCTTGAATCAAACAACCTTACCAACCATGATGAAAGTGGAGCATCTGGCTAAAATTTGTAGGAGTGATGTCTGTTGAGTTTAAAGCATCAGGTTTCATACTAATAGAAAAGATATTTAGTTAAAAGGTTACAAAAATGGTCAATAAAACCAGTTTAACTTTCAAAAGTATATGTGGAAGAAAACTGATGAGAGTGCATCTTTGATGATATCCATCCCTGACAAATGGAGAGTTGCTCTGCATTGCAGGAAGATCAATTCAACAGTGATGAGACAGGCTTGAAAGCTGTCATTCTGTTGGATCTGTATCAATAATTGCATTTCAAAATCATTTGGTTAGACCATTACTTGTGTGCTGTTATCCACTGTTTCAGGCAACCATGTTATAAATCCCCACCATTACCACCACAATTCCTTCTTTGAATGCTGTTTTAGTGGTAAATTAAAGACTAGGCTGTATACCACCGATTATATATATTTTTTTTTAATTAGGAAAAAACCCCATTTCTTTTTAAAATGAAGGCTAAAATGTGTCTGGTTACCTAAAAACTCCTTTCCTCTGCCACACACTTGATAGACATCCATAGTATTCAAATTTCCTAAATGGAAACCATTGTGGTTTGGAAATGCAGTTAAGGTTCTTCGGGCAATCTTAACCCTGCCCTATGGTGATACCCTAAAAATAACAAAGAGGACTTGATAAAACTGGGTTAGTGTAATCTGCAGCCCCAACTGTTATGTCCTACTAATTATACTTCCATACTTATCACTTGGTTTTAAGACTGCATTAAGGCTATTTGGACCATCCTAATTGCTCATCACTTTCAACATTAATTGGATTTCTAGAGTTTGGGGCATAATTGTAATGCCTTTCATTTTAACATATTTTATGTTAAGTTACTGATACACTCTTACCCTTCACTCAGTATGAATACAGTTTTTGTCTGCAAGGACTTGTTGCTGTTGAGCTGTAGGAGTTTTAAGTACAGGTCTTTTGATTTCCTTCAGCCCTCTGCATCACAAGAAACCTCCGCAGTCTCTAGCTTCTTCCTTTTCCCTGTCTTGGGATCTTCAGTTTCCCTGTTTGGATAGACAAAGTGAGACTCCAGACCACCCCTCTGTGATAAATTCTTGCTATAGTGCAATAGCTGGAAACAGTCTTCAACCTGGAGACACATCCATGGCATAATTCTTCCAACCTCTGCTGGCATGCATGCAATGGTTTGTCTGAACTCTGACTAGGCTGTAGCATCTGGTATTAGTGATAAGCACCACTGCAATCTCAGCTTCATGACTCAGATTTTTGATCTAACCTCCAGCATGAAATGTGAATTTATATCTTATTGGTTCTCTGTGATATGCATAGAAAGTTATCAAAAAATATGTGCAAGATGGTTAGATACTGAACTTTCTCTTTGGCTAGTATAATACTGATGAGAACTTAATGCAGTAGAAGTGCAATGCTTGTCTATTAATTGGTCTCTTTTTGTTTTCTCCAAGCCAGACCCTGCACCATTCCTACTTTTTAGCCATGGGAAATGCCATCTTCAGAATTGACACTGAAGGAACCAATCACGAAAGATTGGTGGCTGATACTGGTCAGTCAACACTTACAGATTTTCATTACACAGAAGAGAAAGTGTATTGGGTAGACTCTGAAAGGCGACTACTTCAAAGAATTCACCTGAATGGCACAAAACGAGAGGTAAAGTAAACAGTTCTCTGGAAGTCTCCAAGTTAACGGGCATAAAACCCTCCATGGAAACCACCTGCTCTTTAGGTACAATTCTGCTGTTCCTGTTAATTGATTAGCACTTCAGATTTATTAAATTTTTGCTGTTGTAATAGTCATGGTCCTGAGCCCAGGCTGTTTTACTGACATTCACAGCACATTTAGTATTTTCTGTGTATCAAGTGAAGGGGAGTTAAAAATGAAGGACAAGAAATTCAGACAAACTAAAGCTTTGAAGACAATAATGTTTCTATCAGTTTTAAATTACTCTCTGGCGTTATGGAAGTTTGTCTTCCAGATTACTGTAACTCAAAGTGGCACAAATGGTATGAGAAAAATGTGCTTGAATTCCTACTCATTTTTTCTCAAACCTTTTATTGGTTTCTATGGTTGCACAAATGCTTCTTTTAGCACTTCATCCTTTGTTCAGAAAAAGCTGTGCAGTTCATTGCATCTGGCTGATTAAGAAGGGCAGACGGGCTGTTGTGGCTGAACTTTAATGCTGTGAGAGCCTTCTTTTGTTTGAGAGAGATTGCCAGTGTTCCTGTACCCATGTGGAGTCTTCACTGATGTATTTGACGCTGATCTTTCAGGATCGAGGTCCAGCAATAGCGTGTTAGGAAGTCTTTCATCTGTAACAGTACAGGTCTGGGTGCTTCATAGTGTGCCAAAGGCAAGAAGTTGTAACTAAAAGATTAGTCCAGTGTATTTCTCATGGAGACCAGTTTCCCCATTTGCAGGGGGTCACTCAGTTCAGAAGGGGTACGTGAAAGTACAAAGACCGAATGAAAGTGATTAAAGAATGAGAAATATCTACAGGTCTGAGAGAAAATGAAGCAGGTGAAGGAATGAAGTGGGAAGCTTCAGTCTGGCACTCTATTCCCTATATTGAAAGTCAAATTTAGGGTGATCATTAGGATGCTTCTTGTGGTCAGCTTTTTTTTGTTTGTTTGTTTACAGAGGCTATGTTACATTGACAAAGGCATTTCAGGATTCGCTATTGACTGGATAAATCAAGACATTCTCTGGGCCAATAGGCAGAAAGCAACCATAGAAGCGACAGACATGAATGGGAAGAAACGCCGAGTTCTTCTAAGAGATGTTGGTCGTCCCACAAGGATTACCATTGATGCTGAGCAAAGGTAATTTTGACTAGGTTAGTAATTTCATTGAAATGGACTCAAAGTATGCAAACGGCTATGATTGCTGTTTATAGGCTGCTGGGCTAGTCTGTGCACAGTGTATTATCTGTAGTCCAGTAACTCCTTGAACTTTGACAAAAGAGGAGAAAAGATTAATAAGCATATAAGAGATAAGTAGAGAAGTGCATGAGAAAAGCCCACCAAAGTCTAATACATAATCTATACCTCTTGGTCATCACAGAACATTTTGCTAGAGAGGAGAGCTGAGGGAAAAGAGGCATTGGTGGTCCTTTCTCAGAGACAGCAAAATTTCAGGGCAGCAGAAAACAGGGTTGGGGCAGCAAGGAGGATGATGCCTGCAAATGCTGGGATTCCCTTGGGCATCCAACCTGTCACACTTAGAATATAAATTGGTATGTTTTCTGAAAAAAGGTCTAAACTTACAGTTTTGCTCCCCTTTCCCATGTCTCTTTGTCAGTTGCTCTGAATATTGGTTCTGAATCTACTGTTGCTACTTCGTATCACTGGTAATTTGGCCTTCATAAAGATGTTTCTTTCAGCTTCAAGCCATTTATACTGAGAACGACACTCACATAAGAGATTTGGCCTCCTCAGGAGTTATCAATACAAATCGTCACAGTGGTCTCTCCATGCTAATTTCTCTTTACACATAAACCTCTTCCATGAAAGTTGCAAAAAGAAAAGCTTGAGGAGACTTTGAGATGCTTCTGTTTTGTAGAGCAAAGGCATGTTTTTGTCACCACTTTTGATCTGCAGTAAAGTTGCTCAGCAGTGCATGAAACTATTTTAAAATTAAGGCTTATATGTCCTTCTTTAGTACGTTTATACATAACCCAATCTTCTGATGCTAGTAACATTGCTAGTATTCTTTGGAGTCTTGTCGTTTGGGCAGGATTTAAAGGCCTAAACATCAGCCTATATATATATATATATATATATATATTTCTGTTTTGCTTCTGAATGTAGTATTTACCAATCTTGGAAATATTCACACATCCTCAAATCCATTGTCAAATGCCATCAAAACTCATGTTACAAATGGCATTATAGGGTTGTATTTGCTGAACTTATGCGAAAGTTTGGGGAAACTCAAGTGCACACAGTCACCTAGGTGTGATTCACCATGCATAAAAGCTGTACTCATGTGCCTACAGGGAGGCCAGTAAGCCAGTAATAAACTGTAAAGAAAGTAGACTCCAAGAAGCCTAACATCATTTTTATGCCCTATGGCAATTTGCTTGTATGAAAACTCTGAGGGCTCTATTTTTAATGTGAAGTGAAGTAAAACCCCCAGCACGTTTTATGTGCACAGGCATAAATGTGAGCTAAATCTGATATTAACAATGTCTTCCTTCAAACGTGTGCAACTCTTGAGTGAGGAAGGTCAATGTGATACCCTAATAATAGAGTTTTTCTCAAAAGATGTGTCTGGATATTAGCAGTGATAGGATTACTTTAGTAGTAGTGATCTAACTATTGCTATCAGGTTGGTTTACTTTTTAATGGTGTTTAGAAATGCTGAAAAATAAGGATTAAGACTTAAGAAAAATACAGGGCAAACACAGTAAAGGCTGGAAATTACTCAAGCCAATTTCTAATCTTAATTCTTCTTCTGTCTTCCTGTTTGTTCGTATCATATCCTGTCCCTACACTGATTTGCAAAAGTTGTGGATAGAGACTATAACTGCCTTTATTTCTTAGTTTCCTTATCTGTAAAAAATTCTAGCATTTGTCCAAACTTCCAGAGAGGTGATGTTTCTTAAATAACAGGTGCTATAGAAATGCAAGCAGATATTAATAAAGTGTTTAAAAATGGCGGTATAAAATTGGGCTGTCCTTCTGGGAACATCTTTTCACCTATACATTAATAACCTATGATAACTGCAGACTATGTAATGGTGAGGAAAATCTGTGAGGCAGGGGCTGATTCTTCCTACTGGTTTAGTGTAGTCCCTTGCCAGTGAGATCTAATCCCTCCCGGGGCCTTTAACGAGTGATTAACATAAATCTACTAAAGCTGGCTTTATGCTACATTGTTTTGTACATATAAATTCTGCAATTTTGTGGAGACAAGGCAAAATGATGATGCTTCTTGGAATTTTTGTGCATGAGAAACCCAAGCAAAGAATCTAAACCCAAACATCAAAAAATAAAATATACGTGAATGAGGGATAACTTGCTATTTTGGAAGAACTGTTGTTAACCTCAGTCACATCAGCAAATCTGGGTTCTTATCCATGAATAACTTGACATATAAGTAGCTTCAGTGCATAACTGTTTTGAGTATTGGAGCTGTATTTTGACTGTGTCTTAGTTTAATGACAGCATAGTCTGGCTGCTATAACCAGCAGGAAGGTAGAAAGAAATGAGAACAATAATAGAAATGGTATTTTTAAGTTAAGCACTTAAGTGATGTGTTCAAGTGGAGTTTCTGGAGAGAGATTCCTCCCCAGAAGCAGAGGGCAATGTGTATCTGACTCAAATATGTGCCTTTCCCCGAGTTTGCAGGAGTTCCCAGTACATTTGAGAGGTTATTCCAGTTTCCTTCTCTGACTGCATGGCTGAACAAAGCAGAGAGACAGACAATAGTGCTTCATGGTTAAGCTGGGCTGATTCCTGCTTGACCTACATGAGAGAAATTTCTAATATCTCATTGCTTCCTGAACAGAGTCTTACAGTCTCTGATAGAAACATATTTATTAAAATAAGAAAACCACTGTAAAAAAACTTTAGTGGTAATATTGCTTCTGTTAAGCAGACAACGCTTTGTTGTCAAAAATTATTTCCATTCTTAATAGAACTATGTTAAGAGGAGAGGTACATGGGGCTTTCCTGAAATAGGTGAGTACATATGAAGGAAGTCCCTTGCTTTATTATTAGTTTTGGTTTTGAAAGCACTGTGGTAAGACTGAAAAATTCTGCATACAGGAGCAACTAAACAAGGAGTGCATAGCAGTAAAGCGATCTTGCAACGGTGTTTTGGTTTTGGGTTTTTTTTTTTCCAAAACACGTCTCTCTTGCCTGCAGGTTATTATTTTGGTCTTCAGATGGTACAGTTTCCAGCATACAACGGGTGTCCCTCAGTGGAAGTGATGTGAGAAATGTTTTAAGAACCACAGAAAAAATAAAGGCCATCTCACTAGATTTGGTTGACACAAGGCTCTACTGGATCCAACATGACCATGGGAAAGAGATTTCCCATATTGGATCATGCGACTATGATGGCGGAGCTGTTCACTTGCTCAAAAATTCTGCCCGGTGAGTTTTCCTGAGCCTGTCAGAAACAAAATACTCATTCCCTGGGCATACAGTTAAACTCTCTTCCTCATTCTCCCTTTTATTTTGTCAGTTCATAACACAATAAGGAGTATAAAGTGTAGTGCAAATGGCCTGTAACTGTGAATCTAAAACTACTGACACAAAAAATGAAAAAAGTCACTGCTGTAAGGATAATACTGCCACTCAGTACTCTCCATCTTCCAAGCTTTTAGCAAATGATAACTACTTAATCCTTAGAAATCCTCTCTGAGTGTTTATTAGTGGCCTTTTTCTGCAGATAGAGAAGCCAAAACCAGAGAGATTAAATGATTTGTCCAAGGTCACAGTGGGTGAGCTCAGGTGTCTGAGCTGTGCTCAAGAGACTGAGCTAGATCAGGTCTTTCCTGTCCTCCTCTAAGCCTATTGTCCTCCTCAGCTGCTGGGTGGGGAGGCTTGGATAACCTGCTGCGCTCAGGTTCTCCAGCAAGCATCAGCAGATGTGGTGAAAACTGTCCTACGCAACAGACTTGTTGCCTTCTGCTCCCTGGTGCCAGGGCTAAGCATGGCTGAGGGGACGGCTAGACCCATGTGCTTTTGGGTGCCTTTAATACTTGGCCTTCGCGCTTTGCAGTGGTACGGATGCTCCACGGTGGGCAAGTTTTCAGTGAGGTACTCGGGAAAAGGTTGCCTAATAATCACTGCAATTTCTGTCAGTATGGCTGGATCAGCATATGCGTAGTAGGGATTGCCAACCGCAAAATGAGAAAAATACATGGTTTCACTGGCCTGCTGATTTAAATATGCAGCATACGAGGAACACAAAGCTGGTTTCTCCCTACATTGCCAGCAGTCCCATTGGATTTTTCCTTACCCTTTTCCCCTTTCTCCCTTGAGTTTCCTTGGTGTTCACTGAGGCATCAACACTTTCCCTTTGAGCCTGGATGATCTGGATTCTCCCTTTTCCACCTTGAATTTGTACTGGGACGTAGAGGCCAAAAATCCCTCTTTCAGTATTTATTCTCCTTTCCCTCTTATTTAAAACTGGGCCCTTTTGTGGTTCCTGCTGGCTGCTATAACTGAGCAGTGAACGGAAACTAAATTCTTGTGATAGGAGAAGCAGCAAGACGGATTTTAGGAATGCCCTACTCCTACACCTCCATCTCCACCCTGATTTCCCGGGACAGTCAGCAGCATCAGAGCAGGCACTGGAAACTGGGAAATGATAGAATTTATCTGGCCTACATCCTTCAACAAAGCAAATGTACATTTTAGTTGCTGGGTTCACCAAGGAGCAGGGTGATGCTCAGGCTTTCTGTCAACTGAATCAGTCCTGAACGACAGCTCACATAACCTGTGAGAAATGCAGGTTATCCATTTTGCATTCATTTCTTGCAAATCTGCAGGATTCTGGCTGCTGGATTATTTGGTAATGTCTGTGGCACCTCATCTGATTCTCATACATGCAAGATAATGTAAGATATTTATAAGCATACAAAGAAAGGTTCTTTACAGTGAACTTAACTGAACTAGATGCTCATAAAATGTATGAGTGAGTAAATATATAGGGATTGGGTAATGTGCCACTTTGTGTTATCTTCTCTCTCTTCCAGACGCCAGTTGCTTGGCATGTCTCTCTTTGCTGAGCACCTGTACTATTCAGAGTTGAAATCTGGTATGATATGGAGAGCCAACAAGTATACTGGGAAAGTTGTAGTCACAATTATCCTGAAGCCATCATTTTTTCCACCAGTGGAGATAAAAGTGGTGCATCCCTTTAAACAGCCAGGTGCAAGAACAGATTATCAGGATTTTGGTAAGTAAACTGTAATAATACAGTTGTATGTATGAGAATAATAATGTCACACACTCTGAATTTTCACAGTAGTAATTTTCTTCAGCAGGATTCCAGACCTCAGTGAAGCCAAGGAAAAAAGTTTCCTTTAACTTCAGTGATCCACAGTTCCACATGGTCTGTGTATCTCCAGGTGGAGTATTAGGCTGGATGTGTGCTGAGCATGAACTGCTCATTTCATTAATCTGAATACACAGCTAAATGTGATTTTCTCCTTCTCTTTTGTTTACACAGAGATGTTTTTATACTTTCCTGCTAAATGCACAAACCATACAGCTTTTTAATCCTCCACATAGATTGTCTTCACAAAATGTCTGCTCCCTTCTGGAAGTTTTATTCTAATATGCCTATAAACACCTCTGGTTGATTATTATGGCACTGAGGGATTTTAAGTGCATAGTATGTCCTACAGGTGGTACTGTGGATGTCTCAGCTTTGCTGTGAAATAGCTGGATTAAGTCAGCCTGTTTTAGACAGACTTGAAGTTGCCATAATAGCTGTCAAATAAGAGCCTTGGGTCTCTTTAATCGATATCAGTTGCAGCCTACAGTATGAGGTGACCACATCACTGCCTTTCACCGTGGATCAAAAAATGAAGGCAGTTGCCTATGGATAGCTCGCTCTCCTTGAGGATTCCTGCAGTAGGAAGTGGAGGGTGTCCAGGGGAAATAATGTCTTGTTCTCTGATCTATGGAAAGCAGACATAGAGTATTCTTGCTTTAATGGAATCGCTTTTGTCACCAGTTTTGCTTGGATACAAACAACAGAGCAAACAGCATAGAGGCATTTGTGTGTTGAGCAATGGTTGCAGAGCTCCCAAGGGAAGATGGCCTGGGTTCCTAGAGGTATAGGTGGTATAAAGTCAAGAGGAGAAAGTAGTGTTTGTTCATATGAGCCAAAATGAAACTAAATATCTCTTTTGAACCATTTCTAAATATCTACTATAAAATAGGCTTTGTCTTTTTTTATGCCAACCAACAGCTTTATACAGTACCATGCTGCCTCCTTCCTGGAGCCTGGTCTGAGTGGGAAAATCAAAATCTTCAAGGGAACTTTCCCCTTCAAATGCATTGTGTGCAGTGCAAAGAGCTGTTGAGATGCAGAAGAGAAAGTCTTCCTGGAAATCAAGCTTATACTTGTAAACAGAGAGAGCCTCAGTTCAGAGGCAACACCTGTTCTGTGCTTCCTTCGAGGAAAAAAAGTCATCCGAGCAAATGGAAGCACTTCTTTCAACTGACAGGTCTGGTGCTCTCACACAGAGTAACTAGGGAAGGATACATTAGTGGTGCAGACAGTGGCATGTCCACACATCTCAGGGTGGTTATAATGAGATTTGGAAGGTCTCGCAAGACCTCCTTGGGTGTTTGTCACCATGTCTGCATATGCATGAAGATACAGAGTAAGAAACAATGACCAAGTACTGTAGCTCATGATAGTGGTCCCTTGAACGCCAGGGGCTGTTGGTTGTGTTACATATGTCCTCTCCACAAGAGCATGTAGCATAATTTCATTGACTCTGGGTGCTTAGCCTTTATTCTTCTCTCAGAAGATTAACTCCACTCCTTCGACCAGAACATGCTGCTTTCCAGTGTTTCTCTTTCCACGGGAAAGAGGGTTTCCCCACCTTCATTAATAAATAAACTACCAGTGTTTTTACATGTCTTGTAGTATATGCCCCTATATTTCCCACATGTTTAGTAAATTTTTTGTATGACAGTAAGTGTTGTCAGCAGTAGGCCTTTTTTTTTTATTATTCCACATACCTTCTTGTAAAAATGTCTGGGAGGTGATGGAGTAGAAAGAAGCTTAACAGGCTGAATCCAGATGAACCTTTTGGACTTTGCATGTACGTTGCTTGGCTTATCCAGTGCAAGAACTGGATGAAAGGAGTACTAAGGAGCCTGGAGTACAAATGAGATTTATAGCTGACCTTACAACAGAGAAATCTGTAGATAAAAGCATACCTAGACTAATTGAGTGCTTTGTACAAGCTAAGAAAACCTATGTTGCAATGTAGTGTCAGCTGTGAATTATCAGGTCTTCTTTAAAGCAGATAGCAAGTGACTTCCTTGAGATGAAAAGGGAACTGATGAGAAGTGCTCAACTGACATGATTTGATTTTTTTACTGGAATTTTGGATTATTTACTTTGTTACTTAAATTCCTCATGTGCCCTCTTCCCTTTCTCCTTCAAAAGACTTTCCTGAATTTGTCAGGGCCAGCAAGTACAGAGAGGAGCATTAATCCAGCTATGGGTTTTCTACAATCCCACACAACAACTTTAGTATGGCAGAATCTGGAAGATGGCCTCTAATTTACCTCAATTCTCTTTGACAGCTAATGCCAGATTTGATGACAATATATGTATATATAAATGCCTGCTGGAATGTTCTTCACACTTCTATTAATGGTTCATAACATGTCTTAATTACCTTAAAATCTCGAAGACTGCCTCTGGAGTTCTTTTAAATTATTTTCTCTGACAGATTAGTGATATTCAGTACACTCAGGATTTTTTTTTTTGAGGAATTATATTGTGTTTCTAGCCAGTGTGAGATACCAGCATCAGGCTATTATCTGAGAACACCCATTTCCATGTAAGAGAGGTGATGGGAGTGGAAAAAAACCCCAAACCCAAACTAACTAGAAAGTATGGTTTGTAGTGCTTGTTCTTCCAGAAAACATTAGTTTAACAACTTTGTGATTCATAATTTAGTCACCATTAACCTTAAGTTTTGAAATGTGATTTTTTTTTTTTTACATATTGTTTTGGCAATACTGAGTTATAATCTTTATGCATTTAAAAAGAATCTCTTCCTGAGATTGCCCAGATGGCAAAATTATTGCTTCTGCTACTTCTTCTGTAATTCCTGGATGTCTTAGGTCTCATTAGACCAATAATGGTACAAGCAAGGGGCAAAATACCAGCACCAGTGATAAGCATAAGATGTAGCCTTGAACATGGTTTTGTTTCAGCTTTGTATTGCTCTGCGATTGCATGTACTTGCACTTTTGTCACTCTAATGAGTTCTGCATTCGAAGATTAGACACCTCACTACTGTATGGTCCTGGTTCAGTTGCAGCACAGACAAAGATTAAGGGGTCAATTCAAAGCTAGTTCTCCAAAAAGGGAGGCTCAGCTAAAACTATGTAAAACTCAAGTCTCTCAAAAGCTATCCTGCTTAATAAGAATTAATCAGTTTGATGCAAATAAGTGCAGTGGTGAAGATTGCAGCCAAGCTGAAGTGTCTGTCCGGAAAATTATTTCAATCTTTTGTAGATGCAATCTGTGATTCCACCAAATGGCGAGCATTTTCTCAGTTGTGGCTAGAGGAAGACTAAATGTAAAAATTAAATATTATGCTGCTTTCCTTCTCTTGGAATTTAGAGGGTGAATTAGAAATAGCACAAAAAAATTGTTCACATACAAATTTCTTCGCCTGTAAGAGCCCATGATTTCTTATATGTTACATAGACGGCCCAGGGCAAAGACAGTGTTGTGTGTGGGTGGCTGCATACCCACGTTCAGTAACAGCAGTTCAGCTATTCTTGGCTTGGGAAAGGGGCAAGCAACCCCAGAAGAAGATTAGGAAGATTAAAACAAAAATAATAGTTTGGGAGACAAAAATAAAACCATGAGTGTTGCATACCTGCGAAAGCACCAGCTCTGAAAGATAGCTGAGCACAGACATGAGGCTCTGCAAATGTTTCCTGTGAAAAAAAGGTACTTTAATACATGTTTGCCTTTTTCAGAAATAAGGCTTCTGGGGATCTGTTGGGTACTTTTTTCTGCTTCCTTTGAAGAAACTTTGAGCATATCTTGTTGAACAGCAGAAACATTCTGAGTTTTAAATCTGAGTTCAAGATCCATAAAGCTTGTATTTCTCATAGCCAGAAACCAGGATCCACTCCAGTACAAAGATTCCCTAGACTGTGCTAATACTTTTTGTCTAAATGAAATGTGTGGGCGTTATGATCTAACTTGTTTTTTTGTTAAATAATGTGAGACTTGAGCATGGCTTTGTGCTAATAATTTCCACTCCTCATATGTTTGCTCTCTTTTTAGATCTCTCTCCTCTCTCATTTTGCGTGTGTGCGCTCTCTCTGTCGCTCTTTTCTTTCTGAGTGTTTTACAGGGCCTGGTAACACATAATACTATGCAGGATTGGCAGCATATGAAGCCTGCTACACAGGGTTTCCCCTTCCTTAATCACTATAGGTATGCATCTGAACCAAACCATCCCCTACTTCAGGCTCTCTCTAGATCTGCTTATGCTGGCATGGAGCTAGAAATGATCATTTGCACAGACCTACTCTTAGTCTTGCTGGTACATATAGCGACTCTTTGGCTTGATTTTACCAATAGAGAAAAAATAGAAGTTATTTTCTATTAATAAGAAGTTCCTTGGGTTGAGCAAGTAACTGTTGTTGTAACTGAGCACCTTCCCTCAAAACAGTTCCTCCTTGAAGGCTGATACGGTAAGAACTCCATTACATTTACACTCTATCTGTTCTTCCAGAAAAAGGCACCTGTGACTTGAACAAAGAAAAGTGCAGAAGAAGAATCTGCAGGCCAGACTCAAGGACTCATCGGTGTAAATGTTCTAGTGGCTTTATTTTAAGTCGAAATAAACAGTTTTGTGAAGGTAATATGTGAATCTCCCAGCAGCTTTATTCCACCAGATGAATAAAAAATGTTCTGTTCTTTTACTTTACTCATATCTTGAGTATGAAAAAGCACTCTGAGGTCTTAAAAATTCCATTTGTGCCATTTCAGTTTTGTGTCCTCGCAGGTTCTGAAATAGTCTAAAAGGAGGCCTATGAAAATGTCAGAAATGCTATTCTTGTGAGAAATTTTGGTCTTAGCCTGAGTAGTTAAAGCAGCTTCAGAGAAGCAGATGTGGTTATGGGCGCTTATTTAATTTTTAAATAAAAATTAAAACAGATCTATCACCAAAGGTGAAACACTGAAAAATCCTGCATCAAGATAGAGGTCTTAAGTCCCACTTTCAAAAAAGACACAAATTCTTAACATGCTTCTAAATGTTTTAATCTGGATTGTTTTAATAAAAATCTAACATTGCCATTAATAATAGTTAACACATCACTTTTAGAAGCACCTTTTTCGCTACACAACCAGGTTTGAAAAGGCATAAAGTCATCAGAATTCCTAGCTTACAGGATTTACAGACCTGCCTGAGCAGCAGCCATCCATCTCCCAGGAAATTCACCAGGATTGCTTTCTGAATTTCAACTTCAAAACCACTTCTGTGTTTTGAGAATTTTACTGAAGTCATGTTGGAGCCAAATTTTTTAAAAGAATTTTTGGCTGAAGGAAGTGTCTAATGTAAATTTTTTCGGTGCACACAGGATCTAACAGTGGAATCTGTATGGGAAGGCATAGTTTTGTAAGTCCTCAAGGCACCTATGCTGACACAGGTTTTGTCAGCAGATTTTTTTAAAGCTTATTTGAATAAGGTCTGCAACCTTGCTTTTTTATCAGTTATTAGGACCAACATATTTTTGTAAAAGGAATGGGAAAAAGAGGTACTTCTTGAAGACTGTTAGTTTGTTTCATTAATCTAATTCCCTGACACCAGCTGATGACGTTGATCTGACACAACAAGCGCTTCTTTCGGCAGATATCAATGAATGTGGCTTCTGGAATCACGGCTGTACTTTGGGCTGTGTGAACATCCCTGGTTCCTATTACTGCACCTGCCCGAGAGGTTTTGTCCTGCTGCCTGACAGGAAAACATGTCACGGTAAGTAGCAGTAACACGTAAATGCCTCCGGTGTAATATTGGAGAGAGTCCCCCTTTAACGCTGGAACCACTGAAAGTTTTGTGTGTTGTGTTGCTCGCTTCCAATCCCTTATTATTATGTAAGTAGGATCAGCTTAAACAGGGTGAACCGAATTCAGATGTCATGCTTAAGGAAGTGCAAGTTACACGTCAGTAATCACGCGTGAGCCTCTTCAGGGGCAAAAAAAAAAAAAAAAAGAGTCAGGTCTCTAGAGAGACCTCGCTGCTCAGATTAGGCTCTGTGGCACATTCCAGGTGGATAAGCAGTTACATCTTTTTAAATGTGGTCTCTGAATTCAGCTTCTTCTGTCTATCCTGCATAACAATTTTCACGGTCTCTGAATGAGCAGCTCACAGCATCATCTTTTTTCTCTTCAGATCAGGGTTGAAGGCATTGCTAATGTGCATGAACTTAATGAAATGAAAGGCATGTGCATTTGTTTACAATTAATAAGACACATGGAAGTACTCATAAAGTTGTTTATTCTGGGGGACTTACTTTTTTTTTTCTTTTATCAATAACATTGTGTATAAGAAGTATGCCTGAGGGAACTTACCTGCATGATGTAGGTATGTAAGTCAGGAAGCTCTGTGAAGCCGAATAAATGTGAATAAATTAAATGCAGAGAACATGGAAAACTGGAGGGAAAAACCAAGGACCTGTCAGTCAGTAAGCTTCAAGGTCCATATTTTAGTCATAGTAAGAGTCAGAGGCGAAGGTTTTTGTTCTCCCTTTATGCAGCATTGTGTATATTCAGCCTGCAAATGAATTAAGCCTTTCTAAAATAAATCTAGAACATAAAATGTGAAATGCATCCAGGCTTTGAGGTCTTGGGATATTCCCAGTCACTCTTCTATTTCATAATGAAGTGAAACTTAGGCATAAGCAAAGGGTCCTGCTACCTTGTTTCCATGGAAATAAAACATTGGTATATGCCCTAGGTAGAAGTGCCAGTGCACACCGATGAGTTCAGTCTGGATCATGGCAGGATCGGGACCTAGGGTAGATTAAATATCACTACTAGAGAGTAAGAGTCTAACAGAGTCTAGCAGTCAGTCTGCCTGTTTTAGACCTCCAGAGTCACTTCTCCCTCTCTATTAAAGAGGGAGCCAGGAGTAGGATTCAGTGACCCAAACATGGGGATCCAGGGTGTGGGTGACAGCTGCAGAAGGCAGATGTGACAGAAGACCTATGGGAGTCCTGCAGCCAGAGGCTACTGGGAGGTGGGATATCCTTTTGTGTGCAAAACGACACAGACACGGTGCAACTCAGTCCTGCTCTGGATGACTAGCTTGAACTATATGCCTAAATTTAGAGTGGCTCAGATTAGATAGAAAATAATGTTTTTCTAACACAGGCTAGGGATGCAGCATGGACAGTATAACTCCTTATCTACTGCAGCACAAGGCTGTGTCACCATCTACACACCTTGAGAGAGAGAGAGACATGCAAGGTGAGAAGCCCACATGCTGACTAGACATTTTGATGCTTTGTCCTCTGAGTCCTGTATGAAGCTCTTCATCTAAAGCCACAAGCTCTAGTCAGAAAGAATCATAGAATCGTTTAGGTTGGAAAAGACCTTTAAGATCATCAAGTCCAACTGTTAACCTAACCCTGCCATTCCACAAGATCACAAGAAACACAAGAGCAGATTCTTGACCCTCTTCACTGTGCTTCAGGGGTTAGAACAATCCAGTCCAGGGCGCAGTTGCCCTGGAGAAGCAATATTTGCAACACTATGCACCATTTAAGCCCGCATATGCAGCTGATTCCAAGAAGCAGCTGTGGGGAACTTGCATTAGTTCCAGTCTTCCAGCGGGTGTTGCCACACAACACTAGAACTGGCGTAAAGATATGCCACATTGCAATACAGAAGGTGGAAGGAGGATATCCTGTGAAATTGCATTAAAGAAATACTCAAAAGAAGGTTGGCACTCCAGCGATTATAATGGAAAATAAAGGAAAGCCATTGCCAGGTCCTCAGATGGTTTTGTCCCTACAGCTTCAAAAATTGCCACTAAGGAACATAGCTTCTGGGAAGGTTCATCTCCTGTTTCGTTGATTCTAGCTCTGTTACCCTTGGAGTGGTAGGAAAGTAGGTTTTGCTCATTCTCTTTGTGTTTTATACTTATTCTTTCAGTATACCTTCCTTGCAGTTTTCAAAACCTGATCTATTTTTTGATGAAATGGAAAAAAGGAAGTTTTCTAAATTATTTCTACTTTGATAACGTAACTTCATACAATTATGGAAAATTTAAAGCTGATCAGCATAATGGCTTCAGGACCCAGCAATTTTGGCTTTCTCCTTTGCTATAATTAGGAGAGGGTGGGGAAAAAAATTTGGAAAAAAACAAACCAAGCCAAAACAAACCCCAAAAAGGCCAGAGAATTGTTGTACTCTCAACATCACACTTTCATTTTTTTCTTTTTTCTTTCTTTTTCTTTTTTTCTTTTTCTTTTGCTATTTATGGAAGTCTTAACATCTCTTTTGGGGGGCTTAGTAAAAATTTTCATCATCATTTAAGATTTTTTTTCCCCTCTTTAAATTACTGTAGAGCTAATTTCCTGTACAAGTAATGACACCGCATGTAGCCATGGTTGCCTTCAAACATCTAAAGGGCCTGTTTGCTTTTGTCCTGAAGGATCTGTACTCAAAGTGGATGGCAAAACATGCATAGGTAAGTAACATTTTTTCTAGGTGTAATGACTGACAAAATCTCTTTGTTCTTGGCACTGAGAGCCAGAAGTGAATGATGGCATTTTACACTCCTTTTGCACAGCTGTAAATGGTCGGACAAGATAGGAGGCAGAGGAAAGTCAGGCCCTTTGAGTGCTGAGATGATAAATATCCATCTTCATTTTTAAAATAAATATTTCTTAGCAGCAATATCCGATGTTTGCAGGCCAAATTCTTTTGTTGTCAGCACAGATCAAGGCATCACCCAGATGTTTGTTGCAGGACACATCTAAAAGTTGTATTTTAGGAGAAATATAGGTACAAAATGATGAATTGGGTGAAATCTGAAGAGGACTTTACAGACATTGTGCAACCTAGGTTCAGAGTCACTCTAACAGCAATTTCGCTGAATTACCCCCAAACAGAATTTTTGCAGTCAGAATATTTGAAGCTGGTACACCCACCAACCTGTCATTTCCCGTTCCAGCAAGCTTTCCAAATTCAGGGGACTGTAGCTTTTCAATTGTATCTTTTCAGTCTTAGGGTTCAAGATTGCTCCACTAATGCCAGCCTTGCACTTTGAAAAATCCCCTTCCCCTTTTACATCCCTTAAGTACTATGGACTGTACTGTATACATAGATTCAGTCAGTGTTGATGTTTTGGTAGGGCACTCCACTGAGTAAGCTCAGGTTGGCGTCGAGGCTATAACCATTGCACAGCCCCAGGAAGAAAGAAGGAATAGTTTCTTTTTGTATGAAATCTTGATTTGTGGTATTAGGAAGTACCAATTCACCATCCTAGCCTAATTAACTTCTGGGGAGATAATGACATTAGTTTGCTGTTTCTTTGCCTGGAGTGCAAAGTCTGAAAAAATTTGTTACTCTGTTGTAGGTGGGATGAGATTTGCATGGGAGAGAGAAATAATGAACACCTGGAAGCCCTCTTCATATATCCCCCCCCCAACATCTTGTGTTGTGAATATTCAGGAAAAACTCTGGAAGAAGTGACTACTAATTTGCTTTCACTCCACTAGACTTCTGCTTCCAGCCGGAGGCCTTTCAGTAAATCTATCAGTCACTGAGATGTTTTGCACTGTAGAAATCCTCAGCAGAAAGAATCGTTCTCTTGCTTATACCTCTGATTTTGTTGTGTTTTTTCCTTTGAATTGCAAAGTTAAATTTTTCAAATGCTCTGTTTAAGGTTGTACATCTCCAGATAATGGTGGCTGTAGTCAGATATGCTCTTCTTTAAGCCCGTCTTCCTGGGAATGTGCTTGTTTTCCTGGATATAAGCTTCAGCAAGACAGAAAGCACTGCATTGCTATAGGTTGGTATCTTGGTATGCCTGCATATTTCTGCCAAAAAAAGCAAAAGCATTTTAGAGTCCTTTAAAGTGGATTGCATAACTGGGATCCATTTTTGCACTGGTCTTAGGTTACTTTGTGAAACTCGGGAAGTGTTAGTTGTTTGGGAAAATAACCTCTTTTGGAAATACACCAGAAGCATCAGTACCTAGTTCAGTCTCCCTCAGAGAAGATTCAGTCTGTTATCCAACTTCTGCATTTCACTCTGCGCTCCTGTGCTGTGGAGGTCTATCTGCAGTATTCAGGTTTTTGTGCCTTCATACAAACGTGGGTGTAGTTTCTGCCCGGTGTTACTTAGTTGGGGTTGGGGTGTCCACATGTGGAGAACAGGGCAGGAAATAGTCTGTTGAAGGACCTTCCCTACAAGCATATTTGTCCTCCGCTGGCCCCGGGAAGACCCTTCTGTTTCTCCTGAGAAAAGGGCAGACCCTGGTGAGCAGCAAGGTATAAGCAATTGCATGAGAGAATGGAGAAAAGAGAAGTTTGTGATTTGTTTCAGGAAGAAGGGAAAAGCTTTCTTTTTTGGAGGACAGCATTTTTCTTGCTTTTACTGTGAAGGGCTTTTCATGTGCAAAAGTCAAATGTTCTGGCATTTATGGTGATGCTGTGAAATGCAGAGGGAAGATCTTCTTGAGGCTAAGTCACTCAGTGACTGCCTTTACCACAAATTTTGAGGCTGATCTTGGGCAAGGCACTGATGTTGAAAACCTATATTCACGTTTATCTTTGATTTCTGAGGCAAGGGCCTTGATTTCTTTGTGCTTCTGTTCCTCATTTTGTCTTCTATGTTACTTGCAATGTTAGCTAGGTAGTGATGCCGGCTAAAGATCACTTTGAACCTTTGAATTAACATATGTGCAAATTTTCATCAACAGGTCCTAAGCCATTTTTGTTATTTGCAAATGGCCAAGATGTCCGCCAGATCGGTTTTGATGGAACAGATTATGTAAGTTTACTTGACTGGCAGATGGGAACAGTCTTAGCAGTGGACTCTGACCCGGTGGAAAATAAGGTAAGGCATTAAAAATGAGAGGATTTTGAAGTGTTGCAAGGACAAATGGATTGGGCTTTTATGTGCCTTAACCTTTCTGCTGTCAGTGATCCAGATTACACGCTGTGCTGCTTGTTGTTCTGCTGCCTGGCCAGGAGCACAGCTGGTACAGGATGCCAAACACTTGTTGAAGAATTTCCTCCCTTACTTACTGATTGAATGTGCTTTGTACATTGACATGGCTAATTCACAGAGCATTTGGATTTCTAAATTCACTTCAGGCATGATTTCAATTTCAAAGCACTTTTGTGTGATTGATAGTTTTTCTCCCTTAAGATTTCAGTACTGTTTTCTGGAAATATATTGTGGGTTTTTTTCTCCCTGGGTAGCTGTAAAAGCAACAGTATGTTTTCTTCTCTACAGCTACATCCCACAATCTCCACTAAATTTAGGAGTAATCTTAACAAGAGTTACTTCCCATGTCCTGACATTATTGAACAAAGCTACTGAACACTCGCTGAATTTATTGCTTTTATGAGATGTATTCCTCATGCTACAAGACATTGCTGTTGGAAACGGGAGTCTTCTCTGCATAGAGAGCTGTTTGGCTGTGTGGCCGCACCCCAGTGCCCGGCTCCTTGCCTGCAGAGTTGGGAAGAATAGGAGTTCAGCTCCTTCTGTGTCAGATAGTTATTTTTTCCCATGGTGAGACTTATTTAGACTGTAAAAGTGTTACAAAAAGACACTGGATGGTACAGTAAAAGCCGATGAGGAGCTCAGTTTAAGTTGCTGGAAACATCTCAAGGCCTGGATGGACACGGCCAAACGAACGTGAATGTTGCCAGATCTGCATTACAGGAGGATCGTTTCAGGCCCTGCTGGAACATCGCCACTTGCTCCTGAAACAGGGCCCTGCTGGGGAGCTACCAGTTGTTCTGTGCTGTGCTGAACGTAAATCAGCCGTGCCGGCAGCACTGGGTGTGGGCTCTTCTTCCCCTTGTGTAGGGCGCTCTGCACGACGGCGGGGCCGGCAGCGTGGAGGTGAGGTGATGTGCGGCAGGGCCAGCCAGGCTGCAGCAGTCTGGTCCTGGTGGCACAGAACTGATGGGCAAGCTAAATCAGCTCAGCATCGCTCTGTGCTCCCACGGTAATTGCATTAGCTGGTTTAATGCTGGGGGCCTCCCCCCCGCTTTTTTTGGCCTCGTGGGTAGCATGAAAACAAAGTTTTTTGCTTTGTTGCTACCATTTGCAAAGAAAGCCTCAGCACTGCTTTGTATATAATTCTTCCACACAGCATTTGGCTCCCTCTGGATACCAAATACAAGACAATTTTTCTCCTCATCCTTGGAAAATACAAACCTACTTGCTGCACTGGCAGAGTACTTTTGTTTTGACCCCAAACCGAGAAGCCTGTTCCGGAAATGTTAGAGCCTTACAGAATAGACACCTGGTAAAAAATTAAGATATGTGGAGGCCGAAGGAGGAAAAAAAAATAGAAGCAAATTATATAACTCCTTTTTCCTTCCCAGCTGCTTGACACACAAGCACTACTACTCTCTTCTCCCCATTCCTCCCCTTTTAGAATGAGCAGCCAGCGAAATGGTAACATGCTGCTTTTTGCCCGATCCTACTCTTCCTTCCTCAGCTTAGCTGCACGGAAGGTAGCTGCTCACCGAAACAAACCCACAGGATATTCAAAGGGCTGTATATAGGGCAACCAGGATTTACAGCTAGGCACAAGCTGCCTGTAGAAGTCATCCTCGCTGAAGGATAAGTGCCTTTTTATTTGATCAGGGATCACAGGTTACCTGTGCAGCCTTTTGGGAATGAGCAGTTCAGGGAACTTTCAAGATGATGAAGTTATTTTAAAAGTGGAACTATTAGACAAGGAAAATAGAGCAGAAAGTGAGATGGGAACTAATAACACCTCATCTGTTATTTCTTCACAGATTTACTTTGCCCACACTGCCTTGAAATGGATAGAACGAGCTAATCTGGATGGCTCAAATCGTGAAAAAGTTATTCATGAAGCTATAGATATACCCGAAGGGCTTGCTGTGGACTGGATTAACCGTAAATTGTATTGGACAGACAGAGGGTACATGCTCCCCAGTGCTTTTATGTTGAAGCATGCCATAAAATATTTGGAATAAATGACTGGTGATACAGAAATAGCCGAGATATCACTCTAAATTCAGTAACGCTTCACACTCTGATTGGGTAGCTGTAATCTCAAGTATATACAGTTGGAAGGTTCGTTAAAACTGAAATGCTGGAAGATCACTTTGAGTCTGCTATTGTATTTTTATCTTTGTCTTTCCAGGAAGCAAGGGTTTGGACACCATTGCAAGGAATCTAAAGCGTGTACTGCATGTATACTTATCTGTACGTGCACATGCACGTGTGAATATATATTTATGTATACACTCATATTTATATACATGCCCTGAATGTGTGTCTATATAGGTATATCTTTATATCTTTTTATATATGTATATAAATAGTGAGTATTACTGCATCCAGTAGATCTTGGAGAGAAGTCAGCATTGTTGACAGCAAGAATCATGCCCCTTTAAGCTAATGGAGAGTCTTTGTCTCTGATAAAAGAGGAATAACCACTGGCAAACAATATGACTTCACATTTCTGCTGATGCCTAACCTTACATGCAGAGAGAAACAAAATCTACCTTTGGTGAAAAGGCAGTGTCAGATCAGAACACATAATGAAGACTCCTTGAAGAGCTGTCATGATGTTTCAGTGTGACCCACATTTTATTAGTCAATTAGAAATGGTTTTGAATGTACAGATCCTCCTCCCTTTTAAATACACTGCTAGTCCACTGCCTTGCACTTAGGTACAATGATTGTACTCTGTATAAATATGCCAGTGTTTCTCCTGAAATGGGAGATTGCAGTGCTCATGTCCATAAGACAAGAGTCAAGGGTGCAGCTGTGGATTTGTGTCTGCCACTTCTTTTCTCACTCACTGCATTCACCTGTTTGTATTCTACACCTGCACGAATATATTTCTCCTTCCATCTTTTTATGGCTTTTCTTTGCTGGTCAGGTAGGGATGGAAGGCTGTAGGCTTGCTTTCAGGTAGGGGCTGATGTTTGTTTGGCAAGGTGGAGTTTGTAGCAGTAAGTACAGTTTTCTGGAAAAAAATCAGATTGGTAGACTGGCAACATAGATTCTATACTTGACTCTGCCACAGATTTTAGGAGTGATCATAAGGACCTTAACTGCATTCTTTCCGTAAAATAGATACAGTATGTAAATTGCTTGGTGATTTCTGAATGAAAAATGCTAGATAAAAGTACTATTTTAAAAAAAATTCTTTATACATTTGATAATGCCAGTCAGTTAGCAACTTACTTTCCTCCTGACTCCCTTTGAAGCTATCATTCATATATTAGTGATCATACTTCCAACTCATTATTTGCCCCAAAAAAAGAGAACTTCATATCTCCTGCAGAGCAGCAGGTATTTTATCATCATGCCCTGGACCAGATAATGTGGCTGAAACATGAATTACTTGTTGATAAAACAGCTAGACATCCCACATCAGCCAGATTATTTCCTGTCATTGTAAAGTTATTTATTACAGTTTTGTGACAAACTAAAGCAATGCAAAAACTGAGTATGTTCTGCCTGAGAAAGTAATTAAGAAGATAGCAGGAAGGACCTAACAGTGCCATGTGTGTTGCAGGAAGGCATGCATCGAAAGGAGCAATCTGAATGGAATGCAAAGAAAAATGATCATCTGGGAGGATATCTCCCAACCCCGAGGGATTGCCATTCACCCGTTTGCTAAGTAAGGAGTGATAAACCTCGTTAATTGTGTAATACTTTGGGGAGGCTTTTTAAAAATGAGCATGTCAGCCTTGCCTTTTTGGCAGTCAAAAAGTGCATTAGTCTCGTGTTAGGATAGTCATTGCCTTGCAGAGTTGTGTGAGCTGCAGTGTTTTAATGCTGGGTTTCTTTTGTGAGTTGGGATGTGTTCATTTCTCATGTAGATTTAAAAAAATACCAGAAGCATTAAAGATATTGTATGCTGTTTAAGCTAAAGAAAATCACAGGTGGCTGAAGTCATCCGGGCAGTTACAAGCACCACACTACAAACTTTGATGATTCCGTACCTATTAGTATGCAAAAGGCTTTTAACCGGTGGTGTTTACAAAGGATTTTTTTTGGCCATGTTTCAGTTTCTGAGGAAACTAAATCAAATCTACTGTTGTGGAGACGCGTTGCTTTAAATGCACCTTTTATCTCCTTATCTAGTGCTGAGATGATCAAAGGAGTTTTGAACGTTTAAACAGTTGATGAAATTCTGGCCATTTTAATCAATGGCAAAACCCCATGGATTTCAGTCAATATACCTGTAGTAGGATGGTTTAAAATCTGTTGGTGGGTTTTTCTTGTTTTGTTTTGTTTTTTTAATGCTTATATCCTGCTGTAACTGAGTACTGATGAATGAAGCCGAGTTGGGGAGGGTGTTTTGTTAGCTTCACTTTGCACATAAAAGACCTGAAAGAATCTTTCAGTAGAGGTTGAACATGATAGAGACATTTTGCAGGAAAACTTTTAAGAACAGGTAGGTTCAGGGAGATTGTTTATTAGAATTATTGGTAGAGGCAAGGGCTACAAGGGAAAAGGGAGGAGGAAACATCACTAAAACCTTCCTTATTAAAAAGTTAATGGTGAAAGGAGGAACAGACATAGCAATGTCCATAATTGTAAAGTGTCAGTATTAAAGAACGATCTGAGACAGAATTAAGACTATTGAGAATACTGATCCCTGCATTGGCTACAGAAAAACTGCTCATGTAAATAAAGCTAAGAGAATCTGTGAGTTATCTTGGTAAACCTGACAAAGGCAGCTGATGCCTGGGAAGACTGGAGTCCAAACTTCAGAAGTAATTTGTAGGTTTGGCTATCTCCATTTTAAGGGGCCATCTTGCACTGTCTGTTCTTGGAAAAACAGTGAGCACTCAGTGAAGTAACACTCAGGACTCTAGAGAGAGACCCTGAAAATCATGATTTTAGTAAAAGAAGAAAACAGGCTGGGCCTGATACTGGTTTATTTTTTAAAACAAAATAACCTGAGGACTCTTACTTGCTCTCCATGGGTGGTGGATATTCCATTTGTGCATTTTTCCACCCTTGTTTAGACAAGGGGATGGCTAATGCATCATCTTCTATTGTCCGGGTTTGCTAGGCCGCTATCATCAGTCATGTGGAAAATGCAAAAACCAGGTATGAAGCGTTGGCAGTTAGCGTAGGCAGGAGGGGTTGTTTTCCAAAGGTTTTGTGCCAATGAACGGAGTGGGGATTCTGCATAAGTCCCGGTTTAATCACCTGGAGTCTTATGGGAAGCATGAAAAGATCAGCAGCCAATATATTTGCTTGAAGTGTGCACTTTTTCTCATGTGCTTCTGGCCTGCATTGCTCTGATCTGTCTTTCTGCTTTGAAAGAACTCCATGGAGAGGAGGACAAATATTTACTTACTGACTTCCTGTATGCATTTTGTTTTCTAAAGGAGATTATTCTGGACTGACATGGGGGTCAATCCCCGGATTGACAGCTCTTCATTAGAAGGCATTGATCGCCAGGTTATAGCCAGCACGGGTCTGGTGTGGCCCAGTGGAATAGCTCTTGACTACTTATCCAACAAGGTGTACTGGTGTGATGCTAAGCAGTCGGTGGTTGAGAGCGCAAACCTGGATGGTTCTGGTCGTCAAATACTTGCACAGAATGATGTAGGTGAGGCTTTGGGGTTGATAATTACCTACTGCTGCTGGTCAATGTGCATGTGTCTCTGCGTATGTTCATGTGAATTACCAGCTGGCGGCTGTGCTCTATATCCCAAGCAACTCTGTGTTGAGGTTAATGGCATCACTTAGGTCTTCATTCTGTTACCCAGCTGACTTTTATTTATTCATTGTAACAAAAAAACATCTTTCTAACACTCTCTGCTTTTACTAATGAGCCACTTTGCATTGTACAGAGAACTTCTCTGCCTTCACAGAAAAAGAAAAAGAAGGAAAAAGTTAAAAATGTGGTTTGCTTGTTCCATGCATGGCTGCTTAGTGTAATTCAGGTTTTGCTGTGTTTATTACACCAGTGAGTTACACTGATGTAAGCTGGAAGATAATTAAGTTCATTGAGCAAAGAACTTGCATCTGCACAGTATTGAATGCTGGGATAATTCTAAATACACAATAGATACTCAATTGAAAAATGATTTATGCAATATTCTGATAGCTGTCATGGCTGAGATTTCTATTTTTTGACACGTAACTGTGCTGTTCTGGAGCAAGAGAACAGAAGTATTAGCAATGAGGAACTGGTGTTGTACCACCTCTGAAGTAAACCATGTGTTTAAGAATCTCGTACGTAGCAAATTAGTTGCTGGAGCAGACAGTTCCCTTTGTGCATGATATTTCCCTGGGGACCGTTTTGTAGGTGTGCATACAAAACATGGGCAGAATGGGGACTCTTGGCTCAATACCATGACTGCCACATTTACTCTGTTAAGCAGCTGCTGTTCTAGTCTGTGCTCTGGGAAGGCTTGTGTGTATCTCCTAAGCCAGATGCCCTCCCGCTTGTGTGAAGGTGAGCAGAGTGATGTCTTGGAGGGAGCAGTGTTCTCCAGTTCATAAGACATCAAAAGAACTGAGCAGAGCCACTTGCCAGCATTCCCCTCTTTTCCTCTGTGGCACATATTCTGCTGTATGCTCCATCTTGCAACTGATCTGCAAAGAAGGACCTTGAAGCCTGTTAAAAGTTCCACTTTGTTTCTCTGCAAGGAATAAGACAGAGTCTTACAAGAAGAAAACAGAGGAAGAGAGCTAGAAGTGCTGGAGAAACACAGGGTATGGGAAAGGAGATAGGCTTGGAGCAGTGGTATGGCTGGAGGTGGGAGAAAAGGACATCATCAACACCTGTATGGAAAGAAGTGAAAAAGCAAGTGCAGATCTGTAGAGGTATGAATTTAGAGAGGCATAGAGATTTGATATCCTGATGTTTTGCTAATGCAGTTAGTGAGACCAGAATTCAGGTTCTGTTCTTGGACAGCTGTACACTGGAGGACCGGAAGGTGGCCTCTCTTCACAGGCATTCTGCTGTAACGTGAATTTTTATTACAGCAGCTCCCTCTAGTGCCCCTGTACTGAGAATTCATTCAGTACAGCTGCATGCAAAATGGGTAAAACTATTTCTGCTCTTCTGCTAACACCGTTTTCAGCTGTAAGTAAAGCAGCCAGTAAGCACCTGCTCGAGGCAGTGAACAACACTTTATGCAATGGGTCAGGTTTGCACTGCCGTGGAAAGGGTTCATGTGATTATTCATTCTTCTGTTTCTGCTATCTCTGCTGATGACAATGCTCTTTTATTTTTAATCCTTAATGTATTTATAAGAGGTTAAGGAATTGCTAGTCAAAGTGGAGTGTTGTTGCTAGTGCAAGCTATAGATCCTAAAATCATGAGTAACAGTTTGGATGGGGACAGCACCTAGATCTTGGCTAGTTGCTCATATTTCATGGAAAGAAAAACTAAAAACCATGCCCGGAGATTAAGCGTGGTTGAGTGGAGGTAGTAGAGCGCTAACAGAAGACCAGTATCTTCTTCAACTTAACACTTAAGAACACTTAAACAGTGTCTTAGATTTTTTCTTATGTGAGAGTGGGGTTACACATACTCCTTCTCCAAGGTTCTAATTTATCTGTTGTTCTGTTTGCTTGGCTTTGATTGTTTTATTATTATTTTTCATTTTTTAAACTAATACCTTTGGGGATCCCAATTTCCTTACTGAAATTAAACATCACCTACTTGAGGTCTACATCAAAAAACAAAACCACAGATCATACAATCATGTGCCTACAAAACATACTTTCAGAGGGGCTCAGACTGCAGTGCTGCAAAGTGAGGTGCATAGTCAGACTGTGAGTAAAGACCAAGGGAAAACAAACCTGCTTCAGCCAGGAAGCACCCACTCTGAAACCAGGTGGACATCCATGGAAGAACAGTATGTGTTCATACCTTCCATTGCAAAAAGATTGCCCAAAGGCTATCTTGAAAGCAGTAGATTTCTAAATGTATAGAAAGAATGCATAGTCCCATATGGACTAATGACAATTTTCTATCATGACAGAGATATTAAAGAGAGTCAGAATCATTTTGCAAAGATCTTTATAACTATGTCTGCCCTTATATAGGAAAGTGTCCTTTGGATTCTGAATTGCTGAGCCTCTCTCTGGAAGTCAAACTAGGGATCTGAGTTTTCCTAGTACAGATAATGCTGTGCTACCAAGGAAAAACCGCTTTACTCTGAACTCAGGGTGGGATTTCTCACACCTCTTGTTAGTCATACAAGTGCTAGGTGCCTGGTCTGAGCTGGTGTCTAGGTTCCTGCTGTAATCAATGAAAAGAGAGGCAGCTACTTGGATGATCTGTTGCATCCTGTGGTTAGCTGTTACTGCTAGTTAGTTGGCTAACAGACAGTGACTAACTAGTCACAGCTTACGGCTTCTAGTTGGCTGAAGTGAGGAAAATTAATTCCCCTCTTGAATATTGCGCTGTGATGAATTGGCTAGTGAATGTCTGTGCATGTTTATATGTACATGTGGACCACTGTATTGCGCTTGTGTGTACTTTTGGCACATGCAGAGACCACACACTGGCTTTGGGTCCTACCATGAGTCAGTGGCTATAGTGTCTGTAGCTCCCAGGCTGCCCTGTGCCGGTACATTTATGCAGGACAACACATGCCATAAGCTCAGATTCTCCCTGTTACGTGAAGACTGCAAAAGGAGCTGTGTTGGGCCACTTACTGGCAGAGGAGTGAGCCACTTCTGAAATGCTGTTTCCAATGCTGCTTCAAGAAATGATGAGGTCTGAGTTAGAAGCATCTTGTGAACTTGATCTAGTTGGAGGTCACCAACAGCATAGAGACTGTAGCGAGCCAGGCAAGTGTCATAGCCTCTTCTGCTAAGAGCATAAGTAATACTTGCCTATAGTCCATCATTCATGGACACTTATCCCACCCCATGAGATGTCAAAGGGGAGGAGTGGCTATGGCTATGCCACTGTGTTAGAAGTAGACCTGTATGCAGGCACTGCTTTTATTTACATGGTTTCTTGTGTATGTTCTACAGATGTGGAAATGAGAAATCTGATTTCTTTGTAGGCCACCCTTTTGATGTAGTGGTGTTTGAGGATCACCTTTGGTTTTCTGACTGGGCTAGGCCGTCACTAATGAGGGTGGACAAGAAGACCGGCCGAAACAGGGTACGTCTTCGAGGCAGCATGCTGAGACCCTCATCAATGGTTGTAGTTCATCCTTTGGCGAAACCAGGTATACTGCAAAAATTAAGCAGTCATTCCCTTCCAGCCTCCTCTTGTTCACTGGTATCAGTAGAATAGAATTCCTTGGGGAGAGGATTATCTTCTCAGAAACAGGCTCTTTAAAAGGCCTGGCATAGTCAGACTGGCATTTATTGAAAACATCATCTGGGCATGTGTCCCAGGAACGCTAACAGATTTTGTAGCTTTATGATCATGCCCAAGAATAGATGCCGATCAATTGCCACGAGGCTACCATAGTCTTCTAATTCCTATTTATCCTAGTTTATTAGCACCCCTCACACACACAAATAATAACAAAGGACGTGGAGAAAGATTTTGTAAGATTTATTAGTTTTGGATCAAATAATTTGATTTTCTGTTGGGAACAATTTCCCTGCAAGCAGAAAAAAAGTAATTCAATAGACCAGAGTTGAGAGAAGGTAATCACAGGTTCCTATGCCCTTGCAATGTTCTTTCAGGGAATGTTATGTATCTAAATATTAAAGGAGAAATAATAAAGGAAATAATAATTAAAAAAAAGATACATTTATTAGAGAGTATGCTAATCTGCTTTCCTGCCAGAAGCTAGGTGATAATATCTATGCTTTACTATATGCATCTGTTTGTAATTTAAAAAAAAAAAAAGGATGTTCTAGCTTTTGTCAGTCTTATTCTTTTTTCCAACTGCTTCAACTCTGCACAGCTGAAAGGAGATGTTGACTGAAGAAGCAGCTTGTTAAGTTGCCTGTTTTTCTGCATTAGGGGCAAATCCTTGCCTTTATGAGAATGGAGGCTGTGATCAGATCTGTGAAAATGATTTTGGAGTTGCCCATTGCAGATGCCATGCAGGATTTGGGAAAGCTCAAGACGGAAAAACCTGTCATGCTCTGGATGCTTCCAACACAACAGCAGGTACAATCCTCCAGTTCCAAACGAGACCCTTCCCAAACACTTGAGGATCCTGACAGATAGCATTGGAAAATATTCACTTTTCTCTGCATAATGAATGCTAGTTTCTCTGAAAAATGAAAACACGGGACAATAACATTTTGTCTGACCATTGCAATTTTTCCCTTGGCATATTAGCAGTAAGAGAAAATGCTGACAAGTATTATGAGCAATGAGTTGCATTTCTTGCCTTTTGTATTTTAGAAAACCCACCAGTCAGTGGTTTTAGGAGTGATTTGAAGCCAGAAACAGGCTAGTCTGGGAGGATACTGATGTTTATTTTAAAAGGAAACCACCATAATTATTGGGAAGTAGCAAGTGATAGAAAATCAGAAAGTTCAGTAAATTTAAATAGCCTGTGTCACTTTTTTCTTGGATTTCTCAGGAAGTGTCTCTGTGCACAAGGAGGTAGTGCCGATGCCAACACCAGAGACCTTGCTCCAGAGCACACAAAACAGTGGAACATTCAAGGATATGGACAGTGGGGAAAAGCAGAAAATCAACAATTTGTTGATGGCTGAAATCATGGTATCAGGTAGAGTCTGATGATTGTCTTTCTTCTGTTTACTGTGAGGCTCTGAACAGATTTATAGAACAGCAAGAAATCATAGGCTTTAAAGGAAGAAAGGCTCAATGTCAAGACTGGTGGCATTCATGCTCTTACAAGAAGACGGGTCTATTCAATGATGCCAGGTAGGACAGCTTTTTTGTTTTGTTTGTCTCCATGTTCCTTCGCTATGTCAACAAAACTTCATAATATTATTCAGGCCTAGAGAACATTTCTAATTTGGAACACTTGTGAAAGTGTCTCTCTTAGATTTTATAAGTGTATTAAGTTCCTCTGAACAAAACTGTAGTAAACCCATTGAGTTCTACATATGTTCAGTGCCACTAGATCATTCAATTATACAATAAGTTTTGCATACAATATTCAGAAATCCTGATACTAAGATGACACTTCAGTTCCATCTAGACAAAGACAACAGCCCTAATGTATTGGCTTGTTATCATTAAACCAGAAAAGCTATGTTTCAAACTTTGACTGTATATTCTGGTTTCCTGGTTAGTTTTTTGTTTTGTTGGTGACGGTGTTTTGGTGTTTTTTTTTTATACAGTACCTCCTTTGATCTGTCCAAATGCATCTAGTGATTTTTTTTGGTTTTGTTTATGCTATAGATCAAGATGACTGCACTGCACTAGAATGTGATGTCAACGCACAGTGTGTTTTGCTGGAAGATGGTGCTATGTGCCAGTGTTTGAAAGGATTTACCAGGAAGGGGAAATCATGCTATGGTAATAAAAGATATTAACACAACCTTCTGGAAAACTGTAGATTGGGAGAGAGAAAGAAAATCTATCTTTTCTTACATTGGCAGCTCTGCTGCATGAACCATCACAGAAAGGTCAATGGTATTGTTTGTTTTGAAAGGCATGATGAGCAGGGAGCATGTGAGATGAAATGGCTAATTATCTCATGCCTTATTTTCCCCTGAGTTGTGGGTGTTAATCCTATTAATATTAACAAGCAATAATGGGGATAATAGGAATAAAAGCATAATGTATTTATTTGTAAAAATTCCCTAGTTATAAAAGCTCAGTCCATAGGCATGATAGTTGATGTATAATTTAGAAATATGTATTAAGGAATCTCTTAAAAATTACTATTCCTGGTGTAAAGTTTATATAAAAGTGCTGCTCTTGTTTCTTTCTAGCACTAGAAAGAGACTCTGACAATCAGACAACACATTGCTCAGTGTGGTCTTTAAGTTTTTGGACTTGCAAACAACACAAATGGAAGCAATTTGTTCTCTCATAAAGGCCAAGACAGGAAGGCTTTCTATGGAAAGGAAAAAAAAAAAAACATTAGAAGGTGAAAAGGGTGTAAATTGGTTTTTTTTGTTGTGGTACCTTTTTTTTTAACCTTGTGTGTTATTTCTCAGAACAAAGTTTCTCTCTGAGTAGGGTTTAAGAATATAAGGCTAGTTTTGAAAAGGCTGGTTCCCTCCAAATGGGATTTTTTTGGAAGCAAATGGTATTTGTGGAACCTCTAGGTCTCCAGGTGAAAGTAGCTGGTTGGCTGTCTTAGGCTCTTTAGAACATCCCCATCAAATTTCATAGCAAGAAAAGACCACAAAGCCCTTTTCTTCCCATTTGCTTCACATACACAAATGACAAGTGACAGCATAGTCTGAGGGAGATTCATGATGTAGACATTTATTTTTATCAATTTACCTGATGGTTTCATGAGCCATGTGTCCCATCTCCTTGTTTTGTCTCACAGATGTTGATGAGTGTGCTGTAAATATGGACCACTGCAATCGAAACGTGTCCAGCTGTATCAATACGGAAGGGGGCTACGTCTGTAAATGCCTGGAGGGCTACACTGGAGATGGAGTCCATTGCTATGGTACAGGCATCCGTGACAGCTGTGCTGTGTCTGGAAGGCTGGGGCATGATGAATGAGCAAGAGACGTGTCTTATGATTTGGGCTAGCCTTGCGTCAAGCTGAGAAGCTGTCAAATATGCTGCTCTGGTCCTCTTTGAAAAAGCTGATAGGGGCATGGATCCCAACACTGGCTCCCCCAGACAGTTGACATTTATCACTTCTTCCTTTTTGATTCTTTCCTTCCTGTTTGAAGTGTGGCAACCTCAGCAACTGATCAATATGCAAAGCCTGTCGTTGTCAGTGGATACCTCCTCTCAGTGTTTGCACTCTTTTTAGTAGTCACAGCGGGAGGGGGAGGAAGAGTGAAGGGGAGAAGGGAAGTGGAGGTGAAGCAGTAGAGCTTTATTGGAAATCGTTGCTATGAATATAAACGAAAGCAGGTATTGAGTGTGTCATAATACTCATCAAATAATTCCAGGTCTGTTTAGTAGGCATGAGGTTCAAGGTGTTGACACTGACAACTTGAGTACATTTAGAGTCTTGTTAATAATCAGACCCACTGATTTTCCCATCCAGCTCTAATGCCAGGTCTTTAGTTCATTCCCTACATTTCTTAATTTTTTAATCCATTTTAGCAGTAAAAATGAAGGAACAGGAAGCTTGACACACACACACACACACACACACACACGCCTCCCCGTCTTTGACTAGCACAGTTTGTTCAGAGCTTTATGAGAGCCTAGGCTTCTCTTTTGTCCTTTTCTTTTTCCTTTCTCCTTTATAGCCTTATTCAAAGCCCGTTAAATTTGACCCAGTTCTTACATAGCCTTTACTGGACTTTGGTTCTTCGACACAGATAAGGAGGACTCATATTCAGTTGAACGTGAGGAAGAACTTTACTTTGAGGGTGACAGAGCACTGGAACAGGCTGCCCAGGGGGGTTGTGGAGTCTCTGTGCAACCTGCTTTAGGTGAACCTGCTTTAGCAGGGTGGGTTGGACTGGGTGATTTCCTGAGAACCCTTTCCACCCTTGCCATTCTTTGCTTCTGTGATTCTGTGAAAAATTAACATCGTCATTATTATGGGCAGGTGTGGAAAGTATCAGATGCAGGAGGTTCAAGAAGGCATTCTGCCTAAAGTGGTCAGAGATCCAGAGCTCATGTCTTTGAGGATGTTTGGAAGCGCAGACAGAGTGCCAGGCTCCTCTTGCTGTCCCAGCACCACCTACAAGGCATGTCCCTGGGCAGCCCTGGGCTCTCACTGTCTGTGGTATAGTTGCTCAGCTAGAATGACTGTGGTTCCTACTACTAGTAGTGAAAACCAGTCCTGTATTCCTCCCTGAAGTCTTTAAGTCCAGGAAAGGGTAAGATATGTTTTCACAGCATTTTATAAATGATGCAATGTTGTTATGATGTAAACAGAATTGAAACTAATTTTGTGTTTGATGACTTGAAATGTACCATAAAAACCAGAAACTGGGAAGTAAGTGATTTTGTACTTCAGTTTTAGACGCCTGCATGCATGCACAGTGTCCAGAAATGTGTCAGTACATCCAGAGATGGTATAAGATGAGTTCATGTCGTGTTGTTGAAATCACATTTCTTGGAATATGCTGCAACAGTTTTGTTCCTGTATTTTTGCTTTTAAGAGTGCTCTGAATTTTCTGTACTGTTTTGGGATAGATCCTGTTAATTTTATGGTAGAAAAAGTCCCTGTGGTTTAAAGAATAATTTCACACCAGATGGGATGGTAGATCTGTGATTTTGTTTCTCCAAAGTAGATCTAGCACATGTATTCTGCTGACAGTTCATAAGATGAATCAGAGGCTCCCAAACTCTGGTATGTGAACCCTTTCAAAGTTCCCACCTGTGAAGGGGTGCTTAGGCGCTCAGCACCATGCAGGTGCCAGCCCGGGGGGTGAGTGCCTGTCAGGAGCTGCCGCCATGGGCTGTGCTAGAGAAGGTGTGGAAGTGGGGTGAGAGCTGTATATGAGCCTAACACAGGCTCTGAGCCTGGATACTCTTGTTGTAACCAAGGAGCCTCTTCATTTAACTGTTGACACAAACTGCATAAACCTATAGGTTTCTAGATCCTTTCCTTCTGTCTAAACTTTCTGTCTAGGCTGGACCAGGCAGGTGGTACAGGGATGGGCAACTCCCCACTCCCAAACCCTTCTGCTCTCTTAATGCAAGAACACAAACTGACAGTAGTCTAGTACCCACGCAGGGTGCAAGCTATGACTGGCAATGCCAGGAGAGTATCTAGTACAAACCAGTCTTCTCTTCAACTCTACTGTACTCGTTACGTAGGGGGAAGCCTTTCCTTCCTTCTCCTTGTGGAGAGCTTCTGCAGCAGCGTCGCATGCTCTGGGAGGCTGGGGGAGCTGTCATTACCTGGCTTAGGAGTATGCTGGTTGCTTTTCCATTACGTTTTCTATGAAGGAATATTTGCAGAGGGAAGGTCTTTGATTTTCTTCCCCACTGCCAGGAGACTGCAATGCTGCAACTGTTGCCCTTTTAACCGATGCTCTGAGGCATTTAATTCTTCTAACTGCAGACTCTTTGGGTGACAGATATTGATGAGTGCAAGACAGGGTCCCACACCTGTGGAGAGAACATAACCTGCACAAACGCAGAAGGAAACTTCACTTGCTCGTGTGCTGATGGTGCTTCTGGAACCGGCATCGGTTGCAGTGAGTATATGGAGCGATCAATTAAAATGAAGTGGCCCTTAACTAAGAACTGTGCTCTTGGATAAGTTGTTATACCTGGAAGTTAAGGAAGCCCTGTATAGTGACATACTGGGCAGCTTGCAGATCCATTTTGCATTGCTTTATGAGGTTGTTTTGCGGTGGGCTAAGGAGACCAGATCCAAATTTAGTTTGGAAATATATACATTAAGGTTCAATGCTAATTTTTACTGTCTAGAAGTAATGACACATCTATCTAATGGCCTTCACAATCAACAGCAGAAGTAAATGCTCCTTGAGATAACATTTTTGGAGGTGATTTCAGTCATCTGTGTAATTTTTCAAACTCTTTGTGCCTTCATTCCCTCTGCAGAAGGCTAGCACAAGAACTGCGCATAATTTAAGTCCCATTTAATGCTTTGGAATAAGCTAGTCTTTCAGATCCAGTGGCTAAGTTTACAAAGGGGCTCTGAAAGTCTTTAGAAAATCTGGTTACCAATTTAATGAAGGGAGCTGCTGAAGATTCAGCACTAGTGACTATCTGACCCTCATTTCAGCACCTCAGTGTGACAGCAGCATTCTCTGAAAACGTGGAGCTGAGTGATTCAGCATCTTACTCTGTGTCAGCCCTCTTCATCGGAGTGAATTTTACTCCAGATCAAGTGACTGTCTGGTGATGGAGAGACACTATGTGATTGCCACAGATCTGTTTCTGCAGAAAAGCAGAAGGGAACTATGGCTTTTTTTAAACTAGAATACCTGTCAGGATCCCCACCCCCTTTTCAGTTACTTAAGCTTTCAGTAGTTTCAGGTGTCACTCAGGAAATGATGATTTTAAATGATGGATGACTTGGAAGTGGTGCCTTCTCGGTCCCTCAGCTGTAAATCTGATCCCATGTCTTCACGTGTGTTAACATACTGTTTTAGTTCTTTTCCTAATAAGCTCTTTCAGCAAGCTGAAATTTTCTTTGCAGAATGCAGTCAACACCTGCAGTTCACTAAAATCACTCATCCCTTTCCATTCAGGCTCTTTGCCATGGCAGTTCTGCAAATGAAATTTTAAAAAACAAATGTCATTGAAGGTCATGTTGCAATAAAACTGGTGTGAGTCATAAAACTGATCCCATAAATGTATGAGAGTGATTAGGCGCATTTGTGCTAAGCTGTATTGCTAGAAATTCTTTGCCATGTACATGTTTGGTCCTGACCTATAGATTTGCTGTAGCATCAATGTGCGCAAGAAAGCGCTCCTTTTTTGTGAGGGCATGTCTGCAGTGTAGGTCATGCTGTGCAGAGATATTAGAGCTACCTTTAAAACTAGCTAGTTTGAATATCTATGTAGGTAACGCTGTGTGCGATTCAGAGCAGGCTACAGAACCCTCTGAAGAACTGTGTCAGTAGAGTTCCCTGCTTCCCCAGTGATGCTGTTATCTGTACCAGAGCTAGCTCGAAATGATAAAAAATGTGATCTGCAGTCAGACACAGATGCAATCAGCTGGATGATAGCAGAGTAGAAATAATCTGCACAAGAATGTCAATGTGCGTGTGAAAACTTCTCAGTCTGATATCCAAGTGCGTGAAATACAGTCGCCCTTCACCTCTACATCTGACTCTGGTACTTTATGCATGGTGGAGGTTTACCATACCCTAAAGTTGTGTAAGTTGCACAAACCATTTAAGCGTAAGTAGCTAGACAGCCAGTGCAGTTTTTCTTCGAGCTGTACTCACACATCTAAACAGAGAGAACACAGCCAACCTCTGTGGGTCCTTCATTGAAAATCTAGAATCAAGCATATTTAGTATTTTGATCTGAAGTTCTGTGTGCCTAAATAAAAAAAAAAAAAAGGTAATTGGTCAAAATTAGAGATTTTTACCAGTTTTCCTATCTTGAAGCTTTGGAACTCTTTTGTAAGATGACGTTGCCAATGCGGCCAAAAGGTTGAGAGGTGCTTGTGAAATCCTGTGTTTCAGAATCTACTGTGTCCCCCACTGTTGTCAGCAATGAATACTCTACGCACCCTGTGGAAGGTGATTCTGTAGGATGCCCTCCTTCATATGAGTCATACTGCCTCCATGGTGGAACGTGCAATTATGTTTCTGATCTACAGGATTACGCCTGCAAGTAAGTACAGAAATTTGTATTCCCCATGCTGATGAATGGTATCCTTAGGGCTCAGTTGAGCACAGATGGTGAAGTGTTTGTCCATAAATTCTCTGTTCAACACTCATGCTAGCAATTATCATTTTTTGCTCTACTGCAATTTAGTAGGATTGGATTTGTTCCCTAAGCACTCGATTCTTTGCTTTGGAAATGTGAGATAAGTTGTTAAATTACTTGGTGCGCATGGCTTTATGAAAGAGGTGTTTGCTGTCTCTCCTGTATGTATCGTGCTGACTTGTACCTCCCTGTTGCACAGGGAGGAGAAGTCTGGTGTCAGCATTTCCCTTACAGTTTGAAGAGTCTTGGTCCCTGGCAGAAAGGGTACAACATGATGGTCCTCTTAAAAACAGGGAGAGTAGCAATGGGACCTTGAAAACGAGACCTCCTTCCTCCTGTCGATATTTTTGTGAAGCCTAATTCCCAGTTCCCCAAATGCAGTTACTGATAAAAGCAAAAAGAATCTCATATTTCCAGAAGTCAGCCTTGGCCTGGTCAATGTGACAGCCTGGTCCCATGGGGTAATAATTCCTTCAAAATCATTAGTGCTGGAGTTCAATTGTGTAACTGGATTATAATTGAATCTGTGTTATGTCTGTCTTCAAAATCAAGCATAAAAGTGTTTACAGTGGGACAAATCCAATGCCTGCATCCTCCCCTGGTGAGTGAGGACCTGTGCAGGGGACAGATGCTGTTCTGTAGTAGGCAAATCTCCCTCTGTGTCTCAGTAACCTGGGTGGCACTGGTATAACCCTGGGGTGAGGAGAGCAAGCTTTGTGCTGAAGGGTTTCTTTGACCCACCATTCCCCCAGATCTTCCTTGTACTGCACTGCAGGAACCTTCGTAAGAGGCCATTCTTGCAAGCACTGTCAAATTCTAGGCTTTCTTATTTTTAAATATGAGTGGTCTCCCCTGCCTGCAGACTTCTGTACCTGCAGGAACAAGAAAAGAATGTGTCTCTCTCATGTACATATGTGGGAATGAAGTGGATGCTTTGTACAGTGGATTTCCTAAACACAGCAAAGCTGTTGGGCAAAGCCATTACAGGAGATGGACTCACAGTCATCTCTGGTATTTGTTATGAATTTTTAGTGTAAATTTTAGAGGCATTGAAAACTATCTTTTTTCACCTCATTGAGTTTCTTGTATTGAAACTGAAGAGTCTACAACTGCAGAACTTTCAAATTGGATCATGTCCTTTTTTCTTTTATTTGTTAGGTGTTAGTGCATAATAAGAACCCAAATATATGTATCCTTCAGTGCTGGAAGTGGAAGGCATTTAAAAAATTAAGGAGCAGCTGTGCCTAGCCATGTTCTTGGGGCCAGGGTTTGTGTGTGGACCTTGCTGAATTCTCACCTTGCTGAATTCTCACTAGATGGCAGCATTCATTCATGTAGGCTGTAATATATGAAATACCAAAAGGAAGTAATGGAAAAAATGTTATCTAGCAAAAATCACATACCAAGTGTGATTTGTATTTTAATTACTAAAAGCTCTTACACTAGAAAGTAGATCTTCTAGCTCGTTTGGAATTTATTGTGATCTTACATTAAAAAAAATGAGCATTTTTCTGCCTTCCAACATATGTGCATTCTAATTCGTGACAGAATGGGAGTGCTTGTGCCTGATTTAATAATGAATGCTGATACAATGTTTCAGGACATTAGGTAAAAGCTGCTTCAGGTCAAATCCTGATTCTTTTGCTCATTTAACCATCTCTTTTGACTTGAGTAGAACTAGACCAATAAGAATTGTGAGATGGATTTGAGCCTACGTTGCTGAGCGATTGTTATGAATTGAGTAGGATTTTCATTTTTTATGTTTATTATTTCTTTTTTTATGTCTCTCACCTTGAACAGTAAAACTAGATTGAGGCTCTTTTTGATGTATTTCCCACTTTCTAGTGATTTTGATTTGAGGTTTTCAGACACTGGTAAGATATTTCTATGTTGGGTTTTACAGTGGTAAAAACAAACAAATAAACAAAAACTGCCTACGGAAGAAGCTTGTATTAAAGCTAAATTATGAAGGTTTTTCTAACCCATACAAGGGGTTTTTTTAAACACTTTCATTCATCTTTTATTTTAAAGTAAGGATTCAGATTGAAATTTGATTCCCTTAACCAAATCACTCTGAAAATATGAGTAAGTCCTATGTTGCCTATTTCAAAGAAAGGGAAGCTTGCTGCTGGAAACCTTTAAATGGAATATCTCAGGGAAGCACTAATCACACAGCAGGATTTAAGAGAAAATTATTTTTTCTGTTCTTTACCCATTAGAATCTGGAAATTATGATCTCGCTGTATAATTCTATAGCGTTACAGTAAAAGAAGCCTTTTATTGTTGACTTTTACAGGTTTTGACAGCCATTCCTTTAAAGTAATTTTACCTTCACCGCTTCTAAATTCAACCAGATATTTCCATAGTGGTTGCCAATGGTAAATAAATGCACAAGGTGACTGCTATGTTGATCTGGGGTTTTCCCTCCGTCACCAGTTACAAAGGGTGCTCACTTCCTTTTGGCAGCTGTGTGACAGGCTACGTCGGGGAGCGGTGCCAGTTCAGCGATCTGGAGTGGTGGGAGCAGCAGCATGCTGGGCGGGTGAAGATGCGGAACATCACCATTGCAGTCTGCGTAGCAGTGCTGGTCCTCCTGCTCCTGCTGGCGTCCCTGGCCACCTACTGCCACAGGTAGTGCTTCCAAACATGCGCTGTGAACGTGTGGCACAGGGACTGAGGTGCCGCCGACTTTCATAGAGAGCTCATGGTGAAGAACGTGAGCTGTTCCTCAGCTGATGGAAATCGCCGTATCATCCTTGCTACTCTTTTGGTTTTTGGTAATTGGATCTGTGAGTAATTCAGAAAGTTCTGGCATGTCCCTTGCCTGCAGTACTCATGCTGGTGCTAGTGAGCAACAAGTATCTGGCAGGAAGAGGAATAGACCTTATTAGGTCTGAAGAGGAGCCATAATTTGTACTAATGAGAGAGTTCAGGAGCATGCTATTTACTTCTTCCTTGGTTTCCCTTAAGGGCTCTAGACGTCTGAAACTGTCACAGTAGGGTAAGGCTCTTCTCTGCTAGCTGTTCCATTAGTTCAGTTTTGCTTCCCTTTCAGTGTAGATAAAACTGAAAGTTTCTTTGCCATTGAGGAAAGCAGCGTACTAACCTTCCTGTAGCAAACTTCTATGGTGGTGCCTCCAGTAACGAACGTGAAAGCAATTTTCCTGGCAATAGAACGAGTAAAATCAGGGATGTGAGACTAAGGCACATCTGTTGTAAAAGTACTCCCTGGCATTTTACATGGCTATAATGAATTGTGCAGGTTTGGGTTTCTTCTCATGGCAAAAATAATTCCTACAGTCACTATTTAAGAACGCGGTCTGATGTGAAATTAAATGTCATTGATATCCCTTGGACTGTAAACTATTCAGCATTTAATAAGCTGGAGTCTTTTGGCCATGACCTTGGCAGATAACTGTTCTGAGGCTCTTGTTTAAATGCATATTTATATTTAAAAGTAAACAAACAAAAAGCCAGACAGCAGCCAAATCAAGAATCTCCTGCTGCATGCCAGCCTGCCCTCTGTGTGCAGGGTCTCTGCTTGTGCTTTAGGTTAATTTTAAAATTAGACTCTCCTAGGTATAAAAAGTTATGCTACAAAAGAAGTTAATTATGGAAGCTAATTTATTCCATTCTTACTGAATGGTTCCTAGCATATTTAGTCCATAAAAGTGGAGAAGTTTCCATGTTTCATATTTTCTATTAGCTAATGGTAGAGGACCAGAATTAAAGCTAAGCACAGCCTGGTTTGTTCTCATGACCTGGGATTCAGAAGCTAACCAGTGGCATGATACATACAGAATAGACAAATTGTGAGATCATATTTCCCATGTATGTCATACAAACTGTCATGAGAAACAGCCAAAATATGGCTGGGTTTAGGGTGTGAAGACACTCATTCTCTCCCCTTCCTCTCTCTTTTGTCATTTCTTCCTTTCTTGCCAAGTGCTTTTGATCAATATAACTATTTACCTCGACAACAAATTTTCAATCGCGTACTTGCCTGAATTTGTACTGCAGCTATTAGTAGCCTAACTAGTTCAAAATGAAACCACTGGTCTAAAATCCCTATTTATCTGGAGTCTGGAAACCAGTATTTGGGTTGAAGTTGGTATTCTGCTTTTTCACATAATCTACTGTATTTTGAACTGTACTGATTAAGTCTGTAATAGTCCTGGTCCTTCCCCTGTAAAATGGAAACGCCTATCTCCTTTTCATTGGAGAGAATGAAGTGGGAGACCTACACCTGCCAATTTGAAAAATGTGTGAACTGGAGGCCAAGAATACCAAAGTATTGCGTTGGTTTGTTCGATGACTGTAGCCTGCTAAAGAGCATCACCCGCAATCCCTCCACCTTAATTGGCCAAGGCCGTGCAAAAATCGACAGTAAGGGTGGGGTTAGGATTGAGAAATTCTTGGCCTCTTGCCCATGCTTGGTCAACTTGATTTCACTGCCTTGCCTGCTTGTGCTCAGTTGCACATGAAGACTCCTGTGCCCACCAAGTCCATCTGGCATCTGTTACTCTGCCTGCTGTAAAGTAAGATGTGGAATTAATGATCCTCTTGAGCGGGGCATCCTGCTGTGGACCATGCCTGTGTGTGAGCTCTGTGCGATGGATTTTATAACTCTTGAGTAACAACAGGCTGGGGTTTTGTCAGCACTGTGAGCTGCAATGCAGAATGGGCACATCCAGGTGACAAAACATGAACAGCAGCCTTGCCACAGTGTCAGGAAAAGCCAAAAGGGACTAATTTACCTTATTTCTCAGCGTTCTGCTCTGTGGATATACCCACAGATCTGACACCTATTTGATTTCATATCAGCAGTTCCAGTCTTATCCTCCACTGGAGACAATTACTTTTTTTTTTTTTTAATGTTTGAATACAGAATAATGTTATAGACAATCTGGGGAGAAAACCCATGGTGGAGACAGGCCTTTCTTATTTCTAGCAAAAAGCAAATTTTATTTATACTGTATTTTCATTAAGGGAGCAACATAAGATAATTATGACAGGTGCACTTTCCCAGGTAGTATATGAATGTGATGTAGAAATAAAAGGAAAAATCCTATTTTGATTTGGTTCCAGTCTATTAAATTTCATTTAAAATAGATCAAGTAAAAGGATGTCATAACTTGAGTCTTCCAGAAATTGAAGAGTGTAACACTAATTTTGTTAGCTGGTGTCTAGGAGGAGAAAAAAAACATGTATGTAAAGTCAGTAAAGGTGTACAGGTTTGGATCTCAAGCAGTGTAAATGAGCTCTTTTTCTTATGACCATGTTTTCTATGTTGGAGCCCATATGGACTTTTAATACTGCCTGATAAGTGATTGCTGTTTAACTGCAAAAATAACAATTTTTTAATTTATGGAACTAGCCACTTAGAGCTGATTATTTGTATCTTTTTCCAACTCCAGGTTGTACTCTTGGCTTTTTTTCCCCTTGAGCTAGTTCTGTTGGTCATGCTTTTTCCTGGAAACGTCTTGGTTCCAGGCTTTTTGAGGCTTTCAGTTTATTTATTTCATTTATTTCTGAAATTGTTTTTTCATAAATGATACAGATGAATGCAGAAGTGACTTTCATAATTATAACTGTCAATGGTGTACAAAAATACAGTCAAATTTTTATTTCTGAGTTTCACCCGCAAATGCTGTTCATTGTATTGGCTGAAACTGAAATCTTTATAAGAGGAATGTATTATAAATAGAATAATATAGGAAAATGGAAGGGGGGAGTTAGAATTATGAGGCCTATTGTTTTTTTCTAATGAATGACCCTTTACACATAGCACATTAGAACAAACATTTGTTCACTTCTTACTGACTTCTGTTTCTGACAAGCTGTTTGTTTTAACCACTGTGCAGTAATTGACAGTAATACATCCTTCCAAACCAATGAAGCAGAAAAAAATATATGCCCCTTCTGTAAATACCTATAGAAAAATGTGTGAAAGGAAGCAGGATCTGTTCCTCCCAAAGCAAAATAATTTGCTTCAGCTTTTGTTCTGTTGCAGAAGTCAAAACTTGTATAAGAAGAATCTCTATGCAGAAGCGATAAGAGATGCCAGCAGCCATGCTGACAATGAGAACGTGACACCTACTAGCGACAAGTCTCAGGTAACTACATTAATGTGGAGTGGAGAGGAAAGCAAGAAGGATCAAAGAGTGTTAGGGATCCACTTGAGATTATCCAGCAAATAATTCACATCTTAAATATATTAAATAACTGCTAGAGTCATCAAGTGATTTGCTCTGAACCCTAGTTCATCTTACCTCATTGTTATCCCTCAAAGTTCACAGCTGCCTGGATGTATTGCAACCATTAGCCGGTGTTATTGTTAGCTTTGAACACAACAGTTGGGGAACTGTGTTCTAAATTAAGGAAATGGCGATGTGATGACATGGCATATCACAGAGTTATTTTCACATGAAAGTATGCCTTCTGTAAAAAAGGCTTCTTGGAAGCCAAGTATTGTGTATGCTACTTGAGAAGTTGAACTTTATTTTAGGGGTTGATGAAATTAAATGTCTTTGTATTAGAGGCTGCTGCTGCCTTGTAAAGAAAAAACAACTAAGATGTTATCAGGCACATTGGGAGGGAATATAAAATACACTTTTTGCACTGGTGTAAGTAGAAATGCCATCATGACCTGGTTGTACTGGCCTGTTTCTGTTGTTTTTGAAGTTGCATCAGAGAATTTGGCCCCATAAGATCTGATCGAAGGACCTGATTCTCACTGGCATTAAAATGACATTACAACGCTGGCTGATAGCAATTGAAACCTGAAGTTGGCCAAAGTGACATAACTGGCATCTGTGGCTGCTTCTGTGCCCAGTCTGAGACTTCTTTCTCAGAATGGCATGGCTTACCCTGAGGGCTTGTCTGCACACACGTATTGTTCAGCTCTGAATAAGCTGTTGTAATGTAGGTATCACCATTCTTGTCCAGGTAGCATCACATTAGCTAAGCAGCATACGCTCTTCAAAACAAGCACACTTATGCCAGTGGAAAAAACTACTGGAAGAGTTTATACTTGTATGGGTTTCGCAATAAACTCTAGCGAAGCACACACCTTTTTACTGGGTAACTGCACACATGTTTTTCTACTATAGGTGTTACTGCACGATTTTAAAGCCTTCCACACCCAATTGTAGCTGGAAAGGTACAAGAACCATGTGCATAGTAGCCATGGTCACAAAAGAATTTGACTTTAAATGGCCTGAAGTTTGACTCTGCTCCAAATCTTTGAGTCCAGAAAGAGATGAGTTTGTTCTACTTGGGAGTCTGTTTAAGGGGTTGAATATCATGGAACAGTTTATAGTGCAAATCCAAGGACTGGCTTGAAGAAGGCCTTGCAAATGGTTAAGATTGAGTGTCTGGCAGGATTTGGGAGCAGGTAGTCGCTGAAACACACTATCAAACGTATGTCGGGACTACTGAATTGACTTGACCCAGTTCCTTAGCTGGTCAACTGCATACGCTTGTGGACCTTTTATTACCAGCACTTTGTTCCTCCAGGTACTGGACAGCAAACATGCTGAATTGCGGCAATGTCATAATTTGTTCACAGCAGAGACAAAAGCCACAGCTTGCAAAATATCTGAGGCTGGGAAAGTCAGAAACATTTTTTGGGACTGAGAACAGCTCATTGCCTGGGGGCAGTGCTCTAGGAGGCCTGCAGCTCATCAGCTTTTTCCCAACCTGCTGTTGTCCCCACAGTTAATGCTAGTGGTCAATGACATTTTTGCTGAATATAGGAGTAATTAGACAGCTGAGCAATGGACTGAATCAACAGAAACAAATTCAACCTACTCACCTATTACAGGGTCGTGTTAAATCTCACCATGTGTTCTTGCACTGGGAGACATCAAATACATTAATAAAGTAATTTATTGCAAATGGCTTGTTGCAGGCTGGAAGAGGAAATCATTGACCCTTTGTTAATTATTGCTGCTTACACAGTAATGGATTCCTGTGGTTTCATGCATGCGATTTTCTCTGGGCTGAGGTAGCCATGCAGTGTTAAGTTCACTGGGGCTTCATGCATGCATGCACTCAGGTTAGAAACTGTAGAGTTGCCAAAAACCAGCAGGACGTTGTCCATTTCTAGTGTTTACTTAAAGTGGATTATTGGGGAGCTTTATGTAAAAAAAGAGATTATACTACATTGGGGACAGAAAACTCTATAGCTCCTCAACTCTTAAGGTACCGATATAGGTTTTTGGGTGCTATTGATTTACACACCGTTAATAATCCTAATGAAGGACCTTGTACAGGGACAGGATGATATATATGCAGTAACTGTAAAGAGCTCATGAAATTCACCCCTTCTGTAGCCTGCAGTGCTACTGCTCATTTGTGAGGCTTGGGAGGGGGAGTGCAAAGTCTTTCTTGTTCTTGCCCATCCAGGTTAACATCGAGGATAATGAGTTTTTATGCTATCACGCATATCAAATGCTAGGTGTCGTGGTACTAAAACTATACCTATAAGTTGTCCAAGTGTCACTCACTTTTCCTTTTACTTCTGTTCTGCCAGGTGAGGCTACATTGAGCTGAGGGTATGCCTGGGTATTTTTTCACATTTGTATTAGAGTTCCATAAGCCAGGCTAGGTTTGTCTAAAAATGTAAGCCTTAGTAAACTTCTTCACATGCCTGGATTTTGACGCTATTCTGAGACTTTTCTCCCAGCAAGTGTTCTGCTTTGCACAGTCAAAGATATTTTGCAGAACTGTGTGTAGCTGAATGTCCTCTGGGGGTCTGTCACAGGTGGGGTAGCAGCTGTAAGCCTACAGATTTTATGTAGATGAACTCATGCCTAAATAGTCACATCTGCTACATCTGTGATCTATCCACATAACTCTACCAATTATCCGTCTGGACCTCTGAATCTGTCAGTCCTTTTGTTGGAACATCTTATTTAGAGACATTTTATCTTCTTCCCTGTCTCTGCTCTTTAAACATCCCCCTTTTACTGGGTTTCCCTCTTTCCCTCTATACTGTTTCAGCACAGTGCTTCACATTGCTTTCCTCTATCTCTCTTTTTTCTGTTCCCCCCCTGGTCTTTTCAGCTTATTCCCCCAGAAGGTCCCGTCTTCCGCTTCTGAGGTGTCACTTCCACCGTCATGGTGGGATGATGGAATCGCACTCCCCGGGTGGTGCCAAGAGCTTGAAAGGGAGGCTCACTTCCTTCCCTGTGTCTGACAGGGCTTCCTTCTGTCTGGTTGTGGGTCTTTGTAATAGTTTAAAAGTGGCCCTCAGCACAGTGGAGAGGGTTGATTTTCATGTGCTTTTGTTCTTGCATCTGGAAAGGTTGATTTGCAAGGCAAGAGAATGGGGAGTTCTTTACTAGAATGGGACTGCATGCTTTCCAAAGAAAGACTGAGGCTGTCATCAACTCAAATGTTTAATTACCTGCAGAGGAAGGGTCATCACAGAAGCCAGGATGACCTTTTTCCCCCTGCTGTGGTTGGAGTGTGTGGCCTTTCTAGCTTGACTCTTGGGTTTCGGAAAACCGTCTCATTTTATATTAATTTGGTCTCTATATTTTGTGCATATTGTACGTATTTGCAGTTTGCGGTTGTTAAGGAGTGTAGCAGTTCTCTGGAGACTAAAGTGGTTGATCTAATTGAGTGTGAGACAACAGGTCCTCATCCTGCCTGTCCTTCAGAATATGGTGAGTAGGATTTTCTTTCTTATTAGATCTCTCCTCACCTTCATACCAACAGGAGCAGCAACTGATAGAGACAGAGAAATCAGAATTACATTTCTGGCCGGTTTATAGCTGCTATGCACAGCAGAAGCCATGTTTGTATTGCTGTGAAGAGACCATTCAGTCCTTCACTTTGCAGATTATTCATGAGAAATTACACTACAAGAGTGCTTTCACACTCATAAGAAGCCAGTCGCTTCTTGTGATACTAATAATATCATATTTTTGCATTTATATAGAGCTTCACAAGTTTGCTTCATAGTAAGTGAGTTAAGCTTGTCATACTGATGGGGAATGTATATTTACAGAAGGATATGCTTTGATAGGCCTTATTCATTCAGGCAGGATAACCAACATGGTGTGCAGGGTCCAGGTCTCCCCAGAAACCTTTTGTCCTGCGGCAGAAACTGCAGGTCTGCTTTTTGTGTTAAACAAGGTGTTTGATTGCTTGGGGAGTGTTTGGTGCCTAAACACAGATGAGACAAATGAAGGAGATGTGCCTTCCATCTTTGGTGCAAAGGCAGCACGCAGCTCAGAAGGACCCAGCGGGCTTCCATGGCCCACAGGTTACCGGCTGGACCCACTCTGATTTTTAGGAAATGCTGTCTTATAGATGGCAACTGAATCTCATAATTGCTCAGATGGTGAGAAATGATGGCTATAGACTGATATCCTCAACCATTTGTCCTATTTACAGTATATACCTCCTAACTACAGAAGTTACTAGAGAACACAGTTTGCATCGGTCATTTGGAAATATGCAAAGACAAATGTTTGAGGATAGTCAAATAGGCAGGCATCTTGCAAGAGTTTCAGAATTGCCCATCCTATCCTTAGACATATGTTGGGAAGTCACTTTATTCATCAGTAGAAAATCTGCCTCACATTTACTTGGTTGGACTAATATTGTGAACATGTGTAGAACTGTATTGTCCAGTGAAGGAAGCCTGATGTTTCCCATTAGGAGGCTCTGTTTCCATTTACAGTTTTATCAGATGCAGCTATTGGAACTGAAATTTCTCATGGCAGGTGTCTGATTCTTTTCCTAGGTGAAAATTTTAGCAAAAGTGGTTCAACCATTTTAGACACCAAGACTGGCAAATAATCTGATGTCTTTTCTAACACGCTAAAGGAAGTTCTTATACCATGCCGGGGAACAATTCTAAGACCTTTTTACTTTGGAGCAGGGGCTTTAATTTTGCCAGGCAGGTGGTCTTCCTGTCACGGGCATGCATTTTCCTGTTCTTGTATATTAAAACAGAAAACCATGAAATTTGCCTCGGACAAGTAATTTGTTAAAATCTGAAGCAAGTTCTTGACTTTGCCTCTTTTTCTGTTCATTTGACATGAATTGGTTTTGTAATTTTCTGAACTCATTTCTACCCTTCCTTTCATAGCTTTCCTCTCTCAAAGCTGCCATTAGCTTTCTTTTAGCTTAGCTATTGTGAAGTTTCTCAAATGCCTTTCGGTAATACATATCCGTTTTCTCCAGTGGAAGAACAGCCTATAACATGTGACAAAGCAGAAGAGACTTTGGCAGAAGATGAGAAAGAACAAGGCTGTCGACAAGAGGTTTCTGTTGATGAGAAATCGCATCAGCCTATGGGAGAGGTGAAGGGCCCTCCCCGGGCTCCCTGGAGCATCCACCCCAAGCCGCTGCTGGAAAGGGAGCCCCACGAGCTTACCCCAGCCAGCCTGCTGATGCAGCCAGACTAGAAGCAGCCTGGGTTTGAGTGGGAAGAGGAGGAAGGATGAAGTCAGTAGAGAATGGGAAGTCATGAAACACTGAAGCAACCTTCATTTTTTCATTAAAATCTGCTTTAGAAAAAAAAACCAACCAAACCCACAAATCAAAACAGAACAGAGACGTCCTTGCCACTCCCTCCCTGACATCTCTGCTTGGAAGACTTAGTGTAAGCAATGTATTAGCAAAGACTACTCTAGAAGTATCACTTTAAGGGTCACCGCTGCTAACTTCATTAACTGCCTGCTAAGGGGACACTGAGGGGAAAACAGACTAGTGGGTAGATTTGTCAGAGATAAGTATTTTCTAGTGGAGTTTATTGCAAGTAGTGGTCTTTACATGTACACACACAGAGTCCAGAAAACTGCCTTGAAAATGGGCCACAAGCACAACTGCAGAGAAACCAGAATGGAAGGTGATGCAGGAGAATGAGTTAAAAATTAATCTTTTTATTAAAACATTGTTCATGGACACTTTAAGCCTCTCCCCAGCACTGCTGTCAGGCCACTGTAGCTTCTCGGACTTCACCAGAGATGTTCTTGTATCTGCTTCTGTAAGTGAGCAGCAAATGGGGTCTTGCATTTCTCAGGTTTGGTGGGCTGGAGGATTGTTTGTGAGCATACGGTACGAATGATGGTCACATCTATTAAGTGAGAAGTAACGTTTGGTGGGAAAGGTGATTATTCTATTGAAATTTACTTAAATTTAAATACACTAGTCCTTCAGAGAATTACAAGTTTGTTTCTGGACTGAGGCAGTGGGCCTGAGTCTGATCTCAGCCCTGCGAGGAAGCGTGTTCTGGAGCTGTTCTGGCCTCACAGAAGCGTGGCTGGCAGCAAAACCTGGTCCATTATAATGGCCTTAGCGTAGGGAAAGAAGTCCAGCCAGCTGCTGCTCCAAAAGAACAGGAGGAGTGGGACAAATGAAAAACCACCTCAGTTTGGTTTTGTGCTGCCTGATAAAATCCATGGGATCAACTGGAAAAACACCACCAGTTTTTCATGTAACTGGCTTTCTAACAGCTACAGTCCTCTTCCAGTTATGTACTAAGAACTAACTCACAAAGATCTGTTGTATGCAGAGTTGTAGCTTAGTTGTTTATCATCTCAAGTGATTTTCACCACTGGACTTGACTGTTTTCAGAAGGTTTTGGAGGACATCTGGAAATCAGCTCTATTACTTACAGCTCTATTAGTTTTAATTACAGGGGATCTCTCAGTCTTCTGTCTTTGAAGCCTACTACTACAACTGTTGGACACCTCCTTTAAACTCTGCTACAGTGCCCACCACTAGCGTTCCTTGTAATTCATTAGCCAGGTAATAATGGCAAATGTTATTAATTTGTGTGCTTATCATCCTGTTTCTTGGTTTTTGAGAACCCTGCTGGGAATGTATGGAATGTTGTCATTTGGTCACCAGGTCTGTAGGCCAATGATGGGAAAGAGTACTGAAAGGCTCTTACCTCTTGCCAAAGACAGTTACACAGTTGAGTCACTTTGTGGAGTCAGTTCTGATTTATGTTGGTGTGAACAGTAAGAACATTGAGCCCAAGGCATCTGAATTACAATAAATATAATGCTCTGTTGTGTAGAGAGTTCTCAATTATTTGTTTGTCTTCTAAAGTGATTTTTGCTAGTGGTTTTGAATTTCTGAGTCTGTTTTGTAATCACATCAGTGCTGAATTCAGAATAAATTTGAAAAATAGACATTTCCAGAGGTTAGTTAGAACCAGTAGCAACAAAGATGCATTCTCTTCTGTGAATGGTGACAAGGGTGCTTCCATGGAAAGAGAAGTGTTTGAGGAGAGCTGGCATACTAAACTGTGTTCAGGAAAGGGCAACCCCAGGGTTGAACCATTAGTATTTGGTAGATTTTAAGTTCTGTATAGTTGAATTTCATTAACATTGTTAAAAGCATCTGGTTTGGATTGCCTGGTCTTTCCCAGTTCATCACTGATCTTGTCTATTTTGATGGGAAGAGAGTCCAGCTATAAAGGCCCTGATTCAGTAAAGCATTTTATTTCCATGAGAGCTAGACAGTAAAAGGAACTTGATCCCTGCACTTTGATTATCTCTGGTTAAATATTTTTGTGTGCTTAAAATCAAAGTGTTGCGTTGAAAGATAGTCAACATTTAGTTGGAAGTTTCCCCGCTCAAAGGAAATAAAGATTTTTAACTTTGAATCTTGTCTCAACAATAGTGTTTCAGACTCTGTACAAATTAGTTTCACATTCTAGCCTGTGCTTTTTTTACTTTGGTTTCCTTCAGTCTAAGGATCTAATTGTAAATTTGATAGTGTTCTTTACAGAATAAGATAGGAAAATTGAGCCAATGTGGTTTTGTAACTAAGGTGTTTTCAGTTTTAAATGTTTCCTAAACTCAGCTCTAAACTCAACGTAATCTTTAGTGTAAAACCTTGAGATGATATTTCAACGCAAATATAATATATTTGGGTTACTTGTATGTTTATAAGCTATTGATTTATAAAATAAAATAAAAAAAAAGATCCCTGGTGTCCCTCTTGTTTTAAAAGAAGAAAATGCAAAAGTTTGGTTTCAGTTAACCCCTATCATGCTTGTTGATAGCTCCATTGGTTTCATACAGCTGCAGTGTGCACTGTGTTGGTGCAGCATGTGCATGGGTTTTTCTTTCGCTGCTCAAAGAATCTATACTAATGAAGATTATCTTCTGCAGCTCACAGGTAGATCCCAGCTTGAATATGGTAAGGTTTTATTTATTATTTTAGTTATACATTCCCATAAATCAGTAGAGGCAATATATTCCTTTTTGTGCATATTTAAATGGCTCTGTTATAAATGTTGGTATTTGTTTGTCTAGAAGATTTTATCCATAGTTTCACAATATGTTTTCAAGCTGGTCTCCAAGATTATTCTTATTAGTAAGAATTATTCTTATTCTCAGGCTTTACATGCAGATCAGTTGAAGTCAAATGGTTGCATCCTGGAGGATCCTCAGGTTTTTTGGCTAAACTTTCCTGAGATGTGCAAAAAACCCCCAAAACCCTTTTAAAATTATTAGACTTTCTGGGTGTGTAGCTAACTTAGTATTGACATAAATCCCAGTGGTATACTCTGACTTTTGAAAATGAAATTAACATGCATTATATTAAGCTGTAAAAGAGAAATTCAGAAACATAAGGGGGAAAAGCTTGAAAAGTCCAAAGTGAGAAAACTATTGGGCAATTCTAAAAAGCATGGGAGAAAATGAGTTTGTTTAGTTTAGTAAAGCCTGACTTTATTGAAATTGACATTTCAATTCTCTAAAGCCATATTTTCATTGTAAACACGGGAGGAATGATTCATGCTCATTCATAATAAACATAGGCAATGCAATGGCTCCTGGTCATAGGAATGCATGACACATGTCATTTCAAGTCCCTTTTGCAGTCACTTGCAGCTTTGCAGTTTATCTGTTCAGGCAAAAATTTTCCATCCTGGTAATCTCTTCCAGGATGAAAATATTTCTTAAAGAAATTCTAGGAAAAAAGAAAAAAAAAAATATTCAGAATGGGATTAGGGGAAACCTCTGCCTTGTTAATATATGCTGTGGTTTTGTCCTATTTGGAGTCATTTTATCTCTTGTTATTGTAGGGTGATGCCTACGCTGTTCAGTTAGTCTTCAGGACACACTTGGTGTTATTGCTTCACTCCCTGATAACTTGCCATCTTTATCTCTGTGCATGTGAAAAGGAAAGATGTTAGTGGCATTTAGAAGCCTCCCCCAGAGCCCCAGGAATGCACCCCAAACACAATCTGCAAGGGTGATAGCCTAAGTTGGCTCACGTTCCTCTGATCTTTTATTGAGACTGCTGTTTAATGCCAGTTTTGATGTGGACCAGGAACAGCCAACTTTGTGAAGACCATTCATCATGGGATTAACTTTCAGGCACCCCTCAGTACTGAGGTGGACTAGATTCAGACCAGTGAAAAGCCTTAGTCCCTTCTAACCAGCCTTAGGGGCCCTCAATATCCTGCAGTTGAAGGCTTTGCAACTTGACTTTTGAAGCAACTGCTGCAATAATCATCTATAAAGATGCAGAAGCCCTTTTGTATTGGGAACCTGGCCACTGTCGCATCTTTCTCCTCAAGCCTAGGTGTTACAACCAAAGTGTCTTCTCCCTGCCTACTTTCTTTTTGGAGGGGATGGGTCTGACTCTTTTGTTATCCTAGATACAAGTGGAAGCTAAACCAAAGACTAGAAGGAATTTCTACACTTCATAGATCAAGACCCTGTAGCCTGGCAGCTGCCTTTTTTCCAGGTAAGAAGTTAGGATATGTCTCTAAGATTAATTTTAAGAACATCTGAGTCCTAGACCCTCATTTTTGCTCGCACCCATTGCTGCATGACACTATTACTTTTCCAAGCATCCAGCTTTATATCACATGCCTTCCAGGAGCTTCAGTTCACAGACAGTCTTGTCCATGTTACCCTTAATCTGGACCCATCAGCCTGACCCTCACCGTATGCTCATTACGGGTTATGGGATCCTGTCTGCCAGCCAGTTTTCAGTCCATGTATCAATATTGGCCTTGCCCACATGGCCTTTATCCAAACCAATTTGGAATGGTTTTAAAAGTAAGTCAAAGATACCATGTAAGGGAATTTCTCACTTTTATGTGAGCAGCTACTGAAAACAGAGTAGCTAGAGTCCTGGTCCATTAATAAGTCCCCTAGGTATTAATATGACGCAAACAATGAAAAGAATACTTAATAATTTATAAAAGAATTAGCTACTCATGCCCATACAAAAATGAGACTTATTAAAAAAAAAACCCAAACAAACAGTTTAATAGCTTTGTAGTTTCATGAACCAGCAATTTTTGTGCAGCTCTGGGCATTTTATTGATTGAAACCAACAAGTTTTATGTGCTGTATTCAGCCTACAGAACAGTGTGCACATTTTAATGGACATGATCTTTGTTAATATTGATTGCACAAAACAATACATTTGAGTGTTCTAATAAATGGAAAGAATGCGCAGTTGATATTTCATTCATCTATTAACAGTAGTTAGTCATTATGTAAGAGCAGTGAAAGTGTGCTATGCATAAATTTATCCTTTTTTCACCAAGAAAGGAATAGAAATATTTAGACTAAGATTTTAATGGCCATTTTTCTGTTTAATTCATGTTTGCAAAAGAAACTTGGGCCCAGTTCTGTGCAGCCTTGTGCAGTGTGTGTGCCTGTGAATAGAGTTAAGAAGAGACACGTATTTTAAATGGCCCTTGAAAGGTAACCATTTAAAAAAGAAATCAATAAACTAAATACAGCCAGATGCTGAACGTCTCACTGGAAACCAAAATCACTAATAATTATGGGAGATTCAAGGATCCCTACAGTATTTGTATGAAATAATAATAGAGTTCAAACTTATTTCCACTGACCTTAGTGTTGCTCATTAAAGGTTTTAGGAGAGACCTGGATACAGTCGCATTCAAGCGAGGTGTTTGGAATTAAAATACAGATAAAAGGAAAAAGGTTAATCCAGGTCAAGGGAACAGACCAAAACTGGAATTGCATAAGATTATAGTATCTTTTCTCATTTCTTCAATGGTCAACAGCAGTTAGTTTTAAGTAACACTCTTCCCTGCAAAATCTCCTAAATGAGAGCCTAAACATGGTATTAACTGTCCATTTTTCGGCTTTGTCAGTATCCTTAATTGCTGTACAATGATTTTTGACCTCTAAGACAATTTTGTTTGCCTAAACCCAGAAATGTGCTAAACACCGCCTCCAGGAGACTGAGATCAATAACAAGGCAACCCTATGGCTTATTATATGTTGTAATCATAATAGTTATTTTCTCCTTTCTCATACCTAATAATGCATGTCCATTGTAGGAAGTGAGTACATCAAAACATACTATGAGCCCATTTTCATAAGAGCGAGTGAACCATGACCCCAGAGCTCAACACTACCAAACGCCAAGGCAGTTTGGTCTGGATCTGATGTGCCTTGTGGCTGGATGTAGTAATAAACCAAACATGAAGTCTTCATCCAGCCGGTGGTTCCCTATTCTTCCTCTGCATCCCATACAACGTTCCCTCAAAATGCAAAGTCTGAGTTTTGTGGCTGAGGATGCTGCTACTTAGAGTGGTAGTGAGCGACCAGGAGCACTTGGTTCTACTCCTCACTCCAAAGCTCATAGGGTGGCGTCAGGCAAATAACTCAGCAGGTCCTTGCAAGCTTCCTCCCCGCTTGAAGAAAAAAGAGAGAGATGGAAAGAAAGACAGAGAGAAAAGGACGCAGGAATTCTTATCTATATTGTAATAGCTCTCAGTGTAGCATGTTTTTCGATCTTTGAAAGAAATTCCCACAGAAGGGCTATTCTTATAAACAACGCTAACATTAAAATCATTGGACTTGGAATCAAGCTGATTGAGATTTGCATTTCTTGCTGCTCCAGAGGCAGATTAAGACCTGTTTGAAGTGGACCCAGTTTGAAGTGGACACCCTGTTAGTGTTGATTCATTTTACACCAGATCTAAATCTAACACCATTCTCATGTTATTATATGCAAAAAGCAGGTACTGTACACCCTAAGTCACTCAATATTTTGTTTTTGAGTGATGTTAACTAACCTTTCTTGGTAAAACACAGCCCTTTGTCTAGAGCCTGTTCACCATACCGTCCAACTTAAATCCTAAACCAGTTAAACTGTGCTAACCTTTTGTGTAGAGGTGAATTCACCCTCTGTTTGTACGTGTAATGATAAACAGATCCAGATCTGAGAATGTAGAAGTGCTTAACAGAAGTACTGAAGCTCTGCATCTGGAGGCTTCAATAAGCAAAACACAGGTATGTTTGGCTCAGTGTATATTTTAGGATGACGGGTGCGTTAGAAGCATTTGAATATATCGGTGCAAGGTCTTCTGATCTACAATAACACACGGCATGCAGTGTGAAGTCTGGGTCGGGAGTCTCTTCCATTAAAGATTTCAACCAAACCCATAGTGTGTAAGCTGGGGTAAGCGACTGTGCTATATACCACCCAGCTTGCTGCAAGCCAGGGAGGGAAGGGTGGCTGGGTTCTTTAAGCAGTTAGACCTAAAAGACGTTTTGAAGTCTTAGGAAAGAATGTGTGCTACAGTGCACTAATACTGGCAAACAACAGAAGAGAAACGGATACGGCCAAAAGTTGGCAGATCTTCTCTTGGAATGTAGAGTGGGAGGGGGGAAGAAGCCGAGAATAAAAAGGCTAGGTGTTATTCTTTCCACATGTGTTTTTAGAAAAGGGATAGATTTCACGTTTCACCTTTTTCCAGTTTAATGTGTATTTTTTCTTTTGGTTTGGTTTTTGATACTTTTTTTCACCATCCATTGTTCTATTACAGGTCATTTAGCCTTATGTTTAGATGGCTTTGTAACCCAGGTAGTATCCCTCTGCTTCCCATCTGCAAAATCAAAGGCTCATATTTAGTACACTACTAACCATTCACATCTATTCCACATGCTGTGCATAGGTAACAAGCATCCACAGTCTACTTCTTCAAAAACATCAAAGCCAAACAAATGCCCAGAAGGACAGGAAACATCTTAAATGGCAATGGCTGGCAGGTTTCAAATTGCCTCATCACAAAAATAAGAATGAAATAGGGAATTTAATCATTCCACAAAGGGTCTAGAAGAGGGAGAAGGAATGGAGAAACAGTGGTTAAAGGCAATGGTTCATCAGAACACACCTTCCTGAAGACAAATCTAGATCATCTCTCATATCACATAAATTCCTGTGAGCTTTTCTTTATAGACCTCTCCTTTGGTTATTTCCGTGTGTGAAACTACCATTTCTGGTACAATGTTTTCTGGTTATTTTGTATGCATGTTTGTGTGTTTCTGTCTTTACGTTAGAATACAGTGAATTAGTTTAAGGATTTAATAGAACGGGTTTTGTTATTGTACTGAGGGACAATGGATATATCTGAGAAGTGTCATGAAGCTGAATGTATTGTTCATAGGAACTAAGCTTTTCCCAAGGCCACAGAGTCTCATCACTGCCCCAGCGTATGGGTGAATGCAGTCTGTGCTACCTCTGTGGGTTCAGTAGCTCTGGGCAGGGAGGTGATCGAGCCACTTTCCAACCTTTTTTCACACTGGGTCATGCTTTACACACGTCCCTACTGTCACACTCAAGCTAATAGAGAATGTAGATCAAATATCCATACCTTTTTGTCGCTTGCCTATCTGAACTGTATCTACTTACCATATACTGTCTATCTTACTGAGTGACTGCCTAGCCCCATTGAAACGCACATTTTTATGTAGGAAGACCATTTGTCTTCTTCACCACCATGGCTAAGAAGCATTATCAGATGACACTTTCTCAGATAGGAACTTTAGATATTCCCAGAAATGTGTAACAATGTAACATTTTTCATCCTGTCAGGTGGAAGGGACACAGCAGTGAATTGCTTCTGTATTTCAGATGTTAGATGAAAGTCACATCCATCTACTGGTACTCTGAGCTGTAGGATACATTTTTCTTTAAAACTCTAAAAAGTAAATATAACTGTGAGTGTATGAGTTGTCTTCTTGGCTGCTCAATAGAGAAGTGACTGTAAGCTTGTGGTAGCACCTCCCTCTTGCTGAACATATCAGTGTTGCAAAAACTGAGAGGCCAGGTAAATGTATGAAAGACTTCCAGTCACAACTCCAGTCCTGCAGGGTATGAGACTTTCAGCTTTTTTTTTTTTTTCCCCTTCAGGACTTCCTGAAAAATTTTTTCTTGCAGAACTTTGCAGATCACAAGGGTTTGGCTAAGCTTCAGGGAAGAGTCATGTGAATGTATAGGCTCATAGCTGAAAGGAACCTGCTGAGATTCCCTTTAAGTATCTGGTGAACACCATATAGATACCCTGGTTTTGTAGACCTCTCAAATTGTTTTTAGGTTTTGAAAGTGTTTGCATTCACTAAACTTTCTTCCTGTGCTTTGAAACTCCATTTACTTTCTTGGGGAGAGTTTTGGGGTCTAATTTTTAATCAAACTTCTAGCCTCAGCTGTAGGGGCAGAGAAAAGCCTCAAAAAAAAAAAAGTTTTAAATGGATAAGGAAATGCTAGATATATAGTAGAACACTCACAAAGCCTCCACAAATGAAAATCTGTTTATTTACTAGCAAAGCTGATCAATTGAAAATTACTACATGTTGCGTTCAAAACTGTCTGTCCAACATTAATTCAACCACTTTGTTTATGTGCATTGCATTGATTTATTCTCTTTGCTCCTATGGATTTTTGCTTCACTTATGAACAAAATGATTTAGAATAGATACACACTGAAAGATTATTTTGGTGCTCAATCCTGATTGTATTTTACCAGCAAAACCCCTATTGTGGTTTTAGAGAAAGGAAGCATTAAATTAATTTAAACAGAATCTTAGAAGGTACTAAACCATTTTCAGATAGAGCTTGGATTTGAAAACTGAGTTCAAATGTGCCTGCTTTGCTAACACACTAACACCACCGCGTAAACTATTAGCAATGATGTTCTGTGCTGTCTCTTTGTCCTGCTTCACTACCGCTGTTCAAGTTGCTCCATCAGGAAGCCTCAAAAAGTGGAATTGCCCCTGATATGTCACCTAACTCTAAACCTGTATGTGGGTTGTGCAGCTTTCAGTAGGGCAAGGAGACCTTTGTAGAACCTGTTCGCATCTGAGTTGCAGAAGTTAAACACAATGAATTTAGGAAAAGATGGAGTTCCAGCTCAAACTGCGAATTTCCCGAGTTCTGATTAAAACCAGATGCTGGGTACTGTTATAACACAGAGTTTTATGGGTGAATACAGCAATATTTTATTTAACAAATGTGTGCTTTACAACAAATCTAATGGGAATTGTAAAGTAGTACCTGACAATATCAATGTTTAAATGTCTCAGCATAGCATATTAAAACAATAGCAATTCTTTGCTCATGACACAGCTGAGGTGCAAATCCATATGCTGATACCCTCTGTAAAATGTGTCAGGTGGAAGAGAGAAACAGCCTCTCAGGACAATATTTCAGGGCCAAATACAGTCTCTTATGGGATGTCTTTACAGATCGATTTCTCGGGGCTATGAAAAATTAATGTAAACATTCTTGCAAAATTCTGTCAGCATTTATGGCTTTGCATTATGTATAACTTCTGTCCATTTATGGCAGAAAGAAACACCACAGTGTGTCACACCGACTTTTCTGTGTTACATGCTAAATGTTGCATCGGTGCATCAATGGGATTTCGAAGAAAATCTTGCCTAGCTCAACATTTGCTTCTTGGAAAGAATTAATTGCACATCCACATTCTTCTCCAACAGGAAAATCCTATGTAAAGCACTTTTTAAAAAATTTTTTTTCCATTGTCTCCCTGCTCTGGGAAGGTGTCCAGCCACGGAGCAAGAAAAGCAAAAGCATCAAGAGACGCACTCCCAGCCAGTTGGTGGGAGGCACCAATTGGTGGGATGCACTCCCAGTTGGTGGAGCCAACCTGGCAGCTGTCAGTCCGGTTGCTGTTCCCCTGCCTGACCTGTTCATGACAGTATCAGAGCCAGAGGCTGCATCAAGGCTGCTTGAGCTTGGTGCCTTGAGTTTTCACCCCCTATTGTATTTTATAGCAGAGGAAACTGTTGCCTCTGGGGTAAGGCAAGGGCTGGACCTACTAACAGGGGTTAACCCCTAACCTCTAACCCTAACCCCCTAAACAGGGGCTGGAGTGCCATGAGGTGTGGTTTGTGACTGAAACAGCTCTACTGGCAAAATATCCTTATGTGTATGCATAAATACAAATTAAACTTTCCTTTAATTGGGGCTGGCAGTGAGGTGTGGTGCAAACCTGGCTTTCTCTTGGCCACCTTTGCTTTTTGCTCTTTTGCAGGAGCTGCTCTGTTCACCCAGACCCAGAATGAACACGAGCATATGAAGGCAAATTTCAAACCCCCAAGCAGGGTAACATGTAAGCAGCAGATTTAAGAGCTGTTGTGTTTACTCCAAAACATTGGAGGAAAGAGAGCTGACACAAAGCATCAAACACCGTTTTTCTTTAGGAATGAGAGTCAGGACAAAACAGCACTATAAAGTGTCTTCCTCATTTCATAGTTACAGCGCTCAAAATGTTGCAGTTGTTCACCTGTAAAGCTTAATTCCTCAACTGGCCTTTATGTTTTTGTTCCACATTACAGCTGATATGGCTGAGATGGAAAGTGCTGGAATGGCTTGGTGCCTTCAACCTGTCTCCTTATTTCTGTGCCAGGGAGTCTGTACTTCTATAGGGAGTGCAAATGAAGGCATAATATGGATGAAAGTCTGGATCATCCTGGGCAAGGTCCATCACTGTAACCTTTTGATCTATGGGGGGAAAAAAATGTCCTCTTATGTTAGATCTATTTGGTGTTTGTGAAGACATATGGAGTGAGAATACTGGAAACCACATGCCCGCATTTATCTGAAGGTTGGGGATTACCTTCCTGACGGGTGAGAAAGAAGTTGTCTCAAATCTCATTCAAATGTTTCCTTTGTTTCAGTAAATCTTGGAAGAGAGACAAATTATAGCAAATATGTAATTTTGACATGAAAAACAGTCCAAAGAGGCCCAAAATGAAACCACAAATTCCCTTCAACTAGGTACAGAGATTGAGCGTGGCCCTCTTGCAAACGATCTGCTTTTGCATGATGAAATTCCAAAGGTTGGTCTCTCTCCTTCTTTTTCTCTTTTTAATTGGAAAAAAGGATCATTGCTCCCCCACCTCATTAAGCCTGCCAGTCTCCTGTGGTATTAAGTCTCTTTTCCTACTAGTTTAAAGCAACCCTTTCACGTAATTTTAAACATATACCAATGTCAGTTTGTTGAGGTCCATATGTCAATTTGGGGGTGGTGGTAAGAGCAGGGCCTCAAGGAGGGGATCTTCATGTTCTGTCAAACTCTTTCTGACTTTGACTTTAACAGAGAAAATACGGCCTAAGGGACTGCATGAAGCAACATAATCCAGCAACTTTCTCTTCTGGTCCCAGGCTCGCCACTTAACTGCTCTTTGATGTTGGACAATACGGTGCTTTATCCATGTCTCTTTTCTCCGCTTTATCCGTAGCTCTTGAAACAGCCAGATCTTTGGATTCATGGATCTATGCTCTTGTGCAAAGCCTACTGACACCGTGCCCTGCAGTGCTGTGCCCAGAGACTTGCCCAGGTTCACCCAAGCCAGGGCCGGGGCAAGATCCCCCTGTTAGCACACCCAGCTGGGCACGGGGCCAGGCCTTGTCACTGCTGGGTTGGGAGCCTGGATGACGCTGCTGCAACATGGTATGGCTTCAAAATATCCTAGCTGATCCACAAATATTAATAATAAAAATAAATTGTGTGGTGTTACTGTAGGACGCAGCACCAGTGATTATCTAGAAAATAGTACCTTTATTTTTTTAACATCCACTGAAACTAGGAGAAAAGTGTGCCACTGAAATAGCTAGGAAAGCTGCCCATATAAATGATAATTTGCACCAGCTCCCTAGTCCTGTTTCAAGTTCTAATGTTAAACATGAATATATTTCAGTGAGTGTCAGCTGCCAGCACATTTTTTATTAGTGTACATAGGCTGTCACGTCGTTGCTCTCAACACTAGAAAGTGATGGCAGACTGAGAAACATAGAAAGCTGCTGCTATTTTGTCATCCTTTCCTCCCCCACCGAAGGTTCCTTTCCTTTATGTTGTACCATTTGAACTGGAGAACAGCATTTTGCTTTGCTGTGGATTTGCTTAAAGCAGACATTGATGCAATGGGAATCAGTGGCAGATGTTCTGCTCACAACAGGGACGGCACAGCAACTTTGTGACTGCTTCACTTCTGGTTTTGACTTCTCTGGTATCACCCTTTAGGATGTGATGGGGAAAAATAAACCACACCCAACCATAAAGTTCCTATGTAAGCAAAATAGGATGTTAGGTTAAACAGTCTGCTAGCACCGACTGAAAGCTCTGCATTAAGGGGCAAGCCGCTTGTTGAACGAGTTGGAAATGGTGTGAAGAGGAATTTGCAAAACAAGGCGGTACGCCTGTGAGCTCTGTGCAGGCCTCCGGAGGGAGGAAGGGAGGGAGGTCTCCTCTTTTATTATCCGATGAACATCAGTCCTTCTGGTCAGACTGCGAGGCGCCTCCTGGAGCTTAACCTCAGATTAACATCTGCTTCATTTCAGTGTCTGTCTGATAGTGATATCAATAAACATCATCATCTTACAGTAAAAAACAATAATTAAATCTGTGCCTGCTGACTCACTATCTATTGTGCCCTGGGGAATAATTGCAGATAGCGCAGATTTAATAGATATTTCACTGAATAATGAATATGAAGCTCTTGTAAGCATGATCAGGGATTAACCACATATAATGTGTATCTACAGATCATATGAAGTGCAGCCAGAGGCCGGCTGAGTTTTCTTGTGTTGGTTTAGACCTGCTGTAAATGGGTAAGTCCCGTTGACCAGATTTGGACCCATTTCACCAGGATGGTACCTGCAGGTCTGACCCCTGCCTCCTTTCTGCTTTGCAAAGATCTGTGGCAGCTGAAAAGATTGTATTAGAGGAAAAGCACAGGTGAGCATGGTGTCACATTGCATATACATTTGCAGCTAAGAGCTCTTGCACTGCCTAGTAGGAAAACCTACTGACCGGCTTTAGTTGGACAGACTCACTTTTGAGCTACAAAAATCCATTTTTCATGACTTTCCGCCAGACTGCCCCATGGTGTCTGGTAAACAGCCTCTTGACCTGATGGGGCTGCACCTCCCGCCAGTGACAAGGAGTAAGAAACGTCCTGAAGAAAAGCGCGAGGCATGAAATGCTTTGAGCAAGGCGAGGGCTGACTGGCACTTTCTAGTGTTACATGTGAGGCCCTGTTAAGAACCGAGCATGGTTCAGTGGGGAGGTGCCTCGCCGGCAGAAACAGCTCTCCTAAGGGCCCCTGACGAAACCAGTGCCCAGCCCCCAACAGAGTGACTGAGTGGTGCTCCTATCAGCCTCCGTTCACCACTCACCCCGTCTCCTGCTGTCAATGCCCTCCTGAACCGTATAAGTCTAGAGGCCAGAGAGGGCTTAGTCCAGGCCTTGGAGAGGTTTATGTAGGTGTTCAATGCCTCTCACTGCCAGTGGTTTCTTCGGTGGTACTGCAGGCAGGATCAGAGCTTTGAGATATGAGGGGTTTGGGTTGGTTTACTGGGAAGGTTGGGTGGGTTTACTGGGGGAAAGAGAGACAAAGACAAAAAATGAGTATTTAATTTTGCTGTTCTAAACAGCCAGCCTACATGGTTGTACATTCAGAAAAAGTCACTGTCAGGAAATGAAAATGCAAAGAATGTATCAGAACAAGAGTGCAACCATGTAGCTCGCCATAAGCAAGAGAAAATGAGACTTTTAAAAAAATTTTTTATCAAATTCTGTCATAGAATCATGGAATCATTCAGGTTGGAAAAGACCTTTAAGATCATAAAGTCCAACCGTTAACCTAACCCTGCCATCCCACCATGAAACCATGTCCCTAAGCACCTCATCTGCCCATCTTTTAAATACCTCCAGGGATGGGGACTCAACCACTTCCCTGGGCAGCCCATTCCAATGCTTGACAACCCTTTCAGTGAAGAAATTTTTCCTAATGTCTGTCCTGCTGTTTTGGGAAAAAAGGATACAGTACGGGATGTTAAACTGTTTGCATAAGCACAGATTTATTTATTTTTTTTAGTAAGTAGAAGTGTAAAAAACAGTTAAAATACTTCAACTGTGTGCATATTTATCTTCTTCAGTCTACCAGTTCAAGAGGGGGTTGTGCGATTCACCTAATGTCATTACTTCTGGAGATGGATCAAGGGACATAATTTGATCCTTCTGTCATTTGGGCAGTGTGTCACTGAACCTGCATGAGGCTTTGGGCTCATGTCTGAAATCTGTGTGCAGGGCATTTAGGGTGGTGTTAGCAAGTGGTGTACGCTGGCACACAGAAAATGTACCTCTGAATTTGGGATCTGCTCTGTAGCCCCGGTCACAGAGCTGGAGTCACACCTGAAACTGCTCCAGGAAGCTTTCAGGGTTTAATCTGAAGGCCTGAATTTGGTGCAGCTTGAGTAGTTTATGAATGAGTATATTTAAATGCCTTTGCTAGACATTCCTAGATTGCATTACGGTTAAAGTTTATTTAGATTTGATTAAAAAGCCCAAACACTGATGACCCCCCCAACCCGAAACCCTACAGTTCTGCTCTAACACTGACTGTCATAAGATTAAAGCAAAGGTAGGTGAAGTATCACAGCGATCTAACATGAGAACCCACAAAGTAGGGATCTGGGGACCCATATCTAAGGAATCTTTAGAGATCTGAGATAAGCTGTTCCTACTTTAGCTGATCTCCATCATTAAAACATGTGAGTTTATCACGGATTAATATGTATCATGTTGTGAAAGTCTGATCCTGTTAAAATCAAAGGCAATTTGGCCCTTGATCTTGGTGGGCTATGATTTAAGTTATTTACATAATTTCTATTTTTAAAAAAGAATGATCTGTAGCTCTGTGTGTCTTCAATGCAGAGACCCAACCAGAGATCAGTAGCTTATACCAAGATTTTATGTAACGCTTCAGGATGAGGCCCAGTTGGCAGTGAACTAGGCGACTGAGGAAAGATAGTGGGACACATTTGTCAAAGTTTCCATTGACAGGACAAATCTCCTTTGCTGAGGTGGACGCTAAAAGCTTTTGCTTTACTTTTCCCATGTGGATGGTCCCTGTGGTTCAGCCATGTGCATTAGCCCATTTAGCTGCCCAAATGCATCTGTTTGTTGAGAGAAGGGAGAACCCCTTGCTCTTAACCCCCTCCCCAGAGGAGAGGAGGGGACACTTGAGCTTTGTTTGGCTTAGCCTGTTTATAATTGTATTTTGCATTAGGAAAAGAAACTTTATGTGTAGGGCCAGGTGAGAGAAGCAAAGCTTTGGGGAGACTGTGTGTGGTCTTGGAGGGTCTGAATTTCAAATTGTGCCTTACTGCAGATTCAGGGGTCTCCTATCCTGCAGCAATGCCCTGAGCAACTTGGAGGGAACCCAGGGCTCCCCCACGGCTGTGCTTTGAGCATGTGGGGGACCTTGCTCTTTGGCTCTTGGGGGCATCCTCACTTATAAACTGGGGATAGGGTACCAGTGGCAGGACAACCCCATCCTGCCCTACTTGCTGAATCTGAAGCTCGGACAAGGGCTTGCCTTTCCTCTGGGGCCATGTCTTGTGGGCTTGCAATGCCGCTGTGGTTTCCCCCCTGCTCCATGGGCTGGAGGACCCCATGAGGGTATTTAGCAGGTCTAGCTTTGCCCAGCGTGCAAGACCACTGTGCTGCTTTACAGCCTGGGGAGGGACAGCTTCTGGTAAGTGGAAAAGCTTGCTAGAAAAGGTGGTCTTTGGCCTGACCGAATGCCAGCATACACAAAGTTATACCACGCATCTTCCTCCTGGCATGGGGTCCTGGGCTGCGTGGGCAGGCGCGGAGCTGGCCGGTGCAATGGAACAAGAGAATCCCAAGCAGTTGGGATTGATTGGGTAATTCATGCATGTTGGTTTGAACATAGAAAGAGCTATAAAATGCCAATTAATATTGTGATGTGTCTAATAGCCCTTTTTAATTTACTGGTCCTGTTTTCTTTAGTGTGCATTTGTAAAGGGCTTCTGGCAAAAGGGACTATTATTGTTAACATTCAGAAAGGAAAATTTTGGGTTATGTGTCCAGTGCTGTCTTGGAAAAAATATATCTGATAACTTGCCTGATTAAAGTGAGACCAAAATTGATGGAGCAGGGCTTATATTAATGGAGCAGAGCCAGCTCATAGCCTCTGCTCTCTGAGCCCTTCTGAAATTTCTAGAAGCACACAGATCCCCCCGATACCTTTCTACTTCACTAAATGCATTTCACTTATTTTTCTTAAAGGAGTGGTAGCTCAGTGTGCAATATTATTGGCCTGTATTTATATTTATAGAGAAAACACTTTCATCCAAACTCTTAAGTGCTTTACTGATGTTAATGAATCCTGGCTGGAGAGAAACATTATTTGAATTTATGAACAGGGCACCTGGGGAGAGTGAGTTATTTGCATGAGTTAATGCACTAAGCCTGTGGCATATCCCTGAATGGGAACCAGGAGGCTGCTGTGAGGAGTCCTCACCTGGCACTGATACCCCGCTCCCAGGAGCCTCCTGCAGCACGCCAGTCTCTGCTGGTGTGGGAGAGGTCCCTGGGGGTGACAGCCAGCCAGCAAGGGTTACAGGAAGGGAGCTGTAGCTTGCTTCTGGACCTAGGGACCAGCTCACTCCTGCAAGATTTAATTCTTCTACAGCACTGGTGGAAAAGCACTAACATCCAGGCCACGCAATGCATGGCTGTATTGACTGAAGCTGGGCAGCTTCTAAAATGTGCCCGTGGCTCAACAGCACCCTCATGGATCGTACTGGCACTAACCCTCCTCTGTCCTTCGCTCCTTGTCTTCAGTGCTCTCACACCCAAAGTAAAAATGGCAAACCCTTGCTAAGTTGTTGCTGCTTCTGCAGATTTCATGGTGCATTTTCATTGCTTTCAGTGGTTTCTGGTTGGGCTGAAGCTTCCACAAATAGACACAGGTGGTAGAAAAAAAGTCACTCACAATACTGGGATTTATGTCTAAAATGGGAGCACTTCCCAGTGCCTAGGTCTCCTGCTTGCCTCAGCCGAACCTGTCACCATCTCTTGGTGAGACCTGCACATCTCCATACTGCTGGCACCCTGGTTTCCAAGTGATGGAAACCTAAGCGCACAGGGGAGAAAGGAGCTGTGGCAGCCTCAGCCAGGTCCCCGCACGGATCATCAGGGCAACAGGACCCCGGGGCCATGCAAGTGGCACATCTGCCAGAGAGGATGAGCGTAGTCTGAGAGCCATTCAGCAGCAGCTCCCCCAACCCCAGCATGGTCCTACAGGCCTCAGATTTTTCTTTTCATCCATTTGAAGCATATCACAGGAAGCTCAAGGGTTTGTCTGATAAGGGACGCATGACAGCATGATGGCAGCCTGCGGGTGGCTGTTTAGCAAGGGAATGACACAGGCTCTCTTCCAGCAGGTGGTTTTCCGCAAGCGTGGGGAATCAGCAGAGAAATGATTTGTAAACGACTTGTTATTGAGAAGGTGTCCATTTATTTTCTAAACCCTGTGCCTGGTTCCTGGGTTACTGCTCTCATTTTTTGCATCTGGAACACAGCTTGAGCATCAGAGGCGTTGCTCTGAGGCAGCAGCCAGATGGATCCCTGTAAAGGTAGTGGCATCTCAGGTGTTTCACATTGGCTTTACACTACAAACTGTTTCCTCCCTTGTTTTCTCCTTCATTTTTTTCCCAAGCAATAAGCATGCCTGGTACTGATATCTAGCATGTCAAATTGCACAAATTCAGGTTGCAAAACCAAGGAACTTCTCCTCTGAAGCTGTAAAATAAGGTATTATTAAAAGCCCCAGCCTGACAGTGCCATTAAACAGCGAGATGTGAACTAATTCATGTAACTTAAAAACCTGTGCAGTGTTTCTCCCAAAGCTCACATCAAACCTCTGTGAAAGCATTGGGAGAATTTGGCAATTTGACATGTATTTGAGAAAATTAATAGTAACAGCCCTGAATATGTTTGGGAATTTGTGTAGAGTTTTTTCCTTTTTGGGAAAAGAGGTATCTACAGAAATTTTTTTTGTTATATTCTCCCCAAACTATCAACTGGGAAGAAATTTGATGACGTGCACAAGAGGAATAGAAACTAGAGCTGTTGTTTTAATGTGGCAGGTAGGATGGTGGAAAGGTAAAGAACTGATTTATTTTCTATCTTGAAATGTGTAAGTGGAGAAAAAAACCCGAGAGGATTTGGGGGGCTTGATTTAGAAAGAAGTTCTTTGTCTTACAGAGAAAGTTGAAGATTCATGTTCAAAACATTCTATAAGTGTTTGGCCACAGCCAGTTCTTAATCCTATGGGCTAACAGGCAATAAAGTGGGTAAAGTTTTATAAAGTTTAAAAACCTTACAAAGATATTTGGGTAGCTATCAAGAGCCTCTATAAACTACAAGAGGCAGCATTATGACTGATGCAAATGCTGGGCTCTGAGTGGTGGCCGAAGGCTTTTTTTTTGGGAAAGCAGGACCCCACTGAGCCACAACCTGGATAATCTGTCCATGGACAACCAGCTGTTAACTGTATCTCTGAAAAACTAGCTGTTTAGTCTGCCAAGGAGTTCAGTGTCTCTCAAGATTTCAGTGTGCATATCTTGCAGAAAGGCCAGGAAATTGGGCTCTAAACTCTGTTGGAGACATGTCATGTAGTTTTTATTTGTATGAGAATTGTGTGCTGGGTTTTGGTTTGGGGTACTTCAGTGCTAACATCTTTCATTTTATTAACTAAACCCTTTGGATGTAAGGTTTTACATGGATTAAATTAAGATATAACAGCTGTTGTTTAGTCTTACATTTAAAGAAAAGAAGCTGTAGCATTTAAATAAAAGAGAGCAACAAGCATATACCCGGCGGGGCTGTCACTTCAGATAAGTGCGAAGGCAAGTTCTGCAGCGTGCTAACATGGAGAGCTGGTTTCTTCATGTATTACTTCTGCTCACTACTTGATATAATCAGGAATCCAGGAGCTGTTTAACCTGACTGAGTAGAATAAAAGCTATATTGAGGTGTAACGCTGGTAGGTATTCACGGTCTAATATATATCCCCTAATACAGAGGGAAACAGTGACTCCAATCTGCATTCAGCACACAACAGTAAACACAGATCTGGTTATTTACCATGTTCTAAAACCATATAGATTCAGTAATAACATATGCCTGGATGACTGGATTAATCTTTTCACCTGGATTTATGAATCTGTTAACAAGTCTTCCTATACTCTCTGAAGGATGCTGATATATACACTGTAATTTAATCATAAAGATTTTGCCCTCAGCACTATCAATGAGAGGCCTTGTTGCTGGCTGAGGGTGTATAGCTGTATGTTGGAAAGTGGGTATTGCAAAAACACGTTTGCCATGAATTAACATTTGAGTGAATTTTGGCAGCTAGTTTTATGTCTGGCTTTGTCTGTTCTCTGGTAAAAAACTTGTTTGGGAAAATACCTGAGAAGAGTTAAATTCAAACTCTAATGCAAAAGTATTTAGTGAAGCAGAAATGTATATAAGCTACACAATTATTTTTGCTCTCTCAGCCAAGGGCTGGAACCAGTCCCAAGCGTGACCCGCAGCTGAGCAAGCCTCTGTCTGGAACATTAAGTATTTATTTACAAGCTGATCTGATAGATAATTATACATGTACTTATTGAAATAATTGGTAAATTAAACAGTTGCATGGATGTTTGCAGGCTGGTGTTTACAACTAAAACTTCACAGAGCAAAATAATTCCTTTGGCAGTGGTAGCACAAGAAATACATTTGAGGAAGTCACAACTGGTCTCAAACATTCTGCAGATGGAAAGAGACTCTTACATCACGCGATGTGTCATTCATTGAGAATGAGTTGTTCCAGCTCCCACAGTGGATGAAAGACAGAACTTAAACCAATCAAAAATTACACTGAGCTGTAACTGTGAGGCTTAAAATTCAAGTAGGTAAAAGCTCAGAAGTGAAAAAAGAGCTGTTTCCACATGGCTGAATTGAGATAACGACTTGGGATGAGACCCCTTTGACACAGCCTTGGTCCAAGCAAGAAATTTCTTGGAGGGAAATAAAGAGCCAAATTTACAGAGTGCGTAGGGTGAAGGTGAAGACAAAAGGGTAAAGTTAGCTGCACAGTTTCAGACTTAAGCAAATGCTTTGGAGGTCAAGCAGCTGAGCTGTGAAAGCTTCGGTCATACCCACTTCTGCCTGATTTTTCTTTTGTCTCCTGTTTCAAGGAATTTAAAGAAGGAACTTGGAAATGTTGTGTTAGCTACCACTGCTGACCAAGCCTTGTGAGGGTTTTTTGGTCAAAAAGTCGGTGAGCTTTAGCAGTACGCTTTGAAGTGGGTTTTGCTGATCTGTTTGATTTCCACCTGGGCTCTGAAATCAGCTGGCAGGGAGAGACAGCGACTACACCAGCAAAGCGGAAAACAGTGCCTCTTCTTCTGTCTCAGAGGAGTCGGATCTTCATTTTTGGAGCAGAAAGCCTGGTAAGTGTGCTCTGTATTCACCCCTTTCAGGATACCACTGCACCTGAGCCTTCACGATCTCAAAGAGTTAATCCTTGCGAAGGTCCGATAAAGCAGGATAGTACTATTATTCTCATTTTACAGGTGTGGGAGTCAGGAAGAGTAAGTTACTTTTGCCCACTGTCAAAAGCGTATTTGAGGCAGAAAGTTGAGTCCCATTATCTCACAGTTTGCCCACATGGAACACACATTCCAGAAAATGTCATTTGTGGGCTCAGATTAATATACTTATTTACAATGTGTTTGTCAAAGGAAAGGGACATTATTTATTTTCATTGATTTCCAGGTGTGATAGTTCCCAGAAAGCAGTTTGGACAGCTGTACAGACTGCTTCTCCTCCAACCCCATGATGCTCTTCCATGAAACGGTGCTGCCTCTCCTCCAGTCTGATCAGTCTCTCTCTTCTCCCACATCTTGATGCACCTCTGGCATTTTTACTTGCGCTGATAGCGTTCGTTGAATTTCTTCCTCTACTAATGACTCCATATGCAAAGCTATATTTAGAAGCCTTTCCTTGAGTGCCTCACCTCACGTTCTTTTCACTTAAGTCCTCACAAAATTACGGGGCTCCTTTCTCCTCAAGTACATGTTTCAGCTGTTTTTTACTCTCACCCTTCAATGATTTGTGGACCTTTCCTCTCCAGTTCTTCACTTTGCTTGCTTCCTCTTTTGTCTTTGTGAGATGCTGTCACACAGCTTCAGCCAGCCACGTGTAGGAAAGATTTATTGCAAATGAACGATAGTCCCTGTGTTTATTTTAGTTGCTGTCGTGTTTAGTCTCTATCACATCAGAATGATTGGCTGCATCACTGGCTCTCACTTACAGGCTGGCATTAAATGTTGTTTTCAGCATGTGTTATAAAACATTGCATGGTGAAGATAATGCATTTGGTTCATTCTGAAACATGAAACTCCTCTCACCAGCCATCAGGAAGAACCTCACATAGATTATATAAATGACTTTTCTATGGACAGGCTAGATACTGAACTCATTGGTTTGTGCCTTCGTTAACTGCTTAAGCAGAAGTGCCTGACAGGAAAATTCATGCCAACAGTGTAACATAACTTGGTTTACTACCAAATCAGGTGGTAACAGCATCTAGTTTTGTCCAGCAAGCACCCACAGGGCTTCCACTTCTTGCATGTTAAAAGCTACCCCTGCTGTAGACAGCAGCTCACTGAAAAGATCTGTATTAACTAATGTCCTAATGCATTACTGAGCACCTGGGCAGGAGACGTCCCTTGGTGCAGCTTAGATACTGAGGGGAGGCCCCAGCAAGGAGAAGGGGCAATTGGGAAGCTTTCCTTGGAGTCAAGATCCAGCTGAAAGAAGGCAACCCATAAAGATGGAGCTTGTCTAAAGAACCAGATAGCCATGGGGACCTATCAAATGTAACCAGGGAGATGTTTTGGCTTTGGAGGCACTTGGTTGAAGGTGACACACACAACACTGAGCTAAATCAGGGCAAGGAGGCTGTAGTGCTACAGATTTATTTCTCAGTATCTCTCTCTGAACTGAGTACATGATTCTTTAACCTCACATTTTGGAAAATAATAATCTTTACTTTTACTCTAGGTATTCTCTGATGCTGAGTGTTTTCAAGGTGGCAGAGCAGCATGCTCAATTCACTAGGACACATGGTTTTATTCTCCAACCATCTCACCCAGTTTAGACATTCCTCAGTATTGGAGGATCATGTCCATAAAGCTGAAAGGATTGGTAATACCAGAAGTCTCTTGGGGAATGTCATCTCCCTTGGCCAGATCAGAACCTCCTCGGCATGCCATGGGACATCAGGAAATAGCCTGAAACTTGGGAGTCCTCCAAAGTTGTGAGAAAAGGGCCTTCTCCTCACCTCATGTGTGGGATAGATATGTGTTCATCAAAGTATGCTGCTTTTAGAAAACCCAGCCACTTCTGTGATTCGCGTTGTGTCGGACAGGAAAAGGGCTGCCTGCAGAAGGGGGGGCAGCTGATGGAGAACTGCTTCGCCGACTTGTCTGGTTTTTTTGGCAGAAGGGGAATGATTCGGTAGTTTTATGTGTTGCTTACATGTCAGGCTGGTCCAGCAGAGGGGGCTTTTACACAGAGGAGAGACTTTTTTTTGTGTGCAGTTCCTGACACCCAGGTGCAAGTGCTCCTGCAGCAGGAAACAGCGGTCTGACCAGAATTCACTTAAAGCACTCAGTATGGAAACACAGTAATGGGTTTATTAGATTAAATTTGTGATGCAGGAGACATTTGGTATTTCTTATTTGTGCCTGGGCCAATAATGTAAAAATGACTGATACAGTATTGTTATATCTGATAACAAAATGTTCCCCCGTCGTCACTCCACCTCCCCAACCACATGATGCTTCAATAACTGCTGTAAAATATGCTCATGCCGAAATGTAGGAGCAATGATATGATCTTGGAGGAAGTAATGATCTAAAACCTCAAAAGTTTTTAGAATTAAATTTATGCAGCACCTAGAACTGACCCTCTATAACATAGAATAAGCTTTATTTATTGCTCTGAAATGTCTTGCTTGATTTTGAAGTTTGTTGCCTGCATGTAGACAATTAAAACTCCATGAAATGAAAATTGGTCATTTGTGAAAGCAGGGCCTCGGTGGATAAGAGAAGCTTAGGACCTTGGTTTTGACTACTAACCCCGCTCCTTGCAGCCAGCCCCACTGTGGGTATGTTGCCTTCTTCAGATTCCATTTAAACATCCCCAAATCATGTGCCAGACCTGAGAATAGCCATACACATGCTTTACAGCAGCTCTTGGCTCCTCCTCTAGTTACCCAGTCTCTGTGTAGAGCCATTAATAAATAAAAAAAAAAGGTGGTTATTTTATTTCATGCAGAGGCAGATCTGAGTTATGACCAAAAAAATTAAGATCTTTTCAGAAATTCTTGGCGTGATCGAAGGTTTGGTACAGATCATTTTAGATGCAGAGTGAGAAATGATAGTTCAGCTAAGGTGGCTTCTACTGTGGAGTGACCCTGGCTATTAAAATCCAGATGTGACTCCCGCTGGCTTTGTATGTCCCTGTGCGATGTATATTTTGATCTGCTGCTGCTTGCAAGCCATCCAATTCTAAGATTTCCATATGCTGCTGCATATACAGTGATAAGTATTCTGAGCAGACTCATCTCAACATCTTAATTGTGTTCATTTTTTTGTAGTTGCTGGTTTGTTTTTTGCTATAAATGCTGCCTTTTCATTTGAACTGGTTTGCAACCTGCACATTTCTTGGCACTGCCTCCTCAAATAGGGTATTGTCAATAACATTCAACAAGAAGTATGATTTAACAGACAAGCATGACGAAAAATTTATTTTGGGAAAGGAGAAAGGTGTGGGACATCCTTAAAGCTTTCCCAAGAACAGTGTAGGAAGGCTGTGGTTGCTGCAATGGAAGAGTCGATAGGAAGGTGAAATTTGCATTTCATGAGAACCTCCCCCTGCAACTCACATTCAGAGTGATCATTTTTTCCTGAACACTTCTGTGCACTGTAATTATTATTAGTTTGCCAAAAATTTACATCAGGAAGTCCATATACTGATGGAAAAATCCAGGAAACTATCTGAGACTTTGGACCCAGGATTCTGCAAGGCAGAGGCATTTATACAAGGGAATGCAGGTGAAAGAGGTTAAGTTTGTGAGCTGCTTCCACAGTGGAGAAAGGACACAATGTTTGAACAGAGATGGAATGCACTTGCTTTGGAAAAATGCTTGAACAATTTGAATTTTTTGGCACCCCTTTCTCCCTTTTAAGCGTTTAACTCCCGGTGACATATTTTTATGAATTACAGCACAGCCACAAAGAATAACAAGTTAGCACAGCATAGTTTGTTCAAGTAAGCCAAATCTGACAGTGCTTCTCTCAGGTTCTTTTTTCTGACTCAATTTTTTTCTTCCTGCTCAGGCATGTCCAATAGCAAGTAGCAAAACTCCAAAACTTCCTGTGCAAGTAAGTAAGAAAATGAGCTTTACTTATTAAACATATTATTTTCATATAGCAAGTTTTCAGTGATGCACAAAGACCATGCATTGCAGTTTAATACTGAAACCTCTTCATCAGGTGTAGACCTGTGCTATCTAAGTTGTGGTAGTGGTTTAATCCTTTGTCTCCATGCTGAAGCTCAGTAGGAAGACACGAGATACCCCATTATGTTAAAAAAGCCCCCAAACTGACACCTGGTCTTATACCTAGCACAGAATATATTAACGCTTGCTATTGAAAATCCATATAAATTCTGCCACCATTGCTGACCCAGGGTGACTACTGGAGAAATACCAGTTGCTTTTTAGAGAGTTACTGGTTTTCTGCTATAATTTGCTATTGATTTCATACATGACACGTAGTCTGATTGTGCTTTTAATACCGTTTTGCCTAGTAGCTACTTCAGGGTTTCTTTTGGCTATTTTCTGCAAGTTCAGTATACTTTCTTGGCCATATCTGATCCTCTGGAATAAAACCCACCTGTTCATTTTTAGAAAGTGAACTTTTGGAGCTTTATTACCAGGCATACAACTTGGTAATCATGAGGTTTATGTTTCTTAGCAAATGCTTTGTATGGCTCTAGCTTGGAAAAAAAATGCCAGGAAAACCCATTGAGGATTGCAATAAAAATCGTAGAAGAAACAGAGCTGAAAGGCAATCCAATAGATTGCCTGGTTCTTTCTGCTCCAGGATAAGACCAATTACCTTTATAATAATATTGCATTCTGCTATCATACTATATCTCCCTAATACATTCTTCAATACTTCCAGTGATGGAAACACTATGCCACAACCTTGCCATAGAATCCACTGCAGAACTTCACTTACCTCTTACTGCTACCCCATGTCTAACCTTGGAAGAGTGTCTGCTATAAATCATTCACTCATTCCATGGATGCTTTGAAATTTAACAGATGAGCATGAAAAGGTCAAACCACCTGTCTGCTTCAGAACAAAACTTTCTAAATGACCTTCCTCAGAATGGCAGTTTTGCAAAACAAGTGTCACTGAAAGTGTTGGGGGCTTTCTGTTTTAAGAATAATTGGGACTATGATCAAGAAACATGATTTTGTTTTAGCAAATGGCAACATGACTGTGAGTAGTGAAAAACATCCCCAAAAGAAAAACCTTTGTACATCCTGTGAAATGAAAAATAAGATTGCAACTTGTATATATGTGCATGATTATGTCTGAAAACAGAATTACTTTCCTATTCATCTCCAGAGAGGGAGCTACTCTGTGGTTTGAAAGATTCAGAAGCAGCTCCACGAGTGACACTTCACAAAGTTTTGAAATGACTCAACAGCACAGAACAGGATGTTCCACCATGTTCAATCATTTCGACTGAGAGCCGCTATAGTATTTTAAAAACTACTGCTGCCTCTGCAAAATTTCAACCTATCCCCAGGATGTCTTTTTAAAGCATTAAGGTAAAGGAAGACGACCACTAGGAAAAAAACCCCAATTCTCAGCTGATACATAAATAGCTAATGATTGAGTTGCTACCTGTAACTTAGGAATAGCAGAAAACCACTCATCCTTGTTTGCTCTTTATCGACTGAATAGTTGCTGTGTTTGGATAAATGGGAGTAACTTTTGCCAAGATTTTCTATAAGCTGTTTTTGCGGTTCGTTACTCTAAAGGAAAAATTATACTGCAGTGAATTAACAGACAAGCTCAGCCTGCACTGTGGCTTGGTACACTGACAGGGGGGAAAAATATGGTCAAAGCATACCTGCCATACGACCATCAGAATAGCCTACCATCAAAATTTGACATAAAACAAGATAGCCTACTTTCGGGCAGTGGGCAACTAACTCAAGACTTGGCTGTCTCATGGCAAAACCAGCCAGCCCTGCAAATTACGTGAGGCTTGCAAACACTAATTCAACACAGAGGTTTACTCCGCAGGCATGCAGGAAGCATCTTCAGCACCTCGGGGGTTTCTGGGCAGAGAGTGCCTAGGGCCAGAAAGACCTTACTCACTAAAACTCTACCAGCCTGGCACTGAGAGCAAAAAAAACTGGCAGGGGATGAACTTCAACTGCCAAATACTTGCTCAGAGCCTGGCAGTCCTGCTGTGTATCTGCAGTTGTACTGCCTGGCTGGATTAAAACCGAGGAGAAGCTCGTTACCACTGTCCCAGATTACCTGCTAAACTCCTACACCAGTGTGCTGCACTGCCCCGTATGCTAGGGATATTAGCAGGTTAGTAGATAAGCCTAGGAGTCAGATGTACTCCTCTTCCTCACTCTTTTTCCCTGGATTAAAAATAGAAGGATGAGCAATGCTGGTTTATTCCTGCAGAAGGGTTTTGGGGCATGGGCAAACAAACCAAATCTAATCTGCTGTGTTTTACACACAGATATTGCAGTTAATGCTATGAACTTAATTGTAGTGATGCTCCTTGATCTTGCTCCATTTGCAAGACCTTTACAGTCTTCACAATAATTGAGTGATGTCTTAGAATAAGGATTCTTCCTTCATTTTCTGGTGTTGTCATTTTAAGCTATTTGTTTTATTAATAATATAGCTTTTTTTTTTTTAAATATAGCTGCTGAAATTCCATGTGGTAGCCAAGCTATTAGGAAAGATGTATTTGCTTCGGTATACTTTATGTCAGATTCCCAGAATATAAATAATGACATCATAAGAAAGAAAAATAGTGGTTTCTATTCTCAAACACACTTTGAGTGTGTATGTTCATTCTTTCTTTGATCACTTCATTAAAGATGGAGATGTGATTGATTTGCTCTACTTTGTTCTGGCCTTAACAACTTCATAAGCTGTGCAATTGTCATGAATGGGTGATTTAGATTGCTTAAAGAACCACTGTCAAAGTTGTTAGCAAAAGTGGTTTTAATACGATGTTGTAAAAGTGCAAATTAACAAAGTTCAATGACGAGGTTTATTCTATTACTGTACGGCACAATCATTTGTACAATGATTCAAAACTACCAAGACAAAATCAAAGTTACCAAGGCACAAATCAAAGTTACCAAGACAAAATCAAAGTTACCATACTAGGAGGTTATGCTTGGTATCAGTTCCTTATCAAAGAACTGCTGTTAGTAAAAGATTTCTCTGCCTCATGGAGTAACCTTGAGAGGTGTCCCAGCTCCAGGGGAGATCACCGCCACGCAGCCACGCTACCTAGCAGGGAGAGCTTAGAGAAGGCTCACTTAGGCTGTCATACTTATGGAATAAAGTGGTTGGCTCGTAGTCAAATTGCATGTGATGGGAAAGGTAAGCATGAGACTCCTTGTACCCACAACTTTCTTTCTTGATAAATCACTCACGGAAAAGCCATGCGCTACTCATATGTTAATCGCATGATTGGTGTTCCAAGCTCATATGCATCGATACTCACTGTGTCACTCTGCTCCTTTGTGGGTTTTCAGAGAACAGATTGAAACTAGAGTTGTTCTTGGCCTGGCCATGGCTCAGGCCTTTGCCTCCTTTGGAGCCTGTACCAAACTACCAATAGTTTGGTTAAGGGGTCGACTGCATCCATCACTGCGATAAAAAGACTCCTCAGAAAGGAGAAAAAGGAAAGTGAGAAGGAAAGAAAGGTTTCCTGGCACTGTGAGTTGAAGCAAAGAAATTTGATTATGACACCACTTCTAGTGGCAACGCATAGACCTGCAGAAACCAAGTGTTTAATGTCTCTTGGCTGATGTATTGCCATATGCATTGAACTGTCCTAACAGGAGCATATGCCATTCATGCTACTCTTCAGACACTTTACCTGGCTTGTGCTGGTCCTTTTTGGGGAGGGAAGGATCAAAGTTTACTCCCTTAATTCAGAAAAAAATGTCTTGTTCCTGCTAAAACTCCTTACATTGTTGCATAACTGCTCACCTCTGCCAATAGCACAATATACAGGCTCTTCCTAAACTGAGGGAAAAAAATACGTCTTTTCCTTCCTTCCTTTTTTTGCTTTGTTGGTTTTTTTTCTCATTAATCACTTACAATCATATATTAATTCTTGTTCCTCCTTACCACATTTTATGTCAGCATAGTAATTTATTTTCTTGGTGACTTTAACTCCAACTCAGACTCTACCTGCTGGTCCTGTGATCAGAGCCTGTCCTCCTACACTGTAGCTCAACAGAAAAAAATAACATCCACAGGCAGCACAGGTATTACAGCAACCTGCTTCCTTTCTCACCTAGGCAGGATGAAAAAACTTATAAATCCATTAGCCTAGAATAGACAAGTGCTGAACAAAAGGATTTGCAAATAGCACAATTTCACAGCATTTGAGTCAAGTTCCCATAATACCACTGCAGACTAATTTCTCCAAAGAGCTTCTCATTCTCATCATTCTCAAACACATTTGCAGTTGTTGGGTTTTTTTTCCTACTATTTCTAAAAAAAAAAAAAGGAATACCCCTTCCTCCTCTCCTGGGAAGCCCTGCTAGTAATTTCCCACTACTTCAGAAGGAAAAAGAGAAGAGAGGAGAGATGTGATATGGAAAGGAGAGCAATTTGTGGTAGTTAGTCCCATGCTGTGAGATGAACTCATGCTCACTTGAAGGCCCCGTTCTAGTTAGAGCCTCTGTTTGCTCTTCATGCCACCCTTCACCACATTTATTCCAGTCTCATTCATCTGTCTTGACTCTGGGTGAGGAGGGGTTACACCCTTAAAGGCTTAGCCCCCCTTCTGTCTTTATCATTTCCTAAGGGCTGGTCTGTCCCCTGCCTCCTGACTTTCTGGGCAGCTCCTTCAAGGGCAAAGTTTCACGAGACATTAGGAACACCAATATGTAATATTAATCTATGGAATATGAAGAAGTTTTGCTTGAAAAAACTTTTAAGAGGAAAACTGACACTGGTGCACTTAATCCCTAGTGAATGGGAAGAAACTGGTCTAGGAACCTTTTTGCCTCAATGTCATTTCCTGAATCTTCTCAAGTGGATGCTGTCGTCTTTGCCAAATTGCATTGGGTGAGTAGTTCCCTACTGACTTGCTGGCTGGCCTGTATTATTTATGCAGCATGATGAAAAAATTTGTCAGCCTTGCCTTCTTTCTTTTGGCTTAGCAGCTGGCTGTAGCTATAGGGATCAAGTCTTTTGCTTTGATGCTATTAGCTGGTTGCACTGCCCTGCTAAACCACAAGCTTACATGAGCGCCGCCTGCTCTGTTATACAACCCCCCAATCACATAAACACCATGTTTAATGTGGAGAGCCCCCAGGGGCTAGCTCATACTTGTTTGTACTTCGTAGTGTTGAGGACTAACCCAAAAGTGATGTCTGGGACCTGCAATGTTGTTTCTTGCATCGGATGAGAGAAGAGAACCACTGGGTTGACCTATCTACCATGTAAGTGCAATCTCCTCCCAGCCTGCTTGCCTGGGGCAATGGACAGGAGGAGTCAGAAGAGAGAGAGGATGAAAGGGACCACAGGTGGGAGCGAGGATGTGCACGTGAAATGCACAGTCTTAGTAGGAGACATAGAGGGACCTGACCTGACACACCGCCACAGCAGCTGAGAACGTTTCCACTGTGCTGTCAGCTCTAAGCTGACACAAGTTTTCCAGGTTCACAGTTTCCCCGCTGGTGTTCTGAATGCTGCCAAAGGAATCATAGAGCCGTGATTGTCTCTAGAGAATGGTTTTGTCCATCGCCTTACGTGCAAGCAGCCAACGCTCGCATCCCTGTCCTGTTGCCCTTTTCCTTAATGGGGAAGGATGCTGGCAGGGGGCACTAGGGATGCTTCCCACCACCAGAGGCCATCTGGGTGATTGAGCCTCTCAGAGGCACTGGCCAGCAGAAACTCCTGGTAATCCCGCCTGTCTGCTCCACCTGCCAAAGGGCAAGAGCAGGAGTGAGACTGCACGGCTGTTGGGCAGGGCTTTCCCAGAGGTGTGGAAAATGCTGCTGCCAGACCCTGCTCTGCTTGATTGATATCAGTCTTGGTAAGAAAAGGCGTTACTCATCAGTTAGACAAACCCCCAGGCTACTAATTGAAGGGCGAGTGAGCAGAGCAGGTTTTCTTCACAGCTTCTGCACGCTTCCCTTTTATATACAAAGTATATTTATGGGAGTACGAATGTGAACTATGGTCATTTATACAGGAAAACCAGATCCACCAGGCCATCGGGTGAGCCGCTCCACTGCAAATTCTCTCTGGTCTTCTACGTAACAAATTTTAACTACCCAGCAGGAAGCAGCTATTTAATGTGTGTAAAAAAATGGAACTGAAAAGTGCTTAGGGAAGCTGCGGGGCAAGTGGCATTGAGCCAGCACTTACTCCGTTCCCTTTCCCTGGATTTGTCATGTTTAGTGCCTGTCACCTTGTCCTGCTGCATGAGGATTTAGAGGGGAAAATCAGTTCAGTTAACCTTTTTTCCAGAATTTCTGAGAACTCCTTTGAGAAAAGTCTGCAGGCAGGAAGAGAAACATGACTTTTTTTTAATTTGAAGGCTATAAATTATATCCAAGGGACTGACATTTTACTAGCTAGTGAAGTAGGCTGATTAGCAAATTCAGGAGTCTTGCTTTCACTCATGTAAAAGAAAAACAGGGCAGCTCTCACTTTCCAGACCCACATTGCTTTTAGCAGGGTCTCTGCACTCAGAGTCGTGTCCCACAGAGCATCCAAATTACTGTTGAGATTTCTTTTGCATTTCACAGTATTACACGGCACGACCGACCATGCTGCTATGCAAGAGCAGGGCTGCAGCCCAGCTTCGTCCAGCAATCGGCTGGGCAGGCACCAGGCGCACTGGGCAGGCTGGGTCCATGGCAGGTCCTATTTCTGCCGCAGGGCACCATATTTCCAATGCTGCACCGCCTGCAAGCATCTGTGCCAGTTTGGAGACCCGCAGCTTAGCTGGGTTCCTCCCACCTTCCTTCTGAAGCGAGGAGCCCTCAGGTCCCCAACGCAACTCCCTCCATCACTGCTTGCCTAACCCTTCTTTCAAGGGGTAGTAGGAAAGCAAAGAAGCCCATGGGCTTTTACTCGCACAAGTACACGGGTGTACGCTTCACGCACTGCCCGCTCCCAGCACTTCGCAGCCCGCAGCTGCCCACCTGGCAGACAGCGTAAGGGAGGAGTGCAGAACTGCAGCACATGTCATCCAACGGTTTTCATTTTTAAATTCCCCCTCAGGATGTCTGCTGCCCTCCTCTTAAGGGCTACATACCTGGATGATTAAAGAAAGTCACAGAGACATTCACTTTCTTCCAATCATATGTGTGTTGGCACATATATTTGTTAATCACTCATTTGCAGTCACTTCCTAGCACCCACCTGATTCCAGTCTTTGTCTATAAAGCAGGAATTTTGGGGAATGGGAGGTTTTTCCCCTTATTAGACTGCCTGAGAGGCTTGTCAAACAGGTAGTTTTCCTCTGGAAGCGATGCAGCTTTTAGCAGTCAGGTACTCCCCCAGTCATTTTCTCTCCCAGCTTTTGCACATTACCTAACTGTAGGCTTTGCTCACGGATCACAGGGTGCCATGCTGCATGGTGGGAGCGTGCGCAGAATTACATCTCACCCACACCCTGCACAGTACAGGTTCATTATAACACAGTGCTACTCATGGAAACTTGCTTCTTTTTCTTTCCTTCAAAGTCTGTCCAGAAAGCCTCAGATAGGCTTACAAGTGAAGGAAGAAAAGACATATATAAGAGAAAACACTCCTTCCTCCCTGCCATGTTCTCCACTGAGCATCCACTTGTTTCCTTCCATCAGGGCTAACTTTCCACATGAATATCCCTTTACATGCTTGAAAGCTCATACAAATGCAAACATACAACAATCCCTTTCCAGAGCCCGAAGAACTATTGCTTCCTCCATCCTGTTACCAAGTATCATGAGACAGAGTATGAAACACCATCAGGGCGGGCAAATTAAAGCCCTTTTGATACCTACCCCAGATGCTTGCGCACTGGTTTGCTTGGTCTCCTCCTGCAGGCTGGCCTGCCCAAACTATTAATTTCCCCCTGTAGTAGCAACTCTGGGCCTCCTGGTTCCTCCGAAATAACTACCTCAGGTATTTGGCTGGAGCGCTTGCTTCTTCTCCTCTCGAGCTGCAAAACCCTAGGCATGCTGTGATTTTAGGATCCAGGCCATCCGCTTTTAGCCAAAAGTTTAGTAACAAAATGTATTTCTAGGAAGAAAAAGTACTGGCTGCCGAAACCAAGGGCTGCTTTTCCAGCCCGCAGCGGCCCTCACAGCTACGAGCTGCCCAGCTGCTGCTGCTGCTCTTTGCTCAGGGACTCAGCGACACGGACTCTGCTGGCAGGCAATGGACAGTCCTGTGGCACGCATTGCCTTGGCAGTGAGAAGCAAGGCTTCTCAAACGCCAGGGAACGTACTTGTGTTGACCTGCTCATCCCTGTGCTGCTGGCAGGGGATGGGAGGCTGGCACTGAGGCTTCATTTTCATGCTGTGTGGCGAAAAGGAAGCCGATGCTGGGAAGGGCATGGTATTTCTCAGTTGGAAAGCGTCTCAGAAAAGAGCCTTGGAAGCTAACTTCTTCCACACACTTTGTGTCTGAAAGTAAGAGTCTTTGTCAACAGGTCTGTCACCCTGCTTGTTCGCTTCTCACCTAGTCATGCTTTCTTTTGGCAAGGAAGTCCTAGAAGCTTCCTGATGGCTTCCTCCATGGGAATAAAGTTTGTCCCAAGCAGAGGTTGTTTTCCCTGTTGTGTGGGGCTGTTGTGACCCAAGTGCAGGACCCAGCACTTGGCCTTGTTGAATCTCAAACAATTGGCCTTGGTCCATTGATCCAGCCTGCCCAGGTCCCTCTGTAGAGCCTTCCTACCCTCAAGCAGATCAACACTCCTGCCCAGTTTGGTGCCATCCAGAACATTGATAAAGATTTAAATAGAACTGGCCCTGATACTGAGCCCTGGGAAACACCACTTGTGACTGGCCACCAGCTGGATCCCCCACAACTCTTTGGGCCCAGCCATCCAGCCAGTTTTTTTACCCAGTGAAAAGTACACCCATCCAAGCCACAAGCAGCCAGTTTCTCAAGCAGAATGCTGTGGCAAATGGTATCAAAGGCTTTACTAGGTGGACAACATCCACAGCCTTTCCCTCATCTACTAAGCAGGTCACCTGGTCATATTAGGAAATCAGGTTAGCCAAGCAGGACCTGCCTTTCATAAACCCATGCTGACTGGGCCTGATCACCTGGTTGTTCTGTATGTGCCGCATGGTGGCACTCAAGATGATCTGCTCCATAACCTTCCCTGGCACTGAGGTCAGACTGACAGGCCTGTAGTTCCCCAGATCCTCTTTCCGGCCCATCTTGTAGGTGGGTGTCACATTTGCTAACCTCCAGTCACGTGGAACTTCCCCGGTCATCCAGGACTGCTGATAAACGTTGGAAAGTGGCTTGGTGAGCACTTCCACCAGCTCCCTCAGCACCCTTGGGTGGATCCCATCTGGTACCATAGACTTGTGTGTGTCTCAGTGGTGTAGCAGGTCACTAACCATTTCCCCTTGGATTATGGAGGAATATCATTCTGCTCCCCGTCCCTGTCTTCCAGCTCAGGGGGCTGGGTACCCTGAGAACAATTGGCCTAACTATTAAAGGCTGAGGCAAAGAAGGTGTTAAGTACCTCAGCCTTTGTCCCTATGTTTCCCCTCACATCCAGTGAAGGATTCAGATTCTCCTTAGCCCTCCTTTTGTTGCTAATGTATTTATAGAAACATTTTTATTGTTTTTTTACAGCAGTAGCCAGATTAAGTTCTAGCTGGGCTTTGGCCGTTCTAATTTTCTCCCTGCACACCCTCATGACATCCTTGTAGTCCTCTTGAGTTGCCTGCCCCTTCTTCCAAAGGTCATAAACTCTCCTTTTTTTCCTGAGCTTCAGCCAAAGCTCTCTGTTTAGCCAGGCCAATCTTCTTCCCCGCTGGCTCATCTTTTGGCACAGGACTGCTCCTGCACCTTTAAGATTTCCTTCTTGAAGAATGTCCAGCCTTCCTGGACTCCTTTGCCCTTCAGGACTGCCTCCCAAGGGACTCTGTCAACAAGGCTCCTAAATAGGCAAGCCTGCCCTGCAGAAGCCCAACATAGTAGGTCTGCTGACCCCCTTCCTTGCTTCTCCAAGAATTGAAATCTCTATCAGTTTGTGATTGCTGTGCCCAGGACAGCCTCCAACCATCATGTCACCCACCAGTCCTTCTCTGTTCCCAAACAACAGGTCCAGCAGGGCACCTTCCCTAGTTGGCTCACTCACCAGCTGTGTCAGGAATTATCTTCTCCACACTCCAGGAACTTCCTAGACCATTTCCTCTCTGCTGTGTTGTATTTCCAGCACACATCTGGTTACTTGAAGTCCCCCATGAGAACAAGGGCTCGCGATTGTGAGACTTCTGGCTGCTTATGGAATGTTTCATCTGCCTCTTCTTCCTGGTTGGGTGGTCTATAACAGGCTCCCACCATGATACCTGCCTTGTTGGCCTTCCCCCTGATTCTTACCCATAAACACTTGACCCTATCATCACCATCGTTAAGCTCTAGACAATCAAAACACTCCCTAACACACAGGGCTACCACACCGCCTCTCCCTCCTTGCCTATCCCTTCTGAAGAGTTTACAGCCATCCACTGCAGCACTCCAGTTGTGTGAGTCATCCCACCATGTTTCCATGATGGCAACTATGTCATAGTTTTCCTGCTGCACAGTGGCTTCCAGCTCCTCCTGTTTGTTGCCTATGCTGTGTGCATTGGTGCAGAGGCACTTCAGTTGGGCTATTGATCCCACCACCTTTTTGGGATGCAAAGCCCTAATTCCTACATGACTATTCTCAGGTGCTTCCATGGTTTCTAATACACCCATGGGGTCCATAGACCCTTGCGTCTTTGCTGCTGCATGGATCTTCATCCCCTACCTCCACTGAGTGGCAGACTGAAGGACCTGCCTAGCATACCGTCCCTCAAACATTGGCGTGCCACCCCCAGGCTTATCTCTAGCAAGCCTGGTTTTATCCTTTATCGTGCTTAGAGAGTAGGTGATGCAAATTCTGTAATTATGTACCACCCTCTAATTATGACATCGAGGTTTTCATTTTGTGTCTTTGAAAAAACAAGTTTAAGAAGTGCTGATGCAATAGTTACTCCAAAGTTTAGGATTCATAAATAAGTCCTGCTGATAAAATACCTTTTTTTAAGGAAAAAATTGGCTCCCATTCTACCATTTACATGACCAATGGAGAGATTAGCTTTAATACCAAAATATTTTCTTCTGGGTCTTTCTATATATTGGCTTTGGAAGCTTTGCCATTTAATAATAATTATAACAGTACTCTGCTCAAGCTGCAACTCTGGAAGATGCTTAAAGAAAGAACTGATGAGTCACTCTTTAATGAATGCTACTTTCTAAAGTTAAAGTTTTATGGTTTAACTTGATTTTGTTGTTCTAACTATTCCTCCCTCTACAGAGTTATAATTCCCTGTAAGGTATGTATTACTTAACAGTATGAACAGTCTCTATGAATTCAAGAAGCACTACCTGTACTACTCTTGCACAATTTATGAATACTGCCATGGACACCAGTAGGTACAGGGAAGTGTGACGTGGAATCGCTCAACCAAACAGCAAGCAGGACTGGAAGTTTCACACTTACAGCTCTGGTAAAGGATTATGAAAGTTGGTGGATAATATTATATTACTTTTTGGAACCAGTGAAAGGCATCTAAATGGACACGTCAACAAAAGGAGTAACAACTGATGAAATTAAGCAGTAGCTTGTAGATACCTGAGCAGAACTTTGAGGGAAAAGATAAATAAACAGTTTATGCTCTGGAGACCCATAGAATTACAACCACTGCCTTACTGAGATGATGTCTGTCCTATTTAGGCAATTTCAGTAAAAAATAGAAGTCTGAAAAGTTTAACCTGTCTAATTGACACTGATTGTGAGGGTAAAATTAACTGGGTTTGGTACACTGATATAAATGGGGCTATCAATGTTGAGAGCTTGTCAGAAACTGCGCTTGAGCCCAGTTTTATCAGGAAGAAAAAAAGAAAAATAATCTATCAACAAACATATTGTGGCTAACAGTAAGTTCACAACTGGCCAGCCACAAGCACTTATATGCATCTCCCCAAGGACTCAGAGTCATTAAGCCATGGATATAAATAATCCTGCATCCAGAGTTTGGTAAGTGAACTCATTCAGTACATTGCGATGTCACCGTCACAGCTCTGTAGGCTACTGCACATGCAAAGCCTTTGCTCTTGTTATTCTTAATACTTCCATTTCTGTGTTTTGTTTGGGGATGTGCCTCAGACTCACTTTTTCTAACAGCAGAGAGGATACAAACGGCCAGCCCTCCTGGGCCTTTGGCAGTCCGGGCACCAGCTCTGAAGACGCAGATGCCCCCATTTCAGAATCCCCAGTGGCGACGAAGTGACCACAAGCAGCTTCCATACCTGCATCTCCTCAGACATGTGAAGCGAGCTCAGGTGACCCTTCCACTATTTCATCAGGCATCATCTGGAAAAGCAACTCATTTCCGTACCCCCTTTTCCCCTTTTTTAGACTTGGCAGTGTGTTGTAGAGGAACTAGACTGGGAGAAGCATTTGCTCAAAGTAACAGACACAAAGCCAGACGTAACCCGTGTGCTTCGCTCCTCTTCAGCAGGGGTTGACTCAGGAACAGGAGGACGTGTATGGAATTACAGTGGACAAGAGTTTACAAAGGAAGGTCTACAGAAATGCAACACAGATCTTAAAGCTGGAGTGTCTGCCATACTGTAGCATTGAGCTTATCAGTAGGAATGAAGAACAGTTTACTTGAAGCAATAGCCTGGGCTTTTTCTTTTAAACTGCCATAATTGTTTAGCTTTAAAAAAGAAAAAAGTGACAGCTGCAAAATAACCAAGTTGTTGATGTCTGATGAACATGCTTCACTCTGCAGGCAGCTGACCGGCACTGTGGGTTTTTAACTATCGAGACCTTTCCCTCTGGGACCGCGAGTTCACGGAGGAGTGGCGAGTGCATGCTGCACGCAGAGTTATACAAGCCCTTTTTGAAGGCAGCGTCAGGAACAAAACCGTACTCTGTAAATGTACTTAGTACTTTGGTTGCCATTTCACAGCTCTGCTTGCAACACTGCAGATTCAAAGTTTCCATGGGATATTTTCAAGCGGTGAGCTGTGATTCAAACTGAAAGTTGTATGTGCCTTTAAAAATCTCCTGATTTTAAGAACAAACTCAGTTGCTACCTTTTAAGGAAATAATTCTGAAAACTTCTATGCATCAAATATTCACCTATGAGACCTTTGTCATTAAAATATTGGTATTTTTATATATAGATGCACACATACTTTTGGTGAGTTTTCTAGATTTCTACAGAATTTGATCAGTATAGTTAGTTCCTGGTGCCTTGTACTGTCACTACCTTACACAGAGGAGGATGAGAAGGTGGGGAAAAAAAGAAAATTAAAAAAACCCCACACAGTTGAGAACAATTGAAGGTGTCTCCTAGAGACCCTCGTGCAGGGTGTTACTGAAGTAAGACTGACTTACTGAAGCTGTGCACAGTTGAAGTTTACTCCTTTAAAAGATGGGAAACCTCTCCCCGTCAAGGAGCGATGCCTCCCCCGGGCATGCCGGTGAGCGGGCAGCTCTGGCTGTACTGATGTACAGCACCGGAGACACTGCAGCGTGTGCTGGTTATCCAAGCTGTAACAGAGACTTTTGGTCAGATTTGCTGTATCTGCAGCTATAAAAAGGCAGGCTTGGATAACTAGGAGTAAACTGGGGTAATGATGACAACTTGCTTGTCCTCTTCCAAATGCCAGAAACTTTTCTTTTTTCTCTTTTACACCTGAAGTTGTTTAATTTTTTCAGCAAATTTAGTGCTTTCATTTCCCAGAGTAAGACCCTCAAGGTCATTAGTGTTGCTCTACTGAGGGAGGTGGAAGGAAAAGGAGCCTTTTTCTTGCCCAGTTTTTGATGGCTCCTTCACTAGATCCTCCCTATGGTGTTGTATGACTCTAGGAGACAGTGATGTCTTTGTTTCTGAGGCTCCTGTGCAGTATTCCCTTGCCAAGTTTGCTTTCTCTGAGACATGCCGGTTTATGCGTGTGGCCTGGGGCCCCTGGCAGTCCCACAGGCAGTGCACAGCACCTGCCACCAGCACTCCTGCTGCTCTGCGGGACCGTCCACAGCTTTAACACAGCAGCCACCTCCTTCAGTGCAACAGATGAATCATTTCTTCTCCTCAGAGCAAAGCCCATTGCCTCACTCACTGATGGACAGAGAGAGGCCATGTCTTGAGGTAGCACAGTAATATTTTGTCAAGGCAGTGCAAGAAGCGAGCAGCACCTGGGTGCTAGAGGGCTACCGCATGTTGCCCACCACCTCCTACGACAGCAGGGATGAGCAATTTAGCGAGGGATGGTCAAAGCTGCTTACAGCTGCAGGGAAGAAAGCAGCCTAGTGCCAAGGCTGTGTGAGTCCTTGGTAGCTGTCTACCAGGGATTTCTACCTGATCTGCTCACACTGAGCAAGCCAGGTGTTCCCAGCCTCTGTATGCAAATCCATACAAGCCACCAACATTGTACACTGCATGCAATGACCCTGGCCAACTGCTGCATCTCATTTCTTGTATTCTTCTTTTGCTAGAAGGAACAGGTTTTGCCTGATTTAGTTCAAACAAGTCTAGGATCAAGCAGAGAAAATACCAGCTTGAAGGTGTCCTCTTGAAGAGACATCTATTGCATAGGAGCAGATGTTCTAAAAGTTTGTTCCCTGGATGTAGTCATGCTTAAAAATGTTTAACTTGCACAAATTTTTCTCCTGCCCCACAAGATGTATCACACCGGATGGTTTTGTGCTGACAAGGCTGGCTGCAGTGGTGGAAAGTGGGCTGGGAGCTCATGACAGAACCCAGCTAGAACCAAGACATCAGGCTCGAGTCTTTGTAGTTGTCTCAGTTTTCTCTTGAATGCCCCCTCAGCTAAAAACAGCAGATGTTTCTGAGAAGCCAAGTTGTCTGTACATACCTTCCTTTTGCATTTTAAATAAGCCCTGTGAGGAATATGACCATCTATACTATCCTCCGCATACTACCAGCATTATCAGACACATGCTCAAATTGCATCTTGTAGCTTCAGTCACTCTGCATAGGTGGGTCAAGGTCCTCTTCTGACAACCTAAAAAACCATGGGGCGTGCTGAGGGGCAGATGTCCCACCAAGAGCAGCCCCCAGACTGCATCTTGCAGTCAGCCTGTTGGCCAAGGCTGGCTAGGTCTTCTCCAAGCTCCCTGGGACCATATGCGTCCCCCCCCTGCAGAGGGGGTTGCTGCCTACAGATGGGGCCAGGGACCCCCTGCGATGGGTATTGCTCACAGCTGCGGGATGCTAGGCCCAGGCACCTCCTGCAGATGCACTCTCTCAAGCTTTTGCGTGTGGCTCCAGACCCCATGCTTGCATCACGCTGGTTGCCAGATGTAGGACAAACGAGATGATGTTTAGTTGGGGCTTGCAAAAGCTCTCCCTGAAGCAACAGTTCTATGACCTAATATTGAAGTGATGTAACGTCCTTCCAGCCTAAAACTCTACAGACGTCAGTAGTCATGACTTAAACTCCGAAATGACACAGAGTTGCATTCATGAAATGCATGACCCTCTTCAGTGATAACAGGCCTGAACTGCTTTTATCTCACTAGATGTAGTCTGTGTTACACAACAGAAAAAATGTTCCTAAGCAAACAGCACTCCCCTGAACAGCTGTGACCTTACCTATCTTGCAGACAGATACCTTGAACGGTCATCAGCCTACGTGTGCTCAGTTTATCTTATACAGATAAAGCTATGTTGAAAGAAAAGCTTTAGTGAGAAAGCAGAAGAGGTGAACAGCAAAGTCTTTGTTAACTGTATTTAGCTGTCTGTCTAATGAATACTTGGGGAAAAGGATTCAAATACCCTCAGCAGTTCCAGTGCCACCATTTGGGTGTAAGTGCCAGCATTGTACTGACCAAACTTACGATCCCTGGTATTCCTAGTAAAATTTAAAAGGAAAAAATACTGACCACAAAAAATCCTTTACATGTGACTTTTAAGGTTCTTTTAGTAAAAATAAATCATTTTATATAACACATTCCAAACCCAGTATTTTTCTATTACTCTTTCCTTTATTATAACTTCACCCATTTCTATGAGTTAGATGTAAAATACACAAGAAGGCACATGGCTCATTTTTAACAGGTAAAACTAAATTTCTGCATCATTTGACAGTGCAGCTTGACACAGTTAAATGCTGGTACTTCATTAATAATTTTGCACAGAAATGCAGTATTTCTATTAATGGTGAATCGCTTTAATATCCCTAAACCAGCATGACTGGTGGGAGAGGTGGTGGTCAGAAATCATCTAGGCCTTAGTGATCATGAAATGGTAGAGTTTTCGATCTTTGGTGAGGTAAGGAAGGGGGTCAGCAAGACCGCCACCATGGATTTCCGGAGGGCAGACTTTGACCTGCTCAGAATGCTGGTTGGGAGAGTCCCTTGGGAGATAGTCCTGAAGGGCAAAGGGGTCCAGGAAGGCTGGGTGTTTTTCAAGGAAGAAGTCTTAAAGGCACAGGAGCAGGCTGTCCCCATGTGCCGTAAGACAAATCGGCGGGGAAGACGACCGGCCTGGCTGGACTACTACTGCGACTAAGGGAAAAAAGGAGAGCTTACCAGCTCTGGGGGAAGGGGCAGGCAACCCAAGAAGAGTACAGGGATCTTGTCAGGTTATGCAGAGAGGAGATTGAAAGGCAAAAGCCCAGCTGGAATTTAACCTGGCCACTGTTGTAAGGGATAATAAGAAAAGTTTTTATAAATATGTTAACAGCAAAAAGAGAGCCAGGGAGAACCTCCATCCACTAGTGGATGCAAGGGGGAACATTGCCACTAAAGATGAGGAAAAGGCTGAGATACTCAACGCCTTCTTTGCCTGGGTCTTTAATGGCGCGACGAGTTATCCCCAGGGTACCCAGCCTCCTGAGCTGGAAGATGGGGACAGAGAGTGGAATGAACCCCCCATAATCCAGGAGGAAGCAGTCTTTGACCTGCTATGCCACCTGGACATCCACAAGTCTATGGGGCCGGATGGGATCCACCCAAGAGTGCTGAAGGAGTTGGCAGAGGAGCTTGCCAAGCCACTCTCTATCATTTATCAGCAGTCCTGGAGAACAGGGGAGGTCCCAGATGACTGGAGGTTGGCAAATGTGACGCCTCTCTTCAAGAAGGGCCGGAAGGAGGATCCGGGGAACTACAGACCAGTCAGCCTGGGGATCCTGAGTGTGCTCACCAGGCACATGGAGGACAATCAGGGGATCAGGCCCAGTCAGCATGGGTTCACGAAAGGCAGGTCTTGCCTAACCAACCTGATTTCCTTCTATGACCAGGTGACCCGCCTGGTAGATGAGGGAAAGGCTGTGGATGTTGTCTACCTGGACTTCAGCAAAGCCTTCGACACAGTCTCCCATAGCATTCTCCTAGAGAAGCTGGCAGTTCATGGCCTAGATGGATGTACTCTTCACTGGGTTAAAAACTGGCTGGGTGGCCGAGCCCAGAGAGTTGTGGTGAATGGAGCTCAATCCAGTTGGCGGCCGGTCACAAGCAGTGTCCCCCAGGGCTCAGTTTTAGGGCCAGTCTTGTTTAATTTCTTTATCAATGACCTGGATGAGGGGATTGAGTGTGCCCTCAGTAAATTTGCAGATGACACCAAACTGGGTGGGAGTGTTGATCTGCTGGAGAGGAGGAGGGCTCTGCAAAGGGACCTGGACAGGCTGGATCAATGGGCCAAGGCCAATTGTATGAGGTTCAACAAGGCCAAGTGCCGGGTCCTGCACTTTGGTCACAACAACCCCATGCAGCGCTACAGGCTTGGCGAAGAGTAGCTGGAAAGCTGCCTGGTGGAAAAAGACCTGGGGGTACTGATTGACAGCTGCCTGAATATGAGCCAGCAGTGTGCCCAGGTGCCCAAGAAGGCCAATGGCATCCTGGCCTGTATCAGGAATAGTGTGACCAGCAGGAGTAGGGAAGTAATCGTGCCCCTGTACTCGGCACTGGTGAGGCCGCACCTCGAATACTGTGTTCAGTTTTGGGCCCCTCACTACAAGAAAGACGTTGCCTTGCTGGAACAGGTCCAGAGGAGAGCAACCAAGCTGGTGAGGGGTCTGGAACACAAGTCATACGAGGAGCGGCTGAGGGAACTGGGGTTGTTTAGTCTGGAGAAGAGGAGGCTGAGGGGAGACCTGATCGCCCTCTACAACTACCTGACAGGAGGCTGTAGTGAGGTGGGGGTCAGCCTCTTCTCCCTGGTAACAGACGATAGGACGAGGGGGAATGGCTTGAAGCTGCACCAGGGCAGGTTTAGGCTAGACATTAGGAAAAACTTCTTCACCGAGAGGGTTGTCAGGCTCTGGAATGGGCTGCCCAGGGAGGTGGTGGAGTCCTCATCCCTGGAGGTATTTAAAAGAAGGATAGATGAGGTGCTTAGGGACATGGTTTAGTGGTGGGATGGCAGTGCTAGGTTAATGGTTGGACTTGATGATCTTAAAGGTCTTTTCCAACCGAGGTGATTCTATGATCTGAACAGGTGACACCACATGCTGCAATTTCGTTCCTATTGGAGGTGCAAAATAGGACATGGAGAAGCACAGTGCAATCATCTGCCCCATGGGTTGGTGGAGGTGCTGGTGGCGCTGGGTGGCAGCAGCTGAGGGGCATTGCTGGGACGTGAAGAATTACAGTGACCACAGCAACAGAAAGGATTCAAGCAATGAATTGCAAATGCAATTCCAGGAACTGCAGCTGCTGATGGCAAGTTAGGGACTGAAGCCAGTACTTTCCAGGTGGACAGAAAAGTCCTCCTTGGTGGCTAGCCCAATGCAGCTCAGGAACAAGGGCAAATCTGTTGAGCAAAGCAGTGGAGCTCAGCCTGGGCTGAACAGGCAGGCTGTCAAAATACTTGGAGCAGCAGGGCTCAGGTCTGTCTATAGGCTCGTTGCTTAGAGCAGAGAGGAAAGCTGAAGAGCAGTGCAGATGAGAGGCAAGACAGAGCACCATGCCCCAGCAGAGTTCACTTGGCTTCACCTGTCTTCCTCAGATCACTGATTTAGCCAACTCTTTCTGCTGAGAAAGACGTTATAAATAACTCCTTTTAAGCCTTCTCTGGTGAGCTCGTGACAGAGCAGCAGCAAGGGTTCGCTCCCTGCCAAGCCCTTAGGCCTCTGAAGGGCTGGAGGGTGGCAGAGCAAGTGCAGCTGAAAGCATTTATGTGGGGTTTTTTGGAAGGGATTTTGTAGGCACATCACTCTGAGGGAGCACAGGGGGCACCAAGCTGCTGGGCAGAGAATGGACAAAGAATGTTTATTCAGCATTTTTATGTTAAGCGATGTGGCAAAGCCTCAAGAAACTCCTTGGCCAAGGCCACCATCGCTGTGAAATCTGTGCTTGCATGGACTTACCGTCAGCTTTGTGAAACATTTCAGCTTCATTTCTGAGGCAATCGCTACGCGTGAAGGACAAAGCATAGCTGAAGGTAAGGCTGTGCCGTGTTCCCAGACAAGCAGGCAGGAGAGCGGCAGCCACGGCTTCCCGGCTCCCCTCTGCTGGGGCTGTGCTCCTGCACATGGCCAGCTTCAGTCATTCGTGCCTGGCATCTCCTCTGGGCCAGAAAATGTTTCTTCTTGCCAGGCTGGCAACAAACAGAGCGCTGCTAGAGCCACGTGGTGATGGATACCCGCCTGGCCATACAGTGCTAAAGGAGAAACATGATGCAATTTCTTTTGTCCTGGTATCATCTTTCTGGGTAAGTGTCAGCCCACGCTTGGTGGGATGTCAGGATGACCGATTCTGCTGGGGACTTTCAGCATAAGGTCATTGCAAGTCATGGCAGCTTGACAGAGGAAACTAGAAAGGAGAGCTCATTTCTGCTTGGGGTATAAAGGATGACCCTCCCTACCCATACCCTTGCCAAAAGTACTGGCAGCGTGGGTGCAGTACGTCTGCAAAAGCTGTCCCCTTTGCTTTCCACAGTATCTTTATAAAAGAAGGATTTACATGCTTCATCTCCGCTCATACCTCAAATACAGGTGTAATCCAGGCTGGGTCACAGATAACTGTCAGAAGCATAGAGAGGTGGGTAATGGAGCCAAGGAAATGTAAGCCTGAAACAATCCTATATTGCCTACATCCTATTTTTTTCTCCCCACTTACTGTTAGCATTCTTCCCAACAGCAGAGCTGCTCCTAGCTTGGAAATCCCCCTCTGCTTTGCTACACATGCTCTTCCACTCTTGCTATGGTAATACCGAAGATGGTAAGTAGCGCTGCCTGGTCCGTTTATCCAATTCCCTCTTCTTTCTCCTCCACTTCCAGGCTGCTCCTTGGGCTGCTTCCCAAACCAGGCCTTAGGAAGGTCACCAGGGTCTCTCACAGCTCCACGCACGCCCATCTTGGGCTTCCCACTCTGCTTTACCCTCCTCCCTCCACCTCCAGCTCATGCTGCCTTTGCTCATAAACCTGCTGTGGGGCTGAAAACCTTCCCAGGGGGGACTGGTGGGGTTTCAGCAGGGATATGCTGCAGCCCAAACCTTTATGCTTTGGGTCCTGCCTCAATCTTTGGTTAGTCCTGCGATAGATGCAAGTCACCTCGATTTGTGTGTATGGGACAAGAAAGCTTTTATTTTCCTTTATAGACTGCTTTAGTTTAACTATAAAATATTAGGAGTGAAACAAGCCATGAACTGCTCTTGCTGGGCTATGCCCATCGTCTATAGCATAGCTGCTCGCCTGCATGAGCTCTGCTGCAGACAGAGGGATGGGCAAAAGCGATGCTCAGGGAACAAAGGACACGTGATTGTTCAGAAAAAGGCTGGTGCAGAAATGTCACGGAGCAGACAGTGCCATCGGGAGCTGTATGACAGTGCTGGCTGGGCTCGTGGGTGAGTGCTGGTGTGTTTGCGTGGTCCCCCTGCTCAGAAGGTGTCACGATGGACAGGGATTTTATTTCTTACCAGAGATACAGAGATTAGGATTTTCAAAGTGTAAGCATGTAGAAACAGGACATTCAAGCACCAATTATCTGTACAATATGCACTCGTATCACAGATGCACGTGCATACATACACACAAAGAAAAAACCATATAATGCTTCTGTGTGGTACACAAAAATATGAGCTTGATAGAGATTTGCTGGGAAGTGAAAGACAAAGTAGCCATGCTGTAGTCTCATAGCTGGAGAAACTGCTTCTCTTTTTCATAGCTGGACTTGGTGGCAGTAGAGAGAATGAAATGGACATTATAGATGAATAAAACACAGAGTCAGATTTTATTTTGAACCAAAAGTTAAAATTTTATTTAGAATATCAATATACCCCCTAAAAATAAAAATAAAAACTTCCTTTTATGTAGTGAAATAGCCATTTGAAAATGGTAAAATAAAGATATTTCTCATACTTTTCTCTCCTAGTTATTGTACACATATTTAAGGTTGGTTTGTTCTGAATATAAATCTAGCCTGAGCTTTAAGGCTCCAAAAAGCCTAAAGCATGTAGTGGCTCTTTTGAGAAAGCAGATAAGTCAATCAGAGCTGTGTTTTTTCAGCAGACAGGCCTGTTTGAAGCTGTCCAGGACTGGACAGAAGTGAGACTTCTCAGGAAGGTCACTGTTTCAGGGAGCATTATTTTATACCCATTGCGAAATACACTCTAACCCCACTTCATGCAGCATTTTATTGAGTTTTATGATGTACTGGGGAGGGCCCTGGTTCCCCTTAGCTGTCAAGTTCTTGTGCAGATCTGATCTTATTTGTGTTGGTGCAGTTGGCTCAATTTAAGAAACCAAATCCTACCCTGTGGTGTTTGCTCTGCTAGAAATTAAGTCTGTAACAAGGCACTGATCCTGCCTTTACCCCTGTAAGCAAAAGGTTGCTGTGCCTGTGTATAGCTGCAATGGGGTGTTTATGATAGCAGGATCAGGGACTTGTCCTTTAGCTTGCTTTTAATAAAATAAATAGAATGGAAAATGTATTGAAATAAAACAGTAGAAACACACTGACAATTCTGAGTTGTAATTCTTCCCTTTTAGAGGGCTCATTGACGCCAAGCTGGAAAACATGACTGAAGACCCATCCCAGGGCCTGAGTGATGCCCCGGGTGGTTCATGTCACCACAGAGTAAACAAGGAGGGGATTTCGGTCTTTCATCGCCCTCCGCAGCTGGGCTGCAGCAGGCTGAAGCACTGCTCACTGAAGCCACTGGGCTTCTCACCAGCAATCTCACTTCCAGTAAGCACTGGACTGAGTCCTGAACTTAGGCGGTATGGTCTGCAATTTGCTTTGGTCTCTTCCTTGATCAAAGCTGGGTTTATTAAAGTATGTCTGTATTTATGATTTGTATATAAACATGTTGCATTTCTGTAACTGGTTCTGAAGTACAGGGAAGTCTATACCTGTACCAATACGTTCTATCTGGCACTGCTTACAAAGGCTGCTGTTCCACGGTTACAGTAATCGGTGTCTTACATCCTTCGTTGCCTGCAAACCACCTGAATATTGCTCCCTGGGGTACCGTTGCTCTCAACTAAAATGTTGTCCCAGGTTTTTACTTTCAGGAGGGACAAAAGAAATACACCCAGGCCTTGAAGTTCACAAGGCCATGGATGTTGCCCCAAACAAACCCTCAGACCCAGGCTTGCCCTCAGGGAGCCACGGCGCAATGCAATGCCACAGGAGGGACCCCTTCAGGCAAGCCTTATCCCACCAGCTGCCCCCTCCCGGGCACCTGGCACTGTGCTGCCCACCCTCCTCCCGCTTCGCCTCTCCTCATTTTGGGAAGGAGTGACCCTTCAGCCTGGAAATATTTTCTCCTCCCTCCTTGTCTCTCCTGCAACTTGTGCTCAATACTTTGTTCCTGCTACCCGGCTTGGGTCTTTCGAGTGGTTCCTTTTGCACGCTTTGGCCCTTATCTTGTAAGTAAAAGCTTGTATTAGTTTACCATGAGATTCTGGTGAGAGGTCTCTTTTGGAGCCAGCCACTCTTAGTCGGGTGTTATCAGCAAGGCCAGACATAAGTAATTTGTGACTCTGAGTTACAGAAAGTGTGTAAGCACAAGGGGTTTCCTTCTCATCGCAGGCACAATTTAAAGAGGCTGCAGAACTACCCAAGTTTTTGTTCTCCCACTAACTAGTTGAAAATATTTTCCTTAAAGCACACAGAAGCAGTGTTCAGGAAAAGCCAAATTCTGCTTGCAGCTGCCTAAGCGTAAATCCACACCAACCTTTCTGGTTTTACTTCAGTACATTGGATTAACGCGTCAAAACATAAAACACAGACTTCGACCCTGGCAGACCCCTGATCTTACCACCAGTGTAACTTTCCTGACTTTAACAGTGAACCCTGTTACAGCATTTCCAGCATCTGTAGTGGTTGTCACAGGTCACATAATGCTTGGCAATTTATATAAAGTTTGAGTTCCCTGTGGCATGTGTGAATACAACAGAATTACAGTTTTATTTAAAATAATGAGGGAAAAAAAGGCTTCTGGGTAGCAGACAGAAAAATTTGAAAGTGTGACCCCAAGGCTCAAACCAGGGGAAATAAATAGGACCCAATTAGCTGTGTTTATATCTTGTGGCTCACAGGTTGGAACAGCTGGAGTACTGTTGAGATGCCATTACATTAGGGTTTACTGGCTCAGTGTCTAAGTACGTGTGAGGGGGTTAACTGTGATGTCTAAATATCATGTGTGCATGGTTGAAGAAGAAAAAAAAAGGTAAGAAAAATAGTGTAAGTTGTTTTGGTCTTATCCTCAATTTCTTTAATGCTAGTTACCACATTTGACTCCAGTGGAAAACCTCAGAGGAAAAGTCCAATGGTATAGTAGGGCCATAGGACCTAGGGATGTGTAAATGCATGTGTGATGCATCATCTCCTGAAGCAAATGGCAGCATGGCAGCCAATTTCCAGCGTGACAATAAATGTACCCTAATTCACCACTGTCCCTTATGTGCCTGACCTTCCCTACAGATATTCTTCCCTCCAGCCTAGTCTCCCACAAGGACGGCCACTGAATTCAGCACTGAGTTCCCCCTGCACGGCAGGGGTACCACTGCATTACGTTTCGAGGAGGTCGCTCAGGCTGGTTTCTGCACTGGAGCCCCTTGCCAGGCAGTAAGGAAGGTGGCCCTTGCCCGCCCGGCCCTGGCTGGTGGGGCTGTGGGCATGTCAGGGAGCAGGAGCTGGGAATGGTGCAGAGGTACCCATGAGGTACCCGCTTTGGGAGGATGGGGTAAGAGCGGGTGAAATTCTTGCTCCACTGAAGTCAGTGTCGGCATTGCCAGCATTGCCATCCAGCTCGCACAGGTGTGGGGTTTTTTTCTCTTATGCAATTAAGGAAAACAGCGTGTGAAACACGGCAGGCTGTTTGCAACCCACCCTGTTTACTGCCTGTGTTAAACTTAGGCTGCGAGTCCTTGCCTTGTTGTGGTGTCGCTTCTTATTGATAAAGTCTATGGGGCTTTTAAGTCCTTAGCCCCCAATTAGCAAGAGATGTGTGCGGTTCCTTCCCCTCTGCTCAGATAAAAGGCAGACGGACACACCGGCTCTGTTCCAAGCAGAGCAAAGCCTCCACTGACTTCACAGGGTCCAAGATTTCTGCTCCAGCTTCAGCTCCAGACACCGGACCACTTCCACCCCCTCTTGTTTTATTTGAAGGACCTAAGACATGCAGATCTGAGGGTCTAAATGGCACTATGGTGGGCTTCTACCAACGCTTCTCATCTAACTACAGTCGACTTTAATTTTGCCTTTTCCACTCTTAACCGGTCTTCTTCGCCTGCTTCTTAGCCAGGGCAAAATTAAGCATGAGGAAAAAGGCTTATTCAGCATTATAATTATCTACTCCCAAGCTGCATAACAAAATGGTTTACACATTTAATTGGTTTTGTCTAATATTTCCACGTATACAGTAGTCCTATTAATGAATATCATAGCTTCATTACTGCATATCACATTTTGCTATTTGTTGTGTACCATAAAATAACATCAGCACATCAGTAACTTAAATAACACAAATGTAAACTCATTTTCTGCTTCTTATGATTTTAGCCTGCAGAGGCTTTTGGATTTGTAAGACCATTCACGTAACATGGAATGTAACTTTATTGGTTTTTCTTTTGTATATAATGAGACATCGAAAGCCCTTGTCATCTCTTAACAGGATACTAAAGCAGCTCTGTTTCATGAATGACGGCACAATTAAAGCTAAAAATCATAATTTAAAAAAAAAAACCAAACCTTTGTACTGTACAATCTCAAATTAAAGCAAGAAAGATAATGACAATCTTTTGCATTAGCCAGGAAATGTGATTCTCTGCCACTGGGCTTTTTTTTTTCTTGTTGACAATTCACAGAATGTGTATATGGGTGTAGTTATAGGTGTGTGTGTGTATCCTATGCAGAACAGCAGTCCCTATTTTGTTGATCTAGTTCTTCTAATTTTTTAGTTAAACTACTTAGCTGATACAATTTAGAATACTACATTAACACATTTAACATCAAGTTTACATACTTGCGTCTTTGAAATACTAGGAACTTTTACACATTTTATTTGGCTTCGTAAGGACTGGAATATCACAGATAATGCAATCTACTTGTGTTTGAAAGAATATGGCTGTTCTCAACCAACACTCTAAGGTTCAGAGTGAAATATGTTTCTCCTTGTATCTGCAGCTGACTTCAGAGAAGAGTGAGTATCTTAAGCAGTCAGTCTGATGTTACAGTACAGACTCTGCAGAGAGAGAGATAGACATTTAATGCAGTTCTCTCTGAACTTTAGAGTTAAGCTGCTGCAGCAGAATTACTCCATGTAGACTAATTTTTTTTCTATACAAATCTCAAGAAAAACCTATTCCAAGTATCTTTTGTAGTAGTATCTCCACATGACCAGAGGAGGGCACTTTGAACATCTTTGCACTGCCCAGGAGGCAGATGCAGAAGCACAGTGTTACCCAATGTCGCGCGGTCCTGCCACCTCTTCCCACCTATGCAGGCGTCCTTGTGTCCACAAAAATACAGAATCCGTATTGCACCACAGGGCTCTGTTTTGAAAACAGTGGGCAGATACATCACTCTCTTCTCGCTAACTAGGATTTCTTCCCATTTCCCCCATTTAATTCAGTGTTGCTGCGGGTTAAATTGAGATTAATGGATAATTCCTAAAAATCACATGAGGGGAGTTGTCTCCCTCTCCTTCCTGAAAATCCCTCTGCTATTAGCCCCAGTAATTTAGCAAATATTGATTGATTTAACCTTCTATGACTTATCCTGTTGCAGAAATTCCTTGCTTTTAACTGAAAAAAGCACTTGGAAAATGCACTCTCCAAAATATGTATTGCAACAGTGCATCTTTTCACATTAAACTCTTGTATAAGTACTGCTCCCTTCTGCCTTCTGAGGGAGGTGACTCTGTGTCCCAGATCTGCTGCCCCGGCAGAGTACATAGCGGAGAAATCAATCTCTTCTCTTTTGCCTTCATGACCACAGTGTGGAGTTCAGCCACTATCTGTGCAGGAAACATCCTTTGGGTTTCATTTTGGCTAAAGATATCAACCTTTTTAATTTTAATTTTGAAATCTTACTGTTACCATAGACAGATTTTTTTTTTGGTCACCTCTCTGCTTTGCTTTGTTCAAGTTTAACGCTGAAAAAATATTAGAAAGGATTTAGAAACTTTTTTTTTTTTAAATAAAAGTCTTTCCTCCACCCTGGGGAAAAACACTGCTTATTTAATGTACTTTTTTTCCCTCAACATTATTCCTCTCTTCTTCTCTTTTCTTTCCTTTTTTCTTTTCTTCTCTTCTTTCTTTTCTCCTTTCTTTTCTAGAGCAGACAGGTACAAGAAGGAGGTTGTCTTTCATCAGCAGTCTTTTGTGATAGAGTAGAATTCAGTGAGTCCTCACCGTAATAGGATCATAAACTTACTGGGTTAAACCAAGCTAACTTTCCCTAAGCTGCCAAGTTTTAGCTGCACCATACATATATGTGTTTCCTTGTGCCATTTTCTTTTCTTATGATTTTGTTTTCCTTGATGACCCTGAGCTATGGCTTCTGTCTCGTTTCTACCACTATTCAACCTTCTTTTCTTTTCTGGTTTTGCCAATATAGGCCTCAAAGAAAAAATGGCAGAAGAGCACAAAGTAGCTGAGGTACATGAGAGAGGACCAGATGATGTTCTGCACGTGGGAATGGCACTGGCCCTGCTGCATCCAGGAGAAGACCAGGTAATTGATCACGCAACCAATCAACATCTGAGTGATCTGCGACAAGGTGATGAACATGGCAAACTTGCGTGAGACTCTGAAGCCAGCAGCCCGCAAGGCATAGTAAGAGTACATAACGGCGTGTACTCCATAGTTCATGGTCATGAACCAGCCACCGCCAGCAACCATGTCCTTGTAGGAATACCAAGAATAAAGTAACACAGTAATGTGGTGGTACCAGTGTAAGAAGATGAGCTTCTGTTTCCTAAGAATAATGAATATTGTATCACCTGTAACAGAACACAAGAAAAAAAAAAAGAAAAAAAAAAAAGGAAGGGAGGAAATAAGAAACATATTGAACAATTCCGCAATTACTGCAGTGCTCGCTTCCATTTGCTGTTGCTAAAGCATACACTATTTCAGAGCATGAAAAGCCACCTCAGCTCTAGATCTGAGAGCCTGTCTGATCTGAGCACCAGCTTGGCTCCTAATCTCTATGCAATCTTTGGAAAACCAACGTATCCATGTTTTCCTGGTGGATAACCCCTGTTTGAAAACTCCATAGGTTTACTCGGTAGCTCTTTGCTGCAAACATTACCCGTGCAAGTCTGACATGAGGTAGGTGGGTGTATGTGTCATCATCTCTGACTGTGAGACTGTCCATTATAGACTGGGACTAGAAGAAAAATGCAGCTTGACAGAGAGCAGAAAACCTGAAGAGCAAGCGGCACAGTGTCCTCCGACTCAAATGCCTACCTGCAAACTCAACCTACTTAAACTCAGTAGAGCCTTCTGAGCTACTATGCAAAATGCTATTGCATATGCAACCTACAATACTGAAAGGTAAGTAATTGCCAGAAAAAATGCTTCTTGAAAGAAATTCAGTTTATGCTGAAATGCACATCCTTTTCTGCAAATTCATGCTGCTATTGTAGAAAAGTAAATTTTATTCCTCTTTCCCGCTTTTTTTTCCTCCTGCTTCTCATGATTGCATTGAGCATCTCAACTAGATCTATATATACATGTATGCTACTTGTTTTCTATTGTTATAGACACAGTGTTCCCAGAAAGATCCCTGAGATTTGAATTTGGAGACTTATTTCTACGTATATGTATCCTGGGAAATCCAAATCGTGAATATTACCAATGGGTGGAACCAAAACTGCACTGTCTGCACAAGGTCTGTAATAAGCCATAATGCTACTGTCTACTTCATTAGCTGCAAGATGTCGACTCACATTTTAATAAGTAATCATACGTTCAATTTACTGTTGCTGTGCAGTTCTAGCTGATGTTTTCCAGTTTTAACAACTAAATTTCCATGGTTTTGCAGTACTTTACGCAGCAGGAAACCAAGGGATTCTGACACAGCAAGGCAACTGGTGTCTGTCTCTTGCCAGTTTTTATGCTGACGAATTGCTGTCCTGTAATTTGCTGAATCAAATTCTCTGCTGAAAGGTAAAGACTTATTTTTGCTGTCCACCTGGAGACAGTGAGTGCTGCAGCCCTTTGAGGTTTAGCAAGGGCATCCTCAGAATGAAAGCCAGAGGGCTGCTAAATCGCTGCCTCCTCCTTCCCATTACAACAATACTTTCTCACGCTAATAAGCCATGGGATGAGAACACACGCAGACTGGCTATTAAGTTGGCCTTGGCATGTATATCACAACTATCCTTACCAAAAAAATTGCTGGAGAGACAGGAGTTTGTAAGAATCAGGACTGGAAAAGCTGGGGATATTATGGGAAGTTGGTTTCTATTTGGAGGAGGCAGACAGCCAGAGCTTTCAGTGTTTAGGGAGGAAGCACGTTACTGTTCATTATGGTACGCCTACATGTATTTAAGGATGAATGGGGCAGAATGCAGGCAGAATCTGACTCAAAGCTTCTTGCTGACACAGCTGCTGTAGCCCACCCTCTGCTGCTGTACCCACGGGGTGAGTGGCTGCCGATTACACTACTCATATTTGCCTATGAGTAGCTAAGGAAGAGGTATGGGCCAGATCGCTCTCACCTCTTGACTGCCCTGCTGCGTATAATCACTGCAGTTTATTCTTGGGCCGGGAATGATCTTATTCAACTGCACATTGATCTAACTCCAGCCAAGCTAGACTTAATGTCTGGAGACTAAAACATGTGGAGTTTGGGGCTGGGTTTTGTTTACTCAGTTTTTCTAAGGCTAAAATGAGATTTTGACAGCACTGAGACCCTTCTTGTGCTTCCTGCACAGACACTGCTGCTCTAAATATGCATAGTGAGAGAAAGGGAGAGAGGGTACTCACCTAGTTCAGGTGCTTTGCTTAGCACAAATGCATATGCCCAGAATTTGCTGACAGGTCCAATGTAAAAACTCTGGTCACACACTGACTGCTTCAGGCCTTTGGTCATCAAAATGTACAGCATATAAGCACCAGTTCGAACAGCACCGAATATACTTCAAAACAAAAAGAGAAAATGAAGAAAGTTGAGTGGAGACCTGAAATCTACAAGACATCACTTCAAATCATTATGACAAAAAGGCCATAAATGTGCTGAAACAGTAAGTTTGAGACTGCCTTAAAGCTGGAGCAACTCTGCTGGCTTCTAGGAAGTTGTTCTGAACTCAGATTTGTAAACTGGACTGCAGCCGTATCCCCTGGTGAAAGTCTGGAATGGTAATGTCAATGCTTTTTATTTCGTACTACAGGAATGATCCTTTGGTTGTCAGGAGCAGTGGAAGACATCGCCTTCAGCTGAAAACCACATGCAGAGTTCTGATGCCGAGGGCTGGCAAAGTATAAGAAATGAGCTGATAAAGAGCTGTCATCAACATAATCAGGACCAATTCCCTCCTCGGATTTCCTCAGAGTTTTCTCGCCTCTCCCTGTGGTTGTTACACCCACAGGGGCTCTGAGCCCAGACAAACCCAGGTAGGGCGCACAGATTTTGATGTGGGGTCTCGGTCAGGGCCGGTGTTTTGGTGCACGTGCTGACTTCATACTTCACCTCCTAAGAGGTCGTTGCTAACAGAGGAATCGACTAGTTGAGCTGAGTCATAAACAGCCCACTCACCCTCACCTCATCAAAGTGAGATGCAAGGTAACAGTCTTCTGTAAATAAGAAACATCAAGAGATTTGCAATGGTATAAATTAGTGCAACTAGCGAGGGGATAGGTTCAGTAACAAAAGACATACAGCTGATGTAAGAAACAGTACTCTGTCTCAGCAGTGAGGAGCTCTGCAGAAGGAATTGCCTTACTGTTTTACGGCAAGAACATGCTTGCCCACTGTCTACCATTGTAGCTTGCTGGCCCTTCAAAAGCTGTGATTAATACTGGGTGAAACAAGCAGCTTTCAGAAAAATGGAGCAAAGAAATACCCAGTCTCCTCTGGGGTTGAGTACCTCTTACTTTATGCCTACATCGTATGTCCCTGTGTGTCTATCCAGCTCCATCTTCTCTCCCCTCTAACTTCTTTGTGACCTTGTCCTGCTCATGAATCCTCTGGTTCCTGCTCTGCCTTCGCGTCTTCTGTGACTATCGCATGGCAGCAAGCACACCAAGCCACCTAAAATTGATGTGTAGAAACATGTGGGCAATGCAAGCTACCACTTATGCAAAGCCTGTGAAAGAAGGAACAGTTCATCTGAAGTTACAGATTCTCTGTTACTCGTCCTTGTCTTGTGAAATCAGTATTCTTTAAAAAGTGTTTTAAAATCATTGACACAGCCTCAGAAGTTGATGTCTATGGCAGTCCTTATGGCACTTGGTCAGACTAGATGGTTCAAGTAAGCCTGCCGAGCATAGCAACTGTTGACCTAAGTTTTTATAATTTTTGCACGAAGTATTTAGATTTCCAAATCTGCAGCATTGATAATACCCAGTCAAACCTGCCTGCTGCTAAGGAGCAATGCACCTTGCTCTCCTCTGTCCACTGCGTGCACTCTGCAGCCAGGTCATGCTGAGGAGAAGTGTGACATCCTGGCTCCCACGCCATTGCATTTTGATGCCTGAGGTTTCACTGTGCCATCAAGAAATTCAGACAGCAGTGAGCACTTAAGAAGCTACTATTATTATCTGCCGTTTGTATGGTGGTATTTGCTCATGGGCTCTGCTGCCCAACAAAAAAAACCCCATCCTGCTGTGGTACAGATTTACTGAAGGAGTTTAGCTGAGTTTGGGTTTCCCCTTAGCACTGCCCAAAGCAATGCGCTTATTCCCAGGCTTAGGCAAGACAGCCGCTGCAGTCTCTCACATTCACCCACCCTTGCATGCAGAAGAGAAAGTGCAATGTTCTTAGCATCTACGCAGCCTGCAGTGCATCCTCTCCATGTAGGGCTGCTCCCTCCCAGAAACGCTCTCTCGGCATGCTTTTCTCACATCTTTGGGGATCGGTCCTTTCAACCTAGCAGAGAGTGCCAAAGTCTGCAGGAGGAGCTTTGAAATGAGGTGCAACGCATTCTGTGTCTTCTCTCTGCTGTTTAACACATGCCCTTTTTTTTTTTTTTTCTCAGGAGTTGCATTGCTCATTCCCAGGAAGACAGGAGGTCCTGACAGAGATGTGATCTGATCACCTCCTGAGGCAGTGAACTCCTCGAGCTAGCCAGGGCAGGCTGCTGCTTGCTCCTGTGTTTTGGGTGGTGGCAAAACTGGGTGGAGGAAGATCAGGCAGAATATCTAATGATATGCTGGTTATCCCATTAGCAAATATCTCAATGCCGACATTAAAATGGGGGGGAAAAAGGAAATTTGAAATCACGAAATCAAATAGCTGCAAGCAGTACGCCTTTCCTTGTACAGAAGCTGTATTGCTTTTCTAAAATATCATTTATTATTAAAGTTTTAAAACCAAAGAGAATTCTGTGCCATGAATGCAAACTCAGATGAGAAAAGTGCTTGTTCGGGCAACAGGCAAACGTTGACTTAACTGTAAGTGATTGAGTATGGACACCCAGGGATTTAATCTGGACTGATAACAGAGCCAAAGAGTATTTGCCCTGTGGGGATTACACAGTTTCACTTTGCTGTCCTTGAGATTATAACGATGTAATTCTTCCTGTCTTTCTGTTTAGCAGCTACCACAGAGCTCTCCCCGGAGCACGTGCACACACACACACACACGCGCGCCCTCTCACGTTCACTTCTCTACAGTTTGGCAACACGGTGGCTTCCTCTAGTTCCAGGACTCTGGAAGAAGTGACTCCAGCTACCGCTCTACATGGTGTGAATCAGGCTAATCTGAATTTTTAATCAGTAAAAACCAAGTTACGTTTCTGCATGATTCACAAGGGGAGGCTTTATAAATAAGGAGGATGGCAACCTGGAGGTAACTGATTCAATTACCTAAATAGACACCATGAGCAGGTAGCTGTTTATGAGATGTGCTGCATGCCAAAACACTACCTTGCCAACAAGCACATGCCACCAGAGACAGAAAAAAGATCTAACGCACACTTGCAAATGTGCCTTGGACCCAGAGAGACAGGACTGCTTTTTGTGCCTCTGCCACTTAATCTTGTTTGTTCTGTAAGGTAAGATCAACCAACAAATTTCTATCTTGCAAAGACATGATGTGCAGCAGAGTGATGACATTGCTTGCTCAGTAAATCACTTCTGCTTCATTTTGTCCTCGCCCTGCTCTCTGCTGTAGCTTTTGTGAGGTATTGAAATGAACTGCTTACCAAAGCAGTCTGTCTGGTGGGAATCATCTGCAGGGATTTTAGAAACAAGGTAGCAGTGAATTAGGGTACAATTACAGCCTTTTGCAACTAGAGAGACTGATCAGAAACAAACTGCACCGGCTAATGTAGCTTTCTCATCTATTCAGACTCAAAATGTCCTACATTCTCCTCCCTTCAGGCAGTGACTTCTCTGGTAGATTAACAAGTGCCCAATTGATATTTTACCATCCATAATATGATCAAAAGGTATCCATGAGTAAAAGAAAAACTAATGCTTTTCCCTTGCAAACTTGTTTTCAAATGAGGGCCTCAAACCACGTCCCATGCGTCGCTTAGGTGCAGCCTTAAGGAAGGAAACTGAGGGCTGGGGAGCTGGCTGATGGTTAGACGATGCAAGCGTTAGTTAGCCTGTTGCAGCTTTCTGTTCCCTCCATCCTGCTTACCAAGAGGGAGCGAAGTACTTGTTTCTCAAAAGCCTGAGAGGGCAGCAGGTAGCTCAAGACTTCAGTTCAACCCCAGCTGCCATTGTAGCAGGCTCAGCTCCTCCTCGCAGCGAGGAGGATGCTGCCCGTTTGTGCTAGGGCTGCTTTCTATGCAGACCCATCACTGCACTTGGCTCCTGACACCTTTGGACATCCCAGTCCAGGATCAACACTGCAGAATTGAGCAGGGAATGTGACTTTCACTTAAAAAAAAAAAAAAAAGAAATTAAAAATTCAGCACAGAATAGAGCAACATTTCCTAAAGGATTTTAGTGCTGTGATAATCACAGAGTGAAAGTTCTCTCTCCGGTTTGCATCTTAAAAAAAAAAACAACAACTAACCAAACACACCATGCAAACCGTATCTGCAGAACTAGGTGAAGATGGCATTGAATGGAATAATAGTCTCGACTATGGCTAAAATGAATGCAAAACATGTTAGCTACATGCCATATGTCAAAAGTGGAGCATCTTTATTTTCGAAAGGATGCCATCCTGCATATGCAGAGAGCAGCAGGGAGCAGCAGGGAGGCCCTCAGACAGCAAGGCCCTCAGACAGCAAAACCCAGCTGCTGTGCAAAATTAAGGGCTGGTGGGGACTTGAAGCAAAGCCCTCATAACCCAGGCCCACAGGCTGTTCAGCATGGCCCAAACCACAGGCACCCAGCTGGTTTGATCAGTCTCCGAGGCGTCAGACTATCTTCTGCCGTAGGTGTCTGGCAGCAAGCTGGCCGGGCACCCAGCTGGAGCTCCCACGGGTCCAGCTCCGGCTCCCATCCTGGGGCCTGGCTGGAGGAGAGAAGAAATCTTAATTCTGCCCTGACCTGCTTACATGGTGACTCACAGGAGTCCCAGCAGATGAGCCTGTGCCCTGGGAGCACACGGTGGTGGCGGGGAGTGTGTGGTCCTCCTCAGCAAAAGCCACATCGAACAGAGCGGTCCCGGGAGAGCAGCCAAGATCACCTTACATGCGGAATCACCGCCCTCCGACTGCAGCCTGCTTACTTGTATCGTAACACCGAGAAAGTAGGGAAACAGGTTTGGGGGTTTTGGTCTTGTTTTTTTTTGTCATTTTAGCATGCAAAATATTCACAGAGGAAGCACCCCGAGAAAGAAATGCTTAAAGGTCAGCAGGTGAAGAACGTGGAGCTTCCCACACCTTTCTTCATTCCGTTCTGTTCAGCAGGAGTATTTCAGTGGTCCTATCAAGTTTCCCTTCTGCTGCTGAAGAGCTGGTCCCTCTAACACAATAAAATGGCCTTGCTGATTTAAAACGCACAGTCCTCCTAGAAGAGGAGCAAGCAAGTTGTGGTGGAAATGACGTGGCACGGGAGAGTGGGATGCGGCGTGAGCCCTTGGTCGGACGGGTCAGAGGGCAGGGTGGTCTGAGAGCACACCCAGAGAAAGCGGTCACTGGAGAAGGGGAACAGAATTATTTCTGTGCTTGGCAGAGCAACAGAAAATATGTAAAATACAAACTGATACCGGGAAAATGCACAGAGGAAAGCATCTGTAAGAGAAACAACTCAGTGTGAACTAAGTTTCTTGAAAAGCAATGCAGCTGAAGCCACCTTCATCAGACTGCTCTGAACTCCCCAATTGGGCAGTTACCCCCAAACCAGTAAAGAAACTCAGAAACTCCTGGTTTTATCAAGCAGCACGTGCCAAGGGGGGTGCATCTCCATGTGAGTATCTTTCAGACATTTGCTTGCTCTGCTCTTTGATGAATTCCTAAAAATAAGTTTGTAACAAAGCAACGTTGCAACACGACCGGCCAGTTTGTTTTGTAGTTCTTTGGAAGTATTTATAGAGCCTTTCTTCTCCACCTGGTAAGGATGAGCTCCTTTCAAATCTCTCTTGCCTTCTGCAGTGAAACATGGCCCCACAGTAGCAGTCCATCCATGATATGCACCAAGAGGATGAAGCAGTAGGGACAGGGCTGGGTGACAGCTTTCTTAAGGAACTGATGGATTTTGTTGGCAGAAATGAAACTGTAGGAGACGTCTATCTGTCTCCCACAAAACCCCACTTCGACCCTGTGAGAAGGAACAGTAGATTTGGCTACCTAAAAAGACTCAGAGATGCCTCCAGAGGATGCAAGCATTGAAGGGACTGCTTGCCTTGCAAACCAGCAGATGGAAGGGTTTTTTCCAAGCCTGACACAGAATTATTTTTTCCTAGGTGACTTCAGATAAAGTCGGCAGACCAGCATTGGGAAACGGCCCTTTCCAGGGAAGAAGCACACAAGGAGGGGTCCGAACAGGGCAGGAGTTCTGGGAACATGCACTTGTATGGTGACCACACACACCATATATACAGCTGTATTACGAGAAAATATACCTAAAATATTATCTGTGCAGACAGGTGAGATGATAGTCAGATCCCAACCTAAAATCTGTGCTTACATTTTGCGGGGGCTTCAGGTCCCACAGGAGCAGAGTACTCTGGGAAGCTGCTAACCTTTCTGTCAAGAAGAGAAGACTGTCAACAAAACTTTAGCAGCTAAATCAGGAGGTTTATGGGGGTCTGCCCTCAATCTGTGAAAAAAAAAAAAAAAAATCTTCATTTCTTCCAGTTCCCCTACGATATTGCTGTAGTCAAGGTAGTTTGTTTTTGAAGTTGAGCTGAAATGCAAGGGAATGTCCAGGTTAAAGCGGTTATCTGGGTGGTGTCAAAAGAAGAAAGGATATTAGGGTCTGGTTTGTGCTGACCAGAATTACAGACCAACAGCCTACTGACTTTTACTGGTGTCTGGGCTTGTATTTAAAGCCTATTGTTCCAAAATCCTTTTGTGGGTAGACATGCCAGACTGTTCCGAGGCTGGGGGAAGAATTAAAACCACGAGAGCAGCCTTCCCAAGAGCCTGCCAACAGAGACGGCATTCATTCCACTGCAGGGAGGGAAGGGGCGAGACCTGCCGTCACACACCAACCTTCCAGCATATGGGAGCAAAGGGTGAGTAAGAAATATGTTTCCTGGCTAATTAAGTTTCCTTAAGAGTCCACGGGCACATGTTCACAGGGTATCACAGAGAGTGAAGGTGGACACCCCTTTCTGGGGGGTGGACAAGTGCAAGAACGTAGGAAAGGAGCAGCACAACCCACCAAAATGCGCAATTGCTTTGCTCTGCTTTCTGACACCCAAGCTGCTCTTGGGTGTTTGTGGACTGGCTAGATTTCATTGCAGCTTTGCATTAAAAAATGAATCACCTCCTAACTCTTTCTGTGTTTTTTTTTCTCCATGATGAGCACACTCATCCACATCTGGCCAGCTTTGCTGGGGGAAGGGAAGAGCTTCACTGGGCAATGTGCAGTCTGTGATGGTGCAGTATTTAAAAAAAGTTGGGTTTTCCAGATGGAATTCCATCCTCCAAATGAGAGAAGGAAGTAATTAATCCTATGACAATTTTAACACATAATTTCACTAGAAGGTTGTCAGACTACCTAAATCAGACGTGACTCCTGTTTTAGTTTGCCTTGATTGTATTCAGACACAGTTCCATAAAACCCTGGGTCTTTTTGCACTTAAACAGGTGTGGAAACTATAAGGTTGCTTTAGCCTTATCTTTGATTGCAAAATCATGATATTTTTACTGTACAGTGAGAAACCATTCACTAAGAAACTGATCATTAAGCACAAATGAAACGCGGCAATGACTGGAAGAGATCATTTGGCTGTTGTTCAGTGACCTAAATGGAATTACTGGATCTTATTTTGATCTCAAGGAATTAATGAGAGCTGTGGTTAAGTCAGTGCAGTATGACATGTCCTCTAATCTCACAGAAAAGCAGCCTAGAAAAGGATCTGGCACCCAACATCCTAACTGGTCAATGTGACACAAGGACAGCCTATATGAAATTCATATATATTAATAACTTGACTAGAAGAACCAGCTTTGTAAGTCTGCACCTGGTTATTAAAAATATTTTGCTAAGTTTGTGGAACCGAGGGTTACATTTTCCAAAATAAATGAATCAGCCTCTTGGTAAGTGAAGGATATGCAGCGATACGGTATTCATCTAAGTGACCAAAAAGTTTGAAAAAGAACAATACAGACTATGGATTAGGTCTCTCTTAACTCTAAATGTAACATATATGAGGCATTTTACAAGCATTTAAAAGAGAAGACTTCTTAATAGTGAGTTACCTTGAAATCCTAGAGAGACACTTGATCAAATTACAGCTGACGAACTGAGTCCAACTGCTATTTTTATAGGAAATGGCAAAGAAAATTAATGTAATTAGGCTGTTGTTTCACCATCCTTCAACATTTCTGAAGTGCTTTCAAGCAATGCCAGGGTTAGTAATGGAGAGAAGGAGACACGATCCTGCGGAAAGCCTGTTCTTGTAAAACACTTGTAAAGCACTTCCCTGTTTTACCTCCCAGAACTGATGCAGGTAGCTCCCAGGAAGACCCTGTCTCCTCATCGAATCCACTTGTGATGAGAAGGACACCTCCATTCTCATAGAATCGTTTAGGTTGGAAAAGACCTTTATGATCATCAAGTCCAAGTTCTCTCCACAGAGCAGTCCTACCTGTTGCTGTACCAAAAATTTTGGTCTTGTCTGCTTTCCAACAGCCAAGTGACCTACCACGACCAGCTTGGGCTCTTCCTGGAATTACCAATGCCTCAACAATATTCAAGCCAGCAACTGCTTTAGGTCAGACATCCCTGTGTGAAGAACTGCTAAGTACAAAGCTGTTTCTAAGTTGGGGTCTCTTCAGGTTCAGACCTAACTTCCTTCAGATTTCTTCTCTCAGTGTTGGCACCTCCAAGGCCCTTAGCATTGTATTTGAGAATATTTCACAGCCCTTAATGGCCTTTACTCTTGTGACTGCCTCGGAAGGTGGCTAACCACAAGACCCATTTCAAAGAAAGAGACGTGAGGCAAACTGAAATTTAAGTGTCCTGTCAAAAATCTATGTCTGAACCAGGATGAGAAATAATGTGCAACATCATGAGTTGTGGTTCAGCGCCCTACCCATGAGGTCTGTTTGCTGTAAGCAGAAAGAGGTCTGACCTCACTCTATATCAGTGAAAACAGTATTATCGAATTAACAGTAAACACATTCCAGTAGGAGGAATTTTCTTCCGGGTCCTTAAACCTACTATAGATTTCAAGTTATTCTCTAAACCTTCAAGTCCCAAACCCTCCATCTTAATTACCCAAGGTACACCTGCATCTTTAAAGATAAATAGTTATAGACATAAAAGCTGTTGTTACACCTCCTAACATCACATGTTCATCGTCTGCACATCTGGTATTTTGGCAGCATGCTTTCAAGACCTAAAAATGCAGAGCGACATGCAGAGAGATACAGTGCAAGCTTACCAAGCTGTGCTGTCCTAGAAACACAAACAGCTGAAAACTTCCTGACCTAGCTGGAGGACCAGAGAAGAGCAACGCGTGCCTTCCACAGACTCGGTCAGACTCTTGCTTTCCCTCTGTTTTCCCTTTACGTATCACACAAATGCCAGTGTGGATTTGGCCTGACACAGCTGGACACAAGCCACAGAGAACGTGAGCATCCCTGCTTCTATCTCCCCTCCACTGTCCCACCCCTTGAATTGGCGTAGGACCAGACCCCAGCAGCCAACCTTGCCATAGGAGAAAATACTTGGATTCTTCTCCCATGTGGAATCTTTGCAGTTGTTCTAACTATTGCATTTGGTTTATTCAATGCTCCCCACTGATCTCCTTACTCACACCAGTGAACTCCAGAAGAAAATCAGGTACGGATCAGAATCCATGGTGGAGGGTGGCTCTAAATGCCTAACTCCTGTGGCACGGGCAGGTACAAAACCCATGCTACTGAGGTGGAAAATTCAATGCCAATATTCTCAAAAATTCCTATTTTCCTTTACCAATGGCCTCAGTTGATAAAACTACAAAAATTCAGACTTTAATTCCGTTCAGCAGCAACCAGTTCTGTGGGAATTTCATTTTAAAAGGCTTCTATCTACCCAAGTCTGTGAAGGAAAAGCCTGAAGACATAACCAGTGAGTCAACCATGGACAAAAACAGAACCCTGAACTCTCACTGTAAAATGAAAAAATCTCATTATTTCAAAGTCAGTCTTCCAGAGGACTGCAATGCTTGGGTTTTGTATGTTTGGGATTTAGGACTATTGATGATGTTACTGTGCACCTAAGCTGAGCTCCTTTCTGCTCTATATTGTTTGCATTTCACCGGGGAAAAAAAAAAATCACACTTTCTATCATTTTCCTGTATTTTCCTTTAACAAAACTAACTTCGGGCATAGATGTGAGAACATGTTACCAAGCCTTCCCTGGTGCTGATGAACTATGGTAACTATTTACATGCTCGTTCTGTCTATAGCAATTTTAGTGTAAAACTGCAATATCAGAGAAGGAGGTTTGTGCTACCATATTTTACTGTTTTATAACTGTGTTTAGACAATCACATGCTCAGTTACCAAAATTCAGCTGCTAGCAGATAACTGAAAGCACAGTAACCCCCTTGTGCACCCATGTCCTCCAAGACCTAGCCTCCAAGACCAAAGACAGGATTCTTTGGGACCATTATTTATTCTCTTACAATGGGTAAGAAAAAAAATTAAAAAGCACCTTGGTCCCATGATCTACCTTTTTCGTACAGTAACTGAAGACCTTTAAAAGCACGTCTTCAAAAATGAACAAAATGGGATTTTAACAGCACTTATGTTAATCTCATTCTTTAAAAAGAACAGAGAACTCAGCCCCTTCAGCCCATGCGTCTGAAAGGCCGTAAGGTATCTATACTCTTCGTAATGACTAAACTATTGTAATTAAGAGCACAATTTTCACAAATGTTTTAGACTAAGAAATGTTTTTAGCTTCCCAACTCCCTGAAAGCTTAAAATGACTAATGCTTTTCTCCCCACTTTGAGGGAAGGCATTATATGAAAAACGTTCCTTTTCTCCGAGGAGGCGTCTATGCGATAACGAGCGATGGGCACTCTCTGTGGCTCCTCTGCTCTGAGCTCCCGCGTCGGCGCGTCCCACGGTGAGCTCCGCTGGTCCTCCCGCACTGGAGCTTCTCCACCACTTGCTCGGCAGCCGGGCTGCTGCCTCCACTTCCCCGCTGCCTGCCCAGTTGTGCCAATTCGGCTGGTTGCACAGCCGTGCGGTTGAACCAGACTGCTGAACGATGCAGCTAAAATAGTCTCTCCTCCACTTTTGTTTGTAATGACCTGGTTTCATTGCTCTCAGTCACAGCGGGGAAAACGAAGACCAGGGAAGACAGGAGTCTTTCCAGCCAGCCTTGGCACTACAAGAGTTCAAAACGTGGCACCGTGCTCTGAGCAGCTATTCGGCTCTGGGAAGCCACAGAAAAGGCATTTAAGACACTGGTTTGCATCTCTGCTGGATCTTGGTTCAAATATGGTTCCTTCAGAGGGTGACAGAAAATCCCAGGACTGACTCAAAAGCTCAAAAATACACTCAGGGTATGGTTGAGAATGGAGCAGGAACCATACCAACGCTGTATGAAGTACCACTCCCATTATAGATGCTCGTTACATATTCTCTCTATATAATTCACTGCTCTGAATAACAGAACTGGGTGCCTCCAAAACATACTTACTAGAATAGCTACCATCTCTGCAAGGGCATGAGAACACCAAGAATTTAACAAGCCCCAACAGCAAAACCTTCCTTCTACCATCTTGCTGTCCAGCTGCTCCTCAGCCTCTCCCCCTTGCCCATCTCTTGACGGGGAAGGAGAAGAGATGGGTCTTGCGGCTCACTCGCAGAGTCCTCCCTTGCCCTCCTTGAAGGTGATGGACTCCCATCAGGGTGGAGTGCAAGCCACAGTATTGCTAAGGAAAAGGTAAGAAAAGGGGGGAGATGAGGAATAACATACGCTTTTCTCAGTGTGGCACTCACTTACCCTAAAAGCCGGTGGTCAGCAGTACTGGAAATGTTTTATAATGGGGTGCTCTAGGTCTCAGCACCACGTGTGTGAGCCAAAGTTGTGCTGATCTTTGCAGTTTTTATCACTCTTTTTGGCAGAAGGCTTTTCTTTGCATACTTCGAGGTTTGGGTTCAGTCCTATCAAAATCCCAAAGCAGAATTTGAGAGAATTCCTCTTCCATCTCTAAAAAAACCCCTCCCAACGCTGAACCAAACACACAAGCCCTGCTTTTCACACCTTTCTACTCTATCTGATCCAGATGTGTCTCTCCCAAGCTTTTCAATGCAAATCATCTGAGTTTTCAGTTGGGACCAGAATGTGAAGCCAGGCCAGCTCAGAATGATTTAAAAATTGAGCGAGTATTTTACATGGCTCTAAGAAATAATGTATCATCTGTGCAAGTTTATATATATATATATATATATGCCTCGGTGGTTATTACTTTCCTGTGTGATAAATTTTGGGGAGGGAAAAGAGGTATATTAAAGCAACAGCTTGCCCTGTGGTTTTCAAGTGAGGGCAGATACTGTGCTCTTTGCATCAGTCTTTTTTCTTCTTCTTGGCAGTAAATCCCTCAATGTGGAGCCATTCCCTTCAGCCCTTCCCTCTCGTCGGCAGATTTCCCAGCTACAACTCACCTGGCTAGCAAAACCATTTCTTCGTCCTTTTTATTGACAAAACTGGAAAGAAAATCAGGCTTTACTGATTTCCTTCCCTCTCCAAGGATCTCATTAAGCATATCTGAACAGTGACATCTCTGCAGGGCTCTGGATCAATGGACACTGTCATCTGGAGATTTTAATCACATTAACACCACAGCAGAGTAAAATCCATCTGATTCTCCCTTGCTAAAGTGGCAAGCTCAACACTTCTGCCAATCGCTGCAACTGCTAGTCGGAAGGCTTATTTATACGTGTGGATAAAAATCAATCATCTGCCATAGCTACCAACTTCCAGCCCTTCCTCGCAGAGCTTGAACCCTCTCTCCAGGAAATACAATTTAGCCTTCTTTATGATAGAGATTAGCTATATTCAGACAATCCTGAGGAGCAGAGCACAAAAATAATCAATAAAGTGAAGCTCCGTGAGCCAGTGGAAGAACCTGCACCGCTTATAAAGCGTAGCAGAAAAACAAATGCCAGGGCTGGATTCCTACAAGTGGTCTTTGCAACATAGGAGAAGATAATTGGTGGAGGTAAAAAGGGTGATACGTGCATGGGCAGTCTTACACAGGTGGCTATACAGGGCCCACTGGGTTTTGGCAGAAATAACGAGGAGCAATGGTCAGGCTGAAGGGCAGCTGTGCTCAACCATTACCCCAGGAACACAAGAGAATAGCCTAAGCTGCTGACAGGGACGCCCCTGCAACCATACGCTGCTGAAAAAACCATGTAACTGTTTGCTTCCAGCGAATGAAAATAATTGTTCAGCTCTACCCACACATCCCTACATCTGGTGTGACTTCCAAAGAGTCAGTTACAAGCTAATCAATAGTAATTACCTATCATCCGGGCTTGCCCTCCTCAAGGTGCTGTTACCTGACGTTGCTCCCTGATTAGCTGGCACATGGAAGGGAGGAATTTGCAGGAACAATATTTCTTGATGAAAGCTGTTATTTCTTGAGCAATAACTCACTCTTCCATCACTAAATTATAATTGGACTTTTACTGCAGCTGATGATCCCTGGCACCCTGTAAAGTCTGTATACACGGCGAGATGTTTTTCCATCAAGAAACATTTCCTAGTCCTTAGATATTTATTTCAGCAAGTTTTGGACCACGGCTAAATTACTAAAAAGTAAAAAAAAAAATCAATTTTCAACTTAAGCCCTGTGTTTGGTGCAAAATCTTGTAAGAATGAAGGAATCCATCTAAGGATTTCTAAAGTAGCCTATGACGATTCATAAGCACAGGGTACCTCTTAAGCAGTCCTTAATGAATGCTTCAGGGGCATTTGCACTTACTCCTGTGTCGTTACTGAAATTATTCTCAGCATCCAACATTATCTCAAGAAAATTTTAGAATAACTGTAATATTGCAGTGATTTAAGTGATAATCCCAAAAAAGTGGCATATCTATTTCTGCAGGATAAATTGAAGACACTTACAGGATCAAATGTATCAAGTTGGTAGAATAACTGTCATGTATAGCATTGAAATATATGTATTCAGGAGTTTGAAATTATCCTAGGCAAATAAAGTCGAAAAGTAATAAAGTAAAAGATTTAGCGGAGAATCAAGCCAACCAATGGAGCTAGCCATCAGTAAAGCTGTAAAACAGGCAGATAACAAAGTAAGCAAAATCTAAGTTACAGGAAAAGACTAGCATTTGACAGAATAAAGAAGGCTTAAAGAAGCTAAAAGTTATAATACAGCTGTAATGAGCTGCTCAGATCCATAAAATTAATGGCAATTACAGGCCTGGAGCCACTGATCTTCCTTTTTCACTCCATCCTCCCTGGCGCAGTACCCCTGCAAGCGTCTAGAGAAGTTCAGAACTCAGGGATTCTCCCACGGTTGGTAAATAATCAGTATCTTTTATTTATTCAGCAACCTAGGGCAGCTGCTGAATGGTACAGCCACGAAGATGCACATTTGTTTAGAAGAAGTTAAACTCGTCACGAAATGGCGATTTTGCCAAGCCATAGCTTGACACCCGAATGCAACCCTGCGTGTGAGCACTGCTCGGTTTGGCAGTGGTTGTTAACACGCTCGTCCGCAGATGCAGCGGTGGATTTGATAGATCATGCGAGTTAACACCTCTCAGTGCTTTGGTCCCACTGTCTCCAACGAGCACAAGCTGTTGGGGGACTTACTGAGAAGAAAATACATGGAGATGTCTCTTCTCCAGAGATTTCTGCACGGGGGAGGACCTTTTACCAGGCAGATGAAACAAGTACCGAGGCCGAGTAAAATGCAGAAGTGCCACCACAGGGGGACAGATGGGAGGTTTGATTTCTTTTGAATGAATTATGTACTTCCTCCCCAGCACAGTTCCCTTCTTAAGCCACTGGACAGATGTTCTTTACTCCTCAAATACATTTTCCAGTCTGCTCCCCATTTAAAAGGGAGAGGAAAAGTCTTGCTCCCTGGCGGCTCTGCTTTGACTACGACATTCATCCTGAGTGGCACCCCCGTGGGCCGGGCTGGGGGAGTCTCATGAGAAAGGTGTAATTCAAGGTGACAAACTGAGTGTCAACACTCTCACTGATTGCGCAAAACAAGTGCAACAGCTCTTTCCAAATAATGTGTTGAATTCACTTTGCTAAGGTGTTTGGTTTTCCAGCAATAAAGACAAACTAGCAAGCAAACAGAGCAAAAAAAAAAGGTGAGGTTTTTAAAGAAAGGAGGCCCAGCTTAGCACTGAAAAAAGATTTTCACAGGAATTTTTAGCCAGTCCTGTCCATATCTCCTGTAAAATAGCATCAGCCAGGTCTCACAGTGAATCCTTAGTTTATTTTTAATTAGGCCTGATTAGGTAAAAACAGCATAAAGCCAGTTTACATTCAGAATGACTTTGATGGACACAACAGAGCAGTAACAGCAGAGTGAATGAAGAAGTGAGATTTCAGAAGAGGATGGGCAGAGCATTTTGTCACATGGCATCAATTACAGTTCTGGGAATGAAGATATTTGTCATGGGATGCTCTTCTTACTTAGAATAAATAAGGTACATATTGGAGATACATCTTCTTGACAGTCCTTTATTACTCTTAGTCTATATATTTTTATCAACTCTACACTGGTTTTTTTTTAATGCCAGCTAGCATTTGTTTCACAATGTATGAGTTCACCCTAAACTGCGCTGTTTGTATTTCCCTATTGGGACTATGGTTCAGCTTATAGAAAAGAAATTTTTTTTCTTAAACTCTTAAGTCTCATCCAAGGGATTTTTGTCTTCTCTCCAATCATTTTCAATTCCTACTGTTCACCCAACTTTCAGCTTTTGCTCCAAGATGGTAATCAAAAAGATGCTTCCAATATCTGTTATGTAAGAATATCAGGTAAGTACATAAAGATGAACATGATCCTATAGAAATAAATTGTTAAGTAGCTATATATTTAGCATTTTACTAATTTGGGTTCTGAGAAATGTCCTACTGAGAATATGCATTAAAGCTTTACAAATATAGGGAATGTTTCACACAGAATTCACTTGCTGTTAAATTTATAAGAGACAAGATTATTAATTCACCTTAAATGCTGCTTATTAATTTTAATGTTATTTGGAAATTGTTCTTTTCAGTAATTCATTTTCTCTTTGAATGTAGTCAAGACCTTTATAAAATTTCAGAGTATTTTAAGATTTTAATGGGTTGCTCAGCAACATACGAAATAAAGTTGTGTTTTAATCTCCCCGGCAAGTATCTGTGAACGGCAGCTCTCGAGATAGGACATAAATTTGAATCATTTTTCATCAATTTTCCTACTTATATGCATGATAACTAGAATGCATTTCAGAGTCACAAATCCAAGCAATTGAAATCCTTTCTTTAAACTTATGGTTAGTCTTTTCTGTTCAGTTCAGCTTAGGACCGAGTTCCTCACATAAAGACGCACTCTGGGCTGCCTTGTCAGGAGCTCTCTGCAGAACAAGTACAAACCCTTCTACAAAACGCTGCTGTGTTTGCAGTAACAAATCAATTCTACCAGTCTCATGAAAGCAAAGTGAGTCACCTTCTTCCAGTGAGCCATTTTGGTTTTGTCTTTCAAATATAAAGTCCTGCTGCCATTGGGATACTTCACTTTTGAGGCTCCGGTTTGCTCTGTGGCAAGCAGCTTAGTGACCTTTCAGCTCTGTTTGATACCACTTCTGCTACTTTGAGAGAAAGTGTTTCCCAGGAAAACGGACATTTGGAAACCCTGTATTGACATCATCTGATTTCCACCACTGCTACAAAGCACAGCTGAATTTGGATTAGAGTCTGAGTGGTCTCAGGTGATGATAATAGAATTAGGGTTGTGTGGTTTGGCTAGACAAAGAGAAATCCCTCCTCTCTCTGCACCAGTCACGGTCAGGTTTAGCCTCTGCCTACAAATGATTGCATCACCTTGGATGTTTTAGCTTCTTCATCTCCCGTATTGACGTGACAGTGTTCCTTAGGGAAGACAACCTTTTATTATTATTAGTTAGTGCCTTGACCCCGAGTCTTCTGTTGGCAGCCCCTTAAGGATGGAGAGCAAGTGCTGTGCTGCTGTCTTGCATGATGACAAGGTGATCAAACACATGTTTAAGCTCCTTGATAGTGATGCTACCCATACATAGACTCTACGGCCTATAAAAGGAATTACAAAAATCCAGCTGAGATGTAATGAAAACAGGAATTAATGACTTTGTATCCTTCTGTGAGAGTCCTGGTCTCATCTTTGCTGATTCCTAGAGATGCCAGCATGACACCTTTGATATTCTCCCAAGTAAAAAATTCAGTGGATGACCCTAACTTTATGTTCAAAGTGGCATGAATAAAACTGGCAACTCGGATTCGATGTGGTTTTGCAGATTTTTAACCCCAGGAAATATTCAGAAATACAGGGCTGACTGTCACTTTGATGTGTAGGTGAATCACCAACAGTTTCCTTGGGGTCTTATGAGACTGAAAAATGAACTTTTGTGTCAGCTTCCTAACAGCGGGTTCCCATTGACAGCGAGCAGCACAGAGCTACTCCCCCAGGACCTCAGTAGGCTGGGCAAAAACACTTAATTAAAGTGTAGAAAAGAAAAAAAACACAAAGGACTGAAAACATTTCAGACAACAATAAATCTTCAATGCTTGAAACAAGTCAACAAACCTGCTAGGGACTAAAAAAAATCCCAATGCAATAATCCAAGAAAAGTATCACAAACTAATTTCTCAGCAAAAGATTTGAGAAGATCATGTATTCACAGTGATTTCCAAGTGAAAAGCAAGATTTACTGTCGTTGATCCTACAGAAGTTTTCACTAAGAAATGGTAACCTTATTCCTGAGACAAAATGTTCAAAACTAGTCTATGCTTCCAAAGGGAAATAAAGCTGCTTTTCTGCCTCAGAAATCCTGCTGGCTGCCGGTGTTGACACAAAACTCACTCTTGACCGAGCTCCTGAATGCTCAGCAAGCTCAGTAGGGTGGTGTAGTTGTTTTGTTTATTTATAAGCATGGCAAGTTTCCTACTGTAGCTGCTACCACATTTAAATGATCTTGGCAAGAGCGAGGCGTACAAGGATACATTCTGAAGAAGAACCATGTTATTGCCTGGCAGGAAATTTCCTTTTTTTTTAAAGCCCAAAACACATCTTTCCAGCCTCTGCTAAGTGTTACTATTTCTGAGGCTATTTGAAGCAGGTAAAATGGTAGGAGTGCTAGAAGGGAGATAAACAAGGACTCCGGAAAAAAGCCTGACACTGACCTTGAGGCAGAATACTGAGGGCTCTCCAGGCACGTGTTTCTTCCTCAGTACAACCACTCACGGCAGACAAATACATTACTTAGAATTTCTGCAAGGTATTGTAAAAGTCATAGAATTTCAGCATCCCAGAAAGCCAAAGAGGATGTCTTTTTAAAGTTAATGAGCATTTACCTGGATCCATAGTAAGTCTACAGGCAGAACATTGGCATCTAAATCTATCTGAATTGACCTTGACTGGAAGAAGAAATGTCTTTCAAGGCAAGCATATGTAAATGAAACACCTAGTTATGTGAGGAGCCAGAAAAAAAAAAGATCCAAGTTACTTGGAAAATTACAGCATTGAAAGTCTAGTGCAGCTTGCTAAGAGAGTCAATAAGGCTGGGAGTGACCAATGGCCCTAGAAAGAAAAGGGGTGGTGGAACACCAGGAGATGGATGTCCCAATTAACACTTTCATATAAGAAATCTTCATCTCAGGTTTTAAGGAATATTCTGCATTTCCTTTGTTTTCCCCGCAAGAAGTCAAGGGGTTTTGTGTTTGGGTTGGTTTTGTATGGGACTGCATGTTACTATGGAAGCCACAGAGGTTTCATGCTCTGACTTAGTGCAAACATTTTGCGTTGTTTTTCCCCTTCCCTGCTTCACTCTCTGCATACTCCACAAGCGCCTCAGCAGAGCAAAGCTTTCTAAGCATAGCCATACAATTTTCCTACTCAGATGATCCCCACTAGCAAATCCAGCAGCTTAAATGCTCAGTGCTTCTGTCTAGTCCCAACATCTCATACTCCTGTTAATCCCTCTGCTCTCCACCCTGCTGTCTCATTTCCCAATGTGCAGAGGAAAGGGTGAGTTCTGCAGTGTTTTGGGGAACACTTGTCCCTGAACAGGGCTATTTGAGCTGATGGAGGAAGACAACCCTGCAATGGTGAATCCCTCTCAAACTCAAATGTGGTTTTAAAATTCATCCTAGACACCTTCTGCAAAGGACAGTTCTGAAATCATGCTTCCTCCCCCCTCGCATTGGAAGTTAAACTGCAAATGCTTTGCCTAAGTCAGCCACTTTCTAGTGCCTACATTCAATAAGAAAGCGTAATTGGGATACGCATTTTGGGATCCTGCTGGCTACAAATCACTTTACAAACAGATCCACAAATGACATGCCATCTAGGAACCAATTCAACAGCTGCTGAAATTCAGCCGTTTCTGGAACAAACGATGACAATTGCTTACAGGACCCCACCAGCAAAACTATGTTAGACACCCAGCCAGAAGTACAGCGCCAAATGCAACCACATGAAAATTATAAATTTTCACGGTGTTAGAACTTGCTCTCAAAGTTATCCAGACTGCTCGAAGTTTTGTCTGTACTAGGATTATTTTTTTTTAAAGTATTGATGAACTATTAAAATGAAGCCAACATAAAGTTCTTCTGTTAGCATGTCCTAGCTGGATGAGACAACTTAGAAATACAATTTATCTTTGGAGCCCTCAGCACAAGAAGGACATGGAACTGTTGGAGCAGATCCAGAGAAGGGCTACTAAAATGATCCAAGGGCTGGAGCACCTCTCCTATGAGGACAGGCTGAGAGTTGGGGTTGTTCAGCCTGGAGAAGAGAAGGCTGCGGGGAGACCTGATTGCAGCCTTTCAGTACTTAAAGGTGGCCTACAGGAAAGACGGGGAAAATCTTTTTAGTAGTGCCAGCTGTGACAGGACAAGGGGTAATGGTTTTAAACTAAACCAGGGTAGGTTTAGACTAGATATAAGGAAGAAATTCTTTACAACGAGGGTGGTGAAACACTGGAAGGGGTTGCCCAGAGCGGTAGTGGAGGCCCCATCCCTGGAAACATTCAAGGCCAGGTTGGACGGGGCTGTGAGCAACCTGATCTAGTTAGTGGTGTCCCTGCTCACTGCAGGAGGGTTGGACTAGATGACCTCCCACCCTGTGAAAAAATCATGCACCATTCACAGCTGCTCAGTAAGCAAACCTTTTTTATATACTTGTGAACTAATATATCCAGTAATTATTATATTGATATTAGAAAAAGGTACAGGTATCAGTGTTTGATAGTGGTTTGCAAATGGTTTCTATGCTGTTGAGTGAACTGTAACTTACACTCCCAATAGGCACTGAAATGAAGGATAATCCTCAGGTCTTCTGTGTACTGTTATTAGTAAATTGTACCAAAAGTTTGTGTGTCTGTAAGGGCTATTTTTATAAGCATTTGTTCATTCATTTATTTATCTTCAGCCTCATTAAAAATTAGCATATTAAGCAGATAAAGTAGAATTCAGGTTGATTGGTTTTATTCTTCACTTTCAGCAGCTATCAAGAATCTGAACCTGACTTTCCCCATACTCGATGATACAGAGTCAACACACAGATAGAGAGATGTGCATCCCTAAAAAATAGCCTTTCCCTGTGAAGCCGCCCTTTTGCTGCATTCACAAGCTCTTTGCCATGGAATAACCAGAAGTCAGATTCTGATTTCAATTCCAGTGGCCTAATTTACTTATCATCAAAGCAGTGACTTTAGGTTTACCTCGCTGTAATGGAGATCAGAGTCTTGACTAAATATTCCATATATGCACCCACATAAGCGTAATACTAACTAGTAAGTGAGAACAAGACTAACATCTTACTTAGTTTATTTCCATTTGTAGCTTGCATGGTAAATTTATTGCAATGATAAGCGCTTTTTCTCGTGTCCTCACTTTATTTTCACCTTTGTTCTTCAAGAGGGTTATTGATTTCTCTCCTCTTCAAACGCCGTATGATCTGGCAAGTCAAAGGGGATCATTTCAATGGTGAGGAGTGGATCAGGACATAACCCTCAATAGCAGAACTAAAGAAATGCCATTTCTGGGTGAGCTTCTTGTCGCATTAGCAGTGCTGTTGTATGCGAAGAACCCAAACCCTCTTCACGGACTACTGTCAAAGGCAGTTGGTGTGAAGAAATGCCTACCTGAAGACGGCAAGGCTCAGGGACCAGAGCACTAGTGGTTTCCTCAGTTCAAATTTTGCTCGTTTGTTCATTAGGTGCCGACCACCAAATATAAAGGCAGCATACAGAGCTGAGAATAGGAATGATTTCTTCCTGCAAAACAAAACCAAAAAAACCACCTGTCAGGTATTTAATTGGTATTGATACACAGCAGAGTCACATCTGGACAGAGCTGCCAAGGGCTTGTGCGTTTCCTTGAAAGGAAACTCTTTTGAAGACACTCCTGCAGCCCCACTGAGATTAGCGTTAGTGTATGAACCCTACAAGCCTGCCCATAGTGCCGCGTCCAGGTGCAGACAAAACTGACCCTGGGGAAGTTCTGAAAAAGGACAGCCAAATTTGGCTCCCATTCTTCCCCAGTTTCTGAAGACTGAACTTCTGCAAGGAACAGAATAGGTATTGTAGAGCCCAGACACACTTCTGCAAGCACAACAGGGTTGATACTTGAACCAGCTGATCATGTTTTGTGGCTCATTCATCTTTTTCATATCAATTTTGGTTTCCTGCAGGCTCCTTGCTACCTGGCAATTTAGTTTCCCATTGTTTCCTCCAAGGTGACATTTAAAGATCTCAAGCACTGCAACACAACATGAATAGTCTCACAAAAAGCGGAGAACCACCAAAGAGAGGTCAACAGCCCCAGTAAGCAGCAGCCATGCTGGGTGGCATCGCCCTGCTGCACAAGCCCTGCCTTTGAGTGCCGGTTCAGGAAATCCCATGGATTTGGTGAAAGGTCAAGCAGGTTCTCTTAAGGAACTTCAGTGGTACCCTTAGAATTGCAAGGTTTATTTTTAAAATTGCCTGATAGTAGTCCAGCTCAGCAATAATCAGCAAACATTTGAACTCTGCTACTATAACTCATTAGAGATCAAAAATAGATTCAGCCCAGGATTCCTTCCCACACAACACAATATTACACGAAGGCTTAATGACGTACAGCATTAATGGCAGCCTAACTGGATGGGCATATATTTAGTAACAGATTTTTCTCTACAAAATATGTAATTATATTCACAAATATCAGTGGACCATGGCTTTGCACCAAGAGGTGCTGGTTCTTTTTGGACCCCAATGAAAGAAAAACAAACACTCTAACTAGTTCATTAATATTCCAGAAAAGGTGGCAGCAAGCTACAAGATCTTATGTTCCTTCCAACGATGGAACTCAAAGGTGATGAACTGTCAGACAGACCTATGATCAGGGCATGGAACACTGCCTAGACTTCCCGTTGGGGGCAGGGTTCACCTGCATTGTGGTCTTCAGAGTTTTTATAGGATTTTCAGTTGGATGTTTATATGAAAGGATGTTGCTTCACCTGAAGATAAAGCAAGAACATGCTCATGGTGTGTCACTGGTGCCAAGTACATGCCACCTCCAGGCTCTTCCATGACAATTAGCTGTCTGAGGGTACCCCATGGCAAGGAATATGGGCAGCACAGCACAGTCTTGAAGGCCAAGCACTACGTGTGGCACAGTATGGCGCAGCACAGCACATGTCTGTGCCTGCTCAGCAGCTGGTACATGGATCACACGCTCCTCGATGGACAAGGGTCTTCCCGCGAGGTCCATGAAAACTAAGAAAAGCTGTAGCAGCACATCTGATTGAAAGTACAAAGACAGCAGATGCAGTCTTCACTGGAGATAAATGAGTTTTATATGACTTTGAAAGCTAAGTAAAAGCAAAGTCCAAAGAGACAGAGGTATATCAGCAAGTGTGCTGCAGCACAGGCCATCGTCTGCCCACTTAGAAACTCCTCTGCTTCTTTGGACATATTTATAGGTCTGTGTTGCAAAACATGGGTAACTGCATGAAAATCCTGACTGGTGCTCTGCACTGAGAAGAGAGGACCCCATGCCTGCAGTCCCCTGGGTGACCTTTAGCATCCGTGCTGACAACAAGCCCCAGAAGACCAGGATGACCTCAGAGTCAGCGCCCTCTCACCTTGTGCGTTGAGATGGTCTAATTGCCATGGCAATGTTTATCACAACTGGGGTTTGAAAACCACAAAGCCTCGCCCTTATTCATCTCATAAGAAAGAAAAAAGCATTCATTTTCAGTTCTATGGTCTTGAATTTCACAGTCAGGAAAGGGGCAGAATTACCACATTTGGTAGCATGATTGCAGTTTAGCTTCTCTGGAGGTCAGTAAATATTTGTTAACCAGTTTAGGTAGTGATGAACCACCTCAAACTCGCTCATACTGAACCACCTAACTGTTAAGACAAGATTTATAGGTTACAGGACAGGAGCAGACTCTCAGCGTGAGGTTGGACTGCGATCCCATCTCCTTCCCTCCGCAGCAGAGCAGCCCATCGCCAACCTGGGCATGGGCGAAGGAAGGCAGAGGGAGCATGATGGGCTGTACCACAGTCTGCAGTGCTGCCTGGGCTGCCCCAGGGCATCGGGAGAGATGTCTGCTCCTCAGGCTTCTGCCCCTTCGATCCCACAAAAGTCTGGGCTTACAGCGCTCAGCGCAGACAGACAGCAGTGCACACAGCAAGGTATGGACATATGCATAGACACGTGCAGCCACTCAAGCCAGGTCACGTGCAGGGGCCCCACAGGAGGGACCCTGCAGCCCCACACCACAAGGGGGGTGCAAACCCCCCACCTCACGGCCCTGCAGTGGGTGTCCCTCATGCCAGAGGCAGGAAGGGTCTATCTTGCACTGGTCCGTGCATGGATCTCCCAAGCAATGGAGAGCAGTTGACAGCAGGATGACATCTCGAGCAGTGCTCGATGACATCTGGAGCAGTGCTGGATGACATCTCGAGCAGTGCAGGACAACTCGAGCAGTGCAGGATGACATCTTGGTGCAGGGGAAGGGAGGGGGACAGGTTTAAGAGCAGTAGCTAGGGATGCTTTGCAGGAAGGCAGGCAGGCAGAAAGCAGTTCAGTCCGGGATCAAATACAGGCAAGACTTCAAAGTAATGGTTGGACTTCAGTTCCAATTCTAGAAAAAAAGACCATTCTGAATGAGTTAGCAGCTCAGGTCCGTGCTCTGTTTGACTCCCTTCTGCCTGGGCACTCTCTATATTTACACCAAGTAACATTTCGTTTTGCTTCTTATTACTGAAACTATTTTTTGTGAGTTCTGTCAGTCTATTGAGGTCAATAGTAACATTGGACTAATTAGAACAGATAAACTTTAGGCCACTTTTAACAGCTTTGTAACGAGTTTAGCTTTATTTGCCAGGATGGTAAATGGTATCCCCACAGTGTGCAGCTTTGCATTGGTGGTGGCAGACATGAGACGATTTGACTGCACGCGTGATGTGAACTGCAGAGAGCAGCTGTAAGCAGTTTCAGACCAGGAGGGATGCAGCAGTGTTATCTCCTATCAGAGGTAAGCACAACACTGAGTAACGATTAGGCCGATTTTGAAATCATCTGTCTTGACACCTGCTGACAACTTTTTGTAACTTTTTGCATCCAAAAAAAAAGTTTGAATTTTCCCCTCTGCAGCATAGTAATGGTTAAAAGGAGCAGGGAGTCCAGGTGATATAGTTATAAAGGGGTTGCAGAGGTATGTACTCTTAAGATAATCTGTTTAACTGCATTAGACTGGTATTAACCAGCTTCCTACCAGTGTTTTTATGATGGATTTTCCTGAAAAGTTCATGACTACAGTCCGGTTCCTAGGCTGGTGACACAAAGCAATGGCAATCTGACAGCATTCAATTATATGCTGAGAAGGCTGAGGTACTCAACAACTTTTTTGCCTCAGTCTTCACTGGGAACCTCCCTCCTCACCCCACCCGAGTTGATGGTTGGCATGAGAGGGACCGGGAGGGCAAAACCCCTCCCACTGTAGGAGAAGATCAGGTTCGTGACCACCTGAGGAACCTGAACGCACATAAGTCCATGGGACCTGATGAGATGCATCCCAGAGTCCTGAGGGAATTGGCCAAGGTAGTCACCAAGCCACTCTCCATGATATTTGAAAAGTCATGGCAGTCAGGTGAAGTCCCTGGTGACTGGAAGAAGGGAAACATTATGCCCATTTTCAAAAAGGGTAGAAAGGAAGACCCTGGGAACTACCGACCTGTCAGCCTCACCTCTGTGCCTGGGAAGATCATGGAACAGATCCTCCTAGAAGCTATGCTAAGGCACATGGAGGCCAGGGAGATAATTCGAGATAGCCAGCATGGCTTCACCAAGGGCAAGTCCTGCTTGACGAACCTAGTGACTTTCTATGATGGTGTGACAACAACAGTGGACAAAGGAAAACCAATGGATGTTATCTATCTGGACTTCTGCAAAGCCTTTGACACAGTCCCCCACAACATCCTTCTCTCTAAATTGCAGAGCTATGGCTTTGATGGGTGGACTGTTTGGTGGATAAGGAACTGGCTGGATGGTCGCATCCAGAGGGTAGTGGTCAATGGCTCGATGTCCGGATGGAGACTGGTGATGAGTGGTGTCCCTCAGGGGTCCGTACTGGGACCGGTGCTGTTTAATATATTCATCAATGACTTAGACAGCGAGATCGAATGCACCCTCAGCAAGTTTGCGGATGACACCAAACTGAGTGGTGCGGTTGACACACCAGAAGGACGGGATGTCATCCAGAGAGACCTGGACAGGCTGGAGAGGTGGGCCTGTGTGAACCTCATGAGGTTCAACAAGGCCAAGTGCAAGGTCATGCACCTGGGTCGGGGTAACCCCCAGTATCAATACAGGCTGGGGGAAGAAAGGATCGAGAGCAGCCCTGCCGAGAGGGACTTGGGGGTGCTGGTGGATGAAAAGCTGGACATGAGCCGGCAATGTGCGCTGGCGGCCCAGAAGGCCAACCCTACCCTGGGCTGCATCAGGAGAAGCGTGGCCAGCAGGTCGAGGGAGGTGATTCTGCCCCTCTACTCTGCTCTGGTGAGACCTCACCTGGAGTACTGCGTCCAGCTCTGGAGCCCTCAGCACAAGAAGGACATGGAACTGTTGGAGCGGGTCCAGAGGAGGGCTACTAAAATGATCCAAGGGCTGGAGCACCTCTCCTATGAGGACAGGCTGAGAGTTGGGGTTGTTCAGCCTGGAGAAGAGAAGGCTGCAGGGAGACCTGATTGTGGACTTTCAGTACCTAAAGGGGGCCTATGGGAAAGATGGGGAAAATATTTTCAGTAGGGCCAGCTGTGACAGGACAAGGGGCGATAGTTTTAAACTAAAACAGGGTAGATTTAGACTGGATATAAGGAGGAAATTCTTTACAACGAGGGTGGTGAAACACTGGAACGGGTTGCCCAGAGAGGTGGTGGAGGCCCCATCCCTGGGAACATTCGAGGCCAGGTTGGACGGGGCTCTGAGCAACCTGATCTAGTTAGCGGTGTCCCTGCTCACTGCAGAGGGGTTGGACTAGATGATCTCTAGATGTCCCTTCCAACCCAAAACATTCTATGATTCTATGATTCTGTATCTGATAGGTTTTTGGCCAAAGGAGGCTAATATCAAATGAGCATTTCTAAAGACAAGAGTTTTGGAGTTGTTCTGGTGCACTGTAACTTTTCATTACTGTTATCTGAAGAGAAACTAAATAGAGCAGAATAGAGCAGAGCGACGACAAAAAAATTATCTTGAAACTAAAAAAAATTTAAATCTCCCAAAGTAATTCAGTAGCAGACTCGCATGCAATAACTTCAACGTTAGCACATTCATATGTTTGTCTTCAATTCTGTTCTGCAGGGTAACACAGTAGACATAAAGACAGGGCTGCCAAATCCTCCACATTTTTCTGGCATTTCTGTTTCTCACAGTTGTCTCCCACCTTCCTACAATTTCAGACTTCAGGGACTAAGTACTCTCTCTACTGAATACAACTCCATGTTTCCCTGTTGAAAGTTGCCAGCTCTTTCCCCCAAAAGGGGGGCAGGGGAATTTTCTGGAGAACCTACGAAATGCTCTGCTTGGACTGGGGGTTACTACAAGAAAGGGAGGCAAGAGTTTGGGGCTACAGGCTGAAGATGTGAGGCAGATCTTCCAGAACGCTAGCACAGAGGTGGCCGTATCACGAGGCAAGGGCACAGGCAGAAGCAGCTGACACGATGGGAGAAACAGAAGAGAAAGGACAAACAGTAAGTGTGGCAGCAAACGAGGGGAGCTGGCGGCCAAGAGACAGATGCAAAGCTGGGACAGCATGGAAGGGAAGGAGGCTTGGAAGTCCTTTCTCTGCTGAAGCCCCTGGCGGGATGCTTCTTGCATCCGTGGGCACACCAACGGGTCAGGCTACCCACGCTGAACACAGAGCTTTGGACACTCTCCTGCAAAAATCCTACAACAGGGAAGCGTGGTATTATCATCCCCCAGACCACAGCCCGTGGGTTCTGCTTGTCCCTCTGCACTGTGTAGACACAGGCAGGTGATGTGTTTCATCAAGGATGGACGAAGGTCTGGGCACCGATGTGCTCTTTACAAGCTGAAATATTAGGTCTGCTGTATGGCAGAGGAACGGAGATGGGAAAGAAGAAAAGGAAAAGAAGTATAACTGAGAGAAGAGGGAGGCAGAAACTGGGGCTGGTAAAGGAAGACAGAGGAAATCCATCCCACCAGGACGAAAGCTTCTCCTCGTTGGCAGCCGGGGAGTCCCACCCAGGGAAGCCCACTCGGGCACCAAGGAGCGACAGGGAGACGTCAGCCATCCAGCCTCCGGCAGGAAAACGTAACAGGGAAAGGGGCAGCAAATAATCCAAAGAGGAAAGGAACAGTAAACAGATGGGTAAGGAGTAAGAAGTCCTGACTCCCCCAGAAGTACATTATTTATAAAACACTGAAAGTATAAGAATTACCACAATATTCTAAAATAAGGGGGCAAAGCCTGAGGGTGAGCATCATACACAGCAGCATGATCCATCCCGGCATCTCTGATGCAAAGCGAAATAGCCCTGAACATTGCAGTGCTGCCGAAGGAAGTGGTTTCAGCCCAGATGCACTGCTGTCATTTTTTCCCCTGAAAATAGCAGCCTGAGTCATTATTGTAGAGTTCTCTGATGTTAATGAGTAAACTGAAACAGCTATAGATATGTGCTATAAAATTTAGTATTTCCATAGGATTTTCTTTAATCATTAAGGAAAATCCTAACCGGAATGCACAAAGGGCAACCTTATCACAGATCTTTTCACTGTCCTCTATCATGTAATACAGGATTATCCTCATAATGGCATTCAGTAGGGGAGCAGTAAAGCAAAGCAGTGTTAGACCCTTCTATTTACATTCTATAGGGTTTTAAAAAATATTTTTTTTTAACAAGAGGTATTTACTTTGCACAGGCAGAGCTCATTCTTAAATTCATTACCGCTCCTTCATATGCTGTAAAGGGAGCACAACAGGTAAAAAAAAAAACCCATTACAGTTGCCAGAGCAGAGTGCGTCTGGCAAGTAAACAGGCAATTTCAGGCTCATGATGGTTTTCTTTTGGCCTCCATCACCATTTTATTGACTTAAAAAAATAGATTTTTACTGAAAAAAAAAAGAAGTTACCAGTTTCTCCCAGCTTTCAACAGAAAACACCACCAACCACTTGTGTTTATAGTTGCAACTCCTAACTTGAGAGTCTAATTAAAGTGCTTTAACCTGAAGCCATGTAAATCACACAGCATACCCGTGTCCACGGCTCACAAGCAGTGCCTGGTAGTCTTGGCAAAGTTACTTTCTCTCTGGTGCTTATTTATAAATCACACATTCTGTATGTATAAAAAAGGGTGCGAAAATGCTTCTCAGTCTCTCAGTGTTTTTACCTCAGAAATACTGTCAAAGCAAACCTTTCTCTCTCTATTTCCAGATATAATTTTGACAGAACGAGCAAGAAGTGTGGATATGCCAGGTCTGCATATGAAAATATAACCTGTGCTCCTGGCTTTGATGCGAGTTTGTGCAGCTGCTTCCCGTCGTCCAGACCGGCCTCAGTAACGGAAGGAGAAGGACATGCAGAAGAGGTACGTCTGTCTGATACGCACATGCCAACACAGCCTGATTTATTCCTACAGCTCAATATCCTTTGACATTTATATTTAGAGCAGCAGCGACGCCAGTCACACACATGGGTAGGTGACTCACTGATGATGGTCTTTGATGTAACAGGCTATCAGAGAGTAAACAGGGATGTATCTCATACTCATCATCTGATCCCTTGATTTCTAAAGCCTGCCTCTCAAAAGACTGTTTCAGCCTCCTCGTGACAGGTACTGTCGGATATGGTCGCGTCTGCATTCCCCCCAAGGCTGGGGCAGCTCCCCAGGCACCCCTCTCCCTGCTGGGAGCAAGGGAAGAGGAGTTGGGGCCCCAGGAATGCATCCCAGCCAGGGACTGCTGTTCCCCCACATCCGCCTTTTCTCTGAGGTCCCACTCCCACCACCCAATTCACGTCATTACTGACAAGCAGTACTTGCACCATCATTGGCCCCACTCTTGAGCCCAGGGAAAGGAAGGAAACACAGCGCCTGCTGCGGGAACTGTCCCAAGCTCAACCCAGCCGAAAAGGCTGGAGGAGGAGAAGGGCTGTTCGTGCACTCCTCGCCCCACAAGCGCTGACAGCTGAGCCGAGGCATAGCCTGAAGCCCAGGTCCCCCACTGCCCAGGTCGGAGTGGGAAGGGTGAGGGCTGGAGGGCCAGCTACCTCTGAGGAGCAGAGCAACTACGGTTTTTGCAGTGTGTGCCCAGGTCACCGCCCGCTGTGGCCCAGCCAGAGGCCTGGCTGGAGATAGCCCCCAGTTCCCCACCAGCCAACCTGCATGGGCATCCTCCCTGGGGAGCAAGGGGCTGTGCCCACCTGAGCCCCCCCCCCCCACCCCTATGGCATTCAGTCAGCCCCAGGAGCAGGGAAGCACCCCCAGGTCACGCCACCGGCAGGGCAGGCAACAGCCCCGGAATTGCAGAGGGGAGAAGCAAGGGCACGGCAGTGCGGGGGCATGGGGGAAGGCGGCTCACATCCTGCAGCTCCCTGATGGTTGCATTTGTTTTGTTGGCATGTATTTGCCAGTAGTTTGTCATACTCGTGCTTGTAGAATATACATTACAGAATATTAGCCGCAAACTAAAACGTGTGCAGCTAGGGACAAAGACAGCAGCAGCAAAGTTTTCTTGTTTTCCCTTTGTAGTGGGAAAATATAAGAGAAGCCTAGGGAGAGAAAATGAAGTTAAAATTCAGGGACAATTCCTTTTTTCGGATAGAAGAGGCAAGCTCAGCTCTGAAGAACATCAAGTCCCTTGTTCTTTATAAGCCTCATATAGGCTTAATGGAACAAACCATAAACCCTTAAAACCCCGTAAGCTACAATCCCAAATATAAGCAAGATCACAAGGGAAAATTACCCCTCAAATGGAAAGCACTTCATCAAAACAACCAAAACAACCTCCAAACCTTCGGATTTTGAAACGAACTTGCCAAAATGTTGTCACCACCGAAGGCAAATCAGCTTCAGCTCTGGCCCAGATTTTCTCCGCTTTTAAATTATGCTTTGAACCCACCCAGTGGAGAGGGTGGGTGATCGTGTGCCCGCGGTGATGACAGCCATCCCCGGGTTTCCACCTCGCACGGACAGCAGTGGAAGTCGCAGCCCGGTGGGCCAGTTTGCCGGGGTGAGCCCCACGGTACCCAGCGGGCACCCCCAGTGACACTGCTCAGCCTGCACCGAAGCCCATGTCGCCCCATTTTCAGCGCCTCCACTCCTCCCCGGGGACGGGCCAGCACCTGACCTCACTGTTACCGACACGGATCATAAGTAACAACCATTTTTGCACACACACACCACCCCCACCCCCCCCCAGGATTTACGTCACTGGAGCTAAGAATTGAATCTAGCCCCAGAAGAGGCACAGGAGCCTACCGGCGAAATGATGACCAACCTCGTCCCTGTTAATAGTCTTGATGGCAGGTCAGTGTAGTAAGAGAAACTCCGTCTCTACGAGGAGCCTCTGCTAAATCCATCTGTATCACTCTGACAACATACCTAGCTCTTAATATAAAGACTTGGGGTTATAACAGGTGACAAAATAGGGTGCCCTGGTATCCCCTTGGACCCACCATGGGCTTTGCTGGGGCTTTCAGGCAGTCAGCGGAGAGATGGCAGGGAGCAGGGAAGCTAATGTAGGTCGCGGGCACTGGGGTTCTGATGAAAAGCTACAGTACTTTCACTTTTAATTTCATCAACGTAAATTTAAACCTCTGGCCTTCACAGGAAAAACCTGGAGCTAGTAAACACAACTGCAGCTGAACTTGGGGACTACTAACCTACATCTCTCCCAGTTGAAGGCATTCTGTTTGTACCCACATCTCACCTGAGAGTGGTTAATGAAGATGCCAGTGGAGGTATGTCATATAGACAGATAGCATGAAAATAACTACATCTCCATACTGCCTTACTCATTTGATCTGCTTTATCTGATCACATCAATCAACGGTTATGATGTTTAATAAGTTCACACCTAAAGGAGTACATCAATACAAATCCTTCAGGTCCAGGAAGATGCCTGAAGCAACTCACAAATGTTATTTATATAGACAAGTACTGCTTTTTTCACTCCTTTGGGGGTAGGTACTTATTTATTTAAGAGGACACAGCACAACACTACAAGTAACACATCAATAAGAATACTTTACTAAAGCTACCTTTGCCCCCGCGTCTGCAGGAAAGCCTATGCACCACAGCGGCGTGGTCAGATCGCTCTACCATTGCAAAAGCAACGTGTAAACAGCCTTGGAAACAATGTCTGTGGGATCTCAAAAAATATTTAAGTAGGAAAAAAGCCGTCATTTAAAATGAAACATGGAAAATGCAGGGATTGCAAACAAGCAGCGTGTTGTTTTCCTATCCATCCGCCCCAAAAGACATTCCAGCAGATGTTGCTCCCTTCCAGCCTTCTGCAACACGACCTCAGAAAATGATGTTGCTACAACTGCCAGTGGATTGCAAAACACAAACAAACAAAAACTGTTCTGATTTTCCTGAGAGTGTTCCCAGCCAAAATAGATGTGCAAGATTCTCACGTGGAACAGAGTACAACCTTAGAAACAGGGCAGCCAAAAGTCATGCAGAAATAAGCCCTTACAGCTAGGGCTTCGTGACCACCTTATGGAAAGGATTGCTCCATAACTCCTTCAGTGCTGGAAAACATTAAATTATCCTGGAGGAAACCAAACTGAGGGGATGCCTGAAAAGCATAATAAATTGGAATATACACTTACCACCCTTCTCCTCCCCATCTAGAGACCTAAAACCATGTAGACAGATCAGAACAAGCCAGCAATGCCATTCTGTGGCCTATGTCTGATTAAGAGGGGACACTGGTACCAATGACACGGCAGTAATGGAACAGTGGAGTAAAATGTCTTGCTTGCAAACCCTGTAAATGCTCCCGTGCCCTGTGGAAGAGAAGGGAGAGAATGGAGCTCATAAAAAAAGGACATTTTGGTAGAGAAGCAAATGAAAGAATATTTTCCAGCATCCCTTAGTGAAGAAAAATCAGGTCAACTGGAGAGTGACTGCCTGCTCTGACTGGTCCCGCAGTACTTTTTGATACATGATGTCAAGGACTGATTTATGTATCTAATAAAATCTTCAAGGACATCTGACCTTTGTCTAGTGCTGAGAGATCAAGTGACAAAGGCTGCTAATGGAAACTCTGCTGCGAACCTGCACCTAACTCTTGACTGATAGGAAACGAGCAAAATCCAGGAAAAAAAAAAAAAAGGGGCAATCTTGCCATAATCTTTTCAACCACCTCTCTAAAACAAAGAGCCCCGCCAAAAAGCCATTTTCCTTCTTAATCAACTGGGAAGCAGGTCAGGACAAAGACAAAGGTGTTTCAGCAGTGCTCAGAACTTGCAACAGGGAGCAGTTCGGAGGAGCTCGGATGCACGTTTGCATGCTGCTACCTCCTTACAACACGATGCTTTGCAGCTTGCCCAACACATCCACCAGCAGAGCAAGGTCGCCCTGTGCATTAGCTGGCTACATTATCATTATCAAATGGCATTCTCGTGAACTAAACCTTGCCACGACTTAGGTAAGAATTCTCTGTTTTTCATTCCCAGCAGAAGCTTCAGTCCTCAGACTAATCTGCTAATAAGTTTCCCAATACTTTCAATGTCTCGATTCCCATGTCATTGACCTTGACCTGTACCTTCTTTGTTAAATCCAGAATCACTCTACTTGAAATCAGTCAAGGCAGTACCTTTAAAGCAGGCCCTTTCAAAGATAAAGGCAAACTAGCCTGAATCCAACTAAAATTATTTGAAGAGAGTACATAAAACACCATGAGAAATACTGCAAGCGATAAACCACTAGAAGTCATTTTCTAATTATTGTCAGAGTTTTCTGGACCCGATGCAGACAAAATTTAAGAGGCAGAATGACATTCCTAAACCCGTAGTGGTAATGAAGATGGGGCAGAGGAACGTAGCACACACTGCACAATCACCGGCACCCGTTCACAGAACCACAGAACCACAGCATCACAGAATGGCAGGGGTTGGAAGGGACCTCCGGAGATCATCCAGTCCAACCCCCCTGCTAAAGGAGGTTCACCCAGAGCAGGTTGCACAGGACATCGTCCAGGCGGGCTTTGAATATCTCCAGAGAAGGAGACTCCACAACCCCCCTGGGCAGCCTGTGCCAGTGCTCTGTCACTGTAAAGAAGTTCTTCCTCATGTTCAGCTGAAACCTCTTATGTTTCAGCTTGTGCCCATTGCCCCTTGTCCTGTTGCTGGGCACCACTGAGAAGAGTCTGGCTCTGTCCTCATGACATTCACCCTTAAGATATTTGTATTTATGAGATCAGTTCCTCAAACATCTCCGTCCGGCTGTTTTTCGGGCGTTTCCTGCAGACACCCCACCTGCAGGCCTGAACCAGCCCGAAAAAATCGGAATTAACCAACAGGAGTGGCACAAAGGCAGTACAAAGTACACGGCATTAACGGCGCTTATCTCTACCCTGTCAGCAATATGTGACAGCTTGCCCTGGCTTTCCACCTCTGCCTACAGCCTCATGCCTGGCATGGGCCCCCATGTCCCTCTCTCTCGAGGTGGCAGGACCCACCAGCTCTCCCGAACCGAAGAGCCTGGGTCTTTCTTTTTGCTTCCAGACGCAAGGGCTCAGCTGACTGCGTCCTGCCCTTAGCCACCCCCTCACCTCATTAGATGGGACACTAAACTGCTTAGCAGTATTTCACTTTCCACCGCGGTATAAGGAGCCCAGGTTACTAAAGGATTAGCAAGTATAACATTAAAGTGTTATATATACACAGAGAGTTGCCTGCCCTAATCTCTGCTCAATCTCGGTCACAGGGGACCTGTTAAAAGGTAGGAGATACCAAAAGAAAAGAAACCACGGACAAACAAGGTGATCAATCTGGACTGTGGTGGAAGTGGCTGCATACGTGACACCACAAGAAGGAAAAGGAGCACGACCAGCAGTGAGCAGTAACTGATGTTCAGCTCTTCTGGACAGGCAGACAAATGGAGCAAAAGAAGGAAATAAATGGGTTTTTAAACACTTCAAATACAACAACAGTCGCAATTTAATGGCCATGGTCGTTACAGGGCAAAAGGGAGAACCAGATTACTGCAAATGAACAGGAAAGCCTGTTAGCATGTCAGTGATACTGTTTCAGATTTTTTTTAAACAGAAAGTAGCCTCACATGAAGGTAGAGAAATTAAATAAATTATCTGACCTTTGTTTTTTCCCAAAGGTGACATAAACAAAATTTGTTTTTCATCTCCAAACATATTCCTTTTGCTATTCTTTTTCTTAATTGAATTGTCCACCACTGACTACCTCCCTAACTTGTGGATTTTGTGCAAATTTCTCTCCATGGCAGGTTTGCTAACTTATGGCTAGCCTATAAAGAGATTAAAAAAAAAAAATCTGTCCTAGTAAAAAGCCAGGCTACTCCTAAATTAATTTCCATATCACACAGCTAGTATAGTAGAATACCCTCTATTCTCATCACCTATTCTTACCCCTTTTCTTTCATGCGGCTGTTGTAAGAGTACCAATAAATCTGCCTCTTGCATCTACCCACTTCATGTCATGACCAGATGTTGTAACCACACACAAACCCGTTTACATCAGCATCTCGTTCAAAGATGCTCTGTTTCTTCTTTCCTTTGCAAAGGGAATATAAGAGTCCCTTGGCACCTCTGTGCAGGATCTGGTGGGCAACAGAGAAGGGGAAGAAAGCCATCTTCCCAAAGATATGATTTTCCCCGAGGATGCCCTGAGGCGCTCCAGCACGTCGCAGCACTCTCGCCATAGCCCACGCCAACAGCTGAACCGAAAATCCACCCAGGCACCGGTCACCCTCGCTGCCCCCGCACCCGGCAGCCCCGTCACACAGCTCGCACACGCTGAGTGAGGCTGGGCAGCTTGAAGCCTTCTTGCTAAAACCAGCGCGATCCAAGCACCTGCCGCAGTCTCCACAGGCTGGGCACTCCGCTTTCTGTGCATTAATTACACATTAACAACAGCCTGCTTTTACAAGCCTCTCTACTTGGGAAAGGTAAATGCTATCTCTTTGAGGTTGGTAATGATCAACGCAACTGTGTATTTGCCACCCAGCTAACCGAAGTGCCCAGAGAAAAAGTTGTAACACTGTGTATTCAACAAGTTTTTCCACTTTCATGATACTCTAGAGCAAATAAAAGTTTGGTTATGTTTACTTCTTTTGGGTTTGGGTTTGTTTTTTTCTTCCTTTACCTGTAGCCTGCTTTGAGATTCATGAGTGTAAGCACGCTATAAATGCATAGCAGAGAGTTTCACAATTACTCTGCATCTGGACCAAGATTTCACTCCAACATGTTTTCCAAAAGGCAGCCAGCCTTGAATCCCAAACACCAAAGGGAAAGAGTTTACTCATGCTTTAGGGACCTATGGCAGTGACTCTCGTCCACTGCAAGGTTTTGCCTACTTTATTTTAATTTCTCTGGCTCACTGGGACTCCAGCCCACTGAAAACAGACATTTTTGAGAGACCTTGACCTACACCAACAATGACTGACCAACACAGACACGTGCCCCTGTCTTCACCTGTGTCCTGGACATGGTACTGCTGCTTTGGAGCCAATCCGTACCTGCGCCGAGAGCCAGCAGTAATGGTCTTGGGCATGACCTCTGCTTTGGGGCTCCGAGCTGCTATCTCCACATGGTCAGCACAGTGCAGGGGTGCTCCGGCTCACATGGAAATTTCCAACGCAGCCTTTCACTTTCCTCCTTCTTGCTAGCCTGAACCACCGAGGTGACTGCATGTGCAGAGGGAGGAGCGGCAGAGAAAAAGGTCTCTGACAAAAAAATGTTCCGAGTCCTCTGTCTTTTACCGAGAAGGCACAAAGTCCATGTTCAAAGTGCCCTTCGGTTCATCAGTTTCAGCCCCGCAGGCAGCGCAGCCCCCTCCTGAGCAGGCAGAGCCCAGCCTGCCGCTCCAGCGCCCCAACCAGCAATCCCAGCAGAGCTCCGGCGTCCCTCGCCCGAGCAGAGGCTGGCAAGCATGACAGGTTGGGCCAAGCAAAACCACATTTAGTTCTGTGATTCATTGCAAATTATTTGTTTTCAGCCTACGGTTTATGTTTAGTCCCTCTAGCTACCTAGTGTATCAGCAAGAAGAATCAGCATCTCCCTGCCTTAGATGTTTAGCAATCTCACACAACACTCTTGACTTGCTCAAAGACGTATCAACCCCGCAGTTGCAGAGGTTTGTTCTTTCAGAGATTGAATTCTTACAATTACAGCTTTGAGCTTCTCGTCCACATTTCTGAGAAATGTTTGATCTGTGCTATAGCTGCCACTCCACCCATCCCACCCCACCCTGGCAGCTTTTGCCCTAAATAAAACAAGGGTGTTACATGGCTACAAACCAGATGATGGACCTAATTAGACTTCCGTCACAACAGTACCAGTCCTTATTACCTAAATCAGCTTGTGCTTCTTTCTTCTTCGTGTATTTAAGTATTGTGGTGATACACACCTAACTCCCTATAGCACTGTAACTTTTGTTCATGTCTCGGAAGTGTTCTTGTTTGCTTGGATGGCGGGAAGAATGAATCCCACTTCTACTTCCCACACACTCCTACTAAATAATACCAATAGTACCGATAAAAATCAAACAATACTGGTAATACTACTATAAGTAACACGCTAAATGATCCTGTTAAGTAATAATTGAAGAAAATGGGTTCGCTCACAGAGCAGGTAAGTAAGTATGCAAGAATGTGGCCCCATGTCCTTGAAACTCAACCCAGCTGCACCGCTACATTTGCATTCACAGAAAGACTCTAAACTTTGATATATTCAAATGATTTGGCTAAATTTGGTACACGCAGCCTGTGCTAGACTGACGCCTTTCTGAGAGGGCTCAAGAAAATGAATTGGTTCTATCAGACCTACTAAAACCTATAGATGACAGGAGGTGTTAATGAGCAAGAGTTTGGGAGCTCTTTGGGATAAAGAAAAAGCTGCCAGTGATGGGCCTGTCTGAATTTAGTGGCTGCAGTTATCCAACAGAGAAATGTTCTCAAGCAGCTGCTGCTCTTTCCCACCGTGGTATATTGAAGCATTTTAAACCATGGAGTGGTTTAAACCATAGGGGTGGCATGTTAAGCAGCCTTCTGGCATACATCCTGCTGCCAAAATGAAAATGTGAAAGTCCTGGTATGAAGCTTAACCACCCTGCAGCTAACATAACAGAAAAGTGACAGAATTCAGGCTTGATGTCCTGAGAGATGCTGGCATGGCTTATTCTTACATGCTAGTCCATTTTGGACAGCATGAACTGTCCTGGAAAACGGCCCCACATCTGGGGCTCCCTGAACCCAGCAGGACCGGAGCTCCTTCACACAAGGAGGGCTCCTTCACTGTTAAGCTCCTTTACTTATCAGCTCTCTGAACGGCCTCTCTGGGGCCATAATTTTAGACCAAGAACTGTAGTTTTTTCCTCATGCAAGCCAAAGCCCTGCTTGAGACATTTCAGAGACTTCAGGTCAGCCTTCTGCAAGGGCAGCTCATCTAGCACTGCTTGAATGCTCCAACCCCCACTGCCTCTTTGTCTGTCTGGAAAAAAATCTCTGCTTCCCCCAAATTAGACATTCTACAAAGAGGTAAACTGGGCTGAGGAAATATTTGGCTCTGACAGATCTGAGGAAGAAGACGGAAGACAGGCAGCGAGCAGGTTGGGGAATGAAAGTCCCCATGGCCGCCTGCCAGCAAGGGGCACCCACCACTGCTCCCGGGGCTCCCTGGGCTGCGAGTGTGTGTCACGTGAATGACGTCCACACCTGACTCTTCAGTTTGTAAATTGTCATTTGCATGGTGTGCCCTGGGGCAAAACACAGGGCTCTGCCATCCTTGCTGAAGCTGTCAGGACTAGGCTAAAAAATGGAGGAAAAACATGGAAACAAAAATTTGGGTCATGGCTGTGAGTCAGGTCAACTAGCTACAGAGTGAAGGCAGGTCCTTTTCTTTCTTTCTCTCCTTTAATGCCAGACTTGTTTAACGAGGCTCTCCTTGGTGAGTTTTCTTTTATAATTAACAAATGAAAAGGAAACATGCTTCTCTGCATTTAAAAATAATACCGCAGCTGCCTTACGCAAGCCATTTCCATTTTGAAGACTGGGAAAAGGCTTTGCTGCCTCTGCTTAAATACAGTCGTACTTTTTAGCCTTGTTTAATTTGGGAGGGAGAGGGAGAACGAGCGACTGTCTTAAATGACTGAGGATTTCTGCCTTCATATTAAATGATAAACACTAACAAAATAACAGTGAGAAACAGTCTCTAGCATGCAGGCTGGGGCAAATCTATCACAACAAACACAGCGGGTGGCTGAACTCACAAGGTCTGAAAGACTATCTCAATCCTCAGCATGTGCTAACCACATATGCTTTACATTTAAAAAAACCAAAAAATATCTCTTGATGCCTTACATAGGCTCGCACAGCTCTTCCCTGCTACATGTCTATTAAAATAAACCCGGCAGTTCGAGTTTGCTCTCATGCAGGGGGGAAGGTGAGGAAGGTATATAATCTCTCCACTTTTCCTGGCACCGGAACAAACCCACAGACGCCAGCCACCACTACGCGTGGGCAGGAAGACGACTCCCAACCATTAGGACGTCCAAACTCAGGGAGCCTCTGCTTTCCAAGTGCAAAAAAGTTTGCCTGCTTCAAAGATGGGGCTTGCCAAGTTTGGGAAAAAAAAAAAATTAAAGACCAGGTGAGGGGCTGCATGACCCTGCAGGTCCCTTACAAAAGAAAACTGGGCTTGGGCACTCCTGCCTGCACCCCATCACCTCCAGGATGACTGTCCTGAAAGTGGTCACTGGGAGCACAGACCCAGGAGAGGAAAGGCTCGATGGTGCTTGGCACAGCTGGGTGTGATGCACGGAGATGGAAGAGAAGTCTCACATTTACCCTACCCCAGAGTAGAGCAGGCACGCAAACCTGGCACCTTTAATTTGCAAAAGCTTCTTCCTCGGTTTCTGGCGCTTGCAGTGCCAATGCAATACCCCCCCCCAGGCTGCAAGGCTGGGACTTGTTGAGCAAGATACACACAGTGAAACTCTGACTGAGACTCCTGCGCAGTGTGACAGCAGAGGAACAACAACATAGAGCCGTCCTCTGCACAGGCACCTTCCTACAAACCGCATCCCGGGGAGAGCTGCGGAGTTATCAGCAAGGAAGAGAAATTCAGAGAAGGAAAGAAGGAGAGGAAAAGTAAGTTTGCAAGCATTAAGGGACAGAGAGACCAGGTCTGCCTTTGCACAGCCATATAGTGACTGTCAACCCAGTCCAGTCGCTGTATCCTCTTCTGCATCCCTCCTGCATCCCTGTAGCCCCAGGAGCAAAGGCTGGGCAAGGTACCGAGCCTGCCTCTGGCACAGTGCTCTGCAGACCCAGGGGTTTTGGCTGCACTGATAAATGCTGGTAGCTCAACCTAAAACAAATAAATTAAAATGAACATTCCTTTGGGGCTGACTCATAGCAGAAGTGCAGCCTTTTTACTGGCCTGCACCTCCCTTCCCCCACGTGCTCGTCTCCCTCGCTGGCAGAACGACGAAGCGCTGCAGTTTACCCGAGACCAGGCTCCCACACTGCCCCAAGCCAAGCCCGGCTTTGCTCAGCACTCCGCATCCCTGCGGAGTAAACCACAAATGGTTTACAGGGCTCTGGTTTGCAAGGCAACTCACAGCAAAATGCTTAAACACCTCACTCAGAAAACCTCACCGAGCTGTGCCCGTGCACAGATCCTTCTTCCTTTATTTTGCTGCATCAGTGAAGGATTTGGCTGACAACAGTGCATTTCTGGGAACTAAACACTATTTGCTAGCCCGTTTCTAGTAAATATGTCACTTGTAATAAGACCATGTTTTTGCTTGGCTTGGTTTGGATCAGTGGCACTCGTTACGCATTGCCACAGAATAAGAAGAGGGCAAAGATTTCAGGGTTTGGTCCTACACTGCGTGTGCAGAAAGGAGAGAGAAAGGGAGCCTGGCTCTTAGAGACAACAGTATTTATCTGAGCTGGAAGTCTTGGTAACTAAAAGGTTTTGCCAGCTGATGCTGACAAGTCTTTGGTAGTCTCAACCCCCTTCCCCAGAGACCTCCTGAAGGACAGCACTGCTCCGATGGCGCTTGGCAGCCACAGCCACCGCTGCAGCGGCTGCCAAAAGGGCTGTAGGAGAATTAACTGAGTCGCTCTCTGACTCCAGGTCAGGTCAGCCCAGGTCATGGCTGAGCTGGTGCGGAGAGACCTGCACTGACCCACCCGTAAGGGAAGCCAACGGGGCTGCCAAGCTGGTGTTTGCTCCCAGTTGCAAATTCACACACAAAAACAGCACGCTGTGCTTTTCCACAGAATTCTCTAGCTGCGACCATACATCTATCAAGAAAAAACAGAGGTAGCATAGGGTACCTCAACTTATTGGGCAGGGAGGGGAAGGAACATAAGCTGGGCAGAAAGCACCTATTTCTGTAGCTGGGAAATACAGCTCAGCAACTCCAAGCCAAACATAAACACTGCAGACAAAGCTGCTCTGCTGCCTGTCAAATAACAAATGCATTTCTAGCCTGTCCTCTTTATCTGCACAGGCCCAGTGGGAAATCAGAGAGCGAGGAGGCCAAACACTGCCAAAATACGCGGTGAAACTGCACAGAAGCTAGGAGAGATTGCACCTCTCTCTTACTGCCAGAGAAACGCGTCGGTCTGGTGCGGAGCTCAGGGGCATTAATGGACAATTCCCTACAATTTCCGAGCGCTCTGGAAAAGTTGCATATTAGTTGGTGGATATTGTTTTTGTCATTTGCCATCCCTAACTCAGATGGCAAAACTCAACAGCTTTAACAATCTTAATTTATTTCTTACTCCCCCAAGTCCCTCATCCAATAATTTTTTTTGATTAAGCAACCTTTCTTACAGGACAGAGCAGCTTTCAGTGATCTCTCCTTCTGTGCGACCTCTTCATGGGCAGAGTTGCGTTGAACGTCTGCTCCACTGTCCTGGGGTTCCTTGCAGTACCTCTGAAGTGTTCAATACTGTTCTTCGCTGACTTAGTTGGCTAGACTGCCAACGGGTGTGTTGACTACATCTGTATTGCTTACTAAGTGAAGAAGAAACATTTGAAAAAGCTATTCCTCTTCTAAAAAATTCACATGGCCCAGCTTCAGCGCGTGAGTGAAACAAAGGTATCTGAGGAGGGGAACTACACATCTGACCATCTTCCTGCTTTGGTCAACCGTAGGAGTCAATTCAAGCCATTTGCAACCTCTGTGTTCTTAGGAACGCCGTTAGCTGGGAGCAAAGAGAGGATGGGTATCACTGCAGGCTTGCCCTCCTGCTTCCTGGAGGTCATGCTGGTGGGATTCCCACTCACTGCACGCAGGTGGGGTCACCCCTGGTCCCACTACAGCTTAGCTTCCTCTTGAGACAAGCTGAGAAGACCCCAGGCTGTTGCAGCACGTTCCACATGGAGTAAGAGCAAGGCACTCTCTACTAAAGAAAAAACTCACAATTTGTTTCTTTCTATTAATTTTTGGCCTGTCCAAAACAACTGAGCCCATTACAGTTCATTTGATTGGCATTCGTGGCAGGACTACAAGACCGCATTTGCACTGGTGCCAGCTTGTCTGAGTTGTGAATCTGCACTGAGTACCTCCTTCATTATAGTTACTCTAATGCAGGTTTCTCTAGAGTATGTCTGAAGAACAGAAATAAAACCAGAACTTGCTAGGATCGAAAGTAATTGACTTCACCTTTGGTTCGCAACAGCTCATTGGATCCAGTGTGTATGCTATGTACGTAATTACCACCTCATTAGCTTCATCGTAGGTCACTTGAAGTATCTCAGTTTAGTTGCCCAGACGTAAAACAAATACATAATGATATTTTCCATGCCTGCATTGCCTTCTTAAACTTTGGAGACACCATCTCCTGCAATGTGTCTGCAACACATCGTGTTTCCTAGAGCCTGTTAACAACACAAAAATAATAGACAGTAAAGCCAAGAGGGAAAAGGATCTTTTTCCCTGACTTCACGTACCTGTGCAGAATGCCACAGCATTCTGAGACACATAAAGACATGTTAATATGGATAGATCGACAGTCATAACTAGCAGTTACTTTTACTCTATACTCACAGACAGTCCTTCTCCTAACAGTGGGCTGTTTGTAAATACAGCTTCAGGCCATAACCACTAAACTGGTTCACCTACCTTAAATACCCGTGTAACCTTGTTATTGCTCACACTCTTTAATGTTTTTACTGCTTCCCAGAAAAGGACAGTGTCATTTTACAGACAGGAGACTGTGCTACAAAAACAGAGCTGGCCGCATTCCTGTATTTGCTTTTGAGTCCCTTCTGTGGGGGAATGCTGGCCAATGGTAAGAATTAGCAGAAACAGATTTATGACTTCTTCCCCTTTCTCTCTCCTCCTCCACTCCCTCACCCTAGGAAAGAGATAAACGTGTCATAGACTGTAGAGCAACTAATTTCTCATAGGGTCTAGGATTATAAATATGGTGCTCTTGGATGATCCTTAGCAAAGAACTCTCTCTTTGGGGTCAATCCAGCCAACTCTCAATCTGTGACTGTAGAGGAATAGCTTAATGGTTTGGATACCCTTGAGATTTATCTACAAACCACTTTTAGCCTACACTTATTCCTGGGTCTCACATGGAGCTGCTCCCCCATCTACCTGCACACACATGGAGGAAAAGGCTGTTCCACTGGGACCACTGAACACCTCTTGGACCATAAATAACCACAAGATGAGGATGACTCTGCTTTTTGTTCTTAAAGGCAGCAGGTACCTCCAAGTGTGTGCCTCCACAGTGTCTGTGGAGCACATGCAGGTTCAGGAAGACATGGGAAAGAAGGGATGACAGCAACAGCAAATAACAGTCCTTGTGGCAGTGGGACCAGACCTGACCTGATATGCTATATGGGTACGGGAATGATGTAGTGGACAAATTCACACACTCTCAGCAAACTGGAATCAATGTAGTGTTGGGCTGCTGGGTTAGTGCTCAGGAAACTAGAGCTGTTCCATCACAAACTTTCCTGTGATCTTGAGCAAAGAAAATTTGGCCATGTCCTTCGTCACAATCAGATGCTAAATTCCCATGGAAATCACTTGAAAAGATACCTTGTGGGCTCTGGTCAGATCTCCTCAGACCCAGGTCTCATTTCTACATATCTAAACTAATCCTGATACTGAGCTGCATTTGATTTTATCCAACTCAATGACAACTTGTTGCCCCCCAACCTTTCTTATCTTGCAGACTTTTCAGTGTCTGAGGGAGGAAATAAGGCACAAAACATTGCCCAAGACCCTTCCTCTACTCAAACACACTTCTGATTATTCATTTCATTAATTGATTGCATTAGGGAACTGCAGCATCAAGCACATCACATTTAGGACACATCTGCATTCCCCTTTTTAATACCTCTTCATGATTTGCCATGTATTTCTCTCATTTAGAGGCAGAATAACATTTCCTAATGCAGACTGAATTTATTCAGCAGCACAGAAGTCAGTTGCCTTTACCACTGACAGATGCACTTCAATGTAATTAGTTTCATGACTATTAATGAAATAACTCATTTGAACTTTTGCCACTAAAATGTTAATGAGGAAGACCGGATAGTGGTTTGGTAATGGAATACAGATCCGTTTACAGTTTGTTAGTTCAGATCTGGCCCATGTCCACCACGACCAAAGGTCACCATTACCTGAAGACTATTTGATAGTCTGCGCAAGACAAGTTGGTAGCATTAAGCCCATGCTTAGCAAGAACAGCCTCACAATTTGCTCTCAGTAGAAAACGGAAAGTGGAAAAAGGTCACTGCTGTGTGCTACTTTTACATAGCTGCGGTCAGAAAATTTCAGTTGTTAGGACTGTTCACCCAGCACCTTTCACCAGCAATGAATTCAGTGAAGGTAGAAGAGAATAATTTCGAGTTGAAAAAGCTTGTGGATTTTTTGTGCAAGATACAATTAGCCTCTCTGACTCACTGCCGCCAATTGTTTGCTTTTAGCACACTTCTAAAGAGAACTGGAAAAATAAATAAATACTAAACCCATAAAGGATCATGCTTGGTGTTTCTAAGTTTTAGCCAGTCACTCATTAGGTTCAGGAAAGCATTTCAGAGATGAAAAGTGTTATTCCTGGTCTATTGTTCCCCATCGCCACTCTAGCAAACCAAAAGGTTACACATGACCTTCAGTAGTGGCCAACGTATACTGCCTCCACGCTTCTTTTAAAAAACGATGCTCTTCTGTTTAGGCAGTGATATAATTCAGCCCATATATAAGCACATCCCTAAATCAATAAATTCACCCTGACAGCACAACGGTGCAAGCCTTAAAAATTATTGCTACCTCTTCACAGACAGTAAAATGTGACATGCAACAAAATTATTTCTTCAAGGACTTAGAGGAACTGTGACTGAAGAAGTTTTCATGGGGAAATTTAGGAAGGGTAGGCACAACATAATTACTCAAACAGAAATCCAAACACTGCACTCGACCCTTTTCTTATGACTGCACATGGGCGCGACTGAGGTCACATGTCTCACTAACAGGACGATACCTCCAGCACCGTATTCCTTCGCGTTGCCATCTAACTCCTGTATTTACATTGAGTCACAACACAGCCATGCTGAACAAGCCCCCTCCCGAAGCACTGATTTTGAAACAAACAGGCAATGTATGCAATAAATGCAATAAATACAGGGAATCCATGCAATAAATGGAATTCCCTAGCTTTCCCTTAGCTTTCTTAGCTTTCCTTAGCTTTCCCCTTCTTTATAAGTATATAGTTTTATTTGGACTAGATTACCTTCTGCAAGAGATCATCGGGGAGAGATCTCACAAACCCTCACCATTCTTCTTGGCCACGGAAAATTAAGTTAAAACTGCTGAGTGGCACCAAGGCCTGTGTGGATTCAGCACTATGATGGGAGCACTCTTTCAAATGTAGCTATGGGCTACAGTCTTCAAATGTCCATATTGCAGATGTAGGCTAAACGAAATGCTTGTAGGGGGCTGGTATTCCGTGAAATTTTTAAAACAACGATCAAGACTTAGGTTTTGGTTTTGCACTCATTTTTTCGGAAGTCACATCATATAAGATAGTAATTCTATCTTATTCTCTTTTTTTAAAAAGGGTTGCAGCCCGGATAAAAATCAGTCACTCATCTAACTGGGCAGCTGTCACGTATTTACTTATACATATATAAGTACGTACACGCATACATATATATATCTATGATGGGGCATCAGCAATTGACAATACATGAAACAGCCAAGAAGAATTTATTGAGCAGTTTTATTTTAGATTTCAGAGGGGACAGTAACATACACGCCTGCAGTTTGCAGATGCCAAGATCTTTGCAGGGAGTCTGGTTTTCTGAGTGGAGCTTCTTGGTACCTTTTGCAAACTGGGCTCTCGTAAGGCGCTTCTGACTAGGAACCTATTGGGGAGGTATTGTAACCATTAGTCACTTTGGAAACCTTGAGACAGCAGTAGATATGCATCTCACTTCAAAGAGAAACTTTCACATTACATCCTGTAGCCTTAACTCCACAGTAACTGGCCCGCTCAGAAGCAGCCTTTTTCCTCCATTTCCAGCTTTCACACAAATACGTGCAGCCAGGTAATGAACGCTGCATGTAAGATCCAAACAAACAATTTATTAATCAGTTAAGAACCCTCCAAACCCCACACCAACATAAACAAATGTGGTTTTCCCCATGTTATGTGTGCACTCTTCAGCAACAACCCAGCTGCTCCGTGCTTTCACTTGACCATCTCCAGTTGGGATATGGGGCCACCCCTGCGGTCCTCGAGTAAAACCCTGATTGCACCCAGTCCGGGGCAGCCTCTCTCTGCAAACCCCTTGACATTAAACAAGGCTCAAACCAAAAACCTTTGACTGACTACTGCGGCTTGATGAGGGGGTAGTCCTTCTGTCTACGAAGCCACGCTGTCAGTCAGCATTGTCATCTTAAGTACAGCCACATTCAAATTATTTGTTTACTGACTGTAATACTTAATCCAGATTGGAGGGCAATTTCCGAAGCATATTGATATTACAAGGCAAAAGTGACAGAAGGCTTACCTCGATGTAGCAAAACTGAATCTGTCTGAATTCAGAGACTTGACAGGAAAAAGGGTCACTTTTAAGAGCACTGCTGCCCTAGAAAAGGGGCATTTTATTCCGTGTTTGTATTTTTCCTCAAACAGCAAGCTATGGCACGGTTTTCCTATTGACAGATCCTTTTGCTGCTTGCAGTGATAATTCCCTTTTTTTTTTTTTTTTTTAGTATCTGGGATTCTTCTAAAGCGGGATCTTCTGCACTTCACAGTGACATTCCTGAAATAACTTTGAAGAAGAAATAATGAGCCTCCCCTTACTTTACAGGTTCTCTAATACAACGTAAGCAGCTTTGCAAGGCTTAGCTAGTCTCTGCTGACCTAACTGCATATTTCACTCCTACAATAAACTAAAATAAGCAGCCTGCTTCCACAATTGGCTAATTAACATAGCAATTTTTTAGTTTCTTATTAAAAAAGAAAATCCTTGTCCTCCAAAAATCAGACACATCCAGTAACAGTGAATGATGTTACTAGAAAGAGAGATAGACAGCTACCATCTCAATAAGTAAATCAATGTTGTGCTAAGGCTGTTGCATGGGTTTCTTTTTTTAATTTCTAGCAATTTAGTTTTGTGTTGGGTTTTTTTTTTTTCTCCCTCTGCCTGTGATTCATTTTCTCAAGAGCAGACACTGTGTTCAAATCCCTGCTGGCTGCTGTGTTTGACCGCTCGCCAATCAGCACTATGGTGTTTAGATGGGATCTGTCTGCTCCTGAGTCACCGCGTCCCCGCAGAGAGCATGAGGTCACTCGCTGCCAGATCACAGCACCAGCGGGGACGGCCGGAGCTGAGCTGGACTGCGGCAGCGCCTTTTACATAAGAGGCAGGCTCCTCTCCTCTGCCTGCCGTAAACTTCCCTGCCTTTGCCCCAGAAGAGGCCAGAAAACGGGCTTTTTATTAACACATTTAGAAAAGAGAAGCTTGCAGAATTTACTGTCTGGACCATCCATGTCTCTTGCACTGTGCGAAAGGGATGCATACACTGTATATACACACTGTACATACACCAATATCAGGAAGTACTGGGAGGCTGAGGGCATTTAATTGGAAAAAAACCCAAAGCTATTTTCTCACACTCAGCTCATCACTCCTGTGATGGCAGACAGCATTCATATGTGATGCCCCCAGCCCACCTCCTTTGTGTTTGCCCTCAAAGGAATCAGCAAAGATGCCTTTAAATTGCTGTCATTAAACCTCTGAAGTGGTGCCTTATGGAAAAGAAACTAGGCAGCATTCAATTCAGTTCAAGCTATCAGGCAGAAAATTGCATGTTGACACAAACTTACTTCACAAGGGTTTAATAATTTTCTTTTCAAGGATTTAGTTCTATCGTATCTGAAAACCTGGTTTCTGAAGCCCCAGTGGCATCTCTGAGGAGCAGTATTTGATCAAAAACGTGTCATCCCTTGGCTTCATCCACTGCCAACACTTTTTATTTCAGGAGAAAAAAAGCGGTTTGCTATCCATAACCAAAGCTCAAGGGCCACAGTAATTTTCAGTTCCTCATTTTCAGAGCTTCACCTTCTAGCTGATTAATTTGGGCAAAGGTATAAGTGAATGAACATGACAATCCAGTGGAAAATGCAAGGCAATGATATCCCTACGTACTGTTACATCCATAGCATGTAATAAAATGATGTATGTACTAGATTAAACAAACACTTAAGCTGATCCCAGGAATGACAGTGAGAGACACAGCTTGTTTCCAGCAGTTGTTTATGTGGCGAAGAGCTTTACCTCCCAGAGATGCTACCGCCAGTGCTGATAACGCATGAAATGCTACGAATGAGAAAATGTACAAGGGACTTAGATTGATACGACTTTTTGATCTTGTTCCACTCAAGAAATTCCAGAAATTCAACATTCAAGGCTTCTAGGTAGGGACTTATAAGAATACATGCTTTTTCTAAAGATGTGACTGTCTCAAGATTAATTGACGGAAAACACTGCCAAAGAGGGCAAAATCTTCCAAGGTGCCAAACCACTTTACAGTGCTCTCATTACGTAGCTTCCCACGTGTTTTACAAAAATCGTTTGTGTGTGTTTGTATTAGAGCGATCGGGACAACCCTTCAGGTTCAAAACCAGTCATTTATTCACAGCTTAAAGGCCAGAAGGGACCATCATCTCATCTGACTTCTGAGCACCTCAAGTCCTCACATTTAATGTAGGAACTCCTACATTGAGCGCAAGCAGCTAGGTTTGGCTAAGGCCTATCTTCCAGGGAGGCATCTGCTCTTGAGAGGAGGAAAATCCAGATACAAATGCACCAATTCCCTTCCTAATTTGCCCCAACGCACGATCATACCTATTGCTAGTCACCATTGCTGTGCAGAAGACTTCACCTCCCAGGCACAAACCGTTGCTCAGCCTCCCTTTTCAAAATGGAAGAGCTCTTTAGTGCTCAGTATTTTTTTTGACTTTCCAGTGCTAACATGCCGATTTTGGGTAAAATCAGCAGATAAATGCTTAATTCTTTCCTCAGAGGGCATCTTCAGTGGCCTTTGAATCACCTGCGTGCTCTTTCACAGCTTCTCCAATCTTCCCAATAACATTTGTCAATGCTGGAAATTTGCTTTTTTTTTTCAATATCCAAAACAATCTTTCGCCTTTCTTCCATCTTTGTCTCTTTGGACAACGACTTGAGCATGTTCTGTGGAAGGAAGAACCTGACCTGCCTAAAACACAGCTGATGCACAGGCACATCCTCCAAAAAAGCTGTTTGAAGTCACAGGACTCCCAAGCACCCCATATGTACCATTAAAGCCCATAAACCCTGGCTGTGTGTGCTTGTTTTCTCTACAAGGCACTTTACCAAAGACTAAAAACATCAAGAAAAGCTGGGATTTCTTCCTTCTTGGCTATAAAAAAACAAATACCAAAGCACTGAGCAGCAAAGGCTGAGCAGCACAAGACAAGCTGAAAAAAGGTTAAGCTACCCAGAAATGTTTGACTGGAGGTCATTCTCAGCCCTTGGGAATAAATATCAAAGAAGAAAAACTTCAGATGGCTACAACTAAAAGCACAGCCTAAGACCTTAACCACTGCCTCATCGGAAGTAAGCACCAAGGCGCAGAAGGGCTCCAAACACACTGCAGCTCAGCACCTGCTTAATACATCTTTTACATCTCGAGGTAAGACGGCTGAAGAATCAAAGGAAACACCCTGAAAACAACTCACTACGCAATTTCAAGGTGAAATTTTAATTGCACAAAAATTAAGGCCTTTTCCTTTATCATTACAAAACCAATTTTATCTTTGTCCTCTGACATGTCTGAATTGCTCTTGATTGTGCAAGTGAACACATCACCTGGTTGTGCAAGTTCCAGCAAGGTGACATTTATTCAGCAAATATATGTGAGAAACTGAACTTCTGAAATGTTAGATGCATAAATGTAATTGTTTGCTCTCCTCTAATTATTCCAGGCTGTAATTCAAATACCATCCCTCCAATACAACTATGTAAAAAGATCGGTTCTGCACCACGCACATAGATTCGAAAGGCATCCTTTTCTGTAGCTCTGGAAATATTACCAATTGAATCTCATATTTCATGTTGAATGACCATAAAACGCTTTTTAATGAAAATTTATGGGGCAGAAGCAAAGTGGCACTTCACATAGAAACTTCTAAGCCCTACCACGGTATCTTCACACACGTATCTCAGTAATACTGAGAAGAATCACCTTGCCAAAGAGTGCACGTATCACCAGCCAAACAAAAAGAAAAAAAAAAATGGATTTTGAGTTAGAACATGGTATTTATTTGTTCTTTCCCTATCTGTGGCTTGCAAAGCATTTTTTGGCAGTAATCCCCCTAACCACGTTATTTCATTGTTTCTCCATAAAAATTGCCTTTCAGAAGTTTACATGCACGCATGCATCTATCCATACATCACAGCGACATATGCTGAACAATCCAGATGAATAATTCAGCAAGTGTTACAAAAACCTATAGTCTTTAACTGCAGGCTTACAGGGCAACTTAGAGAACTCTTGCCTGTGTCTTGCTCTGAATTAGCACTACACAGTTCTGGAAAGATCTGAGTCCTCTTGGGCAATTCCAGAAGCTTTCCGGCTCATGTATATGCAGTCAAATTCCTCCATCAGATACCTCAGAGCTAACGCACCTCTCGGGCCAAATGAAAGTACAACACAATTCTGAGATCTTCACCAGTGATAAAACTTACCAGTGGCATCTTGAGTAGAGTTTGATAGCATTTAAACGTGCCTCTGGTCTCACTTCTTCTCAGTCAAGAAAATGGACATACCAAGCGGTTGCCAGAAGAAAGCCGAGACCAATGTTCACCTGCTGCTCTGCTTTGGTTACTGCTATTAATTATGCACAAATTCCTTGAATTTTCAAGGGTTTATGGATATCCTGATGTCCTAGTTTCATTTTGCTGGCCTTTATTAAACGTTCAGAGGACTTGCCTGCCTCGGGTGGTCTTTTCTTCTTTTGATTTGGAGCTACATCATTACCACTGCAACACGGCAACAAACAGGGAGCCCCGAGGCAAGCAGAGCTGCTCATCCCATGGAGCTCAGAAGATGACACATGATAATGTTTATTTGTGCAATCCACCCAACGTCCTGCGTGACCAAAGGGCTGGGGCATGCAGCTTGGGTTCCCCAACCATGCAGTGTGACCACCTGCAGCCAGCACGAGCCGTAATCAAGCCGATCCTTCTCTGGGAATGCCTGTAAGGAGGATGATGCCGAGCCCATACCGTCCCACCTCCCTCCCGCAGCTGGCAAGACAGGAGCAATCTCTCTGCACCTCCTCTTGCATAACCGAGGACTGAATCCAGCCCTCGGTATTTTTAGATAGCAAACCGAGCTGAAATACCTTTCGGTATGCCAAGCAGGTTGCCTGAATCGGTTCCAAGCAGGTGTGTGGGGGGGCATCACGTAAAGTCAATCAACACACTTTGCAGAACCAAGGGTGCAATTAAGGGGAAAATTCCCAAATGGCTCAGCCCACAGTTCCGCACAGGAAATGCAATGGAAATACAGCACCACATTTCTTCTCTAATTGTTTCCTGTTTACATGAAACCCAGCATTGAAGTGACCCTATAAAGGCAAACACTGAAATTGCTAAGGGCTGCCCATGTTAATCAAGTCTGCAAAGAGAGGTCCAGGCTATGCCTCAAAGACTCCTCTTCTCCTCTTTCAAATTCTCTCTGTCCTGGACTCAGAGGAAGAGGTTTCAATATAAAAGACCCTTTTCTCCTGACCATTAAGCACATTTAGGTTTAGCCATCTTTGGGAGCCACGAGGAGTGATCCAAAAACATTAGGCAGAATATGGCGAATTCCTCCTGGCCTTGCAGGAAATGGCAGCTTGGAGTCCCTTGCAAAGAAGTTAATTTTCTAAGCCTTTGAGATGTTGACCAGGAGGTTTCGGTGATTTTTTTTTTCCCCTGGACTTATTGTCCAGTCTTCCTGCTTAGTCCCAGCTGCTTTAACTGCCTAACCTATACTGAACTGAACTACATCTATTACAGAATTATGTAATCACCCTAACGACAAATAAAAAGTACAGAGCCAGCCAACTCATTAGGATCTTCTAAAATGACTTCAGTGAATTTGCCTTTTGTGAAAACTGTGATTGATCCTAAAAACATCACAACCCTGTGATTTTTCTCTCCCCGCACAGACACCAAAGTGCAGAGAAGAACAGATGGATCTCTGCGTAGTTCTGCAAGCAGGGGACTGGGGAAAGAGCACCCACTGTCCACACGAGTTTGCAGCTGGGGTTGTCCATCCTTCTTCTACTGATGGATAGTAAAGAACAGCATGATTGTCATTCTGTACTGGGTACTCCAGCCTGGTCACAGCAACCTGCACAGGTTACTGTATCGCCTGCTGTAACTGTGGAATAGGCTATGTAAAAGCTAAGATGTTATTTTTTTTTCACCTTCTAAAAGGTTAACATTTAAATACAGAGCCAAGTCTGTCTCTCCACTTCACTCTCACGCAAAGCTCCATGCACAGCATCCAGATTCCCACATATCGTGTGGACGTTCCAATGCTCCCAGGGACTTGGCTATCTGTTTTTACCTTACTCAATCCATAGGAAAACTTCTGCTTTGGGAAAAGACAACTGCACCTGTATTTGGGCTGCTATGCCTATTGTATGGTTAGGACAGCTATTATGGTCCCATCCATGGAGAGCAAAAAGAAGTACTAAATAAGAGAAGAAAGCCTTGGGGTCTCAGGTAAAATGATTACTTTATAACTGAACAGTAATTGCATTAGAGATTAGCTCTTAGTAGAGAAAGTACGACTCTACCCACAGAATAACCTAAAAAAAATAGTGATCTTTCTTTGGAGAGCTTTTTTTGAAGGTGAGAACATTTCACATCTCATTAAAACCTGAAATGGTCTTGTGCTTTTTGCTTCTGGAAGTCCATACTTTATGCTTTGCTTCCTACTTATTTGACTTAAAACTTGGTCCTGGCTTATGAATCTACTTGCAGAGAAGTATTAAAGTGAAATGCTGAAAACTTTGCTACTATATTCCAGCCCACATTGCTACAATGGCACAGGTTTAAGAATTGTTTTAGGTCTCCCAGATTAACCTCTTATCAGACTTGGGATGGTTACCCAAGTGACACCAAAAATGTACTGTCCAAATGTATTGCTGGAGAAGCTACAGAATAAAATTACAAAGAAAAGAAGAGTAACAGTGGTTGTTCTACATTTCACGTGGAAAAAGTAACCCTGAAAGGTTTGAAACCTTCTCTGAATTCAGTGAAATGAACTTATCTGAACTTTAAAATGTACAGCATGCTGGGATTTTCGATCTAGTTCACTTTCACTATAAGAGATGAATGAGAATCAAAATCAAAGATTTTCAATATTCAAAAACTCTAACACAGTTGAAACCCGAGCCTGAATCTTTCACTTTGTGCATGCCGATTTGCTGGATCTTCATCCTGAGGTGAACTGGAAGCAGCTCCAGAAGTCAGCGAAAGGGACACGTAGGGACGTGGTTTAGTGGTGGGATGGCAGGGTTAGGTTAACAGTTGGACTTGATGATCTTAAGGGTCTCTTCCAACCTAAAAGATTCTATGATTCTACGAAAGGGCACCACCTCATGCAGGACCGCAGTACTGAATAAAATGCGATGCTGTAAAACACAGAGGACACACAATGCACAGCAAAGTGGAAACGGGGGTTTATTCCCATGCGCCAGTGACTGTGGGTGCAGTAAGCCTCTACCAAGCAATGCTCATTTCATTTGCTTTTGAGCAGTGCCATAAAATTGAGACACTGCGTGGTGCTGCTCAAGGATTTTCTACTCAAGGGTGATAAAACAATGTTTGTCATTAGCGTGACTGCAGCCTACTGGATAAGGCACTAACCTTTGGTGAGGAATCCAAACACAAACATGCTTATTACCTAACGTGAGTTAGAAATAGGATTAACATTTAAATACATTTCAGTGTCCACTGGGATAAAGTATTTCACAAAACAGTTACCTAATGGCACAACTGGACACCTCTCTGCACAAAGCCCTGGACACTTTACAGAAGTGCTTATTGCTTTTGTTTACAGGCCAAAGATCAAAGGATGTTTTAAGCTAAACAGATCATAACCTGAAAAAGGCGAGGAGCAAGCCAAGAAAGTCATACGGACAGAGTACAGACACCAGGAACCAAAGACTCCAACTTTGGCTAGATGGGTTTCATCACATACGCCATAACCACTGAATTTAAGCAGTGAAAATGCTATAGCCTTTTGTGAACTAATAAACTGCCAGGAAGAATTTAGAGGCATACTAATTATGGTATAACTGTAAAAACCCCAAATTGTGTTAGCATTTGCAAAAGAACAGGTCTAGTACAACTTCGGCAAAAACTGCATAGATCCGATGGAAAACACCCGAACCAGTGCTTCCACTTGGTGCAAAAGTATTTTGCCACAGTTGGGGAAGAGTAAATGAACAAAATCTGTCATGTGCAAGTGCCTGCAATATATAAGTGCAATACATCTGTGGGGTACTCACATCAGCACCTCTTTAGACTCGAGCAGATTTAAACAGAGACTGAGAGGTCATTTACTCATAAATCAGTCAAATATGTAAATCCCAGGATTTGCACACATTACCTCGAGTTATTAGATGATGAAAGCTGATCCAAGGAAGGTCAGCAGGCATTTAGTGCCAATGTATACTTAAGGAAGCAGGAGACAGAAAAACCTGACAAAATATTTAGGAAAAATCGCGTAAGGATTATCTCTGTAAGAGAATCAAGTCTTTATATGGCTTTGAATCTCTTCGCTTTATAAGTTAGCATTCTTTTAAGGCTGCTCATAATAAAGAAGAAAACTTGTCCTGCAGCGTTAGTGGAAGCTTTGCCCGAGCAAAGCGTGGCAGGGCTGGGTTCTCTAGCTGAAACACAACAGCAAAAACATAGCAGTCACGGGTACAGACTTAAAATCTCCTTTTCTACATGCTTCTGATACCAGCCACAGACGGCATCCCTCCAAAGGGGTGCACACTCAACTGGAAGACGCTCTCTGGTTGCTTTGCTGCAGTGATACACCTGCAAATTCTGAATAAGAAATCATGAATAATCTTTAAAGATGAAACACTGATTGTATTTTTTAAATAAAGCAGATGTATATGTAACGTGCATTTAGTTTAAAACCTGGTTTACAAGATCAAAATGCCTGAATCCTGGAGTACCACCAAATCCTAGCTAGATTAATTTTTAATCACTGCAAATCAGATAGAAATTGCCAGCTAGCAGAGGGCAGATTAAACGTTAATGTAGTCCAGAAACTTTGAAACTTAATATTGAATTGCTGGAGAAGCACTCTTAGGCCAAAAGAAAAGATGTTCAAACAACACAGAAGAAAGCGGTGGCTGATACTTGCTCTGTTGTGCTGCAACCAGCAGGATGCTTCTCCCCAGGGATCTGAAGAGGGCTGGGAGCATCCAGAGCTGGGCTTCATGGCAGCAAACAAGGTCGTACGGCCTGTTGGGCAGCTTCTCAGACCTCCTTGGCTGGTGCGGTGTTTCATGCCTCATTTGAACCAAAACAAATCTGTTTCTCTCTCCATCAGCCTTCCACCCAATGCCTCTGCCCGGCAGACACATCAGGCCCCCTTTGCAAAGTCAGCCAGTGATGCTGCGTACAACCACAGCATCAGGCTCCCTCCCGCAGATGGTTTTAAAGTTTAGTCCAAATGCAGAGCTGAAGTCTACGCTGGTTAACAACAGCAGAAAGAAATCAATCCAAGTATCTGGGAAACACAAGTACTCTTTCAGAGAGCTGCCAACGCTGAAGCTTTAAAAAGCATCAACATACCATGCAGGCCAGCAAGTAGTACTGGATTAAACATGAATGCTAAAGGACTATTAAAGTCATTAAAATTAACTTAACAACTTAGACTTAATAACCTCTAACGGCATTAAGATGTCTCAACGTGCTTGTAAAATAAATAGCTGGAAAATCTGGCCTAACTACCCATATAACTAATACATGGATCTTTCCTTGACTCTGCCCACAGCTCAAAGCATCTCCCAGTGGTACAAATGTCTTCCCGTACCTTAAATAAAAAGGCAAGTGGCCAGCTTTGGGCTGGGGAGGGGATATGCACGAAGCTGGGGGGGCCAGACTTAAGGTTTCCAGCCTGCAACAGCACTCTGGTAAGGCACCGAAGCCTCCTCCTCAACTCCGTAAAAGGGGGGATTTGGAAGGTGGGTGGCGAAGTCCTGGCTTCCATTTAAAACTCTGAAGCAGCTACTCATGCCAGAAATCCATCATGCAGCTGCACACGGGGACATAAAAATGTTACCGGTAGCGGGTGCTGCGGTCTGGGGGCGGAGGAGGGTCCACCCCCGCCAGCGCCGCTGCTCACCCTGCCCCGTGACAGAGCGCCGTGCGGAAGAAAAAGCTTATCGCTCACCTTAGGCAACAGAAATGAAGAAGTATTTTAGCAGAGCAGATCTCAACAGAGTACGTGCTACCGCTTACTGATAAAGATAAGGCATCTTCTTTAAAGCTCTCCTATTATTGTCTATTCTGGGACTGGTTTCTGTTTCCTTGAGTAAGAGGAATCTAAATTTATGGTTTACAAATAGGTGATACCAGATGCTCTTTGGCAGTAAACATAACAAAAATGCAGAGGAAGCTGGGATAGAGGAGATGGGCTAAATTAATGTAAACCAACAGCTCTGCTCTCATCATTTAGTCCTCACTGCATGGGTCCAAGGTGCCAGGCACTGCTTTTGAGAATCAGTAAAAATAAGTGGGGAGAGTACAGCACCCTTCTGATATTGTCTGCATACATATATTTGGTCCAATATGTATGCAGAATCAATGATAAAAACGTAAACCCTGAAGTGAGTAAAGCTGGTCACAGTCCTTAGCATTGCCACTGAAATGCCTGGAGGGCTTTCAGAGCTTGGTTCAAGAAGCTGATGGTCCTTTCCCCTATGAAGAAACAGCTAACAGGAGAAGACACCAGGGAAGCTGCGCATTAAATGCCCTCCAGCACTTACAAAAGTCACGATCAAAAATGCCAAGATTTTCAAGCCTAGAATTTCTGCTTGCAAATACTAAATATCACTCAGCCTACTGAACCCGGATACTGAAACCCGCAATAACAAATGCCATATATACAGTTTAGCCTGAAAAAAATCAGTCGTGCCTAAAAAGAACCAAAAAGGCAGCCCTTTCCAGGTTGAAGTTCCTTAAGGCAAAGGTCCCATGCCCAGGCACTCAGGAGGTGCCACCGCTGAGCAGAACCGGTGCGCAGGGGCCGCAGTTTCAGTGCAGGGAGGGTTTCAAAGGCACCGTGGGTGCTGGATTCTGCTTGGTGGCATTGGGGAGCGCCGTCTGTCTGCTCACCGTCTGACCCAAAACTGATGAGCAGGAAAAGGCATGGAGGGAAAAGGCATGCTTCATTCACAGCAGTGCTGCTGCAAGGTGATGCTGTGTGGTACGATCTCCTGGGAAACGCATACGTAATGCTCTTTGGACCACGAGGGAAGGAGTTGTCTGCTAATTAGTTCCCTGGTAATTGGCCATGCAATGCCACTTCTTGCATGAGGATTGCTGGGAAAACATGGGACGTCATCTGATTAAAAAAGAGAAAAGAGCATTATGTGATGGCAACTTAATGAGCTGGGCTTCAAACTAGCCCTAAGCAAGCTGGACAAGAAAAATAAATGGTGGACTCTTCAGAAGAGATTGAGAAGACAAGACAGTGGCAACCATCGGGGATACCCACAGACAAAGTCTAGGAGCCTGGGCTGTAAAGGGAAAAAAGCTAAAGCCACAGTTGCCCTTACATACGAACCTGGATCCTCAAGCATTTTAGGAGCTTGCTTAGGACCACTGGTATTTGATAAGACACGCAGGAAATGAGCCGTACCTCCGGAAGTACCCGAGCGCTGCACATCAAGGACAGACATCCTTTGAAGTGGCAAGAGACACAGACGCTTAATGGCCCCGGGCAAACGATCAAAGCGGGAAAAGCCAGCAGGGCTGGGAGGGCACAGGGCTGCCACAGCTCGCCTGGGGAGGAGGTGGAGGACGAAGCCCTTCCAGGAGCACCCTATGACCAGGGCGGGTGGCGAGCGGGGCCTTCGATCGCCTGCACGCCTCCCGGAAAAGCAGGACAGCAGGGAGCCGGCAGCCCCGCCACGCTTCCCAGCCGTGCCCGTCTACGGCTCCCAACCCTGAAAGCGCTTTCCGACACAGGCTGCCTGCCTTGGTGTCTTCTACAGGTGACAGCACGAGGCTGAATTTAAATTAGTCTGTCAAAATAGCGCTGGGGAGCAGGACCCGGCAGAGCGAACGCAGCTGGCGGTGCGACGTCCCAGGCAGCGGTGCCGGGGTGGCCGTGAGCAGCGCTCCGCAGCCCCGCTCCCACGCCGGGGGCGTGCAGGCCCCCGCATTTGGTTGGTATTATTCACTTGCGGGCCAATTATAACATTTGTATCCAAATGTAGATACCTCCCACCGCCGTGGGAGCCAAACACAAACAGGCTGATTACCCACTGTCTGGGGCACAGCCCTAGTAACAGAGATAAAAATCAACACATCCCGGGAAGAAGAAAGGAAAAGGCAGCGCAAGAGTGAGTCAGCAAACGCAAGCAGCACGCTGGGCCGGCGAGCGCTTCCGAGCACGCCGCGGGGCTGCTCGCGCGGGGGAGTCACGTCCCCGACAACCCGGACGACACACCACCCCGACACACCACCCCGCCGCTGGAGGCCCTCCCTTTTGCAAGGGGGCCTCTGCATTTTCATACTGTTTTGGGGAAGGTGTTAACTGCAGATTTCTCCCCTTGCTCCCCCCCGCCCCCGCCTCTTAAGTCTGGGAAAGGAAAAAAAATTTGTACCATGTTTAGAAAGACGGAGCGTGGAAATCTGGTAGAGCAGAGGCGGCCGGCCATGCCACCCTGTCAGGTGTCGTGACAAAGGCGGCAGGTTTCCAGGATTCGCCCGGTCACTTTGCAGGCCACGGAACGCTCCACTGAGCCTCTTTACAAATGAGCCCGTGGTCCGGCTCATCCTCCTGCCAGCCCCGCGTTTCCCTGCAAAAGAAGTTTTAGTGCCTCGGAGCACCACTGCAATGCGCCCCCATCAGCGGGGGGACCTGCCCCTCTGCAAACGGCCATCGGACGGACGGATGGCTGGTGGCCAGCAGGTCTGGACCTCGCCTCTCACGGGTCACAGCAATCACCAACAACTACACTGAGTCCAATGGGCACAGCTGCAGAAAGCAATGAGTGGGAAGAAAAAGCAAGGTACGAGGCCAGGAAGTTTTACAAAAAGTCACCGGATTTCATATCACCCGCATGTTTATTTGCAGTTTTTCTGATCTCAGTCCTGTTTTTCTGCCACTTTGAAATTGCAGACTCTAATTAACTCATATTCTCATACGCTGTGGCACGCTGAAGAGGATACTTGCTTTTGTAAATGTTATTTATAAAGCAAGAGCTATTTAATACCTGCTTAACGTATATCCATAACCTTCAAAATGTCTCCTATGAGTCAACACACCCTGACTCGAACCGACGTTTCTGTCCCCTTCCTGTTCCGAAAGGCTTTCTCCAGCGTACAGCCACCACCCCAGAGCATGGCAGAAGGCAGCCTAAGCCCCCGCCCACATGAACTGGTTCAACACTGGAGACGGGCAGTTTTATGCTGGAAGAGGAGCACTTGCACAGGGAGGATTGCACGGAAGCCAATCTCTGGGAAACAAGCCCTTTTCAGTTCAATCTTCATGCTTTCTAGTGATCCCCCACGTATTACCATCTACTTTATAGGCACATCCTGCATTTGCATCCTCTTCACTGGTATTCCTGCAGGAAGCCCGTGGGATGGCGGCTTATCCCGCCTTCAGCAGCACACGTTATCTCTCTGTGAATCAACGCCACGGCTAACACTAGAGCCACCTCATGTACTCGTGCACAAAAATTTACATCCTCTTCCCACTCCAGTCACAGGCATGTCTCCCACTGACTTGAACAAATCCCAGGCAACATTTTAATAGCGAAGGTCCTTGCAAGTCTGTAGTTCTCCAGACGGGTGCCTTACCCACTCTTGAATGGAGCAGGCTGAGCAGGATAGCCTAGGGACCAGCCTGCAGGGCATTCTCATAGCAGTCTGTGAGATCCAGTTAAGAGCAGGACGTTTGTCTAATTTGCAATTTAGAGTATTTGCCCCCGCTCATGCAGCTAGAAGGAAACTGCTCAGGCTGCATGGGTGCAGCATTTTGGGCACACAAGCCCCGACTGCCTCAGCATGCATGCTCTCACAGGTACTACACACCAAAGGACACCTCTCCATGCCGTGCAGTCTCCGGGACTGCTTTGAGGAAGGCCACCCAGGCAGCCTCTGGGAAAGGCAGCTGGAGCAGTTTGACCATTTACTGCCTCCGTTGGTCCCTTCCGCTCCGCTGCAGGAGGTCACAGCCCTGGGAGAAGTCACAGAAACATGGAATCATTTAGGTTGGAAAAGACCTTTAAGATCATCAAGTCCAACTGTTAACTTAACCCTGCCATCCCACCACTAAACCATGGCCCTAAGCACCTCGTCTGCCCGTCTTTTAAATACCTCCAGGGATGGGGACTCGACCACTTCCCTGGGCAGCCCCAGTCACGACAGACAGCCCTGGTGCAGGCGGCTGGTTCACCAACCTGTAGCGGTGGTTTGCATCTGCGTGGCATGAGGCAAAAGTTCAGCCCCGGGAAGCTACACCAGTGCCAGCAAACCCAAGGCAACCCACCTTGACATCACCCCCTTGTGCAACCGGGGTGACAGGGAGGCTGTCCCTGTTGCCTCACAGGCTGGAGGACATTCAAGGGGCAGAATTTCATCCAGCAGCCAGGGAAAATGCGTGATGGTACCAAGTTTATGTCTGATGTGCATTGGCTTACTGTACGTGCAATGAGAGGCTCTCAAAAGTGCTGGGGATCAAAGTCTTGCTTTCTTTTGATGTCATATAGGACATGGGAGCTAAGAAGAGAGACCTCAGCTGAAAGTCAATGGAATGGGTCATTCTAATCTGGCAAGACTTTCAGTTGCAACGGCTTTGGGCAGCTCTCAGAGGCAGCCCCAGTAGCTGTGCAGATCCACCACTTCCCAAGCATCCCTCCTGTTGTTAGAAATGCTGCATTATAGAACATTCTGTCATTAAAGCATCTAACTCACCAAGAACGTGACTGTAGGATTTGGTCTAGACCTCAGCAAAGGGCAGAAAGATACTAAAATGCCATAACTCTTCATGGTAATACCGTGAAGACAAGTGTCCCTCTTTCAAGATATACAGCTATTTTAACAACACAAGAGCTACTTGAAATTCCACCAAGCAAAGACTCATTCTTGAAAACTTAAACAAGGCAATGGGTTAAAGGTGTCTGAAGCCAAATTCATGTCCCCTGTAAACAGACACAACGTGATCTAGTTTAATGGAGAGAGGCCTACTCTCTGCCAGCAATAAATATGGATCATAACTAAGGTCACCAGAACACAGCCTATGAAGACAAAATGCTGGAGCATAAGCATAAAAGAAAAGCGTAGGCGAGATACTCATGGTCTGTCAAAAGCCTCCCTCAATTGTATATGCCATTTTAATTGATGCAATTCAAAACTGCTCACCGTACTCGCAAGAGTTCATCAAGATAAACCAAAGGACTGCCCTCGGTATCTTAGGTACTTTGCATGCCTGCCCTGAAGCCACCAGCATTTCATTAGGGAAGGTGCTCCATGGCACCACAGCAGCCAAAGTCACCGGGACTGCTATGGCAAGAAGAGCATTCGGAAAGCCTGAGGTCAAAATCTGCGTTCCCAGTTTTTACACCAAGACACGATAGATACTAACAGATCCCTTTTTGTTATCCTAGTCCATTTTTCTTCTCAGTCAAGGGCATGCTACTACGGAAAGCACAGGGAGGAGCTCTGCCCGTTCACCACACAGTAAAAGGCTGTGGTAGTTCTTATAATTATTATTTCTCCCTAATTTCTGGCTTGCCCATATTATCAGCCTGGAGTGTATTTTTTCCAAAATGTAGACACAACCTCCTTACTCTTCATATTATTCTAGCATCTTTTCCAATTATTCCATTTACAGTAATGACCATTTTGAAATATGTGAATTGTCATAATCATTTCACATACCAGATGCTACATCACATTTAGCCAACGCGTCCAACTGCAAGGGAACTAAATCCCTTACACTGAAGCCGACAGAAGTCTTACTGCAGACTTTATTCAGGATTTTTCCAGCTAATGACTGGGAAGCAGCTTTTAAAAGAGAGACCCCTTTTATACCAGGATATGCTGGGGGCCGAGGAAAGCTAGAAGCAAGCACTCCTCTTTTGGTTTTGCCCTATTCCAGAAATCAGAAGGGGGCAGCGGGACTGCCCCAATGCAGTTCTTTTTCTGTTCATCCGGAGCCAGCTCGGGGCCAGGGCTGCACTGCCCAGCTCCACCAGCCCAGCACCAAAACGCGCGCCTGCCATCCCCCACCGCGCAGGCTGTTTTGCCCAAGGATACAGGGCTTCCCCACCCACCCCTGCTGCTGGCTCGCCTGTTCCTAAATGGGGAAAAGATACACAGAAAATGAAAGAAAGAGGGAGGAGGAAAGGGTGATGAAAAGGAAAAAAATCAAATAGGTATATGGAAAAAGAAGAGAATGTGTGGTGGGGGAGGAAGAAAGAAGGACGGTTGGAAATAACTATGGGCCAATTAGCTCCCTGGAGTCCCTCTCTATTCGGTGCAGAGAAGGGAGTGGTTTTAGGATGCAGCTCATCTCTCTCAGCTCCCTGTTTCAGGACGGGATGACTCAGACACCTTACACAGCAGGCACCTACGTGTGGTCAGACAAATCCCACCACCGGTGCCTGCGGGGTGCTCAAAGGGCTGGGTGAGTGAGCAGCCATACAAACTGTCTGTAGTCACCAAGCTCCAGGATCCCAGACATGCCAACCTCCCGAGCAGGATCAAAAGACATAGGTGAAGGAATCTGGGAACGGCGTGCACTGTAACTACCATCTTTACACAGGCCCTTACGCAAGGGCCGCCCTTCACGAACACCTAGGGACAGGTTTTCCAAATGTTCCTTTCCGTAAAACATTATCTTTCATTTCCTAACAAGCGTGAGCATCCTGGGTACAACAGCCTTGTGACAGTCTGGCCCTAAGTGTTGCAATAGGAACACCTGGTGTTGATACTATCTTTCAAGCTAAATTTTGAAATTTTTCCATGATGTAAGCACTGATGTAGGAGGAGAGCTCTTGGAAGATGCTGGAAAGCTTATGGGAAATTGTTAAAAAGTGAAAAAATCCATTTCAGACATATTAGAAGTCAGCGAAGAAGGACACATTAACTGAGGATTCCTTTCAGTGCTATAACTTTATTTTTACCCGTGGTGTTTGGCTGCCTAGAGCCGCCCTCCCTCCGCTGGGACAGACGCAAACCTCCCCACTGGGTCACAGGGACGGTGGCAATGTAGCTGCACAGACCTGGCTCTCACAGTCCCAGCAATAATTTATCTAAACCCTTTCAAAAATGAGTTTTGTCTTCCTGAGGTACTATTTAGTCTTAAACTAAACCCACAAGCCATTAGGGGCAAGACAAAGAGTTTTTCATAGCATCCCCGGGCAGCGCCTGGCACAGGGGGAATCTCGCCTAGCATCAGACCCCCAGAAATGCCACAGTATGTAGGATTGCTGGGCATTTTCAGCATGAACTGCCAATCCAAGTGAGATTTTAAAATAATGGATTTAACTCCATGGTATTTACAGAGTTCTGAAACAACAAATAATGATTTAACAAAATAAACTGATGGTCTGTGTACAGAGAGCCATTGCAAGAGGGAAGGTCACTTCCAGAGAGTTCTGGCGCAACTGGTACCAAAAATAGTATTTTCTTTATCAGGCATGCAATCAAAAAAGGGTATTTAAGCACACAGGAGCAATCAGGTCAGATCAAAGGTTGAACTAGGTCTGTATCTTGTTTCGGACAGTGGCTGAGAGCAATATCTTATCAAAAAATGTAACAGGGCAATGCCCTCACAAAATAATGTAAAGAAAACTTTATGCATCTCAGAATACTTCCACCTGTTAAACAACCTGTTCCATTGGGGGTCTGCAGTCAGTGCTGAGCACTCTGACGAGCAGTTCCACTTGGCACATCCTCCCAGCTTCAGCTTTTGCCTAGGAAATGCAGTGAAATCACCATCGGGTTGAGCTGGGTTTGGGTCAGCCACCCATGAGCACAGAGATGCTCCCGCACAAGGACCAGGTCCCCGTCCACACCCGGGAGAGGGGACCCAGCAAGCCCCCCTGATGATGAGACCTTGAGGTCTAACAGGGGCCGAAGCCGCCATCAGCCCCAGAGCTACCGCGTCAACGGAGCAAAAGTCTTCATGACAGCGAAGGCAGCTGATGAAGACAAGAGGATCTAGGCAGCGTCACGGTGTACAAAACAGCTTGGAGCTTTCTGCTTGGCTGTCAAGCCAAGGAGGATGGAGAAACAAGAAGTAAGGAACTGAAGTGTAAGGTGTCCACAGAATTCCTTGCTAATAACCAGTACTTCTCTTGGTTGTGGACGTGGAAAAGGAATTGGGCAGCCGCTCCAGGGAGAACAAAAAGGAAGAAAACCCAGGACTTTCAGCTGCCTGGAGATTTTGTACGTTGCAAACCACAAAATTCCCATTAATGTTTACAGAGGACCTGCATTCAGCAGATGCACAACAGGACACCTAGAGGGAAAATTCCCAATTAAAGCTAAAAGGAAAATTACATAAGGAAAAAGACAGACTTTGTAAAGATTTGTTAATAAACTCACTATCCGAATGGGACAGTGCGATAACTTTGGCATCCTGCTTCTGTTTATACTTAGGGAATCTTACTATCGTCTGAAGTACCTCTTAGTGGTTCTAAATAAAAAAGAAGGAAAAAAAAAAAAAAGTAAAAGAAAACCAGACAATTTTATTGGCCAGAAGATCAGACTTCTCAGTAACATAATTCTGGTGTTTTTACTGAGGTGAACTTGCCCCATTGTTTCTTTCCCCTTGAACCATTAACCGGCACTCCCGGGGACTGCTCTTCCCAGGCGTATTTATACTATCGATGGCTTAAGACATACAGAGCAGATATTTGTCCTTTATAATGCTCTTGACCGACTGCAATTTTTATGTCCAGGGGGAACTGAGGACATCAGATATCAAAACCAACGCATTCAATTTGAGGAGCTCATAATCATGGATGATGTCCAATTCATTTTTCATTCAGTTTGCAGGCTTCATATGCTGAAACTAAATTACCAACAAATTTTTTAAATTCTATTTAAAAGTTATCATCAGAAGATGTTGAATAGTCTGAAGTTTTATTGGACTATTTGAAGGATAGTTCCTTCCATAAATTTGCAATTAAGAATGGTCTGGACTTTTGCAGTTTAATCCCATGATACCAACAATAAACTGCCTTGTCTCCAATATTACAGCAGCTCTTCTTACTCCTCGGTTACCACAATCAGAGAGACAAACTTTGCCCCACGTCCTTGGCAAGAATTAAGTATTCTTCAGTGCTAGTACAAGCATAAAGCTGCGTCTGTAAGACCATTATGATTTCTGTACTGTTTTAATGTAATCACTCATACGGGTCTTACCGCCTCAGGATCACCTTTGTGACATGGTGAAAACCCAACTTTGAATATCCCCAGAAAGGAATTATTCCCCATTTTACAGCTGAGGAAATGAGGCACAAAGAACAATTTTCAGAGATGACACAGGTTCCTGACTTCCATTGAAATCGTGGGACTCGGGCACTTTCCAAAGAACTGCACCTGACTGATGCCTGACTTGTACAAGGTGGCTATGGCTGCATTCAGTTCAAAGTCAGCTCCCCACATCCTCAGAGATGTATCAATCATCGTTCCCCTGCAAGCTGGGTAGTGCATAAACCACTGCATGTGCTCTGCAAAGCCCCCCAAGTCCCCTGGCATGAGGTAAATGGTTAACTTGCATCACCCTCTCTTCTTCCCCACGCTGAATACCAGCTCTTCCCACAGAAGGTCAAGGACTGCTCAGCACATGCAAGATCTGCCCATCATTTCATGGCATGTCTGCTCTGCAGGATCTGGGTCCCTTCTCTAGCCAAACCAAGGTCATGTTGGTTTTGGAGTCTTTCCACCTTGCTCCTGGTCCATAAGTAAGACTCATGGCAATCAGAGGGTAAGATGTCCTCACAAAAGTCAACAAGACTTGCAACTGAAGGTCTGTAATGGAGCACGCAGTACAAGGCACACAGTGAAAGGCAATGGCAGGTACCGTTGCTACTTTGGGTCTGAAAGCAGTAATAACCACACTGGCAAACCCTGCACATGAAATGACACAATTTTCTCCTTCACTTAGCCTGGGTGCAATCGCAGCCCCGCTGTTTCCCATTCTGCCGCCGGCCTGGGTAATGCCAACCCGGGTATCCCTGGAGAGCACCCCACCGGGCTGCGCCGGCCTCCCCCAGCAAACCCAGCCCAGGGGATGTGACGCTGTGACATGAACGGGAACAGCGCGGGCCTGCAGTGGCAGCAGTTTTGGGGCAGTTTGGTCAGGGATGGGGCACCATGGTGCTAGGCGCTGTGGAAACACCAAGGAGACACAAACCCCTTCTACTCCAACCCGGGACAAGGCTCAAGGGGGCTGACAAAAGAGTTGGCAAGAAAAAAGTAGTAGGTAGCGGTACGTGGGTAACGTGGCTACAAAAATAGTTCACATGTTGATACAGTCTGAGTCAGTGAAAAGTTTATTTTATATTTTAGCTGATGCTAATTTACATTTTAAAACAATGTGTTTTAACTTCTGTCCATTTCCATTAAAAGAAAAAGCATCTAAGCTCGCTCTCAATTAAGCTTTCCAAAAAGTGTTTTACATCATCTTGCCTTGTGCAGTCCCAGTGGACCCCGTAGTACAAAATCATTCTCAAAGCTGCGAAAACCTCCATAAACACTAATAAAAGTTTACCCTCGAAGCAAAAACCCGAAAGCCCAGCTCTGTACCCTCTGACATCTCCAGCCCTGTACCAACACCACCTTTGCAGAGAAGGGTCTCCGCATTCACCATCGGTCTGGACCCCCAACGCACCAGGGGTACCAGCCTGCCAGCGCTAACACAGTCAAGCAGACAGAAATACTACAGCCTTTCCCTTACACGTTTTTCCCCCTTTTTATCTCTATAATTATCGCTAAGAGTCAGCAGATCAAAGACAGCTGAAAAAGGCTTGGGAGAGACTCTTGAGCAAGGGGCAGAGACTGCGCAATGACATAAAGGAAGAAAAAAGCACAAAACATCCTTTTATGCCCAGTACCACTATAGATGGCTGTGGAGAAGAGACCGACAGTGAAAGCAGAGCATAAATTTGAGAGTTAAATACCCGACCAGACCTTTCTCTGCTGAAACCAAGGGGAACGTGACCACGTTTGACTTTTTAAGGAGCAGTAGATGTACTGGACATGAACCTTCACTGCGCTTTCAGCTGGGGGGCCAGGGAAAGGGCCGGTTGTGTTAGGCGTTGCAGAAGATAAGAGTAACCGAGACCCCTAATCACGCAGTGAGTTACACGCACCAGTCTCCTGCTTACCCCGAGCCCCATTAAAAGACAACATCTACCAGCACAGAGTTCATTAAAAGACCAGGATCTAATAAATTATTGTAGCCTCTCTACAGTGCTTCTCTTACCAGATTACAGACAACCAGGCTGTGCCTATTTGAGGGAGGAGAATATGGAAGCTGCCCCCAGGTAAATTTTATTCACTGCTTTTAAAGAATACTTTTTTTTTTTTTTTTTTTTTTTTTTTTTAAGATTAATAAGTTGCAAGGGACACGCACACGTAGTGTCCACCTCAGAAAAACTAACAGGAGGAAAAAAATGCACCAACCTACATAACAGTGGCTCATCATCAAGGTATGATTTAAAATTAGCAATCGGGAAAGGAATGCCACTGCCATGCCTAGGAAGAGCCCAAAAGCATGTGCAACTTGACAGCGAAACACTAATTAAAACAGCTGAAATAATTCAGCGTCCTACTTCTCATCCCAAACCAAAATGCTCCTGAATGTTCACATTCACTTTTGAAAATGATGGCAAGCTCCTAAATTACTTCTTGCTCCATTCTTTCAAGTTTATTATGCCCACAAGCACATGGTGTGTCACTAAGTGGAAGAGATGTCTTCACTCTCAGAGGCTTAAAAATTAATGAAGCAACACGATAAGAGATGTGTTCATACTTTAAGGGTAGGGTGAGCAAAAGGCCAATGCCTATGTTTCAGTGGTAGGCTGAATCCAGAAGACACAGATGTATTTATCTTCAGGATGACATTTTTGTGCCACTGTCTTTTTCCTTTTTTTCAGGCCCCCTCCCCTCCCTCCCCCCCAGCACACGCAGAGACAGAAAATACCTGAACTTTAGAAGGACATGAACTGTTATTCCCCACAGACTCCATCCTTGTATTTCCAAGGAGCCAAAGCTCCGTGACACTCCAACACATCGGCCTTTTGCTCCGAAAGGCCTGAGGGATGGAGGGAAGGTAAAAGAGCAGGTATCCTCTAACCTCCGCAGCACCAAAGCTGCCAGGCACTGGTGACCCCCATCAGCTTTATGGCTGATTTGCGCAAAAAGAGAGCAGCAAAAAGCTCCCCTGGAGGATGAAATGGGGAGGTAGGCAAATTCTTGGGCTGACTGAATTTTGCTCAAGTAGAAGAGTTTCCCTGTGTACAGAACAACTCACACATCTTCTCACTGAGTCCTCGCCATGGCACGGCACAGAGAGAAGGACAGGGTGACTGCAGCATCCCCCTCCGCATCCTTCACTCACATTTAGCAAGAGCTCAGGGGGAAAAGAAAAAAAAAAAAAAAAAAAGTTATTTACATCAGTTTTTGGCTGCCACACACGTATGCCTGGAGAGACGCACACACAGCCTCTCCCTCTTGATCTCTGCATGAGGTAAGAGTAGCTTAAGTGGATGAGGGAAGCTTGTTCTGCATTTAGGAAACAAACCTGCCTAGGACATGGTGCTTGTGTGAATTATTAAAAGGCAAGCACATTTTCAAATCCAAATTAGCTGACCCTCTGCTCTTCCACGTCTACCTCCAGTTTTGACCAGAGAGAGAATTAACAAAGGATAAAGTTCTCTCAGCATCAGCTGCATTACCTGTCTCTCGCCCCATGAAAGTTTCAGGTAACAAAAGGTTAAAAATAACATCCTGCACTGGGATGTTTTTTTCAAGTACACAAACCTTTGTACTCATGTGAGGCTTACAAAGTTAATTCTCGAGTCTTTAAAGCCGAAAAATGCCCAGCTGCCCTTACGCAGTGCTTCTGTCTTTACTGAAAGTTCATGAATGAAAAGGGCCACTTTCTGCAGCAGAGCCCCACAGCATCTCTAGGGAATAACCCAACGCTCCGCTTTCATCCTGCTCATCATCCTCCGCTTGGACTCCGCTCCCGCTATTACCTGCGAGCACGCTGCCGGCTGCCAAGGGTTAAACCTTGGCTTTTCAGGGAGAAAAACAGGAGAGAAAAAAGCCAGGAGAGGGAGAAGAGAGGGGAGGAAGGGGAGGCTGCCCGAGGCAGCAGCGCGCTAGGGGCAGGGATGGCCGGAGCTCTGCAGCAGCCGGCGGAGCAGAAGAGGAAAAGTTTCTGTGATTTTAGGCAAGCCCTCGCGTGACGTCATCTCGCCCAGATAATCTCGGCGCAGTCAGCACAGGCCTCCTGCCTCCCCATTGGCGAGCCCCTCGTCAGCAGACATCTGAAGATAATTATTATTGGCCAGACAATTATAACAGGAACAACTGTCACTTGGTGCTGATGCCCGAACCTGGCGCTCTGCAGCACGACGGAGGAGGACCCCGGCGGTCACCGCTCCGTCCCTGCATTTCTGTCACTTTTGCTTTCCTAAGCGCCGGCCGGTTTTTGCTACCTCACTGGCTGCAGCTGGGAATCGGGATCTCAGCGCTGCAACCCTTTCTGCTGTGTGCCTGACTGAACCGCGAATTTTCTGCAAAAATAGTAGTGTATTTATTCACAAGAAATAAAGGACTAGAGCTGCATTAATTCTCATGCAGCGGTTTAAGGGGAAAAAAAAATCCTCTGCAGATTATTTACTTCATCCCCCTTCCCTCTCTGAAAAGGTTTGGGAAGAGGTGCTGGGAGAGTTTGATTTGAGAAATCATTTCAAGCAATTACTTTAATAAACATTTGACTTAATCCTTATCTTACCAAAATCAAACCTCCCACGGTCCAAGCACGGTGAGATCGAAGTGATACCGTATCTTTTATCAAGAGCTACCTACCTGATGGCACCGTACATAAACGTGCATCAACAACAGCCTTCCCGCAACAGAAAGCCCAAGGAGTTTCATGGGAGTACACGGACCTGTTAGTTCTTTAACCCCCTCAAAAGCTGTCATCGCTGGTTTAGGGAAGACAGCTAACTCTGCAGCCTCCCTCTGCCGTTCCCGCCTCCCTGCAGGAGAACCAGGCAGTCTGGGGGCTATACCATAGCGCACAGACATAAAGCCAAGCATTCAGGGAGGCAGGAAACCCATCAGCTTAGAAGTATCAGGGAACAGACTATTCATTTTTCCTCTGTGTCAAAACAGTAGCCTCTTTACAGCACTGCTAATCTAGGCCCAGGCTCTACAGAGGTCCCAGCGCGATGCACATGGCAGGATGGGGGCTTCCCTAAAGTGAAGCAGGAACATCTGGAATGGAGCAAGGAGGACCTCGTTCATCGCCGTGAGACCCCTCTGCCATCAGACGGGCTCCGTTCATGCCAGCCTCATAGGGATGATTTCCCCAGGGCAGATGGCAGTGAGGAAACAAACCCTAGGATGGGGGTGTGCTGAAGAAAAGCCTGGGTGTCGGCGATCGGTGAGCACAGAGAACACACACTCACCCCAGGGAGCGATGGAGCTTGGAGCAGGCTCGGAGGACAGAGGCAAAGAAGGGGCAAGCCTCGGCTGAACAGAACCAGCCACTTCATTCCTTGCACTGTGACCCGTCCAGACCAACCACACCGGTACCTAGGGGTATGCCACTCCCCCTAGGCTTTGCGTTCAAGCTTTTCCAGCTTTAGGCTTACGCAGTTATAATTAAAAGGGCTTGTCAGTGCTTTAACCAGCTCAAAACCCAGTGGGTATGTAATGGGATTCATGTCCTGCCTCAAACTGGACTACATCTTCATATGTGACCTAGCCAGACTCCAAAGATGCTTCTCAAAATCCAGAAGACAGGGTCAACTCCTTAGAGCCACTCCATCCCCCCATAACACCCTACAGCCTTTTTTTTTTTTTTCGGCCTTGTAAGGTATCAAGAAATATTTTGAGATGGAAGTAAAATAACCAATTCCACACCTACGGAATTTGTTTAACTCCATGTTAGGCATTGTAATAGTATTGCATCCTAATTTAAATGTCAATTACAGTATGAAATCCTGCCAGTCTTTCCTGAAGCAAGCCCACTTAGTCCATCTTCCTTCCCAAAGAACGAGCAAGCGTGTTTATCCCTACAAACTACTACTTAACAACCTCATCTTAGGATGCTCTTACGTTGATGTGTACGTTAAAGCTACGACCACAAAGTTGAGAAGCCGCGTACCGCCATGGATGTCTGCATAAGCAAACCTATCATGTCATCCTGACATGAAGTAGAAAAGCCTTCTTGCATGGCCCTTAGCTGCTGTATTTTACCAGTTAAGCTCCCCTGTGAAATTCAAGTGCTGGCAGAGGACCTGTTTCATTAAGCAAGTGAATTCCCTGCAGATAAAAACACACAGTTGAGCCTGAAACTCAGGAAGAGTCTTCAGCAGCATTTTCAGGAAAAGCCTGCCACGCCAGAGCCCTCAGAGGGCACAGCTCCGTTTCGCTTCCAGAAACCTTCCCGGGCCGCCAGCAGATCGCTCTCCTCCTTTACTTTTATGTGAATCAAAGGTATTAACTCATCAGTTCCCTTAGAGAAGGCAAAACCAGACCGGAAGGCGTGTGGGCACGGCTCATCGTGTCTCTTCAGCTGTATGGCAGCAGCGTAAAACTGACGGTCTCCTCTTTCGAACCGGGGAAGCGGGAGCCCGGCGTTACGGGAGTCCCAGCTGGCGACCTCTGCAGCGCTTGAGACTGCCAGGGAGGTTTTAATAACATTGCTTAGCATTTATGTAGTACCTGACATCTTTAGGGCACTCAGCAAACACTACCTAAGTCATCAAAGCACCTCATGAGGGCATTATTACAGACACACACACCCCCCCCACCAGTCTTTCCCTACTGGGGAAACTGAGGCCTAGGAGAGGTTGTGTAATGCTCCCAAGGTCACGCCATGAAGCACAGGACAGCCAAGAAGATGCAAGATTCCTGGTTCCTAGTCACATTCTTTAATCTAAACTGCATCTCTCCTGGGTTATTTGGCTATCGTATACACTCAGGTGTCACCTCCTCCATCCTCTTTTACCAGTTTGTCCTATTCTGATGCCAGTTTTCTTCTGGAACATGGCCAAAATGGGAAGCATCCAACACTTCCAGCCAAAGAAAATCTATGTGGCCTTCTGAAACATGAGTGACACTAGGCACCCTGCAAGAGCTAATGAGCTCACCTGCAGGAGGACGGAGGGAGACAGGCACACACTTAAACGGTCATTTTAATTGTCCTGCCCATAGAAGTCCCCAGACGAGTCACTGGAGGATTCTAGCCAGTCCCTGGCTGAGATTCAGCTCGGATCTGGGACCATTCTGCCTTGCAAACGTGGGCACCAAAGCTTAGACCCAGAGACGGTCCTATCCCGCCGTCGTCCCATGAGGGTGGCACGGGGAAGGTCCTCCCTCGGGAGGCAGAGGAGTGAGGGTGCCCGGGGGGGGCTGCCGAGGGCAGCGGGAAAGCCGGGGGCAAGCTGGGGAGAGAGCGAGCCCACGGGAGCAGCAGAAAGGGCGAGACCGGGGGGGTGGCCGGGAACGGTGCCGCAGAGGCCCAGGTGGGCGCGGGCGAGGCGCGCCCGCGCCGGCGGACGAGGGCCGGGCGGCAGGGGCGGTGGGGAGGGGGACCCGGCACCGCGCTGCCCTTCGGCCGGCGAGGCGGCCAGGCTGCCTCCCGCCTCGCCCCGGCTCCCCGGCCACACGCACACGCCGAGAAAGTTAATACCCGCATGGCTGCAAATGAAGTTTTATTGGGCGCGGGGGGAGGGGAGGGAAGGGGCTCCGCGGGGAGCGCAGGCAGACGCGCAACTTGTTCCGCCGGGCGCGCTGCGCGGGGGGCGGGCAGGGCGGGGCGGGAGGCCGAGGGCAGAGCCGGGGCACGTGTGCGGCTCCGCGCCGCCGGGCACGCCGGAGGGCCGGGGAACGGCGGCGGGGCTCGGGGCCCGCACCGCACCGCGCCGCCGGCGGGATGCCCCGGCCTGGCGTCACCGCTCGGGGCGGCCCCCGCCCGGGCGCGCAGGTAGCGCCGGCGGCAGCGCCCGTGTGCCCGCGCACGGCGGCGCAGAGCCGCGCCGCACCGCACCGCGCCGGCCGGGCGCACACTGCGCGCACCCGGATGGGCTCCGCGCCTCCCCGCCGATGCGGGCGGGCGGGCGGCGGGGCCCGGGGGCGGCACTCACCAGTTCTCCTGCATCCACTGGATGGCCGCATGCTCGTTGAACTGCTTCTCGAATTCGTATTCCTGCAAAGTCAACACTGACATGTTCATTGGCCCGGTGGCTGCGGAGCCGCTCCCCGCGCCGAAATGCTGCCTGCCGCCGCCTTCGGGAGCCGGGGCCCTGCGCGCCCGCCGCCGGAGAGCCCCCGCCTCTGGCCTGGCCCGCCCCGCCTCAGCGGTACCCCGGGTTTCGCCCGCGCACGCCCGAGGCCCCCCGTCTTCCCCCCCCGCCGCCGCCGCCCGGGACCCCGCCCCCCGCCGCCCCCGCACCCCCCGGCGGCGGCGCCGCTCCGCAGCGGGGCTGCGCTTCGGCTTGGCACGAAAGATCCCCCCCGGCCGCCGAAAATAACTACGAAAATAGGAAGCCCCCACCCCTGCCTTCAATCGCTACCGCAGCGCCCTCCGCGCCCTCCCCGGCCACCCGGGAAATAAAGTAGCACGAGATGAGGTTTAGCCAGAAAAGCAAAACACCCTCCCCACACACACCCCGTCCTTTTTGCATTTAAATTCAATGTGCACCTGCTGTGCCCGCCGCCACCCCGCCAGGGTGGACCCGCTGCCCCCTCGGCCCGGCCCGGCCCGCAGCGGGGCCCGGGGGCCGCAGCCGGGTGTCCCCATGCGGGGGGCACCGTCCCGCAGGCCGGCCGGCGGCCCCCGGCTCCCCCCCGCGCACAGGCACACTTTGGGATGCTGTCGCACGGGTGGGGCTGGCGGAGCACGGGGCAGAGACCCCGAACGTAACCATCACCTGCTCGGCTCCTCCCGCGGCTGGGCCACACGGTGTTTACCGTCCCTTAATTTTGCCTTCCCGTTCTCATCTGCCACACGCTGGTGTCTCCAGCTGAGTTCCGCCGGCTCCGGCAGCACCCTGGGCGTGCTTTACAGCACCAGCTGGGCTAAAATAGCGGCCCCAGCCCCCACCGAGCTCTCAGTCTGAAGGCAGGAGGAGAACAGCTTTCATGTCAAGAAAGCCAGTCGTAAGCGAGCAGATCCGGCGCAGGTCAGCGCGCTCTTGACTCTCGGGGACTTCAGTTCTCGTAGACATGGAAGTGCTTAATGTCATTAAACCCAAGCACTGAGGAAAAAGAAAAAAAAAAAAAAGAGAGAGCCCTCAAGTTATGGGACAGAGCCAGCTAACCAGTTTGATGTTCCTGCTTGCATTTTGACTATCGCACTCATCACAGTCATGTTTTTCAGCTTTTCTCTTCCTTTTTGCCTGACAACTAGAACTTTTCTTTTTTCCTAATGAGGGCTGAGTTTCTCACATGGTCATCTGACTGGGGGTTTTAAGCAAAACACCAAACGTCATGCTGCACACACTGAAACTTCAAGGCAGTGCTAATTTATTATTTATCACTATTGTACCCAGAGGCCCTCAACAGATGAAGGTCCCGTAGTCCTCTTCTCAAAGAGATTACTGCCTGTATAGACAAGATGAAGGGGAAGAGAAACACTCCTCACCTTGCTTTCCAGATGGAGAGGCTCAGAGAGTTGCAGGGGTTTTCAAAACTGCTTCGCATCAGCTTTCAGTGGCTGCCAAACTGGCCAGTGGAGCAGCGTTTGGGCAAAGCTGACTTCGTTTATGCTCCTGCTCCAAAAGATCTGCCCCTAAAGGTGCGTGTTAGTCTTCCAAATCTCCACCAGTAGGCAGTTTCAGTGGATGGGGGCCTAAAGGCAGATGGGGGAAAACGGATGGAGAAATATCCAGTGCAGCCACAGGTGACGTCGCGTGGCTGGATGAAGCACGGGGTGAAGGGCTCCTCGCAGCTGCAATGCTTGGGCTCTGAGCCACGGGGATGCTCCATGCCATCACGCCGGGGGGTAAATGCTGCCCCACAGTAGGTACCGGCCTGCATCCCCTGCTCCTTGCCGGGCGCTTCCTGTAGGATTAGGCACGGATGTGCCGTCTCCAGCTGAAATACCTCCTGCTGGTGCCCTCACCGCAGCCTGTGCCTGCACTTGCTCCATTGCTCCCCTTGCTCCAGGAGATATCACTCGTCCACCTGAACAACATCTTTAATACAGAGGTATGGAGAAATGGGTTTGGGACACAACAAATGCTGGTGTATGTCAACTCTCTTTGGTCGAAAATGACTATGGAATAAACACGGAAATCTGGACCCCAATTTGGAGAGAATATCATGTGTATCTCGTACATTTTCTCCCATGAGTGACAAAATACTTGTTCCATCTTAAAAGTAGAGTTGTTACAGAGAGGCAGTAACCAGAAATTTTAATTTTGGGGGGACAAAAAAATTTTATATACCTTTTTCTGCAACTCCAAACTATTTTGGATTAGAAATGTGAATGACTTAATGACTTTTCTCATCTGATTATTTCACGAGTGTCTCGTGGGTTGAAGTTTATGGTCTGTGGGTTTCTTTCTCCCAGGAAACAGTTGTTCAGAACAGAAGCACCCCGAATGTGAAGTTTCCAGAGCGCATGGATGAACTTCAGAAATGCTGCAGTGGCAGATTAGCCAGAAGATCTGAGTCCTGCTCCCTTACACTGTCGGCTTCCTAAAGTCAGTGCCATAGCTGGGGCAGTGCACAGGATGAGGCTGAAGGTTATAAAATGCTAAGGCAGGGGCTCCTCTAGGGTTAGGATGGCCACGGGGCTTCAGATGAGGGCTGGAAATATCTACCCTGGGAGCTTAGCTGCCGTCCAGACTCGCAAAGCATCCATGTGGCGTTTGGCACTCATTCGGGAGTGCTGACCCTGCAAGGCATCACGTAGGAGTTCAGTCCCAGCAACACCTGAAAAACAGCTGTAACGGTTTTAGGAAAACTGTCTCGAAATGCTAAACCCTACTGCGATTCCTATGAGTCTCAAAAGCTCACCAGGGTCTTCTCCAGGTTTTCTATAGCTCACAGGACTTCTACATAGGTTAAACAATCTGCAATGACTCCTTCTTCCCTTCCTGTCCTGGTCCTATGGGGGCTACCTGGAAATTCCCCCTAGCACGTGACTATCTGCGAGTTAGTACCAAAGCTCGGGGTCACTTACAAAATCTGCGTGGACAATAGAAGAACGTTAAAAATCTTCTTAGCCTCAAGGAGTTTGTAAGCCCTGATTCCAGTTGCTTGTATCAATTGCAGTCAAGAACAGTAAACAAAAATATATAGTCTATTTTAAGGGGAAACAACTTTTATGTAACCATTTTTGAAATAATTAACTCTCACATAAAAGCAGGAACTTGAAGGGAGAGTTGTAAATACCTCTGGGAGAAAGGATGCGGGGAGAATGATACAGTTTCAGGAAACAGGGAATACAACCTTAGTCCCTCTGCGCACATGCATGTGCAAACCTTTGGGGTTTTTTTTTCCTTCCTATGGGGTGCCCGTCTCGTTCGGTAAGTGGACATTATTGAGCACTACCTTTTATTCCCCTTATTTAGCAAGTCTCCTAAGGCTGTCTAGAAGGCATAACAGCTAAGTGCTGAATTTTATACCAGATAGACATTAATGCCAACTCCATTTTACCCAAGACCCTTTGGTTGAATAATGTGAGCAGGTTCATTCGGGATTTACGAAGAACTGTCTAATCAGATCGGGCACCTTACCCTTACCATTCCTGTTACTAAGCAAATACTTTTTCCTCCCTGTCACAGTGTTAATTTATTGTGAAAACCATTAGGCTTCTATTGCTGTTAGGAGTGATTTTGAACAGTTTGTTGTACTGATGTATAGCTACATCTCAACTAAACTCCTAGCAGCTGCTGGGAAATGAGATGCTGTATTGCTGACGAGTCAACATAAGGTATAGGAAGTGGCAATGACGGCTGACATCACTTGAGCTCCTTCAGCAGGAAGGCAACAACAGGATTAATCCCTGTTAATTATTGCCTAACTATTATGGTTAAGATTACTATTACTTACTACTGCTATCAAATCAAATGTGAATGCGCTACACAAATCCCATGCAGAGATTATTAAAATGAAGGACAAGGACTCAGTCATCAGTTGTGCTGTATAATCTCCCTGCTGGTTGGTGAGATCATACAGGTATGCACAAAGGCTCACTGATTAGAACTGGAAAAAAGAAGGTCTTGCTCCTCCATGTAACAATGTGACATTTAACCATACAAATATTGATTGTATTCTATTTTAGGGATTTAAAAAAAAAAAAAAAAACAAAAACAAAAAACAAAAAAAACCTCAAAAATGATGCCTAGGCTGATTCTTCAAAACTCAAAACGGGAAATGATTGCTGAGCTTTTCTCTTGTTCTTTCGCTTCATCAGTTGAACTAATCCTGCAGTCAGTGATGAAGGGGATACAAAAGCGGAGTAAATCTTTATAGTCACCTCCTCTAAAATCTTTGGCTTTACATAGCAAAGTCACTTGCTCTGTGCCATCTGGAATCTGTGCAAAAATAGTCTATAAAAGAACTTTGCAATTTACAGTTGCATGCACTTTAGAGTACAAGAAAGAAAAGTCATACAGAAAGGTAGTTGCACAGTTGCACAGAGAATCTGCTTTGAAAGGGTCACCTTTAATTTTTAAACACATCTTTGAACATCTTCTGGACCACACAGGTATTTTTTGGCCTCAGAAGTGCTTTTTGTTGGCATAAAAAAGTGCTCTATGTTAGCATTAGATTGAATACATGAAGAAATAAGAACAAATTAAGATGATAATAAAACTGCCAGGATTTTTGTAGGAAGTTGCTAGGGTCAAGGGGGAGCTTTTGTACCCAGCTGTGCATTCAGTCTGCTGTTACTATTTCAGAGGTATGGGGAAGTCTGCGGGCAGGCTCTGCCGCTGCTACGCAAGCCTAGGGGTACCTCATCTCCCAGGCAGTTTTATCAGTGTCGCTGTGTTGTGTTGTTTCTGAGGACTCTAACATCAGTCACTTCAGTCTCAACTCATTTTCAGAGAGATGGGTGTCTGGTACTGCCATTTCAGATGCCCTCCTGTACTCTTCCTGGCCTGCTCCTCTAAATCCCACGTCCTGTCTGCCGGCACCAGGGATGTGCTGGATACCCTAGCCCACCTACAAGTGGAAGCAGACACCTGCAGTTGGGTACATGACCATGCCCATGTGCCATAAGCTGTTTGTGTTCCCACAGAGGAGTCACAGGAATGACTCTTCTGGAGGCTGCCGGTCATTTGGAAGATAAGTGCTCTTTGGGGAGTGTTCCAAAATAACAGGCCATCCTGCTCTCTGCGCTCCAACCAGTTGCCACACTAGCAGGCAGAGACTGCCTGAGTGGGAGGGCTGAGCCAGCCTGGTTGCCACAGAAGAAGAGCTTCTGCTCTCCTGTTGGCCATGCACTCCCCCGGCGCCCCCACCCCCCACACTCCCCTGACCCCTCTGTCAGCCAATTCAGCTCTCTGCAGTGGGTGGGTAAGTCACTGAAAGAAAAAAAAAATAAAAGAAAGTAAATAGCTTGTGTAGTGAATTGCATTGGCCACTGAAGGGTCAGGTCTGGCTCACGGAGGGGGTGAGGAGCGTGGCTGGTGGTGGAGCTGGAGTTGGGATGCCCCCTTGCTCTCTCTCTCAAAGGGGCCATGCAAGGCAGCGGGTTGCAGCAGCCAACCCTTGCAGACAGGTTGTTTCTCAGTTTCAGCTATCTGCTTGTTTTCATCTTGTTTTACTGCTTCAGTGGTCACCTATCTGCCAATCTGTAAGTTGGGAAATGTGTATTGCTACAGCCAGGTGTTGTCCAAGAATAAACCTACGCCAGTGCAAGCTTACAGCAGAAACAACTTCTAATAGGAGCAGAGTGCTTGAAACAGATTAGCCCTAGGCCTGCTATTCTGACCAGAAAGAGGCAAGTTCAGGTTTGCTTGGCTCAGGTGATTTGCGCTTCATGTGGGAGAGGGCCCCCTTTGAAGTGATCACCATTTGGAAATGAGGGGTTTCAGAGTTCTGGTACTAGGGGTTAAGCCATATGCTGTCACATGGACATAAGGTAGGATGTGAATTTATCTGTTTAAGTGTTATTGAATATGGAAAAAAAGGGTGATAAAATCTTGAACTATTATTTTTTCAGCATTTTTTAAAGGTGCAGATAGCGGGAAAGATCTTTCCAGGGATAAGAATTGCCTTCCCATAGGAACGTACAGAAATATACCACCATCTTTGACTCCATACTCCTTTTCCCGGTCATTTCCCTCTCCCCTTTTCCAGGAGAACCCAAAGAAGAGAGATGAGTCTTCCGGCATGACCATATGATTATTGAATGAAGGTTTGAATACACAGAAGTCAGATATGACCACTAATCACCATGAGGACCTGACCAAAGGAAGATTCTTTGCATTTCTAGCCAGCGCTCTTCACTCACTTCCTTATGAAGGACAGTGAATCAATGCATTTCTTACCTGAGCACCTCATCTGCTCAAAGCAACACCTAGGAGACAGGAAAATTCATCTCTTGCTTCATGTGTATAACCTGTGTCACCAGAAACTCATGGCTTGAGCTTCAAAGGTCAAAGTGGCTGTTCTGAATCAGTGGAATCAACAGAATGTTGGACTTCAGTCAGGCCCCAAAAGCAGACACGCGCAAACACAGTTTATGGTTATACCACAAAACGGTGAAAAGGCATTTATTCCTTGAGCCTAAATGGGTCAATGGCAGAGTTTCCTAGATGCTTCTGACAAGTCACTTCTTTGCTTCTCCGCACTTCTCTGAAGAGCAAAACCAACAACTCTCCCATCACAGCAGATACAGCGAGACTAAATTCATTACCGAGTGTTAAAAGTTTGGAGAGTGTTAGAAGGAAAGTGTTGTTTTATGTACAAAGGATAATTATTATGCTGCTTATCTGCTACATATGTTGTCCATAAAATTATAATGTGTCATACTCATACTGTTAATAGTATAAACACTTGTCTGTGATTTGTGGTCATCAGTGAAGAAAGATCTAGATGCCATAGCGCTGCAGCTAGGTGTTACTGTCATGTTGTATAATGCAAGGATTGTGCTTGCCATGATGATCATCTGAGACAAATAGAGAAAACCCAAGTGTGTTTTTGATTGTGCCACAGAGGGAGAGCCCTGACCGGGGAGAACGCAGAGCTAAAATGAGCAATGGGAGGCATTGTAGGAAGAAGGGCTCCCTGAGCTCTCCCTCGCACAAGGAGGGCACGTCTACTGATTTGTACCTCCCTGAAGTGTGTCCATCCGTTTCCCTGCATGTACCAGCTCAAATGGAGGGATGTCCTTCCTCTGCTTTGGCCCCTTTGAAATGCTGCACAGGCTAATGGAGGGGAGAGGGGGCAGGGTGGTCCCAGATCAGAGAAGAAAGGTCCCCGTGCCCTCCCTCTCAGTCCCATGGCTCATGGGTGGACTGGGTATAACAGCTACAAAAAACCCAATCATCTTACAAGTTAAAGCTGTTGGGTTTTCTGCTTCTTCCAATGCAAGAAATTTAATCATTGAAGCATACTGGTCACCAGGCAGCCCCCAAATTACTGGAAGCTTTTTGTAAATAAAGAACAAGAGCTAAATTCTGATCTCAGTCATATATCCTGGCCTCGTATCAGTTACCCCTGGATCAAGTACCATGTAAGCGGGAAGAAATGGTAACCCTCAGTTGCTACTTCAAGGAAGCCTGCCTGATGCACATACCCAAAATAAAATCAAATGTAATGCTGCAAAAAAACCATCATTCTGGCTGTGCCAGCTTCTTTTCACCTGCCCAGACTGGGAGCTCATGTGCTCCAGTGCCAAAAGCAGATGCTGCATCTCTTTTGAAAGTGGCAGGGACCAGTGTGTTTTTCAGGGAGAACCTTAGCTCCTTTTAGGATGTAGCTGTGCTCTGCAGGAGCCAACCCCACTAGCTGCTGGGGGAATCTCTGCGCCCAGGAGCATCCTCCTGCTGCCACTGCCCCAGCTTCCCACTTCTGCTGGGTGGCTGTGCCCTCTGGTGGAGCCTGCGTTTTGGACACTGCTGGGTAAGGACCAGACACAAAACCAGGCTTGGGCAAAGGTGCCAGTCAGTGCTAAAGTCCAAGTGAGCCATCCACAGCCTCCCTCCCCTCCCATCAGTGCAGTTGCCCCTTAGGGCTGGGTAGGCTTGCGCTTGCCCCAGCTGGTCCTTCAGGGATGGGGTTGGTAGCAGCTCTGTAATGAAGGTTTTAAAGTCCTTGTTGGGTGTGGAACAGTCACTGGGTAACCCTCCAGCAGCCCTAGGGGCAGGCACCCGAGCTCTGGCACCCTGGTCCCAGGTGAGTTTTAGGCACAGAGCGCAGAAACACTCCCCGTGGGTCCCTCTCTGCTCCAGTGGGGGTTTAATCAACTCCTGCAGTCTGTACAGCAATTTCCAGCCTGCTAGCGTGCTTCCTTAGCCAGTGATCACTCTGTCTCACTCCTGTGCTGAATAGAGGGAAGGCGAGCACCAGTCTTGGGACTGGGAAACCCTGATCAGTGGGTCCTGCTGCCGAGCTAGCTCACAGCATTGCTTCCTCCTCGATTTGGCAGGGAGAATCAAGACTGTTGCACCAAGAGGTAATTTGGAGTTTGGCTCTCCAAATTTGGCTCACAGACGCAGCTGTGGGAGGCTTTTGTCAAGGCTTCACTGCATGTTTGAGCTGTGCTGAGTTCGTTACTCAGTACCATCTTTTGTACTGTCCAGAGCAGTGTTAGGTGCTTGCAAGCTATTTCCTTCTGTGCAGGGAAACGCAGCTCATACAGAGTTAAATGAAGTACATATAGCAAATGCGATGCTCTGCCTATGCAGCTTATTATTTATAAACCTTAGGGGAATGAACCTAGTGAAATGTATTCCACTGAAGGATGTCCTGCTCTGGAAAATGGTCAGGTAGGAAAGAGGGGCACAAGATGGATGAAGGTGCTTCATGAAACTCATTTGCTAATAAGAGGCAGATTTGGATAAACGCCAGAATTACTGGGGCAGATGTTTGCTGAGGGTCAACCACTTTAGCTGTGGGGAAGTCAGTGAAGGTAGGGCAGTTTACATCAGCTGGTCCAAGTCTGCTATGAACTCTATCACAGCTTTTTTCCTCTGCTGACACCAATGTAGGGAAGGACTCTGTTTCACATTCACGTCCAGCGCAAACATCCCAAATCATGTTTTCGTTAAATGATTTTGCAAAGACCTCCTAGAGACCAAAATGAATAATAAACCATGTGTTACTGGCTTATTCTCTCTGAGATGCCTTTATTGACACACGATTTGCATTCTGGGGATAGTTGCTGCTCTCACATACAAGAAGGGGTATGGGATCACCTTGAATTTACCTTAGAATAGTTAAGCATTTTCAAGGGGAGACTCCTCGGTAGGAAAATTGTGCTCCGTGAAAGTTAATATTCATGCACACACACAATTACTATGGTCTACGCATAGTGAGGGGAGAGATTTCGATCCAATTGCAGAGTGGTACTGGAAAATCCTCCCATATTAGTAGCATCCTGGCACTTATAAATGAAAGCTTCCAGACTGACTTGCCGTGGACAATCTATAAAGTGTCCCCTCAGGATCCCTGAAGCCAGTGCTGTACGTGTCCATGCTGTGGTCGGTGCCTAGATAAATAGGCCTTGTAGCGTACCAGCCCCACAGCTTATGTAGGTCACAGTCATTATTTCACTCAGATAAATAGGAAACACAGACTTTTTCTTCCATATTTCTTCTTCAGTCCTCTGATAGTAGCAGTCTTTTAGGGTTTTTTCCTGGTGGTTTTCTTCTACAGACTTCAATTTCATTTCCCAGTTTAGTGACCTGAAACCTGTCACCTCTCAATTCACCCAAAACTAGTAAGCCTTGATTTTGGAATAGTTGAGGGAATAAAGATGACAAACAGCAATACACACTGCATAGAATAAATTATTACTCCAAAAATTTAATAAAATAAAAAAAAACCAAATAGCAAACAGAGCAGAAAGAAATCACATCTTTCTACCCATCTGCACACGCATGCCCCAGAACCTTTCAACTGCGCTTGGCATTTTGTACTTCTACACCACAAATTTTTCTAAGCACATTGGCCTAAATACATCCTTGCTGTAACTCCAGTGACATTAATGACTGCCTTTCGCGGGGCTACATTTAACCTCAAAGGCCTGATGCACTTTTTGGGATCAGCACTGCTTGAAGGAAATCCTCATCATTTTCAGTTGCAGGCAAAGGGGTCAGACTGGCTGTGAGACTGTACTTTTGATTTGTATCGCCTGGCTGGACCCTTGGAAATTTCTGGTGAAACACTGCACCTGAGTGCATTTAGAATAAAGCCCTGAATTTCCTTAAAAGCTGCTAGACTTTGTCTTTTGGCCCTTACTCTCATGTTGTGATGGCCAGGAAGACGATCTGGAGACAAATCAAGGCCCTTTTGAAATCAAGGGCAAAACTCTTCTTATCCGCATGTTCTCCGCAGGGGAGCCTCTGCTCTGAACTAGAAGATGAAGAGCAGGGACAAAAACTACTGAGGAGAGAAAAGAAAACAAAGGAAAAGGGAAATTATTCTTGGGAGAGTGTTAAACAACTATATTCCTTCAACTTTTTTTGTGTGGTTTTGTGTATAGAAATACTTAATGAAAGAACGTATTTCTTTTCTATGCTTGTGTTTTAAACAACCATGGACCTTACTTTACCATACATCTTATTAAAGGTAAAGAACATTGTAAAATATCTCCTAGGTCTTTTGTAAAATACAATGCAATGTGCAATAAAATAGCATTTTGTGTATTGCAAGCTGTTCGTAGCGCTGAAATGAAGTAGGACCAGAGATGGATTCAGCGCTGTGTATACCTACATATATCATGACTGACACAGACACGCCTTTTATTTCTGACGGCTGAAAGTATGGGCAGTTTTCCTACTGCCTTTCGAAAGGCACTCGCCTGCAGTTTCAACCTGGAAGGTCACCACCCTCTTTTTCTAACAGGACAAACCCTCTCTACAAAAAGCTGTGCCGCAGCTTAAGCTGCAGGGGAGACAAAGCACAGTACAATGTCAGAAATGCAAGTTTTGGACTTTTACAGTGTATCTGTAGCCCCTGTCCTCCTGCTGGCCATAGTAATCAACGCCTTGGTCCAGCATGTGTTTCTTCACTCTCTTCGCGTTTTCAGAGCCTGGCTGACAAATGGTGACCTCAGTCAGATGTTAAGGAGCTGAAGCTATCAGCTGTTCATTGATATCTCATTTATTCAAATAATTCATAAATAGAAGTGGCATAAGGACCTTAACTGCAGAAGACACTTCAAAGGCAAACTCTGCTCTATAGATTATAAGCATCCCTCATCCCCTAGGTAGAAATATTTCATGGATCTTCTGGTAAGATTTGTCTAATTTGACCAAAGCAAGTGCTAACACTTTTTAAACCCATCTGTCTTTACTGAAATCAAATCCTCAAACATGCAATATGTCATTTTTATAACACCTTTTTTCTAACTTCTGAAACTATTTTGTTTAAATAGAAAGAAATAAGAAATAAAACAGAGTGTAAATTCATGAGAAGTAACATTAGAGCCAGGCATGGACGTGTGGGATCTATCCAGGATAGAGCATGAGCACGGTTGTACCACAAACTTTAATTATTAAACAAACAAACAAAAAAAAAAGAGCAAGACTGGGTGAAATTTTGTTAGCAAACGCAGCTAAGTATAGTAGAGAATTCAATCTCAGGTGATCACACATGTGCTCCCCTCTGCCCCCAATAACATATTTTAGGATAATCCAAAATTTCTTCTCAACACCTTTGAAAACCTAGAGGTTCAAATTTTCATTCTGAAAAGGTTTTTCTTTTTGCTTTTCAGCTCAAGAGTAAAATTAAAGGCTTTGGTTACCAGAAAACCAGAGAAATATTAATTTGAGGTTCCATTTTTTTTATTTTGCAAAAAAAAAGCCCAGAGAAAGACCATTACAGGCCATCTTCAAGCTCAGTGCTTCTGTTCCCAACCTCTCTCTGGCCCTGCATGCCTGCCCTGGGTTCCCCACAGTGCCACTGGCACTCCTCTCCTGCCCTCCCCGTCGCCTGTGCGTGGCTCAGGCCCCTGCTACGACCCTGGATCTTTCAGCCTGCACTGTAGATACTAGAACGGGAAGCACCGACCGGCTTTAACCGTAGGTTTCCTTTCTGGCTCTTCTGCTCTCTCCTGTGGAAAGGAGTCCATTTACTCTTTCTTTCCACGTCAGAGTGCTGGGAATAGGTTCTGCCAGAGCCAGCACTGAAATGTTTCAGCTCCCCTGTACATGAATGTACCTAATTAAACCCACGTGCAGGTACAGCTATAATTTGTGAGGTGTGCACTGAAGCGTGCAGGCAATGATCCCGGCATCGCATTTGACAAGCAGAACAATAAAGTGCTCTCCTCTGCAGCTCGGCCGCCGACAACTTTCTCGACTCTGCCGGAAAAACAGCAACACAGATTTCACAAAGCAGGGGTTTGCTGCCAAAGGGGCCAGGATTTCAAGAGCTACATGAAAGCACCTGGGAACTGCCAGTGTTGAGGTCCTGTTATATTATTACGGGGTACTCAGTCTGGAAGGGTTATGGCTATAAGGAGCCATAGAGTTAAAAGGTCATGGGGAAAACCCTGTTTTTCTCCACTGAGTGTAGGAGCTGAAGCAAGCAATGGCTTTAATGGGCACCTAAATTCCTCTTAAGTGCTGAGGAAAGCTAAAACATTTTCCATTTCATTTAATAATAGTTGGACCTTGTTGGAATTGGTCAGTATTTCCTGAATTTCAATTTGTAAGACAAAATGCTAAATGGCATTTTAATTTTGGCACAGAAAGTGTGTTTTTACTCATACTGCAAAGGTCTGTGGGTATTACTTTTCACAGCCAGATTTCTTGCACACTTGCAGATGAGATGGACTCCTTCCTCTCACTGCTATTGCACTGGCAATTCTCCTTCAGTGAGGCAGAAAGGTGCCCTTGAGAGCCTTGGGTTTCAGGACTGAAGGCCAATCTTCTGTCTCCAGAAAAGAAATACCAAAAGCAGCGTGCACGATCATACTGGCCTCCAGAAGTGGAAAGGCAGATCAGTTTCCAGCTACAACCCTTCTTTGAAAGTGCAAGTAAAGCCAGACACGGTGATCTCCGCGACCTGGGCATTCGTCTCAGCGGAGCCGGGCTGCCAGTGCTGGCTGTCAGCAGGCGGCTGCCAAACAGTCGTGCGTCCTGGTCACCAGCGATTTGGGACTACGTTTAAACCAACCACCGATAATGGAAAGATTTCCCCTTCTGTTGTCCCCTAAAATGACCTGAGAAACCTGAAGTTTCGTGAGAAGCTTCACTGGCATTATCAAGGCTCATCAATGGTGAAGTTGAGGCAAACACCTTCAGCCATCAGTTTTTCATTCCTTAATGGAAGCTGGTCACTGTCTTAAGTCCTCTCTCCTACTGTACTTTGCACTGTGGACTACTGTGCGTGACTTTGTAAGGGATGATCAGTGTGTTGTTGAAATGCTTATTTTGTTTGTAATTTCATTAAGGTATTCTGGGATGGATTCCAATCCATTTCCTGTATCTGTTACCTTTGCATTCCCAGTTAGTTACAGCAATGTCGCTAAGAAGAAAAAGATCAACCATTTGATCTAGTTTCTTTTATCAGGGTCAGAAATATGGATTCTTTCTAATGTACCTCTAAGCATGAAATAGTAGCAAGTAAAGGCCTTGGCAGAAATCACAGTCCGAAATACCCTCTGTCCCACCTTCTGCTCAATGGGGAGGGGGGGAGGTCTACACACCACCATTGCTATTTCAGTACAAGTCACACTACTACGTCCTGGATTTAGCAGCAGCAACAAAAAATGCAGAGTATTCCTGTTATACAAATACAGTATCCACATCACTTCGGCAAAAAAATGGTCAAGCCTAGCGTGTACCCCTTGTGCTAACTACGGCTGATCCCTGATAAATAATCTAAGTTGAAGTCTGCTGCCTCATAGGTATAGGATATCATTCTTCTGAGGGAGAATGTTGGGTTTTTTTAACGTACCTAAGTCTCAACATTTGAGTGACTACTGCATCCACCTGACTGTGCAAGCAAGAAATTGGGCATGCGCTCTTAGGCAAAACCAGGATTTTACTTCTTCCTGAATTCAGTCTGTTTCAGGTCTTGTAAACCGCTGAATGGAAATGATTGGCAAAGGAGGATATCTGCCAAGAAACGTGGAGGACGGCAGCACCATTAAGATTGTAAAAGTCCATGTTCTAGTTTCAGTATCTCTGAATTTTGCACCGTCCTCACTTATGCCTTTAATTATTACACTTGAAAAGCAAGCTAGCAAGATGCATGGTGCTTCTCCAGGAGCAATGGTAGCTGTAATCACCCAGACACGATTTATGCATTTATGCATTTGCAAAAACCTTTCAGTGATTCTGACAGGAGACAGGCGCTTGGATTCCATAACGAGGTGGAGGCTGACGAATATTTATTTTTCCCTTTGGTTCCTATCTTGTCTGCTTTAATTGGCTGTTTGGGAATGCACTTGGAAACCCGGCAGCAGAGTGCTGACCCAGCGTCTCCGCCACTGTGGCACTCTGGGGCACTGGTGTATGCCGTCAAAAACATTTGCTTTTCAAACTCAAGTGTCAGTGGGGGAAAGTTGGAAGATGACCAATAAGAACCAGTAAGGCCTATACACATGATCCTATGCAAGAACTACAATTTCCCTTCCTCTCCCTTCCTCTCCTTTCTCTGCTCGTCTGCCTGGGATCTACCTTCTTTGAAGTAGGGGATATTTTTTCTTAGGTACTCTTATATTACCTAGCATAGTGGGACTGCCATACAGAATTAAGAGAAATAACAACAACAACAACAACGACGACACAAGGCCGTCCTGGAAAAAAACACTGACTTCCCATGAACCTGAGTTCTCCTGCAATAAATAATTATTTCCTCCTGAGCTGAAATTGACCTATTTTGGAAGACACTGAAACAGGAAAATAACCTAATTTCTTGGGGTATGAGCATTCCAGTGGGAAAGTTTGCAGTCATTACCTTTTAAAAATTAGGCTGTGAATTTTTCTCTGTGACATTTTCTAATGAAAGTTCATAATCAGTAATTTGAACCATCTTCTGGTAAGATTAGAACCTCTGGGGGGAGGGCAGAACAGAGAAAACTTTCTTTTCGCTACAAGTTGCTGAATTAATCGAACCTGAAATGCTTTGCAAATGTGTGCTCATGCCAGTGAAATTTAGAAAGCAAGCAAGCAAGATCTCTTCAGCAGGTTTCTTGCCTGCCCACTTCCCAGTCACTTGGCAGCTCCCTTCCCTGGGAAAAGATGCCAGGGAAGCTAGTCTGCCTGGCACACAGATCCCTGGCAGGGAAAAATTTTGGGGACTTCCAGGACTGAAGGCTCGAGCAGAGTCTGCTATACAGTTGAAGTTAGTCAAGGGTAAGGATGCCTTCAGTGCTGATGTTGGGGACTCAAAATGTTTCGTTTTTCCACTCGAATTAGGGCAAACCAAACTGTGAAATCTCCAATCTTCAAAGGCAAAGAATTACAATTCTCTGCATAGATTTCAAGTTTTGGACAAGTCGCTAATTACATTAATAAGGGATTTCTGAATGATGGTCAGAAAGGCAATTAGAAATATTTTCCCATGGTAAAAGATTGGCTTTCACTGTGAAAGGCTCCCCTGCTTGTCAGCAAACCCCTACAAGCATATTGTATTTAAAAACATGGAGTGCGTGTATAGGCCTGATTTTTTTTCCCCCATTTAAAGGTTAATCAGCCATAGCAAAACAGAATTTCACCTCCATAACAATGGCAACAGAACAACAAAATAATTTCATTTTCCTTTGTTATTTTCTCTCAGTGGCAAAGCTGTTAGCACTGCCTGGACAATAAAATACCAGGATTTATTAAACTAATACTAACAAAACCTAATAGTTACAGGAAAATTGCTGAATGAGTAGCAAGACCATGCAAATATTACTGTTAATGGAATATTCTAGCTGCTACAGAATTGGAGAAAAAAGAGGTACAGTTACTTTATGCTGCCTCTGGGGGACTGCTAATTGCACGCTGTCATTATAAGCGTGTTTCCTTAGCTAGTCTAGAGGGTAGGTGCGTAATGAGAGCGAACCGTGATGTTAACTCAGTGCAACAACTATGCCACATCTTTTTATTGCAAGGACAGTTGTGTCTTGCAGGCGTCCAGTCGATGGCTGTGTAAACTGTCTACTACTGGTCCAGCGCCTGTGTGGATGCGTCCGTCTGCTTCAGCAGTTGCAAACAATCTCGGGGCAGCACAGAGGCCTGTGTAGCTATGAATATTACCCTGCTATGGCTGAATCTGTGAATAATAGATACCATGACTGTTTGTAGCAGATCTGAAAACTGATGAAATTGTGACTGATGATGCGATAGAAGTTACTGCTATGGAGGGAGTAGCAATTTGGCACTGTGGTCCCATGACAAGTTTGTGGCCTCAGCAGTATGTAGGGCAAAGCAGCTGCTGTAATCACAAATGACGGCTTGGGGTTCCTGGGCTCATGAGGTCTCTGAGAAGACTTGCAGTTCACCGGCTGGCCTAATTTCCCCCTCTACCAGAAAGGAGGATCTCATATGCCAATGCTTGCTCAGCAGTGATGGGGAATATCAGTCCTGAAGCCCCCTAAGTGATGAGGAAACTCCTCCCAGTCACTGCTCACCCCAACCAGGAGGTTTCAGGGTGATGCATCAGCGATGTTCAAAAAGGTGAGGAAGAGCCTGGGCTGTGGACTGTGCTGCTAGGGGTCACATTCGTACCAGACCAGCACAGGAATGCTGTCTGCAGCCTCCCACAAGAGGAAACACTGCTTCGCCATGCAATTACCATCAACCTCATATCACACGTTCTCCTGCTTTCCCATCCCTGTAATCAATTTATGTATCATTTATTTTTTTTAACTATTAAACATTGTGGATAGTTTGAAAATATCCACTTCATTGGTTTTTCAAAGCACCTGCTGCATTTTCTCACATATATTATACAGGCATTAGGTGGCAGTATGGACTGGAGACTTCAGCATGGGGCAGAGGGCAAGATACTCATATTCCTGATTCCAGTTGTAACATGGAAAGATTCCCTAAAGTTTCTTTTATGTCTGAAAAACGGAAGTGTAGGTAATGATCCACTGATGTCCTGTGAGGATTAATTAGCTAATGCTTTGACAGAGCTCTGTGCATGAAAAATGCACTCCGCAAGTAGAGAAATAGTCATGTAGAGAATTTTTCTTTGACATCAGTTTAATGTCATACATTGTGTCCTTGGTTCCTGCAGTGACACATTTGATCCATAATTCAGCCCATACATTCTCAACTATTCTATTTTTAGATTTCAGAGAGACTCAGATAGGAATTTATAGTAAATCTAACTTCCCAAACCGTAGTCTGACAGGACTGATCAGAGCTAAGTACGCAGTAGTTAGTGAAGAGCTGACAAAGTGCTTTCATAAAGTCATTGCAAGTTAAAGATGGAAAAAGCCTAGCAGGTCATCTAATCTATCTCCCTGCTTCTGAAAGGTTTTTCTCTGTTGCACAATTTTGCTAGTGCTGTATCTATGCTGGTGAAAATGTTGTTAGAAGTTTTCTAGGGAAATCCCCTGTCTGACAGCCAGGGAAGACCCAGATTTCCAGATCAGTTTCAGTCTTGTTTTTCCCGTTTCAGCTCATAACTTCCAGCAATGTGCCTCGATCCAATCTGCATCACTTTTCGATGTGCAAAGGGGACTTTGGCTAAAGCCAGTCAAATATCAAAATACGCCAGCTAAATTCTGATCCGAAAGAACTTTGACCCACATCTGGGTCCTGCTTGAACTCATTTCAATGACTTCAAAATTGCCCCGAATTACTGATATTTCAACTCACAGAGGGGTATTTCTGTTCCCAGGACAGCAGAACATTAGCAGGGCAACTTCACGTGATGCCACGCCTGAGAACTGGCAGCAGACCTTCCTACAGGTAGATCCTAGACTCCAAGCTTGTGGTTTTGCATCTGAAATACAGAACTAATGGCATCTTTTATGCCACCATATCACACTGCAGACTCATTTCACTGGCTCTGTGCTCCCATCTTTGCATATTTCTTATCTTTCAGCATAGCTGCTCTGTACCATTTTTCCTTCCTTTGGATTATTTCCATCTTTCCTCTGCCTCAATGAGTTAATTTACATATTTTCACCCCAAATCTCACACTGTTATTCTATGCCTGTGTTGTTATCCTCTACAGCTTTTTTTTTGTCTCTTCTTTTGTATTTTCTCCAGGGCAGTTACTTACACTTTCACATCATCTGCAGTTTCCCTTACTCTCACATTAATAAGGACACCTGCATAAAAAGTGAGCCTAATGGAAATCCCTGCCTCATCCATTTTCCTCTTAGGATTCATTTCACCCTCATGTGAGGGTTTGTGCAAAACCCCCACTCTTCTCAGACCTTCTCGCATGGCTGGTAGTTATTTGAATTCTTGCTACTCTTATTGCTCCACACCTTACCTGTGTTATTTGCCCAACCAACCCTTTTCACTGCCAATATTGGATTCCTTTTTCATTTTAGCCTCAAACACTGGAACCTTCTTATTATGTCTTATGACAGACGCTGTGCTGCAAGGTTCCTGTTTTCGATGTGCATTTGAACAGAACAATTTTATCAGTATTCAAAGCAGTGTAAAGAATTGATTTTAGGTAAGACCCTGATCCCATGCTTGTATTTATGAGTGTGCGAATGATCATGTGATTTTAACTCACGTACTGTTTGAGAAAGTAGTTTTCTCAGATTTATACCTTCCAAGGCCAACAGAGATGACTCTTGAGCAGTACTCCCCCATGTTAACTCTCACTTAATTGTAGCTGCAAGAAAAAAAAAATATCAAAAAACGAGATTTACAAATTGTTACCATAATTTTTAATTAGATCCTCACCATTAGATCCTGTGTCTTCTTTCTAGTCCCATTTTTCTGGCTTCAAGGCTGCAGAGAGCCTTCACCAAAGCTTTCCTCCCTTGTAAGCTCTTATGGACTACAAATAAGTGACTCTCTAACTTTCTTTTTATAAAATAGATGCTAGCTCCTAGATCCAGGATTTTCTGCCCATAATAAATGTTTTCCAGCTTCTTAATTGTTCTCATAACTCTTCTCTGAACCCATTCAGTTTGCCAATATCCTTCTTGAACTGCAGATGACAGAACTGGACACAGTATTCCATTAGTGCTCTCTCCAGTGCCAAACACAAATATCATCACTCCATTGCTATTTGAGCTGCCTCTGTTTCTACATCCAAGGACTGCATTAGACACCACCTTGTCAGGAAGAAGCTTATTACCCAAGCAGCTCACATTACCCTTCCAAACTTTTACAAAGATGCTTCTTTCTGGGATGCAGGAAGCTTTCTTCCCCTCATTTTTATTCTAAATTGCACCCAGATCATGTATTTGTGTAATAAACTTCAGGTTAAGACCTACATTGTTTAGCTTATTCTCAGTTTATCCAGAGGACCACGTTGTTCTGTATAGCTTTTAAGCCAAACATTGTAAACTTTACTGGCAGTTGGTCAATGGCCAAGAAGCAGTTACTAGCTGGCCACTCCAGAAACGCATATGCCTGCTCATGGTTACCTGCTTATAGCCATGACTGAAGACCTGCCATCCGTCTTACTTTTTACATGTGCTATGGTAATTTTGTGGCATTCTTATTTATTATTCAAAATATTATGTAAGATCTAGTCAAATTCTTAGCAGATGTCTAAGCATATTACATCCCCAGTGCTATCCAAATTTATCCTATCTTTATCTAGCAGTCTATTTTGAATTTCAAAGTATCCATTTAAGCCCTTTAGTAAACAGTAATTAATTCTCCCCTCTATTTTCTTATTGTATCCTATTTAAAATATTTTACCCAGAATGAATGTCAGAATGAGAAATAGCAGTGGAAAGCATCTGGGTCATGCCATCTTCTGATTGTAAACATTGGCATAGCACTGGAGATTCCTCTCTGTCTAAAGAGTTATTTAAAATTCATCCTAGAAATACTGAGGTCCTCAACCAGCTCATTTAAGACCTCTGGGTGCCAAGAAAGCAAAATAGTTTCTTTCATTTTAATGGAGATTTTTAACAAAGTTTTTGTCTAAGATGTCTCAGACCTCTGTCTGAGAACACAGTGACACTGTCTAACAAAACTGTCAATGATGGCTCTATGTCTCAGGTACGTGCCCTCAAGATTTCTCTTGGCTGTCACCTACCCCTGGAAGCAGTAGTAACCCCATTGCACCCATATTTCTCCCTTAGAGAGAAATAGTCCCTTCAGGAACTTATCCCCTCTGAACAATCAAACTGGTACTTCTGCTCATGTATCATACTTGCAAAGCCATCTCTTGCAGGTGTCCTCTGAGCAAACACGCCAGGCATCTCCCAACAGCCCCTTTAGTCTGGGCCTCGCTCAGAGCTCAGTGGGAGGTCTGAGCCCCCCATTTACCCTTTCCAGGGAGGTGACCTGTGGTGTGAAAGGCAAAGGCATTCGCTCCTTGGGGCTTTTTGGCTTGATTTGGTGAGATGGGAGCTAGTTGTGGTCCTTATCTCCGGGGGATGTTCCTGCTTGGAGTGTCCCAAAAGGACTCCCGCCAGCCCAGACTTAAAATGAGGTGAAGGCTTCAAGCCGCACTCCCTAGAGCATCCGTCCCTACAGCTGGAGCCAAGGCCTAGCAAGGACCCCTTCCCGCTGCTTACAGCCCAGATCTCCATGCGGCCAAAGATGCCATCAGCACGCTCCAGGCACAGCCGTAAAACCCCTCCTGGGAATTCAGCCTCAGGGAGGACATGTTTCCCCACCTGAACCTCTCCATTTAGTCCATGTTTCCTGGTTGGAAGCACAAGCAAAGGATGAAAGAGAGATAAAGACTTTTAAGTTTATATCTCCAGATAAAAAACAAAAATCAAATATTCAGATCCTGTGTCATACATGACCTGGCCTCTGGCTTTATTCAGTGACTTCTGTGTTAACAAAATGTTCGGCGGGCAGGGGAAGGGGAGAAGAGGGTGAGGAGCTTAAAGCTGTTTTGCTGCTACAGAAAGGGTGGGTGAGAATAAATTATATAAAAATAATCCACCTAAAAAATAAGTAGAAAAATAATGCTAATCCTATTTAGACATGGTAATTCTCACTATATGTTTTATTTATGGAACTGCGATCCCAGAACACTAAATAGAGCTATTCTTTACCCTCCCATGAAGATAATGTGGTAAAAGAAAGGTATGTAGCATGCAAAAAAAGCACACTAAAGGAAGAAATTGATCATGTAATTAAAAGAGATTTTTTTATAGAGCTTAAGAGTGTTCTAAAATAGCCTTACATAATGGAGATTTATAAGGGATTACTTTCACAAAACGTATAGCACACTAAAAATGAGGAAAAACATTACCCAAACATGTTATGTTTCAACTATTTGACATTGCACAAACAGCCTTTGTCAATTGTAAAACCCTACGGTTTCAGCTGAGACTTGGTAGCAGGAAAAACTGCAGCTACTGCAACTGAGAAGAGGCTTGGGTGAACGCGAGCCACGCAAGCTCCTCATCTGCTCCTCAGTTCTTCTTTCTGCACTTGTTCCCAAGGACTATTTAGCAGTCCCGGTCACCCAGCAATCCCCTGTGGTTTCCCCACAGAGCTAAACACTGTCACGTGGGGCCTGAGCCTCTGCCCATGATGTGCTAAACTGAAACTTGGCCTGGGGAAGGAAAAGAAATGAGGAGAACTGTGGCTGGGTCAGAAACCAAAGGTGAAATTTCCTGGCTGGCCAAAGATCCGAATGACATATGTCCTGATTTTATACCAAAACAGGACTGTAAGTTGAGCTGGAAAAAAAATATAAATACTTACTATGGTTTTGTTCTACCACCTAGCAAAAAGCACATGATTTTTTTATACAAGTAAAGACCCTGTTCTTGGTTTTATTCACCCAAAGCTTGATTAAACTCTATGGGGCAACAATTAGTGATGGCACAGAATAAAGCAGATTTGACCTGTGAATCCAGCCCTTGCAATCACTCCTGCTCAGGACTCCCACTTTAATTCATTTAACAGTCATGATTTGGGTTTGACATCTCAACCTGTGTGGTAAGGAGTACTGTAAAAAACATCTTTTCTCATGAGATACGCCAGGACCCTCTCCTTTGCTGTGATGGTGGTACTCCGGGAGCAGGACACACAGATTTCTTACTTTCTTCCTGGTTCTGCAGGAGACCGCTGGCAGCTCCTCCATAGCTCTCTACCCCCACTGTCTTTGGGGGGTATATTCAATGACACCACCACCTGTGACTGTCTCGCTAGAGCCTGACCTGTAGCTTTCTGCATGCACGTAAACTCCACGGCTCGCTGGGTCTACAACTCTTTGAAGTCCTGTGGCAAAGGTCTAATGCTTTAACCTCTTCCTGCACCTGCGAAACTGAAACCCCTCCCTCCCATGGAATGGCAAAACCTCCGCCAGCCAGGCTGTGAGAAACAGCTCTGCTTCAGCTTGGTCCCTATGGCTTTTATTTTTCTGAATCTTGGGTAGTTTCCACAGCTATCAATCACAAATGCCAACTAGTTCTAAATGAAGCATTTAATGCTTTTGTTATTCATTTTCTAAAATGTATTAAGGAATTGAGTAAAGCGTTTAATTTAGAAAACAGCATTATTGCAGTCGCTAGAGATTGAAAATGGAGGACTGAAAAGGCACAGAAGTGCGCAACAATACAGTAATCAACATGCATTGATGTGAATATGTGCATACGTATATGCTCAGAAGTAGCACTACTCATTTGCACGCTGTGTGTAAAGTGGCGTATTTCTGGCAATGGCAAGAAGCGGGTGGTGATTTATTTCAGTGAAAGATGTGACCCACAGTTACAGGGCATACAAGAGCATCTCACAAGTCTCTATCAATGGTGAAAGGCAAAACCCATCAGTGTTTTGGTCTGACTTTTCTTTAAACCTGGAAGAGGAGCTGGAGACTATTCCTGACATCTAATTTGAAGCCAACAACTGGATCAAATTTCTTAGCGTGTTTTAAAGCCTGCCTTTTGCTGTGAATCTCTGAAGGCTTTAAGGTAACTGCTAACCCATTGGCACTGAGGAAAAAGTCAGACAAGGATAGTTCTGGGTGTCCCAAGCATTGTCCTCTTTTCACATCTGAACAAGCACAACCAGAAATGCCATGTCTCCCAGCAGCACACCGTGCAACACAAACACTGAGTCGCAAGCATACTTTGCCTCACCTGGAGGGAGAAAGAAAGAAAGATATAGCCCTTGAGCAAACTGAATGATGAAATAGCACACGTATTCATCCAGGGTACCTGGTGCTGCTGTGGGAGGCAGTGCTACACGCTCACATCCACAGATGAATGCTCAGACGGATGGTCTTGAGCTGCAGCAGAGGCAAAAGTGAGATGGGAGCAGAGAAGGATTTGGGATTCTCTAGATCTGAGGGAACTGGTGGGAGGAGGAGCGGGAGCCTTGTGCCAGTCTGGCACAGGAAGGGCAACTTCTGACCGGGGCTGGAACAACCTGGAAATCCTTTTCAGCATCCAGTTCCCCGAAACCAGACCCAACTCCTTCCAGTGCAGTCCTGTACATGCTCCTATTTTCCACATACAGCGGAGGTAAAGATTGAGGTGTAGCATGATTTTCATTACCAATGCTGAAAGTTGCACAGCTCAGTGATTAGCTTCCTGACAGGGACTTGAATGAGCTGGGATTTATTCCTGCCCCTGCCACTTGGGCAGGCACCACTGCCACAAACACAGAGTAGTGCAGACATACCTAAGTTAGAAACTCTGAAGGTTAGCTACTGCTGCAGCAGTTTTACCGCTGCAGCATAAAACTCAGTGTTGAAGTAACCACTCTGCTACTCATTCAGCTTCTCCAAGCCATTTTGCAGCACATTCTGCACTCCACGATGTGGGTACAACACACAGACGTTATCTGCTTGGTTGCACACTAAGCCCTCCTGAGTCAGCTGGAGACACCGCTACCCTGCATTGCCTGTGGGAGTGAATGGAGACCCTCTGTGATTAACAGTTCCTGTCTCTGTTCTGCCTCTGTATGAGAAGGATACTGAGGATTGTTGCTTACCTTTGTAGTGCTTTAAGGATAATAACATAAGCAATTTTCTACTCATCAATTACATTATGCTTTAGGAAATCAGCTGGTGCACAGAGAATCTGATTATGCAGAACAGGAACAATGTCTACCCACAAATCGGAAATAAAAATCTTGACCTTATCTTCTTGCTTCCGCGAAGGCCATCTGGTGGTCAACTGGGCATTGGTTATGCAAGTGATGATGTGCACACACTACAGAGAGGCTTTACAGAAGAGCACAGCACTGCAGCAGAGCTCCTCCAGCCCCTGCTTCACAGCTGCCAGAAGAGTGGAGCCGAAGTCTCAGGTGGCCTCTGGCAGTATATCCAAACCGACAATATTTGCTCAGTGCCCTTGCACACATACATGTGTACTTCTGCCAACCATTTTCCAAAATTATCCATTCTATTACTTTAAAAATATGTACTTCAACGGAGGCCAAAATACTGCCTGCAGTCATTAGAAGGACTGCAAGCAGAAAGAGAAGGGACAGGGATTTGCTCCTAGGATGGCCCTGGCATACATAATGCTTGGTGAAGAGAGGGGGCTGTCCAAATTAAAAGGAGAAAATATATATTTATTTTTTTTAAGAATATAATTGAAATAACCTGTGTGCTAGAATTCTGAGCGATCCCAGTTTCCACGCATTTTTTTTCCTATTGCAACCAGCCATTCACATGCAGCATAGCAATTTGCAAACAGCACTAAATTATCAGAGAAATTTTGAGACTCTTTAGTAATGTATAAAAAAATTAGGCTGCTGTTTTCAGTCTGAAAAAAACAGCAAACCACCCTACACTAGGAATTTGGATTGCATGAGGCACGTGCTGGCTACTTTTGAACTACTGCACATTTCAGTGTAGAAACCCCGTCAGCACTTTACAGTTGTCAGTGGGATGCCTGGCTAAGAATTAATTCCTAAATTAGATGTCTCTCTCTCTCTCATGTGACTATGTGGCAATCAACTTCTTTGCTCGTGGCCAGTGACTACATCAGTATCAGTCCCTGCCAATAAAACCTCTGCTTCCCTTTCCACACACTGAGCCGTAGCTCCTGGCTGGAACTCTGCACTGCAGACATTAAAAATCATTTTGCTGGAAACTGGGTGTCTCAGGGAAGTGTCAATGAGTGGCTGCCTTTGCTTTTTGAGCACTAGTAAGATTCCAGCTGGTCCCTTCATCTCCTGGTTAAAAGCAACTGAATGCAGCTACCATCTGCTTGCGTAATGTTTGTCTCTGAAGACTTGGGATCACCAATCAGTCATAAATGCCCATGCCCATACAGACTACGTATTTCAGCAAGCAGTTTGAGTAGTCTAAGGGGCATGAAGACCCCTGAGTTACAGATTTAGTCCATGGATAAGTATCAATTTTGCCTTGGCAGTAGCTGTATGGGAAAAACATGGTGCCAGTTATACAACATAATGCTGACAGCACTCCATCTCCCATGTAAGTAGGTAAGGAGAGAGGACTGTGGTCTGGGCAGAAGCCTGCATGTAGCACCAAACTGAATTTGCCTTTGGAGCTGTCTAGGCACAGGGAGAATAACACTTTGGATCTACCAAGGACTTGTCCTATGTTTCCAGCGGAGCAAGGAAGCTGAGTCATGGAGCTACACCTGTGCCTTGCCAAGAGCAGCAAGCCAAGGGAGACCCCAGACCCTTCTTGCCTGCTCTTGTAGTATCTTGCAAGCGCACTTCATTTGCTAATCAGAAATTTATATGCCCAGCACTTTACACCTCCGTTTACAGCAACTTCTTAAATGAAAAGCTGATTTTTGCTGTTGTTGGCCCAGCTCCATTCCCATTTCCAGAAAAAATGTAAAGTGAGTATCACAAGGTAGATATTCTGCTCCAACTTGTACTAGCAAATAAGGTTTTTTCCACAGTTAAAGCAGACAGCTGAATTTAACAGGCAGAACTGGGGCTGGAACGGAATCAGCTGCTCTTGCAGGGCAGTGCCCATAGCTGTCCCTGAGAGTGCTAGTACTGATTATCCCTAGGTGATCCCAAATAAATGGTGGCTGGAACTCGACATTGCTGCTAATTACAGGTCAGCATTTTGGAGCTGATCCCAATACTCGCTCATGTGTTTAAGACAGAACAGGATACTAACTGAAGAAAAAACACATTAAAAGATAGATGGAGTAATGAAAGGGATATTACATTGCTGGAATTGTTGCCCACTTTTCTCCTCCCAAATTGCACACTGAAGTTAAAAATCCCAATATACAGCTGGATACTGTATACAGCTGAAGGATATTATATTTGATCACTGTATGCTACAGTATCTGTATATACAGTATACAGCTAAATGCTGTTTCATTCTGATGTCTCCTACACTGTTTTAAGTGGAATGTAATTAACTATTAGCTATTGGTTAGTTAAATATTTTCAGTTCAAATTAAACCAATAGCACTTTCCTTCTTTTCCCAGAGTGAACATGCTCTGCAGTAAGAGCAAGTGCCACCTTTGCTTTAGGTCAGTTGGATATTTACATCTTGCTTCAAGTATGCAAAGAGCCCTTTTGCTGCTGTAACACCTACTCCACTGTCCTGGCAAAAGCACATCCTGACTCTTATTATATAGTCCCAGTGGGGAAGGTGGGTTTCACCCATGCGATGGTACTGTCAATTAAGGAATAAAGTAGCAATACTTTGGAAATTATAGTATCTCCTACTTCCATTACAGAACTTGGCATCAAAGCTGGTCTGACTCAGCAAGCTCTTTCCATTTAAAAGTTGACTATCAGTCTTATTCTTCTTAAAAAAATCTCCAGAGATGCTTATCATAACATTTTATCCATAATCAGTAAGAAGGCGCATTTGCTTTTTCCAGGCCATAAAGGTATTTGTGGCCAAGCAACTTCCAGGTTTCATTACAAAAAAAAAAAAAAAAAAGAGCCTGCTAACTATGATGGAAATTTGAACCCAGGTTAATTCCTTGCACACTTCCATCAGTGTGAATGACAGGGAGCCAGGGAGGTCAATGGCTCAAACAAATGCAAGCCCCTCATGTCTTCCCCTCGGTATGACTGCTAGTTTCAAAAGCTTATCTGAGAAACAAACACTTCTGCAGTGGCAGAAATGAATGGGATTAAAAATAAAATTTAATTAATTTTGTGTTCAAAGCTCCTTGACCGACAGTCTGAGAGAGTCACTGGAAATGCACAAACTTCCTCCCACACTTCCCCATAAATATGCCTCAACACTTGACAGACCACATAAGTAAATGGTGGATTTGTGACCTTGAATATCCCAGCTTTAAATCAGTGCCTAGCAGTACTACCAAGCTTGTTTTATACAATCAGATAATAATAGGTGGCAAATTCTATTTATTATCAGACAACTAAGTGCAAAAGTTATGAAGAGTTACATCTGGTCTACTCTGTTTCCTTGAACAGGTTTATAGGACTGGCTAAATACATGGGTGATTCCAGCACCCATACTATATCCATTCTACAGAGACCTATTAAAAAAGTAATGGGAAATAGCGTGGTAAAATATTTGGCTTTGTTTCTTTCTGCCTTGCTTGCATCTCTGCTAACACAAAACCGCAGCCCTCCCTTGCGACCAAAATTGTGCCGCTGCCTGGATGGAAGCACAACGCAAATTGAAAGATTGTTTTCCGATCAAAACTGCAGGGCTGTGTTTTGAATATTTAAATTGTGGGGATTACATTTCTTCACAGCAGCATCTCATGACTACTAAATAACTTACTGCTCTTTCAGATTGCTGAAGCTTCTCATGAGATTGTCTCCCACTTGAAAACCCAACTCAAAACAGAAAGGTACTGTTCAGTTGCTAAAAATGGATGCAGACAGGTAGCAGAGACCTTCTGGTACAATCGCTGGGCACAATATGCAGGAGCAGACTAAAATGAACAAATGTGTTTGAGTGAAGCAAGAAGGTAGCGCTAAGGGACCTGTGGAAGCATTGCCATTCCAGGTTCTGCAATCTTGCTGAACGTTTCAAAATCGTCTTAGCAATTTCTTCTATTGTACTCGCTTGACAGACATGCTGCCTTTCTGCTAATTCAGTAGAAGGAGGAGGATGGAATTTACGACTACCACCGTCTGCCTGCAACTCTGCCATCCGAGAGACAGAGAAAAGATGGAATGGCCTAAAATAAACCATTTTCTCCAGTAAAGCAACTTAATCAAAAAGGGGAATATGCGGCCTGTAGCCTTTTTTGCCTGTATTTCTTTAGCTTTTATCCTACAGCCTGCCTATAAACCTTGCCAGGATATCTGGACTCCTTTTTATTTGGCAGCAGATAAGGCAGAGAGGCCCTTAGATTTCATATAGCTTAGAGATAAGAGGTGATAATGCACCTAAATGAAAGTGCTGTGGCTGAAGTTTGCCTACCTGCCCTGACTCCCTCCAAAACTCCAGACGTCTCTAACAGTCCCCTGGTGTAGGACGCCAGAAGCACATGATAAGGGACAGCCGTTGCCCCAGCGAAGGCAGGACAGGGTGAGTGGAGGAGCTGGATGCCCTGCTCAAGGAAGCGGCGGCTGCTCTGGTCACCTCCACGTCTGCCAGTGCCTGACACTGCTACGCCTGCCTTTGCTGAGCTTTACAAAAGACCCTGATATGTGTTTTAATTATCTGCTTTTTGGCACTTGCGTTGAATCTGTGATGCTAACACTTGAAAAGTAGCTGCAAGCATGCTAAAAAAAGTAATGTTTTGATAGCACTCAAATTCAAACCATAAGCTCAGCAGTAACTTTTACTACTACTTTGTAAATAAAGTTATCAAAGATGTTGATAAGAAGAGAGCTCTGACGATGACAAAGCTGATCACGTACTGCAGCACCAGCTCTTCTCTCAGCTGCGTTTTGAAAACTCTGTGAGTTTTGTTATCCAAAAATAACATCTCAGGCGTTGTCAAAATAACTGTTTCCTGCAATGACCTATTTTCACAGTAAGCTTCAAAAAAACCCACCCCAAACCAAAACACCTGCATGGGCCTGGTGAAACTGAGGAGAAAGTAACTTTGCACTCAGTGAAGGGTCCCTTGGCCCGGCACAGCCAGGGTTGCACTGTCGCCGTTGCACAGCTCCTCTTGCCAGCCCGGAGGAGCAGAGGCAGGAACTGCAGCAGCCCCTCTCTGCCACCCAGGCAGCGGCCGCTGCCAGCTGGGCCGTCCCCAGAAGCAGGTGTGAACCAGTACAGCAAGGGATGATGCACGACAGCTTTTCTGCTGTCTCCCCTGTGTTTTTAAAGGCCACTGATGATGCCAATAGCAGGCTGCCTTTCACAGCTTGAAGATATTTTTTTCTAGCTGCTGTATAGTCAGCTGAATTGGTGGAGGCCTCCTTCTCTCCTTTTTTGCTGCCTAACTCACTTTTCTCTCCTCTTTCCTTTCACCTTTACTCTTTTTTCCTTCAGCTTTCTGCTCCTATGTCATTTCCCTTTACCTTTCTGAGCCCTCTTAATAATGAAACGACAATTTAGATTTCTGCAAATGGAATAAAACTGTACCTGAAAATACAGTTTAGTGCGAGCACAAGCTGAGTTAGAAAAATATTATTTTTAACAACTAGTGGGAATTCAACTTTAATTAAATAAAACAGAGAACCAATTGCTAACTGTAATACACACATTAAATTAGCAACACACCTGAGAAGGATACGTAATATTCTGGACTATCTTTGCAATTTATTCCATTTGCAGAAATCCCAAATCTTTTTGTCCAGAAGAATCCATCTTAGAATGCAGCTTAAGTTCCTTTTGCAAATATGCACTATACTATCACATTTTAAGAGAAGAGGAACTGTTCTTTATGGACAAAAGCACAGTCAATATCTTTGGGCTACTTTAATGAGATCTAGTCCCAGCTGAATAAATTAAGATTCAAGAGATTAAATTAAATTAAGATTCATGACACCAAGCTGAGTGGTGCTGTTGACATGCCTGAGGGACAGAATGACATCCAGAGGGACCTGCACAAACTCAAGGAGTGGGCCTGTTTGAACCTCCTGAGGTTCAACAAGGCCAAGTGCAAGGTCCTGCACCCGGGTCGAGGCAACTCCCGGTATCAATACATGTTGGGGGTGAAGGGATTGAGAGCAGCCCTGAGGAGAGGGACTTGGGGGTACTGGTGGATGAAAAGCTGGACATGAGCCAGCAATGTGCGCTTGCAGCCCAGAAAGCCAACCATATCCTGGGATGCATCAAAAGCAGCGTCGCAAGCAGGTTGAGGGAGGTGATTCTGCCCCTCTGCTCTGCTCTGGTGAGACCTCACCTGGAGCACTGCATCCAGCTCTGGAGTCCTTGGTACAGGAAAGACATGGACCTGTTGGAGCGGGTCCAGAGGAGGGCCACAAAGAACACCTCTCCTATGAAAAAAGGCTAAGACAGTTGGGGTTGTTCAGCCTGGAGAAGAGAAGGCTCCGGGGAGACCTTATTGCAGCCTTTCAATACTTAAACGGGGCTTATAAGAAAGATGGGGACAGACTTTTTAGGAGGGCCTGTTGTGATAGGACAAGGGGCGATGGTTTTAAACTAAACCAGGGTAGATTTAGATTAGATGTAAGAAAGAAATTTTTTACAATGAGGATGGTGAAACACCGGAACAGTTTGCCCAGAGAGGTGGTGGACACCCCATCCCTGGAAACATTCAAGGTCAGGCTGGATGGGCCTCTGAGCAACCTGATCGAGTTGAAGATGTCCCTGCTCACTGCAGGGGGGTTGGACAAGATGACCTCTAGGTGTCCCTTCCAACCCAAACCATTCTATAATTCTATGATTCTAAGGGCATGTGGAATGGATTTTTTTTTTCTTTCTTGAAAGTTAGAAATTTAAGAAATGGGTTTAAATGCCCAAGTGTTAAAATAATCCTTTTGTACCTACTATCAAGTTAAAAAAACAACAATCTCAGGCTTTCCCATTCAATGGTGCCAACAAGAGAATAAATCTCAAGGAAGTTGTAGGAAAGAGAGTCAACTGAATAAGCACAATAGCTGCAGTAGCAGTCATGTAGCCACATTTTTGATCACTCATAAAATAAACCTTAAGGTTTAATAGCTTAATTTATTAAGTTATAACAGAGGACAATGGTCCTTGTTGATTCAGCTATAGATTCAAAGCCACCAGAAAGGTCTTCACCCTTGAAAGGCCACTTGCCTTCAGTGATCCCTTCCCAGGCATGGGCAGAATCTGGTCCAGCAATGAGGCTGAATGAGTCCTTCTTATCAGAAGAAACTCAAGTCCCTTGGGGGGAGGGGGGGGGAGGGCAGAGTCACAGCATGCCTCATAAGGTCCCAGGTTCAAACTCCAGGACATTCTGCCAGATCTGCCTACCCCATGGTACTCATGGTACTATCTCAACCAACACATCCCAAAGAAAGCAATGCACAAAGGATCTGCAGGATGGGCAGCTATACCCCTGAACAGTGACATCTTAGTTTTGATGGACTTGTATTCCATTGAGAGAGGTTCTGAGGCATTCCTGAGGTCTTAGCTGGTCTTAGCCATGGGGACAACTGAGAGGGGGAGAAGGTCACCACTCTTGAGCACAAGGACATGGCAGGGGTAGCCCCCACTAATCTGGTGGGAATATCTACCTAAGCAATTCTATGATTCTATCTGTCTCTGCTCCTGACCTGTCTCATGTGGGAAAACTTCACTCAAAGCATCTTTATCTCCTCAACAGACCAAAGGGAGATCAGCTAATGAAGTGGTTTTTTTCTGGGGTCTTGCTTGGGCCTCCCAATACATTGCACTAGGTGCCCCAAAGGCAAAAAAGTAGGTAAAGAGAGCCAAACTTCTCTGCAAAGGCAACATTTACAGAGGGAAGGCAACACAGACTCAACACTCCCTGGAACTCCTTGAAGCTCTAGATGTGCTTGAAGTTTGCTGCCTTTGGGAGAGTGCAACTTGACTCTATTAAGAGGCATTGATAGAGCTTAGCCCACCGCACCAAGCATTTAGACTGAATTTGTAAATAGGGAGCTGGATGGGAAAGAGCAGAAAGCTCAGCACTGTGCAGACTCACCTCCTGTTTCAGGCAAATACAAAGAGAGGAATTTTGCTGCATTTGTTTTTAAAGGAAAATGGTTTGAAATGGCCTCCCGCATGGCACGGTTTGCTTTCAGCTCACTTTTCCTTGGAATTCCTTTTTTTTTGCCTACTCCAGACAGATGACCAGAGCCAGAGGAGTGATCACACTATGCAGATACTACAGAAAACACAGAATAAGTAATACTTAACACCTACATGCAGCTTTTATCTGCAATGTACTTTGCAAAGTCTGACCTTCTGCTTCGTGGTAAGCTGCCCATAGGCAGATCCCCACAAAACTGAAGAGAGGTTAATGCAAAAAAGCAGCTATCAGGAAAATACAGCCAATCACCATGTATTAGCTGTTCCCAGAAACACAGCTATTCCCAACAAGGGAAACACGCATGGCTAAATGAAGTAGTTTGAAGTCCTGCCCCAATACTGCACACACAAAATGACCATGAGGTTGTGATAATGGTGATGGCACCATTTATCTGGCTGGGAATTCCTGTTTTAGCAAACAAGTAGTAGTGCTGAAAGAAAGAGATCCGAGTCTGAAGGTACTATAGCAGAAGTGGCAATTAAGAGTAGATAGCACACTGCCCTCTTTACGATAAACACAATTCTGTAATGTTATTACGTAGTGGTATTTTTCACAGCCTGCTTTTGCATATATGCCATTTTAGAAACACAAGAAATAACTGGAGGTGTTCTCCCCAATAGACTGGACTGCCTGAGGTTATTCACATACCAGACAGTCAATGCTCAGAAAAGCTTGAAATAAACTGAGCCCAAAGAAAGGAAAAGAAATTGAATGCACCATTAGAGGAATAGAAGAGGATTTATTTTCTTGAGACAGTACTATATAGGAGTTATGCATCAGTTGCAGGTGTAAGTTCCAAATGAAAACAGTGGCTTCCAAGCTAAAGGGTGCTGCTAAATGGGAACTGCTAACAGTGGGCTAGATGCACATTGTTTCTCACCTGCTTCTCTTTCCTTCACCAAGCAAAAAGGGACAGCTTTTCCTCTCAGTTCCTCTCAGTCTCACAATACTTTTTCATGCTAAGGACAGAAACAAAGATAATGGAAAGAAAGACTTAATAATCACCTGCACTGAATTTCTTTCCCTCAGCTCTGTTGTGCTATCTGATGGCAGGAAAACAACGTGTGGAGGGTAGACTGATAAAGGGGACTGATTAATTCTGATGTGGCAATCGGAAGAAGAATGCTGGCAACTATTAATGAAAGTTCGCTGCTTGATTTGTAAACCTGGGAAAGGATGAAAGTCATGAAAAGCTTGCAAGAGAACTCAAGAGTGCATTGGTCTAGTCAACCATACTAAATCAAAACAAGTCTAGATCTTCACAGAGAAAGGGAAAATATATGACTAGTGCCTTCAAAATAGACATTTACAATCAGGATATTTCAGATAGATGGTGAGGATTTATTTTTTAGCCTCCTCCAATAAATTCATAGTTAACATCAGATTCTTCATCTGTATGAGTCTATTCTGAGACTTCAAGTTAAGGCTGCAAACACTTCACCAGTTTTTGGGAATCTGAGTGTCGTTTTCTATACCAGCTCTAAAGCAGATTTCCTTAAACCTTTTGCAGACGCATCTCCTTTTGCAGTGCTTTCCTTTCTAAGTGTTTACACAAGCCAGGAGAAAAGCTACTTTTAACTGCTGACAGGACATCAGTCACACCAAGGTGGATATTAGACTCAGTTGTAAAGATCCCAGACTCCTCCTTGTTGATCCCCAGTGATCAAAACACACTGTCTGAGACGCATTGACTTGGAGTATAAGAAATAAGAGGGTTATTAGTGCAGCTGCTGTGTTTTTCTGCCATTCATAGAACGATATTGTCCACATAACGTCTGTCATTTAAGGACAGCTATAAAGAAGATACAAATCATAACTATAACCCTCCAGGAAGTAAAATATTTCTGGGAGCTCTGTGAACAAACCCAAACTCCCAGAGAGTTCTGCTGTTTGAGGAATTCTACGAGAATTTGTGGTGCCTCATTAGCAGACGTTTATCTTCAGTACCAATGCTAGCCCAGACATGGTCCTGTTTAGCAGGAAAGCAGAAGAGAGATTCTGTGCCCTAGCGAAAAGTACTAGAGAAAACAGTCCCAGCCCTTGCAGCAGCTCACACGAGAGAAGCGATCCAGAGCAGCAGTGCTTAGAGGGAAGACACTGCAGTGTTTAAAGGATGTTATTGTACAGCCCACCCCAGGCTGTAGATTAGATCTACAGTTGGGTACACTATAAATGGGAATTTTTAATTAGATCTACAATTGGGTACGCTATAAATGGGAATTTTTAAAGCAAGAAGCAAATGTTTACAAATGGGAAAAAGTGTCAGTGAAGCACTCTTCAATATGGAGGTTGTTTAATGAACTGGGTGAAGGGATTTTCAGCTTTGTACAAGACACTTTTATAGTTGGGCTGTGTTACTTAAACTTGCATTAAATTCATCACTGGTGCAATCCAAATGAGATTAGGCATGGGAACGCAACCATTGGTACGGGCTATCCATTTACTACCACTTCAGTTCGACTAATTTCCTCACCCTGAGCCTAATCAAGGAAGCACACAGACCTGGGTCTCAAAGAGGGAAAAAATCAGATAAAGTTGAGTGAAGACTGAAGTGTCATTTAGGTGCCTACACCAAAAATTTAAGCCCTGAATTTGCAGTTAGGTACTAATGCTGGAAGCACATTTTGTCTGTAGATATTTCACTGTTCCCCTAGTCTTGACATAGCTGAGCAACACAGCTCTAGACAGTGCTCAAGCGATATCAGGGTCCAGAAATAAGTGGTTTTCTGGCTAAAATTCTCTGCAGACCTCAGTGCAGTAGATATTTCTAGATTGCTATAGAAATCCTGAAATCAGCCTCCACAATAGAATCTGACTGAAGAATACTTATATATTCCGTACCGTTAAAACAGCAAGACAAAAGCAACTGTAGGTTAATCATACAGATGAATGATAGGGTTTGAGCGCCTATGGACAATCTTCAGATCATTTATGGAAGAGAGAAAATACTGCTGTGTAGAACCATTTTCAGGAGTCACACCAACATGTAAATGTGTGTTATTTATAGAATCCAAATAATGGATACCATATAAATACTTTATACAAAACAAGAATGTAATCCAAGGATCAGTCTACTGCCCTCCATTCACATTTGTATATTTACCTTGATTTCACTTGTGTTCGATCTATTGATTGCATCTACCTTTTATCTAGAGGGTTATTACATTAAATGTATCATGCCATTCACTCACACTGTATTTAAAAACAAGCTTTTCCATTAAAATTAAATGTTTTATGAGAAAAACACTGACCATATGAAGGTCACCTGAGGTTCATGGGTACTCATCTGGGAGAAAAGAGACAGGTGGGGGTTTTTTCCAGCTTAGGCAGTTGGAAAAAATCCATTCCCAAGCCAAATCTTAAAATTTATATTTGCATTTAAAAATTATATTTGCATGTATGAACAAAAAAACATTTTTGTAAACTAGGTGCAATGATGTTAGAAATATTATAGAAAAGAAATCCACAGCCTGACAATTAAGCTTCCAAATTTAATGTAAAATCCCCATTCTGGCATCAAACTCTGATTTCATCACTTTAATAGAGCTTCAGTAACTTAAATGACTTTAACAGAACCTTAAATTGCCTTCACAAGTCTCTCTTAGTTTCTTTAATCACATTTCAGCCATTTATATTATGAGAACTGCTGAAGTATGTTCCATGTAAATTCAGACTTGGCCTTCTGTACAGATATATAAAGGGAGATGAACATTCAGGAGTGATATAGCTAGCCATCACAACCTAACTGAGGACAGCCTCAGCATAAAGAACTGAGAGATAAGAATGAGACTACACAGAGATCCTTAAACTTCTGATTTAAAAACTAATTAATACAATTTATTTTGAAAGAAAGAAGAGAGTGATAAGAAAGAAAAAGCTCTTCTGAAACAATTTCAAGGATTGCAGCTGAGAGAACTCTGTCACCCAGACAAAACAAATGGGGTTTTACAGTCAGGAGAGGAATTCAGTAAACATGAGGAGGGTGTCACTTGGCCAATTAGATCAGCCCAAACTGTAAAATCTCAAAGACCATGCCAATTATAATGACAGTGCTAGGAGAATTAATTAAAAACTTGAGAATTGATTTCCACAAAAAAGCAAAAAGTGCAGAAAAGACAAGAAAGAAATTACCATCAGCAGGCAAAGATGTACAAAGTTTTAGGGAAGAGAAGAAAAGAACACACATTAAATGTAGAATGCACACATTAATTGATAGAAATTAAGGAAACCCCAAAGAGTTCTGGAAATGCACACTGACTTTGTGAGGGAGATTCATGACTTACTGCTTTGACATCAAAGCCTTATCTGTCCTGAAGATGATACATTTCAGAAGTTATCTTAGGCAAAATGAAAACTTCGTTATTTTAAAAGACAGAACACTTAGTGGACGAGAATTTCATTCTGGCTCCTTGCAAGTAAAGTTTGGACTCAGAAAGGAAGAAATTCCTCATAACCATTAAGGATTACACACTTAGTGGTTGCTTTTGATGTGGAAAGCGATAAGACGCTAAGGTGAAATGTTGCAGGTCAGAAGCATGAGACTGATGGATTTGCTCCAACAGATTTGCAAAGGGTTTTTTTTATTTAAAAGAACATTGTTTTTTAAATTAAAAACTGAGTTGGTTAATTCTCTGTATCTTTAATGACTTTTAAACTATGGTTTACAATTCTAAGCTATTTGTACTTGTGAGGAAGAAGGAAAGATGCAGTGTGATTTTTTTATGTGCTGGCGCTATAAAGGTCCACTAGTTCTATCTACCAACATCAGTTTGGTACAGCTAATCAGGATACCTGGGCGTTGAACTCTGGCAGAAACTAGTGATGAACTCTGGAGATCTATGTCACTGCTTGCCTTTTAAGAGACTGGCAAGTAGGCTTCTAGATATTTGAATGATATTTTTATGACAACCAAAGCGACTTCAGAAAGAAGTCACATGCTTCAAAGAGCACTTTGAGGTAATGGGCCAAATTCATCCCCAGGAAGCCTAGCAGAAGCCAGCACTTTTATTGCCAGCAGAGAACTCCGGCTAAGCCTTAAGAGGTGACACTGAGAAGGTTAAGCACAACAATGAGGAGAGAGAGAACCAGAGTAGTCCAAAGACAACTGTACCACATCCTTTGCTGTCAATGAAAACAACTCACCGGTTTCGGTAGGTTGTGATCAAAATTTACTGGAAGAAACTCTTCAGGACAAAGTTTGCAAGGAGTAAGAGGAGACCTTGACTGTGGGTATAAAAGGAAATGCTACTATTATTTACTACACCTAGTCCTAGATTCCACAGAAGCTCCTAGAATTTCCTGTTCAAAATAAATCATACATAGCGCTGGTTGAAGCAATTGCTACCAAAAGTGTCATACATTTGTAAGACATATAACTCCAACATGAGACTATTTGTGAACTGAGTAGTATCACAGCTCAGAGTAATTTCAGATTCTTAATTACATCAACGCAATTGAGTCAATGCAATTGTAATGGGTCTAGAAGGGAAACAGCAACCTGGTAAATGAGATAACATTTTTCTCAGTTTCATGATTTTCAACATTTCTATCAGAACAAACAAAAGGCAAAGTGACCCTAGCCAAAGAGAAACGCAGTAGAATATCTCATCGTGTTTGTCTATACCTGACCTATATACTCTGTTATATCTTTCTAAAGTTAAGCAGCAAACATGGACATTTCAGAGCTTTTCTTTCAGAGAGAACATTCCCAACAATCAGCAAATGAACCATGCTGGTATCACTGGGAAGTGGACTTTCCCAGTATGCTCTCCCATTAAAACTCTACCAGTGAGGTAGAGCCTGAGCTTCACTGAGTGCTTATATGCCAATGAAGATAAAAAAATAGCAATTTCTTGTAGAAAACCAGCTAACCTTAAGGGCCTCTGTCAAGGGCAACAAGTTGTGACATTCCATAAATGCACCAGTCTGACATGCAGGGGTAAACATACTGACTGAAGTTGCAGAAATCCAAGATTTTGCATCCGTTTTCACTGAAAAGAACAACTGTGGATTCTTTTTTTCAAGAACAGTAGGTGCTTCTGGACTTTTTTTCTCCCCTAATAAACGTTATGGAGGAAGAAGAAAAGGTAAGGAGCACTGGGGTAGAAGAGACTACTGCAGCAGTCTGAAAAAAGAGCACTGAAGAATGGGCATGATCGTAACCTCCGAGTATGTAAATGGTCTTCATTTGCTCCCAAATCCACAGAGGCTGCACAAAATGCACTGGGCTTACACTGATTTAGGAGGATCGACTAGATAACCTCTCAACCCTCAGCCCTATTATTTTCCATGAATCAGCAGAAAGAGAAACTCCCTTCTTGTACAAATCTCAGTTCTTGAGGCTCCAAACTCCCATTTTTCTTTTCAGGTGTCTAAATTATATAAACACAGGAATCTTATCGCTAGACATAAACCAGACCTAACATAATTACAACCCAGATCAGTTATCAGTAGATTCTTGGTCCTGCCCCTATTGACTTTCTTACAAGAAAAGTGCAAACATATGAAATACACATGATGCAAACATTGTCACACACACAAAAAAATTAGGAGTAATCGCTGTTGTGATTCTGATTGTTGGATTTGATCATGTGTAATTTTGCTAATTGCAGTTATCAAGGGCAGTCTATTTTGTTCATACATTATCAATGTGAGCTAGGAAGCTTTCAAGGTATTTAACAGTTACTGCAATCCCAAAGTGTCTAAGAGACCATTTATTTCATGCCCAACTTCATCTTTATTCATCACACAGTGCCCTATAATTACATATACTCAGAGATTTTAATAAACAGATTTTTACTGCCATAGCCATCTTCACCATACAAAAGATGTTTAGTCGGGCTGGCAAGCTTCCCTTTCCTTAGAACTGTTTTTACTGCATATTGAAAATGAGATTGTAGGGACAGCAAAACCAGGTGAAATGGGGTCTTGCTGACCACACACTGAACATAAAGGTTTGCTCCATCTTTCCCAACATTACCAGCTTTCCTCAGGCTGCACCATGCAATCATTTATGAAAGTCACTTTGTGGTCATCTCTGGTAGTCCTGAATTAGCCTCTGCTGCTTTGTGCTGAAAGACAACCTGCCAGCTCCTTGGAGAAGCAAACCAGGAGCACCATAAACGATAAGCTCTCCAAAGTCAGACATATACATGTTTCTTGTTTCAGCCTTGTCAGACAAGCTACAGAGATCTTTAACTTCAATTATTTGTAACTGCCTGGAAATCAGCATAAACTGTCCATATGGGAAACTTGACAAAGCTGTCAATAATGCCTGTCTCACTGTAGATCTATGCCAAGGAACCTTCTGCTCGTACAAAATTAGACAATTATTTTAATTCTTCATTTCAGTTCCCTTCTAAATATTATAGGAAGAAAGAAATGAGCCTACAGTTAGGTAAAAATATAAATCAAGGATATATGGAGGAGAAAAAGTGTAGACAGCAATAAATTATCAAGCATAACATTGTATCCTTTGCTGAGCCCCTGGGCACCTAGCTGACTGAAACCTACTTTTGGCAGTTTGCACATTTTGCACACAATCTGTAAGTGAATTTTGTGCCACTAGTTTTGGAGTTTAAGCAGATTAAGTTTGGCATCTGATTTTCAATAATATACAGGAAACACAGGAATAATTTAAGCTCCCATAGCACTACTACAAACCCAGAGCAATGCAATTTAAACCGGTAAAATGTATGAGTTTGCATCTAGGATGTTGAATTCATTTATTGCATAGCTCTGCAGTTTATTTCTGAAGTAAAACCCAGGCTCTGTTGAAGTCAATGGGTATTTTACCACCTGCTTCAGCACGGCCCAGATTTTAGCCTTATGATGTGTGCTTGCACAGCAGAGGGAAAGAGACAAAAAAGAGATCAACAGGGCTTTTTTAGTTGCATACTCTTGGCTGAAATGGTCAGAGCTTTGAATGGGAGGCTCTTTTTAGACACTGCTAATTTTTAAATTTGGTCAGGAGGTCTAATTTGGTGTCCTGTGGCTGTGACTGAGGAGGGAGATCCTCTGCAGCCCAGGGAGGCTCCAGCGGTGCAGGAAAAGCATCGCCCTCCTGGGAGCAGCTGCTGCTGCAAGGGTTCCTTCGGGCTGGGATGAGCTCCTCAGCACACACTACCAAAAGAGGGAGAAAGGAGGCATTGCCGGCTGGGACCACTCACCCTGGGCCTCTGCAGGCCAGGGGGTGGCAGGCTGTGGTGCTTTCCAAGAGGATCAAGCAGACCAAGGCTCATTTCTCACCGCCCAGATTTGGCACCAACTGAATATTGTTCCTTGGCAGTGTCCGTACTGATTAAGAACACTGAAGCAAACAGGGAGAAGAAACTGCCCTCTCCTCCCTGAAAGCAGGGTCTGCAGTGCTAGGGCGAAGCAATGCAGAGAAGCTGGATCCCATGTGCTTTCTTCTGGGAATTACCAACACAGCTGCCTGTGTCCTGTGCCATTTTGTGACTTCTCACCAACGCACAGCTAGTGTAAATGATGTGGAAATACTCCTCCCCATTCAATTACAGCTCTTTTAATCTCTGTGATACGAGCACTTCTTATGCAGAAAGCACTGGAAAAGCTGGTATTACCCAGAACATTCCCCACGAAAAGTCAGCCATGAAAAATCAGCCATTTACAAGTTTTGTCCAAAACTGGATGTGTTTTCCTCCTGGGACGTCTCGCATCCACTTAGGACTGCAGAACATATGTAGTTGTCCTAACCAGGCTACTGTACATTGAAGAGCTCATGACCCATGCACCGGTTGCCCTGAGCAGGCGCAGGCACATGCTGTGCTGTGCCATACCAGGCTGCACGTATTGCTTGGCCTTCAGGACCGTGCTGTGCTGTACATACCCCTTAAACCTAAACTTAACTGGTTAATCATAATGGAAGAGCCTGGAGGTCACTCTCACCTGGCACCAGTGAGGATGCCACCAGCATGTCCTTGTCTTTATCGTGGAAGGAAGCAGCATATTTTATTTCTAAGAAAGTCCTATAAAAACTCTGAAGACCACAATTCCTGTGAATCTCACCTCTAAGGGGAAGCCTGCACAGCGTGCCATGCCCTGACCATACGTCAGTCTGATGCTGCATCAGTTTCGGGGTTCCCAGTGTCAGAAGGGACACATGATTTTATAACTTGCTGTCGCTTTTGGTGCTGAACCAGCACTCCTGGTGCAAAACAAAGTAGAGGAGTGATTTTGACATCTTCATTTTCTCCTTCTATGCAAATACTCCCGGGGGCGCATCAGGGAAACGAATCAGTGCTATTCGGCAGAAGCAAGGACAGAAGGATTTGACCCTAAACACTGCAAAATAGCTGAGTTTCCAAACTATTTTGCCCCTTTACATCACATTTACATCTGCTTCTTTGAAAACTCACATGCTTATATCCAACCAGCCAATAATCCCCCCCCCCTGCGCTTGGACAGCCCAAGTTACTGGGTTAGGCACTCAGGTGGCTCATAGTTCACTGAGATCAGGTTTGATACCCAAGCTTTTCATGGAGTCAGATTGCAGGCTGCAGCTGGGAGAGCTATCCTCACCTGAAATATATCCCACTGAACTTAGCAGTGATACAGAAATACAAATAGGCCTTTGCTTGCTGAGGAGCGCAGACAGGATCCACTGTGTTTGTTTAGTTATCACTTGCAATGTGAGGGAGAAAAAGGCTGTAAACTCATAAGAAGAAAGGAAAAGTCAGAGAAAAATACGTCAGCACATGCAAAATTGACAGCAGATATGTGCATACAGCAAACTCATATCTTCCTTGACTTCCTGGAAATCTGATGTCATCCCTAAAGCAGATCACTTCAGCCTGCTGCATTTAGAATGCATCCCTTGGGTGTGGAAATGTTGTCTGAGTCCACAGTTCAGAAAAGACCCTGAAATATCTTGAGATAAGAAATTCTTGATTCCTCAGCCGGGTAGCTGAAATGTGGAAATGCAGACACTTGTAAATGAGTTTCTGTGTTGTGCTATCCCTCCAGCCCCTGCAGACTGTGATCTGGGGAGCTGGCAGGATACTGCAGCTGGCAGAGCTCCTGCTCCCTGAGCATGCGAGCGAGCAAGGCACACGCTGTCAGCTTCAGCACCTGCTAACTGGAAGTAGAGCTTGCCACGGTGATGCAATACCCATCCCATCACTTGCAAAAATACTCACATCTATACCCGTGATAAAGCTGAAGTCTCGGGCTTCTTCTAGTCTGTTTTCTGGTGACAGCTAATGCTGGTTATAATCCTTGTGCACCTCATGCCCTAAAAGTTCTCTGAACAGCAGTGGGTGTGAACTGCAAATTCTTTACTGCAAACGCACTGTGGATACCTCACTGAAGACCTTATTAAAGAATATTACCTATGGCAAGAGAGGTACCAGTTGGAGAAATCTGCTTTGCCATAACTGGCTCTCGGAGGTGCTTTAAAGCAGAATCTAAGACTATTACTTTAAAACACACAGAGTATATTTGTTACTGCCTAGTTTTTGTTTATGCTTTTTGCATAGAAATACTATGGCACAAACTGTAACGAATCCTATTTTTGT